>HG995295.1:19195586-21695586 GCA_905332915.2 Hecatera dysodea
TATACTTAAAAAAAATACTCTATATTAAAGAAAATCTAAACTAATATTGTTTAGATTTTCTTTGGATCTTTATTACTCTTAGTGACTCGGAATATAACATCTTAATATATTAAACATAGGTATTTAAAGCCATATTAACTGTACAAGATTGGCCTTTGTTTGTAAACTAGATATATTGTTTTCATTTTCATACCTACCATTTCAAAATGTGTAAATTCAACTTAATTTTTTAAAGATATATTAGGAAGTGCAGTTCATTCACTAGCTTATTAATTGATAATCAAAATCATTTTCCGTAGGTACTGATAAATATGTTATCGTTATCCATATGCCTGTTTCGTTTTACGCATCACAGTACAGATTACAAATAAAGTATTTTCCCATACTTTATTTTTATGCAAAAGTATAAAATATATTTATCTATACTAATATTATAAAGCTGAAGAGTTTGTTTGTTTGTTTGTTTGAACGCGCTAATCTCAGGAACTACTGGTTCGAATTGAAAAATTATTTTTGGGTTGAATAGACCATTTATCGAGGAAGGCTTTAGGCTATATATCATCACGCTTAAGCCAATAGGAGCGGAGCAGCGATAAAGAATGTTTTAATATCGGGGATTCCACGGGGACGAAGTCGCGGGCAGCAGCTAGTCCAAAATAAAATAGAATATGTTTTTATAAAATATAGCAGCGCCCTGCGGTTTTACCCGCGTAGTTCCCGTTCCCGTGGGAATATGGGCATAAAATATAGCCTCAGGGTGAATGTAGCTTTATAATGCTGAATTTTTTTTTAAATCGGTCCAGTAGTTTTTGAGTTTATTCTTTACTAGCTTCTGCCAGCGACTTCGTCCGCGTGGAATAGTTACTTTACCCCCGATTTTGAAACTCTCAGCCCGATCGGTTTAAAATTGACAAAAGATAGACATGCTGTTTCGGGATATTTTTTAGATCATTTTATGTAGAACATTTCCGTTATACATGATTTCTATGTAACTTTATCCATTAAGGGTACACACGCGACGGAAGCTTAAAAAATGGAGTAACTTCTTCCGTTTTCCCAACATTTTCCTTCACTGCTCTGCTCCTATTGATTGTAGCGTGATGAAAAGTATACTATAACCTGCCCAGGAGTATGAAGAATAATTGCACCAAGTTTCGTTAAAATCGGTCGAGTAGTTTTTGTTTCTATAAAGAACATACAGACAGACAGACAGACAGACAGACAGACAGACAAAAATTTTACTGATTGCATTTTTGGCACCAGTATCGATCACTAATCACGCCCTGATAGTTATTTTGAAAATATATTCCTTGTACAGAATTGACCTCTCTACAGATTTATTATAAGTATAGATAAAGAGGTTTATAATATTAGTAACAACCAACAACAACAACAACAACACAACAACAAAACCAACAACAACACAACAACAACAACGAACAACACAACAACAACTAATATTAGTATTAGTGGCAACCCTATGTGCAGTAGTTGCCTGTGGTAGGGGCAAACTTGACATACAAGTTTCCGATACAGTTACGGCTACCGGGCATCTCCTTGTTATTCATATCTATGGGAAGAGTGATCGCATATGGTTTATTGTTCTTGCAATATCATTGGTGTTCGTAGCTCCTGAGTGTGTTGTGGGGTCAACATGAAACTCTTTCTGTTGTTGATCTTCTCGTCAATATGTTACATAAATGTCTATGGAAACGTGGTTTTGGAAGCCACGGCGTGCGTGACTGCCAAAGTGATTGGATGTAGTAAGTAGCTTATATTTGTATTTATTTTTGTCTAAAATATTCTGGGCCATCTATCGATGCACTCGTAAAAGCCAGTAATACAGGCTTTTATTGGCCTTCATCTATACTAATATTAGTATAGATAGTACAAATCTTTCCTCTTTATAATATTACTAGCTGCTGCCCGCGACTTCGTCCCCGTGGAATCCCCGATTTTAAAACATTTTTTATCGCTGCTCCACTCCTATTGGCTTAAGCGTGATGTTATATAGCCTAAAGCCTTCCTCGATAAATGGTCTATTCAACCAAAAAAGAATTTTTCAATTCGAACCAGTAGTTCCTGTGATTAGCGCGTTCAAACAAACAAACAAACAAACAAACAAACAAACTCTTCAGCTTTATAATATTAGTATAGATAAAGAGGAAAGATTTGTATTTTTGTATGTAACGAATAAACTCAAAAACTACTGGACCGTTTTCGAAATTCTTTCACCATTAGAAAGCTACATTTACCCTGAGTAACAAAGGCTATATTTTATCCCCAAATTCCCACGGAAACGGGAACTACGCGGGTAAAACCGCGGGGCGCTGCTAGTTCAAGATAAAACTTGATTCCTTGTTGACCGTTTTTTCTTTTAATTACAACAGTTCTTGAGAAGCTTTTTCTACTCATGATTTCTAGACGAAATAAAACTCTTACAACAGTTAACTTAAGATAAACATTTCAATGTCTAGTCTTTTTAGGTTTGGTTCGTTTCATAATGACACTGATTGGATTTATTACAAAGAAAGAAAACGCTTACTTTTATTTAGACAGTATATTTCGATGTGTGTGTGTGTGATGTTACTAAATGATAGTGTTGTTATTAGTAACAATACTAACATTTAGTAACATCTCCATATTTAATGTCACTAATGAAACATATTAGACATTGAACGCTGTGTACAGTCATAATTGGACTTCAGATTTATGTACTGTATATTTTCATAGCTGTGCTTAAATTGTCTGTTACTGTACTTATAAAAATAAAATAAAATAATTAAATATCAACGTTATTGAAGACATCTGTTTATTAAAACTCTTGTCATTCAACTTTTTAAACTATTTTTTTTAAATAATTTCAGGTCTCAATAAAAACAAAGACCAGGACCTCACTGAAATCGACGTGCACTTTTACGACTTCAAAAATAAAGTGTCAAATATCTTCCGTATTGACAATGCTGCCCAAGGAATATTGTCTACACGTAACCTCAAGAAACAAGACAAATTCATTGTCTACGTCGGTGGATACAGATCACACATCAAGTCAAAGACAACGGAACTTATGAAAAACGCTTTGAAAAACGTCGCCCACAGCTACCTCATTATCGTGGATCATTCAGCGTACACCCACTCCAGAGATGGTTACATCAAGAGCTACCAGCGATCAGTCAGTCACGTCCCAAATATTGGAAAAATGGTGGCTAAAATGTTGGCGGGCCTCAAAAAAGGCGGAATCTCACCCAAATATATCCACGGCATTGGCCATAGTTTAGGAAGCCAAATATTGGGGCATGTTGGCGAGAACTTTATCAAAATGACTGGCCAGAAAATATCAAGGATAACAGCTTTGGATCCAGCTGGGCCGTGTTTCGAAAATAAATCGGTGCATGTCAGGTCTGGTCATGCGAGTTATGTAGAAATATATCACTGTAATGCCCGTGTACTTGGTTCGGAGTTGACAGTCGGTGACGTTGATTTCTTCGCTAACAATGGGAAGTCACAGCCGCAATGTGGGAACCCTTATGCGTTGTGTCCTCCCAACGCTTTAGCGGCAACTAAATGTAGCCACAAAAAGTGTGTGGAGCTATGGGCAGCGTCCGTTCATCATCGGACCTGGTACCCGGCGTACAAATGCCCCCAATACAAGGACTTTAAACTTGGCAAATGTGATCACAACAGAAAGACCACTGCGGGCTTCTGGAACCCTGGTACTGCGACCGGTATTTACTATTTTTCTACTAATAATATTCAAAAGTTTTGAACGAAAAATGACTTCATCACCGCACCAATGTAATGAGTGCGGAATCTAATAAAGTCTTTGGTCTACTAAACTCACCAGCAACTACTTTTTTTTTTGTTTATTTAAGGAAAAACTTTAATTCATTAAAGTTTTTCCGAAGAATGATGATAGTTTCGTAGTAGTGATAGTTTTTTCTAAGAGTGATAGTAAATAAGCCTGATAGCCCTTTACTCGGGCACTGGACCAGTATGCACTTCTGCAGGTCAATTTCAATTTATTTTATATTAAGAAAAAAGAAATGTTACTAACATAGTTTTATAAGTGTTACTAACCACAATACGAATCATAATGTTCGAAACTAATAAATAAATTTAAAAAAAATTATTGTGTTCGAAGTAAATAAATAAAATTGATTAAGAAACTAGATATTTTATTACACCCTAAATCTAGAGCTACAAACGAAAACAAATCTAAGGAAAGGGGCCATTCAAGTATTACGTAAGCACTAAAGGGGGGGGGGGGGGGGTCTTGATTTGCTTATTTTTTATGACATGGGGGATGGCCCCCCCATCCGGGATGTGATTGCGTCAGCAATATTGATTGATTTAATTTTTCAGATTTGAGTCGATTATGGTTTGAAAACATGGCAATCTGGCGAGGACTTACCCACTGGGCTATCAACGCCCTAATAGCGAATTTAATTTCAGACCAAAAAATACTTATTTCTAGACTTATTAACTGCTGTTTCATGAACCAATAAGGAAACCAGAACAGATTCAATAATACTTATAAATATGTTTACGTAAGTAATGGGTGTAAGAGCCTTACTTTTGCTGACGAGTGGGAGGGGGTGGTCAAAAATATCATGTCTGTGGATGGGTGGGTGACCATCTTAACAAATCGAGATTCATCAGCAGGTCATCTTAACATATCAAGGTTGCAGATTTCTTCGAAAGAGTCACCGCCGTGCCAAGTGCCGCTAAAGTGGAACGGCAGATGTGGTCAGCCCACATTTGCGGCATATCGCAACAGAACTGGGCAATAGTGGTTGCTATTGCCCATCGGTGGTTATGGCCCAGATATCGGTGGTTACCTACTGGTTTCCGAACAACAGAAACCGGTGCCGCGGTAGGCCTATGAGGAGATAGCGAGACGAGTCAGAACTGACGTCTAAACTAACCTAAAGGATCGGTCAAATGTAACATAAACCCTATAACACGAGTCGTACGTTTTGTTATCGCTAAAACCTGCTGACATTTTTGTTGAAGTGGTACAAAATGATATTGAAAAAGGGTCTGGAAAAAGTATTGTTTGTTTCAAATATATCATTGCTGTTTCATTTTTTGGCTTCTGACAATCCGTAACGACTGCCAAAGAAATAAACATGACCTAACATGTTTTCCTATGCACGAAGGAGTCTCTATACCGATATCCAGAGACTGATGCCCTGAGCGGCTTCTTCCCTTTATGTCACACTAGCTGCTGCCCGCGACTTCGTCCCCGTGGAATCCCCGATTTTAAAACATTCTTTATCGCTGCTCCGCTCCTATTGGCTTAAGCGTGATGATATATAGCCTAAAGCCTTCCTCGATAAATGGTCTATTCAACCCAAAAAGATTTTTTCAATTCGGACCAGTAGTTCCTGAGATTAGCGCGTTCAAACAAACAAACAAACAAACAAACAAACTCTTCAGCTTTATAATATTAGTATAGATTCCCGATTCGTCAACGTGTCAAAAGTTTTAAAAACAACTGAACACTAGCAGCGTTTCTCTCTGGAGCCATTTCATTTTTAAGTTCACGCAAAAGTTGCAAAATGTAACAAAAATATAATAAATAAATTAGGATTTCACAGGGATAACAATATTCTGGTAACTACCACGAAATTAAAACCAATCTAGAGAACATGACCATAACATCTTCAGAGTGATTATCAAATCACTTTTCACACAAGCGAAGCCGCAGGCGGAAGCTAGGTATTTAGTAGAAACTAGCTGCTGCCCGCGACTTCGTCCCCGTGGAATCCCCGATTTTAAAACATTCTTTATCGCTGCTCCGCTCCTATTGGCTTAAGCGTGATGATATATAGCCTAAAGCCTTCCTCGATAAATGGTCTATTCAACCCAAAAAGAATTTTTCAATTCGAACCAGTAGTTCCTGAGATTATCGCGTTCAAACAAACAAACAAACAAACTCTTCAGCTTTATAATATTAGTATAGATAACACAAGCAGTGGTATTTATTTTTACTCCTGATTGTACGAGTACTTGCCAAACAAAATATTAACTAATCGGGAATCAATGTATGAGGATTGAAATTTCGACAAAACACCACATTGTTCGTTTGTGTTTTATATGTTTGACAAGTTGACGAATCGGAAATGTGACATCTCGGGAAGTAGACACCTCGGTAGGCGTTAGTTAATCTTGAAGCAGCTGTTATTTTAGACACGAGCTGCTCGTTCATTTTCACATATTTCATTCATAAATATTGCTTTAAAAAAATAAAACCGGCCGTGTGCGAGTCAGATTCGCTTGCAAAGGGTTCCGCAAGAATCTCATTTTTGTTGTGTTGGTTCTGTAATATATAGGCTAATTTCAAAATTTTAGATTCAATGGGTTTCGGAGACAAGCGTAGTATGAATGAATTTTTAACCTAACCTAGCCTTTTCCCAACTGGATGACAGACAGAGACCTCCACAACCCATTAACTGGGTAAAACGGTACTTCTTAACAAAACTGGAGTCAGATATTGCGCTGGCTCCTGACAACCCGTAAGGACTGCCAAAGATTTACGAATGTCAGACGGAACCAACGACTTTTTTTCTTTCAATATGTTCTTGTAGTATTGAGTTGACTTCAATTTGGGGTCACTGCGCTTGCCTTTATGTCACTATTTAAAAGTAAAAAACAGACGTGACAAAGAGTAGGAATTCCACCGAAACACAATAATTTGTGCCTTCGATCTCAGTTCAATAAGTTTCCTGTTTATTTCAAACCAGTTTATACGTGCAGCCGTGACTCAGTCACTCAGGTTCACTTATTTTCATGTTATTTTCTCTTTTAATTTTCAATCGACTGAATTTTTTTTTTTTGTTTGTGTTACCGCATAACTTTGTACTGGGTATACCGATTTTGATGATTCTTTTTATATTCTAAAGCTGGTGCTTGTCTTGTGGTTCCATTTAATGAAAAATAAAAAAAAAAATGTACAAAAAAATACAACCGTATTCTACACAAAAAAAAAATCAAAAAGTACAAAAAGAATATTTTGGAGGTAGGTGTTCAAAAAAGGAACCAAAAACACCGAATTTTTGTTACTTTTGTTTTTTTTTTGTCTAGAAGTCGGTTGTACTTTTTTGTAAAAAGTTTTCGTTTTAGTCATTTTTATTCTTGCTGCTTTATTGTACGGGTATATTCCTACTGACCGGGGTATTTTCCTTGTTTTTATTTTTTTAATGTTTCTCTATGTACATAAACAGTTTAATTATGCGTCTACGGCAAAACCTAAAACGACCAAAAATAAAGGTTTTTTTTATGAGTGGCGTCTCGCAGTTTATCCTAAGGTTCATGGTAAGGTTGAGGTAGGTCCTCCCTCCGCAGACACGAGGTGGCCCGCAGTGGCGGGCCGGCACCAGCCGGGGATTACGGATGTCGTATATGTTCCCGCGATCCCCGGCGTAGGTGAGAGTTGGAACACCGGGGTGGTTTTAGTCAGTAAGAGTCTGACAGATCCCTCCGCCCGCCCCAGGGTGGAGGGCATCCACGAAGATTTCCCCCCATAAAAAAAAGCTTTGACTGAATAGTAAGGTTAGGTTAGAACTGCAACCCCTCCAGAAAACAAATCGTCATCAGAAGCGAGCTGCTAGCTACCAGAATCGAGGTTAGGTTAAGTTAGAACTGCGACCCCACCAGAAAAGGAATCGCCATCTGTTAAAGATGGCGATCGAAAAATAACCAAATGTACTAACTTTACCAAATGTTAAAAGTAGCGAATGTGACATTATATTGAATGGAGAAAAACTGGAGTTCATTAATCAGACGGTTTTCCTAGGAATTACTTTAGAAGAGAAATTACAATGGGGACCTCATATAAAATCTCTTACTGGTCGTCTAAGCTCAGCCGCTTATGCTGTTAGAAAACACTTAGATAACAGACGTAGAAACCGCAGTTTTAATCTACTTTAGTTACTTTCACATAATTATGTCATACGGTATTTTGCTGTGGGGTCGGGCTACTGACATTGAATACATATTTATTTTACAAAAAAGAGGAGGTCAGGGTTCTTCATAAACTGCGTACAGTGCTGTGAAAAAAATATAGATTCAAAGTATTATTACATCTTTTCAGCAGTTTAAATAAACAAACTTATTTCTAAAATAATCAATTGTTTAGCACCATGTAAAAGTCTTTATATGATACTAGAGTCTCGCTTCCCGAACACTCTGCATAAATATGCGTGACCTTCATGCAAGGAAGTCAGCCAATTCAATTTTGAATATTTATAAACTCAATTGCATTCCAAATTTTAATTTTTGTTTTTAAATTTCATGACCCGACGTGCGTTTTAAGTAACGAGTAATTTAAGTTAATTTGGTTAATTATTATTTTTATTCAAAAACCTCGAGATAACTTATAGTGAAAATCAGCGAATGGTTGATTTAAGAATCTGTGATAAAACTCAAAGACAATATTAGACGATATTATTTGTAGATCATAAAGTATATGATTTTTTCAAAGTTTTTTTTTTTTATTCCTTTGAAAATAATGGAAAAAGAAGCGTTTTAAAAGAACTATCGGTGACCGGAACGTCGTCGTCAAAATTGGTATGCAAATTTAAATTAGACTGTGATTCTAGTCTCACAAGAAAATGGCGGCAAAATCCGGACGGTTTAAATATACAAAAACTTGTTCTTAAACCAGTTTTAAAAGCACAGCATCGCTCATTTGCTACAAGTTCGACATTTATGTATCTCAAAATTGATGATTTTTTAGTTAATGACAGATGTGTTGAAAAATTGCGATCCATTTACTGTAAAAACATCTCGGAGGATATCTGCTCTCTCTCTCCCTCTCTCTCTCTCTCTCTCTTTCTTACTATAGAATTTAGAGAAATTACGATGTTACAGTAAAAGAAGCGCAATTTTGTAAACTCAACTACATTATTGACTGAAAAACCAATATTGAGACATGTCGAACTTGTACCAAACTAATTATATCGTAAACAAACTTAAATTTGCTAAGTAATATAAAACAAAAGGTAATTTATGGCAACAGCTTATATTTGTTTTTAAGTTTGATAGACCTGATGGATGTAAATTAATATTTTGATTAATGTCACATACAGCTAGTTCAGTGGTGCTGGTTCAGTCATGGTCATTACTGGACGTTTATAAACAGAATTGACTTTCTGAAATGGTCCTTTTTTTGGATGGGATATCATCAAATGACTTCTCCCGCTCTGGGCGGCGTGGGAGGGAGTGTCAGACTCTTACTGACTAAAACCCACCCGTGATCCTTTTTGTGCCCTTTGCGTTCCAGGGCCGCGAAGACTCTTTCGAACAAATTCCGCAACGCTGTAAAGGTCCTACAAATGCTACTAATTATCAGAACCTTTATATGATTATCTTTTACGATTTTTATCTCAGACCGAAGACGAAAATATAGTATTTCAAAATTTTATTTTCATATCAAATTTTATTTTTAAGAAAATCTTTTTTTAACCGACTTCTAAAAAAGGAGGAGGTTCTCAATTCGGATGTTTGTATGTTTTTTTTTAATGTTTGTTCGCGCATAACTCCGTCGCTTGCCAACCGATATTGTTTACACCAATTTATACCACGTACGCTGTGATGGGTATGTTTAGCTGGGAGTGAACCACTAAAAAGTGAAAAATAAAAAAACTTTTTACAAAAAATAAAACCGACTTCTAAACAAAAAAACCAAAAAGTATAAAATAACTTTAATTTCGGAAGTCGGTGTGTTCAATAACAAAAAAGCAACCAAAAACACCGAGTTTATGTTTTGTAAAAAGTTTTTTTTTTTTTTATGTAAGTAATCTATCTATTGAGAGAAGAGAGAGAAATATTAAGTGAAAAAAAAAATCATTAAAACTGTTATATATAAAACAACATACAAGCCATAAAATGTTGTTTTTATTTTACATACCAATTTATCCTTCATTCATTCATTAAACAGGAAAAATGTGTAGCTAATAAACATAACACGTTCCTTGCGACGGGAAAATACACAATTACAACATTAATTGATACAACAAGAACAGGACTTAATTTCTAATGAATTTTCGCATTTATTTACAAGTACCTACACTTCCCTACATTTTGACAGATAGTGATCGAGATGCTTACGCAAACATTACTTAAAAATGATGGAATGTAGATTTGGACCTCTGGATAATTGGCTTTCAGTTCTCTATCATGCATATACTCTGTATACCATGAGCATTATGCTCAGCATTCTATACCTTCTTCGTCTTTGAAAGCGCCTTCCTTTCTTCAAAAGAAAGACAAGTTCGCTAGATCAACAATTTGTTCAATAAGTTTGTGTGTGTCAAAATAAAATCATTTATTTAATATATTTTCTATCGAACTTCCTAGCCTCGGGCGGTGGGTTTTCCGGTCTAGCCGGTTCTAGCTTAATCTAGTTTTTTTTATAAATATCGACTGTTTCTGTGACCTCAGTCGCCCACTCACTAAGTAGCAGGATACTGCTTCGCAAGATTAATGTCAGATTTTCTGACTCCAGACTGCCTGTAACGACTGTTAAGTTGGTTCACTTTCCGAGGCATAAAATCAAAAACCTAATCAGTTTAGACCGACAACCAGTCCTTTATGAACGGCCAGTCTGCGTACTAAGTTGTTAGCCAGTTTTACACATAAAAAACAGTTAAATTAGTCTCGTCGGATACTCTTTGTGACCCGCCCTTTCTTTTTTTTTTGGATGGGAAATCATCAAATTACTTCTCCCTCTCCTCTCTCTGGGTGGAGCGGAAGGGAGTGTCAGACTCTTACTGACTAAAACCCACCCGTGATACTTCTTGTGCCCTTTGCGTTCCAGGGCCGCGGTGAGTCTTTCGAACAAATTCCGCAACAGTACTGTGTACCTTAAACTACCATTTTTGGGTACGTCTTTGACTTTGTTGGTAGTGGTTGGGAGTGGTCTGGAGGATGGCGGCGCATGTTTGATCATTTGGCACCCTTCAAAATAGTTGGTATTATATTATCTGTGGTTGAGCCAAATGGTGCTAGCGCAGGCGTCATGTTGGTGAGCGAGGGCCGTCAGCTAGGACCGGTCAATGGCCATCTCTCACCTGCCGCCGTTTATTTTTTCTTTATATTTTTGCTTTTTTTTCTCCGTTTTCTTGATTGTGCAACGACATACAGGTTTTTGTATAGTTTCCGCACGGAGGAAACAACCTTGTAATTGTAAAAAAGATTGATTTAAAAGAGTGTCCGTGCAGTTTCTTGCACCTTCTTCTCCATAGAGATCTAGGTACGCTTTGGAACGTGCTATTTACATGTACCAAGCGATAGATCTCATCAACTTCATCTCTTTTGACTGACCTACCTGACAATTCAAAAGACACTGTAACTGGTTTAATTTTTGTTTTCTTGTAATAGTTTAAGTTTTTGTAATAATGTTTATGTAGTATTGTATTAATGATTTTGAAATTGTTACTAGTGATTATGACATTATTATTTATGATTTATTTATTGTGACGTTATTTATTTGATAGTAATTATTAATGTACCATGTTACTAACATTTAGTGTTTTCAGTTGTGTATGGGATCGTATGATCTAGATAAATAAAAGTTTTTATTATTTTTTATTAATTGACAGTAGAACAATTTCCAATACCTATATATATTTAAAAGAGTGACTTGATCCGATTCTATTAAAAAAAACATGGTAAAACAAAAAAATCGTGTATATTTATTTTTAATGAGCTCATTGTAACCCAACCCCGTATAAATAAAACTTGACTACCCACTGTAGCATTATTTAGTGAATTCCTATTTAGTGACGTCTGAGTCCCTGCATAGACAATTCCGTATTACGTACGCGAGAACTTCACTTGATCTAAAGTAGTCCACTGTCTAGGTCATTTATCTCAGTCGCAATTTATATAGACATTACAGCTTGTTAGCCCAGATAAGAACTTATCAGCGATTGGTCGACGCTTAAACGTAAATAGATGTGATTCGCTCGAGAATAAGACGACGAAGAACTAGAATGTTTTGTCTGGATGGTGTTCACTTTTATTAATTTGTCATATTTTTATAAAAACACAATTTTTTGAACCAATAATTGCTTTTTTAATTATAGTTATATATTTTTCTACTAGCTTTTTTTCAAGTTATCAGTAGTCTCCTATAATCGCTAACTGAAATAGAGAAGACTACATTAACTATTGTTTAAAATGTTACAATGCCATTCAACGTGGCAATGCCGCCAGTCTCTTTGGCACATTACCAGCAGAAGTAAGAAATGTCACATGACAGTGTTTACATAGCTTCAACTTAGTTTAAGATAATTTCATATTTCAAAAGTCATCTAACTATGTATATACTTTTAAAAAAAGAAAAACGTTGCCCCACACTATGATTTACTCCTCTATCATGGGTTAAAAATGCCCAAAAATGCCCGAAAACATAAAAATAATATGGTTTATTTTTATAAACAGTATGTTAACTAACAGAGGGCGTTAACCCACAATAGTATAGCATCCATATATGTTACAAAAAATATTACCATTCGAAAACAAAATGTTTTTTTTTTTATTAAAATATTCACTAAAAATGTTAACGTTAAAGAAATACTCTGTAAACGCGTACTTGCCGGTTTGGGCATTGCTACTACGAGTACTATTCCGCTTTACTATTTTGATTTTAAACAGGATGTTTCGAATTTATTGTCGATTAATTATTTTTTTTAATTCGAATTATTTTATGCTTATTTTTCTATGCTCATATTTTTATTTTTATTTATTAATGATATAGATTAACGAGTTTAAGGGAACGCCCTCTGTTATTTAACATACTGTATATTTACAGGTAAGCAAAAATATAAAAATATATATATATATAAATTTGAGTAAAAAAAGTCTATTGGTTAATATTATGTTATAACGTTATTTGGAATTACCAAGGACGATGAGATGATAAGGATTTTTTTTTTGGAGAGATGATAAGGATTGACCTTAATTTTTGATCTGAATAATTTCGCTCACATGCTAGAAGAAATGGAGTTGCGTGGGGCACACGTATTATTTGAAGAAGAAAACGATAAGTTTTATCAAGATGCACGCGTCCACGTGCTTGAACTTTTATGATTTTCGTGAATATTAAACTTCATAAATTATTATTACCTATTTACGAATCGCTAAACGCTCAACATATTTATGATGCAAATAAATTATAGCATGTTATTGTGAAGTATTGAGTAACATAATTTATTACAGTCAGATAAATTAAATACTTACATTATTTTCATTATTTTCAAAAACGAACTCAAAAATAGTTCTTCCAGTAACAGATTGTTTGATTATTTATGGTTTCCCATTAGAGTTCCGTACCCGAAGAGTAAACAACGGAACATAAACTTACTCAGATTCCGCTGTCCGTTTGTCTGTCAGCGGCATGTTCTCATGAACCGTAATAGTCCATAATCTTGTTGTATCGACTAACCTATATTTTAATCGACTTCAAAATGAGAAAGCTCTATATTCGTGTGTTAAAAAGAAGACGATTTGTCTTTGTTACGAAATGTTTGTCTAATAAATAAAGTCCACATATGGGGCATTTTGAAACAAAGCTCACGCGTCATTCAGTACGTCATCCATGCTCCGCATTACCCCAATTTCGAAACCAATACACTCTAAATGCCAAAACGTTACTAAAAGCCTTACCACTACGCAAGAACAATACCGTAATCTATGAATACCGTCGTTATTTACGTAAACAAACTTACCCAACCGACACAAGTCAAGGAAAATACAGTTAAAATTAGTCAGTGTTTTTTCGTCAACATAACAGATAAGACAGAGTGACTACATTTTACTTACATAGTTACATAAACCGTTCAGTACCACACCTTCTTACATTAATATATTATGAGGTCGTGCCACATCCAGTTCTAATGCCAATGTGATCATTGATCGTTTACCCACACTGTAATAATAATACACTGTGTTTACGTGTAGTGTAGTGTTTTAAAATTCGTTGCACAAAATGAAAATGTGTATTTTTTATTTATTATTATCGTGTTTTGGTTTAATAAGTGCGTCTTTGGAGAGATATGGGCCTCTGAGCATCGCTTTAAGAATGGTTAAATGTGAGTATTGATTTCCTTTGTTTTGCATTAGAAAGTCAGCTTTGTATAATATGGTATTGTTTGCCTCGTGACGACTTGGCTCCAAAAGAAATAAATAATTACCGTTATAGCCGAAGCATAAATATCCGGTATTTGATATGATAATAGACTAATTCTGGTATTTATAAATACGTATGGAACCTGTTTTAAGAACAATGAATGTCTTTGTATGCCATAATAAATGAAACAGCTGTTTTTATTTTGTAATAACATCACATTAGTGATAAATATACTTAATGCAAGATTTTTTACTTTATCTATTAAATTAGATTTCATTTTATTCCTCAAATTATCAAAAAAAAACATTTTAATAAACTTAACTAACAAAACATATTGCATCAAAAAATTCGTCAGCTGCTAATGTGCCCAAGAGACTGACGGCATGACCAAACTAAAAGCCAGCTCTTGGGTCACGAGAAGTGTCAACCAGCTGTTTAAAAATTTCTTTGGAAAGTGTGTTAGATTATGTAGATTAAGACGCTGAGATATAACAAATCTAACCGTCTAGTAATGCGCAGAGCAACGGAGTGGAATTCTCTGCCTGCGTCTGTGTTTCCGAACGCATTCAACCCTGATCTATTCAAAGTTAGAGTGAACAGGCTTCTTCTGGGTAAGCTCATTTCATCGTCGACTTTGTCTCTGTCACCTGCGACCTAGACTAGAGTCAAGAGCATATCCATCTGACAATAAAAAAAAAACGTAATGCCTAGATTCTGTCAGCAGGTTCGTCCGTGTAAAAGTCGAAAAATATCATGAGAGAGGCCATACTTTGGGATGAATAGTTTTCTATGTCCTATCTCAGGAAACGGTCGGTTAATGTGACTAGTTACATCCAAATCCAAAAAGTTAGGTACGTTCGAATTATAATTCACTACGTAGTATAAAACAAAGTTGCTTTCTCTGTCCCTATATCCCTATGTATGCTTAAATCTCTAAAACTACGCAACGGATATTGATGCGGTTTTTGTAATAGATAGAGTGATTGAAGAGGAAGGTTTATATGTATAATACATGTATATTATAGTAGAGGAAACATTAGTATCTACATTGCACCCGTGCGAAGCCGGGGCGAGTCGCTTGTAATATTATAATTTCGAAAATAACTCTGTGTTTGGATCTCACAGCACAGGAAATCCCAACATAAGTTCCAGGAATTCCATCAAGGAAACCACTTAATTGTATTTCCTTACAAAGTAAATGATTTTTTTTGTCCATGTACCTACGAAGAGATATCGAGGAAAGGGCAATGACCTTTATTGCACATTTACCTGGCATTCGGTATATCAATAAAAAACTTACCTAAACATGAATGTCTGGCCAAATACTTTCTGTAGGTACATATCTAACCCGGTCGAAGACTACGGGCAATGTTATCTACCAAAAGAACACATGTATGAAGCAAATCAAAACCTAGTTTGTCTAACCCGATTTTTTAAGCCCGCATACCGTCAGTTTGTATTTTTATTCGGTTAAAAAAATACACAAAGCGTCCTCGTTCTCGATTTTTGTTTTCATACTACATAATATGTACTTACATATGTTTCGTAACTATATTTATAAAGAAAAATAAACATTTTTATTTTATTTTTGTTCAGGTCAATCAATAATTGTTTACATCAGTATATTATCAGATTGTTATTTAAAATAGGATACAATTGCGGGTGCAACAATTAATTACAAGTTAACACCGCTGGCACAAAAAACAGTGGTAAAATTATTAATTTACAACAAATTCATAAAAAATGATTAAAATGTAAAATTAAATTAAATAATATTTTATGAGAAAATTAGAATATAAATAAGACTAAAATAAATTAAATTACATTGCCAATATTTAATACGATATTAAAACAAATGATGTTTAAAACTGTTAAACACATAATGTTTAATACTTTAAAGATTGCCTACCATTTAGGTTTTTATAATGCACTAGTTTTCCCGCAACTGCGACCCATCCCATTCTTTTCCGTTTCCGTAGGAATTTCGGGAAATCCTCTCTCAGTACTCCCCTACACTCCCAAGGAATCTACATACACGTTCATGCCAAATTGCAGCTATTCTACGTGTCGTTTGTTTGTCAGTCACTCAATAACGGAAGTGTTTTAAATATAAACTAGCAGCGCCCCGCGGTTACACCCGCATAGTTCCCGTTCTCGTGGGAATACGGGGATAAAATACAGCCTATGTCACCCGGGGATTGTGTAGCTTTCCAACAGTGAAAGAATTTTTCAAATCGGTTCAGCAGTTTCGGAGCCTATTCAATACAAACAAACAATCAAATCTTTCCTCTTTATAAAATTAGTATAAATACTTAATATTTTGACCATCACATTCTCTTGTCCTTATCCCAATTTATTTGAAGTAGGCAGAATATGTCTTCTTCCATATTAGTCGAGACTCATTCCTTGGTTTTGATAAGTTTCTGAAATTGATAATATTCTTACAGGCGAACACAGCAGAGATCTGAACCTAGACGTAAGCGGCGTCGACGTATACTTCTACGATTTCCAAAATGGCGTCCTTGAAACCTTCCCCATCAACGAGGCCGCACAAGGAATACTGGCGATCAAGAATCTTGACAAAGTCAAGAAATTCTTCATGTTTGTAGGCGGCTTCAAATCACATATCAACAAGAACACAGAAGAACGAGTAAGGCAGGCCTTTGCCACCTTCCCTAACAGCTACCTCATCATCATTGATCATTCTGCCTACACCAATGACAGACAAGGTAAGAAGAAGAGCTACGAAAGATCCGTCAAATACGTGTACTACATCGGAAAGCAGTTGGCCCAAATGTTGGTTGGTCTACGCGAAGGCGGAATCTCACCCAAAAACATCCACTGCATTGGCCATAGCTTGGGCAGTCAAATGTTGGGACATGTTGGCGAGAAATACTTCGAAATCACCGGCGAGAAAATTTCAAGGATAACGGCTTTGGATCCTGCAGGACCTTGCTTCTCCAACAGTTTGATTCAAGAACAAATCAGGTCGGGCGTAGCAGAGTATGTGGAGGTATACCACTGTAATGCTGGTGGACTGGGCACGACGAGCGTGTTGGGTGACGTCGATTTCTTCGCGAACAAAGGCGACTCACAGCCAAAATGTGGTACTTCCCTGATCCCAGGAATTATCGACTCTTCATTTTCTGCTAAATGTAACCACAAGACTTGTGTAATGATGTGGACATCGTCTGTGGCGCATCCAGAAGGGTACAAGGCGTACAAATGTGACAAGTACAAGCACTTCAAAGGTGGAATGTGTTCTCTGAACGATAGAACTATTGCCGGTTTCTGGAACCCTGGTAACGCTACCGGGGTGTATTACTTTTCTACAGAAGGCATAGATTTTAGTTAAGTTTATTTGCAAGATCACTGGTGCTAGACGTGATTATGGGAGGTATTCCTCGAAGCGCTACCATTTTAGGCGCACCTAATGAGGCGCTCCTTTTTTATTCATCGGAGCGCACTCTTTAGTAGCGCTCCCGATAGCAATTAAAAATATTACAATTTTTATTCCCTGAAGCGCACCCACGTTTAAAAATAGGAAAATTGTATCAATGATTTTTAAAAACTCATTTATGCATCATCATCATAGAAGTTGCTTAACCAAAAGTACGAAATAGACAGAAAAATATGTATTGCTTTCGGCACTATAATGTATATTCAAAGAGTAACGTGTATTCAAAGAGGATGTTATTCATAAATAAAACGCACTTTGGTAAGTCGATGATGATGATGATGCACAAATGAGTTTTAAAAAATCATCGATATAATTTATTACGTTTACTTCATGCTCTTCCCGATTTTTAAACGTGGGTGCGCTTCAAGGAATAAAATTGTAATATTTTTAATTGCTATCGGGAGCGCTACTAAAAGGTGCGCTCCGATGAATAAAAAAGGAGCGCCTCATTAGGTGCGCCTCAAAATGGTAGCGCTTCGAGGAATACCTCGATTATGGTGCTATTTATTAGTCTGCTTTTGTATTTATTGTTAAATATGACACTCGGCTATTTTCGACTACTAACATAAACTTTAAATGTGCTTATCAGAACTTGTTTGTATCCTAGACGCGATCTCAATGTCATACATATGTTTTAAAAATGTCAACTGGTATAATTTTTAATAGGTATATTATTTATTTTTAAGGAAAAATACGTAAGTAGAATTAAAGTGCTTTGTAACAATATATACCTAGATATTTCTAGTCCATTTTATTTTTCTATCATTATATATCCTAAACCCTTAATAGAACAACTCTAACAGTTTTTCTATTAAGGGTTCAAATACAACTAACTAATCCAAAATCAAGGGTTAAATAATGGCCACCTAATTTCGTTATCGTGTTTTTCGATCAATAGTAAAACTAGACATTGATTTTTTGTTAAGGATGGCAAATCATCAAATGACTTCTTCCGCTCTGGGCGGAGCGGAAGGGGAGTATCAGACTAAAACCTATCCGTGTTCCTCCAAATACCCTTTGCGTTCCAGAGCCGCGGTGACTCTTTCGAATTAATTCCGCAACGCGGGATTGTACCTACCTACTGACGTATTTTACCGTTCAACGATTGGAGTTTTCTGAATTCAAAAGCAGTTTTTCACAAGATTTCTTTGACTATTCTTCTCCAATCCCAACAGTCTTGAATCATTCCAACAGTAGTAAAATGTGGAAATACAAATAAAACAATAGAAATCTGCCGCGCGACGTAACATTTGTTTCTCAAAGACGTTGCAGTAGTCACGGGAGACCGCGGCGACGGTAAAGCCCCTTCACATGGACTGCTGTGAAAGGCTGCGTTTTATTCGACTATGTATTTTTTGTTACGTCACTGATACTAAGAGAGTGCCTTATCTTGTCACAGATTACTAGAATAGAACATATTATGTTGAATATTGCACTCCCGATGTTTATCACATCTGACACAATTAAACTAAGGAAACACATTCACACACACACACACATGTCACATTTATTCGTACCTACATATGTCTGTCTCTCTACTGGTTGTTTCAGAAGACGCATTATGAAGGTCATATTCGAAGGTGACGTTCTGTACCATATCATGTACAGAAAGGAATCACTAGCAAAAATAAAAGAAATACTAACAACATTCCATACAAATCACTTTCAAGCAGTTCAAGCACAAATTCAATACCACCAACTGCATTGAAATGCTTTCTTTACTTCTGATTCTTCTTCTTTTTTACTTTTGATTATTTTTTTTAATAGGCAATATTTTTGCTATTGTTTCTTGAATTTATATAAGATAATGGCTGTATCTAAGGGATTTAGGGGGTCCGTTAGCATACCACAAAAAGTAATCCGTTAAAATTAAATAGTTAATCCGTGTCCAAAACATATAAACGCTAGGACTGTCAAATAAAATCGAAGTTCCAAATTTTGCGTGAAGCCCAGGCAAAAACTAGCAGGTTTGTACATTTTTGGACACTTTGTGCGAAGGCTATAGCTACGACCATTTCACGCTTCTGAAACAGCCTATGTTCAACAAACTGACACCAGCCAGTCACGATGAAACCATATAAGTATTAAAATGACAATGGCATGATTTATGTATATATAAATGAAAGCAATTCAATTGTATCACTCACTTACAAAAGCGCCTCATCACAATAGGATGTGTCCGTCCACGATTAGATAAAGCCTGTCACACACAAACGAGTAATATACGTACGGAATAAAGAAATTGTTCTGTGAATATACGAGTACATATCTGCGATTAGATTTTTTTTAAATATACAGATTGATATGGTATGTCTAAATGGTTTATCATCAAAGGAGCCTATCTGTATAATCATCATTTGTTAGCTAACTATATGGAACTGAATACTGGCAATATTTGATGGATTTATAGAGAATATTGTACTGATTTTATTTTGTGGAGCGATCTCTATACTGGGTACAGGTTGTGAACATCTCAAATATCTACCAAAATAACTTCGGGGCAAACCGTTCAGCTTGCTTTTCGATACACGGAAGGGTCCAATATTTATATGTGGGACTTTTACTCCGAAGATGTGTAGGTATATACTAATTATGTCACGATAAAATACACGGACTTGAAACAACAAAGCCAACTTTTACAACAGCAATGCTCTAGATGAAACGAATGTGAAACCACTAAACGGTTGATACATTATTTATGTAGATGGTCATCCATTTAAAGACCAACCGTAGCTATCGTGCGGCTTTTGCCTTCAATAAGAACTAAAACCATAATTTTAGCGCACCTAGCTCTAAAAACTAAAACAATAATTTCCGCCACAGAACAAAAAAAGCAGCGTAATATCCGTGTGAACGGTTCTAATATGCACTTAGCGCCTAGACACGACAGCTACACACTACACGTTGCTTAAAGGAAAAGCTTTTGTTTTAAAAAATGACATTATTTCTCCTTCGCGCCACGAAATGGACAGATTGCACTCCGTGTGACGACGGCAAGATATTCCATATAGTTATAAAAATTCTTCATTCGGGAGCAGCTTGTGGCTAAAGAATAACAGCCGCACAAGTGGCTCTTCAAGGTTAAGCAGCAATTGCCAAGGATGGGTCTTGGGGGACGCAAGTTTATGGGAGGTCTGTGGATGGTTGACCATCTTGACATACCGAGTTTCCTCCGTGCCTCGAAAAGCACGTTAAGGTGTTGGTCCTGGCTGTCATTTGTAGATCTTTGGCAGTCGTTACGGATTGTCAGAAGTCAGAAAACCTGACACCAGTCTTGCCAACAAGTACCGTGTTCCCTAGATATTTGTGGAGCTCTGGTAGGCAGCCACTCCACGTTAAATACCTACTGGTATTCAGCTGAATCCAGTATGACTGGAAGCCGACCCCAATATAGTTGGAAAAAGGCTTGGCAGATGATGTTATAAAAATTCTTGCGTATTTTCACATAATCTAAAAAAAAAACTGTTTCAAATTGAAAATAAACTAATATTTAATTACTAAAACTGCTCAAAACTTACGAAAGTTACAAAATCCAATTCCCAAATGAAATATCGATGGTAATTTAGCATAGTATTTTCGAAAATACTATGATCGTCAGTGTCAGACTCTTACTGACTAAAACCGACCCGTGATCCTTCTTGTGCCCTTTGCGTTCTAGGGCCGCGGTAACTCTTTCGTACAAATTCCTAGCAGGCACTGACCCTATGGGGCCCCATCTTCGTTGCTGATAGCTCTTTGAGGCGGGCGTGGAACGCGACACGCTGCTGAGCCTGTTTACTATCGGACGGCGAGCCACCCATAGCACACCGTCCGCCGGGCCGATTTTATTTGTTGAGCAGAAAAGCGCTTTTAATGTTTGCGTTATCGTCATATTATTAAATACTAGCTGCTGCCCGCGACTTCGTCCCCGTGGAATCCCCGATTTTAAAACATTCTTTATCGCTGCCCCGCTCCTATTGGCTTAAGCGTGATGTTATATAGCCTAAAGCCTTCCTCGATAAATGGTCTATTCAACCCAAAAAGAATTTTTCAATTCGAACCAGTAGTTCCTGAGATTAGCGCGTTCAAACAAACAAACAAACTCTTCAGCTTTATAATATTAGTATAGATAAGTGTATAGTATTTTAATTGTGAAGAATTCGTCATGATCTTACCCGTATCCCAATTTATTCTTCTCAGTAAACACCGCCCCTTTTGAGCCAAACCATGTTTCATTTTTCATTAGTTCAACAGTCGTAACCTTCCCCCCCCCCCCCCATTAACTTAAGCATAGCCGTCCACCATGAATACTCAAAACCATATTCAAGTCATTATCCTCATTTACATTTTACTTTACGAAATACAGTTACAAATAACCGCAAATCCGTTGAGTAATGTCCTGAAATACAGTGTCTATTTTCTTCAGATTTTTCCCCATCACAATATGTTTGAATCATTAATTGTATGATTGCTTTGAATGTTTATTCCTTATCAGACGCGGGACATCCCTGATACCCTCATAACATGATAAAAAGATAAGTAAAACAGACGCTAGTTGTATTGTTTGCATTCAGAGAACAACGTCTATTGCTAAAATATTAGCAATGTTTTTCCCCTGAGAGGTCAGCGATTCAGTTGGAGTTCTGAGTCAAGAACTGTGATTGACATAAGGACATTACCATAACCATAATCAGCCTTTTAATTTTCCCACTGGTGGGACAAAGGCCTCCTCTCTAGGAGAGGGAATGGGCCGTAATCCACCACGCGGGCCCAGTGTGGGTTGGTGAATGTCACAGGTCTTCGAATTTTTGGTTCTAGGACATGCCGGTTTCCTCACGATGTTTTCCTTCACCGAGAGCAGTGGTGATGTTATTTATTACACAAAGTAATGCGCCTGGCTGGGATTAAACACGCTACCTACGATCCGTAAGTCGGGGCCGTTACCACTCGGCCACCACTGCTCATACGGACATTAAATCATATCAAATACGTTTATTCGTGTACACAGGTAAAATGTATGAAACAATTACAGGATAATGGGTCTCTGTGGCCTGCCACAGTAATATTGATTTAAATTTTAAAGTACCACTATACCTACATATAAAAGTCAGTATCTATTGTTGAAACTTGAACTATTATAGTTCAATATTGCATCATTATTTCTTATTTATATAGGTAGGTATAAGTTAAACATCGATATGTATAGACATATCTACCAAAAACAAAATAAAATTGATAATTGCCAATAATATCCAAAATTCAAGCGCCCCAATTTAAAAATCAATGCTATAGATGATACCTTATAAATTTTGATTTCCTTGAGACTGCAGAAATATACATTTTTTGCGTCATAAACGGCCGTATCTTTTTTTTTAATTCACGTTATGATTTATTTCACTGCCTTTTTAAGGGACTGTAGACCTGAGTATATATAGGTTTTAATTTAACGCGATACCTCCACGCGTTCCCGAGATAAAAGGTCTTAACAGACAGACAGGTGGACGGACGAACAACAAAGCAATCCTAATTAGTGGTACCGGTTTTTTCCTTTTCAGGTAAGGAATCCTAAAAAAGACGGGCACTTAACTTTGTGTAACTTATTATATTATTCATAACTACTTTCAAAACAGACGTAGGAAAAAACTTGAAAAGGCGTATCCAAGAAACAAATTCGAATCTATATTGTATCATAGACCAACCTACACAAGGTGTCGTCAAATGTAAAAATATTTAAAAAAAAATTTATAGGTGTGACAAATGAAGTGTATGAAAAGGTGTGTTCTCCAAATAAAAAAAGAACTAAACAATAAATTCGGGCGCTATAGGGATTGCACACAGTATAATATACTAAAGATTGCCAGGAAGAATTGATCACAAGAGTCCAAAGACAATATAACCACAAGAGTCAGACTTTTAATCTGTCCATCTCAGCCCTTCAAAGCCAAGCCATGTTTGCTAAGACATACCAAAATACAAACTGTGCTCCCAACTCCAAACTATTTCAATTGAATGAACTCTATACATAAAGCAGGCCACAGATATCTAAGTTGATCCAATATCAGCGGAGGATACATGCGTAGAGATGAACTATCTGCACTATTTAATGGAATAAGTGGAAAGCGTCTGGTAGTCGCGTTTGTTAAGTTAGGACGCAAGTTATGAGAAAAGCGAGTGAGTGAGGTTCAAGTGTTGAAATATCACTACATAGTATAAAACAAAGTCGCTTCCCGCTGTCTATCTTTAAAACTACGCAACGAATTTTGATACGGTTTTTTTTAATACATAGAGTGATTCAAGAGGAAGTTTTATATGTATACTACATGCATAATATAGCAGAGATTTAATATCAATATTGAACCCGTTCGAAGCCACGGCGGTCGCTAGTTATAATATAAAAAAGATGTTGTGTACCTACAGTTGATACAGCACATGAAGTTTCTATCTCAGATTTTTTGACGTTAACGTATACAGTATAAGTAGGGATCCCGCAAAAAGTTAAAACCCTCGTGTTTTTTTTTTCTTTTTCATACAACATCTAATAACTATTTGAAAAAAAAAAAATTCTGTGCAGAGTGAAACGAAGTGTCAGACTCTTACTGACTAAAACCCATCCGTGTTCCTCCTTATGCCCTTTGCGTTCCAGAGCCACTGTGACTCTTTCGAGCGAATTGCGCAACCCTAGCAGTTCTGCAACCCTGGCAGTTCCATAACCCTGGCAGAGCCGCAACCCTGGCAGTGTGTACCCTTTTTTTTTGGATGGGAAATCATCAAATGACTTCTCCAACTCTGGACGGAGCGAAAGGGAGTGTCAGACTCTTACTGACTAAAACCCACCCGTGATCCTTCTTGTGCTCTTTACGTTCCAGGGCCGCGATGACTCTTTCGAACAAATTCCGCGAACAAAAGGCACTGACCCTATGGCACCCCATCTTCTTTGCTGATAGCTCTTTGAGGCGCGTGAAGAATACGACTCGCTGTCGACCTGGACCTGATTGCTATCGGACGGCGAGCCACCCATAGCACGCCATACGCAGGCCCACGCCTACAGTGGCCGGGAATCGCGCTGCGTTTCCCAACGCCCGGGGCGTCTTCCTCTGTTGCGGCGACTGGGGCGTGGGGTTTCCCTCTCCCACACGCGTTCTGCCTCCTCCTTCGCTAGCATTACTGCTTCGCAGAATGAGGTGACCGCTTCCCATGCCTCCTTGCTCCGGACCATGGATTGAACCAGGGCTGGGGGCGAGAGGTCGCCGCCGCCAATCGCCTCGACGAGGACACGGCGGTGCTCCGCCCAAGCAGGGCAGACCTCCACCGTATGCTCCACCGTATCCTCCGGGCGATCCACACGCAGTTACCCTACGTCTGAGACAAATAGGCCCAATTCAGCAAAACGCAGATATTCTACAATCGATTTACCTACTAATAAGTAATGAGTAAGAACACTATCACTGTATAAATTATTTTTAGACATCTATATTCTGCATGGAATACCTACGTGAGTCCTGTAATTTTCCTGCCAAGCAACCGTTTCATCTATGATACGCAGTTTCAATTAGTTTTCATATTTCTGAAGTATTAAACGTGTTATTGCACCTTTAGAAATGTATTTATTTTTCACTAGTTTTATGAATTTACCGTACAAGCAGTCTGAATAAATTGAGTTATTCCATAAAATGTACCTTGAAGAATAAACATTTTCTCTCGGCTCCATATTCAGAGCAAAAATCTAATAACAAATTCGCAATTTATTACAGTACGTTCTTCATTTTTCTTCTACAAAGTATCGCGGCGGCCGCAAAACGTTTAATGGTTCGAGCATAATATAAAAGGTTGTTTAATTACTTTTTTTTCTAACAGCACTCTATTTTTTGGTTTAATGGGCATTTCTTTCATTAGCGGAGATGAAAATATATTTTTATGGCAGACCTGCTTACACCCTTTGTTTGTAATTAAAATATTTGCGTTTTTCTTTCTTCAGTCGTAATTATTTATTTTTTAAAAATACATTAAGCTGACAGATCCCCAGTTCCACAAATATTGTTCGTCGTGTACAGTTTCATTTTTCTTCCACAGCATAATCATGGTCAATCATCAGGCATTGGCATGATGTAGTTACTGATTGGGCTGGTAAGTACCAACTAGCTCGCTGGATACGAGACACTCAGGACCTGTGAATATTACAACCAAATTACGACGCACAGGATCTGTAAATGTTACGACGCACAGTACCTGTAAATGTTGCGACGCACGGGACCAGTAGATGTTGCGACGCACAGGACCGGTAGATGTTGCGGCGCACGGGACCAGTAGATGTTGCGACGCACAGGACCGGTAGATGTTGCGACGCACGGGACCAGTAGATGTTGCGACGCACAGGACCGGTAGATGTTGCGACGCACGGGACCAGTAGATGTTGGGACGCTTGGTAGAAGAATATTTCCAGAAATATCTGTCTTTCGGCTGCCCTAACAATGGTGATACTCTTTAAAGTCCCAAGCGCCTGAAATAAACGCACAAATATGTAAACTCTGTAAACGCCTTCAGAGCTAACCATAGCAATGTTACGATAGAAAATGTTAGCCTTTTCAGGGTTCTTCACTCGAAGAGTAACCAATTACTAAGCCTCCACTGTCCCTCTATCTGTCTGTCAGTGAGCTGTATCACATGCTTCCGTAACAGGGGCGGATCCAGGATTATTTTTCGGAGGGGGGGGCTTGACTCCACTGATGGTGGGTTTTAGCAAAGTTATCAATAAAAAAGCAGAAATTTTATTTTGCTTCACGCATAACAAGCCTCCTTAAATAAGTTTTCGTAAAATCCGCAATGACTTTGCTACGTTGTCTACTATCAAAGAAACCTGGGTATTTTGTATCTTGAGCCCCTTAGACCCCACCTCTCGTTCTGATGTGGTGTCACAGGTGCCACACCCCAGCCCTCTGTCCCAATTCCTACTGACTGCCTATTAAAGTTTGACGGATCCAGGGAGGGCTGGGGTGTGGGCACCACATCAGAACGAGAGGTGAGGTCCAAGGGGCTCAAGACACAAAATACCCAGATTTCGTTGATAGTCTACAACCATAGACAACCTAACAAAGTCATTGCGGATATTACTAAAAGTGATCCAATGAGGCTTGTTATGCGTTTAGTAAAATCAAATGTGCTTTTTTATTGTTGACTTTGCTAAAACACGACCCTCAGTGGAGTCGAGCCAAACGATAATCCTGGATCCATCCCTGTTACGGAAGCATATGATACAGCCCGCTAACAGACATATAGAGGAACAGTGGAGGCTTAGTAATTGGTTAGTCTTTGAGTGAAGAACTCTGAAAAGGCTAACATTTTCTATCGTAACATTGCTATGGTTAGCTCTGAAGGCGTTTACAGAGTTTACATCTATTTCTGAGAAGAAACACTGAAACAAACTCAGAGGTCAAAGTCTCTTTTAAAGTCCATACAATCTGTACTGGTCAAATCATCAGTTATTTACTCTCTTTCATCTCATTACCTGTATGAATTATCAATGCGAGAATGTACGTATAATATTACAAAGAAGAATTCTGATGTTATTGGCCTGCTTGAATTTTAGTTTCAACAATCAAAAATACATTTTTATACGAACAAAATTATCAATTTTAATAATACAGTACGGTCTTAATTACAGAAACGCTGTTATGAAAAACAATATTTCTGCTAAATAGTCTGTTAAATTTGAATTATATCCGACATTTTAAGGGTGTTTCGCAATAAATATTGCTTAATGTCTTTACTCCGAGGTGTTTTGCTGTAAATGTAAGGTTTTACTTGGCAAATTGACCCATTCCAAGTTTACAGTGTATGAGAAAATATAGGTATTTGGTGCTTGGGTATTGAAACAACGGTGGGACTAATGAAAGTAACGGTTATGACCCTCGTAAATTTTAAGTAGTATGTTAATTGTATTTATAAGGAATAGAGAATGTGTTCTGAACGCTTGGTAACTAGAATTCATTGAAATAGCCTCCTAGATGAGTTACATATAATTCAAGTTCATGAGGTTTCTACTGTGGGACGTAGGTTTCGACTGGGGCCCTTCGCGCTGCTCTCAAACCCGGGCTGGGCGTTATTTGTTATGCTGACGACACTCCCATCACAGCCCAGGGAGGTTTTGTCTGGAGTCTTGAGGAGGCGGCGCGCTTGGTCACTGAGGGTGCGCCTCTGGGCATCAGCAGCATCGAAGCGCTGGGTCTTAGAGTGTCGCTCGAGAAGACTAAGTCTCTGGTGTTCTATGGGCCCCGCCGCCGACCACCGGCAGGCACTTTACTACTAGGTAGTGAGCGAATTATGGTGCGGACGCACATGGAATACCTGGGACTCGTTCTAGATCGTAGGTGGAACTTCGGCGAGCATTTCTGCCGACTGGCCCCGAAACTGATCGGCACAACTTCCGCCCTAAATCGGCTACTGCCGAATTTGGAAGAAGTGCGAGCTACCGACGGAGGGGGCGCTATATGGCAAACCCAGTGTGGGCTGACACTTTAACTGCCTAGAACAAGGCTCATCTGCGGCGACCGCAAAGGGTCATGGCAATCAGAGCAATATGTGGATACCGCACAATCTCAGCTGAAGCGGTGTTCGCATTGGCAGGACCCCGTGGAATCTGGAGGCACGAGTGCTTGCCGAATTTTACCATCAAAGTGTGGAAGTTCGAACAGAGCGCAGCAGTAGTACGCCGCCTGAAGTGGTTATAAGGTGGCGCAGAGAAGCACAAACTGGAGACTCCCAGGGCTGGTCACTGGACTTTTGGAGCTATCCAGTCAATCCTTGAGGAGTAACGAGGAGGCACGGAGTCAATACGGGACGTTGGCCTTCCGTTTAGTGCAAGTATTGTCAGCACATGGCTGTTATGGCAAATACTTGCACACAGTGCACACAGGAGGCGTGTCCACTGTGTTACCAGTGCGGTTGCAGCCAGGTCATGGACCAGCGCACACTCGAGCAGTTCCCTGCCTTACCAGTGCGTAGCTTCGGCTTCTACGGGTATCCTGACTCAATCACAATCACTATTTTTTTACATATCTTACGTGATGATCTACCGGCACGTTTTTAATTATGTTATTCTTTTTCAATTTTTGCCATTATTTAGTAGTATGATATTGTGTTCCACAGTACATTTATACCATACTAGTTCTAGACGTGAAGACCTATAATTGGCTGTCAGATTATCAAGCTGTTATATATCACTATTGTATTAAATCAGTATGCAGCGGACGAGCATTCTTCATCAACCACACAAATCAACCTCAGCCACAAGAGAAACCAACGAAGCAAATTTATACGGTAAGAAAAAAAATCGCTACGCTATCTATACCGCCAACAGCGAACTACTAACGATATCCTGCATCGCGGTATCAGAGTTTTCCGTGCAATTTGAAAATATAAAACAGTCCCAATATCAACTATCCGGCTATTGCCCACCAGACACAACATCGTCTGGTCGGAGGAACCTCCCTTATCTATTATATAGATTTGCGGACCTTACCACTCTGTTCCGCATATCTCTATAAACTAGTGAAACATCGAAACCTTCCTCATTAATCATCCTCATTAATCATCCTCATTATTCATCCGTCCATTCGTGAAAACCGTATGAAAATCCGTTCGGCAGTTTTTCAGTTTAACTCACACTGACAAACACGGCTATAGACTTTGTTTAACAATCCGATATAGTGATAGCAACAAGCTTGCCATCCATAGAACAATACAGCCAAGAAGTTACACAACTAAACCTCTGAATAACGTAAACTAAACTCGCAAGACCCAACACAATTCCTCCAGGTATATTTAAAAGACATTTACCGTTGCACCAGGAGCCTTTGAAAAACGATGCAGCGTCGTCATAACCCCTTACAGGCCGCCATTACAGGTACTGGCGGGAAGCCAAGTACACGTACGAACGGGTTTACCGGCGGTTTATTATTCAACTTGTTTCATAAAATATTAGCGAAGATTTAGAATGTTAGTGGTGTTTCTTTATGACAGAGTCGGCTTTGTAATTGTGCTTGTACATGAAGGGTGGCAGTGGTTTTGTTCTTAGCTTGACTATTTGAGCAGACTATTAACTTTGTCTGTTGACTATTAACTGACTTCTTCAGTTCTGAGCCAATTATATATGAAAGGATGGGACTATTTACTAATTTACATATACTTAGGCCTATAATAAACACTACATAGATAAATTCCTCTGAACCCATCATCAGACTCACGAAGGCTTGCATAAACCAGTTAAGTACAAAATACAGATAAATAAACTATGCAACAACCGAACCACTAATGGATGTCTTCAGAACGGAAGGTTTCCTGACACTGACTGGTATTTTTGCACTCGAATTATGCTTATTTGTTATAAACAATATGCAATATTTTAATTTCAAATCAAACGAACGGAAACAATGAAAATATGACATTAATTTACCATTTATTAATAATAAAATGTATTATAAAAGTACCTATGTTACTGTTATTCGTTAATACAATCAGTTACCGCCAGCAATCAAGCAATTAAATGGACATATTATGTTTAAAAATGAATTGAAAAAATGTTCACTGAAAATGTATATACGAGTATATATAATCTGTACGATATTTTTGATAAAAAATAATATTTTCACGTCGAAATTGCTAAAAATACTATTGCATATCCGACTTGAGTAGACTGTTGAAACTAAAAATGTAATGTTTATTAATAAGACATTAATGTACACAGTTCAGCAATAAATATATCTTTATCTTATCTTAATGATTCCCTATTTGTTGTCGGTAATAAAAGGACGCAGATGTCTATTAAAGAAAAAACTAAAAAATACCTATCCAATGCACTTTTCACGAAAAAAAAACGCGCCAGTTCTTTATTTTCCGCAGCCAAAGCACACTGAGGAAACCAAAGCACACTAGGGAGCCTAGAGTGAAGGCGGGGCAGCTAAACTGTGATCGCAGGTTCGAATCAGGCCACGTCCCGTTTTAAGCTGCATTACGTGATCACGCCAGTCTGTTGCTTGAACTGATATTATGTGTTTGCTGTCATGGTTGTGGTCTGAGGTAGGAGAAGTTAGCGATTTTGGTCTTTATGTAGGTTCTGGAGGCTTTATATTAGGAAGGCAAGGCTAATACGGTTAAGCAGACTTCTCTTTTTAGGATGGAACATCGTCAAATGACTTCTCCCGCTGTGGGCGGAGCGGATGGGAGTATCAGGCTCTTACTGAGTAAAACTCATCCGTGTTCCTCCAAACGCCCTTTACGTTCCAGGGCCGCGGTGACTCTTTCGAAAAAATTCCGCAACGACCAGACCTCCTAGTTGGAATTAAGAGTAGCCACACAAAACAAAACACACCCAACAAAAAGATATAAGCAAACGAATCTTGGTAGAAACGACGGTCGTAGCGACAAGCGCAGCGACGACCTTAAGAATGATAAACAACGTGTAACATTATATCAACGTAATGCCTCAAAATAGGCGATTCTATTTATTATCATTATGAACTACTTTGACTATAGGATCTATCCTTGGCACCACAAGCCCCATCAGAATACCAGCGCAGTGTTATTTTTTTAATGTCGCAACATATGCTTAGATAGGGATCTTTTTGCCTCGCACAGTTAAAATCTGTGTTTTTAGCTTAATTATTATCATTATTTAAAAAATAAACGTTACCCCACACTAGGAATTCCTCCTATGTCTTGGGTGCGTTTACAAACATACAATCTCACATACACAAACAGCCAGACCCGGAACAACTATCTGTATGCCATACTAATTATTACAGTTACTTTTTAATTTATTATACATTTTCTTGTCTGCCCCAAATAAACTTTCTTTTTGTCTTTCTTTGGGTTTTTTTTTCGCGATTTCGGGGTTGCACAGAAAAGTGAACATACGTGAGTGACCGGTCCATCCATCCAAAACAAGGTGTAATATCAGTTCACTTTGAGCTCGCTCCACCTATGTGTTCACGGTGAGATAGTAGATAGAAAAGCAGTACTGCAGTGCGATTCTGTAAACATCTCACCGTGTAAATTTAGGTGAACTGTGGCCGTACTACGAAGTGCAAATGCTATTATGATTCAGTGTGAGGGAAATAAGGGATAGTGCTATTCGTATTGTGTAACTCCGTCTCTCTCTAACACAGGAATCATGATGGATTTAAAACGTCATGATAGGGCAGCTGAGCTCTTAATCAAGATGAAATGACAGTTCAATTCACGCTCACTCCACCTAATTTTACACTCAAACTCAAAGCACTCATTTCAATTAAACCACTTACAGGCACTTTTGAATTGTAAAGGTCGGTCAGTCAAGGAGGTGAAGCTATTTGAACGTTCCAAAGCATAGATCTCTATGGAGAAGACACGGTGTGACGTCAGAATAGGCCGAAAGTATGCAAGAACTCTTCTGCAATAATGGCAATGGTTCCTTTGAAAGGCGACCCAAAGGTCTCTCGCTTGCTCCTTACACCACCTTAAAGAAATATGAGCTAGCTATAATGCCGACAGAAAGCTCTTTAGACACTGACTTAGAGATTCTCAGAAAACGTGATGCAAATTCTTATAAAGAGCGACAACGTGGCAGCTTTCAGATTTATCAGATGAAACGTTAAGTGATATGGAATTATTTTGTTTATTGTACCGTGACGTTTGAGATGTATGAAACGTCTTTGGATGTAGACTCCGGGGCTTCGGCTTGGTGGGTAATTTAATAAGTGAAAACGTGTAGGCACGTCGTCCCGGCTGGGAGATATGTGGCTGCGCTTGCTCCTTACACCACCTTAAAGAAATATGAGCTAGCTATAATGCCGACAGAAAGCTCTTTAGACACTGACTTAGAGATTCTCAGAAAACGTGATGCAAATTCTTATAAAGAGCGACAACGTGGCAGCTTTCAGATTTATCAGATGAAACGTTAAGTGATATGGAATTATTTTGTTTATTGTACCGTGACGTTTGAGATGTATGAAACGTCTTTGGATGTAGACTCCGGGGCTTCGGCTTGGTGGGTAATTTAATAAGTGAAAACATGTAAGCACGTCGTCCCGGCTGTGGGGTGGGACTGTTTCGTATTTAGTCATTTGACGTTTTTAAAGAGTCATCTTTTCGTTACCATTACTTACAAACAACGCGCTACGTACGTTACAAACCGGTGATCTTGGTTATCATTAGTAGATCTTTGACCTTCGTCAAATCCTACTTAAGAAAGAAAGAAAGAAAGAATAATATTTATTCAGCACATACTAATATTATAAACGCGAAAGTTTGTAAGTATGGATGGATGGATGGATTTGTTACTCTTTCACGCAAAAACTACTAAACGTATTTGGATGAAATTTGGCACAAAGATGGTTTATAACCAGGATTACCATATAGGATAATTTTTACCTCGATATTCCCCCGGGATCAAAACTTATGCGGGTGAAACCGCGGGGCTCTGCTAGTATCACATAAAATTCTTCCTGTACTGATTAATGAGTGACAGATAACGCACGTTATTTAGCTTATAGGGTCCCTGGGAAGTGTAAGAGACCACTAAGAATGGATTCCCCGAAACTCTGAGAACGGAAATAACCCAGTTATGTGCGTACGAAGTCGCGGGCACAAGCTAGTTGTAAATTTAAAATCTATCTATACTAATATTATAAAGTTGAAGAGTTTGTTTGCTTGAACACACTAATCTCAGGAACTATTTATCCGATTTGAAAAATTATTTCAGTGTTAGATAGCCCATTTATCGAGGAAGGCTATAGGTTATATATTATCACGCTAAGACTAATATGAGCGGAACACCAATGAAGAATGTTCCAATAGGGGGTTAGTATTCCACGCGGACGAAGTCGCGTGCAGAAGATAGTTTAAAATAAAGCTAATTAATGTATGTAATTAATATTTTGCGGTAAATTGTGGTACCATTATAACATTATTGTTTAATCCATTTAACATAGGTAAAATTAATTATGTTATATTCGCTGCACTGCACTAAGCTTAATAATACTATCACTATGATAGTCATTTTAATATTTGAAACCAATAGCTTCTAATAATGGGTATGGTTAATAGGTTAAAATCATGATCATCTACACCCAGCCTTTTTTCAATTAATTTTTAACTAGTTTAGATTCAAATTTAAGATATGTATGTTCATATGTACTTATTGTTGAATTTATTCGAAAGAGTCACTGCGGCCCTGGAACGCAAAGGGCGTTAGGAGGAACACGGATGGTTTTGAGTCAGTACCTAAGAGTCTGATACTCCCTTCTGCTCCACCCAGAGCAGAAGTAACTTGTTTATGTTTTTCACATCCTTAAAAAAAGTACTTTGTTTGACGCCTTTTCGATTATTATTATTTTATGTGAGTTAACATGAGGACTTCGAATGAAAAATGCTGGGTGGCATTTCCAGTCTAAGATGCATGGAAATACTCAATGATATGGGTAACTTGATACCTCTTGGCAAGACTTGTTATCTTTTTTTTTGGATGGGAAATCATCAAATGACTTCTCCCGCTCTGGGCGGAGCGGAAGGGAGTGTCAAACTCTTACTGACTAAAACCCACCCGTGATCCTTCTTGTGCCCTTTGCGTTAAAGGGCTGCGGTGACTCTTTCGAACTAATTCCGCAACCCTAGAAGACTTGTTATCTGACTTTTGAATCACCCGCAACGTTTCCGGATCGTCGGCGCGTTGTGTTCTACGCGCCTCAAAGAGATGTCAGCATGCAGAAGACCCGCCCGCTACGACCAGTGCCTGCCAGACTTACGGAATTACTTTGAAAGAGTCAACACGACCCTGGAACGCAAATGGCACTAGGAGGAACATGGATAGGTTTTAGTCAGTAAGAGTCTGACACTCCCTTCCGCTGCGCCCAGAGCGGAAAAACTCATGTGGTAATTTCCATCCATAAAAAAGACAACAATTATGACACGCATAAAAAAGTGAATACACTAGTTAACGATCCCATTAACAGACAGTTCACTACAGAACTAAATACAGTTTCATTTTCACCATTAGGACAAACGGCGGGAGAGTCCGTTAACGATCACTAATTAGCTTAATTTCATCATTACGTTTTTGGGGATTTTCGAACTGTTAGTGGAATGAGCGTGTTGTTATTCGTTTGGAGATTTATGGGTATGGTCATAGTGGTAAATGCCACCTGCCATTTTTAACCGACTTAAAAAAGGAGGAGTTTCTCAGTTCGGTTGGTGTATTTTTTTATTACTGCGAGGTTTCTAATCCGATTTCTGTGATAACTTGCCATTTGGTTCAGTTAAAAATATGTAATCAGGCATTACTTGGATGATGTAATTTTTGCGTAGTAGGACGATGACGTGCGGGCCTGCGGATAACCAGCGATGGGTGGCTCATCGTCCGATAAAATCCAGGCCCGGGTCGACAGCGCATCGTGTTTCGTCGTGTGTGGCGAGCGCCTCAAAGAGATTTCAGCAAAGAAGACGGTGGCACATAGAGTCAGTGCCTGCTAGGGTTGCTGAATTTATTTGAAAGAGTCACCGCTATGGCCTTGGTTTTTGTCAGTAGGAGTCTGACACTCCCTTCCGCTCTACCCAGAGGGGAAGCAGTCATTTCAGGATAAAAAGGAACCTCCGACCGAACGGTTGTTGTGTCTGCTGGCGAACTACCCGATAGTTGATATTCAGACTATTGTATATGTTCAAATCGCACGGAAAACTCTTATACCGCGATGCAGGATTTCGTTAATAGTTCGCTGTTGGCGGGATAGTTGTTTTTTTGTTGCCGTACAGATTTGCTTCGTTAGTTTTTATTTGTAGCTGAGGTTGATTTGTGTGGTTGAGGTTGAGATTGATGAGGAATACGTGACCGCTGCATATTGATGGTCAGGATACCCGTAGAAGCCGAGGGTGCTACTGGCTAGCTGTATGACCCGCTACTCGAGAGCTACGATGAGGAAAAGTGATGATGACGTCACGCTGAGGTAGCTGCCCGAAATTTTTCTTGTGGCAGCATTAATGCCACTAGGTATATACGTACCTATACATATATGCCGCTACAGTGTCACTTCACCTTGATTGAATGGATTGTCAAATCAGTTCTTGTTCACTTTATCTAAGTTTTCAAAGTGAGATTCTAACGTGGGAAGCGAGTGAGTGACGAAGTGAGAAAACCAGAATAGACAACTAAGAAGTGTGATAAATAAAGATTTTTTTAAATTTGTTTCTCGCACTTTCTTTTATTTTTGAAATGGACTACTCGCAGTTCAACACTCGTAAGGCTAGTTGGTTACTGCTTAACCGATCTTTCTTGTGGTGGAAAATGAATTTAAGGCCCCCAGCCAGGTCCTTCGCACTTTTCATCAGAAGGAGTATTTAGCAATGTGGGTGAAATATAAACCTTTGCTTATCAAACTAAAAATAATAAAAGCAAATATATTCATAACAATGCCAGGTAAACACATTGTCTCTCCTAATTAACATTAATAACTCATTAGTTCCCCTAAGAGAACATAATTAAACTAGCCACAATGCACACATTTACCCACCCGCGGGGCAAGCTTACACACGCAGTAATTACCGGTTAGGCAAAATAAATACCCGAACCGAACCAGTTTAAAATCAAACACAAAGATAAACTACATACGGGCAGTCATTACCGGTTCTCATTACCCGGACGGCCGGGTAATGATACCCGGTCCGACCGCAGAACGATTAGAGGTTTCGACCCCTTGTTTATAGCTAAACATTCTGGCTGGATAATTAGATTTTTATTTCTTCGGTTTTAATTTTAATTATGTTGGTTCTAATGACGCTGTTTTTGGTCAAGTGTTTTGTTGTTGTTTTCGGATGTTTTGGGTTTGATCTTGTACATGTTTGAGAATAATTCACACATTAATGCCTCATTTATTTGTTGCGGAATTTGTTCGAAAGAGTCACCGCGGCCCTGAAACGCAAAGGGCACAAGAAGGATCACGGGTGGGTTTTAGTCAGTAAGAGTCTGACACTCTCTTCCTGTCCACCCAGACCAGGAGAAGTCATTTGATGATTTACCATGCACAAAAAAAAATGTTTGCGTTCTAGGGCCGCGGTGACTCTTTCGAACAAATTCCGCAGGTACTGACCCTATGAGTCTGGTGGAATCACGACGCACCATCGACCCGGGCAGTAGATGGCACCTAATGTTATATTTTATTATAATAAAAGTTTTGTATTATTTCTCCATAATAATCTACTTTTTGCGAATGGACAACTAGAGTCACTATAATATTTTTATTTTCAAATGTTTTGACGTGCCGTTTAATGGTCTAGTTGAAATAAATGAATTGACTTTGACTTTGACTTTGACTTTGTATTGTTGTTTTTTCGCGCTAGAAGCACTACCTATCCTGCGCTCAATAACCGGCACAGCCTATCAGAAAGCATATTGCATATAACTGTGATATTTATTTTTTTAAATATCGCAGCATATGCTGAGATAGGAACCTTTTTGACCTCGCACATTGAACTGATATCGATAACTTTAGTGCTGTGACACACGTACGAGAGAGCCACAGCAGCAATAGTATTTTAATAATTAATTTCAATTTCGTTCTGCATTCATGTCTTCTTCGTGTTCCATCACTAAGATAATAGGGATGTTTCCTGTGTAAAAAATATATGATTATGTTTAGTCCGTCAGTTAGATTATAGAAAAATATTGGACACGTATTTTTTCCTTTATCGAATCTATAAAAACTGACGAAGATACAAAGCATCAAAGATCAGGAGTGGGGGCTTGTGACGTCACGGCTCGGTAAAAATTGTAGCGGGTAGTGACGTCACGCGAGTTTTAAACGCACTGCATCGTCTTAATTTTTTGTTTACCGTGAAAAAAGAAAAAATACGTGTCCAATATTTTTTGGAAATCTATCTGAAGGATTAATTAGATTTTTTTAGTTAACTACCCTATTGATGAAAAGTGCTTTAACGTCATAGTTGGCATTTTGCTCCCAACCTGTCCTATCCTCAACTTAAATCACTCCGTATGGCAGATAGCACCGCTACCTCGCTTTCTCGTTAGCAACTGACGCCGAATCAGTTAAAGCTGGGAGTAAATTACATTAACTTGTTTGCCTAACCTGGATTAAAGGATAAACTGATTCGCTCACTAACCTGACAATCGGATCGACTGATAAATGTCAGTCAGATACGTGAATGAACTTACTGTTGCTGTAGAAAGAGAATTGATGAGGCATTACAATGCCGTGTTGACTGCCAACCCTAAATGTGATTTGAAAGGTAATTCTCGCGGAGAACACGGTGGACCATACGGTGGAGGTCTATTCTACTTGGGCGGCGCAACGCCGGCCTTCTACGAAGCAGTAATGCTAGTGAAGGAGAAGACAGACCGCGTGCGAGAGAGGAAAACCTCACGCCCATGCCGCCGCAACAGATAAAGACCGCGTCGGGAAATGCAGAGCGATTCCCGGCCACTGTATATGCGCATGGTGATCTATGAGTGGCAAGTTAAAAGTTAAGACCAGTGGCCGTATTACGAAGTGCCAATGTTATCATGATTCGTGTGAGGGAAAGAGATAGTGCTATTCGTCTTGTGTAACTCCGTGCCCTCTGACACAGAAATCATGGTGGATTTAAGACGTCATAATAGGTCGCCTGGGTCTGGTTGCTATCAGATGGATAGCAACCAGGCCCGGGTCGACGACCGTGCTGTCAGCAAAGAAGACGGGGTCCCATAGGGTCAGTGCCTTGCTAGGCTTGCGGAATTTGTTCGAAAGAGTGACCGCGGCCCTGAAACGAAAAGTGCACTAGAGGATCACGGGTGGGTTTTAGTCAGTAAGAGTCTGACACTCCCTTCCTCTCCGCCCAGAACGGGAGAATTCACATCCAGAAAAAAAGGCTAATTCTCGCTTCTTTAAAAAGCGTCCGCATGCGCCTTGCAGTCACAAACTGTCAAAAACTTTTGACCCCTTTTTGTCACCAAGATAATATTTGCGACTTAATTAAAACGTTTTAAAGCACGAAAATTAGCCTTGAGGTAATATTGTTGTTCATAGTTTAAATAGATGGTCATAACCGTTAGCTATCTGGTAAGCTTATTTGCCATTTACTAACGTCAAAAATAAAAGGGCGAAGATTCCTTCCTTTACCTAATCATAGTACTCGTTTTTTTTGTCCTCGCAAACTTTACTTGTGCGTAACGCCGGTCTCGATTTCTGCCACGTTCGAATCCAGTTGGACCACGTTTTACTGGGTTTTTACATCGGGATTTTCTCAATTATAGCCGAGAATCTGGATGTCCGATTTAGGGCAATAGGCTTATTCTATACTTAAGCGACGAAATTAGGTTATAAGTACTGTAAGTATCTCTGCCTAACCCTTTAAGAAACACAGGTTTTCCATAATGTTTAGCCATTACAACAAAATAATAATCCACACTGTATCAACTACAGAATCCTCTATTTTAACATACCAGTAAAACACGGGTCACGCTGGTAAAAAACCTACAATCTACGGTGGATTTAATTTAGTAAGCGTTGTGTGAAATGCTCGTTGCTCGTGGACGCGGAAAATATCTGAGAGGTGAACACGGAGACAGATAATGCAGAAGATCTGGTTTTATAAAAAAACTTTGTTTTATGGAATGTAAACCTTCAACTGTGAGTCAATGATTGTAATTGACCGTCGTCGCGTCGTCTCAAAATCAAGTTATTTATTCATTTTTGTTTGTTGCTTTCTTCTTAACTTTTTTATTTTTTGTTTATTATTTTTTTTAATTACTTTCAATGCTGCTCCGATCGACGTCTTTCTGTCAACGCCGGTTGTCGCTGAAAACCAGCACTGTTACTCGATCACATGTGTTCCAGCATTATGCTGTGCGATGGCCGTTTTGAGCGAATTCGACGCATATCTTCCCAAATTGCATAACTTTTGTAAATCTACTTTTTTTTAAGTATTTGTCATACTTGGCGCGAATAAGCTCTTTTTCTGTCTACTTTTAAATTAAGCTTCTTTGCTTGAACCTTATCAACAATTTCCCGCCCGTCACCACTTCCTGGTGTTTTAGCGAAATAATAAGTGGCGCAACTAAATCCCAAGCAACTCATCTGTTCAGTTTGAAAAACTTGAATTTGTAGACAATGCCAATCTATGTTTGGGTGGGTTAGCCAAGATGAAAGCTATCAACAATACCTGATTTAACTGAAGTAGCAGATGCCAGCTTATCCTATGCTCGGGCAAAACAAACCAGGCACTGTTACCAATTTGAATTTAATTTAATTTATCTTTATTTCAGACGTACGTCCATACATTTTTACAAAGAAATTTACAGGGTTGTTAGTGTACACACAAAAAATAATAACAAGGTGTTAGTAATTTGTTACTAAACAAAACAAATTACACAATAATAACTAAGGAAGTAATTTTTTTACAGGTGTATGTACATTTGCCCAGTAAACAGTAAAGAACTGTTTATTTTACACGCTACCGTTCTGAAGATAGTGTTGGTGCTACCAAGGTTCATTGTTCATTATTGGTGCAGTTCTTTTCCTAATGATGGAGAAAAATCATCTTTGGAAGAATCCACAATCAATATTACTTACCTCTATCATTATTTTGGGCTTCAGTTGTCTTTCAAAGGTCTACAAATGATGACACTTATGTTTGTGACATATTTAACGAGTCACGGAGTTGCTTCCGTATGTTATTTGTGGTCGCCCAGTGTCACATCAGCGAACGTACCATGACGTCTTAAAACGTGAGTCTTCCGAGCGAGAAAAAGGGATGGAGCTATATAGGGTGTATAACTCTATCCCTCTTTCTCGCTCGGAAGACTCACGTTTTAACACCTCATGGTACGTCCGCAGAACTGAAGAATTAATGCTTTAACATTACCTGTAAAAGAAAATGAACCTTCTGTATTGTTTTTGAAAGGGTTGGGGAGAAAAAACAGCGGAGCGGTAAATTGAGCGCGTCAGCTCAGTCGCTGAGCAGTGTACGCGAATGAGTGAGTGAGGCAGAACGCACTAATAACATTATTCTATGATCTGCCGAGGAAATAAAACGATGCGTAGATAAGGCTCCGTGCTCACCTTGTTTTTTTATGCGGTAGCCGTGCCTTATATTCTGGCGGATGATTTCCCTTGTTCTGGTATGACTTGGGTGATCTTAGACCCCTGCCAAGTACAAACCTCACAGGTCCTCCTGTTTATATGAACCGTGATAAAATTAGGCACTTATTAATACCAATTATCGCATTTAGAAGTATCGCAGAAAGAACCCTCATAATATAGCCATGTCCGTCCGTGTGTCTGAAAAAAATAATGATAGTAGCATACATACATATATGTATAACGAATTTTAAAGGAAAACTATCACAACGTCACGGCCAGTGTGGGCAATTTTACTACGGGACCCTACACTGCGTGAAACATGTTTTTAATCATACGTATAGTTACGTACCCTACTCAGAGTATTACACTTCTTCATAAAAAAAGTTAAACAGACAACTTTTTTTAATATAAAAAGTACAGTGAAAAGCCACCAAACACATAACTATTTATTAAACTTCATAGCGTTTTATTGAAAAGAAAAACAGGACGATTCATCAGAACTTTCTTTGAAGCTTTAACATAAACTTTTTATAATAATATAGTCAACGATATCATCAACTCCTTTGTATGTAACTAACAAAACCGTACAATGACGAAACGAAATCTTTTATACCTTCGAAAACGAACATTATTCACTTAAACACCCAGTATATCACGGCCACAAAAGGTGTAGGTATAAAATTTATTACAATACCCCATATAATGATTAATGTATAATATTCGCACAGTGTGTATCAATTTATGTGTTCATTATTAGTTAAACAATAGCATCCAACGGTGTCTATAAAGCTCGAAAATAACGTGGGCCTCCATCATATTAAAATGCTAGCGAAATTAAAAACTGTTTGTGAGGGAATCACGGTAATAGAAACTAATTGGATTGCAACGCTCATTATTATTCTCTTTATTCAGTTACTAACATTTCCCCGCGGTTTCACCCGCGTAGTTCCCGTTCCCGTGGGAATATGGGAATATAATATAGCCTAATTAGCCTACGTTCACCGGAGATAGTGTAGCTTCCAAACAGTGAAAGAAATCTTCAAATCGGTTAAGTAGTTTCGGAGCCTAAGTATTCAATGCAAACAAACAAAACAAAAAAAACAATGAAATCTTTCCTCTTTATAATATTAGTGTAGATATTCATACTACACCAGTACATTTAAAAAAAGCACCTAAGAAAATAGTAGCCCGCCGGTGAGTAGGGTCCAAGCTACCGGTGGTTAGGACTCTAGAGAAAGGAACCTCCTCACTATACGAGCCGTATCAAGGAGTACCGCCTTCTGTATCATGCCCATCACCCAACAGTATAACTCCAGCTTCGACAGATGGTCTTCGAAGCTTTCAATCGGCACAATGACAGTTGAATGCACATTCCTTATAAAAACAACCTCGTTTAAGTCGAGATACTTGAGTTGGTTCTCTTTCTCAGCTTCAACGCTCATTATTATTCCATTTATTTATTTTATGCTTTTAAAAAAAACTTTTTTGTTTCTTTATACTTTGAATTGTTTTTATAGTTTCCTTTTTTTTTTTCTTTGCATTGTCCTCACATATAGAAGCGACCAAGGATGTAACTAAGGATATGTAATACAGAAGATGATTTAAAAGAGTGTCCGTGGAGTTTCTTGTACGTTCTTCTCCATAGAGATCTACGCTTTGGAACGTGCAGATAGCTTCACCTCTTTCGACTTGACAATTCAAAAGTGCCTGTAAAGGATTTAATTGAAATAAATGCTTTGAATTTTAAATTTTTTGAATTTTTTTACATAAAAAAAGCATTTAAAAATATGAAAAATAGAAGCCCACCGGTATCGGGAACAGGGTCCAAGCTACCGGTGGTCAGGGCTCCCGAGAGAGGAATCTCCTAACTATGCGAGCCGTGTCCAGAAGCACTGCTTTCTGGATCAAGTCCTTGATCCAGCTGCCCAACGAGAGCCTCTTGAGGTGTTGGTCGAGACTCTTGGCAATTATGCCATTGGCCGTCACAATTATCGGCACAATGACTGCTGTGTCCACATTCACATGTCGACAACCTCGCGAGCCAAGTCAAGATACTTCGATTGTCTAGCTTCGCGAACTAACTTGCTGCGCGAGGCGCCGCTCACGATCCCGCTCCGCACTCTCAACCTCATTGCTGAGGATTTGGACATATTCTATTGCACTTTGGGTGAATTCACATTGCAAGAACAGCTAATTATAGAATTTGCTACGGTAGAAATTGTGGAACTTTTTAAATTATAAGTATGCTACAATATCGCATTGGGTCTAGCCTGTAAGGATATTTGTATGTTTGGAGAGTGATTAAATAAATAAATAAATCTTCCTCAGCCTTCACGAAGTTCTCAACGCTCATTATTAAGTTTAAGTTGTGATCTTTATAGTATAGTTATCAACTCAAATCACTGGAGTAGTGCTGAAAAAGTCTTGAATCAGCAAGTAATGTAGGATACCTTCAGGTCAGGTGGAACGACAATATTTGTAGCAGCTAATTATAAGTCCTGTGTGCTGGTGAGCTTATTGCAATGATCCAGGCAAAAATTCAGACTGGTTCAGTCTGCAACATAGAAATTCTATAACAAAAACGTAGCCAGACCTTCTGATCAAAACGAGGTTAGGTCCTTGTTTTGATCAGAAGGTCTGGGTACATTACGCTGACTCATATATTTCTGCTTGCGCTTGCGACGAATATACCAGCAAAGCAGACTTCATAATTGGAAAGTAGACGAAAACAATCTAATCAGTCCGTCAGATAGATTTCCAAAAAAATATTGGCCACGCATTTTTTTCTTTATTCGCGTAAATAAAAAGCAAAGTCGATACAATGCGTTGAATACTGAGTAAGGTTCATAACAAGGAGTAATAACGAAATACCTAGATATATATATATACATATGTATATAGAAGACAGCTATCGCCAAGCAGTGCCGTGTTACCCAGTTAATGAGTTGTGGAGGTCTGGTAGGCAGCCGCTCCACGTTAAATACTGGTATTCAGCTGAATCAGGTATGACTGGAAGCCAACCCCAATATAGTTGGGAAAAGGCTAGGCAGATATAGTATATAGAAGACAGAACCCAGTAACGAACTTCCGATAAAATCATAAATCATAGTACCATGCGCTCATGAATAACGCAAGAAAGCACATAAGTAAGTTCGCACAGAAGGAAGAACGTCATTTGACAAAAGCTCATTAACCGAAGCCATCATTAGTACAGACTCATTATGTAAGACTGCTGCACAAAACTAGATATACCTGCATATATACGAATGCATTCGGGTAAAGGGGTGAACATGTTGGGAGATACACTTGAGTTTTGGGTATTTTCTTTGTTTTTGAGGGCTGAAAATTAAACTACATAATTCTCATCTCTCAGTTGAAACGCAGATAATACGACCAGTCATCGTTCCTTCAACAAGTCATCAGTATAATATGTCAACGGTTTTTCTCTACAATTAAATAGAGCCGTCCCACATCACCCTAAATAGGCCGGCCTTTATACATAAATCGTGTAAAATATCAGTGTGTGTTCTTCAAATGCAATATGCTGTTATTAACAGGTTACTTTATAATATGCTTTTAATAGCGAAGTGGAGCACCATTTTTTTCTATTACTTGTTGCAAGCGTTCCCGCATACCACGCACCATATCCAACAACAATCACTTCCTCTCATAAATGGTTTTGGTCCAGGACGATCTTTTTGAATATTAAAACCACACGTCAAACGTCTTAGCCACAATCTGACTGTATTTCTCTGAAACAACACAATAAGCATAATTTTAGTAACGAATAGGTAAACATAATTTATCGATTAAGTTTGGAAAAATACGTTTATCAATTTAGATAATATAAATCAAATTAGACCTATAAATGATCTCAAATTAGACTCATAATGAAACATAGTTAATTGTCTATTATTCTACATTCACCGGCTTTTAAGGCAACTAACGAATTAAGGAATAACTATCATTATAAATGAAGCGAAGTAATGCGCCTGGCTGGGTTTGAACCCGCGACCTACAATTCGTAAGTCGGGGCCGTCACCACTTGGCCACCACTGCTCCTCCTTTTCCATTACTTCGTGTAATTAATATCATCACCACTGCTCTCAAAACGGTGAAGGAAAATATCGTGAGGAAACCGGCATGTCCTAGAACCAAAAATTCGAAGACATGTGACATTCACCAACCCGCACTGGGCCCGCGTGGTGGATTACGGCCCATTCCCTCTCCTAGAGAGGAGGCCTGTGTCCCAGCAGTGGGAACGTTAAAAGGCTGATTATTATGCTATAAATGAAGCATAAAAAAAATACACTTACCGCTATATTAAGTTTCGTAGCAATCGCTTTAACAACATTCTCCTCATGCAAATAGATTATTTTGTATTTTAAATAATCATTCAACTCAACTTGGACATGACGATTAAACTATCAAAACTGATAACAATTAATAAAAAGGAAAAAAGCGTGGATTTTTACAATTTAGTAAGGCAAGGTAAAAATGTTCGCGCGTATTCACTTTTGTGCATAGAACATAGAATATCTTGTTTAATTTATTCTTCTACCCCATATTCCTAATGTCATATCTATAGCAGTTTTGGTTGAATACGCATATTGACGTCTAACTACCCACTTATTAAAATAGGTGAACAGTTATAAATTAATGACCTAATACCAACCTCTTAAAGCTCAAGTTTGCGTATCAAAAATATTTATTGTTCTGTTCTGTTCAAGATTGTTCAAGATGTTTGTAACACAACATGATTTAAACAAGTGCCCGTGGAGTTTCTCGTACGTTCTTCTCCATAGTTATTTACGCTTTCAAACATGTAAATAGTTTCATTTTTTGGACTGACCAACCTTTACAATTTTAAAATTCTTGTAAATAGTATCATCATCTGCCTAGCCTTTTCCCAACTATATTGGGGTCGGCTCCCAGTCAAGCCGGATTCAGCTGAATACCAATATTTTACGTGGGTCGGCTGCCTACCAGACCTCCACAATCCATTAACTGGGGAACACCGTACTTCTTGGCAAGACTGGTGTCAAATTTTCTGGATTCTGACAACCCGTAACGACTGCCAAAGATCTCCAAATGACAGCCGGGACCAACAGGTTAACGTGCTTTCGAGGCACGGAGAAGTATATGGTATATTTGAAATAAATACTCTGAATCTTGAATCTTAAGTCTTTCCATCCGCAAAACTTACAATGATTGTGTATTTAGCCTTACATGCAACCTCGCCCGTTTAGGAAGACAGCACATAAATTGTAGCGCACATGCATTACTGCTAATGTGTTCTAGAAAATAATTGAGTGCCGTGCATCGACTTTGTGTTGCTAGAGGAAACGTTGCTGGGAAGTTATATTGTGTTTCTGTTATAGTTTTGGCTGTTTTTGGGAGGTTAAAAAACAGTATTGCTTCCATCGTAGTACCTGGAAAATGGTGGTCTCTTGAGATATTTTTGCGGAAAAAAGACACGGAGAGCTTGTAAACTAGAATTGATGGGAAACTTTTTTATAGAAAAGGGTAGACTATGCGCCTGAGGTACTCCGAGTGACCACTTACCTTAAGGTGGGATGGGCTTTGTATCGACTAGGTCTTTTTATGGATGAGAGATCATCAAATGACTTCTCACTGGGCGGAGCGGAAGGGAGTGTCAGACTCTTAATAACTGAAACCCATCCGTGTTCTTCCAAATGCTCTTTGCGTTCCAGGGTTGCGGTGACTCTTTCGAACAAATTCCGCAACCCTGGCAAGTATCAACAAGGTTTGACTTTGACATAAATCATCTGATAAAATACAAAATCAAAAAAGTACAAAATAACTTTAATTTCGGAACTCGGTGTATGTGGTTCCTTTTTCATTTTTTGAACACCGACTTCCGAAATTAAAGTTATTTTGTACTTTTTTGATTTTTTGTGGAAAAGTCGGTTGTATTTTTTTGTAAAAAGTTTTTTATTTTTCACTTTTTAGTGGTACCTAAACCCCCTCCCCTCCCCCCACCTAAACGAACCAATTACATTAGTGTAAAAAAACGCACTGCTCCAATGCAGAGTAAACTAAAAGGTCGTCAATGTAGACAATGTACATAATTATATTTGTTGATTTTTCAAAAACCGCTTGTTCGATTTCGATAAAATTTTCATGGAACCATTTGGAAAGTATACCCTTTCCAACAAAAAAAGAATTTTTCAAATCGGTTGGCAAGCGACGGAGTTATGCGCGAACAAACAATTAAAAAAAAAAAAAAAAAAAACATACAAACATCCGAATTGAGAACTTCCTCCTTTTTTAGAAGTCGGTTAAAAATCATGTCTGTCTGTTTAGAAATTTATATGTATAAATCTACAAAGTAACATAATACTACAAAAGTTTGAACAGTTATAAAAAATTAAACAGCTTGAATTCATCCGAGTTATTGAAGTTTACGTTCTATTCTTTTTTCAATTAAAAAAATAAACGGACACAGCCTAGGTACCTATACAACTTTTAAACAGAAAAAAAAAACAAGAGAATCGCAGCTAAATCGAGACTTTCGTCCCAGTTAAAATGGGAAATAGTATTTTTTACGAAGTTTCGGCACTGGCAACCGAGCTGGGGAATTGTATCAACTCGTACGAGCTAACTCCGCGGTTTGCGGTCGGCGGGACCCCTACTGCTTGTTTCAGTTAGGACAATATTATTGCTCCAGTCTGAAGCCAATGGCTTTACAACTACGCGGGAAGCCGCAGCATGAGCACTTCTTTGCTGGAGCATTAAATTGGTTTTTAGCATACCTACAAGGTGATGCTATAATATTGAAATTGATTTTAGAGGTCAGTTAGTTAGCTCCATGGAAAATACGGTAATAAAGTATTCAATTGCATCCTGCAAACAAGGAGGTCTAAATATTATAGTTGGAAATAGATAGATTCTTTATTTTTTGTTTTTCGAGTTTCGAATGAAATACGAAACGCTTATAGGGAATGTGCAGAAACTATAGGTGGCAGCACAGAGGCGTCAATGTCAAGTATATTTTACTTATAAGTTTCAGATTTGCAACACTAGATGGCATAGTCTACGCCGTGCACGTTCCCTATAGGTTCACTTGTATGTCTGTCTGTCAGTCACAGCCAATTTTCTCCGAATTACTAGAAATCGATCCAGGACCTCAAGTCCACTTACCACCAACTACAATAGTATCAGAATGGTCCATCATTGATTTCATAATGACGACGGGATCGTGTTGGAATGACGAATTTATAAAAAATAGCAGACTTGGGGCCCGGTTGAAGTATCGGATGGTTAAAATGGGCGCGGTAGTTACGTAAATAAAATACATTTTGTATGTTCACAGCTGCATCCAGATAGAATGCAACCCAACCCCAAAATATATATATTATTTTGACCGATTTGATTCTTCTTTAAAATTTAGACTATTATTATTATTATTTGATATTTATATGACTTTTTTAAAATTATTTTTATTAATATTTTGTGTGTGTATACCTACCGACTTGCATTTTTTTAAAGTACCTACTCTACATATAGTGATAATTATTATTGTGTCATAATTTTGACATTTCCTTCCATTATAATAATATGATATAACAAAATTGTGCTGGTCTTGATATAGTAAAAAAAACCTACCTTCAATAAAATATTTAAATATTTCTACACCTGCAATGGTAGTGTACGTGATCCATTTTAATGTTAAGATCTTGTATGTACCGTATACTCAGAAATAAATGAATTATTATTAGGTATTAAAAAAATATCTGAAAAAGTAATTATTAATTTTTACATCTACTCTTTAATATCCGCTAACCATCTGAAGGTCAAACAGTTTGATAATGAAGACAAGTCGCGTGTTCCCATCATTATCTTCATCTCAATTGGTGCTTAATTAAAGGAAGTGATTATCCAATGAGCCTCAACAGTACTATAACATGACGTCACAGTTCAACTGCGCTCGCAGCTCGCGTAATTGAACAGGTTGGCATGTTTAAGTTTTACAGTTTTCTGGAAAATGGATCAATAATCGTTGGGCAGAAAAATAAAATTTGTACAGAATTGTCTTTTGTTAGTTGTTTTATTATTATACTTGTGAACAATAGAGTTTTTGAAGAAGTGAAATATTTTTCTGCAAAATAGGACAAGAGATCGTTAAGGCGTTTCAATCTGCCTAGCCTTTTCCAAACTATGTATTTTGTATGAGATGTAGCTGATACCAGCGCAACAAACAACCCAGGACCACAGTATACCCCTTTTGTTACACTAGTCAGATTTTGTGGCTTTTGTCTCACGAAAGGAAGGTTGAATGTCTTCAAATGACAGCTGGGACCAACGCGACGGCTCGACGTGCTTTCTGAGATACAGTAGATTACCGTATTTCGTAGTTGTTTACCAACTTCAGCAAGCGTTTAAAATTAGCGGTTATTGAAATGTGTGTAGCGCCGATTAGCAGCCATTAGGTACTCAAGGTTTAGTTTAGTTTCGTTTTTCCATAAGTCCTGAAATAGGTATTGTTAATTTAGCTATACACAATAGTGATTAGTTGGATACTAGCATAATTATCTATGAGATATAAGATTACTTGTGGCTCTTTATATATTAACTATATTGCGTAAAAGGTTTAATAAAAAAAGAAGAAATTCATTAGAAATTGATGCTTCAACTAAAGGATATCTTTCTTCCAAACTAAGTTACACCAGTTCTCCACAAAACGACCAAGTAATTTAAATTAATGGCAACTAACAATATGGTCCTTTTCAAGGCCGAAGGACCAAATTCACTATTTGATACCACCAACATTAGAACAGGGTCTTATTTCCACGCCTTTCACCACATAATTCTTCGGAAAAAAAATCCAATCCTGTCGGAAATGTCTCCAAAAAAACAAATAAAGCTCATTGAACATTTTTCACGGGAGACATTACGCACCCCATACAAATATATCTCGCTGACACCATGAGGACCCGTGAGTTATGGTGCCCATCATTTCTTCTTATTTCAAATGTCTTTATGGATGTGTATAAATTGAATGTCGTATGTCATACTTGGGTGTGAGGATAGGTAAAGATTTCTGGAGTATTTTTGCATTTAGAAAAATTGTTTTTTTTTTTTTTTTTTAATGATGCGTGTGTTAGTGTGTATAATTCAAGGCTAAAAATTCAGGCAACCGGGGCCTATGGCTTACAATATATCGTCGGCTTGCTGCAAGAACTCATTAAGTGACAATACAAAACTATGAGGAATCATCTTATTACCTACTTATTTATTATTATCATTTATTTATCAGATAACAAAGATCCTCATTAGATGTCTTATAAAATCATAATTGTGGTAGTTTTCTCAAAGGTTTTGTGTAGTCACTTAATGAGTTCTTGCAGTAAGCCGACGATATACATGTATAAGTACAAAAACAATAACTACACACAGCAGAACAAGACCGGCCGTCGGGTGATTCCCGGCCACCGTTGGCGTAGGCCTGCGAACGGCGAGCGTTAGGTGGCTCGCCGTCCAATAACATCCAGACCCAGCGCGTTGTATTCCACGCGCGCCTCAAATAGATGTCAGCATAGTATTCGAGGCCCGATAAGGTCAGTGCCTGCCAGAGTTGCGGAATTTGTTCGAAAGAGTCACCGCGGCCCTGGAACGCAAAGGGCGTTAGTATGGGTCAATAAGAGTCTGACACTCCCTTCCGCTCCGCACAGAGCGGAAGAAGTCATATGATGACTTCGCACTTATCACAAAACTGAAGCACAAGTACATGTAGGTACTTACATCATCGTCTTAACTAATGTCATCATCAAAGGAAACAGTCTCATTGTACCTACTTCTCGGTATTTCCCCGATGGCTGTAGAAACTAAGTTCTTTAAGGTAAATCATATTTCCCTGAATTGTCTTAAAAAATTGCATAATGTAAGTACATAGATATAATAAACAATTTCTATGTGTAAGTAACTTGACATTTACTATGCAACACTCTTAAGGAAAAAATCAGCGAGGAAAATGGTAAACAAGTCATTTAATTTTGTCGCAAATATTTGAGGCTCTAGAAACGAATTTTAGCATAATAGCTATGGCTGCACACTGCTATATTTAAATACTTGTTCCGGAAAATTATCTCAAGGGAACTTGAGGGACATGCTCCCTCCACACCTCCTTTTTTTCTGGATGGTAAATCATCAAATGACTTCTCCCGTTCTGGGCGGAGCGGAAGGGAGTGTCAGACTCTTACTGACTAAAACTCACCCGTGATCCTTCTAGTACCCTTTGCGTTCCAGGGCCGCGGTGACTCTCGAACGCATAAACATCAGAATTTGATAGTCAATAATCTCTGGTTGTAAAAAAGTGTTCCAAATGTTCAGTTGACAATTTATTGAAAGTTTACAATCTCTCAAGATATTTTATAAATCCTACAAAGTGTTCCATTTTCTGCTGTTACATATACCCGTGTGCCACCTTCGTCCAAATCCTTTCAACCGTTAAGACGTTACAAAAGGACAGAGTGGCTTTCACATTTATAATATTAGTACCTATGTATTATTATTACCTTGGGATAGTACGAAAGTATGGATTATAAATAACGCCAAACTTGTGATGTATTAAAAACTCTAAAATGGCGTTGGTAATCCAAGTTTCTTTAAGTACCATACTCATTGTATCCACTAGGAGCAACCCGCGGCTGCACCCGCGTAGTTCCCGTTCCCGTGGGAATACGTGTCTAGAATATAGCCTTTAGCACTCACAAATAATGTGGCTTTCTATTGGTAGAATTATCTAAAAATCGATTCAGTAGATCCAGAGTTTACGCCCTATAACCTCAAAAACTTTTCCTGTTTATTTTATATGATACTAGCTCTAGCGTCCGCGTGGAATAGTTACTTTAACCCCGATTTTGAAACTCTCAGCCCGATCGGTTTAAAATTGACAAAGTTTAATATAAACTTTCATCCCTTTCGACCAAATTTCATTACCATAAAAACGGTTCTAGTGAGTCAATCTTAAAAGATAGACATATTATTATACTGTCGCGGACAGTTTTTAGATAATTTTAAGAGGAATAATTCTTTCCTACATATTTTTTTGGTATCTTGAACCGTTTTCGCAGCGCACGCAACGGAAGTCCTCAAAGAATAATTTTCCCCGTTTTTTCCACATTTTCCATTTTTTCTTCGCTCCTGATGTTATATAGCCTTAAGCCTTCCTCGATAAATGGTCTATTCAACCCAAAAATATTTTTTCAATTCGAACCAGTAGTTCCTGAGATTAGCGCGTTCAAACAAACAAACAAACAAACTCTTCAGCTTTATAATATTAGTATAGATACGTACATAAGTGCGGAGCTCGTGGTTAAAGACAAACAGCCGCACGGGTCGATCTTCAAGGTTAAGCAACGCTTGCCAAGGTTGGTTTGTGGATGGCTGGCCATGTTAACATACCGAGTTTCCTCCGTGCCTTGGAAAGCACACTAAGCCGTAATTGGTCCCGGCTATCATTTGTAGATCTTTGGCAGTCATTACGGATTGTCAGAAGCCAGTAAATCTGACTCCAGTCTTGCTAAGAAGTACCGTGGTCTGGTAGGCAGCCGCTTCACGTAAAATACTGGTATTCAACTGAATCCAGTATGACTGGAAGCCGACCCCAATATACTTGGGAAAAGGCTAGGCAGATGATGATGTTATATAAATAAAGATAAACTTTCACATGCAAGCAAACACACAGTATAGAATGACTCAACTTTTTGTACTCTAACATTAGTGTCATAGAATATCGAATGCTGTGCTTACCAACGTAACATAAGCCTGTAAAATGTCGTGTTCCATGGGAAAGAAAACAATTGCTAACGGATATGATTTTTTAAATAACAATCACAATTACTGGTACGGCTTTGTCAATAGACCAGGGGCCGTACCACGAAGTGCCAATGCTATCATGATATCTGTGTGAAAAAGGGATAGTGCTATTCGTCTTGTGTAACTCCGTCTCTCTCTGACACAGGAAGCATGATGGATTTAAGACATCATGGTAGGCGGGCTACAGGCATGTTTGTATGCATTCATTATTCACATTACGTTAGTGCTTCACAATCCTTTGCTTTGTTCAATTGTACACTCTGTTTCTAAAGGTGACCATTACATATTTTACGCCTTAAGCGCAATAGTATATCCGCCTTTTTTTGGATGGGAAATCATTAAATAACTTCTCCCGCTCTGGGCGGAACGGAAGGGAGTGTCACTCTTACTGACTAAGACCCACCCACGTTCCTTTAGCGTTCCAGGGCCGCGTCGACTCATTTCGCAACCATAGTTCATCCGCCTCACGCTTATGCTTACGCTGCCGTGAGACCGTCAAGAGAGGGTAAGCAAAGGACCTCATATTTATGGGACACATACTCACTGTACATTATTTCCAGGTTCCGAGCATATTTTGCCGGGGTAACCGCCGTCGTGACATCCGGCGGTCCACATCACAAGGCCTATGGTACCACACTACGAGTATCTCAACGCTGAGGGTACTGCAAGGTCAATACTTTTGATGGCTCTGGGGCCGTATTATGACCTCTTAAAACCATCATGTTTTCGGTGTGAAAAAGAGACGGAGCTATACAGGACGAATAGCACTATCCTTTCCTCACACAGAAAACATGATGGTTTTAAGATGTCATAATACGGCCCCTGAGCTTGTTTCAGTGTGTATTCGCAGAGTAGTCAGCATTTAGTTTAAACTGACCAAAAAATATTCATAATCTAAACAAGATTTATTGATTGAAAAACAAATGTAATTTATTAAAATTAGGCTGAGAGGAGAGCCATTATTTTTTTAACGTCAAAGTTGTATATAAAGACAGTCCCTCACAACGCCCTCTTGTGTAATCACTTCCTAGTGTTTCAACAGTAAAAAGTGGGGGACCAGACTCCCTAGAGTATTTGGATTAGGAGTTTGTTGCGCCCTTCTTCTTCCCAGCTAAAACACTAGGAAGTGGTGACGGGTGGGCGTTTTAGGGGACTGTGTTTATGTAAAATTTGACGCTCAAAAAGTGCTGTCTCTCAGCCTAGTTTGAATAAATGACTTTTGATTTTAATTTCTTAAGTCCTGTACAATTCATGAGCGATGTACCACTGTACATATGTATGTAGTAGACCTGCGTCTAACAGGTAACTACGGGATCATTTAACTAAAGTCGTTAACCAAATTAGTTAATGAGTTACTGTGGTTTTATTCAACAATATCATTAGTTTCTTTATCAATTATTAATCTTATCATGTAACATTAAAACATACTTAAAGTAATACGATCAGTTTATTTTTCGAGAATTTTTTTTGTAGAAGAACTGTCAGATATCAATAGTAATAAACCAATTAAACATAGTTTCCAACAAAACATTCGACATTGCAGCGGTAGATACTAATAAATCCATACAAAACACAAACAATCGCGTTTCTCGATTGTTTACTCAATCCCATACATTTCAGTTGACACATAAAACACACCTGTAGCATTCCCAGGGTTATTATAACCAGCTATCGTCACCTCATTGGCCGCACATTTACCTTCATTATAATGTTCATAGTTATCACAAGCCCACGCCAAGAACCCATTCTGAAGATGTACAGACATGGAGTAATATCTTACACAAGCCTTGTGACTGCACTTGGCTGCATCACTCTCCCCTTTAGCTGGTATCAAACCTTCATGGCAAGAAGGCTGCTTATTACCTTTCTTGTTGAAGAAGAAGTCGATATCAGCCAGTACTGATGTCGTGCCCAAGCCTCCAGCGTTACAATGGTACACCTCAACGTACTCTCCAACTCCAGACCTGATCTGGTTCTCGATTAAACTGTTTGAGAAGCAAGGACCGGCTGGGTCTAAGCCTGTGATTCTCCAGATCTTTTCGTTTGTAGCTTCAATATATCTGGATCCTGTGTAGCCTAGCATTTGGCTACCTAAACTATGGCCAATGCAGTGGATTTTGTTTGAGGGGAAACCTTTCTCGTGCAGTCCAGCTAAGAAGTCTCCAAGTGCCCTTCCGATGTAGTAAGTATTTTTGACTGAGCGTTCGTAGCTGGCAATTTTTCCTCCTTTACTTGAGGTATAAATGGAATGGTCGACAATGATGAGGTATATGTTCGGTATGGTGGCGAATGCCTGTCGGAGAATGTCTTCGGTATTCTTGTTGATATGTGACTTGTACCCTGGGACGAAGAACACCAGTTTTCTCGTGATATCCAAGTTGTAGCTGGTGGTGATGCCTTCGACAGCACTGTCGATCGGATATGTTAAATTGAAGTTGTTCTGGAAATCGTAGAAGAAGATCTGAGTCTCGCTGACACCGATGTCCAGCGTTTTGTCGTGGTCACCTGGAAAATAAAACGTGATGATTCAATTTGGGTATCGTCCTTGACTGCTCTGGATATAAAGAAATGGAAGGAGACTAGGGAAGCCCTTGTCTTTCTGAAGAACAATACGGGCTACTAAAAGAGAGCTAAATTTTTTATTAACAAAGACATTCGAATTAAAGAATCTAATAGCCAAAGACCTGATTGATAAATCAATGGCTTTCCGACTAAACGGTCTTACCTACTTCCCTTAGTATTGAATTCAAAGGTAAAGCGGATCTCAAAACTCCAAATAAAGCTAGAACTGGTGAAAACTAAGATGAAATTTGCCACCAATCAATCCTAAACAGTGAACGCAAATAAAACATGGAAGCATTCCTAACTCAAAAAAATTACCCGAAGCACATTGCGCCGCGGTAGGCGGGGCTTACCGATTGTGCCGCTCACGTGTTTAGTTACACGGCCTATTCGTTACATGGTAATTTAAACCCAAATACTTGAGAAATAAGGTCAATTTTTAACTGTGCATCGTATTAGCAATAATGTTGTTGGAGTGGTTCGGCGAATCAGCGACGAGGTTTCGATGTGTGAGTTTGTTTGGATTTTTGGGACACGATTCGCGCTTCGATCCCTTGAAATAATGCTTCCATGTTTTATTTGCGTTCACTGATCCTAACCAGTACGTGGAACAAGATCTCACTTCACCTATGTATATACTATATCTACTTGCTAGGTACGTACTCCTGATTACCGAATTTGTTCCAAAGACTCACCGCGGCCCTGGAACGCAAAGGGCATTAGGAGGAACACGGATGGGCTCTAATCAGTAACAGTTTGACACTTCCTTCCGCTGCGCCCAGAGCGGAAGAAGTCATTTGATGATTTCCCATCCATCGAACAACCATGTACTCCTAGGTATATATATCAGCATTTAAGGTGATCTTGATCTGTTAGCTACTTATTACTTACTTATTTTTTATTAGTGTTGTGTTGCATTATGACTTTTATATGTGCCAGGTTGATATCCGTCCATCATGTGTCATGTAGGACACAATTTACTGATCGACAATGGTAATCAAAATAATTCCTACAATTTCTTTAACTATCTACTTTACACAACTTATATATGTGTTCTAAACGCACCGGGTGACAATCTTAACATACCGAGTTTCCTCCGAGCCTCGGAAAGCACGTTAAGCCGTTGGTCCCGGCTGTCAATTGTAGATCCTTGGCAGTCGTTACGGAATGTCAGAAGCCAGAAAATCTGACACCAGTCTTGCCAAGAAGTACCGTGTTACCCGGTTATTGGGTTGTGGAGGTCTGGTAGGCAGCCGCTCCACGTTAAATATTGGTACTCAGCTGAATCTGGTATGACTGGAAGCTGACCCCAATATAGTTGGGAAAAGGCTAGGCAGATGATGAAACGAATATGCATTTTCGTTTTTGCATTAAACGATGTCCCTATTTCTTTAATGTCTACAGTTTTGTTACTAAAAACATTTTCATATGCGGGTATCACAATCTATACTGATATTATAAAGCTGAAGAGTTTGTTTGTTTGTTTGAACGCGCTAATCTCAGGAACTACTGGTTCAAATTGAAAAATTCTTTTTGGGTTGAATAGACCATTTATCGAGGAAGGCTTTAGGCTATATATCATCACGCTTAAGCCAATAGAAGCGGAGCAGCGATAAAGAATGTTTTAAAATCGGGGATTCCACGGGGACGAAGTCGCGGACAGAAGCTAGTATTAAATAAAATTATAAATAGGCGTGACTTTATTAGTTTATGTCTACTTCGCAAAGTTACGAGTAATGTCTTCAGACTTTAATTACGTCTCTTTATAAACAAAACTGAAACTAGGAACAATATTATAGTTAGGTATTCAGATAAATTGTGTCACATTTGTTATCAGAGGTAAACATAAATATAGCTTGTTATGTAAACGTTGTGTTTTAATAAAGTAGCGCAGATTTAAAACTTAGTGAGTACATAAACATGAGTAGCATATTTTTTATCTGTACTAATATATAAAGCTGAAGAATTTATTTGCTTGAACGCGCTAATTTCAGGAACTACTAGTCCAATTTGAAAATTGATTTCCGTGTTAGATAGCCCATTTATCGAGGAAGGCTGTCATTATGTTAAGACCAATAAGAGCGGAGCATTAATGAAAAACGTGACGCAAATGTGGTTGCGCAGGTCAGCTAGTAAAACATATTTTAATTAAAGCCCTGAACTGTTTTTTTTAAATCTAAGATTCCCTAAATAAAAGATGTTTATGTTTTTCTCATCATTACATACAAAACTGGCGAGGGTTTTCTGCAATAGCCTTACACCATCTGCCTATTTCAAGCATAATTTGAAATACTACAAGCAATAAATGCAAGGTTAAACAATCAATGTCAACAAGAAATTGCAACATTCTCAATTCAAGGAAAAAGTTCTCTTGAACTGAGAAGTATGGTTTGGTGATTCATACCATAACTGAGTTAAGAAGCTAATGAAACCGTTAGCCAGACTAAACACAAGTAATCGAAGGTTATTGACCACTAATAAGCAGTCCTAAAAACACAACTTTAAAATAAATATAGAAAATTACTTCACTCACATGTTATCCAATCAGAATACAGTAGCGCTCTAAAAGGCCCAGCACACCCACACGCTAACACCGCACTTAAAACAAAACAAAATAAGTAATTCATCGTTGTTGACCTCCGACACGTCCGCCGCTCTTGACGAATGAGCGACAAATGACACACGTGGACTGGATCGTATACAGATCATGCGCGCGCGCCGAAGCGGGAAAACAATAACAAATTGATCATTGGTACTTTATTAATCTTGTTCATCAGTTCTTTATGTACCTAGGCACACGGGAAAAACACGTAATGTTGTATCTACGAGTTATCATGTGCCTGATAAAGAATTAAGATCAGTTATGGGATGAGTCAATATGTGATGAGTAACATTGGTAAGTGTGATATTACCTACACATGTACCTACGAGTACATAAATCACCTGTTTGGGTGTGGGACGGTTAGCAAAATAAACAGTGTTTTTTTATGTGGAGTTGAGGCGCCTACTTGAACGATAACTCACAATTATCAATACTTAATAGATTAAATTACGCCTGTAGAACGAGAAATAGTTATTCTGCTGTCAACATTTATACATTTTGCTATCAAAAAGCCGGAAGAACTATTTCTCGTTTCAAGTGCAATGAAGGTAAAAGGGGGGACTCTATTGCTATAAATTAATAACAAACCATGGTAAACACACATGTAGCACCCAATCCTATCAAGATCGGAGACCACACTCGAAGTTGTAGACGAGTAGGTACGTCATATTGCTCGCAGAACAGATGGTCGATGGGGCCCAAAAGTTCTGAAGTAGCACCCGTGTACCAGAAGATACAGCGTGGGAAGGCCTCCCACAAGATGGACCGATGACCTGGTGAGGGTCGCGGGTAGCCGATGTATGCGAGACGCACAGGACCGGCTGTTGTGGCGACACTTGGGAGAGGCCTATGTCCAGCAGTGGACGTCTTTCGGCTGATATGATGATGATGAGGAACAAACCAAGAGCTTGTTGCTAATCAAAGTTCGCGAAGGCGCACACTGATGGCTTTCATGGTCTAATAAGGAAGCAATGTGCGTCGCTGCTGAGTCGGGCTAGGTCCAGCAGCAACAGCTTAGTATACATGTTCGCGGACAGGTGGGACTCTCCACTGCTGCGCCACTGTGGCCGTATTACAAAGTGCCAATGCTATCATGATTCGTGTGAGGGAAAGAGATAGTGCTATTCGTCTTGTGTAACTCCGTCTCTATCTGACACAGAAATCATGATGGATTTAAGACGTCATAATAGGTCGCCTGGATGCGCTTGCACACTGCCTTGTGAGGAGTGGACAGTTTTTTTGTATTGTTTGTTACTTTTTCATGTGTTGTATTTGTGAACATGTGTGATGTACCTATATTTTTATTTTATGTTTTCAATATAAGTGTACCTTTGGACAGAAAGTCTGAAATAAACATTTATTAATCACGAAGACAACTGTTCTTGTGTGCTCGAGCACTAACTAGCTGCCTCGCCCCTATTTCTAAATAGTCCTCCCGACCGAATTTCTATTTCAATGGCCTATCTGGACGGCCAAATTGCATGAGCTATGTTCGCGCACACAGGTGCACTCTCTATTCCTTTATAAAAATAATAATATGTATGACATATATACCTTACAGAATATCATACATATTTATGTTAACCACAAAAATATTATACCTTTGTATTATATTGCGTGGTGTCGCGTAGCGTTTCGTGGAATCGCCGATACACGACAGTCGACAACTTTCGGTCAAAACTCTTCCTTGAGTAAAGTCTCAACATGATGAGTCGGAAATCTCTAGTCTCTCACTCTCTTATAGTCTGACATGAGGTGCTGATTTGAATTCACCTTGACCGGGAGAGATCAAGTGCAGGACCAATGGCTTTTTACTTTCCAAAGCACGCGTGTACCTACAACCAACTTCCACTCTCCCGGACTGCTACTGAGAAGTAATTCATGGAACAACCCAATAACACTTTTTCCCGACCTGGGAGTCGAGCAGGCTAGACCAATGGGCAGTCAAATACATACCCACGTTCTATATGGGAATTGAAAACAACTGGCGTAATCTGTGTAGAACTGGTAGACACAGACAAAATTTGTGAAAAAAGTACCTACCTCGTCCTATCCTACTGCCCTACTGCCAAACTACTAAAATACCCTTTGCAAAAATACAGGCGTTAAGTAAATCTCTCACCTCAGAAGAAAGTTCCCAACTGAGAGTGAAAATTGTATTATTCCTATTAACCGTGATCTTGGCAGCACAGAAAGGCGGAACAATCCCTCTAAAGTCATTAATTAACTCACCTCGGTAAGACAGCGAAGTTTTTAATTGAGTCGAGGCGATCCTCGAAGAGTAAGGGCTTACACAGACAGGTGCGATGAGACACCTGCCATGACACGACAACGTTTTTTTTAATATTGATTAATATATTTATTATTTACTAGCTGACCCAGCAATCGTTGTTTTGCCATCCTTACTAAATATTATAAATGTGAAAGCGTGGATGTTTGTTACGCTTTCACGCAAAAACTGCTTGACAAATCATCATGAAACTTTGTACACATATTCTGGGAGGTATTAGAAGTAACATAGGACACTTTTTATCCCGGGATTATGTTCCCTTGGGATAATTTCCGACATTCACGCGGGCGAAGCTGCGGGCAGCAGCTAGTATAAAATAAAATAAAAAATGATAGGGGTGGACAACCTTTATCATTTAGGGGTATAAAAAATAGATAGTAGCCGATTCTCAGACCTACTGAATATGCATAGTTTCATAAAAATCGGTCAAGCCGTTTCGGAGGAGTATGGTAACTAACATTGTGACACGAGAATTTTATATAGGTATAAGATTTAACAATTTATGTAAAACTTTTTTTAGTACAAATTCGTTGTTGCATTGTTTTCACATCGAAGCATCGCACCTATCTGCTGAGTCCAAGAGCGCTATCATAAGGTCTTTTGTTTGTGGCAATACCTATATCATATCAATATATAATTCGATACTAATCTATCAACATTTTTTTGTTTGAACGCGCTAATCTCTGAAGCATATTTGGAAAATTGTGTTTGTATATGATAGCTACATTAATGATGAAGTTTGCGGAATTTGTTCGAAAGAGTCACCCCGGCCCTGGAACGAAAAGGGCTCTAGAAGAATCACGGGTGGGTTTTAGTCAGTAGGAGTCTAACACTCCCTTCCGCTCCGCCCAGAGCATGAGAAGTCATTTGATGATTTCCGATCCAGAATAAAAATAGGTTATACGGGAACAGTATATGCGCGTACGAAGTCGCGGGAAAACTACTAATTTACAAAACAACTAAAATTGTTGGTAAAACCAATATTAAATCGATACCAAGAGCTCAGATAGGTTACTTTAGTGAAGTGACTTCCGCTGCCGACTGTACCAGCTACCATCGGAGGAATTTCAAGGCGATACTTCTCTATTTCTATTGTCTATATTACCCATTGTATCAAATTTGCTTAAACCAAGTTTCCACAACGTAGAATGCTAAAAATCTAATTATACTCGTACCTGTAGGTAAGCTAATTAACGGTTGAACGCAGTAAAAAAGTCTGCAAAAGTTTGATCATCTGCCTCGTCTTTTATCCGATTCTGTAGATGGCATGGTCTAACCGGATCACAGCTGAATACCAGTATTTTGTGTGGAGCGAGTGTAACCAGACGCACTGAGCACCTCTTTTTTTACCTTTAGGTATAGCATAAGAGATGTGGGAAGCCCATTGCGCTATTTAAAGATTATCTATTGAAAAACTTCCCAGCCAAATTTCAAACGAAATTACTCGTAAGTTTGTAGGTAATCTTAACACCCATAATGCAGACGCTCAAATAAAACTCGACCCCAACTAAATCCCTATCATTAATCCCAAAAAAACGTCACAAACCCAGGTTAATCTTCCACGAATCCCATTTACCGTCCTTATGACGCGCCACATTATCTGATGGACGAGCTAATTACCCATGAGATCTGTCGTAATATCCCCAAGATAACGTGCTACGCTTTATTTCCTCCAGAAGACATCATGCTAATGACCCTCGCTTTCCTGTAAGCTTTGTTGACATTCCTTTTCGTATTATGAATGTTCAGTGTGAATGGGCAAAGACGAGGCCCGCTAGGGTCAGTACCTGTCAGGATTGCGGAATTTGTTCGAAACAGCCACTGCGGCCTTGGAACGAAAAGGGCGTTAGGAGGAATACGGGTGGGTTTTAGTCAGTAAGAGTCTGACAGTCCCTTCCGCTCAGCTCAGAGCGGAAGAAGTCATTTGATAATTTCCCATCGATAAAAAAGAAACGGTGTGAATGGGCTGCAGGTTTTTTGTAGAACTATCTCGCGGTTTTGCTATCGCATATCGCAGTAACGGCCCCGACTTACGAATTGTAGGTCGCGGGTTCAAACCCAGCCAGGTGCACTACTTTATGTAATTAACTACATCACCACTGCTCTCAAAACGGTGAAGGAAAACATCGTGAGGAAACCGGCATGTCCTAGAACCAAAAATTCGAAGACGTGACATTCACCAACCCGCACTGGGCCCGCGTGGTGGATTACGGCGCATTCCCTCTCCTAGAGAGTGGGAATGTTAAAAGGCTGATTATGCTTTATGATTATGAGCAGCCTGAATACGAAATTCTAATGAAAAATACCATATTTTGGATTTAGAAAATCCCAATTCTTGCTTACACCGTGGAGGCCACTTAAAAAAAAAAGAATGAACAAAAAACCTTGTTGACCTAGTGGAGTCGTGGTATCATTTTTTTTTTCATTACGGGGTTAATTCCTCAAGGATGGTCTCCGCCCTGAGGCGGGCGGAGGGCTCTATCAGACTCTTGCTGACTAAAACCACCCTGGTGTTCCAATTCCCACCTAACCCCGCTGGTGCGAGCCCGCCTCTGCGCGCCACCTCGGGTCAGCGGGGGGAGCGAGGTCTTTGACTGCCCCCGCGGTCAAAGAGGGGCGCGAGAAAGTCACGCGCAACCACCTGGGTTCCGCATAAATAGGGGGCGACGGAGGAGTGGCCTCGTGGTACCAAGCTGAACTTCAAGCCATGAGGTTGGCTGCTCAACCAGATGTGTCTGAGGCGGCCTTAATAAAAATTAACCTCCAGCCAATGCAACAAAAAACTTATAACAAAGTGACTACACGCTAAAGGCACCCCTATGGGATACGGAGCTGGGCTTAGGGCGCTCAGGGGGGACGGCTGCTAGGGACAGGCTGGCGAGAACTTTATCTGAATATATAGATAGCCTGTTGTTGGGCGCGTCGGCTCGAGCAAGGGAGGGGTAGACTGGTCACTTCTTATTTAGTATATATTTTGGTGTTTAAAAATCATAATTCTATTATGTCCGCCCGTTGGATTTTCAAAAAATATTGATCAAGTATTTTTCGTCAAATCAAATCGGAAAAAAAAAATATCAATCCCATCGATTATCGTCTTCATTTTTGTTTACGTGAAAATAGAAAAAAACGTGTAAAATATTTTTTGGAAATCCACCGGACGGAGTAATTAGATTTTTTCAATACCAATACCCTATTGTTTAGCTACAGGGAAATTAAAATGAAACACTTCATACAGATTCCAGTGCACATTTATTTCATTTTGTCTGCTTTGAGTTACGTAGTACATTCAATTCTATCGGTAAAGATAATTTAGTATTGATTATAGGATAAAATTATTACAATTACCACACATTTTGAGATTACCAAAGTTAATTTGCTATACTGCTGTAACATTGACAAATGCGTCCGTTACAGAATTATTTATTGTATTACAATTATTATTTATCGTTTGCTCATTTATTTTGATTCACATTTTCGTTTTAGTTTAAAAAAACGAAAGGATTTTGAAGTTTACTCCTTAAGAACAGATTCATATAATAATATACCGCACAGTAAGAAAAATATATGGGTATGTGTTCAAATCAAGCGCTAACAAAAAGTGATGCCTTCCTTTGCACTATACAGAATGTCCCAAGACTTCCACTCCATAAAAAAAAGGAATTATGACAGCCTGAGACTATCAAATTAAAAGTAACTCTGTACTCTATAATTATAAATGCGAAAATGCGGTGAGATGCATTTGCTCTTGACTCTGGTCTAGGTCACAGGTGACAAAGTCGACGATGGAATGAGCTTACCCAGAAGCAGCCTGTAGTACCGTTTATCTGACTGTTAGGTACCACCTTCATTCACTAGCTCGTGATCGCAGCACATATGTTTTCACCGCTAAGTCGTTGATCAGATATCCATAGAAAACATTCTAAGAATTGTGTTATATATTTTTTATTTTACAAAATCTCATAGATTTTTTTGTGCTTACATTCTAAAGACCCATTATTTTAAGAGTCATCCAAATACATACATATGTATGTACGTACATACAATAATATAAAAAAGATAAATATTATAAAATAAATATTTAGTCGTACTTGTAACAATTGTCTACGTTTCAACATTTCACACAGAGATTCTAAACCTGTATGTATATTTGAACACAAAAGATTAAATTCTCTTTAGTTATCAAAATACTTAAAACATTGCAACTAAGACTATAGGGAACGTGCACGGCGTGGACTATGCCATCTAGCGTTGCAAATTTGAAACTTATAAGTAAAATATACTTGACATTGACAAGTCTGTGTTGCCACCTATAGTTTCTGCACGTTCCCTATTGTTAACAGCGAAAAGAATAATCGAATCAGTTGGTTAAAAAGAATATGACAAAAACAAACACCGCATACATGCATTTTTTTTACTTGTTACATTCATAATGCATTCAAAATGCGATGTTTCACAAGAGTCTAAAGTTGATATTGTTGCTGAAATTCGTATCATTGACGACCTTCCTGTATATGGCCAGTCTTTCACATTTAACTTGATCACTCAGATTCCAAACCATAGTTTGGTGCCATGTCACTGTGTGCCCTTCTCATCTACCTTCCCAGCATTCAATCTTCACCAAAATAATCAGTTATCTTTCTCTACATACGAGTTCCTTCTATTCAGTCAACAATTCATCAGACTTATTATTCAGTATAATTGTCGACGTCACTGAATATATGTAAATGTTGAAGTCACTTTTATAAATCTAGACATAAATGTTGAACTCACTTGTATAAATCTAAACATAAATGTTGAAGTCACTTGTATAAATGTTGAAGTCACTTGTATAAATCTAGACATAAATGTTGCAGCCACTTGTAAAGACAGCACTTAATATAAATTTCAATGTGACTTAGAATAAACGGCTCTTCTTTCGAGCTTTAAGTCGGGCTTTCGTGTCAGATATGAAGCTCGAAAGAAGTGTCGTTCCAAAAATGTCGACGCCTCTCAATATATTCGACGACATAATAATTATAAAGATCAACATCACATTATTATAAATGACTCACTCTAGTCTCTGTTAAATCTACAATATATTTAGGATTCATACTGGCATGGGAATATAAATATCGACACCACTTAGTATAAATCTGACATAACTTGGTATAAATCCCGATATCCCTTAGTATAAACATCGAAATTAGTATAATTTTCGACATCACTTAATATAATTATCGAAATCGCTTAGTATAAACATCGCAATCACTTCGTATAAACATCGAAATCACTTCGTATAAACATCGAGATCGCTTAGTTCAAACATCGACATCACTGAATACAAATCTCGACGCGTCTTAGTACAAATATCAAAGTCACTTAGTATAAACACTTCACTCCGGAGCGATAGGCCTGACGCCGGCGTCACACACAACCCTGGCCCGGGCCCTTTCGCCCAGCTTAGTGATCTTAACTATCAAAGGGTCGATGAAACTCTTCACCCATTCCTCCGTACTCCTCTCACCAGTTATTTCTAGGAGGAACGTAGTCACATCTACTTTGACTACTTGCAATTCTTGCAACGAACTGGAAGAGAACAAGATATAGGTGGTCAGAGACATGTACCTATTAAAACTAGGAGGCATATTCATATAACATAAGATGGCAAATCTTGTTAAAGTATTTTTAGGCTTTACGCGTCATTTACTGACCCTGTGATTGGGTGGACCAGATGCATGATAATAAAGCATAATCAGCCTTTAATGTTCCCACTGCTGGGACACAGGCCTCCTCTCTAGGTGAGGGAATGGGCCGTAATCCACCACGCGGGCCCAGTGCGGGTTGGTGAATGTCACGACTTCGAATTTTTGGTTCTAGGACAAACCGGTTTCCTCACGATGTTTTCCTTCGCCGTTTTGAGAGCAGTGGTAATGAAATTAATTACACAAAGTAATACGCCTGGCTGGGTTTGAACCCGCGACCTGCAATTCGTAATTTGGGGCCGTTGCCACTCGACCACCACTGCTCTTCATCGGACCAGATGCGAGTTCGTGTAAATATTTCATCGTATTGTCAAAATAAGTTACAATAAACACAACAAAAGGTATCTTCCAAAGTTTTAATGGATAAAAACTTCATTATAATTAAGTGTGTATATACATTTGGTTGCTTGAAGTATAAATTAATTAAATACATACCACTAAATTTAGAATCGAACCCAGAGAATCGTTCAAAAGAGCTACTGCGGCCCCGGAACGTAAAGAGCGTCATACTCCCTCACGCTCCGTCCAGAACGGGAGGAACCGTGTAATGAAATCCCATCCAAAAAAGACCCCACTCTTAATCTTTCTCTCGTCAAAATTTTGGCTAATTAGAGGTGCTTTTGACAGTTTCCAAAGCGACATGAACAGGAATTCTCGCGCACTTCTTAAAAGTACTAGGATTAAAAATAATGAACACTTACTGTTCTGCGGCGACTAAGATGCCCTGCACGTGGCCTGGGACGGTGTACCCGCGCGATATCTGCCACGGGTTCAGCCATGTGTTTACTCTGGAATAATGCAGGATAAGTTAGTCTCATCGGTCAGATTCGCCTTTAAGAGCATATACGCCTTACGGCATTTCATACAAATTTACAAGTCCTTATTTTCCGAAATGACTAAACTGATTTTAATGATACTTTACACACATAAGCAGGATACATAGGTCTAAAAAGTTATTTGAAAACATTTTACCTTTTTTCACGTTAACAAAAAAATGAAGACGATACAGTGCGTTTGATAATTCGCGTGACGTCAGATTTCAGGTCCATTGTTAATAAAATGAGACGTCTCCAGCCCCCACTCGAAGAATTAGAAACATATGTAAAGGCTTAAGCTCACTTTCCTATTGCCCTTAATTTATTTCATGCGCAAACGCACACCCCCTGCACAACATACAGGCACACACGCACAAACGCACGCACGCACGCACCGGCACACAAACACACACAGACACATATACACAATCCTTCCATGCAAACTCACAATCTCACATAAAAATACAGTTCTAATGTTAAGTTCTTATTTTAATTTCTTTTTAGTTTTACTTCTTGGTCTTTAATTTTTGCTCTTGCCTCAACTTTTGGAGGTGGGCCTTAATGACTGCGTCACAGTATTATACTAATGCAGATGTTATCGATCACAAAGTTCCTGTAAACTGAGTTTTTCGATTCAATGAATTATTATTATTACTCTTGAACTTTGATATGTGCTTTATCATTATCAATTTAATCGTTCTGATATGGAATAAAAATTATTTGTCCAATACTTTTTGAGAATCGAACGAATGCGCTGAGTAAAACGATCATTTTTTATATTAATTGAAATAAATTAAATGATTTTAGCGCAAGCCAATTTTCATCTAAATCCGTTCAACCCAAAAGTCGACTGGTAGAAAATGCCTAAGGCATCAAATCCACATTTGTTCAGTGTTGATACCTAGTCTACTAGGCAAAAAGAACAAAAAGTTTTAATAAACTCACAAGTCACTACTCAAAATTGACAGACATCGTTCCCGGGCTATGAAATAGGCGTGCACGCTGCGGGCCAGCTGCTCGCCAGGCCACTGGCCGGACGGAAGGACTTCGTTCAACGAATGGTCGTTCTCTGAAACACAAGCAAGAACATCGTTCATTATTTGGTGGATAAGACAGGCAAATAACGACTCTATATTAGTTACTAGCTGCTGCCCGCGACTTCGTCCCCGTGGAATTCCCGATTTTAAAACATTCTTTATCGCTGCTCCGCTCCTATTGGCTTAAGCGTGATGATAATATAGCCTAAAGCCTTCCTCGATAAATGGTCTATTAAACCCAAAAAGAATTTTTCAATTCGAACCAGTAGTTCCTGAGATTAGCGCGTTCAAACAAACAAACAAACAAACAAACAAACAAACTCTTCAGCTTTATAATATTAGTATAGATAATAAAAAGCGTAATAGGGTACGTGACTGTCTTTATTTTATTACCTACGTTCCTCAAAACCTAGATAATGACGAGACGTAGTCAACAAAAACGCAAGCCATTGTGAATTAGCGCAGTTCAAACGACATTTTGTGTGACAAGGATGGAAGAATAACTTCAAAAGCTTGTTTTTATTATGAATGAAAAATCATCAAATCCCGCCCTAGGCGGAGCGGAAGGGATTGTCAGACTCTTACTGACTAAAACCACCCGTGTTCCTCCTAATGCCCTTTGCGTTCCAGGGCCGCGGTGTTTCTTGAAACCCCAGGAACATCTGCCACTTGACCGTGTTCTCCAGTGGCTTAATGGAAGGTACTAAATCGGTTGCGCATCCAGGTAGACCACTGTAAACACAACCCGGTGACATGGGGTTTCATAGACCCGACAGATCCTCAATGTGAGTGCGATGCTCCTGTTCAGAGCATAAGCTACATATTGGAGTGCCCCAAGTGCATCAGTACTTTGGGGGATCTAATTAAGTCCACCGACGCTGTATTTAAAGTAGCCACCTACTGGGCCGAAAAATCTAAGGAGTTAACCATCGACTCTAAAATAAGAAGCGTACAAAGTTAAAAGCACTGTGTATCGTTACACTGACGCTATTCATGATGGCATTTGAAGGTAATAACTTCAAGTGACTTAATTCAGAGGCAGAGGCTGGCTCGGCAAGGTGTGATCCCAAACTACTGCCGCTGATTAACTACTCATTAACTCAACTTCACAAAAGCGCCAACATTGACTCATACAATATCTACCTAGATACTCATCTACAATCCATCATGCTTTTTCAAGTTGTTTAATTAATTTTGCAGGCAAGTACTGACAACATACAATATTTCAGAACTAGTACGGTGCACTTATTGCTTTTTATCACAAACACATAAGCAGGTTGGCAACACTAATTTCGATTCACTTGGTCGTTCACCCGCATGCGGGAGCCATACAGGGCAACATACACCACCTTGTTTCAGTAGGATGTTGAAATACCTAGTTATTTAAAACAAAAGGGTTAAAGTGGAGCGGAGCGGAAATCATTCCCCTGCTGTATTTAGACTTAAGACCGAATGACGTCCATCTTCGGGAAAAATCGCACTGACACCCGAATTAGTCAAGAACGCTTGTGTAAAAGTGAATCGGATGTCCGAATATTCGAGTACCCGCATGCGGGCTAACAACCAAGCGTTTTAAAACAATTTCATTAAAATTCTTCTTTCTAAAGCAAATTTGCACCTGGTTTCCTGTTGGTCAACGCGATGTACATGAGTTTTCTGAAGGATTGCGGATGGTATGGCCCCAGCTTCTGGCGCTCAATTCCTGCCACAAAGTACCGATATCACACATATTGCCACAAAGTAATCACGCCTTCACCAGCTATTGGATTTTCAACACTCGGCTCAGCGTCGAGTGTAGAAAATCCAATAGCCAGATCCATTAAGGCATTCACTTGGATGTTGTCTAGTCTGTAACATCAGTCAGTCTATCTCGTCTTTTGTACAGGGTTATTTGTAAAACACCAACAACCCCTTAAGGATTCATTGTACTCATCATTATGAACAACTTTTACAATGGGACCAAACCCGAAATCGCGAAAAAAATAATCAGCTGTTCCCTACATTCTGATTAGTTATACGAACATAAGGTAATAACTCTGCACCATTAAGTACCTATAATTTATTATTTAACAGTATTCATGGCGTTATATCTGTTAATAACAAGCACAGCAATGTATCAAACAAATGAAGCAATGGATTTTGTTGTAAAGTCAAAATGAAATAGACTTTAGTTGCGGGAGCGTGGCAATATACATAACATACACGTATTGATTGTTATTTATATTATTAATATATTTACCTTCGCTGTGACAGAGAGTTATTGAGTAGTTATAGTAATGATGTTTTCACTACATAGTATAAAATAAAATACTTATGGTAAAGAAGACCGTGGGAGATCGACCTTTACCGATCTGATAACTCGATGAGACATATTTTTTATTAAGTATAATTTATAAACAAATATGCCTATAATGACTTGCCTACCGAGTACCGAAAAGTGTTCATAGCTATTTTTAATGGCTTATGTTTAACTTACCACCAGATCTAGTACCTAACATATAACAGACAAAAATGGTAAATGATCACCAAAATTAAGACAGCATTTTGATGTAAAATTTTAACCAAAGTCTTACATCGTGAAAGTCTCACATTACGTGAAAAAAGAAAAAATACGTGTCCAATATTGTTTGTAAATCTATCAGACGGACTAAATAGATTTTTGCAATAAAATATCCTATTCTATTTCAACACCTTCACTCTTTTGCTAACCGAATGATTTTTATCTCAACTGACAGTTTATAACACACAGAGTATGCCTAGGTAAGCTTGCCTACTTATTTCTGTGGATGGCTACCTGGCAAGCAGATCATCATCTGCCTAGCCTTTTCCCAACTACATTGGGGTCGGCTCCCAGTCAAGTCGGATTCAGCTGAATACCAGTATTTTACGTGGAGCGGCTGCCTACCAGACCTCCACAACCCATTAAACTGGGGAACACGGTACTTCTTGGCAAGACTGGTGTCAGATTTTCTGGCTTCTGACAATCCGTAACGACTGCCAAAGATCTCCAAATGACAGCCGGGACCAACGGCTTAACGTGCTTTCCGAGGCACGGAGAAGTCTCGTATGTTAAGATGGTCACCCATCCACAGACCAACCTCGGCAAGCGTTGCTTAACCTAGAAGATCGACCCGTGCGGCTGTTGTAATTTAGCCACGAGCTCCTCTCTCTACCTGGCAAGCAGATGTGAACAGGTAAGTCAGGTAAGTACACCGATCTGTTAACCAATCGAAATTGACATCATAATTATTTTTAAACTAGCTTCCACCCGCGACTTCGTCCGCGTGGAATAGTAACTTTACCCCCGATTTTGAAACTCTCAGCCCGATCGGTTTAAAATTGACAAAGTTTCATACAATCCTTCATCCCCTATTTTATCCCCTTGGGGGTAGAATTAATCAAAATCCTTTCTTAGCGGATGCCTACGTCATAACATCTACCTGCATGCCAAATTTCAGCCCGATCCGTTCAGTGGTTTGGACTGTGCGTTGATAGATCACTATGTCAGTCAATCAGTCACTTTTGAGTTATATATATTACAAAATTATTTTTAAATATATTTACCGATGTTAAGGCCCTCCGCCTTTGTTAAAACCCTCAGGCACTGGGCAAGGCTCGGGAGGGCTACAGGCATCAATTCGCAGAGTGTGGCGTAGTGGTCATATCTGAAAAAGAACCAAGGAATTAAATAGTTTTACAGTAATAATATCAAAGCTTTGGAGTCGCGCCAGTCACCGAAAAACTCACAGATGGTATGGACAAGTTAAGTGGAAAAGTTGTGACTGTAACGGTATGCGGCATTCGTTCTGGCCGGTCATAATTTCAATTTTATTTTTCTAATTTTCAAACATACTGTTACGAGCTTCGGGTTCGTTACAATTAAAATCAGCCTATTAAATAACCAAAAATGACACTTTAATTTACACCACACTAATTACACTATAAACTCACTAATCACAAACACAATCGCACTATTAATCACTTGAGTTCGCAGTCGAAGATCGCTCTCGAAGTTATCACTTGTATCGCAAATCCAATACTGACTCGGTCGGCACATGTGCCGGCCTTATATAGGGTGCCGAGTAGAACTCCAGAAAGTTCGCGTACATATCGGTCGCGACCGACTAAGGTCCGAGAATTCTAGCATAGATAAATCTCGAAGGTCCTTGACTTCACTAGTTCTGCTACTCGATACTAGATGGCGCTAGTGGTACCGAATGCCGCCATCATCCTAACTTAATTCTGGCGCGCAACACTGCCCCCTCCTAAGACATGCTCGTCCCGAGCATTATCAGCGCCATAATAACGCGCCAGTCGATCAACATGGACGATCTTAGGAGCGCTTCTTGTACCTTTCTGTATACGGTAGGTTACGTCATTGATCTTCGTCACAATCCGGTACGGTCCGTCCCATTTAGCTTGAAGCTTAGGAGATTTCCCTTTGCTGCGAACTGGATTGTGCAACCACACTAGTGAACCTTCCTCGAACCCTTTATTGTTCATTTTGCGGTCATAGCGGGTTTTCATCTTTTCAGACATTTGGTGGCCCGATTGTCTGACGTGCTCATGAATGTCGTTCATTTTGTTCCGCAAGTCATTCGCATAATCGGTTATACAGCGTGGAGCATCAGGTGGTATTCCGGTGATCAGGTCTGCAGGTAGCCGCAATTCTCTTCCAAAGTTTGCGAAAGCTGGTGTCACTGACGTGCTTTCATGAACAGCACTTCGGTATGACAGCAAAAACGGTTGTATGTGCTTGTCCCAATCTCGTTGCCGGTTTTCCACAACTTTGGCCAGATATCTCTCCAATGTCTGATTAAATCGTTCTACCATCCCATCCGATTGTGGGTGGTAAGAAGTTGTCCTCGTTTTATGAGTACCCATAACTCGGCAAGTTTCCTGGAATATTTGAGACTCAAAATTCCTTCCTTGATCGCTGTGAATCTCCAAGGGTACTCCAAAACGACAGAAGACTTCATGAACTAGTTTATCCGCAACTGTTGAAGCTTCTTGGTTTGGAATGGCGAAGACTTCGGGCCACTTAGTGAAATAATCCATAACCACCATGAAATACTTGTTACCACTTTCACTTTCCGGAAACGGTCCCGCAACGTCTAGCGCTATCCTTTCCCATGGTGCACCAACATTGTACAATTTCAATGCACCTCTGCTACGAGTCTGAGGTCCTTTTACAGCCGCACAACTTGTACACTTGCGACACCAGTCCTCAACATCGTCACGACAGTGGACCCAGTAAAACCGTTCCCGTATCTTCAGTAGAGTCCGTTTAACTCCCATATGGCCTCCTGAACAACCATTATGGTACAGCTGTAGAACATCCGGTATTTTAGCTTTAGGGACAACCATTTGCAAATGACAGTTGTCTCCCCGAGCATTTTCCCATTTACGGCACAGGACTCCATCCTGAATCACTAAGCTGTCCCATTGGGCCCAATAGCTTTTTGTGATTGAACTCATCGCTGAGACATCACTCCACGTAGGCTTCGGAGCACTGGCCTTCATCCACTCCAGAATCGGCTTAATGTCCAAATCATCCTGCTGTGCACGTTCTAAGTTTTCCTTCCACTCGTTACTAAGATCTGTCTTGATCATCCTCACAGGTACGACTTCTTTACCCTCTTGCCGAGTACAATGCTTGCAGTCTTCAGGGCAAGGTCTTCTTGATAATGCATCTGCGTTGCCATGAGATTTCCCGCTGCGATGTTCAATCACAAAGTCGTATTCCTGAAGTAGTTCAATCCATCTCGCAACTTGCCCTTCTGGATTTTTGAATTGCAGTAGCCATTTTAGCGCAGCATGGTCAGTTCGTAAGTGGAATTTCCTCCCCAGCAGATATTTGCTAAAATGCTGCAATGACTTGACCACAGCAAGTAATTCCCGTCGCGTGACACAATAATTCCTTTCTGGCTTCGACAGAGATTTGCTGAAGTACGCTATCACAACCTCCTGATCGCCATTCCGTTGAGATAACACACCGCCAAGTCCTATGTCGCTTGCATCTGTGTCAACTATAAATTCCTTGCTGGTATCAGGATACCCCAAAATAGGTGTTTTGCACAGACGTTCCTTGAGCTCCTGGAATGCAATGTCGCAACTTTCATCCCAGCTGAAATGTCGCTTCTCTTCGGTTAGCTTGTGCAGGGGTTTGGCTATATCTGCAAAGTTCTTAACAAATCGCCGATAATAGGAGCACAAACCCAAAAATGCTCTGACTTGTGTCTTGTCTTTTGGAATTGGCCAGTCCTTGACAGCGGCGATTTTCCCTGGATCAGTGCGGATACCTTCTTCCGACACTACATATCCCAAAAAGCTAACTTGCCGTTTGAAGAATGAACACTTCTTCGGACTTAACCTGAGGTTTGCACTCTGGATCTTCTTGAGCACGCGTTCCAGGTTTTGCAGATGTTCATCAAACGTACGGCCTACGATGATGATGTCATCCAAGTAGACCAGACAAGCCTCGCCAATTAACCCGGTTAGTACTAGTTCCATCAACCTTTCAAACGTTGCCGGAGCGTTGCACAAACCAAACGGCATGACTTTAAATTGCCACAGACCCTTTCCCGTCGAGAATGCAGTTTTCTCCTTGTCCTTAGGATCAATTTGAACCTGCCAGTAGCCACTTTTTAGGTCCAACGTGCTAAACCACTTTACTCCAGTAAGCATGTCCAGCGTGTCATCAATTCTTGGCAGAGGATAGCTGTCCTTCTTCGTAACGTCATTCAGACGACGATAGTCAACACAAAACCGCATGGTGCCGTCCTTCTTTCTTACCAGCACTACAGGTGAACACCATGGACTTGATGAAGGTTCTATGACACCATCTTTAACCATTCCCTCAATCATGCTTTCCACTTCCTTTTCACGCGCTACCGGCAATCTCCTTGGTCGTTGACGGATAGGCAACTCTTCTCCTGTGTTTATCTTGTGTTGAACTAAATCAGTCTTCCCGATGTCAGCATCGTTTGAAGAGAAAACATTGGCATACTTCAGTAACATTCTCTTCGCCTTAATCATTTCATTTTGAGACAGGGCGCTACGACGGTCTTCTAAAAGTGTGGTTACTTTCGTTTGTGCATCCTTGCTAAGGTTCCCAGTCGATACATATTGGCTTCGACGTAACCAATCCACTTCCTCACATGTCCCAATCAGCGTGCCCTTATCTATAATTTGTTCCTTATCACAGAGGTTCAGCACAGGCACTCTTGCGATGTCGGTGGCTCTGACCAAAGTTCGTGCCACTTTCCATGGGAGGTCATTGTCTATCCTTTCCACAAGTACACAACGATGAGTCTGCCCAGGATTCCGACGAAGACTAACCGGCACAATCGTTTCTGATCTCGGCGGAAGAACAATCTTCTTTAGGCTGTACACATTTCCTGGTAATGCCCCTTCCATGAAAAGTTTCTCTTGTCCACATTTCAAAACTCCTTGCTTAACGTCGATCTCACAACAATTTTTTCTCATAAAGTCTAGGCCGAGGATGCAATCGTCCATTATATCAGCCACGATGACATTATGAAGATAGACCCTGTTGCCTAGCTGTAACTCCATCACTTTCTCTCCACGGACGGGTATGCGCTGGCCGGTGGCTGTCACCAAATTTATGCGGTCTCGGTTGTATGCGGAGTCCCCAAGGAACCGACTTACTAGTTGGGAACTGACAACCGTACGAGAAGCTCCAGTGTCAATCGTCAGTTTACATGGCGTTCCGTTGACCTCGCCCTTGATGATTAGGCTGTTCCCATCATGGGTTTGTGAGATCGAAATCCTTGGGGCTCTTTGAACATCAGCCAGCACCCGCCCCGCAGTCCTGGCTTTTACTCGTTTCCCTGCTGTTGCTGGGCGGTGTTGTTAACCGCCCTACCCTCTGGAGACTGACTATCTTCCCTGTCTGCAGTTCGCTTAGGGCAACTGGACCGTAGGTGGCCCCTTTCCCCACAGCCATAGCATCTAGGGCTGTATCCTTTAGACCGGTCACGAACAGTAGCCGCTGCAACCTCTCTGACGCGATGGGAACGATGATCTTGCCGCACAGCTTCCACCTCCAGTGCATGTGCCAAGGCGTCTTTAAGCTTCTCGTGGTGCCCAAGCCTCACGGCAGCTCTAACTTCCAGGTCGCGGATGCTGTCAATGAACGCCTGCACCAGGTTCCCTTGAATGAGCGCAGGTACAGACTGGTATGCTTTTCTAACAAGCTTCTCCACCTCAAGGGCCCACTGCTGCAGGTTTTCACCGCTGCGTTGCACGCGATCCTTTAGCTGCGCCCGAAACACGTGTTCTAGATGAGCGTCGCCATACCTAGCTTCCAGTGCCTCAACCAGCTGCTCGTAAGTCACCTCGTTACCAAGGGCTTCTAGGATAGTGAGGGCCTGGTCGCGGAGGCCTAGGGTGAGAGCAGTCATGGCCTGGTCCTTACTCCACCCGTTCGCCTTCATAACAGCGTCAAATTGCTTTTTGTATGCCGACCAGGAAGATGTTCCATCGAACGGCGGCACTTTGAATCCACGTAGAGAAGGTGTAGTAGTAGCTACGGAGGTTGCAATTCCCTCTCCTACTTTTAGGTTATCCATTGCCTTTTTCATTTCAGCAATCTGGGTTTCAGCTTCTATCAGGCGGTTTTCATGTTGAATCACCTTATCTTTTACAACCTTCATTTCCTTGCCGAAAGTTGCGTGCAGATCCTTGATGAGGAACATCTGTTCTTCCTGGCGACGCGCCTGTTCCTCATGTCGGCGGGCCTGTTCCTCCTTGTCATACTGCAGCTGTTCTTCCAACCGACGAGCCTGTTCCTCCTGGCGGCGGGCCTGCTACTCCTTGTCACGCTGCAACTGCTCTTCTAAACGACGGGCCTGCTCCTGCAGCAGCATCATCAGAGCAGCAAAGTCTGGTGCTGATGATGATGCTGGAGCTACTGCGGACGAGCCAGCGTCCAAGGTCGGCAACTGTCTCTCCGTCGTCTGCGGCGTTGCACCTCCAAAACGCCTCTGGTCCGTCTCTTGCTGGCGTTGACTACGGGTACGGATACCCTCAGTGTCGTCTTTCGGTAGAATCGGCATCTTTTAAATCCACTCTTCTGACACCAATTGTTACGAGCTTCGGGTTCGTTACAATTAAAATCAGCCTATTAAATAACCAAAAATGACACTTTAATTTACACCACACTAATTACACTATAAACTCACTAATCACAAACACAATCGCACTATTAATCACTTGAGTTCGCAGTCGAAGATCGCTCTCGAAGTTATCACTTGTATCGCAAATCCAATACTGACTCGGTCGGCACATGTGCCGGCCTTATATAGGGTGCCGAGTAGAACTCCAGAAAGTTCGCGTACATATCGGTCGCGACCGACTAAGGTCCGAGAATTCTAGCATAGATAAATCTCGAAGGTCCTTGACTTCACTAGTTCTGCTACTCGATACTAGATGGCGCTAGTGGTACCGAATGCCGCCATTATCCTAACTTAATTCTGGCGCGCAACAATACCTATTCCATTTTTCCAAACAAATCCGTAGTCTTTTACTCAGATCAACATCTACACAGTTATGCTGGTTATCCTCCGTATAACATAGAGTTACACTTATTGTTTTTGTGATCTATTAGAACTATTTGTAATATGCACATGTCAGTGCTGAGTTTATCAGTAAATACGTATTCTAATTGATCCTGTGTTTCCTTAGTCCGTGAGGTCTCCAACCTCACAGTGACCATGTGACAACGTGAAACCATAGTGAATCAGAACAAAAAACAGAAGCCGCCCGACATGGACCTGATGGTCCAACATCGGGAGAGACCTCAAGTTAACCCTTTTGCCAGGCCCGACAACCCAGCAGAATAGTAAGGACACGTGACCCCAAATAATGGGAACAAAGGAAAACAAAAAAGAATTTTATGAAGCGCACAGTCAAATCTAAATATATATAACTCAAAAGTGACTGACTGACTGACATAGTGATCTATCAACGCACAGCCCAAACCACTGAACGGATCGGGCTGAAATTTGGCATGCAGGTAGATGTTATGACGTAGGCATCCGCTAAGAAAGGATTTTGATTAATTCTACCCCCAAGGGGATAAAATAGGGGATGAAAGTTTGTATGAAACTTTGTCAGTTTTAAACCGATCAGGCTAAGAGTTTCAAAATCGGGGGTAAAGTAAATATTCCACGCGGACGAAGTCGCGAGCAGAAGCTGGTACACGAATAAAATTGTAAAATTATGTGACGTCACACTGGGGGTGTCACAAATGCGACCAGCTGTGACAAGGACGGGGGGGGGGGGAACAAAACCATGAAATTCGTGTGTCATAATTTATAGATGGCCCCTTAGCAGTTTACAGACGAAGCAACGTACCTGGACCAGCCGGTCATTACAACTCCGCAGAAGTTAATCGCGCGGGTGTTGGTGTGCACCTGGACTACGAGGAGCCAGGCCTGGTGGTTGCTCACGTATCGGTCAGTGGGAGACAGCACCTGAAATTATAGCATGTGACGTCATTGATAGCCTCCTAATTGTAATGTTTATACAGGTTGATGCAGATTAAAAGAAAACCTGAAATGGCTCATTGTACTCATCAATTACTATAAATCGCTTTTAGTATTCGAAGACATGTGACATTCACCAACCCGCACTGAGCCCGCGTGGTGGATTACGGCCCATTCCCTCTCCTAGAGAGGAGGCCTGTGTCCCAGCAGTGGGAACGTTAAAAGGCTGATTATGCTTCTAGCATTGGACTAACGCAACAAAAAATACCAAATATTTTTTACAACTCGATAAAAGTTATTAAACAGCAGATTTTTTATATTACCTTCTTTTATTTTCAGATTTTGCACTTAATCTGTAACACCTAATATTGTGAGTTTTACTTATGCAGAAGAAATGGCTTTTCCTTCATTCTTAAAATCAACACTTAAAATTTTTCGAGTGATGTGTTTTGCAATGAATGCAACAAATAGTCATCTATACTAATATTATAAAGAGAAAAAAAAAATTGTTTGTTTATTTATTCGCATGGAATAGGCTCCGAAACTATTGAACCGATCTTTAACTGTTGGGAAGCTACACTATCCCCGGGTGACATAGGCTATATTTTATCCCCGTGTTCCCATGGGAACTGGAACTATGCAGGTGAAACCGCGAGATGCTGCTAGTTATTCAATATTTCAGCCGATAATCTTTCCGTCTTAAGCATAACTTGACCAGAGCTGATACCAAATATGATCTTGTAATGAAAAGCCAGCTTATGGATGGATATACTCCATTCACAATAAGATTAGACATTGGAACAAAATTGTTTACAGTCCGTTCAACCGATTTTTACTTCTATTCCGTACGCATAAGGATGGCATTAAAAGCAAAAACGTGATTTTAATACCAACTGTTTACTGCAGCAACCATGTGTCATGCCACCAACGCAATAGAAATCGGTTGAACGGACTTTAAAAAGGATGTATTTTAATGTCTAATCTTATCGTGAATGGGGTATAAGTGTCCAGAACTAGGTATATAGAGTAAGATAATTTTTATAAACAAACCCTGTATAACATAAGTTTCTGTGTTGTTGTTATATTCAAATATAAATTCTAAACTCAAATAGTCTAATAAATGTACCTGGCAACTCCCATTGGCTCCTTTGAAAGCTGATCCAAACCATACTTGAGGAAACAGCTTACCATAAATGATTATCAATTTATCGTGGATGGCAAAACTATTTTCAGGATGGTAATTCCATAAGACTGGTATTACCGATTCTCCTAGGTTGTATTCTGAAATTATAAAGAAATACTTATGTTTGATAATTACGCTTAAAAAAAACTTTTCACAAAAAATACATCCGACTTCTAAACAAAAAGTACAAAATAACATTAATTTCGGAAGTCGGTGTTCAAAAACAAAAAAGCAACCAAAATTGTAGAAATTATAACTATTTAGTTTATCACAACACGGTTTTATTCACAGAAAAATATAAAAGCAAGTTAACATGACTCGACAGAAAAAGCTATGTGAGCGCAGCACACGCGGCGCCACCAAGCGGAGCACTGGAGAAGCATTTTTATTTTTTACTGGTAGGCTGGCTGGCTAGGGTATTGTCTATATTCTTTCAACAAAAATCACCGAGTACCTTTGAAGTAAAGTACTTTTTGGTTTTTTTGTTTAGAAGTTGGGTGTATTTTTTGTGAAGTTTTTTTATTTTTCATTTTTTAGTGGTTCACTCCCAGCTAAACATACCCATCGCAGCGTACGTGGCATAAATTGGTATAAACATAGAAATATAAAATACTGGAGAAGTGGCAAGAGGGCGTGTCGGTGTCCTCGCGACATGCTCTGGGCGAGCATGTCTTACGCAATGGTCGAATCCGCGAACTAGTGCGCTTACGACCGTGAGCGTGATAAGATATAAGAATGCCGTGTTGTTCAGTGTTTTCTTGTAAAAACCGAAGCATAAACCAAAACTTTGTTAATTATGGAATCACTTACCATATCAAAATACAAGTATTTTACTATATTTGTCTTTAAAATCATGAAAAACAACAAATCGTAAAATATTTCTTGCTTATACTATGTTATTTTTGTTTTCAAATGTCACAGCGACAATAACATATTACAATGAATACACTGCTCCTTAACCACTACCTAAGTTTGTCGCTAAGTGACTGGATGAGCAATGTAAAAATCACAAAACGATACTTTAGCAAGCCGATGTATCGCATAGTACGGCCGCTGCTTCTTGCCGCGAGTTAGTGATGTAATTGTGCAGATACACTGTCGACAACAATGTCGATTGTTGAATGAAATATTACAAAAGTGTACCAAACTTTCTTAGATTGCAATACATTTTTGGTAAATAATCGTTCAAGTGTTTTTGGCTTTGAATTATCGTATGTATGCCTTATCCTCGTGCTACTTCCTTACTTTTTATGGTAATTGTATTTTACTTTCGATAAAGTTTCGAATGCATTATAGTAATCGGCATGTTTAAGATAATATATTAGTGACCTTTGCTTAAAATAGTCAACATATTCATGCTATTTATTTGTTATACATGGGCAGCATGGCGTGTGTAATAAATGCCAGAATCGATAAGTCAATCACTAGCGTATATGTAAAATAAATTGCTTTTGCACAGCACAACGATACCCAGCGTTGTTTTTGTGTGAGTAAGTTGCACGGTGTACTGTAAATATACGCTGTGTTTATTAGGATAAGGTTTATAATTGATTGTGTAGTACAGTCCGATTTCAAAAATGCGGGTGTGTGCGCGACTGCGTATCTATTGCTTTTACTGAACTGCATTCGTAGTAGTTGCCGGGTGGTAGGGCAAAACAGGAGACACAGGTTCCGATACATTTTCGGCTACAGGGCATATCTCCTTGTTTATTATATCTATGGGTATAAACAATGAACAAACATGCGATTTCAGCTATCCCGACAGATTTGATATCATTTATTGAAATTAACAAAAAACCGCTTGTTCGATTTCGATAAAATTTTCATGGGACCATTTGGGAAGTATCCAACAAAAAAGAATTTTTCAAGTCGGTTGCCAAGCGACGGAGGTTTGCGCGAACAAACATAAAAAAAAACATCCGAATTGAGAACCTCCTCCTTTTTTAGAAGTCGGTTAAAAAATCGCAAAAACCTTTATTATACACACGACCTCCTCGGAAGCCAGTGCAGTTGACGAGAAAAGTGAACTGTGTCAGAAAACCCACCCAAGCCCTCAACTCTTCATCACTCCGGCAGAGCATCTGCCATCGGGACACGACCTACAGTAGCTTATCTGGAAATGTCTTAATCAATAGGGTAGTTGACTAAAAAAATCTAATCATGCCGTCAGATAAATTTCCAAAAAAATGTTTGACACGTATTTGTTTGCTTTATCAAATCTATAAAAAAATACGAAGATAAAAAGCATAAAAGATCAAGAGTGTTTACCACGACGTGACGTCACAGGGGGCTTGTGACGTCACGTCGTGGTAAAAATTGTAGCGAGTAGTGATGTCACACGAGTATTCAACGCACTGTATCACCTTCGTTTTCTATTAACATGAAAATACAAAAAATGCGTTTCCAATATTTTTTGTAAATCTATCTTAACTTTCAACCAAATTATATTATATACAATTAAAAAACCACTGACTGATTTACTGATTGATTGACTGACTGATTGACACAATTGTTCTCCCACTTGCCGTGCTAGGAGGGGAAAACTTTTTATGGGGTTGTATAGAAGGTGTCGGGGTGAGTATGGGAAAAATCTGAAACTACCCCTTTTCAACCCCCTTCTTTCAACCCCATTGCTTATCTCAGAAACCTGACGGCGAAGAGAAAAATGGTTTTCGGGGTTGTATAGAGGGTGTCTGGGTGAGTATAAAACGAAAAAAAAATTACCCCCTTTTCAACCCCCTTTTTACAACCCCTTTGCGTATCTCAGAAATCTGACATTTTAGAGAAAAATGGTTTTCGGGGTTGTATAGAGGGTATCTGGATGAGTATATGGCCAATAAAAAATTCTACCCTATTCAACCCTTTTCAACCCCCTACTTTCAACCCCTTTGCGTATCTCAGAAACTTGACATTGTAGAGAAAAATAGTTTTCGAGGTTGTATAAAGGGTATTTAGGTGAGTATATGGCTAATAAAAAATTCAACCCTATTCAACCCTTTTCAACCCCCTTATTTCAACCCCTTGACATATCTCAGAAACCTGACATTGTAGAGAAAAATGGTTTTCGGGGTTGTATAGAGGGTATCTGGGTGAGTATATGGCCAATAAAAAATCAACCCTTTTCAACCCCCTTCTTTCAACCCCTTTGCGTATCTCGGAAACTTGACTTTGTAGAGAAAAATGGATTTCGGGGTTGTATAGAGGGTGTCTGGATGAGTATATGGCCAATAAAAAAATCAACCCTATTCAACCCTTTTCAACCCCCTTGTTTCAACCCCTTGGCATATCTCAGAAACCTGACATGGTAGAGAAAAATGGTTTTCGGGGTTGTATAGCGGGTGTTTGGATGAGTATATGGCCACTAAAAAATTCAACCCTTTTCAACCCCCTACTTTCAACCCCTTTGCGTATCTCAGAAACTTGTCATTGTAGAGAAAAATGGTCTTCGGGGTTGTATAGAAGGTATCTGGATGAATATATGGCCAAAAAAAAATTCAACCCTTTTCAACCCCCTACTTTCAACCCCTTTGCGTATCTCAGAAACTTGACATTGTAGAGAAAAATGGTTTTCGGGGTTATATAGAGGGTATCTGGATGAGTATATGGCCAATAAAAAATCAACCCTTTTCAACCCCCTTGTTTCAACCCCTTTGCGTATCTCAGAAATCTGACATAGTAGAGAAAAATAGTTTTCGAGGTTGTATAAAGGGTATTTAGATGAGTATATGGCCAATAAAAATTCAACCCTTTTCAACCCCTTTGTTGTTAGTCAAAAAATACTAAAAAGACACCGCGGGTTGCTTGCAACTCGCGCCCCCAAGCGAAATACTAGTTATATTATATATAATTAAAAAACCACTCACTGATTGACTGATTGACATAATTGTTCTCCCACATGCCGTGCTAGGAGGGGAAAACTTTTTATGGGGTTGTATAGAAGGTGTCGGGGTGAGTATGGGAAAAATCTGAAACTACCCCTTTTCAACCCCCTTCTTTCAACCCCATTGCTTATCTCGGAAACCTGACGTCGAAGAGAAAAATGGTTTTCGGGGTTGTATAGAGGGTGTTTGGATGAGTATAAAACGAAAAAAAAAATTACCCCTTTTCAACCCCTTTTTACAACCCCTTTGCGTATCTCAGAAACCTGACATTCTAGAGAAAAATGGTTTTCGGAGTTGTATAGAGGGTGTCTGGATGAGTATATAGCCAGTAAAAAATTCAACCCTTTTCAACCCCCTTGTTTCAACCCCTTGGCATATCTCAGAAACCTGACATTCTAGAGAAAAATGGTTTTCGGGGTTGTATAGAGGGTGTCTGGATGAGTACATGGCCAATAAAAAATTCAAATCTCTTCAACCCTTTTCAACCCCCTACTTTCAACCCCATTGCTTATCTCAGAAACCTGACGTCGAAGAGAAAAATGGTTTTCGGGGTTGTATAAAGGGTGTCTGGTTGAGTAGAAAACGAAAAAAAAATTACCCCTTTTCAACCCCCTTTTTACAACCCCTTTGCGTATCTCAGAAATCTGAAATTTTAGAGAAAAATGGTCTTCGGAGTTGTATAGAGGATATCTGGGTGCGTATATGGCCAATAAAAAATCAACCCTTTTCAACCCCCTTCTTTCAACCCCTTTGCGTATCTCAGAAACCTGACACTAATTATTATTTTGACAGGGAAATAATAATTGTTAGTCAAAAAATACTATAAAGACACCGCGAGTTGCTCGCAACTCGCGCCCCCAAGCGGAATACTAGTTATATTATATATAATTAAATAACCACTCACTCACTCACTGATTGACATAATTGTTCTCCCACTTGCCGTGCTAGGAGGGGAAAACTTTTTATGGGGTTGTATAGAAGGTGTCGGGGTGAGTATGGGAAAAATCTGAAACTACCCCTTTTCAACCCCCTTCTTTCAACCCCATTGCTTATCTCAGAAACCTGACGTCGAAGAGAAAAATGGTTTTCGGGGTTGTATAGAGGGTGTTTGGATGAGTAGAAAACGAAAAAAAAACTACCCCTTTTCAACCCCCATTTTACAACCCCTTTGCGTATCTCAGAAATCTGACATTTTAGAGTAAAATGGTTTTCGGGGTTGTATAGAGGGTATTTGGGTGAGTATATGGCCAATAAAAAATTCAACCCTTTTCAACCCCCTTCTTTCAACCCCTCTGCGTATCTCAGAAACCTGACATTGTAGAGAAAAATGGTTTTCGGGGTTGTATAGAGGACATCTGGATGAATATATGGGCAAAAAAAATTCAACCCTATTCAACCCTTTTCAACCCCTTTGCGTAACTCGGAAATCTGACATTGTAGAGATAATAATTGTTAGTCAAAAAATACTAAAAAGACACCGCGGGTTGCTTGCAACTCGCGCCCCCAAGCGAAATACTAGTATACATATATAAGTAAACCATTGCTCAGTTTTTTACCTTGTAAAGTATCAAAGTCCAGATTCCGAAGCATATCATCCCACATCAGCACCATTATATCTGGCCTCTTCTCCTTTATGTATAGAACTAGGTCTCTTATGTGTTCCAGGTACAGCGAAGCGGCCTTGTGTTTGTGGTTCTCGGCCTTTTCTTTACATTGAGGGCAAATGCCCAAGTGCCAGACCTGAAAAAGTATTGCTATTATGAAGACTTCATAACATATTACTTGGGTATTAAATGGATTCCTGAAGCATAAATATTCAAATTTATAAAATAAACTAATAGTAAATTGGACCCTTGGAATGCTATGATAGACAAACAACCAAGTGGTTCTATTAAGGTTCTGTTTTTCAATAGATAGGTACCCTAAATAACAGTCAAATACATGTGAATACACCAAAAGAATAAAAACAGCACGGTTAGACCAACCCTTTTTTTTTCTGGATGGGAAATCATCAATTTTAATGACTTCTCCCGCTCTGGGCGGAGCGGAAGAGAGTGTCAGACTCTTACTGACTAAAACCCACCCGTGATCCTTCTTGTGCCCTTTGCGTTCCAGGGCTACGGTGACTCTTTCGAACAAATTCCGCAACCCTAGCAGGCACTGACCCTATGAGGCCCCGTCTACGTTGCTGACGGCTCTTTGAGGCGCGCGTGGAACACGACGCGCCGTCGACTCGGGCCTGGTTGCTATCGGACGGCGAGCCACCCATAGCTCGCCATCCGCAGGCCCGCGCCTACGGTGGCCGGGAATCGCCCTGCGTTTCCCGACGCCCGGGGCGTCTTCTTCTGTTGCGGCGGCTGGGGCGTGAGGTTTCCCTCTCACGCACGCGTTCTGCCTCCTCCTTCGATAGCATTACTGCTTCGCAGAAGGAGGCGACCGCTTCCCATGCCTCCTCGCTCCGGACCATGGCTTGAACCAGGGCCGGACGCGAGAGGTCGCTGCCGCCGATCGCCTCAACGAGGACACAGCGGTGCTCCGCCCAAGCAGGGCAGACCTCCACCGTATGTTCCACCGTGTCCTCCGGGCGCTCCACACAGTGTTGACACCCGGACTTGTCCTCCCGCTGGATCCGACACAGCTACCTGCCGAAACAGCCGTGTCCGGTGAGCACCTGCGTCAGGCGTTGGGTGAGGACGCCGTGACGTCTTTCCAACCACTCCTCAAAGAGGGGACTTACCGCCGCAATGATGGCGTGCCCAAGGGTTAGACCAACCCTGCTGTTTTTATTCTGTATTGTAGGAACATAATTTGATAGTTATCCATCTCTGGCATAATTTCTCCATAGCGATCTATGCTTTCGGACATGCAAATTGCTTCATGTTTTTGACTGACCGAACTTGATAATTCAAAAGTAAGTGGTTTATTTCAAATAAATGCTTTGAATCTCGAATCTTTGATGGACAATTGGACATATCTCTTAATTTACACTGGCACTGATGCTATTATTATCAATACCTGTATTTTATATTTCTATGATCAATACATACTATTTACATAGGCACAAACTGGAACACAAAACAGCTGCTTAGCAAACAGAATGAGCACAGCAAGACTATTCCATCTCATGTTGCAAATCACATTAACACATCTTTGCTGGAACCTATCATTCTTGAACACTCCCTATACTCCTAACCAATACTTCAATTTAGTTACCTCATCAGCTCCAATATGAAAGTACTTGGCATCAGGCTGAACCTCCAATGCTTGGTCTATCATTTGTCTCACTACCTCTTGAGATTTAGGTTTAGAAGGACACAGCACAGCTGGTGACCTCGGGAGCTCTTGCAGCTCAGTGAATTTTGGGTGCTTCAAGACAAACTCCATGTGGCCAATGGTTTGGATTAGCTGGATCTGTAGGTTAAGTTTTAAAAAAGTGAGGAATATCTAAGATGTTTGATTGGAAACAATTATTATGTCCAGGTGTGTTGCACCAGCCCCTAGTAACGTAACAAAGACAAGAAAATTATGATATCAATATCATCATCATCATCTTCCTCCCCTTATCACATGTTTCTTGAGGTCGGCACAACAAGTTTCTTTTCTTCCATTCTCTCCTGTCAGCCGTCACACTATCATTAACTGCCCTTTCTTTTATATCACTCCTATGATATCAATAATTTATTGTTTAGAAATTACATACAATGCTTTGATTCCTGAAACTCACACTAGGATTCCCTGTGTCGTGAGTTCCAGGCTCATTCGTTTCGTTGACAGTTTTACTATTAAAATTATAAAAATTAACGTTACATTAAATTACTTGAACTAGATTAGTTTGTGTTAGAAACTTAGTACCTACTCGAAAAGAAGATTACACAGATAAAAACAGTAAGGCTTGCGGGTCACGAAAGAGTGTTTCTGATATTATAAGTTTACAAATTTTTAATAAATAAATATATATATATATATATATAGTAATCCATGTATGAAATATGAATAAATGAGTGTATATGCACACAGGGAATCTTAGTGTGAGTTTCAGGAATCAAAAGCATTGTATGTAATTTCTAAACAATAAATTATTCTTATTCTTATGATATCAATATAAAAACCATTCGTATAGCAGTCAGTACAAAAGTCAACCTACTGGCTCCATTCCTTTCTCCGTAATAAACTGTATAATATGCTGCACTTCTGCCAAACTGTACATGTTGTCGCCACCGGCATTGCTCAAGCTGCCGATTTCCACCAGATCTGCAGCATATGGGAAGGTGTCTTCCCATTCTAGGAGTATGCCGGTCACACCCCATTCCTTGATAGTAGTGAGAAGCTGAAATAGAGATGGAAATTATTCTAAATGCAGTACTAATGAAAGGCTGAAATTGCAGTACTTACTTATTTGGTCCAAAAATGCAGTTCTATTGAAAACTAAAATGATCTAAATATGGTCCTATAGGTACTGGTCTTACCTGTTCCAAATATGACACCTTCAATGGTGCCCCTTTCAAATCCAAATGCACAATTCTGGAATACAGAATTATTATAATAAATATTTTTTTTAAAATATTCAGTCAATTTGCATCAAATGACAATAACACTAATTATTAGGACACAAAATGTTGGACATGCTCAATGAGTGGTTTCAGATTCAAGATGATTCCATTCTTTTTGTAAATACCAAATTTATATTTACTAAACATCACAAATTAGAAGTTCTTGAATGTTTGACCAAATGAAAATAGGTGTCCTATCTGATCTAAAGATATAAAAACGTATTACTCACCTTTGTGATAAAGTGATTTTCAGCATTTTGGATTCTTATAACTACACCCATCGACATAACTATTTAATTCACTCCGTTGTAATTTTAATCCACTGTTTGTTCTGTCACTGTTTGTACGTTCTTATCACTAATTTCTTATGAATACCTACTCTGCATGATACTGATAAAAGAAATTTATAGTCATTTTTTATTCAATAACCATGAAAGATTTCTGACACACCCATCTCACAATTATCTACCTAGGTATTCTACCTCCACAAGCTAGTCTTCATTGTATTGATTTTACTAACTAAAATAGGATTTATATTGGTACATTTTAATAGTAGGTATATACTTAGCAAAGCAAAGAACACCGCGCCTGCGCGACTTCGACAGCTAACAGTCAGTGTTGCCAACTAAATCAATACTTATTGTTAGAATAGAACTTAGAGTATAGAAATATATAGAGGTGCCGTAATGTTCTATATCTTATTTGCTTATACAAATATCTATTAAATCGATACAGAAATAAGAAACTACACTTTGTCTCTTTCTAACCAATGAGTTATCACATTTGAAGAAAGAGACGACATGCTATTTGTTTTATCTCTTCCTGACAACATTTTCACATATCCGTCAATGTACGTACCTCGCGTGCCATCCGCCATCTTTTGGACCCGTTGTTTTGAAGTACGTCAGCTGTCAAGTGAACAACAACATTGGGTTTAAATTACGATTTTTAGGGATAAAAACGCTCCAAATTAAATTGTATTGTGCTGTGAGTGTCTAGTGGAGCAAATTGAATATGCCTACGTGTGCAATAATTCAGTGTGGTGCAAGGAAAAACCCCAATCGAGCCTAATTAAACATGCACAGGTTAGTAGCCGTATTTTAAGAAAAACTTTATCATACTGCTATTTTTTTGTATAACTATCCTTGTTTTATTTATAGAATCAAAGTTCCCACATGTACATACAAATTATTTCTGATATTTACCTCTATTTGCTAAATTTATATCATGTTTTGTTTACAATAGAAATGACAATTCAAAATAGTGATGTCTTTTATTAAATAAGCTATCGATAAGAAAGTTACATTTTTTTAGTTTGTATTATACATTGTAGAGTAGGGTATCAAAATGAAGGGCTTGAAGAGACGATTTTGAAAATAAAACTAACAGAATAAAAATAAAAATAGTGATAGTACTAAAACGATAATATCAATTCGTCATGCAATAAGTGGTAGTTATTTAGTTCACTCTGATTTGTTCCACTAACTGCATCAAACTGAAATAAATTTGCATGTTTTTTATTTACACAGGTTCCCTAAAAATGAAGTACTATCCCAAAAGTGGCTTGCAGACATTGGGATGGAAAATATCAAACCTGGACATAAAGTATCACGTGTCTGGAAGAAAATCATGTGAAAAGCTATTCTTAAGAAACTATTTTAATAAATTAACATTGAATAATATCGATGGTCAAGTGTTTTTTTTTTAACCAGAAAGTGAGTCAGTATGCAAGATTCTTAAGAATGGTTATGTAGAATAACGCTGAAACAAACGAAGGGGTACATTTTCGGATATAATAACAGTTACATTACATTTATTTAAATAAATGTGTCTTTTCGGTCAGAATTTTGGTTTTTCTTCTCCTACTTGAACGAATGAACGGTAATCATAGGTCACAAGTTGCCAGAAGTTATTTAAGAAGTAGTTATATGTTAATTGTTATACATGATTTAGTTCGTAATGTGATTTAGAAGGCCACTTTTAGTTTCTATAAAATTGAACTCAGATTTTCAAAAGTGCCTAATAAATATCTCACTAACATTAGGCATTTACTTTGACCTGGTGATATATTATAGTGAATAAAGGTACATTTTTCATATTACTTTGTTGTTTTAATTCTTTTAATACCTCAGTGTTAGTATCTTTCTACAATATTTATTATTGTTGTAAATAAACATCTCTATGGGCCGAGCCTACGTAAAGCGGTCGCCCGCGCGGTCCCTTACAAAAGTGCTCCGATGCGGCCCCTTTTTGCTACGTAACAAATATTAAGTTTTCCATCGACTCTACTACATGCACACCTTTAAAGTTGAAATAGCGATCCTGGGGGTCAGAGTAATCTTTATTAACAACTTTAAATGTAGAACAGAACCTGAAATCGCACAAAAACCTCAGTTGTCCTTAAAGTCACTCGCAAAAACAAAATTCGAAGTCAGTCAGTCGCTCATAAAATGTAGCTTCTCACCCCTTATCTATACTTATAATAAATCTGTAGAGAGGTCAATTCTGTACAAGGAATATATTTTCAAAATAACTATCAGGGGGTGATTAGTGATCGATACTGGTGCCAAAAATGCAATCAGTAAAATTTTTGTCTGTCTGTCTGTCTTTCTGTCTGTCTGTCTGTCTGTCTGTCTGTATGTTCTTTATAGAAACAAAAACTACTCGACCGATTTTAACGAAACTTGGTGCAATTATTCTTCATACTCCTGGGCAGGTTATAGTATACTTTTCATCACGCTACAATCAATAGGAGCAGAGCAGTGAAGGAAAATTTTTGGGAAAACGGAAGAAGTCATCTACATAAAATTATCTAAAAAACATCCCGAAACAGCATGTCTATCTTTTGTCAATTTTAAACCGATCGGGCTGAGAGTTTCAAAATCGGGGGTAAAGTAACTATTCCACGCGGACGAAGTCGCTGGCAGAAGCTAGTATGTTAATATGAATGTTATGCACTATAAGTTTAAAAGTATAGTAAAAGAACTAAAAGACTTGTTACAATTATTGCAAAAGTATAATCTAATCATCCAAAGTTTAATAGTATTGATAAGTAACAAAATTAAATGTACCAGAACAAATGTTAGTAACTCTTGTATCGATATCGATACTTTTTGGTTTTGATTACTTATGTGCTTCCCTAGCAATGGCCGCCATCTTTTGGACCAGGTTTATAGTAGGTATGCACGCGTATTTTGTAGGTATTTCTGGTCCATATTATTGTAAGGTCTTTGGAATAGTATTACCTTTGTTGCTATATTCTAATAGCAACATAACGTACAGTCGTACTGCTTGAAACTCGATTACCGGGCATTTTTATCCCAATATTCGAGGTCACATCTAGTAGGGAACGGAATTTTGGAAATAACTATTATTTTGATTAACTATTAGGTAATTCAGTCGCAGTATGTGACCCCTTTTTATGAAATTTCTAATAATCTGCAGAGCATTCGAATATTAGAATGATAATTACTAACCCCAATAATTTACTCAGTTCGTTTCGTTCTCATTTTTAGAAGATGATGTACCTAGGTACCTTTGATTATATAATGTCTAGGTACGTGGAAGGAAGCGCTCACTGTCCTTATGTGTAGGTACCTACAGGTAGAGTGCAGTTGAATTAAGATTTGCAATTTTAGCTAAAATTTCTAAAACAAAGAATCTGTTTGTTGTTTGTAAGTACTTACCTACCTACATTTTTTTTTTACCTAAGTTTACGAAATTATGACGGTGTCGAAATTTTGAAAATCTAAAAATCAATATTTTGTGTATCCCCCTGGCCCAAATAATGTCGTGTGTTAATGGTTTTTCGCAGACCGAATGATTTCCCTGATGAAATAATGTAAGGATTTCCTGCTCTTGACTAAAGCACTTTTTAGGTTTTCTATCGATTCTGGAGCTCTGACATCTTCCTCGTACCATCGTTCGATGACTGAGGTCTGGCCAGTCTAGTAAGACTGTTCGTTTAGTTTTACGTTACATGACATAAGGTGAATAATTTAAAATGGTTATGATATATGTTACCTTATCTTTCAAATAATGCGAGTACCTACTTATGGCAATCCGTAGTAGGTACCTACATTGCATAGAAATGTTTAAAAAAATGTTTTATGCAATACCTACGCGTTGAAGTAATTCCAGTTTGTTGCTTGCAAGTTTAGATTACCTAATACCTAATAACCTATACCTACTACATTTTTTACTTTACAGCTATTGGGGATGATTTATGTAACAGCTAGCTCTAGATAAATTGGAAAGACAAAATGTTGACTTGAATTAATGTTACATAAAAAATAATTCTCCCATATTCTGGGGTGAAAAAACAGAAGCCAAGTTTTACATTCAGTAATTTGTTACTTTCTTGTAAATTATTGGTATAATTTATTTATTTTATTGGTATAAGAATTCATAGTAAAAAAGTAACTGGTTCATAACGATCTATTTTTACCCAACTACTACTTACAAAGCCGTAAGCAAGGACGGAAAGTGTTTTACCGTATGTACCTAAGTACATAATGTTCCATCCCAACGTCTAAACCATTGAGCCGATTTTTTATGAAATAAACCTTAGGTTTTGGGCGCTATATGGTAGAGTATATTGTACACTATAAAAAAAAAACTTCGCATTTTTAGGTATTTCTTCAAGTAAGTTTAGATGTAAAACGAAAACTATCAGTCAAATCAATCCTTTACGATTAGGTACTACTAGCGCTATCTATCAGCAATACAGAATATTAATCGTGTTTTAGTTTTTAAATTAATATTAGGTACATTAACTTGTTGCTACAACGGTTAAAGTCATAGGTAGGTGTGGACTGATTGTGAATCAAAATAATAATATTTGTTTAGTTACTACAACTGCAATAGTAAAAAACACTTTCCTTAATGTCATAGACCATGTTCTAGCAGTCAATCTTAGGGTGGTGCCATAGAGTAAAGTAATATATCGGTGGATATTGCAAAGACAACATGGCAGGTGCAACTTACGGAGACGGAGAGATAAACAGAAGAAAAAATTGTCGTATTTCATATAAAATTAACAACGTAATATGTTTCGTTTGTTCGTTCCGTAACACGTACGTTTAATATTGGCTTAGCGCGTATATTTAGTCTTAAATAAAATTCTGCAAGGACTAGAAGAAATTGAACACGTCATATAAAATAGCAGAGTTAATTTTAATAGCTCATACATAATACAAGGTATACGTAAGGAGTTTATTCTAAGTAAGTAGACAAACTTATCACCTAAAATACTTTCAAAATTTAATGTAAAAATAAATTCATAATTACCTTGATCGGTGTTTTAAATGGCAAGCATATTTTAGACAAAAGTATCAGGCACTCAGTTATACATACATAATAATTATCTATAACTATTACTACAAAAGGTCTATAACTATTACTACAAAAGGTCTAAAACGATTCTTAAAAAAAGAAAAACATTGTAAAACACAGAGCCTTTTACAAACTATCATTCAATTTATTTTCGGTGATTTATAGTTGATAGGTAGTTACAAAGGGCATTATCTATATAATACCTGCAAACAGTAATTATATGGGTATAATGTATTGTATATAAACTCTAAAGAACCGATGAATACTATATCTCCTTAGGAGACTTATTAAAGCAAACAAAATAAATTTACATTTTATAGTTAAACTCGCCACAAACACACTCTCTTGCTACATAATCAAGGTACGATTTGTTTGATAATCTATTAATTTTACTACGGTCAAATAATGTAAAATATTAGGGTACACTCTCTATTTAAATATAGTTACCTACATACATTCTACAAAAAAGCACAAAATAATTAAATTCAGAACATCATGTAGATATTAATTCTAAAATATGGTCTAAAATTACGTTCGTATTATGTGTAGACATTGATTCCAATTCAAAATAGAATAGTCGTATAAATTATTTCAAGTACTTGCAAGTATATCGAGAATATTCTAAATCCTCAATAAAACATCTAAAGGATATAAAAACATATAAAATGTATAAGATAGGTAGGTAAGCTCTCCTACCGCTGCTCTACCATGACGTCTTAAATCCATCATGATTCCTGTGTCAGAGAGAGACGGAGTTACACAAGATGAATAACACTATCCCTTTCCCTCACACTGAATCATGATAGCATTGGCACTTCGCAGTATGGCCACAGGGCAGAAAAAAAAACGCAAACATAATTTTTCACAATAAAATAACATCATAAAACCACATTTTAGTGGGCAATAATGATTTTCACCCCTGGATCTGGTTCGCCGGCCACGTCTTTAGCGAGGGGCGCGTTTCCGCAAATACGGAAGTTTTCAGTGAACGGTATAACACCAACTAACAGGCCAGAAATGATGACCCACAAGCCAGCGACATAGAATGCTGCATCCCATTGTCCGGTGACGTCTCTCAGCGCACCTGAAGTTAAAAATTAAATACATTAAATACATAGAACTAATAAGTATTACGAGTCTTAAAGATATCCTCTTTATAGAGAGAGCGTGTACGTCGTATGCCATTTCATTCAAATTTCAAGTCACTATTTTGCGAAATGACTGAAACGATTTTAATGAAACTTCACACATAAAAGTAGGACACATAGGTCTAAAAAGTTAGTTTAAAACATTTTCGAAACGTCTTATTTAAAAAAAAAGATAACTGGAAATTTATGTTTGTATGGAAAATTTAAAATGGGGTCTAATTTAACTGTAACACTATTGTATTTATCGAAAATGTTTATAACTAACTTTTTAGACCTATGCATCCTGCTTACGTGTGTAAAGTTTCATTAAAATCGGTTTAGTCATTTCGGAAAATATGGACTTAGAAAATTATATGAAATACCGTATAACGGCGTATACGCTCTTAATACTTTTTGACTAAAATGCCACCAAGGATTATATTATCTGTGACCAAGGCATCGATACTACCTACCAGATGGCGTTGTTTTATTATGATAGATTCTCTAAATCCACAGTGTTTCAAAACATATTAGTAGGTACAGAAATATAAATGAAACAAGCTAAATGAATTGATGAAATTGCTTATGGTTAGTTAGAACCCTAGGGCTAATGTAGCACTAAGTCCGCCTTTGTAGACTTGTTTGCGTAAAGTATTAATAAATAATAATAATCTTGGACCAATGTGATGTAGTGCTCTTTCACATTTCCAAGAAGGAAATAGTTAAAAGCAATCGCAAACGCTTAAAGAAAATCTTGCTAGACATTGACATGCAAAGAGTTAAAGTTATACAAATAACTTTTGTTTTCGTAAACGTTGCAGATTATAGCTAGGTTTACGACTGTTCACACTTCGTTTTACGATTGCAGTTACCGCAACTGATGCGATAAGAAGCTTAATATTTATCCTTAGATTTGTAACTTATTGAAAGACAACTCTTTACATGGTAACGCAAAAGTTTGAATGACAATTGACAACACTCTTTACATGGTAACGCAAAAGTTTGAATGACAATTGACAACTCTTTACATGGTAACGCAAAAGTTTGAATGACAATTGACAACTCTTTACATGGTAATGCAACATTTATTAGAAAACATACTGCGGAGAATTTGTCACAAAAACCAATGAGGCATCGATTGTTGCCCATTTCGCTCCATTTGTGAGATTCAACTGAGGTAACTCAATCCTAGTGTTTAAAAAACAATGAACGAAGCTACGGTTTGTTAGTACTTGTTCACGGTTATTGCAATTACATTGTGCGCTGGTTTCTAAGCATTTCTAAGTAGGGTGATATCAGATTTAAGCTCTTGCAGACTTGTCTCTCGCAAGGAACATAGATAATTTAGTTTTGTGCTTTCTTGATTGACACTAATATTAACAATGACACGCTATGCTTTAAGTAACGATAAATAATCTATACTAATATTATAAAGCTGAAGAGTTTGTTTGTTTGTTTGAACGCGCTAATCTCAGGAACTACTGGTCCGATTTGAAAAAATCAGTGTTAGATAGCCCATTTATCGAGGAAGGCTATATATCATCACGCTAAGACCAATAGGAGCGGAGCAGTCATGAAAAATGTGACACAAACGAAGTTGTGCGGACAGCTAGTAAGCTTATATACTCACCAGCCATGGGTGGTCCAACAAGATGTCCAAGGCCCTGGCTCAACAAGACCAAACCATAAGCCATAGTAAATCTTTCCAGAGCGATCAACTCCACCAAAATACTTGGCGTATAAGAATACGAGCTTGAGAACATCAGACCGAACATAACGGCATTTAAAGCTAAGATGTAGAAACTGTACGGTGCTTCAGGATCCATCACTCGAATTAACACAGGAAACAGGATAATGGTTATTCCACATAATATAAGGCATAATGCGTAAGTCTTCGTTACATTTACCCATGGAAGATCGCCCATCCAACCTAGACCAACCTGAAACACGAAAATATAATTTAAGTTTATATTTAATACGTTCATTCAAATTGTAGAAGAAATTCTCAAAATGTTAAGCAGTTAAATGCATTAACATAATAGAATTTGGAAATAAATTTTCAGACAAGCCAAACTTAAACTTTTCAATTACTGCACTATTTTGAGAGCCAGCAGTCGTACCATTAGAATTTTTGGCAAATGTGCAAGAATTAAAATCTTTAAAAAGTGTTGGGTAAAAAAGCAAATATCTCCCGAGACCTACTTACGTATAAACTGCCCCTTTCTCAGTCATATTGCGGAATCTTTTTCATCACTGGCTTTTAGAGTATGTTTTTACGTTCATTACATAGCTAAATTTAAGTAACAAGAATTTTGAGTCAAGCCCCTTTAATTCTAGAAGTGCGACATGTAACTTGTTTGTAACAAAAAGGTAGAAACTTAAAAGAAAATAATGTTTCCATCCTTGGTCCGCGGGGTGCGGGGCAGCGCCAACAGCATCCTATCTATGATAGCTAGCAGGCTTGACTGTGAGTTTGTGAACCACTGCTGCAAGGTTTCGGCTGGGCCTGTCACCTGGCAGCAGTGATGTCACGATCTGATTGTCTTTTTATTTATGTCCTTGTGTTTTACTTATATAGTTTTAAGTGCATTGTTACTAACACCTATGAGTCTTGTTGCTCGAAATAAATAAATAATACTTACAATGCCAATAATAGTAGCAATTCCGAACACACTCAACATCCAAGAGCCATGAACCTCCGAGTATCCACTCATGCTCATAAAGTTGGAGATATAGAAGTAAGGCACGATAAACCAAATGAACAGCACCAAGGTTGAAAGGTTCATCATCAGGAAATGGAATTCGGTGAACATGTTGAAGTCGAAGGTTTTGTTGGCTGTGTCCAGCAAGCGTCTGCCCCAGGTCTGGAAGCGAAAAATTACTTGAAATATTTTAGGAAACAAGATTTTCACACATTTTTGAGATATTTATTTTCGATTTTCTTTTCATTCTTTATATCCGTCTTGATTTTTATTTCTTACTAGCAGCGCCTCGCGGTTTCACCCGCGTAGTTCCCGTTCCCGTGGGAATATGGGGATAAAATATCCTATAGCCTTCCTCGATAAATGGGCTATCTAACACTGAAAGATTTTTTCAAATCGGACCAGTAGTTCCTGAGATTAGCGCGTTCAAACAAACAAACAAACAAACAAACAAACAAACAAACTCTTCAGCTTTATAATATTAGTATAGATTTCTATACTCGTTAGGTAGGTACTCTAATCTAAAATTAAATAAAAAAGACTTACCTTTTGTTCCTCCTCCACAGACCACATGGAATTCCTATAAATATCGGGACACGAAGACGCTCGCAGTTTGTACTTAGCAATGTTCATCATGGCACCACGATGCATGATCGAGTTACGATGCACTCGGATGCCTCTCAAGTAATGATGATCAGTAACAAACTGCTTGGTCCACCAGTCCTGGCGCGGTTGAATCACTGCAGGCTTGTTCTCCGGTATCGGTTGCAACAGCTTCTCCCTGACCTGATCTAGTTTGACCTCAAACTCTTTCTTCTTTTCTTTCTCTTTTTTATTCAGTTTTAGCTTCATCGACATTTTTATTGGCTTCGATTTAGTACCTTCTGAAGGTTCAACATTCAACTTCTGTTCTGACGTAGCTCTTAATGCTAGCAAAGATGGATAGTTTTGCAAAATGATGTTGTAAAGTTTTTTGTTTGATTGAAGTTGGTCTAATACTTCAGCGGGCACCTGAAAAATGCAAAAATAATAATTTAATACATATTTAAATGAAAAACGATACTTGTTATTGATTAGATAAAAAATAATTTTACCTTTTCACTTTGTCTTAAGAACGTTGGCAAATTTATTACTGAACTAACTTTATGGTATTGAGACATGTCAGCATTTCTCTTAGTTGCTGCCTCCAAATCCTCTGCTTGAGCAATAGAAGCTACTAATGTTGTGAGTATATATTCAGGCGTTTCACCGCTCTTCATCAACGTCTTTAACTCTTCTGCTCCGGGATAAACAGATTCTCCTCCACCAGACTTCGCTGATATTGACATAGTACTAGATGCTCTCTTCGACTTATTTAATTTTCGTGCCTTTTTTTGCTCAATTATCAACCACTCAGGATCTCTCATTACAGCACCACACACGCATACATTAAGTACAGTACCAGCTAACAGTAATAATGTACCTCTCCAACCGAATTCATCCAATAAATATGTCGTTAGCGGAGAATATATGAAAGTTCCAAAGCCTACTCCACAAGAACCTAATCCAACAGCTAAATTGCGTCGTTTTTCAAACCAGTAAGCGATGGATACCACAGCAGTGACATACAGAAGTCCTGTGCCGAGGCCAGCCATAATACCATAAGTAACATATAAAACTTCTACAGAATTGCTGTACGACGCAGCTACAAATCCGATAGTTGAAGCAACACCGCCAACTATTGTCATACTTCTGCATCCATAACGATCTACTAAAGCACTCATTATAGGTCCTGCTATTAAAGGTACGGATATAAACAGACTTCCAATCAAAGACGTTTTGGCTTCACTGGTTTCAAAATAGATGACGAACTTGTCATGCATCAAGCCATAAGAAAAAGCTAATCCATCGGCCACGGTAGCGATGAGGAATGATGCGGCTACGACTACCCATCCCCACCCTCCATCAGGAATCGGAGGCGATGCATCCTGGGGTGGCTTACTGGAACAAATACTGTCATTGTCCCCAAGACCGAAGAACTTAACACCCTCATTAGTTGAAACGGCATCATCATCACTCTTTGAGTCTTTATGATAACCTACAGAAAGATGGTTATCCTTAGTATTATTCGGCTCCGTTTTCATAGAATTTACGGTATCTAAATCATCTTTAGGCTTTCCCATATCTCTCATTTCATTTTTATCATCATTCACTCCATCTATATACTTGATATCATTTGTCCTCTGAAGGAGTGGAGACGTAGTCTTCTCCTCTTCAGACGGAACTTTATGTTCATACTTGTTAGAAGGATCTTTGCCTGGAATTCCATTTGCATACGCTCGTTGTGATTCCATTAGTCTTTTAAACGATCTCTTCTCAAGTACGGTTCTAAGTACGTACTTTGTTGTCTCTAATTCAGTCCTCTAACGGACGTCGTGAAAACTACCAGTATTGGATTAAAAATCCAATTAGAGAAAATCCTTCTACGTTGAAGAATTCGTTAGTTCTCTCGACCAGTGTCTTAATCTTGGGTCTCTAGCCGAATAACGGCAAAGTCTCTTCGAAATACAAAGTGTTAGGGCGCAAGGGTTGTAGCTTGTCGAGTACATCAAGGACCGGCTAGTCCTCGATCTCACACTTTTGAAAAAATCACTTTCTATATTGTCACACGTTCGTCCCGTGAACGTCGTGTACCGTCTTGACATTAATTAAAGTTTTAAAACTTGAAATCTTAGCAACATTTCAATTTTGTCGAAGACAGGGTTGAATCTGGAACAAAAAGAAAAAAAAAACTGTCATTATTTGATTTTATTAAATTGTGACAAAATGATGGGAAAATAAGTTTTGAACATGGCAATAAACGTAGTCGTTTTTTAAAGATGGTAACATTGTAAAATTATCAGGCAACTACATGTATATACATACAGGGCTAGGCTACCAGCTACCAAATCATTATGATTTTTTCCAGTGTGCCTTGCTACCTATATCTGTATTTTTTAACATAATGAATAGGGGAAAGTCCTACAGTACCGGCCAGCATCCAGTACTGGCCAGTTGCAAATTCTCTAATTCTATAATACATGGAGCTGACAGACTTTAGGCTATTAGTGCGGTACCCTCATGCAAGTATATATCCCGCGCGGTGTCGATCTGTCACGACCGGTTCACTGTCAGTGCAAACATTTCTGTTACGCGCGATGAACGTACACTACGTAATTAAAATTCTGTTGGTGATTTTCGAAGTTCAAGGATTCAATTTAAAACAAATCACTCCTGGTAAGTTTAGTATGCTTATATAGCTATTAGAAACCGAATATTATTGCAACCTTTGCACGTTTGTTTTCATCTGATATCAAAACTTTTTTATTTTTCGTTTCCTCCAGTGCCGGCCAATACGCTGTCCTGCAGTACCGGCCATTCCTTAACTTAGTTTTACGAGGCTTGCTTTACTTACAGATACACAAAAATGCCAAATAATACAAGTGATGGTCAGACGAGGCAAAAAAAAAAAACAGCAGGCTAATGCCTTTAAAAAAGCAAGAATTTTTACGCTCGCTTTTCAACTGGCAGAAAAATTAAGGTACCTCACCAATTCAATAAAGGGAAAAAATCTGCAGGGAAAAAATACTATTATTCGTTTATGAAAAGACAAGGTGACTTATAATTGTAACGAGTTCTCCGTACAAAAAATTCTGGAAGAGAAAAAATAAGCAAAAAAAAATTGAATCACATAAGCCAGATAAAAATATTTTTGAAGAAAATAATAACAAGAAAACTAAGGTTTCAGGAAGAGGTGGTAATAGAAAAGGTAAGAGTTTACTGTCAGGAAGAGATGTCAGTAAGAAAACAAAAAAAACCAAACGAAAACCTACCTCCTACTCACACACCGATTGAAGAAGAGACACAAGAGACAGTTTGCCCTTTGTGCGCTGAATGTCATGAAGAAGATTGGATACAGTGAGGAAACTGTAAAATTTGGGTCCATGAGGCTTGTGCAAATATATCGGAGCTATCCGATCAGTACATTTGCGATTATTGTATTGTTTATATGGTTACATTCTTACTGGCCGGTACTGAAGGCCAATTTTTTTTAGTCTGATTTTGTATAGTCCTTGAATTGCAATAATAAAGCTGATTATTTCTAAACGATTTGGTTGTCTGTTGTTTTTATTAATAGCACAATAGTTCTTGCAAATATATCAGGAGGTATTGAACATCTAACCTTAAGTATTTTGATTTTTTTGTAGATAATCCTTAAGGTGACGGTACTGTAGGACTCTCCCCTATATAGTAGGTACCTATTAAAAAATTACTTGAAAGTCTGTACCAAAATTCAAATCGGAACTGTCAGTCGTATAAAATTCCTATATTAACAATAGTAGCACCCTGGCATCCTGGCAAACTATTTGTACCTATGTATGTATATTTCCCTAAATGTTCACTACGAGCATCCATACTAATAATATTATAAATGTGAAAGTAACTGGCTGTCTGTAACCTTTTGACGTTTCGGATTGAACAGACCTTGTCCCACCATAGAAGAAAAAGAAACGGACGGAGATGAACTGCCGGAATTAAAATAGGTACCTACATATTTTAATTCCGGCAGTTCATCTAATCCATTGGTATAATTTTTTTTTAAACCTAGGAGCAAGCTGTAGGTAATCTACCTAAAAAAGTAAAGACTAAATACCTAGGTAAAAGTAGGTATGCATGAATACTTTGAAAACCTTCACTCCGAACTTTATACATAAATAATTAATTTAGTCTAGGAATTAAGGCTGAAAATCAGTTTATCGCATGAATTTAACACATAATGTCACCGCACCCAAACACATAATGTTTGATTACGTAATTAACCTTAAAAGAAGATTTATTATGTGAATTAAATGTCTGGCTTCACATAGGTAGGTAGATTAATAGATAGGTACTGAAATGGAGGTCACATAAAAATGTATGCTGGTATCTATCTATGCTAGGGCTGTCATTAGTGTTGTAAGAAACTCGAGTCTTTTAGTCTACATTTCGGGACAGGAGTAGATTTTCAAGAGTAGGAATGGTTAGGCACACGAGTCCGAGTCCTTTGAGTCTTCCGAGTCCTTACAAGTCTTTTGAGTTCTTTGAGCTAGAATGAGTCATGAACTTGAGTTCGTGTATTATTATAGGTAATATACATATTTATTTACTGATTTAAAGTAAATCGCACGAAATTTTTTCAGTAGACGATTTCTAAACTCTATTTGATTTTATTTAAAATTTCAATAGTAAGGGTTTTAAAAAAACTAAAATACCTATTTATTCAGTTAAAAAATAACAAGAGCCTCACAAAGGTCTTTCACCCGGGACCTCGCAAATATCTACCGCCCGTGGCTTCGCGACGGGAAAGGCCGCCGCTGCACTCAAAGTGTAGTATTTTAGTAGTAGTAATCTATCAGTGAAAGAATTTTGGTAATCGCATTAGAACATCCACAGATTTCCATTAGAACATCAACACAAAAAATTTTGTTGTGTGTAAGGTGGAGGAAATCTCTCTGGAAATCTTGTCCTAGATAGATATTTTGTTAACTTGAATAACCTTTTTTTTCTGGTTGGGAAATCATGAAATGACTTCTCCCGCTCTGGGCGGAGCGGAAGGGAGTGTCAGACTCTTACTGACTAAAACCCACCCGTGATCCTTCTTGTGCCCTTTACGTTCCAGGGCCACGGTCACTCCTATGGGGCCCCGTCTTAGTTGCTGACAGCCAAAGACAATATCTCTATGCTGACAGCTCTATATGGCCCGCGTGGAACACCCGGGCGTGGTTGCTATCGGACGACAAGCCACCCATAGCTCGCCGACCGCAGGCCCAACTTTAATAACCTTACGAAAGTCCTTTGCTCAAAAATAATCTACACACGAACGAATTCTTAATGAAAAAGAAAACCTTAAGTTTGCTCTTGGAGACTTTAAAATAATCACAACTCACAATAACGCCTATTCAAGTCGTTGCGCCTATGAGATACTTAAATTTAATCTTCACTTAAGTCACTTACTCAGTAGATAAGTAAACAAAATTGTTTGAAAAAAAGAAATGCAGATTCGTCTTTTTACAAGCAATTTTCTCATTCTATTAACACACTTGACAAATACGATGTCATTAGTCGAAAGCAATCATCGCATGTTAAATTGTGCTCGACGGAACGAGCAGTTTCAGACAATGGGAGTAATTGACACGTCCAAATCTGGATAGAACTCGATAGATCTGTGGCCCTACTGAGTTTTTTAACGCTCTCTATGGCGTTAGCGTAAACATCAATTTGTATTTTGAGACTGAATATTCGCCGTGTGGTGACAATAACGCTAACGGATTTTGTTTTATTATTTATATTTATCTATACTACTATTATAAAGAGGAAAGATTTGTTTGTTTGTTTGTATTGAATAGACTCCGAAACTACTGAACCGATTTGAAAAATTCTTTTACTGTTTGGAAGCTACACTATCCCGGGTGACATAGGCTATATTTTATCCCCGTATTCCCACGGGAACGGAAACTAAGCGGGTGAAACCGCGGGGTGCTGCTAGTATATAATATATATACATTTTGACATAAGCGAATGTTTACGTTAACGCGATCGAGTATGTTAAAAGACTCGCACTAAGCCCTCTAGAAGAGGAGGTAGAGGTGGGTAGGTACAGATTTTTTATCGGTTATAATCGGTATGAATCTTGGTAATTAGGTACTAAGTATGTCACTAAGAGATAAAATAATCTACTTGTTTGTATTTGCTTTTGTAAAAAGAGAAATATTAGGTTAAGGTAAGTACCCCACCGAATGTGTCTCCACGTTGTCGTCGTGGTGGGGCTTGAGCGTCTCAATGATCTTGCGAGCTTTCCCGGTAGAGCCACTCATGCCGGAAGGTCGCAAGTGAGGGATCAGACCAAGAGAGACACACACGCGAGGAATCCCGCTCGCTGCCTTCTGGTACGCGTCTGCTCATCAGACGTGGCTGTGAAGGCAGTGAGCGGGTGGGAGGAGAGACCCTGTGATGGAGAAAGGGCGGAGGAGTAAGGGACCGCACCCTTTAAAAGGAAAATATGGAAAAAGGTTTATGGAAAATGAGTCCCCAGGTGGGTCCCGACTGCTCAGCGGTCGGGGAATCCCACCCCGCTTCGGCGGGCTGCCCTCCGTACTCTGGGGTGGGCAACAAACACCTTCCACTTGCCAGTGGCAACAGGAGCCGAGGAGGCTCAGAATCGTCGTCATCCGGATCCGCTTCCTATAAGGAGCTGATGGCGCACGAATTTGAAGAGGAGGGTTCGCCTGAGCGCCGGGGTGGTGCGGAGTCGGATTTCGGCTCCGCGCCAGACCTAGTAACGGTCAGCTCGGCGGGCTCTGAAGACGGAGGAAGGGGGGCCGCGGTGGAGGGCATCAAGCTCGTCCGCAAGCGGCCCAGGCGGGAGGACGACAAGGAGTCGTCCTCCGAGGGCGAGTTCGCCTCAGCCCGCAAGATCCCCACCGCCAGGCGGGGCAGGGGCAGTGAGGCTGGGAGGGGGCTGGCTCCCTCTACCCGGGAGTCGGGGCGTCGGGCCGAGAGGTTGGTGGAGGAGGGGCGTCGCCCTGGAGGGAGCGGTCGTGGGGCTCCCTCTACTCTTCCGCCTCCTCTCGACTCTGACGATTCGGTGTCCCCGGGAGAGGAACCTCCCGCCGCCGAGGAGCAGAGGGCTCGTTTTGAGGAGGTAGTGGAGGCCGCGATCCGCGCTGTGGCCTTCAAGAGGAAACAATTCTCGAAGCGGGAGGCCATAAGCGCGGCCAAAGCCTCCATTCTGGCGGCAGCGGCGGCCAATGGCGGGACAAGAGAGGCAAAGGAGGCGTCTGAGCTGCGGGCGGAGGTCGCCCGCCTGGCGCTTCTTACGGAGCGGCTCGTTCGGGAGAATGAGTCGCTCCGGAGGGACCTGGCGGGGATGGCCAGAGCGGCCTCCGAGGAGCCGCGAGGGGGGCTGAGTCCGGCAGCGCCGGAGGGGGGCCAAGTGCTGAGCCAGGTACGGGACCTGGTGCGGCAGGAGCTGGCTCCCTTCCGGAAGCAGTTCTCCGCTTTGGAGGACATGGTCCGGCGCTCCCCAACGGCGGCGACACAGAGGCCCCCGGGCCAGCAGCAGAAGGCGGCTTCGTACGCAGCCGCCGTGGCTGCCAGCCCGGGAACGTCCGGCCAGACGGCGAAGGCCAAAAGAGGAGCCGCGCCAGCGCCTGTGACGCCGGCGCCTGCGACGCCGGCGACGACCAAGTCGGCCCCGGCGAAGAGGGGCAGGAGGAAGGCTGGGGGGGGACCGGCTGAGGCTGCTGCGCCAGTGGCGCCGCGGCCGCCCCCACCCCCACCCTCGGACCCTCCTGCGGCCGAGGCCGAGTGGCAGGTTGCCGGAGAGAAGCGGCGACAAAAGAAGGCGGCCAAGAACAAGGCCAAGAAGCAGCGGCGGAAGGCCAACGCCATCGTGGCGAGGCTTCGCGCCCCGAAATCCGCGGCTGTAGTGATCACACTGCAGCCGGAAGCGGAACAGAGGGGCGTGACGTATCTCGCCGTACTGAAGCGGGCGAAGGAGGCGGTGAGCCTCCAAGAGCTGGGCATTAGCGGGGGCATCGGGGTCAGGAGGACCTTAACCGGTGCCCGCAAGCTTGAGCTCGCCGGAGCGGAGAGTGGCCCGTTCGCGGACGCCCTGGCCGAAAGGCTGAGGGCGGTCTTACCCGCGGACGAGGTCCGGGTGTCCAGGCCGACTAAGCGCATCGACATGCGCATAGTGGGCCTGGATGACTCCGTGACGGAGGAGGAGGTTGTGGCCGCCGTCGCCAGGACTGGGGGGTGCTCTGCCGAGCTTGTCAAGGCGGGCACCATCCGTCCTGATAACACGGGCATGCAAACCCTTGTGGTGAGCTGCCCCGTGGCGGCGGCCAGAACTCTGTCGGAGGGACGAAGGCTCTTGGTGGGGTGGGTGTCTGCGCGGGTAAAACTGCTGGAACCCAGGCCTCTGAGGTGCTACCGCTGCCATGTGGGCAACCACACGGGAGCTATGTGCCCCTCGGAGGTGGACCGCAGCGGACTCTGTTTCCGCTGTGGTCAGCCCGGTCATCGAGCCGGCTCGTGCGAGGCCACGCCGCACTGCAGTGCATGTGCGGCTGTTGGCAAGCCGGCCGAGCACTGGGCTGGGGGAAGGGCCTGCGCGCCATCCGCCCCGACCAGGGCCAAGAGGTCCGCCGCCGCCGCCGCCTCTGCCGCCGCCACTGCCGCCTCTGCTGCGTGTGCTGCGACTCCTAGTACTCGGGAGGGGGCTGAAATGGAGTGCCAGTAATGGTCCCATCGCAGCCTCCTCCAGAGACAAGTCGGCCACTGTGCTATTGCGCAGTGGCTGATGCCTGGGGACGGTGAGCGTGGGTGGCTTGCCGTCCGATACCCAGGTTGAGTCGACGACGCGTTGTGTTCCACGCGCGCCTCAAGGAGCCGTCAGCACCGAGGACGGGGCCCCATAGGGTCGGTGCCTGCTAGGGTTGCGGAATTTGTTCGAAAGAGTTACCGCGGCCCTGGAACGCATAGGGCACAAGAAGGATCACGGGTGGGTTTTAGTCAGTAAAAGTCTGACACTCCCTACCGCTCCACCCAGGGCGGGAGGGGTCAAAAAAAAAAAAAAAAAAAAAAAAAAAAAAAAGGTTCAGGTTAGTAAAGGTAACCTTATCTGTGGAAACCGTTTACCAATATTCTTACGCCGATGGAAAGCCACACTATTGACAAGCGGTGGCTACTTTTAGTCATCAGGATGATTGGTGATGATTTGGGGGATAGGAGGTTTCAGGCTTTCCTGAAAACTCCTATCCCCCAACCCTAAGGGACCCTAGAAAAATTCACAGTTGCTGTAAGAGGGGACTTTGGAAATAAGGTTCAAAACTAAAAGGTGCCCGAAGGTCCGGCTCTGGTTCAATCCATGGTCCGGAGCGAGGAGACATGGGAGGCGGTCACCTCCTTCTGCGAAGCAGTAATGCTAGCGAAGGACGAGGCGGAACGCGTGCGGAAGAGGGAAACCTCACGCTCCAGCCGCCGCAACAGAAGAAGACGCCCCGGGCGTCGAAAAACGCAGGGCGATTTCCAGCCACCGTAGGCGCGGGCCTGCGGATGGCGAACTATAGGTGACTTACCGTTCGATAGCAACCAGGCCCGGGTCAACGGCGCGTCGTGTTCCACGCGCGCCTCAAAGAGCTATCAGCAAAGAAGACGGGGCCCCATAGGGTCAGTGCCTGCTAGGGTTGCGGAATTTGATCGAAAGAGTCACCGCGGCCTCGGAAAGTTAAGGGCACTAGACGGATCACGGGTGGGTTTTAGTCAGTAACAGTCTGACACTCCCTTCCGTTCCGCCCAGAACGGGAGAAGTCATTTGATGATTCCCCATCCAGAAAAAAAAAAGTTGGTAGGCACTGGAATATTTCTTGTCATCCAAACGCACACGATCGAAGACCCGTAGAAAGTTCTCGCTTACAGCCAATTAATTGTAATTGTCACTATTGACCCGTATAGTTTAACGGTCGGTTGATCAAACAACTCTCAGTCATTTCACGATTGATTGATGCCAATAAGCCATGACCAGTCTTCATTTTCTTGTCTGATATCTTTGAATCGATTCGTTATTGGAACCCCTTTAGGACATGCACAAAGGGCACTTGAAGGAACACGGGTGGGTTTTAGTCAGTAAGAGTCTGACACTCCCTTCCGCACCGCCCAGAGCGGGAGAACACATTTGACAATTTCCCGTCCAGAAAAAAAAAGGCTGGAGTTAACTAAGATTGTGCCACTTTTCGGTAAAAGCACAATATTTTTATAGGTTAACAACTTATAAACTAAGCCCCACAAAACCGTAGGCCTGGAGTGACTGTGGGGTCCGGTGAGTCCTTCCTAGATTTCTTACTTAAGACTAATTTTATTTTTAAAACTTAGTATTTTTTATTGGTTTTATTCCTTATGTATATATTTATTTAGTATATATATATTTAGTAATTGTGATGCCGAAAATAAATTAGTGTTAAGCGATTTAACGTCTGACCACTGTGGCCTATTAGCTAGCTTTCCTATGCCACTAAGCAAAAAGCCGCATAAAATTGAATGCAGGCCTTATACAGCTAGTCGATGCAGTAAGTTCAAAAATAATATAGCTAACAAAATTACACCTTCTTTGATAGCACATGAGGACCCTAATAAAATCTATGGAGCCCTTTTTGATGTTGTGCAAAAAGAGTACCATTCCACGTTTAAGCCTAAAACTATAAACATTACGGGTACCTCTGTTGGTTTCAATCAATGGGCTACTGCAGGTATATATAAAAGTCGAGCGAGATTGTACGAGTTATATGGTTTTAAAAGATACAGGTTTGATACCCCTTTTTTAGAGTACGTCAAAAAATATTCTAAATTATATAAAAAGATTTGCGTTGTTGCTAAATCAAAATTTTTAAGCGAGACAATTAAAAAATCTAATAATAAAGTAAAAGCCACTTGGAAAATAATTAACAATGAAACGGGCAAGTCGGTTAAACGAGAAAATCAGTTAGAGATCATAGTCGACAACAAATTAATAAGTAAACCTGCTGACGTAGCTCAGGTATTTAATGAGTTTTTCTCCAGTATACCTATTACTACAACTCGCTCCTTGAATTCGTCCCCTTCTAACGCTGAAAATCTTTTACATAATAGTGTGCCTAAGTGTAATCAATTATTTCGTTTTGAGCACGTAACACCACTTGATGTAGTTAACGTTTTCAATACACTTAAATCCAAAAACACAGGTGATTATTGGGGCATTTCCATTAAACTGTTGAGTAATATAATAGACATAGTAGCGCCCTATCTTGCTTTTACTTTTAATAAATGCGTGGATTTAGGAACTTTTCCTGATCTCATGAAGAGTAGTAAAGTCATACCTTTATTTAAATCAGGTAATAAAAATGACATTGGCAACTTCCGGCCTATCTCCATCTTACCTGCTTTCAGCAAAATATTTGAAAAGTTAATACTGAAGCAGTTGTTAAAACATTTTAATTTAAATAAACTACTTCATAACGAACAGTACGGCTTTACAAAAGGACGTTCGACTACAGATGATTTTCTGTGATCTCTCCAAAGCCTTTGATTGCGTACACCATGACACGCTTTTGCGTAAACTACGTTATTACGGTCTCCAAAGCGAAGCTCTTAACGTAATTGATTCATATTTACATAATAGGTTGCAATGTGTGGATATCAATGGCGTGAAATCTTCCGGACTACCAGTGCATTTAGGCGTGCCTCAAGGCTCAATACTGGGTCCATTCTTGTTTCTAGTGTACATAAACGATTTACCATTTTTCTTAAAGGGTATCTGTGACGTAGTATTGTTCGCGGATGATACCTCTCTTATCTTTAAAGTTGATAGGAATAGACAAGATTTCAGTAACGTAAACAGCGCTCTCTCAATGGTTACGGATTGGTTTACGACCAATAATCTAGTTTTAAATGCCAAGAAAACGAAATGTATAAAGTTTGCTTTACCAAATGTTAGAAATCTAGGACCCAATGTCACCTTAAATGGCGAGGTACTTGAAACTGTGGATTCGGCAGTTTTTTTTGGGAATAACTGTTGATTCCAAACTACAATGGGGCCCACATATATCAAGTTTATCGGGAAGGCTCAGCTCTGCCGCATACGCTGTCAGGAAAGTGAGACAGTATACTGACGTTGAGACAGCTCGGTTAGTCTATTTTAGTTATTTCCATAGCGTTATGTCCTACGGTATTCTATTGTGGGGAAAAGCTGCTGACATACAAAATATATTTGTCCTACAAAAACGTGCTGTGCGAGCAATATATCAGCTAGGGCCTAGAGTTTCATTAAGAGAACTTTTTAAAACCATTGGAATTCTTACAGTAGCATCTCAATTCATTTTTGCAAACATTTTATATATTAGGCAAAATATAAATTTGTACTGTAAAACGAGCGACATCCACAACTTTAACACCAGAAACAAGCACAAGCTACATGCTCCTTCCCACCGACTTCGTAAGGTCCATGACTCATTTGTGGGGCTCGGTATCCGTTTTTACAATAAACTTCCACTTTCTTTTCTTGACCTGCCTTTTAACTCATTTAAAGATAAAGTTAAATCTAACCTTTGTTTGAAGGCATACTATTCTATTAATGACTATTTAGACGATAAGAATAGTTGGTCGCTGTGTTGAACGCAAGACAATATCTTATTTAATTTTATCATGTTCTTTCTCTATAAGTTAGCTTATGACGGGTTATATGAGTTCATATAACATTGTTTTTTTTTATGACTATTTAGGTCAATCTGTTTTTACATTATTGACTCAATTTACTATTTATAATGTTTTATAGTGAATTGATTTATAATTTCCATGTTGGATAATTATTATTATTTTTTCTACCTTTGTCATGTATCAATGACTTTGCATACTATTGTATAAATTCAAGTTCTTAAAACGCAATAGACAGATGTGTTGCTGGGGAGTTTGTTGCGCCACTTCTTCTTCCCAGCTAAAACACTAGGAAGTGGTGACGGGTGGGCGTTTTGGGGGACTGTCTTTATGTAAAATTTGACGTTCAAAAAGTGCTGTCTATCAGCCTAGTTTGAATAAATGACTTTTGAATTTTGAATTTTGAAATTTTGAATTTATGTCTACCGGCAGATTGTTCAATAGACATGGTATTCCTTTTTTTAGGGTTCTGTCACCAAAGTAACTGGCGCCTTTGGGTTCATTGAATCTGCCGGCAGCCGTGGATCGTATACTCATATTAATTATCCTTACTAATATTATAAATGTGAAAGCGTGGATGTTTGTTACGCTTTCACGCAAAAACTACTTGACGAATCATCATGAAACTTTGTACACATATTCTGGGAGGTACTAGAAGTAACATAGAATACTTTTTATCCCGGGATTATGTTTCCTTGGGATGATTTCCAACATTCACGCGGGTGAAGCCGCGGGCAGCAGCTAGTTATTATTATAATTTACGTTTTTAGTATAAATGCCAGCAATCGATCTTGATGTCTCTTACAATGAGAATACGAACGTTTTATTTTACCGACACAAACGATGGAAGGCAAACAGCAATGAAGTACAAAGAATACTAAGTACACAGCAGAGTGTACTCGACGGGAATGAACGTTATCTAGTGATAATGCTATTGTGTGAACTGCACATATATGACGATTGGCGCATGATTCAGAGATAAACGATGGCAGTTCGTCTGGCTGGTAGCGACGCTTATATTCTCATGTATGTATTTCAAGTGACTACATCTAATTCGTATATATTATGTGTCTGGTATTTTACAGACGACTGAACGCAACTAGTACATCCGAAACGAGTTTTGAGCTGTCATGATCGTTGTTGGCTCTGACAGCTCTTGAACACGGTATATACAGGATGTTCCAGAAATGCGTGGTCATATGAAAGTATGGTATCTACTGTAATGATTCTATATCAAAACTAAAGCCCTTAGTTTGAAAATCACCCCATAACCAGCCTTTTGATGTTCTCACTGCTGGGACACAGGCCTCCTCTCTAGAAGAGGGAATGGGCCGTAATCCACCACGCGGGCCCAGTGCGGGTTGGTGAATGTCACATGTTTTCGAATTTTTTGTTGTAGGACATGCCGGTTTCCTCACGATGTTTTCCTGCACCGTTTTGAGAGCAGTGGTGATGAAATGAATTACACAAAGTAATGACTGGCAGGGTTTGAACCCGCGACCTACAATTCGTAAGTCGGAGCCGTTACCACTCGGCCACCATAAAAATCTAAAAACGTGTGTTGAAACAATGATCTAAGTTCTATGGCGGAATAAACGAGTTTTCTTTCTTCTTTTCTTTTCTATACTAATATTATAAAGAGGAAAGATTTGTATTTTTGTATGTAACGAATAAACTCAAAAACTACAGGACCGATTTCAAAAATTCTTTCACCATTAGCAAGCTACATTCACCCTGAGTAACATAGGCTATATTTTATCCCCGTATTCCCACGGGAACGGCAACTACGCGGGTGAAACCGCGGGGCGCTGCTAGTAGTCAATATAGCGAACAAACAGGTAAAGTTCCACATCATTTTTGTACCTTCTAGGCTTCTAATAATAAATTCATTACGCTAGCATATTGTATGCATATTTTACTAATGAAGTCACTGGGCGCTGACTACATTTGTCATCATTTACACTAGTGACTTCAGTAACTACATAGATACCTACATACATTATGTATGTCGCATGTTATTAGTTTCCGTAAAGGGCTTCAGAGGCACTTGACCTAGTAATGAGCAGTTGTATACGTACTTAGGATAGAGACTGATAAAGCAATGCGGTTTTGGTTTAGAAAACCAAAACAAACATGTGGGGAAATACATATTTGAGCTTGGCTATATGTGAGTAAGAGAAGACTCAAGAAAAACTACCATTCTATTAGCGAATGTGACTGTCGAATTCCAAAACATGATATTTCTGTCTGAGCCGTATTCAAAACAGGCCGTTATGTACATAAAGTCGCGCCGGATTGGAAAACTCCGATGAAGTCTTATGCGGCTACTTCACGTTCAGTCGGATTACAATTCGTCTGAGATAAACTACGCCGCATAGAATGAACACTTTGCGTTCGTCAAAGCGGCTTAGTAACAGCCAAATAAAGGGTAAAGGAAATAGCACGATTTCTAAAGTACAGTTCTGCCACATGTAACTATACTTTATGGAAATATCCTTCAAGAAAAAGCAACAATTACAAAAAATATTCGTAAACTGATCAGTACTGCCCTCGTAATAGCAAATGCAGTAATCGACATTTTTACGATTTACCGTTTTTGACATAAATGACCTATGGAGACTTTCAGCTATACGAGGTTTTTTTTATTTATTTTTTTCTACGACTGGAACATGGTGAAATAATAAGGAAGAATGCAGTATTTCGTGTGAAATTATCTGATATTGTTAGTATAAATGCAGTAATGATCATACACCAGATTAAAATGCAGTAATAACTTATTTAGTACCAAATTAGAATGCAGTATTCATCTAAAAACTAGTAAGAAACGCAGTACTCGCATTTTGGCTGCATTTTAATTTTGTTCTTTCGTATATTTGTTTATCACCATGTTACCTAAGGTAAATGCAGTAACCGGTTCATACTGCATTTGACCCTAGTATCATAAACAAAATTATGTAATTACGGTATTTTGTTTTTGCGCATACTGCGTTTTACTTTTGTGCCTCAGTCTTTATTCGTCAGTCGTGGTCGTGTTTCGGCCGCCCATTTTGCTCGTGTTTTGTTGTATTAACATGTGGGCTATTCGGTAAGTTGACATTTTATTACATTTATTTAAACGTCTTTAATTATAACGTCGCGAGTGTGTATTGATTATTGCTTTGTTAATTGTAATATCAAATACAAGCATTAGCTTAGTCATCACCTGCCTAGCCTTTTCCCAATTACATTGGGGTCGGCTTCCAGTCAAGCCGGATTCAGCTGAATACCAGTATTTTACGTGAAGCGGCTGCCTACCAGACCTCCACAACCCATCAACTGGAACACGGTACATCTTGGCAAGACTGGTGTCAGATTTTCTGGCTTCTGACAATCCGTAACGACTGCCAAAGATCTCCAAATGACAGCCGGGACCAACGGTTTAACGTGCTTTCCGAGGCACGGAGAAGTCTCGTTATGTTAAGATGGTCACCCATCCACAGACCAACCTCGGCAAGCGTTGCTTAACCTAGAAGATTGACCCGTGCGGCTGTTATAATTTAGCCACGAGCTCCTCCGAGCATTAGCTTAGTATGTGATGAAAAAATGACAAAATCACTTATGGGCACCCCGGCTGCAGATATGTCACCGTTAGAAGACCAAAATCATATTTTAACACCACCCGCCGCTGAATTTAATGTCTCGATAAAGTTGCCGCTAGCAGCTGAATTTGAGGAACCAATTAATTTTTTTAATTATTTCTATTCAAATGACGAAAGTGATAGTTTTTTTTTTTTTTTTGTAATGAAGGAATCTCAAGCTCACTTGTAGTCACTCCAAAGGCTGTTGAAAACCCGCCAACTACAGATAAAGAAGAAGAAATTGAAGATGATAAAAATAGTGATCAGACCAGAGAAGAAGAAGAGAATAGAGTACCTAAAAGTTAAATATTTAGAGTCATTGTCAATTCCTGATCCCGTCAAAAACATTCTTCCACGGCGTATAACAGAAGCAATGAAAACTGCTATTTTTTCTACGCTCCCCAAAATTACACCACAGAATAGATTACCGTTTTGGCAAAACCTCCACATCAATGATTCTTCGACTGATCTTGTGACTACTTTAGGAATAGAAGACTGTGATGAAAGAACATTTATTAAAATAACTACGAAAAGGCTGTTACAGTGCCATTACTAATTATTTGTTTTAGCAGTGTTCCATTTAAATAATTTAAGGGGAAAGCGAATGAAAATTGATCTCATATATTTTATTACTAAATGAAAGATGATGATTATTATAACTTTAGCTAAGCATCGTACCAAGTACAATATTTTTATTATTCTTATTCAAAGAGACTGTTTAAATTATAAAATAAAAAGATTTTTATGATTAATCATGCTTTTTTCTTTTTTTTTCTATTTAAATGTTTAATCAACTCGGTTTTACACTGCATTATGCCTATGATTCTTTATTTATTCAGTATCTAACTTTGCTAGCGCTTAATGCAGTCAGTGTGTTTCCTAGATATAAATGCAGTAACAAACGCGAGTACTGCATTTCACTTCACTACTCTGATGTATTATAAATAGAGCCACAAGGTTTAAGTGCAGTATTCGAGTTTCTAAAGACCTGCATAAGAAAAATTTACTTCATTACTAAACTAAACGATACTTTGTATTTTTATGTACCTTTTCCGTAACAAAACATATGAATTTTATATCAGTTAAAGTAGAGATTAAAAGAAAACACTTAACCGCGTTTTTCTCGAAACCGCCATTTTGCAAATACTGCATTTGCTGTTACGAGGGCAGAGTACACAAATTGATGAACCACTCGACCTCCCTTGAGGACGTATGATAATGAGGCCAGTCGAACAGTTGGGATCAGATTGATGGGACGCAGGCGACACCATTGAACGTTATGATATGCAGTCACGGAAACTACCAACATCAACCTATTCCCTACATTTTATCGCGTTAAATAGTACCTAGATAGTTGTAAGAGCAAACATAAATGTCTTGGTCAGCGTATTACAGAGTTGATGTCGTGGATACGAACAAGGGCGGGGGGGGAGAGTATGTATTTTTCACCGTTAGACATGATCGTTTTTATTAACCGACTTCTAAAAAAGGAGGAGGTTCTCAATTCGGATGTTTGTATTTTTTTTTTTTTATGTTTGTTCGCGCATAACTCCGTCGCTTGTCAACCGATTTGAAAAATTCTTTTTTTGTTGGAAAGAGTATACTTCCCAAATGGTCCCATGAAAATTTTATCGAAATCGACCAAGCGCTTTTCGAAAAATCTAAAAAAAATATCTACATTGTCTACATTGACGACCTCTTAGTTTACTCTGCAAAGGAGCAGTGCGTTTTTTTTACACCAATGTGATTGGTTCGTTTAGGTGGGGGGAGGGGAGGAGATGAAGGTACCACTAAAAAGTAGAGGTGAGGCATAAATATTGGATTAGGTATTTTGATTAGGTATTTTTCGATACTAGTCCGTACCTAATCCAAAGCGTCGAGGATTAGGTATGGCACAAAATATTCGTACACAGTCTAAACAGAAGATACCTCATAAAAATGTGGAGACCATTGGACTATTTTGTGATAAAAACAAAAAAAAATACAATTAAAAAAAAGATAAACCTGAAAATTATAAAATTCAATATAGAAAAATTGTAAAAAGTACCTACCAATCTCAATCATTGCACAAAGTTAATCAAAATGATTACATACGCCTTTTGTGTGAATCTACACAAGATAGTCGTAAGGCTATGAGAATGTCTAATAGACGACATTTTAAGATTCTGCGCTGCACGCACAACGAAAATAATAAAAGACGAAATATAATCCACCATTCCATAATATACCTATCAGAAATGGAACGTCCATACTCCATACCGAATATTTCTTACCCAATCCAAATACGATACATAATATCGTAACAGGCCAGCGGATGTAATGAATAAATATTCGGATTAGGTAAATGGATTAGGTATTTTTAAATACTAGGATTAGGTGGATTAGGTATCGTTTCTACCTAATCCGACCCATGTCTACTAAAAAGTGAAAAATAAAAAAACTTTTTACAAAAAAATACAACCGACTTTTACACAAAAAATCAAAAAAGTGCAAAATAACTTTAATTTCGGAAGTCGGTGTTCAAAAAACAAAAAAGCAACCACCAACACCGAGTTCCGAAATTAAAGTTATTTTGCACTTTTTTGATTTTTTGTGTAAAAGTCGGTTGTATTTTTTTAAGTTTAAGGGTCGTGTAATTTTGATAAGAATTTTGTTTTAAAACTTTGCCCCACACTAGGATTTACTCCTGTATCGTACTACCTATCAGTTCACAAAGTTTTAATTCAAAAAAGGAAAAGACGAAGAAAGAAAACACGATTTCCAAAAAAGGAAAAGGTTCTGAAGTTGACTTTATTTTTTTTTGTGAAGATTCAATTACTAACCCCTAATTTCTGAATTGAGAATTTGAGGTTGACAACTTGTGATACACTACTTTAGCATCAAAGTAAATAACTTAAAATTCTTCAGTTAGACATTTTTGGGTTAGGTACCTACTCACTACATCAAAATCGAACTCTAGACTAATTTGAGTAGGTGTTCCCATGCCTTGATTTGGCCCTCCACGTTATACCTATCGATTTGTTAGGTAAGTACATACCTACCTACTAATATCATTCAATAAAGTACCTACGCACATAAATTATTGCCAGATCAGAGTTGATAGTGGACAATATGTGTAACAAGTACATGATAACTAGAATTAATTTATAGACACACATAGGCACAATTAGTACAGTATTTTTCCACTAACATCATATTTTGTATGAACTCGTTGAACATACATAATTATAAAGGTAATGATGCATTATGGAGTAACAAGATCATTTAAATTTAGTATCAGCAACTTTGAACGTACTTAGGTATTTACAAAATAAAAAAAAATATTTCATGAAAACGTATCATTCCTTCTTCAAGGTCCAATCTATGTATGTGTGCCAAAATTCATAAAAAATGGGGTCTGCAGTTTAGTTTTTGCGTTAAAAGAGTACACACAGAAAGCGTTTACGCATTTATAATATTAATACGGATGGAAATGTATGAATAAAGGGTGTCAACATTCTATAGAAAAGATACGATAAATCGAAATACTGAGTAAATGTCCCGATAACTGTTCAAGCTGATTTTTCGGCATTGAGAGGTCAAGGCCGATCGATTCATTAATACCGCCCACGAATCGCGATTCCTAAAATAAACTAAGAGAGGATCTACGCATATCTAGGGGAAATAATAACTACATACTTACATATATTTTTCAATACTAATTCTACGACCTGTTCAATATTAGTATGGGTAAAAAGTTTAAATTGTTCAATCTTGCATATTTTTGTAAAAAAAAGATGTTTCTGGAAGCGGTTTTCTGGATTCGTTTAATAGAAATGTTTACTGCTAGACAAAGCACAGAAGTGAAGCCAGTAGAAAAAGAATCTCTTTATCAAAAGCACTTTTACAGGTAGCCACAAAAAAAAAACTATTTTTATATACATAAATAGAAAAAATGTAAAACTATTAACAAGTATCCAGTGGATAATAAAAATCTCCGCTCTTAGGCCCAATGGGCGGAGTCCTTAATTGTGTGATGTCATACATTTATAAAAAAAAAACCTGGTGTGCTATGCTATTGCATTTTATTGTGTGGTAACCACGGCTGGTTTGTTTACCCAAGCGTATAATTAAAACAAGGTTTCTGTTAGTCGCCACCAAATGTAAAAAAATGGCCATGTTTACTTGTCATCATGCAATGTGCATCTCAGCTTGTGTACTTAGCAATTTAAAAGTATGTAGGTACCTATGGATATTTGTGAATAACACACGGGTATAACAATACCAATACTATGACCAGAATTTTTATCACGGTACTACCTCATCATCATCATTGTCATTACTGTTAAGCGGAAAAATCCACTGGCAAAAACAAGTCTCTAATAAAATTGCAATTCAATGTCAATAGTTTATTTATTTGAGTAGGTATCTTCAATTGTTTTTCATTACACAGTTTCTCGAGAAATCGCACCAGCAATACGATCAATCGATTCAATTCATCGTACTGCGCGTATTATCATTGCGATTGGATGCGGGCGATGCAATAATTCGTCAATTGAATTCATTTCAATGGTATCCGACAATCGATTGGATTCTTCGTATTGTGCAATGGAATGTTTTGTATGACATATTGTACAAGTGCTGTCCAAAACTGTGCTTTAGCACATTGTAAGCTATGCGTCAATGGTAACAAAACCTGTTTATGTTAGCCGTTAGTTCTACTCAATTTTGACTACACTAAAATTTTGCTGGTATAGTATAAGTCGCTTTGACTGCAGGTTTTGGGGAACAGATGGCATGAGGGCAGGAAACCAGATGAGCTCTTTAAAACTAATAGGTACAAAAAATATTTATATTTTTGCTGCCACCTCAAAAAATAGCGGATGCTTCAAAGTGGCTACAGTTATTTTTAACGAACTAATTTCCTATGTCTTAAATGTTTCATCAATCTCATGAAAAATACAAGTGATTTTTAAAGTTGACTGTTCTACATCCGTTCCAACATATTCGAATTGTTTACTCGACAATGAATAATGGCGGAAAAATAAAAATGAAATAATAGAGCATTATTGGCGAATTTCCAGAATCTTAAAAGAATATTGTAGTACTCGTTTTCTCTATTATTGCTATCACGTACAGGCTACTAAGTGACATAGTCCAAACTGTCTGGACTGGTCTGGACTTTAATTAAATTTGAAAAAAAAAACTACCTACGATAGTACCTATAATATATAAGTTATTCTAATTTTAAATAAGTCACTAATGAGATGGTGACCAGGAACCTTTATAATTATTGCGGAACTTTCTCTGTTCTCAACAACAACAAAAAAGTAATATCCATTTCAAGTTTAGAACCCATCCTGTTCGGTCGTATGAAAATTATTTGTATCTAGGGTTTACACAGTACACAAATTCTAGCCTACCTGCGTTATATTAGCCAGACTTTCCCAAAACTAAACTTTCAAAATCATCCTGCCGCCGTCACTTCAATTTATTAACGGTCCGTCAATGACGTGCATAATCGAAATCAAGTCTTTTCTAGCCATAATTAGCATCTTTCACACAATAGGTCCATCATTTCCTATGCATGATGCACCAATTATGCGTCCTGCGTCCAAAGCGTGGCGTCTCTCCGGCGCATGCGCTGTATTCCCATGGAGACCTCTCGTGGGTTTATCCCTGATCATAGATTCCTAACTCATCTCCGAATATACATTTGTATGGACAAGACTGAGGGATTTATTCTTAGAATTGCTAGACTAGATTAAGATTGATATTCATGAATGTCTTTGTATGTACTAAATTCAAGTGATCCAAATTATTTATTTATTTATTAAAACTTTAGGCACTACCTAGTTGAATAATCCGCTGTACAAAGGTGGTTTTACAAAAGCGGGTCGACCTTAGAGCGGTGCAGAGACAGGAAATGGCAGATGCTATCTAGTAAAACAGATGAACAGAAAAAAAAATCGAATGCAACAAATCAACGCGATGGTTCTGCCGACTTCTTGTGAAAGTGTTTACGTCCCTGACCTTAAAGAAAAACTAACTGGTTGCCGTCCTGATTTTCAGAGGAGATATTCCCAAGGCCTCGCTTAGACAAAGGAGTAAGTAGATAAAACCAGAGCGGTCATGAACCCGATTCGATATCCAAATTAGGAACTATCATTAGATGGGATGTAATATGGCGAAATGTGTTCGTGACTACTAATCCCTTAAAGGAATTTAGTATCATGATAAGTTTTGTTTAAAGATTGCCAGCAATGTTGCTTGCATTTTATAACTAATTGATAACTACTGCGTTTTCCTTGGGCAAGGTGCTCCATACATTCTAACTTCCGCATCCTAAGCAGCAAATAACGTAATTGACGCTTATTTATTTCAACAATTACGAAGATTTTATAATAATTCGCCAGTGAGAGGATAATTATATGTCGTCAATGTTATGGTAATCTATATCAATGGCGTCGTAAAGTTAACTGCAGTTGACACTGACGTTAGGAAACATAGGACAATAGGGTGACTGCATCACTCGATATAGGAGTGTGCAATCTTCAGTACTTAGTCTGTACTTACTAGGTCTTATGGGCGAAACGTGATTACTGTACAAAACGGAGTTTTAATGTATCGAAACTGCGAGAAGCGATGATGTTGAAAGATAAAAATGAAGACAAAATGTCGTGATGTAAAATATCGTGCATTTCTTTGTCTAGTACTCTTCGTCTTTAGAACTACAAAAATACGTGCTATGGTCGTAAATGATAAATTATATTTATTTTGTAAGTAAAGTTGTTTAAAACTAGAAGAGGCCGGCTTAGCTTACAACATTCACAAAGGGGTGTTTCCGAAGGTCCAAATATGTACAAACATTACTAGTTTTTGCTCAGGCTTCACCCAGAATATGCAGAATTCTGATCAACAATATCATTCAAAGCGCTAGTAATTATTATTTTGGGGCACAGATTATTTATTAGCGATTATTATTTTTGTCGTATGCTGAGTCCGCTTATTATACGCACGCGAAAAAAAATTAAATAATATAAACGAACAAAACACTATTCAAATAAGTTAATGAAATAAATGTAAACGAAAATCAGAATGCATGAGACAAACATAGTCTACTAAGACCTTTATAAATATTGTTGCAGAAGTAGTGAAGTGACACGGTCGGATAAATATCCGAACCCAAAAAGAAAAAAAAAACAACTAACCGTCTCGATACAAAATAAAACATAAAGGCATAAGAAGGATCGATTAACATATCAAGTTTGTTTGAACAGTTTTTTATATGGATTCAAGACATTCAAGTTTCACGTCCAGTCTTTGGAATATTCCATACTATTCCAGAGTGGTTTACACCGCAGTGCATTCGACTTAGCTTTATAACTTTATACTGGCGACGTCAAACCAGTTGTGTACTGTGTACCAGTCATATTGACTTCCGTAACCTAGCCCAACATGACACACTTAAAGCTGTGTAGGTTATGTTTGTTTGTTTGTTGACAGTGCTAGGCGAAGCCAGAAAAAAAAATATTTATACTGCAACTAGGGGAAAGTTCTGGAAAGACCTGTATAAGATACTTTTTACTTTTGCTACACACAAATCACAGTCTAGTCAGCAGATACCTACAATATGAAAAAGGGTTTCTATTAGGGCAATAGATAATTTGTTCGTTTTCATTTAAGATGACAAATATTACGGTTGTTCTGTTGTGCAGTGCCCTTTTATCTTGACAATTAATTCATTTTAGAGTTGATTACAGTTAGTGAAAACGGGCCAATTTTTATTTTTCAACTGTGAAAAATGACCAAAGATCGTAGCACGTATTACACCGCCACGAGGCGTATCTCTAACTTAAGCCAATAACAATGACGTTGATTAAATAATCCGGTTTTTAAACGGACACAATTTTAGCAACTTAAATCTATTTACTTATCCATGTTACTCTAAGTGGAGAAGTACATATATATAAGTACAAAGCGATGCATAACAGACACGCGGTGAACCTATCCAGTTTTTGCCGTAACCGACCAGTAGCCACTTGGCAAGCAAGTAGCTATGTTTATCTATCCATCATTGACTATTGACACGAATTGCTAACTGGTCATCGTTTCCTGCTGAGCTATGAGATACTTATAATACATACTTACTGGCTACTGCCCACGGATACGCTCGTTTTAAAACCGATTTCGAAAAAAGCAGTTTATGACCGATTTCAGGGGTTTTTTTTTTTAAAAAAAACCCTGAAATCGGTCACTAAAATGGTAATACTAGGGTTGCGGAATTTGTTCGAAAGAGTCACCGCAGCTCTGGAACGCAAAGAACACAAGAAGGATCACGGGTGGGTTTAGTCAGTAAGAGTCTGACACTCCCTTCTGCTCCGCCCATACCGGGAGAAGTCATTTGATGATTTCCCATAAAAAATAGGTTTTTTTCTTCATTTCTTTTTTTCGTTTAATGCATATCGTATTGAGAACTCTCCGAACTATGGAAAGCACGTGAAGTCATTGTATTGCCATTGTTCCCAACTGTCATTTACAGATATTTCGTTACGTGTGGTCAGGAGCCCACAAATCTGGTGACTTGGTAGGTGATAGAGGTTCCTGCCAGCGTTGCAAAATTTGTGGGTAAGAGAGAGCAACACGGATGGGTTTTAGTCAGTAAAAGGCTAACACTACTTTCTACTCCGCCCAGAGGGGAAGAAGTCATTTGAAGATTTCACATTCTTAAAAAAAAAGTATGGTAGAGGTTAAATAAATACTCACCATTGAAAATACTGGTAGAATGGAAGTCGTCCCAAAACTACTTTGGAATAGACTATCAAATGATGAATTTTCGAGGTATTCCGATTAACAATGTGACAATCAATAAAAGATAAAGCTTCTTCAGTTACCTTTGGGATTTATTGGCTTTACAAGATACAAGTAATATATTGATAATTCGATACTATTAAGTAATATAAAAGCAATCGATGGATATCAATAAAGGTTTGACTGATTAGGCTACCGATCACAGATACACAATGTTTACTTGTTGCATGAGCTGATAAGATAGGAACGATCCAGAATACTTGATATAGTTATTAACCAAAAGCATTTGATATTTATGTAGCAAGATAAAATGGATTTGTAAGAAAGTCATGGTAAGGAGGTGGGAATTTTGAAATTACATTGGGGTTGATGAGGTTTTACTAAGGAAAATCTAAGCAGAACTACTTAATTGAAAAAAAAAAAAACAAAAATAAATTTTGTTTGTTCATGCTGGTATCAATCGTTAAATTTGGATGTTTGTCTTGGTTATTTGTCTATATTCTACCCTACGACATACGTTTGGATTGTTTATAAATATTTATTATTTATTTTAACTACACCACTGTTCATCAACAATAGTAGCACATATTCGAATTTAATGCAACAAGGCATTTAACTATTACATTAACTACTAATAATATTGTGGCTTCAATGTTGTTTTCCAACTTCCATGCGGAAGAAACCGCGAGCTCAGTAAATTATGTACATATATAAGTCCTACCTACCTATGTAAGGTATTTATAAACGCGAAACGGATATAAACTATAAACATATCCATTTAGGCAAAACAGATATTGTGTGAAGTTACAAGAATTGCTAATTTCAGAATAGGCACATTACGCTTACTAAAACCTGTGTTTAATCAAACAATTTACATATCAAAGCAACAGTTTGGAATACAAATGTAGCGGGTTTGAGAAATTCTTATTCTTCTACTTAAAACTGGTATTTTCAAAAACATCATGCGTTAGAGCTACCTACAGCGAATTAGATTTAAGAAATTCTAACACCATAATTATAGCTTTCTGATATTTTTTGAGTACTGCGAATAATATCCGCACTTTGCAAATATTGAACGGTTCGTCTGTATATGAGCAGAATTTCATGTGTCAGAATTTCCACATGTACATATTTTGGTTCAAGTAGTTCTTTTTTTAAATTATTTGTTTTTAATCCAGTAGGATTACGAACGAACGACGGAATACGGATATTTAAGTAAAACAGCAGCCCTACCATGAAGTCTTAAATCCATCATGATTCCTGTGTCAGAGAGAGACGGAGTTACACAAGACGAATAGCACTATCCCTTTCCCTCACACGAATCATGATAGCATTGGCACTTCGTAGTACGGCCACAGGACTGCTTAGAGTGACAGATGATAACGATAAATTATTGCTAGTGTTATTTTCTGCTGACCTTACAAAGGCCATGTTTTAGTTCAATAAAATACCTAACTAGGAAAAACTGTATCTAACCTTGATTCAAATACCTACAGTCGTTAATCGTTTTCTCACTAATGGAATTCAACAATGAATTATAGATATTCTAAAAATAAACACGTACCTACAAATCGTAAGTTAATGTAAATTTGATCAAAATCAATATGTTTGCAGTATTTGACACACGGTTTGGTTTAGTCAGTTCAGTAATTGCTTGCTATCTTAATCTAAACCTTTGTGTTTAATCCATTGGAACTTAGTAGGTACTCCTTATACTTAGAAAACGAACTGAGTCGCAACACAGATAACTAATATCACAGGTAAAATATTGAATAGCAGCCATATTATGTCGTGCCTATAATAAGTTGTAGACACGTTTTCCTTAACAGACAATGGATTGTTTTAGTTGAAAAACAGTTAACGTAAACGTTTTATAAATAAACCCGTCAGCGACCGTTATTGGTACAAAAAATCGCTCACACAAAAAATATCCGCATCCACAAAAAGATCGGAGCAAAAAATCCGCAAGATTTATTCTTGACATCACTATTGTTTTAGATAAGCCTTACTTTAATTTGTTTTATCTAAGACAAACGATCTGTAAAATAATTGTTTTACCTTGTAATAAATTATATATTTATTGCAAGGTAAAAATAAAATAAAATTCAATTCATGTAAAGACCAACTTAGTACTCAGGTAGTATAATTATTACCTTTCTCTTCTTCTTCACTAATTCTACTTGAAAATATATAGCAAAAAAAAAAAAGGAAAATGTTTTATGTTTGTCGTATGTGTGCAGTGTCTGACTTACGGCCGAACCCAATAACCGATCTATCACATACTGGAGATAGAAAAACAAATGAAACAACAGAAAAATTATATAGGTTTTCTGTTTTTTCATTTGTTTTTCTATCTCCAGTATGATTATACTGACTATAACCCATCCGTGTTTCTGCAAATATCTTTTGCGTTCCATGGCCGCGGTAACTCTTTCGAACTAATTGCCGCAGCCCTGGCAGACAGTGGCCCTAACGGGCCCTAGGATTTTCTTTGGATATCTATTACTCTTACTAACTCGGAAAATATACCATCTTAATATACTTATTAAATATACGTATTTAAAGCTATATTACCAGTACAAGACTGGCCTTTGTAAGTATAATTTCAAAATGTGTAAATTAAGTTTAAAAGTAAGTGAGACTCCGCGTTGGCGCCTACGATGGTTGTAAGCGGACTGGCTTGTTTTTATGTGACCACTCGCAGTTCAGCACACTAAAGCTGGTTACTGCTTAACCGGGCAATCCTGTGGACGCCTCAAATGAATTTAAGGCACCCAGGCAGGGCTAAAAACTACTAAAAGCTAAATGACCGGTTCGCTAAGGGCATCCCCTGTGGGATACGGGCCTCGGCTCAACGGGGTCATTGAGAGGGGCAGCAAGGGACAGGCTGGGTCTAGTTATTATTATTTAGGGGATTTAACGCTAATGGCTCAGCGGCGCGGACTGGTTCGTAAGGCAAAAGTCGGGGAGGGTAGCGGACTGGCTCACGGCGCGCGAACATATCGCACGTAAAAATGATTACTAAGCAAAATTGTTAGCTCTGCGATTTGCAGTGTTGAAGAGAGACGAAGTGATATAAACATACGTAAGGTCGCCGTGGTGAGGTCTCAATCACTAGATTATAATTTTTAAAAAGATAGGTTCCTACACAAAATAAACGCCATAAAAAATATATTCTCCATACGTAACACATAAGAAGATTATACTCAGGCTGATCGTTACAGACGTAACAGATAAGTTTTTTATAGGGATTTCCATACTTGTCTTCGATTTTATTTTAGTACCTACACAAAAAATAACCGCACATAGATATGCCATTTTGCTGGGAATATTGTTCGCTCCCCTTCTTCCCAGCTAAAAGATAAGGGAAGTGAAGACGGGCGGGCGTTATGGAGAACTATTTATGTAGGTAAAAAGCTAAAAAAGTGTTGGCTCTATTTCTCGGACTTTTGATTTTGATTCCCCTCAATCATTAAAATACTTCTCATTAGGTAAAACAACAGGTTCTCTATTTTTCTCAGATGATAGCTAAGACTTTACCTTCATGGGAAGAAATAGCAATATGTCTTTAGAAAGCGAATAAATAACCAGTTTCCCAGTATGGTTAGGTATTCGTGTTTTATGTCAGATCATTATGTTGTCGGCGAATCTATATGGTTCTGTCAGTTTACCGGTTGATCTATCAGTTTCTGGTTTCATATTTATGCTAGCTGCTTGCTACAAGAGAACAGCAAGCTAATCAGGTACAAATCTGTCCTCAGAAAAACCATCTATACTTATAATAAATCTGTAGAGAGGTCAATTCTGTACAAGGAATATATTTTCAAAATAACTATCAGGGGGTGATTAGTGATCGATACTGGTGCCAAAAATGCAATCAGTAAAATTTTTGTCTGTCTGTCTGTCTGTCTGTCTGTCTGTCTGAATGTTCTTTATAGAAACAAAGTCAAAGTCAAAGTCAAAAGTCAATTCATTTATTTCAACTAGACCATTAACGGCACTTTTGAACGTCAAAACATTTGAAATAAAAATATTATAGTGACTCTAGTTGTCCATTCGCAAAAAGTAGATTCTTATGGAGAAGAACGGACAAGAAACTCCATAGTTACTCTTTTCAAATATGTATAAGTTTTACAATATTTTGTATACATTAGCCAATTGGTTATATGTGAGGACGATGCACCCGAATAAAACAAAAACTACTCGACCGATTTTAACGAACCTTGGTGCAATTATTCTTCATACTCCTGGGCAGGTCATAGTATACTTTTCATCACGCTACAATCAATAGGAGCAGAGCAGTGAAGGAAAATGTTGGGAAAACGGAAGAAGTTACTCCATTTTTTAAGCTTCCGTCGCGTGTGTAGCCTTAATGGTTAAAGTTACATAGAAATCATGTATTACGGAAATGTTCTACATAAAATTATCTAAAAAATATCCCGAAACAGCATGTCTATCTTTTGTCAATTTTAAACCTATCGGGCTGAGAGTTTCAAAATCGGGGGTAAAGTAACTATTCCACGCGGACGAAGTCGCTGGCAGAAGCTAATCTAATAATAATACGTGTAGTACGTCTTACAAAATGATACAAAGATTCAACAGCAAATCAAACGAAAGTCACAAAAAAAGTAATGTGCTAAAAATAAAACTTTTTGCTAACTCTTTTATCTATTCTACTTATATTATAAAGAGGAAAGATTTGTATTTTTATATGTAACGAATAAACTCAAAAACTACTTGACCGATTTCAAAACTCTTTCACCACTAGAAAGCTACATTCAACCTGGGGCCTTTTTTTTTTTTTTTTTTTTTTTTTTTTTTTTTTGATGGGAAATCATCAAATGACTTCTCCCGCTCTGGGCGGAGCGGAAGGGAGTGTCAGACTCTTACTGACTAAAACCCACCCGTGATCCTTCTTGTGCCCTTTGCGTTCCAGGGCTGCGGTGACTCTTTCGAACAAAATCCGCAACCCTAGCAGGCACTGACCCTATGCGGCCCCGTCTACGTTGCTGACGGCTCTTTGAGGCGCGCGTGGAACACGACGCGCCGTCGACTCGGGCCTGGTTACTATCGGACGGCGAGCCACCCATAGCTCGCCATCCGCAGGCCCGCGCCTACGGTGGCCGGGAATCGCCCTGCGTTTCCCGACGCCCGGGGCGTCTTCTTCTGTTGCGGCGGCTGGGGCGTGAGGTTTCCCTCTCACGCACGCGTTCCGCCTCCTCCTTTGCTAGCATTACTGCTTCGCAGAAGGAGGCGACCGCTTCCCATGCCTCCTCGCTCCGGACCATGGCTTGAACCAGGGCCGGACGCGAGAGGTTGCCGCCGCCGATCGCCTCGACGAGGACACGACGGTGCTCCGCCCAAGCAGGGCAGACCTCCACCGTATGCTCCACCGTGTCCTCCGGGCGATCCACACAGTGATGACACCCGGACGCGTCCTCCCGCTGGATCCGACACAGGTACCTCCCGAAACAGCCGTGTCCGGTAAGCACCTGCGTCAGGCGGAAGGTGAGGACGCCGTGACGTCTCTCCAGCCACGCCTCAAAGAGGGGACTTATCGCCGCAATAGTGGCGTGCCCAGCACTGGGTTGCGATAGTCGCTGTCTCCAAACCTCCGTGAGATCCCGCCGGAGCTCCGTCCGCTGCGCAGCAATTTGCCGCGGCAGCAGAGTTTCACCCCGGCTTAGCGCCTCCACGCGCAACGCGTAGACGTGCGCGAGGGCTCTCGCCTCCAGATCCCACGGCAGCAATCCGGCAAGGAGATTCGCCGCCTCGCCAGAGACCGTGCGGTATCCACGGACTAGCCGAATGGCCATGACCCTCTGGGCCGAGACCAGGTGGCGCGCTGGCAGTCGCCTTAGCGTCAGCGCCCACACTGGGGCCCCGTAAAGGGCCATGGACCGCACGATCCCCGCGTACAGCCTCCGGCAGGAGGCGTTTGGACCCCCTAGATTGGGCAAGAGCCGCTTGAAGGCAGCCCCGGCCCGCCCCAGTTTGGGGGCCAAACGTCGGAAATGCTCCGCGAAGTTCCACCGGCTATCGAGGACGAGGCCCAGGTACCTCATCGTTGACCCGACGCCGATGTGAACCCCTCCTACCGTTACCTGGGGTCCCGGTGGTGGCCGGTTCCGAGAGCCATGAAAGCACATGGCCTCGGACTTGTGCAGGGCCACCTCGAGACCCAGTTGCCGGATTCTGTCAACGACTACCGCAACCCCGCGTGTCATCAACTCAGCCGCCGCCTGGTGCGACCCCCCTTGCGCCAGAACCAGCGTGTCGTCAGCATAGCAGACTACGCTGACGCCGCGAGGGAGGTCGGCGCGCAGCACCCAGTCGTAGCCGATGTTCCATAGGGGCGGCCCCAGAACCGAACCCTGAGGAACACCGCACGACATCTCTCGCCGGTTCCACTCTCCCCGGTGACCGGGGTAGATGACGGCTCTGTCCGTCAGGTAGTCCTCAACCACGCGACGGAGGTAGGTTGGCACCCGGTGATACCGGAGTGCCTCCCTGATGCAACTCCAGGGCAGGGAATTAAAGGCGTTGGCGATGTCAAGGGACACCGCCACGACCACCCCACCCCGGGAAATCGCCTCCCCCGTCGTGAGGGCTCTTACGCGCATGATGGCGTCCACCGTCGAGCGCCCTGTGCGGAAACCAAACTGGTTCTCCGCCAGGTCCGGCCCAACTCTCACCAAGTGCTTGACGAGGCGGTTTGCAATTACTCTTTCAAAGAGCTTGCCCACCTCGTCAAGCAGCACGATGGGCCGGTATGCGGACGGAGAGTCCGCAGGGCGCCCTGGCTTCCCAATGAGGACCAGTTTCCCCGTCTTCCAGCGACGTGGGAACTGGCCCCTCTCCATGCACGCGCTTAGGAGCCCACGTAGTCGAGGCCCGAGAGCCTCCGAGGCCAGGACCCATGCTTTCCCAGGTAAGCCATCGGGTCCCGGGGCGGTGTTTCTGGCCTTGAGCCTATTAACCGCCGCTCTCAGGTCTACCTCGGTCACCTCCGGAGTATCGTCGTCGTCGGTGTGGTCCGAATCGGCTACCGCGGGTGGCGGAGCCATGGGCGGGGGAGCATGGTCCCCTCGCAACGGGAACAGAGCGCTCACCACGTCCTCCACTAGCTGGGGCCGGAGACTCTGCGTCAACGGGGGGGCCCAGGTGCGGAGTTTGTTCCGCACCATTTTGTAGGGCCTTCCCCACGGGTCCCCGTCCAGAGACTCCAGCAAATCTCTGCGAGCCAGATCCCTGGCCCGCAAGATCCCCGCTTGGAGGGCGGTCTTCGCCGCTCTGTACTCCTCGTACAGCTCCGCCTCCCTGGCCTGCGCATTCGGAGGGCGAATGCGGAGCCGGCGATGCCTGGTGTACGGGCGACGCGCAGCAACGCACGCTTCTCTCAGCGTCGTCAGCTCGCGCGACCACCAGTACACCTGACGGCGGGCGCGTCCTGGCCGGACCCGGGGCATTGCCACGTCGCATATATCCGACATGGTCTCCCGGAACCACTCCGCCTCATCGTTGATGTCAGCAGGCCTGTCCGGTGGTGACACCCAGGCCTGCACGATCGAGGCTTCCAGGAGAAGCTCCCGGTCCAGCTGCTTCAGCGCCCACCGCGGACCACTCGGGGTCTGTCGGACTGGCGCGCTTGAGGTCTGGGCGGAGACGTCGAACCGGATATACCGGTGGTCGGAATAGGTCTCCACCTCCTCCACAACGCGCCAGTCGACGACACGCGGCGACAGAGCGGGGCTGGCGAACGAGATGTCCACCACGGAGTCACCCCGCATCCGCACACACGTGGGGACAGAACCCCGATTAAGGACGACCAGGCCTGTCTCCAGGGCCCAGTCCTCCACCATCCTACCCCGTACGTTCGTGTAACGGGAACCCCAAGCCAAATTCTTGGCATTGAAGTCCCCGAGAACAAACACGGGGAGGGGACGGTACCCGACGACGACGTTACGCAACTCTCCAAGGGAGTTGTGGAACTCGGCGAGAGTTCGATTCGGGGAGAAGTAGACTCCCACCACTACAATCTCCCCGAACCGTGCTGCTACGCACCCCTGTCCTCTCCTAACACTCTCGAGGGACGGGGTACCGGCGGCGGCCGACGAAATTAGGGCCACTGAGCCGTCCAGGTCCTTCACCCAGTCATCCCTGGGCGGGACGTAGTACGGCTCAGCGACCACGGCGACATTAATCAACCACTGCGCCATGCTCTGGAGCAACAGGTCCTGAGCGGCGGCGCAGTGGTTGATGTTCGCCTGGAGGAGGCGTAATGGAGCCGTTATTGGCATTCCATTTCGGCCTCCTCTCGGGCCCCTTGTGTGGGCTCTGGCGCTGTAGTCGCAGCATCGGCGGCGACAGCTGCGCTAGTGGCAGCGGTGGTGACAGAGGCGGCGGCTGGCACGGAGACGGCGGAGGAGGGCTTCTTACCCCCGGCTTTTGTGGGTGGAGGGCAGGCTTTGCCCCCAGCCCAGTGCTCGGCTGGCTTGCCAGCTGCCGCACATGCAACGCAGTGCGGCGCGGCGTTGCAGGAGCCAGCCTTGTGACCGGGCTGACCACAGCGGAAGCAAAGCTCGCTGCGGTCAACCTCCGAGGTGCAGCACGCTCCCGTGTGGTTTCCCACTTGGCAGCGGTAGCACCTCAGAGGCCTGGGCTCCAGCACCTTGACCTGCGCCGACACCCAGCCCACCAGGAGCCTTCGGCCCTCCGAAATCTTTTTGGCCGCCGTCACTGGGCAGCTCACCACTACGGTTCGCATGCCCGTGAAGTCAGGACGTATGGTGCCTGCCTTGACTTGCTCGGCAGAGCACCCTCCCGTCCTGACCACGGCGGCCACAACCTCCTCCTCCGTGACGGAGTCGTCCAAGCCCAAAATGCGCATGTCGACGCACTTGATGGGCCTGGACACTCGGGCATCGTCCGCATTCAAGGACGCCCTGAGCCTTTCGGCCAGAGCGTCAGCGGTCGGGCCGCTGGCTGCCCCAGGGACCTCCAGCATCCGGGCACCAGTCATGGTGACCCTTAGCCTGAGGCCCCCGACGATGCCGAGCTCCCGGAGGTTAACCGTCTCCTTGGCCTTCGCGAGCACGTCGCCATATGTCACGCCCCTCTTGACCGCGTCCGGCTGCAGCGTGAGCACTACAGCTGCGGTCTTCGGGGCGCGGAGCATGTTAGCGACGCGTCGCTCCTTCTGTCGCCGCCTTCTTGCCCTCCTTTTGGCCGCCCTGGCTGCCTTGCCCGCCTTCTTTTTCTCCCCGGCCACTTGCCATCCGGCTTCGGCAGGGGAGTTAGAAGGCGGTTGGGAAGGTGGAGGCTGCACCGCCGACGCTGGAGCCTGCGCCGCCTGTGCAGCTGCTCCGCCCTTCTTTTGCTTGGCCTGCACCGGTTTTCCCGGTGCAGGCTTTGCAATTGCCGATTTCGCCGGCCCGGCCCCTTGCTGGGCCTGGCCGGGCGTCTTCGACTTGGCAGCCACGGCGGCCGCATACGAGGCCGCCTTCTGGCCCGAGGCCTTTTGGCTTGCCGCTAGCGGGGGGCGCAGGACGATGCCCTCCAGGACGGAAAACCGTTCCCGGAAGGCGGCCAGCTCCTGCCGCACCAGGTCCAGCACCTGGTTCTCAGGTGCCGGACCCGGCGCAGGCAAGGGCTGGCTTTGCTCATGCTTGCGCCCCCCTTGAGACGTCCCCAGAGCGCTGCCTCCGCGGAGCCCAGCCAGGTCTGCTCGGAGCCTCTCATTCTCCTTTTGGAGAAGCTCCATGGCAGCTGCCAAGCGGGCGACCTCCGCCCGCAGCTCAGACGCTGCGTCCGACGGAGGCCGGCGAAAGTTCGCCTCCGCTGCCGCCAAAATGGAGGCCGCCGCCTCGCTAATGGCCCTGTTTTTGGACGCTTGCGTCCTCTTCAGGGCCACGCTGCGGACCACGGCCTCCACAACCTCCACAAACTTGGCCTTCTCGCTGGAGCCGTCAGCGGCTCCGGGCCCATTGCCAGAAGGCACCGAGACACCGGTCTTGGGATTGCTCCCTCCGGGGTGTTGCCCCTCCTCAGCGAGCTTTGCAGCCCGCTGAGTAGCCTCCTGGGAGGCGAGCCTCCTGCTCGTACCTCCTCTCCCCTTACCCCGCTTGCTCGTGGGGACCTTCCGGGCCAGTTCTCCCTCGGAGGACGACCCCTGGTCATCCTCCGGTCGGGGGCGTTTGCGGAGGAACTTAGCATTCCCCGCGGCCCCAACAATCTCCTCTTCGGCGTGCTCCGCGCTCATGGCGCTGGAACCGGAGTCGGAATCCGACCCCGGACCCTTTTGACGTTCGAGTGATGGCTTCCTCCAGAGTTTGGAAGGAGCCTTCGCTCGAGCATCCACGCAACTGTCTCCCAACACTTTGTCGGGCGCCTTGTAATCGTAGCGGATCAGGTCCTCGAAGGACGCTGACCCGCTGGAGCCTCCTCGGCTCAGGTTGCCACTGGCAATCGGAAGGCGTTTGTTGCCCACCCCAGAGTACGGAGGGCAGCCCGCCGAAGCGGGGTGGGATTCCCCGACCGCTGAGCAGTCGGGACCCACCTGGGGACTTATTTTGCAAAAGCCTGTATCCATATTATTTTTTTTTGTTCCTTTTAAAGGGTGCGGTCCCTGTTTCTCCGCCCCTTCTCAGGGCCCCTCTCCTCGCCTCTCTACTTACTCGCTGCCCTCACAGTCACGTCTGATGATCAGACGCGTACCAGAGAGCAGCGAGCAAGTTTCCTCCAAATGAATCGTACACCGTCCGCAAACCCGAACACTGCTCAGGTCTCCGAACGGTGTGCCCTTCCCGTGTCCCTCTTGGTCTGATCCCTCACTTGCGACCTTCCGGCATGAGTAGCTCTACCGGGAAAGCTCGCAAGATCATTGAGACGCACAAGCCCCACCACGACGACAACGTGGGGACACAGTCGGTGGGGTCTAAGGTCTAAGTCTGCTATTTTTATAAATTTGTCATTCCAACACGATTCCATTGTCATTTTGCTAAAAGTTCGTAATCTGCTAAATTCATAATGGTCGATCACTGGTCGGTCAATGGTCTCGTAATACTTTTTGATAACCGAGCTATTAAAAACAATGACTGCACAATGACGTTCTAATGGTAGGTCACTGATTAAAGGAACTTTCAAAATTTTAGCAGACTACCGCATACGTCTGTAATTCATTTGTCATTATGTACGAGATTACCATTCTATGCCATATCTTTCAATGGAGTGTCAGTGGTTGACCACTGGAAAGTCATAGTGACGCTATTTTATTAGTAGATTACCAAACTTGTCAAAATGAACCATTATGAGATCAATGTTAGACCATTTTGACACTATTGTAATAGCAGACTCAGGGCCCTGGGTAACATATAGGCTATGCGCGGGGCGCTGCTATTTTGAGATATTTATGAAGGTATTGTTTATCACAAAAACAAAACTATCGATCAATCAATCAATAACCAACCAAAACATTATGTTTTTGCAGATAAGTGTGATCTGATAAGACGCCGATAAGTGATAAATGAATATTACCATGACGAACAAAAGACACCAAGTAGTAGTTAGTAAAGTAGTGCCTATTCTGCAAAAAATGGTACCGTGACGACTTAGGTAAAGTTAACTTGAAGTATGCTGTTAATGACACTCACTTCAAGCTTACTTAACCAGTTTTCCCAGTGGGAAAACACAACGGTGTTTGCTGGGAGTAAAATCAGCTTTGAGTTAAGCTCGCTTTTGAAAATGAACGTTATTATCACTGAAACATAAGTTGTTTTGACGTACAATAAAGAATTAAGAATTTGAAGTGTTTACACCATAGACCACCACAAACCTTGCAAGTACCTACATAAAAAAATAACAGTATCAAAAGGCAACATAACATGTTCCCTCACAAATTCTTACACTATGCCATAAACCCGCCACATTTAGTACCAACAAATCAACATTGAAACATAAAAGTTTGGTACGACCATACAAATTGGCATCGCATGTGTTTCCTCTCACGTGCGGTATCTGCTCATGTTTACTGGAAGCTGGCAGTGCCAAATGACGTCATCTGTCGCGTCTCAGCTATTTCCAAAGTCTCCTTGAGACGGTTCGCGCAAGATGATCCAGAATTGTTGGTCTGTGCAGGGCTTTACGTAGTTACGATGATTTACGCGGCTCGCGCTCGCGGGCGCCTGACGTTTACGCGGGAGATTGTTATGACTTTATGAGCTGATGTTGGTAGAATTGGGAAACTCGAATGGTTATTTCGGTTCGGTGTCCAGTGATGACGTTGGTGGCTGATGCCGTTGTATGTTTTCGTGATTTACGCGTAAAATGTAAAAACATTCATTGCGCAAATTACGCGCTTTATACGATAAGTTTTCCATATTCTGAATTTATCATTGAGCTCAGTTGCGTAACTATACCGCCCGTGGAAAATTCTTTCTTCCCAATCTTCCCTAACTTCTAAAGGAGAATGGCAGATCTTGTACACCAAACTTTTTTTGTTGTTCTGTTATAGAATTTGTACCACTTATTAAGGCAATTAAGCCATACATTTTCACGTATGTGTGCTATTTTTAGAACTTCGGATTAATTGATAATATAAATAAAAAGATTTTAATAACTAAACGTAATACAATCGTTATGTTTTTAGAAATTGCCAATGAAAAATAACACGAATATCGAAATGATAATTAATTCTTTAGAAATAGAAATAACATTAAATAATTATGATTAAACACTTATATATTATACCTATGAACGCACAATCGTTGCATAAAATCATAATAGTTTACGATTTAATGATAGGAATGATTTCTGTCAGCAATGTTTTTTTGTTCATATGGTAATTATTTATTGACAGGTTTACAAAAAAACTGTTATTGAGTTCAATTATTTGCTGTTGTTTTGGATTGTGGTTTGTGAGTCTGAGTAATTAAGCGAATTATTATTATTATTTAAGAACAATGGGATGCTGCTCACGTGTGATGAGTGTTATTTGGTACCTAAGCTATGCTCGCCATGAAGGGCCGCCGACCTGCCCCCTTTTTAGATGAAGTAATACTAAGAATAAATTAATTGAAAGTTCATTGAAATAAAATAATGCTTACAAAAACAAAGTACCTATTGTTTTGTTTATCTACAATCGACGACCACCTTCATAATTATCAAACGTTTGCAGTCCGCTGCTGGACATCATAGGTAGGTATCTCCTAATGCACCCCAACTGAGTAGTTACGATCCTCATCTCAATCTACATACTTATTGGTTATTAAACACTACAAAGATAGCGGCAAGCAATCTAGAACATTACTTTATCAACAAAACAATGATTATGTACTCATATATAACACTAGTACCATACATACCTACATAACCTTAAAAATAAAAGTGGTTATAACTTCTACGTCCCAAGTTCTAAAAATCTAGGAATTTAAAAAGGCTTGTCTATCACATTACTTTCCAATTAAAACAAAAAACATCCCAAAACACGAAATATGATTAGCGGTACAAAATTCCCATACAAGCCTGCCATTGTCCTTTTATTATCAAGAGCATACTTAGGTTTATACTTGTCACCGGAAAATAGCAACCTCCGTAAGATTATAAAATATCTGAAGAGATTGTAAACTCTGCTGAACATACATGCATGCAGCTGAACATTAATTTGGAACACATTTTTACGCATCAAAATTTTATAGTTCTCGAAGTCATTCCGAGAAATTCCTCATCTTTGGCTGGGGCCTCACGGGTCGGAGGCCCTTGGCATTTTGCCGGCCCTGCCCCCTTTAGTTACACCACTGAATGAGCTAGAGAAAATTCTACTTTTAATACACAATTCAAGTTTGACGATCTATAATTGTCATTGTACACGACACCTATTATGACAAAGTTTTAAGCATGTATGTGGATAAATTATAAGTTTAAAGGTAGCCCAAATAAATGATAGATGGATTATGTGACTGTATAAAGGAGGGGGTGACTAATAGGATGACGGATTGACGGCAAATATAAATATTTGGAATAAGACTTGATGCGTCGAAGCTAAATAAAGATGAAGGAATATGGACATGATGACACACTTGGTAGCAACAACAACAACCTCTTTTATCTGTTCTGTGCTAGGTAGGTATGTCAAAATTGCTATGAAATTCTTATACAAAAGCCAGAAATGAAGCGTTGGAATCTTAACAAGTAAATCAGTAGGTACCTATATACTTAGCTCTATAATTTCCTTTTTGATAACCAGTTTCCCTATGAGTTGCATAGGGAAACTGGCTATCAAAAAGGAAATTATATAGCTATGAAAGGAATGAAAGGCTTTGAAACTAATTTCAAAGAATAGTGGAAGCTCTGATTTTTCTATTCAAATGCATATAACGGTAATAAGCGGTATTTTTCTACAAATTAACTTATAAAAATAACTTATATTTTATTAGACATAATAAAGTGCATGTAAGTACAAAGGCGAGCTTAACTCAAAGTTGAGTTTTCTCCCAGCAAACCTTTGTGTGATAGAGAGAGATCTCTTAAAACTAAAATAACCACGGCCAAATGAAATTGCCAATTCTATGATATGGCTACGATATATTCACCACGAGTGCAACCAACCACACAATCAGCCTCTTCATAAAAATATATATGTATACAGCTACACCACTATTGTTGCTGATAAAGATGGCACCCTCTGTTCAATGAACAATGAACGTTTGACAGCAAATAGTCAATGCATTTAACACGAACGTCTACCTAGCACAACGAGGCATTGTTCTTGTTCAATGTAAACATTGACTATGTTTGTGTTTCTATGCGGATGAACCACCGTGTTTGAAGACTTTGAAGTAAACAAATATAGTGTGTGTGAAACTTCTTTAGGGCTCCGTTATAGAGTCGATTAAAATGGATAGGTTAACTATGTAGGTATTAATGACACGACTACAATTTTGTTTAAGTGTATATTAAAGAAATTTCGTCTTTTCAACCGACTTCTAAAAAAGGAGGAGGTTCTCAATTCGTACTCTCATCTTTGTACTGGGTGTACCGATTTCGATGATTCTTTTTGTATTCGAAAGCTGGTGCTTGTCTTGTGGTCCCATTTGACTAAAGACCAGTATTTGAGTTATCCCTAAAATGCGTGGCTTAGTTTACATTGACGACGTTCTCATTCCATCTTGTCGATGTAAAATGAAAAAATAAAATTGCGTACGATGGTTTGGAAGAGCATCTTAGTATTTCAACGTGGCCCCTTTCTAGTTTGGTTAAGATCTGATGAAAAACAGAGATGATAGGAAACGGAACTCTTCAATAAATGATAGCAAATCTTTCAGGATTGCTAAAATCGCATGTTTGTTTATTGTTTACACCAATGTGATTGGTACTTTTAGGTGGGGGTGTACAAAAAGTGAAAATTAAAAAAAAGACTTCTACATAAAAAAAGTACAAAATAACTTTAATTTCGGAAGTCAGTATTCAAAAAACGAAAAAGCAACCACAAACACAGAGTTCCGAAATTAAAGTTATTTTGTTCTTTTTGTTTTTTTTTTGTAGTTCAAGTCTGTTGTATTTTTGTAAAAAAATTTTTCTTCGTCAATGTTTATAGATTTGATAAAGCAAAAAATACGTGTCCAGGTAATCGTAACTGGCAGACTAAATAGAATCCTGTTTCCTGGGTAAAAAAATATATGTAAATAAAAAATAATAAATATATGTAATATATGTAGAATATATTGGTTTCTGTGGCCATAGTGCGCGGTAAGTGATAAATGATAAATGATAAATGATATTTATTTTGTAAGTAGGTTAAACATAACACTTTTACACGTCCAATATTTCTTGTCATTTTAAGCTAGATGAAGCCGGTGTTTCCTAGCTGACTACCCTGAGAAGAAACACCGAAACAAACTCAGAGGTCAAAGTCTCTTTTAAAGTCCATACAATCCGCACTGGTCAAATCATATGAGAACCATGTAGGTTAATGTCTGAGGTAGCCTTTTGAGGAAAGTGCCACACAGATTTGAGTGGACCTGTCCAGACAGTGCAAGCATTTGTCAGATACCGTGTAGCTCAAACTTAAAACTTTAAGGAGCTCAACGGCTTGACGAACAATACCAAAGTAAGGACATTTGGGTAGGCCGCAAGAATTACTCAAACTGCCAGACAAACTGAAACAAGACCCTAATATGGCGATCTACATAGTTCCCATTCATAATATGTTATATGAGAATTATGCAGATCTGTGTCTGAAATGGTCTTTTGAGGAAAGAACCATACAGATTTAAGTGGGCCTGTCCATTCAGTGCAAGCCTTTGTCAGTAGTCGAGTAGCTCAACTTAGAAACAATAAGGAGCTCAACGACCCGACGAACAATACCAAAGAAGGGACATTTGGGTAGGCCGTAAAAGTACTTAAACTGCCAGACGTCGTCGTTATATATACTTTAAGGAAAGAAAAAAAAGAAAATAATACCCATATAGTCCTCATATTCACAAAATAAATTAAGTAAAAATATAATACTTTACAAAGTAAGTATACATGTCAAACAATATAATAATTAAAAAAAAAAATATTACTTTAACAAGTAAATATTCATGTCACAATAATAAAATAATACTTTAAAAAGTAAACATTCATGTCAAAATTGCAAAATTGAATTTACATGCAGGAGAATATAAAATGTCAAAGTCTAAAATTGAGAAAAGTATCAATAGATAAACGTAATATTAGGCCATGTACATCGTTGAAGCATCTCAATCCCAAGCCTTTTGGTCTTCAATATAGTCTCTAACTGTGTAAAAAGCTTTCTGGCATAGCTTACGTTTTACTATCAATTTGAATTTATTAATACTAAGGTCTTGGATGTAGGAAGGGAGTTTATTATAAAAACGTATACATTGACATCTAAATGAACCACCTATTTTCTTGAGCCTAGTTTTAGGAATGACAAAATTATGTTTGTTCCTGGTATTCACATTATGAATATCACTGTATCTTTTAAATAGATTAATATTTTTATGTGCATACAAAAGATTCTCGTAAATATACTGAGAAGGCACAGTCATTATATTAATCTCTTTAAATTTGTCTCTGAGGGACTGTCTAGGACTTAATTTGTAAATCGCACGGATAGCTCTTTTTTGCAACACAAATACTGTTTGAATATCAGCGGCATTTCCCCACAACAAAATGCCGTATGACATCACACTATGGAAATAACTAAAGTATACTAAACGTGCTGTTTCAACATCAGTTAAGCCACAAATTTTTCTAACGGCATATGCTGCAGAGCTAAGTTTTTTGGACAATTTGTCTATATATACGCGGTAAGTAAATACTTACCGCGCACTATGGCCACAGAAACCAATATTACTTACATGACCAAAGAATTTTACTACTACTCGTGCTTTTTTTAAATAAATTCACTCACGCATGACAACCATCGCACCTGATTCTAAGCGATAATGTGGCCGACTATAGAGCTCCCTCAACTCGGGATACAGATAATATATGTACCTACGTATTTGTGATCCATCTCACATATTAACCAGTTCTGCTCTCAAAACGGTGAAGGAAAACATCGTTAGGAAACCGGCATGTCCTAGAACCAAACTTCGAAGACATGTGACATTCACCAACTGGGCCCGCGTGGTGGATTACGGCCCATTCCCTCTCCTAGAGACAAGGCCTGTGTCTCAGCAGTGGGAACGTTAAAAGGCTGATTATGCTTATGCTTCTGCTATTAACCAGTTTCTGAAAATTATCAACATAAAGTTTTCTCATTCCATTGCCAGGATTCCCTTTGGGCACTGGGCAGCAACCCGACACTAGACAACCAGTTAACTAAAGGGTTATTTGCAGTATGCTAATTAACTTGGCGACCCAAACAATTGTATCTTAACGCCAATTGCGCCAATCACTCTCCCTCCACAGGCGAGGACACTTGGCGTGTCCGTTAGGTTATTCACCGCCTCAAGAGACTTCAAAGTCCAGAAGTCCACGTTGTTTATAGGATACCTAGTAACTATTAATTGATCTAGTAGACCGTTCATGGACTTTCTTGCACGATTCTATGCGCAGGGGCATAGGTTTGCAGCTTTTACTTTTTAGTTTCGTTTTTTCTTTGGTTGACACCTTGACAATTCAAATCTATAAAAAAGAAGAAGATAAGTCATCAAAAATCAGGAGTGGGTGCTTGTGACGTAACGTCGTGGCAAAAATTATAGCACGTAGTGACGTATCGTCTTCGTTTTTTATACAAATATAAAAATACGTGTCCAATATGATTTGAACGGACTAATTTGATTTTTTTGAAATTATACCAAACAAACTCAAACTGAGTTTAAAAATCTGAACCCGCTGAATTTTGAGCAATGATAACGTGGGGACCGACGGAACTCAAATAAATGAAATCTCTTCAAATATTTTTTACATATATATATCTATACTAATATTATAAAGAGGAAAGATTTGTATTTTTGTATGTAACGAATAAACTCAAAAACTACTTCTTTCACCATTAGAAATAGATAGCTACATTCACCCTGAGTAACATAGGAGTAACATATATTTTATCCACGTACTCCCACGTGAATGGGAACTCCTAGTTAATAATATTTTGGCTTTTCGCGCACGCTTTATTTCAGCAGTCACAAAAATATTTAAAAATATAAACGATAAGTTGACTTAAACCGCGTTACAAATTCACGTCAACCAACAGTAGGTACCTTCCTACTATGAAAATAATGTGTTCTTGTAAACTTTTCAGATACAAATTGTTTACGGACGTTTTGAAATCCTTAACTAATCGAGTTTACAGCCAAAATACACAAAAAACATATTTTATGGATTCTGGAAAACAGACAGCAACGGTCTTTGGCAAACAGCTTTGGTGATGGGGGCAGTAGATATTTAATGCCAATATTAGGGCTATGGTACTTACAAGTTAGTCTCTTTACACACTGTGTCTACATTTCTTATCCCACTCTTCTGTCGCAGGTCTGCTGGAAGAAATTTCTATTGAAATAAGCAGTACCTTTGTGCTCTCGATTTTGTACAAAATTGTCTTTTTTAAGTATCACGTGTGTACATAAATAAATAAATAAGTTATACGAGTTCATATAATATTGTTTTTCAACCAAATTCCAAAAACGGAGGAGGTTGTCAATTCAACGTTATTTTTTATGTTTGTCACCTCATAACTTTGTATTGGGTGTACCGATTTTGATAATTCTTTTTATATTCGAAAGCTAGTGCTTGTCGTGTGGTCCCATTTCGGAAGTCGGTGATCAGAAAACAAAAAGCAACCACAAACACCGAGTTCCGAAATTAAAGTTATTTTCTACTTTTTGTTTTTTTTTTGTGTAGAAGTCGGTTGTATTTTTTTGTAAAAAGTTTTTTATTTTTCACTCTTTAGTTTCATCCCCCCCCTCATCTTCAATGTAGTCGAAGCCACGCATTATTAGGGATAACTCAGATTCTGGTCGTCAAATCTCAATCAAATTTAAATGGGACCACACGACAAAGCACCAGCTTTCGAATATAAAAAGAATCATCAAAATCGGTACACCAGTAAAATGTTATGAGGTAACAAAAAAACCAGTTAACGAGTTCTCCACTTCGCGATTTTTAAGTAAGTATATTTTCAGATTCGTAGTGTCAAATTTGAATAGCAAATCAACTTAAGTTTTGTAGTACATAAATATTTGTAGGGTTCCGTATCCAAAGGGTCGTCCGTCTGTCACCAGGCTGAATCTCATGAACTGTGTTAATTAGACAGTTGAAATTTTCACAGATCATGTATTTCTGTTGTCGCTATAACAACAAATACCAAAAAATAAATATTTAAGGAGCAAAACATTTTTGCCTGTTTTTACTCGATATTGATAACGGCGTCGGCAACAGTTAGAAGCTTGAAATAATCCACAGAATATTTAGTTACATATATTCGCTTTAAAAATAAATAATTAAATACAACAAATGTGATTATAAACAATGAACCGAATACATGCTCACTTTCATTAACACCATCATCATTCATATTAAAATCCATTTCGCTCTGACCAGAGAGGAAGATGTCATTTGATGATTTCCCATCCATATTTTTTTTATACAGTGTGAAATTTTAATGGTTGTTTTCCCGAAGCGAAATGAGTTTGTATCGGTAATACAATCGATTTATATATATAAAAAATAGTAGACTCCATAAATGGCAGATTAACAATTGTGATAAACAAAACTCGAAAGCGACTTGAACCAACAGTAGTGCATCGCGCGATATGTAGGTACGCGGCGGTACGTGCGTCTCATGTAGGTATCTACCTACTTTATGTCTAGTGCACTACTATTGATTCTCGCTCTTTCGAGTTTATGAACAGTTTTTTAATGATTTGGAAAAAAAAAAACATTTATTTTTTTAGTTTAACTTTGTGTTTCGATAGTACTACTGATGGGTAATCGTCCTGCCGCGGGAAAACAACCATTAAGATTTCACACTGTATATATATAATTATTAATCTTTTTTATTGCATGACTTGGCCATTAATATTTCACTAAAAATTGTTGGACATTGTATTATTAACTATTACTATTCTGACATTATAAATCATGATTAATTTTAATACTTTATCAATATTTCTACACCAGCTGTGGTAGTATGTGTGAAACAGCGTTAATATGTATAAGATCTCAATGTACCATGTACTTAGAAATAAATTATTATTATTATTATTATTACTTATAAAAACACAAATTTTGGCTGTTGGTTCCATGAAACACCGTGATTATTATCGGAGACATGTTACGTACTGAGTAACTGACAGACCGGTTTAAAACAAATCAAAACAAGATTATTTTGTCCGGTCCGCGGTACTTGCACTTCGGCGAAACGTAAATAAGAGGTAAAACCACAGCGATCGCATTCTGAGAAATGAAGGCCAACACATGAATACTATCATATTATGTTATTCTATTTTTATGAGGCAAAGGCGTCCATTTGACTGCCTCTACCAATTGTTCAATTAGAATACATTGGTTAGGGCTGTGTGACAGGGAACGTGCACGAACTATATATTAGTGGCAGCACAAATCGACACGAGAGCCACGGTATGGACTAAAAAAGAAACTTTTCAGACCTGTCATCGTGTTCCCGTGAATGTTTACATTCGATTTTATTATAATTAAAATAATTAAATATGGGTTCCGGTCGGTTAGTAATGATATTCAGCGAGGCAAGAATATGTAAAACGCCCAATAACTCGGGCATGTCTTAATAGTAGAAGAATAATGAAAATGCAGTAGTAACTGGCAACATTGTAGCTCAAACGAACATTTCTAACGTTTATGATGTCAAAATAACTGTTAAGTATTTTCTGAGCTCGTTTTTCACGTAAATATGTTTTTACTAATACTTAATTTTTACATTTATTACTTACATTTATCCACTTTTGCCTTTTATCACATAACCGTGGAAAGAAGATACTAGATACTTATTTGTGGGAGACTAATCGAATTTGACAACATTTGACTCATTTTAATTTTCGTTGAAGTTCGAGTGAAAACGTTATTTCTCACCTTTTTTAATGTGATTATTTTGTAACTATAGAAATGATCCTATGAAGTAAATTATTTTGTAACGTGAAGTGTCAATGTCAATAATTATTGTTTGTTTAAAAGATTCAGATTTGCGCCACCAGGTGGCAGAGCCTTTATGGTGAACGGTCCCTATTCCATATCTATTGTAATTTGTATAAAAATCATAACTTTTTCATTCAAAACAACGTCCTCAGTTTTTATTTAAAAATACCAAGAACATTTACTATTTACCTTGCATATTTCTATTTTTATTTTTTTTATTGTCAGATAGATATGCTCTTGACTCTAGTCTAGGTCACAGGTGACAGAGACAAAGTCGACGATGGAATGAGCTTACCCAGAAGAAGCCTGTTCACTCTTACTTTATGGAAAAAAAGCTCAAGCTCAATTACATAGCTCAAGAAATGAAGCTCGAGATTATGCTTATTTAAAATCTACCATAAGCATCTAGTCAACCCAAAGTGCGCGTTAGGTTTTTTTTATTCATATTAACTGGCTTTATATTTTAATGCAAAGTAAGGTAATCTGTTGGTTTTACTTACTTGCAGTCGTTAATTGTACGTCTTACTTACCTACTATATTGATATTTCATAGTTATCATCTTCCGTAGCCCGATTTCGCCTCTCACTTTGGTATCAATCCCACGTTCTTTGCCCACCCGGCCTATGGAGTTTACCTTTGCGAATGGACGCTAGAGTCACTTAATTATGATAAATTTTAATGATGACGTTCATAAGTGCCGTTTAATGGCCTAATTGAAATAAACGTTTTGACTTTGAGCCAAATCCAACAATGTCGATACTTATCTACTTCAACTGTCCCTAATATTTATTTGAAACAATTTGAGATATTCATATTTTTCGTTCAAAGTTACAACAGTAAACGTAAAAATACAATACAAGTTACGTTCGCGTGCCATCCCTAAATTGTAATGGTAACAATAAACGTTTGTTAGCGCGCAAAGTGATCCAGACGGAATTGATCCAACTCCATTCAATTAAAGAGAACTACAGACTACAGTTAGTTTCTAGAACTTTCTGAATAATGAAAACCTGGTTGTCATGTCGTGAGCTCGTGACAAATGTTTTGTGTAGAAAAACATTATACTTAATCGATGAATGGATTGCATGGAAAATTATGTGTATCTATGGTAAAATATGGTTACAAAAAAGGTGATTGGTTAGAAGAGAAGACGAGAAATATCTCTATTTGCTATCACGCACGTAAGAAAACGTGCAGCGTCGATTCCAAATACACTGGGATAAGTTTTTTTTTTAAGGTTGGGAAATCATCAAATGGAAAGGAAGGGAGTTTCAACCTCTTACTGACTAAAACCAATGCGTGTTTCTCCTAATGCCTTTTGCGTTCCAGGGCGGCGGTGACTATTTCGAACAATTTCCACAACATCAAAAAAAAGAAAAAAACCATTTCAAATCACGGACGAAATATAGGCAATATCTTTTAACACAAACGACTCATCCAAGTGACTTCAAAGAAGAGTAAATGAAACCTCTAGGAGTTTCTTTGACGACTCCTAGATTTACGAAAGTCACACAAAAAGTATCTTAATGTCTCACATGACGTCATATTTTTTGAGTGAGAAGAGGACCAACACAGAAAAAAAAAATAGATAGTAAAATAAACAAAGAACAGTCATACATCTCCCGATTACAGCAAGATTTGACAGCTCGAGTTAAAAACTGACAATAACGCTTGTCCACCTTCACATTAGCGTCAAGCTATATGAAGAGTTATGTCTGAAGGCGGTTAATTGTTTCCATTTTGTTTGGTAGCGCGATGAAGCTTTGTGCTCGGTTATAAAACGAAACCAATCTAATGAAAAAAATAAGTGACAATCTACTTAACAAAAATCTTAAACTCATGTATGGTCACACAGATAGAAAATGCATAGCCTAAATCACTTTCTCTAGATGTAACAAAATGCTGGCAAGAGTTAGGAGCATTTAGGAATGTTACCTATTTAAAAAAATCTTTCCCGAAAGAGGTTCTCAAAAAGCAAAGCAGGCGACATCGCGGCGAACTAGGCGAAGCGGCGAACAAGTTCCACGGCTGTCGACCGGACTGGACAAAGGAATGAAAAGAAGAAAGGAAAGGCCTTTGCCCTGTAGTATGACAGAACAGGCTGAAAATAATACCTCATCTATACTAATATTACAAAGAAGAAAGATTTGTATTTTTGTATGTAACGAATAAACTCAAAACCTACTGGACCGATTTGAAAAATTCTTTCACTGTTGGGAAGCTATACTATCCCAGGGTGACATAGGCTATATTTTATCCCCATATTCCCACGGGATTGGGGACTACGCGGGTGAAACCGCGAGGCGCTGCTAGTACATTTATAAAGAGGCTAGGTAAGGGATACAAGTTGGAAAAGTATGAATTGTAAATTGCAAACATTCAAAAAGAAAACATAGATTAGATTCTGCAGACAGGCCCATAGCACAGCGACCTCGTAAAAGAAAACAAGGAAGTACCTACTAATGAATCACTATAACTGATAAAATACGCTTCCGAATAACCTTTCTACTGTGGCCTTCACAAATAACTAGATACTATAAATTCGTAATTGGCCGACGGCATTCGATAACCACCTAAGGCTGCCACTCCTCAAAACAACGATTAGCCGCTGATGGATGTGGATAAACTAAAGCAATTTCATAAACGCTTTTATAGACCATAAAAATGGAATCGTATTATCATCTGACCATTTACTAGCTTACTCGGTATGTAAGGGGCCGATTGCCAAGGTTATAGATGTATTAAAATGAATAAATAACTTAAATAATAGGGTAGTTGCCTAAAAAAATCTAATTAGTCCGTAAGATAAACTTCCCAAAAATATTGAACACGTATTTTTTATTTTTTCACGTAAACAAAAAACGAAGACGATATAGTGCGTTGAAAACTCGTGTGACGTCACTTCGTGCGACGATTTTTACCACGCCGTGAGACATCACTTTAGAGGGGGCTTGTGACAACAAGCCCCCTCTCATGATTTTTTAAGCTTTTTATCTTCGCCAATTTTTAGAGATTTCATAAAGAAAAAAATACGTGTCCAATATTTTTCGATAATCTAACTGACAGACTAAATAGGATCATATTTTTATTCCTCAGGAAACATCCCTATTGTCAGGCCCTACCTGGACCGGCTGGACCTGATCTAATTTGTTGATTCCCGTAATCAAAAGCGTTTACAATTTCATCGCCAGACAGTCACAGTCAATAGGAAAATTAGATATATTTTTGAGTAATATTATACACAAAAAGAAAGATGTTTTGTTTGTTTGTACCGAATAAGCTCCGAAACTACTGAACCGATTTAAAAAAAAAATCATCAATGCTAAGCTACATTATCATAGAGTAACATAGTACATTTTATCCCCGTATTCCCACGGGAACAGAAACTGTGCGGAAAACCGCGAGCCGATACTTGTCTATGCTATCTTGCCTATGTTACTCAGGGTGAATGTAGCTTTTTAATGGTGAAAGAATTTTTGAAATCGGTCCAGTAGTTTTTGACTTTATTCGTTGCATACAAAAATACAAATCTTTCCTCTTTATAATATTAGTATATAGATACCGGGTACTGATGGCCATTATAAGCATCTTTAAATACAACAACTATGACATAGAAATAACCACTTCAAAAAAAAACTATTATAATAGTCAGTTCATTAACCATATTATTTACATAATTAAATCTTTGATTGAATGTAAACAAATTGTCAACCGTCCCACATTATTATTAAAAGCTGCATTTTTAATTTCATCTTATCAATGTTGTGTAATTGTGTAACTGGCTTTAAGAGATAATTGTACATAATCATCTCGATATCACTGTGTAGTGTATATCGACCCTGAGATGGTAGTAACTTTGTGGCAGCTGCATTGAGCTGTTCATTAATAGTGAGGTGAACATGCTTATCATTTAAATTAATAATATGCTGTTATGTTTCCAAATAAATAAATAATTTACTCATTTTCTCATCCTCTCTCTTTTTCTCTATAGTTTTCATTCACTAGTAAGTACTTTTCAGTTTTAATAGCTTAAAATAGATAGCGCATGGTTAGATATAACTTTTAATATGTTGTAGAAAATTTCGTAGGTTATACATGTATAACTTTTGTATAAATCTATAACTGAGTATAAAATTTTAAGTTATAACTGTTTATTTTCACAAACAAAAAAAAAATAGAACTGTAGATATAATCATAGAACGATATCAAATAAAGATTTATTTTCTTCTTTTCTTTTTTTTCTTTCCGTTTTCTCTTTTTTTTTCATCTTATAACTTATATACATACATTATGTACATAGGTGCATACGTATATATTTATTTTTCTACTGAATTACAGCTCGGTTTGTCCCAAAGACAATATTTCTCTATGGTTTGTCCTCATGAGGAAAAGTGTCATATTAATTACATTACAATACTGAAGCATTCGTTCTTTGCGGTGCTCATTGATATATTTAGATATTTATCCTCATAATTAATTTAAAGACGAGGTTAAGTCATTAATTTTACCTTTTTTTTAACTAGTAGTTATCTTTTTTTTAATATTTATTCATGACCGTAATCATATTAACAGATACAGTGAGATACACTAGCTCTACCATGACGTCTTAAATCCATCATGGCTCCTGTGTCAGAGAGAGACGGAGTTACACAAGACGAATAGCACTATCCCTTTTTCACACTGAATCATGATAGCATTGCACTTCGTGGTACGGCCACTGTTATAGAGTTTGTTTAAGCCATTTTTAAAGCTGCACTTTTATGATTTTATGCCTGACTATGATTCGTTTTTATGGCTTTGTTATATAATTTCAAATAATATTCGTAACTAGCTGCTGCCCGCGACTTCGTCCCCGTGGAATCCCCGATTTTAAAACATTCTTTATCGCTGCTCCGCTCCTATTGGCTTAAGCGTGATGATATATAGCCTAAAGCCTTCCTCGATAAATGGTCTATTCAACCCAAAAATATTTTTTCAATTCGAACCAGTAGTTCCTGAGATTAGCGCGTTCAAACAAACAAACAAACAAACAAACAAACTCTTCAGCTTTATAATATTAGTATAGATTATGTTCAACTTACCTAATGTCCCAGCTCTCAGGAACACAACCAGATTGGTCCTGCAAAAGAGGAGGATAATTATTACTATAAACAATTGCAAATGCGACAAATATGTTGGTGCAATACCTACCTACTTATTTCTAATTATAGCCGTTGATACGAGTAGCTAACTAGGAATAATATACCATTCTAACTAATAAACCTACATGGGAGTGTGAGTTTGTTAGTCACGCGTTCACGTCTAAACCACTAAACCGATTTTAAAAATCCTTTCACCATGGGAAAGCTACATTAACAGCGTGTAATATTGCATGACCCAAGTGACAACGAATGTTTAGCAAAGAAAATACTAAAAAGCACTTGTACTAGCAGCGCCCCGCGGTTTTACCCGCGTAGTTCCCGTTTCCGTGGGAATACGGGGATAAAATATAGCCTATGTTGCTCAGGGAAAATGTAGCATACTAATGGTGAAAGAATTTTTGAAATCGGTCCAGTAGTTTTTGAGTTTATTCCTTACATAAAAAAATACAAATCATTCCTCTTTATAATATTAGTATAGATATAGATTATGCATGAATTCGCCTTATTGGATTTCTTTTCGTTGACTTCGTTAGATTGAAAAACGCCTCTACGCCTCTTGGCATAACATAGCGAACTATTAATTTAATTGAAGTACTGTATTTTCTACCTATGTTACACAAATAAAAAAATGATTATGATTATTATGATTATGATTATTGTGGACTACCAAAGGAATCTGGGGAATTGAGCCCCATGCTTGCAAAAACTCGTACCTAACCGTGTGCAGATTACCTAGCTAGCCGTGCGTCAAGGACTGCCCTCACTACCTACCTCAGTAATTTTCCAGTCGGTTTACATTGCATTATTATAGGGTTGCCACGCTTCCGAATAAAGCGTAGTTTAAAATTTACACGACTGCCTCAAAAAAGGAGTGCAATATGTTGTCAGGGTTCATGCATGTATGTATGTTTGTGAGAAATTATTCCACAATAACTTCTTAATGGCTTAACCGATTTCAATGTATGTGGTATAGTTAGAAGCGTTGAGTTATCCCGGGTAACATAGTTCACCAAATTAAAATACCAAAAATATTTATTTTCATGAAAATAAGACTACATATACCTACTGGCACTTGGCAGCATCTAAAGCTCACAAAAAACGTATGTAATCTTTTCATCGCAGTCGGGGGACGGTTCCTTTGCTTCTTCATTTAATTTTGAAACCTGATTGAAATGAGACATAATACCAAATGTTTTGGTAAAACATTTTTATGTTGACGAGTCTACGAAAAATTATTATTTAAGAAGTCAAATGTCTTCGATCTTTTTATCGAATTTTACCCAAATGGTTGGCTAACATGGATGGTCTGTTCGGTTTTCCAGTTATAGGACTTGGCAACCCTAAGTGCGTTACGTCACAGATAGGTCGACGACCCTAGCCAGTTGGACCGCTTGCCTCCCGAGTTGTTCACTTGCATATAATTTGCTCGAGGTCGAAAGAAAGTGTTTTTTTTATAGTTGTATTTTTATGTATGGGTTATTGGTTGTTTGTATGATAAACAAGTTTGGGTTGACCGTGAATAACACCTGATGTTTGTTGAGAGAAGACTATACACGGTATTTTTTTACCATTGCAGCACTATCAAATGTGTGCAAAGGTCTACTTGTCTTCAAATCTATACTAATATTATAATCCATACAAATATTATAAAGAGGAAAGATTTGTATTTTTGTATGTAACGAATAAACTCAAAAACGACTGGAACCCATTTCAAAAATTCTTTCACCATAGGAAAACTACATTCACCCTGAGTAACATAGGTTATATTTTATCCCCGTATTCCCACGGGAACGGGAACTACGCAGGTGAAGCCGCGTCACCGTTTAAAAAAGAAGAGATAATATACATAAGTACTATACTTTTACATTACATTCAAAATAAGTAAAATGGTAATAGGTTATTGGAGTTAGTTGTGTTTAAAACCAGACCATAGAAACACAAACATTTCTTGGTTTTAGAAAATTGTACCCAATTACTATCAGTTCTAGGGAACAATTTTCAATAAACGGAACGAAAGTGTTCGAAATGTGTGTCGAACGAGGCTCTAGCAGTTATCTATTTACATAATTTAGCTAATAGGCAACCAGACACGTCTTCAATCGCCATAACACATCAATTAACAGATTTATTAATACCATCTTTCCACCACATCTGAGTAAACGTCCCGCCTCAACATACAACATTCAACCTTAACGTCTGAACAACTGAGTCCAATCTAAAGCGAAACAAAAATACCTGTACTGTTGAAAAAACTGGCAGAGACTGGAATTGGACTTTAAACTGTGCTAGGTAGTATTAAGGTCGATAATTGTGTGTCAATAATTATGCCAAAGAGCAAGGTAGGCATTACGGTTCGCAGATAAGGCAGCACGTGCGTATGTTTAATCACGTTCATGTATAGAGAACCTACCTATTATGTTAGGTTATGTAGCAGATATTAGAATCGACTTTATCGATGTGGCTAATGGCTAATTTAAAATCGTCAACCTTAAAATTATGCATCGTGCAAACAATCTGAAGATAAGGCTTTATTGTATGACGTGTTTCGGCAAAATAACTTTTTTTTTGGATGGGAAATCATCAAATTACTTCTCCCGCTCTGGGCGGAGCGGAAGGGAGTGTCAGACTCTTACTGACTAAAACCCACCCGTGATCCTTCTTATGCCCTTTGCGTTCCAGGGCCGCGGTGACTCTTTCGAACAAATTCCGCAACTCGGCAAAAGCACTGCGTTTCCTTTATGATCCCTTTAAATACGATTTGCTTGAAATTACGACTAGTTTTTAATGTACATAAATATATCAAAAAGATGTGTTTGTAATTTGGCAAATTTAGTGCACAATAAGGTCACTGAGGTCTTAAAGCCGGATTAGTAGATGTGTAACTATTATATATATAGAATAAATCAAATTTTTTTTCGGACACGCTCGAGCAACCAGGGAATCTACAACTTTTCATACAAATTATCACAACCTTAATTAAAAACCGCGTTGTGAGTAAAAAATCAGAAGTCAAAATCAAAAGTCATTTATTAAAACTAGGCTGAGAGCAAGCACTTTTTGAACGTCAAATTTTACACAAAGACAGTCCCCCAAAACGCCCACCATCATTTACCACCGCCATTCATCATCTGCCTAGCCTTTTCCGAACTATATTGGGAGTCGGTTCCCAGTCAAACCAGATTCAGCTAAATACAATTGTTGGAGCGGCTGCCTACCAGACCTCAACAACCCATTGACTGGGTAAACCCGTGTTTCTAAAAGTCTCCTACTTATTAAAAAGTACATAATAGGGTAGTTAACTAAAAAAATCTGATTAGTCTGTCAGATAGATTTCCAAAAAATATTGGAGACGTATTTTTCTTTTTTACATAAAAAAAAATTAAGACGATACAGTGCGTTGAAAACTCGTGTGACGTCACTACTCGCTACCATTTTTACCGGGCAGTGACGTCATACGCTTCCACTCCTGATCTTTGATGCTTTTTATCTTCGTCAGTTTTTATAGCTTTGATATAGGAAAAAATACGTGTCCAATATTTTTCTATAATCTAATTGACGGACTAAACATAGGTAATCATATATTTTTTACTCAGGCAACATCCCTACTACCTGACACATTTTCCATTTCTAAGGCCTTTTTTTTCGCATAGGACTTCCGCGTGCGTTATTATTCTGATAAGGTTATAATGACATGTTCAATTACGCAGATAAAAGCTTGGTAATCATATCGATGGCTTTCATTTGCACTAAAAGTTCCGATGCCTGTATTTGTCAAACACTATGCCTATGTACCTTATCTTTATCCATACATAAGTAGATAGTAGTATACAGTAAGGTCTCTCGGAATCATATTTTCGACAAATTCAAAAATAACTACAAATGTTACAGTGAATTTTCCCATCATCTGCCTGCCATTTCCCAACTATATTTGGGTCGGCTTCCAGTCAAACAGGATTTAGCTGAATACCAGTATTTTACGTGAAGCGGCTGCCTACCCCACCTCAACAACCCATTAACTGCGTAACACGGTACTTCTTGGTAAGATTGGAATCGGATTTCTGGCTTCTGACAATCCGTAACGACTGCCAAAGATCTAGTAATGATATCTGGGTCCAACGGCTTAACGTGCTTTCCGAGACACGGAGGAATCTTGATTAAAGATGATTACCCATCCACAGAACGAAATCGGCCAGCATTGCTTAACCTTGAAGATCGACCTATGCGACTGTTATTCTTTAGCCATGAGCTAAAATTTTCACGAAAGCATAATTAATTATCTCTAACCTACCCCAAAACCTTCCTCATGAACCACTCTGACCATTGGTGAAAACTGTATCAACAAAATACGTCCAGTAGTATTTGGGTTTATCGAGTTCAGACAGGCACACAGACGCTGCGGGGGACTTATTTTAACCTTGACTTGAAAAAAGGAGGACCCATAACAAATACCCATACATAGATATTAATTAATAGAACTCTTTTCGGGTTTTGCATAATTTCTGTTGCTTTTTTTTTTTTTTGTTTTTTTGAAAACTCGCAGTTCAGCACACTAAGGCTGGTTACTGCTTAACCGGACAATTAATTTCTGTTGCACCCTTTATGCTCAATTTATTCTATCCATACTTACACATCTTTATTCGAAACAAAAACAAAAGTTTACTTTTCAACCACATTGTACTATCAAAAATAAAAATGTCTTTAAAATACCGCCATCCTTTAATAGAATTACCAAGTCGTGCAAACTGTGTACGACATACTTTTTTGCGGCATGACTCGAATGACATACTAAATCTGCTCGACAATGTACGTGAATCAAATTAATTTGCTGTCGTGACATTGTTTTGTCTACGATACACTGTAGTGAACATTAAATGCCTATTCGTTCACTCTTTGTCAGTTAAAATGTAGCTGATACTTTAAAGGCCAGTCAGAAGTATGGCATAAGAAATAGTTTTAGAAGAAAGTGTACTTAAGGATAGAATAAAAATATTAGCGACCCGCTCTCCGGCTTCGCACGAGTGCAAATAAAATACACGAACTCAATTAGCCAATTACACATCATTGCAAAAACATTCCCTGTTTATCGCTTTTTCTATTAGTGCAATCTGTATCTAAATTCGTTGTTCCCTAGATAAGCAGAAAGGTAAGCGGTGAAACAGGCACAGGCAGAGACTGTTTACTGAGTATTTAATGTAAGAAGAACGCCCCGCGGTTTCACCCACGTTATTCCTGTTCCTGCGGGAAAACGGGGATAAAATATAGCCTATGTTACTCGCTAATAATGTAGCTTTTCATTGTTGAAAAAATGCCAGTAGTTTCGCAGCTTAGTCTGTACAAACAAACAAAAAAAATCTTTCCTCTCTATAATATTAAGTATTAGCAGCGCCCCGCGGTTTTACCTGCGTAGTTCCCGTTCCCGTGGGAATATGGGGATAAAATATAGCCTATGTTACTCGCTGATAATGTAGCTTTTCATTGATGAAAAAATGGTTATAATCAGTCCAGTAGTTTCGAAGCTTAGTCGGTACAAACAAACAAAAAAAATCTTTCCTCTTTATAGTTTCAAGTACAAGTATCAGCATATTATGAATCTTCATTCAGCCGATAGACTTAGACATTGCTGGACATAAGCATAGGTAGCCAGTTAGCCACATTGACCGGTCCAGTGCGTTTCGCATCCAACGGATTCCCGCGACCTTCACGAGGTCATCGGTCCTCCTTGCTACCAGTTTAGCCTGTAGTTTACCGGCCTCGAGCAAATCTGATTATTTCTTTGTCTCGATTTAAAAATATCACGTTTATTTTGAAGTTCTTTGCTCGAGAAATGACGTCATCATGCCGCGCTTACGTTATCATGTCGCAAATTTCGATGTGAGACCGGTGTGTTTATGAAAACACGGAGCCAATTATTTTTATCGCTGAGCTATGGGCTTCCTGGCAGTATAAGTACGTACTTACTTACGTAGGTAGTGAAATTACTTCGAGAGATCAAATTTTACTATAAAATTTTGATGAGTACAACGACTGAGTTTGATATTTTCCGGCAACATAAGTATCCGCTACTGAGTGACTGACAAACAACGCACAGACGAAACTACTGGTCGTAGAAAGCTGAAATTTGGCATGTAGGTTGCCGTACTCCGTAGAGGAGCACTAAGGATTGAAAGGAATTCCGTTGTAATGGTAATTAATTCTAGAACGGGAACAAACAGGATATGCGCGTACGAAGTCGCGAGCCAAACCTAGCAAATAATGTAACAGATTACGAAAAACCTGCCTTAAATATTCATAAATACATATTCAGTGCTTCTTTGCTTCTCATCAGCATCATCAACAGCCTGTTGCAGTCCACTGCTGGACATAGGCCTCTCCAATTGCACACCATTTAGATCTATTTTCCGCTTCTCGCATTCAGTTTCTGCCAGCCGTCCTGCGCAAATCGTCACTCCACCGTGCCTGAGGACGTCCTACGCTACGTTTGCCGAGACTCGGTCTCCACTCTAGAACTCGTTTACCCCAACGGTTGTCGGTTCTTCGACTAATATGGCCAGCCCACTGCCACTTCAGCTTACTAATCCGGTGGGCTATATCGATGACATTGCTTTTCTGACGGATCACCTCATTTCTGATGTTATTCCTTTGCTTCTCACATTCAGTATTTTCAATTCTAGTTACACGTATTATTGCCGCACTTGTAGGGCTTCGGCTTCTTGAATGTACTTATACTTTTACCGTGTGCATAGATGTGGGTACATAAACAATTGAATAAATCAGCGGTCGTACCATGACGTCTTAAAACGTGAGTCTTCCGAGCGAGAAAAAGGGATGGAGCTATATAGGGTGTATAACTCTATCCCTCTTTCACGCTCGGAAGACTCACGTTTTAACACCTCATGGTACGCCCGCTATTCTGCCAACCCGTTTTTAGAGTAGGTACAGGCGTTACATTCATGTTATGTTGCTATGTTGACGTCATTTCATTAGACTACGGAATCGTACCCCTAATCATATTTCAGATGCTGCGGTCTGGAGTGTGCACTTGTGACTCATTCAGGATATTTACTGCTACATAACGTAATGTTTAATGTGTTTATATACCTCTAAAATGCGTGGCTTGTCTAGCTACGTGCGGGGAGATATGGAAAAGTTTGATACGCAATTCATTCGCGTACAAGTATATACATACTCGTACTTACATCCATACTAATATTATAAACTAGCTGCTGCCCGCGACTTCGTCCCCGTGGAATCCCCGATTTTAAAACATTCTTTATCGCTGCTCCGCTCCTATTGGTCTTAGCCAGATGATATATAGCCTATAGCCTTTCTCGATAAATGGGCTATCTAACACTGAAAGATTTTTCAAATCGGACCAGTAGTTCCTGAGATTACCGCGTTCAAACAAACAAACAAACTCTTCAGCTTTATAATATTAGTATAGATAGGGAATATTTTTTGTTTGTAGCGAATAGGCTCTGAAACTACTGGACCGATTTTAATAATCTTTTCGCCAATGGAAAGCTACATTATAAGCGAGTAACGTACACTATATTTGATCCCCGCATTCCCACGGGAACAGAAACTAAGCGGGTAAAACCATGGGCCGCTGTTAGTAAATTATGGATGAATTGCGCAATTTTGACGTAATTCATATCCTTCTGCTGATAAACAAAACTCCACTATACTTTGGCGTACACTAGCAGTTTGTAATTAATTAATAATAACCCTCGAGTCATCTCATCAGTAATAGGATCTAACTAACATCGTCACTTCCTGAAATCTGAAGCTGTTTGGCAGCTGCCAAGCGAAGACATTTCACTTTGTTATGCTTCAAAATAACATTTGTCACGTTCCTAATATATCAGTTTTGAGAAGTTGTTGACTAAATAATAAAAGCCGCACGGGTCTGTCTTCAAAGTTATGGAAGACTTGCCGAGCTACTTGGCGTTCCTTGGATGGGTGATTAACTAATCCAAGACGGTATTGGCACGAGAAAACGAAAAACCTATACCGATTAATTGTGAAATAACCATAAACAATAACACAATACGAATATACATCCATGAAAAAGGACGTTATAAAAACTTTTTTGAAAGCGACTCACACTCTCGCGGAATAAGAAAGAAAGAAGAAACAAAGAAAGAAAGAAGAAAGAAAGAAAATAAATTCAAAGCAAGAAGAAGCTCCAATGCCAATGAAGTCGAACATCAAACAGCAAGTTTTACTACTAATAAAATAAAGACTTGCGCTCCGCTCTTTCTATTGTAACAGACAAACAAACTCGGCGCGTGTTGCTGCATGCATACGTCAACACCAAACACCTAATATAGATTTACCATAGACAATATCCCTGGCCTACATAGAGCAAACTCTACAGACTACGCACACACCATCTCATACAAATCTATACTAATATTATAAAGCTGAAGAGTTTGTTTGTTTGTTTGTTTGAACACGCTAATCTCAGGAACTACTGGTTCGAATTGAAAAATTCTTTTTGGGTTGAATAGAACATTTATCGAGGAAGGCTTTAGGCTATATATCATAACGCTTAAGCCAATAGGAGCGGAGCAGCGATAAAGAATGTTTTAAAATCGGGGATTCCACGGGGACGAAGTCGCGGGCAGCAGCTAGTTAAATATAAAAGTTTACCCGTAAACTGGCGCTGGAGTTGCACAGAACAATAACAAAATAGTGCTGCAAGATGGAAATGGACGATAGATAAGTATATTGTAATATTAATACCTGTAATGATGAAGAATCATTCAATTCTGATAGACAAACGTACCTATACCCCATTCACAATAAGATTAGACATTTGTGAATGGAGTATAGGTACCTGTTACACATTTATTTTTCTATACAAATATTATAAAGAGGTAATATTTGTGAGTTTGTGGCGTTGTAAGGGTAATCTCTGGATCTACTGAACCGACTTTCAAAATTATTTCACCAATAGAAAGCTACGTTATTGTGGAGTGTCATAGGCTATATTTTATCCCCGTATTGCCACGGGAACGGGAACAACACGGGTGAAATCGCGGGGCGCTGCTAGTCATCTATAATTTCGATCGTGTGTGATCGTGAGTCGAAATGACAAAAGAAAAATCAATTTGGGGTGATTTTAGTACCTAACCATGTAGGCCTTTACAGTCTACGAGTCTACAAAAGCATTATTCGAACGTCGGGAACACTCGAATGATTAAAGTATTACTTTCTGAAATCATACAAAAACATGCAAATATCCAACCTCCTGTCATCCAAGTCTAAATATACTAACAAAACACCCCGACTGCGTCTACACAATATGACGTCATACGCAACCAGAAAAAACGCAGAATACAAGAAACTAGTTTACAGTAACGAGACAATAAAACACAAACAAACTTATAAAAAGAACTGTCCAGTGGAGAAAGATCTTGATGGTTTGAGTGGTTACGTAAATGTCTGTTTGGTATTCTATGTTTATATTAATCGTAGATTTCATCTACATATTACTATTGTATTGTATCTATTTTAGCATACTGTATTGATTTATTTATGTTTGGGTTTTGGTCCATGTTAACTTTAGATTTGCAACCAAGTGCAACCACATTTCGTGTACAGGCTGTCTCTATGGGCGTACCCCGGGGAGGGGGGGGGGGGGCAGGGGAGGGCAGCTGACCCCCTTGAAAATCTCAGAGAAAATGTAAGAAATCGCCTAACTACTAATCAAAGGGTAAAAGGGGCCTTATGTGCTAACTTTTGAACCGCACAGTAGACATTGGCAAACCGCACAAAGCAATCGCCACAAAAAAAAGGCTATATTTTATCCCCATATTCCCATGGGAACGGGAACTACGCGGGTAAAACCGCGTGGCGCTGCTAGTCTATAAATAAAGAAGGATGAGCTGTTTGTTAGGATTAATTCTCTCAATAAACTTCCCCAAACAACAAGGCAATTAATTGAATATAGAATTTGTATGTAATACAGAACATGATTTAAAAGAGTGTCCGTGGAGTTTCTTGCACGTTCTTCTCCATAGAGATCTACGCTTTGGAACGTGCAGATAGTTTCACCTCTTTCGACTTGACAATTCAAAAGTGCCAGTAAAGGGTTTCATTGAAATAAATGCTTTCCGCCTTATTCCAAAACAAGGTTTTTCTTTAAACCAGGTTTAAACCATTGAGCTCGGTTTTGTATTTCGAATCTTGATCATGTCAGAATAAGATTCAAATTACAAACCCTGGCTCAATGGTTTAAACCTGGTTTAAAGAAAAACCTTGTTTTGGAATAAGGCGGTTTGAGTTTGAGTTTATGCCTTTGCTGCGGTTCTGACGTAAGTGGGCAATGATGGCAGATATATCTGACAGCAAATATAGAACGTACATTTGCTAAGTAGTAAGAGGAGCTCGTGGCTAAATTATAACAGCCGTACGGGTCGATCTTTGAGGTTAAGCAACGCTTGCCGAGGCTGGTCTGTGGATGGGACCATCTTTACATAACGAGACTTCTCCGTGCCTCGGAAAGCACGTTAAGCCGTTGGTCCCGGCTGTCATTTCGAGATCTTTGGCAGTCGTTACGGATTGTCAGAAGCCAGAAAATCTGACACCAGTCTTGCCAAGAAGTACCGTGTTCCCCAGTTAATGGGTTGTGGAGGTCTGGTAGGCAGCCGCTCCGCGTAAAATACTGGTGTTCAGCTGAATCCGGCTTGTCTGGGAGCCGACCCCAATACAGTTGGGAAAAGGCTAGGCAGATGACATATGCTAAGTAGTGACGATCTTCTCTTTGGTGCCTCTACCTGGAAACGGCTGAATGAGAGGATCCAAAGGACGATGGTTACAAGTTTTGCGATTGAAAGGACTATGTTGAACAATAGACGATGTCTAATTGTAAGAATTATGAAATACGTAGGCCCTGAACGAAAGTAGGTCCATCTTTCGAAGTAAGCAAAATAAAACATGCAAAAGACAAATAGTGACAAGTGTGACAACACAATTGGAATAAGGGCGGCAAGAGCGAGAAACTTATAATATAATATATAAAGTTAATATTTTTACTTAATCAGATCAAAGAAAGAAAACATATTCATTTAGGACTCGCACAAAAAAAAGCTTATTATTAAATTTAAACTGTGCGAGGCCAAAAAAGGTCCCTATCTGAGCATATGCTGCGATATTACAAAAAAAAATTAGTAAATAGGCCACAGCACTGGTGTTCTGATAGGGCCTGTGATGCCACAGATACACTTAACACACACAGAAAAAAACAAATCTAATATGGGAGAGTGTCTGATTCTGGATAACATTAACCAACAAGGTACCAACGACGTAATGTAAGACGTCAACTTGCAGGCCTTTATGAAACCCTGGTACATTGCCAAGATGCATTTAGTGATAAATGCAAATAAACTAACTGAATCCTTGAAAAAGATACTTACATGTCAAAAACAATGTTACGCACCTCGGACCAAATTCACATTCGTATTTATGTCAAGATGCAGTTTTTTGGAAACTTGATCAACCCCAGGAGAGGTTCAAGATTATATGCCAAAGCAACGTAAATATTCTATTCACGTGTGTTATTTGGGTCGTTCTTATTTTTTTGCGACAATGAATTGGTGTTTCTTAGTTTTACGAGTTTTTCAAGTGATAATATTTTGATTTCAGTGTTAGATATTTCTTTTCGTATGCATATAGTTTTCATTTGGATCATTGAATCTTTGTTTTCATGCCCATAATGTTGTTTATTTTATGGTGATTGTCGTGAAAACACTGTGACAGAGTGGTCCTTTTTGGGTAGGATATAACTGTGAATTACTACTCTCTCACGGTATTTAATGAAAAATTAACACACGCAACAAAAAAATTGGTTACAGAAAGGTAAAGATTACTTAGTATTAAAAGGTATAAAGCGATGAGGATGTAAATTCAAACAATAAAAACATAATAATTTATACTCTAATGTAACACAAAATGAGGTGAGAGACTGACCATTGTCGCAAAAAAAGAAGAACGACCCATTTATAAAGAACTCCTAGTGGCAAGGACAATCCTTTATTGTCAAGCAACCCTAATACACATCGTTTAATAAAAAATAATTGTAAGGTCAAATGGGCTTTATTATGATTACCCCTTTTAATGAAATGGTACCGCGCAGCTGGTTCTGTTCACCGTTACTTTAACTGAAATGGCAAGCAACCATTATATCATAGACATACAAAAAGCATACAAGAAAGGACACCGTTAGTTTGACTTTTGCAACAATTTATGGAAGAAATTTCTGAAGCACGTAGTAACGGTAGCATAAAAAAAAACGACATGACAAGTTATTTAATTTATAAACCTACTAGCTAACGCACGTAACTTCATCTGCAACACAAAAGAGAAAAAAAACTCATTGATGCTCCGCTCCTATTGGTCTTAGCGTGATGATATGAGGAATGGGATATATAACACTGACATAATTTTTCAAATCGGACCAGTAGTTCCGGAGATTTAATATGATTTTGATTAAATGTAAGAACTGTGACAAAGAGAGAGAGCTAATTCTACTAAATTTTAAGCAACGTTCTCATTAGAAATCTGTCAAATACACTTTTAATTGCCTACACTGAATAGAATAGAATAGAATTGAATACTCTTTATTATGTACACCATATAAGTTACAGAAAATATAGAAAAACAAAACAAACAAACAACAAACAAACATTCATCTGTCAGTCAATGATACACTAGTTTTTCATCATATAATAACCAGATACCATACGCTTTTATGGGGTCTGGTTTTAGTCAGATGACACCTCAAATCACCCAACTAGTTTAATTGTTCTCACATTCAAATTCTCACTCCATCCCAGATATAAAGAACAGGCCTAAATCGCAAACTAAAAACAAAAACAACGAAGCATCTGGAAACATCGATAACATACTATACTTCACCACAACATCGAACAAGTTTGAAAGTAGACACGATCACAGCGACCTGCGCCCGCGTCGCTTTGATCGTATGGTACTTTACGTGCAGGTAGCTGTGGAAGCTTCGAGAAGGCGCGAACGTTGTTTGAAGCGCCAAAGATTCCCTTTGTTCTGGGGAGCGAGGTCCTTCGATAGACTGGTTATACGTACAGACGGTAACATTTTGAAGCCAGGGATATAAATTATAGGGCTTGTTGTTTGCATAATATTATGTGGCAGTGACAGTCATTTTATAGTAGGTACATAATTTCTAGTTATTTAATTAAGACAGTGAAAGTTTGTGAACATATTTACGTGTTGCATTAGCAATTTCGCATTTGTTAAGCACTCGGGACAATGTTCTGGATAACAATAACAAATTAAATATTTAAAAAAATAAACACATTTTAACACACAGTCGAATGTAGGTACTAAAGGCAGGCAATTTGTGAAGTACTTACTAGACGTAAACCCATACCCATTCACTTAGAATTTTCTCTAATTACCAATTGGAAAGTCTCCATGTGTCCATATTAATATTACAAATGAGAGGGTAGCTCTGTCCGTCTGTTTGATTCCTTTTCACATCGTTCACGCCCACGGCGACCATGTTTTGGATAAGGACATAGGATACTATTTAATTATTTAAACTTTATGTACAATAGTGATACATGGGCGGACTTAATGCAAAAAGGCATTCTCTACCAGTCAACCTTTGGGTTAAAAAGACAACACTGTGGTAGTTGTACAACAAATAAATAAAATACACTAAATTTTTTTGTTGGGAAAGAAATTACAAATAATATTATATACAATACTAATAAAATACATATATGCTAAAATAATAAACTAATCAATATGATGTTTTATAATATTTTTTTATGTATAAGAGAATTTATAAATCACATTGTGACGAAGACCAAATTAAGAATGACAGCCTTTTAAATAGTGTTGACGGATTTTACGCTTAAAGGAAAATTTAGACTCTGCCTCCTTGATGTCAAGGGGTAGCATATACCAGAGTTTAATGATAGAAATAGCTTACGAATTAGACATAAACCCGGTGCGGTGAGAAGGAATATAAAGAAGTAAGTTTTTGGATGCTCGAAGGTTAAGACTGTGAGAACTGCCCAACAATTTATCTCGGGAGTATGATTGGTTAGGATAATAAAACACTTTTTTTGTCTACACTTATATTCATTCATTCATTGCACAATTGCACATCATGCAAACAGCGAAGAAATGCAATTCACTGCGAGTCTCCTGCAGTGCTATTCTGTAAAACTCACGTGCGAATACGATTCATATCTCATTTTCGATTACACTTCGTAACTCACCTGAAGTGAAAAGTATTTGGTATTCTGACTGTCAAGTTAAATAACTTTTCACTTAAAAGTAGTTCGCTTCAGCTATGTTCTCACTTAGTGGGGCTAGCGTAGTTTTCATCAAGTTACAGAATACCAAATACAGTTTTCACCGCAGAATCAGAAGTGAGCACTGGAGTGAGTTCTTACAGAATAGCATTGTGATAACTACAAGCTGGGATCTTTAAATCAAGAGTGAATAGGTAACTGCTAGGCAATCCTGTTCCATGGTCGACCACATCATCGCGTTCCATCAGGTGGAATTGTGATCAGACGCGAGCCTATCTATGATACCATTATAAAGAGGAAAGATACAAATCTTTTCTCTGTGTAACGAACAAACCCAAAAACTACTGGACCGATTTCAAAATTTCTAGTTTAGAATCTGTATTTTATATTTGTATGATTTTACTCTGTAACAGACTATATTAAAATAAATAAATGTCCATCCCGTGCGTGCGAAACCATGGCCGCGCCGCGAGTTCTTTTTTTTTGTTGTAGTGTGGCACTAGTTATATCTTTGTGCACCGCGCGAGTTCTTTATATTCTTGATCGAACAATGAAACTCGCCAGTATTCCAGGGCCTAATTCAGGGTGCTAATGTGTAAAGACTAAAAATTTATGACAACAATGCGCTTCACAAAGACCGTTCTCTCGATCCTTGAACACACAACCTGCAAGTTCACCCTATCTGCAAGAACAGACGATCTAACAATATCTCTGGATTTCACGTTATCACCGATAACGCTATCTAATCTAGTATTGTTGTAGTGATTACTTTATGAAATTATATGGCCGCCGCCGATCTTATTGTTTGTGAATCTTTGCTGGGTTTATGGAATGATTGGTGTGGACGTCACTGGGGAAATAGTGGTAGATGTGCAGAGTTTAATTAGGCAAGAATATATATTTACTCGAAGGATAAACTGCATAGCGGTGCAAAGGGACCCGAGTACATTCCTCCTCCTCCATCCTAACGTTTCAATGAGCTGGGAGCCAAATCAAACAATCAACTGCAATCAATGGTCCACCCCACGAATGTCCACGAAGAGTTACAGTACAGGAGGAGTGGCGAAGGATTGTGAAGCTTGCCACCATCCCTGAGGCCACGACCACGACCACTCTGCCAAGAGTGTAACGACGAAGAAGGTTTCATAAATAACGTAATACAAAATGAATGTCATAGCGTTTTTAATGATGACTGTTCAATATTTCGTTATTCACGTTGGAATATAAATTTTTCGTGCAGTTAGGATTAAGTCCATGTTATTAAAGGGAAAACCTTTCTTCAATTAACAGGACAATTCTGGACTTGAGACTTATCAAACAGAATTCCAAAACGAAAAAGTAAAAAACCCATTGCACTACCAGACGCGGGGATCGAATCTGTTCCTAGCGACATCTGGACCAGCGAGCCAGACAATCATGTCGATGGAAATAGTACGTACTGATTACTGTCAATCTATCTGATCAAATATCTGTTGTGGACCGTGGACTTTGAACAGGCAAACTAAGCAAAGACACTTCTCGGTTCTGAGAGGATATTCAATTTAGTTTTCCAAGAAATTCCATTTGATGATCCTACTTAGACTTAGCATTTCACGAATAAATTAATCTAGATTTTTCCAGCTAATTTTATCTCCTGCCCTCTCCAGACAATCTACCTACCCGGAACGAGTGGAACAAATCCAAATCACCACGTCTAGAAATTATGGACAGACATTCCCTAGCCTATTAGAGTGGCTAGGGAATATCTTTCGTTATACTAAATATCATTTGAATGCTGACGGTACATTACAACAATAATCTTAAAGGTATAAAATAGCAGTCTCAGATTTCTAGCTAATTTTACATGACACCGCACCGAGAGAAAACACAATTGATTGCACGGAATATTTCATGATTCAAAGTCATATTATGAGTCACCGAGTGATTTTATGAACGATTTCTTGAAAACCATAAACGGCTGTGTTCACTGCAACTTACAGAGCGAGATAGGAAATGATTTTTTTTAAATCCTTCTCCCTCAGACTGTTTGCATGTCATTGCTGAGAGCAAATAAGATGATAGTGGAGGCAATTATGCTTATCAAGTCATTGGTTATAAGATATAGACTTAGATACAGTTAATGACAAGATTTGCTTTAAATTGTGAAATTCACCTTCATAAAATTAATATTATGAACCCGAACAATATTAACATTCAGATTCCGGTCAGCGGTACACTCAAATTACAGATTACCGAGGCCCTGACTCACTGACTTATATTTTTACTTTACAAGGGACAATGACCCCACCAATAAGTTCAAATGCTCCCGTACAAGTCAGTGCAAAAACACAACACAACGATAAGGAGATAATAAGTAGCGCACACAACAAATTGACAACAATTCAGACACAATTCCTGAGCAAACTGCATGAAATTGAACCTCAAACATTCGAATTATGCTAAAATGTACAAACGCACACATCAGTCGTTCATTCATGAATTCCATGACGCAAGTGCGTTCAAAAACATAAATAAAACACGCGATTTAGCACCTATTCCGGTTAATATAAGTTATAAAATAACAGTACTTACCACCTTGTGGGTTGTAACACAGAGTACACACAATCAGCTGTTCACTTAGCGAAAAATTCACACTGTATTTTTGTAAATAAGGCAAGCACGTGCGGCCGGCTTGACAGGCAAAACACATCTGGCCAGTTAGTTCAGGTTGCCGTTCGACTGAGACGCGGGACGGCCGCGCCTCTAGCCACAACACCGCATTTTTGTAACACTTAAAGAAAATCGCTCCCGAAATATTCCTTTTCAAACTCAAAATGCGCCCTCTCTCCTCGACAGTCCCACTTTGAATGCTATCATCTACGTTAATTATATTGTTTACACAGTAACAGATATAAGCTTATTTAACTTTGACAATCCAGATAGATAACAGTGGAATTTTACGTAATAATTTTTGTTGATATGCAAATAACGATTTTTTTTTTCTTAAAACTTCAGTGTGACGGTACGATGACATTCTCATGTCGTCAAGGTTAACTGAAGTAGGTTTTAAATTAAAATTTCTACCTCCTTAATTATAGATTACTATTGCATAAAATTAGAAAAAGTTCAAAGCACCTTATTTTAACTTAAAACCCCCAACTTTTTGTTTAGAATCTGTGTCTCCTTCATCATCCGTGTTTGGTACCATATATCGTACTTTTTTTATCTGGTTGGGAAGTCATCAAATGACGTCTCCCACTCTGGGCGGAGCGGAAGGGAGTGTCAGACTCCTACTGACTAAAACCCACCCGTGTTCAGCCTAGTACCCTTTGCGTTCCAGGGCCGCGGTGACTTTTTCGAAAAAATTCCGCAGACCTAGCGGGTAGCCATGTTATTATATCGTCTTCACTACATGCCACTAAATCAGGGCCCGCTTCACTCACCAAAAGTCCAAAAATATTACCATAACAAGCGTCATTGCATCGTTCTTGTTTAGCAACTACAATTTATGTTTCTTTCTTCAATAAAACTATAAATTAAAATATTCTACTCTCTTCTTATTAAATACAATTTAAACAATTTCGTTGATCTTGTACCGAAGCTTCTCAATTATCAGTAAATTCAATATTGGTTGATTATTATCTTATTTGTTATCACCTGCTTGAAATTCAAGAAGTCCTAGCAAATGATTATCATCATCATCATCTCAGTGGACAGGAGAGGATAAAGAAGACGTTTCTTTTATCTTCCATTTACCTACTAGTAGGAATGTTTTGTTCTTCCATTTTGCCCTGTCAACTGTCAGTATATCCCAAACTCCCTCTAAAACCGCGAATTGGTGATGATTATTAATCTTGGCACTAAACAAAGCACATCTTACGACTTTGATGTATGGGTCAGGACCAAATTTTTGACGGATACAGACACGCTGTGGTGTCCGACTCATAAGTGACAAAATATTGCGTACAATACATGCCTTAAAATAATTTTGGACATTTTCTAATAATATTTTAATATGTTATAAACAGTTTCATTCATTAAGTAAATATACTAGAAGCTTAATTTCTTCAAAATAATATATATTACCAAGCTCGGTGACTTTTACGCTATGTAAAATACGCATGTCCTTGCTTGACTACCTAAGATAATTTTGCCGCTATTTTTTTTTCAACGTAAGCTGGCATTTATAGTTTAATATTATTAAAGCCTTATAAACACCAGTAACCGTTTTTATAAATAATACCACAATAACCATTGTTGTTTTAATTTTTACAAATTATTTTACATACATCCCAAAATTGTTTCCGTTGTAATACTCCTGTTGTGCGACACTATAATTTCGAAACCAATAAACGTGTGTGGATGTTTCTTGATTATTTAGTACGGCAACATTGGCTTCAAGCTGGCACCAAAATTTCGGATACAAACCGCCATGCTTTTTTACTGTCATTTGAGATTGTGTTTGTGTCGTCAGCGCGTGTCGTTAAGATTTCCTGACTTTAGGTGAGTAAAATTGTAATATTTTTACATTTTTCCAGAAAATGATGATATGTTTATGAATCCCCTATAACTTTATTGTTAAAAGGAATGCAGAAATGTTCGATTAATGGTTATATTTGTGAACTGTTGCATCTTTATGGTTAGGTCGTGAATAATTTTCATTCCGTTGTGCGATTTGTGACACGAAATTGTGCGACGTGTCACAAGAGAAATTTATAAAGCTGTGTTTACATTCATTCTAATCTCAATAGTTACCTACTTATTAAACGATTCTTAAATATTTAGATTATTGTTTAAATATTTGTAAATTGTTTTAACTTTTTAAGCCAAAGCCTTAGAGCGTGTTTTAGTAGGTTTGTTTGGTATGCCTGTCTCTACAAGATGTTGTTTTGCATTCTAGTAAAATTGATTATTTATGTCTTTTATGACAACCTCCTGAAATTTGACGAGGATGCAAAACAACACTTGTATATTACTTGCTCTTTTTCCTTTTTTTTTAGTGTGGAGAAATGGTTATGCATACTGCACCACCACAAGGAGATAGTGCAGATATTTGGGACTCCAACCCATTAAAAAACCGTGTCAACCTGTGCCGTTTATAACGAGAATACGGATACGCGTTAGCACTCTCCGCAAAACCACCGCGGCTGCTATTTTACCTTCTTGATGCTACATAGATCATTTAAATTTTAAAATTCGACATAATCTATTGAATTTTTAAAAGTCAAAGAATAAAATATGTTGCTTATGTTGTTAGTAAGTAATACAGACCTGCAAGGTTGTTATTGTTTTACCAAACTGTTTTGGATTCTATTTGAAAGTTTTGGTTTTGTAATTAAATATTTCTCGAAGTATAATGTTTTTTATTTATTCCACTTACCTACCTAAAATTTTACGACTATTTACACACACCCTAATAATTTTATTGTGCTACATTTATTTTCCATTGTGACACATTCCATTGTGATTTCCGTTGTGCGATTACGTCAAAAATTTGGTCCTTACCCGTACCTATGTACTTATTAATAATTGACTATTTGATAATATTGTGAGTAAAGAGCTCCAACGGTCACGTTCCGTTCATGTTTGCTTCCACAATCGTATTGTACAAATTAAACAGCCGTAATTATCTACTTCACGCCTACAACTGCACTTGTTTCTTTAATGACATGTTCAGATAATGGCGACGTAATAAGTTCATCACGTTTCAATAAAAACGATTGTAGGAGTACGAGTAACCAATCAAATTGATTCTTTGGTGAGACGTCATCAGTTGCGTTCAGTAAGTCGATTTTGTAAAAAAAAAATAGCGTGGAAACTTCGAGAAACTTCGTGTCGTTCCATCTACCGCTCTATTTTGTCAAAATTTCATCGTGTTAACTTAATTGGACTGAGTATGAAGTGAATTGTCATTGTCCATACGGTTTATATGAATTGACAGCTTACTTCATGCTTATTTCACCTAAGTTTACACGGTGACATGTTTACAGAATTGTACTGTTGAAGCTATGGATTAACGGCCCATTGCACCAAAGTTATGTCAGTGAGATGTTTTCAGAATCGCCCGTCTCGCGTTCCAATTGATGGTAGACAATTGACAACTCACTTCACCTAAGTTACCATGGCATTATTATTTTTCAATTATCATTCATCTAAATGCACCGGGGATAGTATTCGCCAGTTCAGTCGATTCATTCCAATCTTATACATAGACGCATGCATCCAATAGTACCTACTACCTTATTCTGAATCGAGAACACGATATAATTTTTCTCAAGCTGGGAATCAAATACAAGAATTCAGCAGGTGCTTCATATTGAAGCATGATCTTTGATCCGTATACTTCTTTGAGGAATAAATGTTTTATGTATAAATAATATCTGCTTTAAAAACAATCTTTGTGTTTGCAACTGTCTTACACTTTCTTGCTAAAAGCTAAAAAGACTTAGATAAACTAAGTTTTCTTGCGTCATCATGCAGTCATGATGTTCATGGTGGCACATACTGCAGGCGTCTAATTCCCAGAACTTCTTTTTACTCTCGTACATTGTGTTCGATTGCAGAATTAACGGGACGAGCCATACATTATGTATGTATGTTTGTATTCACATGGTGGCAACTGTTTCTTCGAATTGTTTGTAACCGGACTCAGAACCGTTTCGAGGTTTGACAAGCATTCACCGTATTGCTGTTGTGAAATTTTTGAGTTGTTGTTTTGTAATGTAATTTGGAGATCTTTACCAGTCGTTACAGATTGTCAGAAGCCAGTAAATCTGTCTCCAGTCTTGTCAAGAAGTACCGTGTTACCAAGGTAATGGGTTGTGGAGGTCAGGTGGCACCCGCTCCACGTAAAATACTGGTATTCAGCTGAATCCGGTTTGACTGGGAGCCGACCCTATATAGTTGGGAAAAGGCTAGGCAGATGATAAGGTTCGTTTATAGATTATTGTGATACCTATAGGTATAAATTATTCCAAACTATCACTTCTGTCGGAATCGTAAATATCGTAGATATCCGTGGTACCCAAATATCGTCCAGTGATCTTTAGGTAGACTGTCGATCTTTGCCAGTTGTTGTTGCTACTCACTCAGAATTTGCAGTAGTTGGGATTAAGTGTAGCGCACTTAATCCCAACCACTGCTAATTCTGAGTTGTTAACAAGGATAGTCAGTGGCCTTAGTGCGAGGTTTTTAACGTTCTCGATCACGTTAGCGTAAACATCAATTTTTTAATTCACATCTAGCCGTCAGAAGCTTACTAAAGGGAATTGTATAACGCAGTTATTTGGTCTTGAAAATCAGATAGGCCGTAACTCTTAGTTGGGGATTGCGGAAATATGTATACGGCAGAAGATTATCTTGATATAGGAATTTCAGCTTACATGCTGCTAATAGACCAAAACATCTTCATCAGCACTACATAACACATAGTGTACCACAGGGCAGGATATCGGGTAAGGTGTGTCCAAATACAACGCGGCATTCGAGCGCGGCTGCCGCGCGCGGCTTGCCGCGCTATGATTGGACGACTGCCGCGCGTGGCAGCCGCGAGCTTCCTGCCGCGAGCGGCGAACGCCGCGAACGGTGTAAGTGTTCGTTCGCCGGTGGTTGTGTGTGGACGGTCGTATTTTATCTACACTAATATTATAAAGAGGAAAACTTTGTTTGTTTGTTTGTAATGAATAAGCTCAAAAACTACTGGACCGATTTTAAAAAAATCTTTCACCAATCGAAAGCTACATTATCCACGAGTAACATAGGCTAAATTTTATTTTGCAAATAAATAGGGTTCCGTAAGGTATTTTGGATTTTTCGGACACAAGGTGTAAAAAATCAACCAGAAAAGTTACTTATTTTGCGTACGCTGCCTAAACTATAAAAGATAGAATCATAAAAGATCTATATATGTCGAGTGAGGCACAACAACCATTTTTTTATTCTTTATCTTGGTTTTTTTTTGGACTACATTTAAACGCATTTATTTTACTCATGCTATTAATCCTTATCAAAATAAATTTCCATCACTAAGTACAGTTTATGTAGATAATATTTGGTCTTTGGATGATTAAAATTGGACGTTTGGTTTTGAAGTTATGGCGAAATTAAAATATTAAGATTTCTGCTGCACGGCCCGTTGCGAAGTGGGCGTCACCAATCTTTTATAAATTAGCCACAATAACGTCTTTAATCCTTAAGCATTTCTTCAAAGTGTATTAAATATGTATGATATATCTTTATCAACTTCCCATATTCAAAAAGTACACTTTAAACTATATTTTATAAAAAAAAATATTTAGAAATCGGTTTATAAACACACAAGATATAGATGAAATAAAACTTCCTAATCTCGACGCGCCAGTATGTCTATACGGTTGATTTTTATTTAACGCGTGAAACGGCCATCCGCTGCATCTATAAAAAGGCGAAGGCGCTCACGCACCGACTTCCCCTGGATTGTCCGGTTGAGTTTTAAATTTTTTTTAGTGTTGGATAGCTTTTTTATTGATGAAGGCTGGGATAGGCTATATAACATCACGCTATGATACATAGGAGCGGAGCATCAATGAAAAATGTTACAAAAACGGTTTTTTTTTCTCGCTTATGTGACGCAGACGAAGTTGCGCGGGTCAGCTAGTCTTAATATATATAGATAGATAGAATCATTGATGTATCAAAAAGAGGTAGATACGGGACTTCGTCACAGCGCCCTAATAATCTTAAAAACTGTGGCGTTCGGTAATAGTTGATTTCGTAATAAATCACTTCCAGATTGTTTATCCTCTGTTGATAGATTAGGCGCATCCAACACTGCCTTTTTTTAATACACATTCTTCTATTCCTTCTTCTACGTAATTTACGAATAATAAGTAGAGCTATAACACACACGGCCGCTTTCAATGTGGTGTGATTGTGGTTTAAATACGAAATGAAGAGCGCGGCGTGTGTCGGACATGCCGCGCAGCACTGCCGCGCAGAAGGTCTAAACTAGTCGCGCGGCAAATTTGTATCCCGCGAATGCCGCGCGTAGCTGCCGCGCACTTTGTTCGTTGTGTTTGGACACACCTCTAGACTAGCTATTCGCACGGTTGCGCTGCTGTGGGCTATTCCACGGGGATGTGTCATCGGAAGATGGCAAACATTTTATAATTATCCGGTGACAGATGTAATGAAGCTAGCGATAGTATTTTTAGAGCTCCGTAGCCAAATGGGAAAAACGGAATCCTTATAATGTCGTCATGTCCGTTTGTCAATCTGTCTGTCAGTCCGTCTGTCAGTCCGTCTGTCTGTATGTCACAGCCGTTTTACTCGGAGACTATTAAAGCTACAAAATTGAAAATTGGTAGGTAGGTGCAACCTGTGAACCGCTATTCAATAGTGCTGTTATATTATGGATAAAAAAAATATTTTAGAGGTGGCACTCCATACATGTAACTGACTAATATTTAAATGAAATAAAAGTGCATTATTCAAATTTACTTTTATTTTTAACTACCTATAAAGCAGGATCTGTTTGTAGTTTGTACTACACATAGATACCTAATCTTTCATGTGGGTGTCTTTGTGTAGTGTGGACGAAATAGCCGCGGAAGATCTTACTTAAAAAGTCTGACTTGCCTCCCCCTAGGCCAGAAGCTGGGTACGCCCATGATTACTCATTAGGTATGTCATAGCGTGATTTTCCAAAAGATAACTTTTTATGACGAAGTGATTTTAGATGAGTGAGATTTGCAAATAATGATTACTAGCGACCCGCCCCAGCTTCGCACGGATGCAATGTAGATACTAATGTTTTCTCTACTATAATATGCATGTATTATACATATAAACCGTCTTTAAGAATCAGTCTATCTATTAAAAAAAACCGCATCAGAATCCGTTGCGTAGTTTTAAAGATCTAAGCATACATAGGGACAGACGGCGGATAGCGACTTTGTTTTATACTATGTATTGATTCAGGTTGATGGTCTTTTTGTTGGTAACCATGTCTATGTAGTTAATAAGGTATTCTTTGCTTTATATTTAACAGTCGTTTTCATTTTCTCATCCAATATAGACAAAAAAAAGAAACAAGAAATCCAATAAATAACTTTAATAACAATCGATTACACGATGTAATAATAATAATAATAATTAACATGATCAAAACTCGTAATTTCATATCATACTTAAAGTCCAATAATTAGAGCTTATTTAATTAGATAGTTATCTATCTTAACTTGATAGATATTTTAATTAAGTAAATACATAATTATATTAGGCAGACATTAATAGGTATTCAATATTTAAAATGTCTCTCCAAATTGTTGTGCATATAAATGTGATACAAGAAATAGTATATTGTTTTAAACTAGAAATACTTGACACTATGTGTGCACTTACGATGATGCTATACTCTTAGACCAAGACCAAGAGAGCAGTGGTGGCCGAGTGGTAACGGCCCTGACCTACAAATTGTAGGTCGCGGGTTCAAACCCAGCCAGGCGCATTACTTTGTATAATTAATTTCATCACCACTGCTCTCAAAACGGTGAAGGAAAACATCGTGAGGAAACCGGCATATCCTAGAACCAAAAATTCACCAACCCGCACTGGGCCGGCGTGGTGGATTACGGCCCATTCCCTCTCCTAGAGAGGAGGCCTGTGTCCCAGCAGTGGGAACATTAAAAGGATGATTATGCTTAGGTATGCTTAGACCAAGAGCTAGCATCCGACGTCACACGCTCATTGTAACGCAGTCCTAACGTGGCAAAGATAATGTTGACAATATTTAATAGGTATATTAAGATATTTTGTAGACATTGGTCAAAATTTTAAGTTAAATACGGTTAACTAGAATTATTTAAATGACTTTTTACAGTAATGGCACTAAATTTTCCGACGAACATTCGAATGTTCACATAATCACACTATTGTTCTTGTGCGGTATAAAGCACGAACAAATAATAATTATAATAGCAAACATATTAAGTACATAGTCACAATCAATATAAAATCAAAATAAAAAGTCTTTTATTCACACTAGACTGAGAGCCAGCACTTTTTGATCGTCAAATTTCCCCCAAAACGCCCGCCCGTCACCACTTCCTAGTGTTTTAGCTGGGAAGAAGTGGCGCAACAAACGCCCCAGCAACACATCTGTCTGTTGCGTTTTAAGAACTTGAATGTATACAATAGTAGGTATGCAAAGTCATTAATACACACACAGAGGGAAAATAAAATGTAACTAACATAGAAATCATAAATCAATTCACTATAAAAGAGTAGAATAAGTCAATTAAGAAAAAACGGATTGACCTACATAGTCATCACATAAATAAAAATCAATATGATATGACCTCATATAACCTGCGATATAATAATAAAATGCCTATTCATTTAATAATTATAATAATAATTAATAGGTGACCTAGTAATTCAAGAGAAACTACTTCTAGGTAGGTAATATTCAAATGTGCTCAATTCCAACTTCTAATCTTAATTCTAAATAAGTACATAATGAATAAATACTCTCCCATAAAAAGCAACGATAACGTAAATAATTGGGATCACATTTTATTTACCTAATATAATACAAATTAACATTATTTTTAAGCGTAATATAATAATAAAATAGTTTCAGCCAAATTTTCGGCCAAAAAATACAACCCAATTTTAAATTTAAAAAAGTACAAAATAACTTTAACTTCGCAAGTCGGTGTTTTTGGTTGTTTTTTCGTTTTTTGACACAGACTTCCGAAATGAAAGTAATGTTTTTTTTTATTTAGAAGTCGGTTGATTTTTTTGTAAAAATATAAAATATTTTTACTCGTGATAAACTACAGCTAAATGTACCCCTTCATAACGTTCCGATGTACAATAAACTGGTCTATACAATATAATAATCAGCAGTGACGGATTAAGACTACCTGATGCCCTAAGCAATCCACGCCTGAGGGCCCCCCTATCCGTATGTCAACTAAAAACATTTATTTTTTTGTAAAATAAGATGATGAGATGTAACGTACCTTAGAAGTGGAGTAGGTATGACAACAATAAAAACTAAAGCATAATTTAGTTATTTATTAAAACGTGCTTTGCGGCTTTTCCGGGCTTTGAATTCACGCAAGATAGTATTAACGTCTAATGTTTTTAACATATCGGACTCTATGTATAATATCGATAAATTATCGAGAATTTCTTGTATTATCTTTGTCCTTTTTAATTTTTTAATTTTGAAAAAGAACGTTCCGCTGAGCAATTTGTGAGCGATAAAAATATACGCAGGGCTGTTTCCACATTAGTGAAAGCTGATTCAATTTTATCATCATGTATTATTGGGGGTTTTGACTCTAGGTTGGACTCTATATCAACTTAAAACGCGCAAATTAGTGCTAGATCTTTTTTTCGTGTGGTGTTTGGTGACATGAGAGTGAGACGTGATGCCCTAAGGACGGATTTTTTTGTGCTTCTTCTGGTGCCCCCCCAGACGTTATGCCCTAGGCAATTGCTTAATTTGATTAAGGGTTAATCCGTCACTGATAATCAGTCATGTGATTTCAGTAGTCCCGGCAGATTTGCTATCGTTTATTGAAGAGTTCCGTTTCCTACCTCCGAAGTTCTTCATCAGATCTTCACCAAACTAGAAAGATAAACCACTTCGAAATACTACGATGCTCTTCCAAATCATCGTATACTTACAGCTTTTTTTTTTTACATCGACAAGTGAAAATGAGAACCTCATCAATGTAGTCGAAGCCAATTAAATACGTATTATTAGGGATAACTCAAATACTAGTAGTCAGAAAGAGTCGTCGCCCCACTCAAATTTATATGGGACCACACGACAAGCACCAGCTTTCGAATATAAAAATAATCATCAAAATCAGTACACCCAGTAAAAAAATAAAAGTAATGACAGACAAAAAAAATACAATCGAATTGAGAATATCCTCCTTTTCTAAGTCCATTTGATTGACATCTGATGAGAGTACCTACCTATTTGAGTTATCCCTAATAATGCGTGGCTTCGACTACATTGATGATGTTCTCATCCTCAGTCGTCGATGTACTCGTAAAATGAAAAAATAAAATTGTGTACCATCGGCAACAAGTTACCGACGTACAGCTATTAAGACCCCCCCACCCATAGTTTGGTGTGTTTGCGAGTAATTCCTGTCCCGTCTACCATGGTTTGGAAGAGCATCTTAGTATTTCGAGGTAGTCCCTTTCTAGTTTGATGAAGATCAAAGTAAATGATATCAAATCTTCCGGGATTGCTGAAATCGCATGTCTGTTTATTGTTTACACCAGTTTATAACACGTACGCTGTGATCGGTACGTTTAGCTGTGTATAAAAGTATAAAATAACTTTAATTTGTGTTTTTTTGTTTAGAAATCGGTTGTATTTTTTTAACCAAAGGTTGAGTTGACTACGGATCATAAAACACACGATAAGAAGATAAATGATTGCTTTTAATAGTTAGCTAAATCATACGATCTTAAAATAAATCACAATGGAACAAGATGACTCGATGCTAAAACACGCGTCCGAAACCACAAGGCGGATTATCTTAATTGCTTTAAATTGGTGTTTAATTAAAATCAATGGCCCAATTGACAGTCGCGCCTTCAATTGACTAACAAATTGAAAAGATTTTGATCGTCTACAAAAAATAAGGCGACACAGGCGTATAAGATATTGTAATTATGTATTTTGCTAGTTATAAAAATCTTTATTCTATTTGGCCGTCCGTTGGATTAACAAAAAGAAAATTGACACGGATCTTTTGTCTTTGTGAAAAAATATAAAGATAAAGCGCATCTAAGTTCTAGAGTGGGGGCTGGTGACGTCATGTCGCTAGTAAAAATCGTGGCACGTAGTGAAGTCACGCGAGTTTTCAACGCACTTTATCGTCTTCATTTAGTGTTTACGTTTTTTTTTTAAATATGTGTCTATTTATTTTTAAAATATATATTTGTAAAATACCCTATTAGCATTTAATCACAAATCGTAAACGAAACGGGAAAAGTTGGTAGTTTTTTTTTTTTTTTGTTCTTATAAAACGAAAAATAGTCGCATAAATTCTAGAGTAACATAATGTATTTGAATTAAAGTGTAATTTGCAACATAAAAGGTCACAATACTAATAACTACAGGCTTTAAATTTCATACTAATTCACTTAATTAATTTCTACAAAAATATAACAACTTCGTCTAGGAAGAACAAATTACTTTTCGAAAATTCAATTACACTCGTATGTTTACATACATAACTAGAAGGGTAAATACTCTTAAAAATACTAGATTTAGGTATGTCTGAACAAATACTATGGGAACCATTAACAAGTTACAATCTGTGCCTTAATGGTGATTACACGAGTATTAAACGTAGTACCAACTCTTAGACAAGGCAATTTTCTTTACGTCTACATTAGGGCAGTGGCGTAGCTTGCCCTCGACGGGCCCTGTATCAAAATGTGTTGAGGGGCCCCCCAACAGTATAAAGTTTTTTTTTATAAAAGAAACAAAAAATGCTCCAATTCATTTAAAAAAATAACAATATTGATTTGAAAACAAATAACTTTAGTATCTTATTTTACTTATCTGAATTGTATATTATTAATTCGGTGTATTGTGATTATTAAACTAAATTTTTGCACAGCACACAGCAGTTATATTAAAAAATGTTAATAACCTATAAAACATTACGATTTTTTGCATACACACATTCGGGGCCCCAGTAGCCTGGGGGCCCCGTATAGGTAATTGATACGGCTTATACGGCGGTAGCTACGCCTACCTTGCAACCTTAGAAGTCTGCTGCATCAACGAATGAGGTCGATTCATAAGACTCTAAGGCCTTCTTCATCAACCAACCAGGTAGATTCAAAAACTCTGCCAGCCAATCACTGGCCCACAGCTCTGCTGGGTTGACCAATCAGACTTGCGTATTGCGTATGCGTATATAAAAAATAGCCAATAATGGTCACATAAGTGACTATCATTGGCTATTTTTTGCGCACAATTCTGTTTTCACTTTGGATTTTTTGGACTAGGTTTTTAATATGATTACATTTAAGTATTGCTAGAAGTGAATAAAATTCATATACGTGTACCATGTTGTGCTTGTGCGCAGTAGTCAAATTCTAAGGTAGTGTAACGATTATAAACTTAATGATTTGTTACTCTTTGCTTGAATGTATGCGCACTTACATACATACATTCAAGCTAAGAGTAACAAATCAAGAAATCAGGGAAAAACATTGTTCAGAAAATTACATGATGGAGTGCCTTTAACTATCCTCATACCTGTACTTAGAAGGTCCTTTTTTCTGGATGGGAAATCATTAAAAGACTTCACCTTCTCCCACTCTATGCGGTGCGGAAGGAAGTTTCAGACCCTTACTGAATAAAACCCATCCGTGTTCCTCCTAATGCCCTTGCATTCCAGAGTCGCGGTGACTCTTTCGAACTAAATTCCGCAAATCTGTTAAGATTCTACCAACTGACACTGCAATTAACATGGCCGACTACTGAACCCAAACTATAAAAAAGTTAACCAAACCCATCGATCAATTCCAAGCAAATTGGATAGTAACCTTATGCCCAGTTTTTCGAGCGAAACTGTTCACTAAATTGTTGTGAAAAATTATCAAACGCTCGTTATCTAGCTTCGGTTAGTTGAATAAGTTTTCAACAGCCAATTGTATTTAGCTATTTTTCTTGTTTTAACCGGTGTTTTACATCCGTGTATTCATATCCTAACCGTCGTCCTTTAACAGTCGTATGAAGTGGCTATATTACGACAGATATAAACAGTGTGTTAGTCTGCTGAACCAGTGTGTTATTGAAATCTCGTCAAAAACCTTGAAACCTTTTGTCGTCAAACATTGAACGAAAATAACGTGGGCTTCACAATTCCCTGACTACAAATTCAACGCTGATCCTCCATTCGCTTGCCCTAAGCCATGCTGATGTCGTCCGTAGCCTCCCGCCGCAGCTGGTAGGTCCTGACCGGCTGTATGAGAGAGATCAGCAAGCCAGCCACCACGATCCAGCCTCCGGCCAGGTAGAAAGACAGCTCCCAGGACAGAGTTACGTCGAATATGAAGCCTGAAACAAAGAAAGAAATCATTTATTCGCAAAGAATGTGGGTACAAAATAAGATGTAACCATTGTAAAAGCAGTTCCAACACACTCTACCGACCACCCGAACTTAGACAGAAAAAAATCTTACAAACGTTTGACTAACTGATTAATAATTTTGCATATACATATTAACAAAGGATATAATAAAATTTGAAATATAATAAATTAATATAACATTATACACTCTTGTCATTTAAAAATCTTGAATTGAATAATAACATTTATCTAAAAGTAAGGACGTCAGCCTCTTTTTATATATACTTAATGATTCTTCTTTATAGGCATGAGGTATTTTATTTTATATGACGGGCCCCATTGATAGTAAGCTTTTCCTTCCTGGAATAAAGAATGTAGCTAGGTAATGTATAAATAAGAAGAACGCAACACGATTTGATTAGTGCAGTGTAATAGATTGATACGAGTGAAATCTACAATGATACTTATACAATCTGGTACTCTTCTGATATATCTTTTAGTACACAAATACAACACCACAACAACAACAAATACAGAAGTGAAAAAATATTCGTCAGAAACACAACACAACAACAACAAATACTTCTGTATTTGTCGTTGTTGTGTTGTATTAACAAATACTTCTGTATTTGTTGTTGTTGTGTTGTATTTGTAACGAATACTTCTGTATTTGTTGTTGTTGTGTTGTATTTGTAACGAATATTTTTTTCTATTATTATTCGTAGTTACTAGATTATGGAATCCAATTGGTAAACTGTCAAAAATCGTGTAGGTACTAAATTTATAGTATTAAGTTGTGAATCAATGTCCCTCCACACTGCATAGAAGTAAACCTATTTATTGCCATCAGCCGTGCATAAGACTCCATGTTGATACTGAAAGAAATTCCTTATGGAGTACGAAAATTCAAATTTGCCTGATAAACTCGAAACCCAGATAAGGTATAATCGTCTCTCTCTTCTGTTATAATTTCACTGTGAATGTCGATTATAGCATATCGTCTCTCAAAAATTGATCATCGTCTTCATTCGTTGTAAGACGTCCACTGCTGGACTAGTACCTCCCCTTTTGCTATCTCTCAATCGGTATATACCAGTCGTGTGGCAGTTTCTATAGGCGGTAAGGCATTTTCTTACCTGATAAAGGTGGTCCAATGAGATGCCCAATCCCCTGAGCTAGCAACACCAATCCATACGCGGAGGTAAAGTCATCTAAAGACACCAGTTTCACCAACAAACTGGGTGTAAAAGTGTACGATGCAGCGAAAAACAGCCCAAAGGCCGCAGCCGCAGAGGCTAAAATCCAGTAATTGGTGGCCGCAGCCGGTGGGATGGCAGCTACGGATGCACCACAGAGGACTAAACATACGGCGTAAAGGCCTCCGATGGAAACTTGAGGGAAGTCTCCTATCCAGCCTAGACCAACCTGGAAAAGAAAGATAGCAATGTATAGGTAGAGCCACCGATAAAAGTTACGTAAGAGTGATACGATTTTGTACCGAGACGACTGTTAACTGTCACCTTGACCTGTCCTGAAAAATCTCGTCAAAAACCTTGAAACCTTTTGTCGTCAAACATTGAACGAAAATAACGTGGGCTTCACAATTTTACACAAATAATGAAATACATTTAGAAATCCGCAATGAACAGAATTTGGCACAGGCGGCGTCTCCAAACATTTGGAAACGGGATAGCTATCTATTTTGGGCCGCAGTAATGTCAAATCTCCGCGGGTTTTGTGGACCTTGGAGTGGAACCAGATCTAGTTCGGTCTCGTGATTCGTGGGAAGGCAGACATAACATTAAAAGGGGTGATGTTCGTTATAAATGTCTGGGACTGTAAAAACGATCTGCCAAAAGTCTTAGTCAGGGACTCAGGGCTCGCCAAACTTTGAATTTGAGAAGTCTGCAATACAAATTACGTCCTGAAGCTGTCGAGACATTCTCCTATCATTTGAGAATAAACTGTGATTATGAGATATCCTTCTGTAAAAATACTTAGCCTTACATAGTGTGCATTGGTCCCATGACATGTTGAAACATGTTTAGAGACAAATTATGTATTTTTTTCTGATAAAATTAACGTATGTAGGTATTCCGTAGCTATTGATTAGCAATATACAGGAACATATTACTTCAAATATGTATGTCTGTCTCTGCCTACATGATCAATGTAAGAATTAGTAAGAATTGACTCGACTGATTAAAAGATAATATGGAAATTTTCTCCAGAGCGCTGGCAACTGTCCAAATCACTGATTTTATTGGGACACGAGCCTCTACGACAGACGATTTAGGCGGCATGCCAATGAATAAGACCACGGAAAATAAGACACATTAAATATATTATTTTACATGAATCACAAAATTTTTGGCAGAATCTGGGAATTTTAATAGAAATTCTTGAAATAATTGATTTATTAGCGTGATCGGTGTTTGTTGTTTGCTCTTTATTTATATCTACTGCCAACATAAGACTTGGCAGCAGATGGTGGTAAACTTGATCGGTCTTTTTCTAACCTTTTTTTTTAATGGGATCATCATAGTCAAAGTTGTGTTAAGTTAAGGTCATAAAATGTCTCCTGTCGCTCTGGGAGGAGTGGGAGAAACTGTCAGACTCTTACTGGCTAAAAACCACCCGTGTACTCCAAATTGCCTTAGCTTTCGCCTCTTTCGAAAAATTCCACAACTTTGTCAGGAACTAGGTAACGCTTACCATTCCAATAGTGTTAGTAATCCCGATCAAACTCAGCATACCAGCACCTTCGTCTTCGCTGTAGCCCTCGTTGAGCATGTGTTCAGCGAGGTAGAAGTATGGCACGATGAACCAGATGAACAGAAGAATGGTGCCCAAGCACAGAAGGTTGAAGGTCATCCGCTTGAAGAGGTTCACGTTGAACATGTCAGCGAGGCAGCTCACACAGTCGTCGTACCATTTCTGAAAGAAGTAGTTTTAATGTTGTACTGTTTAAAATTAGAATTTTAATGTGTAAATAAAATATTGGCCCGTTAGATGGAAAGCAGTTGCCGCTGCTAGCGGTTTGTACACAGTTTATTTAGATCATAGATTTGCTAATTGGTAAACATTACTATAACTCAATTCACCATCAGCATCCTGCCCTAGAGCCATTTTAGGTATGTGGGGTCAGCGCAACACGATTTTTGCTTCCATTCTCCTTTATTACAACAGTCACACTATGATTCAATTCCTTTACTTTCAAGAATTAACTTAAGTTATTAAATAAATCAAAACCATTTCTTACCTCCTCTTTCTCATCAATAGTTATCATAGAATTCTTAAATATATCCGGACATGAGGACGCTTTCAGCCTGTACCTCTTAATATTCAACATGGCATTCCTATGGCTTATAGAATTCAAAGGCATCTTCAAGTCCTTCAAGTAATGGTGGTTTACTGACAACTGTTTCTTTAGCCAGTCCTTCCTGTTCTCTTTGCTGTCTTGCTTCATCAATTCTTTGTCATCCCTAGTTTCTGACTTAGCCTTTCTCATAACCCTTTTCTGTGGATTCTTTAATTCATATTTATCTGAAGTTTTGTCCGTGTTCTCATATTTTTCTGAATTAGTTCTCTGTATGGGATGCTTTGAGTATTTAACCATGGGAGGGTCGTTTGATTCATTGCTTGGTTCCTTTGGCAGTGGCTTCTTGGTTCGGTTTATAGCGAATGGTGGATATTTTACTGCGATCCCACACTCTCTGCTCGCCTTCTTTACCAGGGTGTCTAACGTTCCCATGGACAGCTGGAATAAGAAAAGTTCAATAAAATATCAGCAAATTAACAAACCATTAACAGTTATCAACCAAAATACATACCTTTTCGCTATAAGTAAGGTAGGTGGGTAGGTTTTCTACGGATTGTGACTTCAACTTCTCACGTTTGTTCTTCTTAAGCCTCATAATATCCTGGTGGCGTCTGATACTCTCTGCCTCTTGGCTGATAACTTTCTCAGGAGATACTCCTCTTCTTATCAACCCGCCCATACTCTTACCTCTCGTAGGAGCATCGAAATCAAAGACATAAGGATTAGAAATAGAGGCTGAACTGGAATGTCTGGACTTATCTTCTTCTTTCTTAAGTTTGCCCTCATCTCTGCTATTTCTTTGTCTTTTCTGTTCCAGTATCCACCACTCAGGGTCTCTCATAACGCATCCACAAACACACAGATTCAAAAGTGTTCCAGATAACAGGAGAATTGTACCTCTCCATCCGTATTCTTCAATGAAATACTGTGTCATGGGTGCGTAAACAAACGTTCCGACGCCAGTACCACAGGCTCCCAACCCTACAGCCAAATTGCGTTTCTTTTCAAACCAATAAGCAATGGAAACAACAGCGGTAACATACACGAGCCCGAGACCCAAGCCAGCTATTACTCCAAATGTTATCATCATCATTTCTAGGGTTGTAGAAATCGATGCTAGGACGAATCCCAACGTTGAGATAATGCCCCCGAGTACTGTCATGCTTCGACAACCATAACGGTCTACTAAAGCACTCATCACCGGCCCAGAAAGAAGTGGAACAGCTATGAACAGACTGCCGATCCAAGCAGTGGTTGATTTACTGGCTTCAAATTCCTCTAAAAACTCAATGTAGAGTAAACCAAAAGAAAAGCTGATACCATCTGCTATCATGGATATTACGAAAGAAGAGAGCACAACCACCCATCCCCAGCCTCCGTCAGGGATTTTAACTTTATCTTTCACAGACTTTTCATCTTCGTATTTCTTGATATCGATGTCTCGATCCGCAGGATTCTCTGTTATTTTAACATGATTCTCTTTCGGCTTGTTCAGCAAAGCAGTAACTTCCTCATTGAGGTTGGCAGGATTTTTCTTCATCTGTATTGTTGGTAGCCTTTCTCGAGTGCTAAATTCGAGATCCGGACTTGAGAACGAAGCAGAACCAACACTAGAAGTATCATCTTCTTCGCCTTTGCAAATTCCAGACGTAGATTCAGAAAGTAAGGATTCCCTCAAAGCACTTTCTCGAACCACTTCTCGATTCCTTGGAGTCCTGGTAGATCTCAAAATAACTGGTTCCCAATCTTGTTCCATTTTATATTTTGTACTACAAATAATACCTTGGAAAAAATACTGGCAGTTGGTAGTTTATAACTTTTATTTATTTAGGTTCTTAACCTCGGATCTCGGGCTGAGTATCGACTGGCTTGCCGGGCTGCACTGTTGAGTTTCAACGTGTTTGGCTTATTTTGACCCGCCACCATTAATAACCAGGGAAGGATCGTCAGCTCAGTGACGTCGTCCATGCACGCGTGTTGACGGTGAGTGGCGCAATGTTGCGCCACAACAAGGCAACTTGTTAGACGCGAACCTCGCGGTTGAGTTACTTACATCTGCGAATTAAGAAAACATGGCTTATTACAGCAGAGCCTTCACAATATTGAACTGAACAGATGAAAATCATATTCATTTTAAAAAGAGCACAGTTCTACCAGAAGACCGCACAGCTTGAAAACGTGACATGTCATCAACATCCTAAGCAGTGAAGGAGCGACGAAGAAAAAAAAATTGGAGAACTAAAACTGGGAGTCTAAATTAACCTTCGGAAACGATTCGAAATGTTGCCCGTCTAGAAACCCAATCATAATGTTTTTTCATTGAATATAATACGCTGTAATGTGACATCATTATAATATATTACAAAGGCAACGACTATCTAAACCTAATCTACTTAAGTGAATAGGGGGTGAGGTTTGTTTACTTCTCGCGGAGGTCACTGCGGCATATAGATACCTACTTTAGCTACACAAAAAGAAGACCATTATGTAAAAGTTTGGAAAGATGAACGCACGGGTCGACCTTTCAAGGCTAAGTAATGCTTGCCTAGTTCGGTCAAGGATGTATGATCATCCTAGCATAATGAGAGTCCAGCGAGCCTCGGAAAGCACGGTAATATGTTGGTTCCGGTTGCACTTTGTAAATCTTTGAAAGTCGCTACGAGTGGGCAGAAGCCAATGGGCAATTTGACCCCAGTCTATTAAGGATATATGTTACCCAGTTACTGGTTTTTGGAGGCCAGATAAGCAGTCGCTTCATGTGATATTCTGGTACTCCATCCGTTTAAACTGCGATTCTAGCAAAAAGCCTAGGCAGAACTAATTGAAGCTGAATCTTTGAGAATAATACTTGATGCACAGACAGACCGTGACCTGGATTAACAATAAAATTTGAACATAACGTAAGAATGTTTTTGTTCGGGCATATCAAAGTTGTCCAGAATACGAGTGAAATCGAGGGAAGCTGGAAGTAAAGAGCTCAGAATCAGTGGATTAGACGGTGCACCATAACTGTAGAAGGTCCATCAGACTGGAGGCTGGCTTTTTCCTGCAGCTACCAATCTTCCTGGCTGTTTTCCAGCAATTTTGGGGTCGGCTTTCAGTCAAAACGGATGCACCTGAGTTACAGTATTTTATAGATATGGTGTGTCTGCAGTCAAATTAGGCAACGAGTAAGGCACAAATCCGAGGCGTCGAATTGTCAACTATTCACATTCACAGACACACTTCAGCAAGCGTTGCTTTGAGTACAGATTCGTGTATTTAAGCTTGAGGTCCTAGACTAGTCTGCACTACAGCCCTGCAAACGTGAGTAGCCTCACAGAACAATAAATACAAAAAGATCAATCAATACAAAGATGATTTGAAAGTTGAATGGTGGCTCGACGGGGCTACTCGACCGCGCTATCCTTAATGATGGCGCCTTTACATAACTCAAAAGCGTATATATAACTCAAAAGTGACTGACTGACTGACATAGTGATCTATCAACGCACAGCCCAAACCACTGAACGGATCGGGCTGAAATTTGGCATGCAGGTAGATGTTATGACGTAGGCATCCGCTAAGAAAGGATTTTGATTAATTCTACCCCCAAGGGGATAAAATAGGGGATGAAAGTTTGTATGAAACTTTATCAATTTTAAACCGATCGGACCGAGAGTTTCAAAATCGGGGGTAAAGTAACTATTCCACGCGGACGAAGTCGCGGACAGAAGCTAATATTGACATAAGAGATACCAACGAACACATACCTACCAATGTATGAAACTTGCAAATCCAACTTCCTTACATGTACTGATAACCTTTACAAAAAACTTAGAGGTAGGTACCTATCATCAATTCAACGATAACACGCGACCTTTAAGAGCAAAAATAATAAACTAAGTATGCATATAATTTCAATAGTGTTAGTAGGTACCTATTTTATCTTTTTGGCGCCATCTTATTAGGTTAACGACATGTAAGTATAAAATAAAAATTATCATTTGCTAGGACCTACTTTCTGTGATCTATCTCACAGGAACCTCGCATTTTTCTAAGTAAAAAGTAGCCTCTGTTTAGTGTAGATAAGTGTTCAATGACAGCGTACTTTCTATCAGTAGATTTTTATGATCGTATCCAGAATGTTAACACCTACACAAACAAACAATAATTTAATAATAATATTCGTTTAGATAAGCCACAAGATAGCAACTAACGGTGGTGATCAGCATGCAACCAGCTACATGCTAGCTTTCATTACCTAAGTGATCTTTTTATTTCGATACCTATCAACAAATCAAAGGTAAGGTATTAACTATGAGCTTAGAATTCGAATTCTTATACTACAGCAAGAGTAACAACTCTTGCTGTAGTCCAAGTAATCCAAGTACTTACGAGCTTGAGAAAAATCTTCCTACAATATGTCTATCTCAATCGAAAAGCGAAAATAATATCAGCACACAAACGGCATCTTTATCAAAACAAAATTCATTTAGTGTCTTCAAAGTATTTTAACTGTTCATGTAGCATTGAAACGAGTTTTAGTGAAAACAAAAATAACAATTTTATCAGGCGCGGGAAAAAACAGCTGACAACAATATTCTACGATCTCATTCTTAGTTTAAAATTTAAATCCGTATAGACCGCCATAGAGTAGAATTAAAAATAAAACAATAGTATTCACTTACCTGCATAAAACCTTCAAGGAAAATAATTGTAGGAAAGACGAGCACTCATAACGGTATCCCCAGTCTATATACGACAGGCACGAGACGACGATCGATATGGGGTGGCCAGGGTGGCGCCTCCATAGACACCACCAGAAGCCATGACCTCCTCCACTCCTCCCCACGCCCACTAAAACGCAGTGATCAAGGGATTTTGTTTAGTAGGTCAGAGGTCTGCGTAAACTAGACACGTCTGGCTGAAGCCTCGTTACGTAGCCGTGACGTCATGTAGAATTATATTAAATTAATGTGCAAGGTAGAATGCTGTTCTAAAAATTCAACATGGTTTTATGGTCATTAGTTATTTATAAGTTTAGTTCATGATGGAAAATTCATTCGTCGGAACAGCGGAAAATGAGCTTTCATAATGCATTATTTTCATCAACTCCGCATCGACCTTGCAAATTGATATAACGAAGATAAAGAAATTAGTAACATTGAATCGTGTTACATATTGCTATTACACATAGGTAATATTTTTTATAAAAGTTTAAAGCGTAAACAAATCGGGAAAAGTGCAGTTGCATGTTGATTAGGTATACTGCTTAATGAATAGGACATCATGGTACTTCATACTTTATTGAAAGTAAGCCATATCCATTCCAATGTCAAATACATCATTCATTCAAAAAATTCTGCACTTCTAGCTCGCATAACATTGTCAACAAATTAGATTCGAGTAGGTAGGTAAATCATGAAAAAGCGCCTGTAGAAGCAAATTCGGCAAATACGCTTAAAAGCTAACATTAACTCCTAAACTTTTAAATTCTGCACACTATTTTAAAACACAAATCTGTTTTTACTTCATTCTTCATGTATCAATTCCATGTAACAATAGACGCTTTGACGCAAAAACCTTTGACGCTAAAGAAGATAGATCCCTTGAGGGCGATTTACTTAATGGTCTGTCAACATACGCATCAAACATTGTTATATAATGGGATGGGGCGTCCGATGGAAAAGTTCCTCTTGATAGGACATGACTTTCTAAACCTAATGACGTTAAAACAGCCAGAAGGCCACCCCTCTATTTTGTATTTTTAAATATAACGTAGTTTTGACAGGACAGGAAGTGAAAATAAAGTTATTGGTTATCATGTTGCCCTTTATAGCCAGTTAACTTTGAAAATCCTGACTAGGTACAGAAAGATTCGAAAGTAAGTATTTCTCAAAGCTGCAGGAAGAAACTTGAAAGTAAAATGAGTTACTTATATAGAAAAACCATCGGGCGCAATGATTTCTTACGAATGTGCGAACATGATGTGCTAAAATACAAATGAGCCAAAACCAAAATACTAAATGTAAAGTAAGTAGGTAATCTGTCAGCCGTCTTTTTGAACGTCGAAGTGAAAAAAAAAAAAAACACTTGAAGTGTTTTTTTTGTCTTTCTGTGTTATTTATGTAAGTATGTGGCTCGCAGTAACTAATATCCATTAAAAGTAATGACCTCGTTTATCTTTCTTCTATCTTTGACTTTATCTTTGTCACGAATTCCCTTGACAACATGTTATTTATTTATGTACCTACCTACCTATGTATTATAAAATGTTCAATCCACTTTCGAAAAAGTATGATAAGCAGTTAATCGGATATCAGAAGGAATAACTGTACCTATGTAATAATCATTTTAAATGACTGCTTAGTCAGTAAGTACAAGGCAAATTCTTGCTAGGTACCTATATTAACTGCATACTTCGGATCTTAAAAAATCTTATAATATTTCTGCTGGTTCACCTGTCATGAAGCGCAAATGAATTTCATTAGTGAAAAGAAAATAAATAATAGTTTTCCAAACAACCATCAAAGGTCAAGGTTTACTACCTATAGCCATGCAAATAATAAATATAATAGGTAAACACCGATGCCAACGACCTACATAAGAAAAGAGCGTCAAAAATACACCATGAAATAAATGATGCTACGTTTATGTAGATTAGATGTATACAAGAAAGACGCTAAAAATCTATCTTTAAGACTTCCATTAAATTACTTTGAACGCAGCCAAAATTAAGTCTTGATGAACGTGTTAGTTTCTAAAATGTTACAAACTGAATAAATTTTCGCGATTCTAAGAATGAATACGAAAAAAATATAATTCTTTGTAAATTATACATACTTTGAGTTTTATTGCTTTTTTTGAGTTTCATAAAAGCATTACTTCCACTAACATATTTGTTTTAACGTTGCCATTTTTATAATTCTTCGTATTTTTTGTTAGTAGGAAATTACTCTTTTAACACGGGCAACATTAGCGCGCCGTTCTTTTTCTCTGAGTGTTGGAGACACGTGCGTCGTTTACGACGAAATCTCTAAAATAATTAAAAATGACTGAAGGAACAGCAACTATTCGCACGCGCAAATTCATGACCAACAGGTAAATGTGGAAATCTTTCGGTTTCGAAGTGGTGCGAGTTAAAATCGTTGTGAAAAGTGGTTGCCTCGCCATGACAGGTTATGTGTGACAACGTTTTTATATTTTTGTAGATTGTTGGCGCGCAAGCAGATGGTCTGCGATGTCCTGCACCCAGGCAAGCCGACTGTCAGCAAAACTGAGATCCGCGAGAAGCTGGCGAAGATGTACAAGGTGACACCTGATGTTGTATTCGTGTTCGGCTTCAAGACCAACTTCGGTGGTGGCAAGTCGACCGGCTTCGCCCTGATCTACGATACCCTGGACTTGGCCAAGAAGTTCGAGCCTAAGCACAGACTGGCCCGCCACGGCCTGTACGAGAAGAAGAGGCCCACACGCAAACAGCGCAAGGAACGCAAGAACAGGATGAAGAAGGTGCGTGGTACCAAGAAATCGAAGGTAGGCGCGGCCGCCAAGAAGTGATGTGACTTAGGACTAAGTTAATAATAAAATCCAAAAAAACTTTTGTGTTTTGTTTAATTTCACATCCAGTGCTGAAACTTCTGTGATATTTTGCATCATGAGGTTAGCTTTTTTATTTTATGTGTAGTTAACTATAAATTGTTGAAAACGGTGCAAAAGGCATTGCACCAAATTGAAAGTTGTAACAAATTATAGAGGCAAAAACTAAGTTCAATATTGAATGTTTACTCGAAAGCTTATTTACAAGTAACTATGTTATACATATTTAGATACCAGAAATTCAGTCTAACAATAATTTGTTTGTGTGCCCACAATTCCCATCAGTCATCTTTGGCCTGTCTACGCTCACCATGGTTAGCCTGTAGGTTGTGATGTTTGTCTCTGTTGTTTCCTTACCAGATTGTGTAAGTAACCGAAAGGCAGTGGCATCGTTGAACCTGAACCTCGTGATGGGTTGAATGAGGTTCAAGTCACTTTGTTGCCATAATCTAACCCCTTCTGGTGAGTTCTCCCGATGTATCATTGCTTCGGGATTTGCTTTTCAGATTGTTGATAAATATAATCACATATTGGATGAGAGTTGTGGGAATGTGAACAAATAATTGTTCAAGCCATATGCTTAGTTCTGGGCACTGAAAGTATTAACTTGGCACTGAACTGATACTTCTGATATGTTCAGATCACTATTTTCATTTTGTCATTACTACAATTTATGCAGTAAAATTGTAGCCTCTGTGGAGTCGGTATTTGATCAAACAATTTTGTATCACATGTAGTAGTGCGATCTTCCTGCACCTTACACAGTTGTTTTATAATCAGACATGTTAATTCTTACACAATTCAAGGTACAATTCACACTAGGCCTACAATGTGGAACTACAATCTGCACCGTGCCTGAAGTCAGCAAAACAAGTGTAACAAATTTTCAATCTACGGTGTGAGATTGTAACGGCTAGATCCCAGCAGTGGGGGCTATAAGATGATGTTATTATACATCAACTGTTCTTGTTGCTGTCTTAAGTATGTAGGAACTATTCCTGGTCGCAGTCTAGGTCGATTGTGAACTCGCCGTTCATGTCTGCATATCATCTTTCTGAAAAGATAGAGAACTTTGTTAGATTTATGAGACATCATGAGATAAAAGTTGAGCCCGTTCTGCAGAGCCTGCATGGAGGAGGATGAGACAGCAGCACATCTGCTTCTGAGCTGCCCAGTAGTCGCGGATTACAGGGCTAAGTACTTCGGAAACCCAGGTACCCTCTTTGAGATAGTTAGCAACAGCAACACCAAGGCTTTGCTGGCCTTCTTAGGGGAGCTGGGGTGGATTGAATGAGACATTTGTCCCACCTGCACGCAAAATACGCGCTTAGTGTCGTGGAGTTGCGGACACCAGCCCGTTTTACATACATACAAGATAAAAGTTCACAAGAACTCCAAATATGTTTGCTGGGTTCCAAATATGGGATGCAACACTCCTTTTTCTAGCAAGACCAAAATGAAGGAAAACATTTAAAAGTTCTATAGATTTTATTCACATAACAATAGCTTTATTCCATATAAGGCAGCAATGTATAGTTCAAAATTAAAATTTAATTGGGACACTTACCTAGTCGAAAATGATTTTCCACATGAAATACAAATATGGGGCTTGGCAGTGCTGTGCTGTGTTGCTAAATGATTCTGAAGTGCCTGTGTGAAGAAAACAGTTGTCCACCATGAAAATCATATACACAACAAATGATTTGACAAATAAACAAATCATCATATCAATTTTACAATCTAGAGAACTCTGATCTCTTACACTCTGATCTGAAGACAATATTGAATATTATTTATACTACTATTATAAAGAGGAAAGATTTGTTTGTTTTGAATAGGCTCCGAAACTACTGAACCAATTTGAAAAATTCTTTCACTGTTTGGAAGCTACACTATCCCCGGGTGACATAGGCTATATTTTATCCCCATATTCCCACGGGGACGGGAACTATGCGGGTGAAACCTCGGGCCGCTGCTAGTCTATACTAATATTATAAAGCTGAAGAGTTTGTTTGTTTGTTTGAACGCGCTAATCTCAGGAACTACTGGTTCGAATTGAAAAATTCTTTTTGGGTTGAATAGACCATTTATCGAGGAAGGCTTTAGGCTATATACCATCACGCTTAAGCGAATAGGAGCGGAGCAGCGATAAAGAATGTTTTAAAATCGGGGATTCCACGGGGACGAAGTCGCGGGCAGCAGCTAGTTTATTATATAAAGACAATATTAATATTATATTATATGCCAAATAACGCACACCAAATGGTATGGATTGTTAAAAGCAAAGGTTTTTAGAAAGCAATTGGATTTTCAGATGCCTTCCATGCCACATACCCGGTCAACAACATGACCCTGGTAACAGACTGCTTTTGATAGAACCTTTATCACTTAGCAATAAGGTATAGTTACCGGCACGTAAGTTGGCAAAGATTTTCGTAGTGGGGGGAACTTCATACATAACATAATCAGCCTTTTAATGTTCCCACTGCTGGGACAGAGGCCTCCACTCTAGGAGAGGGAATGGGCCAACCACCACGCGGGCCCAGTGCGGGTTGGTGAATGTCACATGTCTTCAAGTTTCTGGTTCTAGAACATGCCGGTTTCCTCATAATGTTTTCCTTCACCGTTTTGAGAGCAGTGGTGGTGGAATTAAATACACAAAGTAATGTGCCTGTCTGGGTTTGAACCCACCACTGCTCTCACTCGGCCACCACTGCTCTCACTGGGGGAACTTCGCACATGTAAAATTGTGCGTACGCGAACTTCCCCACTACGAAACTCTTTGCCAACTTACGTGCCGGTAACTATAGTTTTTATGTATGTACAACTGGCATGTAGAGCTGCACAGTTGTTTTTTTTATTATATACCTAACTAAAATAAATCCTTACCTCCTTGAATCTAAAGCCCTTATCACACATCTGGCAGTGGTAAGCTGGCGGCATGTGTCTCCGTTTGTGTGAAGCGAGGTTCGAAGAGTTGAGGAAGGTGGCTGGGCAGTGTGGGCAGGCCAGCGGCCGCAAGCCACTGTGTGCTCGCTCGTGCACCAACAAGGCGTACTTCGTGCGCGCACGATATGGGCAGTGAGTACATGGGTAGTGGAGCTCTCCCGTGTGTATAAGCCTTAAATTGAGTATTTTAGGTGGTTAGTATGTGGGTTATGTTTATTTAGCTCATACATGAAAATAACAAGCTACAAAATAAAATCATCATCTGCCTAGCCTTTTCCCAACTACATTGGGGTCGGCTCCCAGTCAAGCCGGATTCAGCTGAATACCAGTATTTTAAGTGAAGCGGCTGCCTACCAGACCTCCACAACCCATTAACTGGGGAACACGGTACTTCTTGGCAAGACTGGTGTCAGATTTTCTGGCTTCTAACAATCCGTAACGACTGCCAAAGATCTCCAAATGACAGCCGGGACCAACGGCTTAGCGTGCTTTCCGAGGCACGGAGAAGTCTCGTTATGTTAAGATGGTCACCCATCCACAGACCAACCTAGGCAAGCGTTGCTTAACCTAGAAGATCGACCTGTGCGGCTGTTATAATTTAGCCACGAGCTCCTCTAAGCTACAAAAAAAAATAGATATGTTAAAAATGAAGTGTGCCTTTAGGCTGCATTAAAAAGATCCATTTCAGCAATATGACAGACAGACTTATGCTGTCTGACGGTAGTTCATAGTCGCTAAATCTTAGTCTTATTTTGAGATTTCATTTCCAACCTGTGCCTCTTGAATCTGGTAATAGACTTCAGTTTAAGTCCACACGTCTCACATACAAAGAACGTTGTACTGCTGCGACACGACCGCAAACTCTCGTGTGCCGTGAACTCTTCCTGAAATGTATTTAAAAGAAAGTTGACATAGATACAGCCAACCAACACGTCCACGGTAACAGTTTGGCGCTAACAACGACTTTATTTCAAAGCAGTTAGGAGAGTTTTGGTATTTAAAGTCTAAAAGCAAGTTTTGCCTAAAAGCCGTAGAAACGACTGGATGAGCGAAAAATGAAGCATAAAAGGCAGGCCTAGTGTAAAAGTGGATAATTCGAAGTGTATTTGCTAGTGTGCCAATTTATTTACATAATTATTTATCATTGCCTACACACTGAATAATACAAGATTTATCCTGTGGCCATTATTTCGGAATAAATAGTAGGTAGGGGAAGCCCGGGCAAGAAGCATAGTGCGGGTAAGAAGAATAACTGTTTTTTCCATAAATCTATAATAGATGGTGCTTTGACAAATTTTCTAGTCGTGTCACGTGCGACCGGCAACGCAATGACAGTTCAGCCAAAACAATACGCGAGTGCATTTGTTGTTAACAGAAAAAAAACGAAATATAGCTGTTTTGTTACGATTTTTGTGAAGGTTTGGACATTAACTTTTTGTATTAGTCATAAGTTATCTATGAAATGTTTTATTTATCCAATTGCACGTTTATTTAAGTATTATTTGTGATCGTTACTTTTTGTTTACCTTCTAAAATATTTTCAAATCTTCACTTATTTCTAATATGAGAGTGTTGGGCAAAATGGATATGGGCAAAACGGATACGTATCCGTTTTGCCCGTTTAGTTATTATTCCATTATATTCTTCATAAGTAAGAAATATTTTAACAGTAGTTTGACAACTTAAAATATAGGTAGGGTATTTTAAATTCAATTAAACTATTTGGGGAAGCGTACGCCAAAAGTGCTTCAGTCCAGAATGCAGTTAATGGGTTTAGAAAACCGGGAATTCGGCCTTATGATCCAAATGTTTTGGAGACGAAGATTATGCTCCATCAACGATGACCGACCGTCCTTTTCCTGAACCACCCTCTACTATGACTGAAGGTCCATGGGTAAATGATAAATATATAATAAAAAAATAAGGTAAATGATGCACCGTCGACAGTGGGCAGATATCCTTTTAATGGTACGACGTCTTCTGTAGGTACCCATCTGCGGTTAAATGATTCTCTAGCAACAACAATAACCGCAAAGGAGGCAGTACCTGAATCTTCTACTCAGTCAGTCATTTCAGAGATAGAGACTGAAAGTTCTGCTATAGCAGAACTTTCAGTCTCTTAGAATTTAGATTATTATTAGATTTCAGTATATTAGAATTAGGCAAAGGTGTACCTTTGCCTAATTCTAATATACTGGAAGAAAGATCAGCTCATTTACTAGAAGAAAATCCTCCAGTACCTGCAGCGAGCCTTACGCCATTTCAAATTAGACCTATTCCAACTATGGCTGCTCCTAAAATAGGTCGCAAACACAAGAGGCAGAAATCAGAAGTGTTGGCATCTACTCCCGTCAAAGCTGAGCAAGCATTAAAATTTCAGAAGGCAAATAACCAAGATTTTAGAGTTAGCAGGCCCCAGCAAGACTAAAACTACAAGACCCTCAGTCAAACAACAGAACAAAAACCCGAAATTAGATTTTTAACGTTTAGTATGCTGACAAAAAATACACTGAACCACCAGCCGAAGATTGGATTCAGTGTAATCAATGCAAAAGTTGGGCGCATGAAGACTGCACTTCTTATGTAGGAGTTGGCAGTTACTTCTTTGATGAATGCGAAGACTGATCTTAACTAATTCAACATTATCCTTTTTGCCCTTGGAGCGTATCCGTTTTACCCGACCTCTCCGGGCAAAACGAATAATTGATAGTTTTTGTTAATGCTCATAATGAATATAGAAATCGTTAATTATTTTAAGTTTTTGTGATTATTTTCTAAAGATGATTAGACATGGTACAAATTAAAAGTACAAAAAGTTCTATTGATTATCAGATTGTGGTTTTATTCACATTGTCCCTTAACATATGCGTCTTGCCCGGGCTTCCCCTAGATAATTTAGAGTAGGCTGACACAGGGAAATCCGGTTAAGCCAAGACTAAACCTCGTAGGCAGTCCTGGGTTGAGTGACCTCTCTGAGGAGAAGCTGGGCAAATGCCTGCCTCGTATGTTTCCAACACTTCCTGCGTTTCGAACCAGCTTTCGTGGTGTGCTTTCAGGTAATCTAGCCACCAAATTTGGGGTAACCTCAGAAAATTCAAGTATACATTGCGTGGGTCACATTAGCCACATTCATGATGCGTAAAGACACATCATGTACTTATGGGCCGATGACCACTGGGGGAAAGGTCTCCACGCAGTGATTGCCAGAGGCTAGTCATAAAGGGCTTATTACACTATTCAATTTGTAGGAAGCCAATTTAGGAAACAGGATAGTGTAATGCAGTTAGAGACCGATTTAGTTCGAATTTCTAAGTTGTATCCGATTTAGGTTTCCTAAAAATTGCATAGTGTAATAATCCCCTAAGGGCCATCCATAAATTAAGTCACATGAATTTCATGCTTTTTGGCCCCCTTCCCTAGTGTGACGACACATATTTTACAATTTTATTCGTGTATTTGTTCTTGTTTTACTTAACACTTACATTAAAATAGATTTTGAAATGCGACTTCACAAAATTTAGAACCCCTCCCACCCCCTTGCCACACAATGTACATGTCACACTTCGACCCCTCCCTCCCCCATTACGTGTGACGTAATTTATGGATAGCCCCTAAATAGGTAAGTATTCCGTTTTTTACGATACCTACCTGGCTATAAAAAGTCTGTCGACATTTGCCACAAACCCATTCCCTAGTGACCATCGCGCCTCGCTTCACAAAGTAACCGCCATGATGACTGCTCTCTTTTGTTTCACAGTCTGATGGCACACGAGTCACTGAAAAGTTATGTTTTGTTAAAATTAACCTTATTTTAATATTCATTTAAGTGAAGAGCTTGAGGTTAGATATTTATTTATTTAGGTATTCTTTATTGTACACCAAAATAATAATAAAAAAAAAACAAAAAAATATATGAAGGGTCCACTGCAATAACGATAAAATGTCCTTGTTACCTCGTTTTGAGATAATTGTATTTCAATTGTAATTGGAAAAGGAAAGTTGTGTTTAAAGGTATGAATATAATACATTATTGGTTACAGCACATTGATTATGGATATTATGTTGTTTCTTTACTCAAGCTTTATTTAAGAACTAAGGAAAAAATATATTATTTAAAGTTTTTAAAAACCAGGATTTTATTGAGTACCGTCCTTTTATCTAGTACTAGCTGCTGCCCGCGACTTCGTCCCCGTGAAATCCCCGATTTTAAAACATTCTTTATCGCTGCTCCGCTCCTATTGGCTTAAGCGTGATGATATATAGCCTAAAGCCTTCCTCGATAAATGGTCTATTCAACCCAAAAATAATTTTTCAATTCGAACCAGTAGTTCCTGAGATTAGCGCGTTCAAACAAACAAACAAACAAACAAACTCTTCAGCTTTATAATATTAGTATAGATAAGCATGAACTGTCTAAAATATCGGGATTAGTAATATTGCCAAGTTTGTTAACGAGATTACCAACTACAGATATCCAGTGGCTTATAAAGAAGCGCTTACATGTTTTTTTTTTTTACAAAAAATGGACTTTTATCATTATTGCAGTGGACCCGTTCATATATGTACAATTGGCGGCCTGTGTTCTTTAAATCTATGATAGTTGTAAAAGGGTAGTTAGTATTGCTAAAGGGAATTGTTTTATCTATTTAGTGAGTTCTGGAGGTCAGGTAGATAATTGAGCTCCATGAAAGACACTGTTATTCAACTGCATCTAGTTACCCAACAAAGTTGAGGAAAAGCTAGGTGAATTTATAACTTCATGAATATATATATATATATATATATATATATTAAATAATGTAGTGCTTATTCAAAATAATATTTTGAATCTTTTTGTTTGGCCGTTGGGTTTTTATAAGGTTGCAAAACTGACTGCAAGTGAGCTAGAACATGACTCTAGTCAGAATCTTTTATAAATATTATATTTATTTTAGAAATATTTTAAAAAAATGTGTTGGAGTTGGTTTCCACTATTACTAGATGCAGAGTAATGACAGTATTTTAGATAATGGTTGTCGGATGTACAACAGATGAAATAACAGTCTTTATTTGTGTAATAATCTTTTATCGTTTTTTCTATTAAAAATGAGAGCTGATGTGCAGACGTCATAGAAAAAAAAAAAAAACAATACATACTCATTTCAAGTTCCTGCTGCAACCTCCATTGTGTGACCTCTGCAGTTTGCCTCAGCAGCTCAGCATTTCTCAACACCACTTCACAAGATTTGCATATGTACTGTGGCTTGCCATCATCTTCTGTAACCTGAAAGAGAGTCACCAGAAACAGAAGTTTTAGAAGGGAGTTTGAGATGAAATCACATAAGAGTTTCACTATTCAAAATGTTTATGGTTTAGTGAGTTTTTTTTTTCACAGAATTCCTTTATTAATTTATGCTTAAAAATGTGTGTACCTGTATCTGCAATATTTTTTTGATCCCAGCATCAATATCAAATTCATGATTTCCAAATATTTTCTTAAATCCAGGTTTAAGGCACAGTCTACAAGTTTTTTTATGCCCTTGTTTTTCCAGTAGCTTTTTTAAAGAGCTGAAAGACATGGTTTTTTATTTAGGTGTCTAGTACAATTATTATTTGAAATAAGACTTAATTAAAACTACATAGGTAAGTGAGTATGGTAAACTAGATACAGGTCAACTTGGAGTGTTTCCTTGCTGTAGAAGTAAGAACCGTTTTCCGCATTCCCGTGTTACTACTCAGATGCATGGTAGGTATACTAATCTAACTATTCATTATTTCATCATCATTAACATATTATTTTATTTCTTTTAATTTATGACTTCAATATCTGATGATCAAAAATTATCTCTGTAGGAAAAGAGGAAGGTGCAGTAAAATAGAACAGGCTATTTTTTGAATACTTGTTAACACCTATATGTTAAACAAGTATGGTGCGCAATTGTTTGTTTTCCTAAATAAATAAAAGACCATATACCACGGAAAACTGTACCCACAAAATTAAATATATTAAAAGTCTGTCAACCTACTTCGCCGCTTTATACATTTTCTCAGTGTTATTTTCTCTAAGCCATCGTATTTTCTCGAAGTCGCCCTTGCTTAACTTTACGGACACAAGTTTTTGAAGCAATATTGTAGAGGCCATTTATTTATTTTTCAAATTAATTATAGGTATCCCAAAACAAACAGGCAACTATCAAATACACATTGACAACATGACAAATTGACAACATAACTGACTGACACTGACACTGACTGTTTTTTTTTTTTTGTGTTGTGGCTCCATCGTTTAACTAACGATGATTTTGCCAATGTCAAGGTTTGGAGAGGAACTAATGATGATTACTGAAATACTGATGAAGTGATGACAGACACAGATTATACTTATAATAATAGAATTATGAACCCCTCTTCAGCTGAGTGAGAGTAAAAATAGATTTTTCTAGTAGTGAGACCTTTTTTAGGATTTAATCATTGCTTATTTCGATTTTGCTGTTATATAATTTAACTGCAAAATCGAATTATATCCTAATTTTGGTGTATAAAAAATGGCTTTAGTTGTTTGAGTGACTACCAAAACGACCGCAACCATCTGCAAGAAACGGGTGTCAACACTGTGTGGATCGCCCGGAGGACACGGTGGACGTCTGCCCTGCTTGGGTGGAGTAACGTCGTGTCCTCGTCGATGCAAATAAAAATCAGCTATAGCGCCAACACTAGGTCCGAGTTTTTCACGGCAAAAATTAGATTATACAACCTCGAGCTATATAATCTAAGCGGCAAAATATCGCTATGGCACTTCGTTCTAAACAATTTTATGAACGTGTTTTCACTCAAAAACTAAACTTTGCCACCAAACAACGGCAGAAAGATTAATTGCGGTCTCGCGGCGAATTACCGTTACGCAGGTGAAAGAATAATCGTTTCGTAAAGATTACCCGTCGATAGAGAGTGGAATTGTGGGGATTAATAAACTCGTGGAAGTGGCGCTTATAGTCAAGCGGGTTATGACCTCGGACTTATGTTAAGTACAATGTATGAAATAGAAATATTAAAAAAGGATTCGCTAATCTCTAGTATATAAATAGTAGTCTATGGTCGCTAATAATAAGTAAAGCATGGCATTAGCATGTCCACATTTGAAACTGCTTCATGTGCCGTGATGGTTAGAATACACCCCCGCCAGCGTCTTCCGGCTCTCCCACCAATCTCAAGTGCACTAGTAACCGCGAAAATACAAAACGGCTTTTCGCGAGACGCTTGAAAATTTTTTATTTGTTTTACTCTTTTACCCTGTTTGTGCCATTCATTCTATTTTGCTTTTACACTAATTATGCATATTTTTACACACGACGGAATGGAGACAGTGTATGCGTTTGGGGTGAGAGGATGCTTGTTTGTTTGTGCAAACCAATGTTCCCATTTATCTCTAGTACTACTAGTCCAATTTTCATGCGGTTTTCAGTAATGGGTTCGGATTTGATTGGTGAATGTTCTTAGATAGGCGTTACGGTGACAACTCACAAGGGCGTGCTGCAGTAAACATACCTATGTTTTTGCAGAAAACAAAAGTACTCCGATATTGATGCGGTTTTCATTCATTATAAGGTTTGTAGTTGATTCCAATAGTAGCTGTAATATTTTACTACTTATAATAAATTAAAAATCTAGGCAATGATATCGAGTTGAGTGTAAATTTGTAACCGACGAAATCCCACACAAGTTTTTGCGCCAACAAAAATTTCGTTCGTAGCGTGCAACGGAACAAAATACACTAACCAAGTAACCACTATATAACTATCACCCATCTATCACCCACGTTGCCCCGGCTGGGGGCCTTAGAATCTAAGGCAACCACGGGATTGCCCGGTTGAGCAGTAACCAGCCTCAATGTGCTGAACTGCGAGAAGTCCATTCAAAAAAAAAAAAAAAAAAAATCACCCACGTTGTTCGAGCGGGTTAGTCCCGCTATGGTATGGTCCCGGTATGGCACCCTCTTAAAATACCTATCAAAAAGTCCCGCTATGGTACCCATCTTTTAGATCTACGTTAGACAATAGAAGGTACAACTGAAAAGAAAAGTGTATCTATAAATAAATACTTTTAGGAGTGTATCAATAAAACGTCTGTTTGCGATATTAAATCAGTCTTTTATTAATTCAAAATATTTATAAAAAAATATCAAACAGTAAAACGAAATATTAATTGCAATGTAATTTTTAAAATAATCAACAATATTAATTACCAATAATCAACAATAAAAAATATATAAAAAATCCACATCTCAGAAAAGTATTACTGTAAATATTATAAACTACAAATAAAAACAACATCCAGACATAAATATTAGTTACAAATAATCAACATTGAGAAAAGGCAGTAATTGTAAATTTATATAAACTACAAAAATAATCAACAACCAACTAGACAAATATATTAATTACAAATAATCAACATGGAGAAAAAGGCGCAAATTGTAAACATAAACTACAAAAAATAATCAACATCGAGAAAAAGTATTAAACATTTTAATAGGCTAAAAACAAAATTAAAATAAACTATTTTTTTAAATGTTCTGATCGAAATATTGACTTTGATATGTTAATCAGAAAATCACCAATGGAGATAGCTTTATTTTCGTAACTTTTTGTTAGCTTTTGAATCTGGCGGTCGATTTCTATACTTGTTCTTTTTCTTGAATTTATAGGTGATCTTTTTAGTCGAAAGCTATAACAAAAATCATCAGTTATTTAAGTTAAGCTATATTTTTTTCAGTAACCGTCTGTAATAGAAGGCGACGACCAATAATATCTACCAAAATAAATAAAATCAAATCCATTTTCAAATTCTTCTATGTACTCGTATTATGTAAAAAAATATATATCTGCTTTTAAAAATATTATATCTGCTTAAAAATATTGTCTAAAAAATACAACATAATTGGCTTGTTTTATATCAAAGTGACATGTGTCGTTGCCAATTGTTTGCAGAAACAATAATAAACTGGGATTTTTTCCAATAATTTTGTTGAATCTGCCATTCCATGATTCCGCCAAGTTAGTTGTTCTATGGCGTTCATTATGGCAACACCAAATGAGGTCTGGATATTCAAGCCACTGAGTGACAAAATAGTCATTGAATTTGGTCATAGCTTCATCGTCGAAACTGAAAAAAATACTTATTAAACGTTCGTACTTGTAAAGCAATGAAATTAACAGGTCCTTACTGATATTATTGTTCTTTACTTTTTTGCCATATAATTAGAGTTAAGTACTCAAATATCATTTTGGAAAGTAACCAAGATATTATACCTATTTTCCATTATATGCAGCCAGCCGTCTTCAATATCTTGTTTTGGCAAAAACGCCAAGCCTATGCATTGCTTAACATGGTTCGAGGACTCTTCGTGTTCCATGAGATTTAAAGATTTCGCTTTTTTGATAACGTTCTTTTGAAAATGTACGTTACATCCATTTATTTTGATATCAGGAAAAATCTTCGCTGCTGCATTTATTACTCCTATTTCATAATCGAAGGTAAATTTCGATGGACGCCATTCAGGCAAAGTTTGTTTAATCAATTCGAAAACTTTTTCATAAGTTTTCCCTTCTTTGTTTTTTAACAGAATATAAAATAATGGTGCTACATTCGTGGATAACTCAGTGCTTCCCATGTCTCCATGAATGACATAAACTTGTTCGAATGGGTTTGGGCAGCCGTCGAAAGTGCCATCACCAAAGTAATTCGTTACACATTTTATATATTCCTTTACTTCTGTCGAGGAAAATATAATTATTCGATTACAGTCTTCATTACAATAATCAGCCAATACATACTTATTAAATTCTTCTGGTATTATAATTTCTTCCACATTCTTAAATTGTGTTTTTGGTACGTTCAACGACTTATTTCGGTGTCTTTACAATACTGTTTTTAATTTTTTATAGTCAGGAACATTTCCTGTAAGGTGTAACCCTTTGTCTTTTAAGTTACCCATGTGTTTTTCGAAAATTTTCTGTACTGATCCGTAATTTGAATTTACTTCTTTTTTGCACTCACTTATAGCCATTTGAACTTCACTGTCTTCAAAATGTGGCACGCACTGATCACTGTGTTTATAATCTTTAATTATTGTATTATTGGTATTCTCAATAGTTATATATCCACTACATTTAATACTATTTCTCCTATTTACACAATGCCAAGTACTTGAATTTTTATTTTCTCTGCGTTTAATATATTTATGTCCGGCACGTAATAAAGTTTTTCCACCGCGTCGACTGTCAATAATTATTAAATTTACACCACGTGAACTACTTGACCCAGACATTGCAATAGATAAACTAACAAGCTATCCTAATTACTCATATCGCAAAAGTACAGCTGCAAATAGCAAACTAAACCCGGAATAATACTGTCTCTCTCTATTTTCATAAAAACAAAAGGGAAGAGCTAGATACGAATTCGAGGAAGGGCTCGTCTCTATTGTTTTACGAAAAAACCGGTTGGTCAGGTAACTACCTGAAGTGAAACGACAATTACCGAGCGTGATTTGTTTAAAAAATAGTATTAATAAATATTATCTTGCTTAACTATAATAGTTAAGAAAAGATATTTTTTATTAATACTATTTTTTTCTTAACGCATTGTATAACTTTTCTTTACAACAGTACCAAAAACTGAAGGGTACCATAGCGGGACTTTTTGATAGGTATTTTAAGAGGGTGCCATACCGGGACCATACCATAGCGGGACTAACCGGTTCGAGCGAGTAACAGTGGAACTGTTATGTACTACTACTATATTGTATTGTACTGAATAAATGTTTTATCTATCTATCTATCTATCTATCTATCTATCTGTTAAAGAGTAGGTACTGTGTACCCTGTACAATGTTGTTTAGCCAACAAGAAAACGTGCTATAGCTGAAGGATTAATATTTTTATTGATATATTATATATATTTTTTGATAAGTAAATTATTTATTTAAATTAAACCATTTACAGGCACACAGAAAGTTAGAAAGTAAACAACAGACAAGGTCTCGCACGGGTCAAATGTGAGCATTTTGCGGAAACAAATAATTAACTCGTTAAAAAAAAAAGAAGGACATGACTCAAATTTTATTTAAAATATTAAATCTAATCGAATGTATATTAAGAAAACGGCAACATCATTTTGTAACTAGACGTAATATAATATTAATTAATACAAAGGTGCGGAGCAATTAAAACGGGCTTTTGTCTTTGTTAGGTCCCAAATTCTTCTCCATACATCTCGTATATTGTTGGACAATATTTTTGAGCCATCTTTTCGTATGGAGAATCTTTTTCTATTTTCATATTATAGGTAATTTTGTTCCAAAAGTGGTGTGTGTAGGCGTTTTCAACATTATTCAATTCCCCAGGCTTGAAGTATTCCTCGTAGCTGGAATAATATAGCGGGTAGAAATACTCCGGGCTGTACACCTCGAGTCCTGAAAACGAAGTGCATCATTTTATTGTACCGTTGTTGCTGTTGTGTTGTGTCTGTGTCGAATCATCATCATCATCATCATCAACAGCCTGTTGCGGTCCACTTATGGACATAGGCCTCTCCAATTGCACGCCACTTAGATCTATTTTCGGCTTCTCGCATCCAGTTTCTGCCAGCCGTCCTGCGCAAATCGTCACTCGTCCACCGCGTGCCTGGGGACGTCCTACACTACGTTTGCCGAGACGCGGTCTCCACTCTAGAACTCGTTTACCCCAACGGTTGTCGGTTCTACCACTAATATGGCCAGCCCACTGCCACTGCGATCCCTCAGAGATACACCGAGCATAGCCCTTTCCATAGCCCGCTGAGCGACTTTGAGCTTATGGACCATACGAGCCGTCAGTGTCCACGTTTCGGCTCCGTATGTCATGACGGGTAGGACGCACTGATTAAAGACTTTCCTCTCTTGCTCAAACAAAACATGTACTTAGAGTGTGCTCTATACACGTTTTTTGTTTATTATTTTATTCAATTCAATAAAGTCAATGTTTAAGCTGTTTATCATTATATTTCATACTTTGAATGTCATATTCCAGTTCCAATAAAAAAGCAAATCGTCGTTCTTACGCGATCTTTGGTGATTGTTTTCTTTTTCGCGTTTTGTGTGAGTTTGATATTATATTCCCGCATGTCAGTACCGGATCATCTATGCATTCCCTGTATATATTATATGTATATGTACTAAATATTTTAGTCTAGCTTTTTGTTAGTGATAGGTATGTTTTTTGAATATAATACGTAAGTATCTATAATCAATTAATCACTACATAGTATAAAACAAAGTCGCTTCCCGCTGTCTGTCCCTATGTATGCTTAAATCTTTAAAACTACGCAACGGATTTTGATGCGGTTTTTTTTAATAGATAGAGTAATTGAAGAGGAAGGTTTATATGTATAATACATGCATATTATAGTAGAGGAAACATTAGTAGGTACTTATCTACATTGCACCCGTGCAAAGCCGGGGCGGGTCGCTAGTGTAAAATATGTTGCAACTTGCTTTTGCTCGCGGCCAAGCTCGCGTCTATATAGATTTTTGCAAAAAAGTAGCCTATTACTGAGTCTATCTCTGTGTTAAAATTCACCAAAACTAGACGTATAATATTAGTCAGGACCAAACCAACCTTCACATGTCTTGGATGACCATTTTTCCAGGTTGGATGTCTGACACATTTTATAGAGTACTCTCGTTATGGCGCCTGGTCCATTATGAATCCAAATATCTGGCCTGTATGTTGTCTTAACTTCACTGAAAATAAATACAAAAAATACTCGACGAGCGATTCTTTGGATTGTTGCCAGATTTATGGTTATCTCATAGAAATATAAAATGTTTACTTATTATATCTATGGAAAGATGGATTATCATCTATCTATACCAATATTATTAAAGCTGAAGAGCTTGTTTGTTTGTTTGCTTGAACGTGCTAAACTCAGGAACCTCTGGTTCGTTTTGAAAAAGTATTTTAGTGTTGGATAGTCCATTTATCGAGGAAGGCTATACGCTATAACATCACGTTACGCTACGGCCAATAGGAGCGGAGCATCAATGAAAAATGTTGCAAAACAGCGTTTTTTCTCGTTCTCTCTCTCTTATGTGATGCAGATTTCGCGGGAGAGCTAGTATATTGTAACTAATAATAATAATCTAATAATAATAATCTTTATTACACTGAGGATAGGAGGTTACATAAACAGTATTATAATTGAAATGTTGATAGTTGTACAATAATAAAAAAATGAGCAAATGCGCCTGAGCTAGGCCGAGCCTGTATTTCGAGCCTGTATTTGTAAGTAGTAGTATTATAATTACCAACACCGCATATGATAATTATCAACATCATTACAGCTGAAAAACGTCCACTGCTGGATATAGATCTACCCTAAATCTCGCCACATAGACCTGCTTCTTGTCAGCAGATTTATTTTTTATCTATTTCTAAATACATAAAACAAGACATACAAACAAACAAGATAGATACATATTTTACTCTTGTTATATTTACTTATGATCGCATGCAACGCTTGTTCCAAGATTGACAAACCGTGCTACCTGGGAGAGTGTTACTGCGCCATCGTCGAGCAGTGCGTTGCGTCACCATGTGGCAGTCTGTCCATCGAAATCATAGCTTTCCGATGACGCAACGGATCCCCAACGCCCGTGTGGCATCGCTCTTAGTTAGAATAGACTAGGGTAGACGTACGGTATAGACTAGGGTAGACGTACGGTATAGACTAGGGTAGACGTACGGTATAGACTAGGGTAGACGTACGGTATACACTAGGGTAGACGTACGGTATAGACTAGGGTAGACGTACGGTATAGACTAGGGTAGGCGTACGGTATAGACTAGGGTAGACGTCCGGTATAGACTAGGGTAGACGTACGGTATAGACTAGGGTAGACGTACGGTATACACTAGGGTAGACGTACGGTATAGACTAGGGTAGACGTACGGTATAGACTAGGGTAGACGTACGGTATAGACTAGGGTAGACGTACGGTATAGACTAGGGTAGACGAATGGGCGTACCCTGGTTGGGTAGGGCAACTGCCTCCTTCCCTTGCAGAAAACGTATGAACTCCCCTTAACACCGAAGTGTAAATGCGGCATTTATATGTGCTAACTTTTGAATAAACCGCGCAGTAAACATTGGCAAAATGCATGGTGCAATTGTCACAAAAAAACGAATTCAATAATTAAAATAAAATAAAAATGCATATTCAAATTTACTATTATGTATTTATAACTACCTATAAAGCAGGATCATTTTTGTGACTGTTTGTACTACACACTACATATATACCTACATATATGCCTAATGTTTCATGTAGGTGTCTTTGTGTAGTGTGGACGAAACAGCCGCGGAAGATCTAACTTAAAAAGTCTGACTTACCTCCCCCTAGGCCAGAAGCTGGGTACGCCCCCCCCCCCCCCCCCCTCCCCCGATTAGGTTAGACGTACGGTCTACTTTATCGAATAGTCTATTCTACCTAAGAGCAGTGTATGTAGACTAGGATTAATGTAGGTACAATAACCAACTTAGATTCGTTCCACCGACTAACACGAGTCTCCTCATTTAGGTAGGTACCTACTTTCATTATCGCGGAATTAATTATCGATACTTACTTGATGACAGCCTCGACAACCTTTCTGCCTACGTGATCCAAGGAAATAGCGATGGCTGCAGCATTCACCAAACTGCTGCCTTCCCTCGCTACCCAATTATGTCCCAGAGGCGTTAAAGACTTGACGACCAGCATATCCGTGTCCAGATACACGCCTCCCCACTTGTACAAAGTCAAATATCGCAGGATATCAGAAGTATGTTCCACCCGCCAGTAGCTTTTATTAAAAGGGTCGCCCGCCACCATAGTTTCCAAAGGAGTATTTCTAGCATAATCAGCTATGTGCACCCTAGCGAACCTGACGTTTGCGAGGTTCCGTAATTTTGCGATGGAACCTCCTTGAAACACCAATTCGCTGACGGGTCCACTGAACATGACATAAACTTGTCTCTCAGGGTGAGCTCGCGCCGCAGCTTCTACAGAACATGCCTGGCGGGAGTTTATCCCTCCCCGGCATGATGTCTCATGAAAGAATATCGAGTTAGGTCTGGGCAAAAAGTTCCTGTCTTCAGCTGACGGCAGTACATCGTTCTCATCTACGTAATGGCACGAAATTTTATTATTATCGGTGTTGTCGAAATGCATGATTGACGGCTGTATTTTTAACACATTTTGCGCGTTAATATATAAAATAATCAGACCACTAAACACTAAAAAAGTTATTAACAGGATCACATGTTTTCTTAATGTGAAAAAATATTTATTTTGTGTTATAAACAAGTACATGTTTTAACTTTCCGACGGAAAAAGGCGAAATGGAAACATTTTAACGACACATTAGAGAACTACAAGTAACTGTTTTACTGCGTCAATTTTGTAATTGGTTTTCATTAATGCTAATTTTGGACTCTAGCTTTTGTCGACGACTTCGCCCGTTTTAAACTCGCAAAATAGCAATTAACTGCCAAAAGGATCGTTATAATTTATTTTACTATCAAATAAAACGGCCATTGAACAAAATACCGTATTCATTCGTAAGGATGTAGCGCAGGGTTCTGTTTAAAGCCTGCATTGTTTTTCTACTTACCATAGCGTATTAATTCCATTTCCATATTATGATCAAAGAGCAATGTTTAGTATATTTTTATTTATTGTAAAGCTCTTTCTATTGATGTATTTATCATTATTTTAAACGAACAAAGAGCGAGAGGGGCCAGCTTGTGAAACACAGGGCACGTTTGGTTTGGAGTTAGCAAAGCGAGCAATCGTAGCTCCCGTCATTCGTCAGTCCATTACACCCCCCCCCCCCCCCCCTGTGTATATAATTCATATAAAAGACAAAATAAAAATTTAATAGAGAAAAAAAAAGCATAAGATAAAACACAAAACATTGGGCCATAACTGAAGCAGCTCAATCCCAAGCCTTCTTGTCCTCGAGATAGTCTTTAACTGTGTAAAAAGCTTTCTGGCATAGCTTACGTTTTATATAAAAAAAAAGAATTTATTTATGCTTAGTTCTTGAATGAGGCCAGCCTATTTTCTTGAGCCCAGGCTCAAAAAAATAGGCGATAAAATTATTTTTTTATACAAAAGAAAAAACGAAAGTTAGTCTTTAATTTTTAATCATTTCTATTTTCAAATCAATATAATTATATAATTATTTTAATTCAACCAGAGCATTTCTCGTTTATAAATAAAAACTACTCTTCCTTTAGGCCCTCTAACACATTTTGATACAGGCCCCGTCTTGGATAAGCTACGCCACTGGAAAATGTTATTTACAGTGGCGTAGCTTACCGTAAGACGGGCCCGCCCTGTATCAAAATGTGTTACCCAAGACGGACCTTTAAAACAAGTAACATTACACGGTCACCGTTCAAAACCTGCTAGTTAAAAATAGAGTGCGTAAGCGATTGTTTGAACTAAGACATGGACACCAATATCGATATAATTAAGTTTCATTAAAATATGTTCGTTCATTTTCTAGAACAAGGACTTGTGAATGAAAAAAATAAAGAAAGAAAAAATATACATTTTCACGTGATTACGAAACTAGCAGTAGGTACCGTTCGGAATTAAGGAATTCTAGTGAAAAGGTATCTAACCTTTTCATCAATTTTCTTAATTCGAGTGTTCTTTCTTTCTTCTAATATCAACTGTTTTAAAAAGTACGGTTGGCAACCCTTTGAGAAATAAATTAAAGATAAGTTTAAAAAACTACCTTACATTGACAATGTTCGAATCCCAAAATTCGAATCTTATTTGATCGAATTTAATTATTATTAAATAAAGCGTCGAACTTCATTGGACGGAACAATTAAAACGGGCTTTTGTCTTTGTTAAGTCCCAAATTCTTCTCCATACATCTCATATATTGTTGGGCAATATTTTTGAGCCATCTTTTCGTATGGAGTATCTTTTTCTATTTTCTTATCATAGGTTAATTTGTTCCAAAAATGGTGGGTGAAGGCGTCTTCAACATTCTTCAATTCTCCAGGCTTGAAGTATTCGTCGCAACTGGGAAATGATATCGGGTAGATATACTCTGGGCTATACACCTTTAGTCCTGAAAAAGTCAACAAAGTTAGTGGATACCGTAGAACGGGGTGGATAGAAATGCAGGGGTGCATATTAACAGTTTCTCATAAACCATCCACTAGAAAAACAAATATATTATTCAAAAATTGGAGTTTTTAATTTCTGCAAGCAATATTTAAATAACGAGAAAATTCAAGTCAAAGTTTCGTTTTTATTCACCCCTGCATTTCTAGTCACCCCGTTTTACAAGTTAATAACGTAAGGCATCGTCCTAATACAGATTAGGAGGGTGCTTACGTTATTATCGGATCGGATAGCTATGTAACTGTCCTTGCGCTAACCGGGATCGCCGCCGGCCGCGTTTACAATTTGTACGATATACCCGATCGCATCGCCCGCCGCCGCCGACAAAGAGCGCTTCCGATTCTGCCGAACAAATAAACGCAACGGTTGCTAATGCGCGTGACGATAGCTTTGTATTAAAGACGACACCTTACAAAGTTAGCTCCAGTCCGTCAATATTGTAGATCTGTTTATCGGTTATCTGGATTTTTACCTTGACAAGTGTTGGACGACCATTCTTCCAAATTGGGTGTCTTGCACATTTTGTGAAGCACTCTCGTTATGGCGCCTGGTCCATTATGTGCCCACACTTTAGGCATATACGTTGTTTTAACTTCACTGGAATAAAATACACAAAATTTAATTAGAGATTTTCTGAATCTGTGTCCGGATGATGGTCATGTATAAAATGATAAATGATATTTATTTTGTAAGTAGGTTAAACATATTAATTTATTCATTTATTTACACACAATGTACCTACTTAAAAATAGAATTTTTTTTACAGAAACCAAGAGCACAAAGGTACTGCTTATTCGAAAAGAAAATTCTTCCAGCAGACCTGTGACAGAAGAGTGGGATAAGATACATATCTTATCCCACTCTTCTGTCACAGGTCTGCTGGAAGAATTTTCTCCTTCTCTGTCTCTACACACTGTGTCTACATAGACACAGTGTGTAGAGACAGAGAAGGAGACTTAATTAGACTATAGGTACTAACTTAGCTAAAACTTATTATCATACACGTCCAATATTTTTTGGTAATTTTAACCTAGATAAGGCCGGTGTTTCCTAGCCGACTACCCTGAAAAGAAGCATTGAAACAAACTCAGCGGACAAAGTCTCTTTTTAATCTATACTAATATTATAAAGCTGAAGAGTTTGTTTGTTTGTTTGAACGCGGTAATCTCAGGAACTACTGGTCCGATTTGAAAAAATATTTCAGTGTTAGATAGCCCATTTATCGAGGAAGGCTATATATCATCACGCTAAGACCAATAGGAGCGGAGCAGTCATGAAAAATGTGACACAAACGAAGTTGTGCGGACAGCTAGTTAGTTATAGATCTTAGTACCTATAACGTAGGATAAGCGCATTTATCGCATTGGGGAAACCCGTAATGGTAAATGTAAGATGAAAATAAATAAATAAAGTCCATACAATCCGTACTGGTCGATGGGTTGGCACCTATTTTTATTTTACTTTTTTTATCTATTTAATACTTTATTTTCAGGCAACTAGGGCCCGTAGAAATAATACACAATATAATTTTACAAAATAATAAACTAATACATATTCAAAACATAACAGCTAGGTAATAAACCATTCGTTGGAAATAGTCTGTTTTGTTGATCAATGTTACGATACGGTTGCTTCTGAACGAGTCCAGAAGCAACCGTTTAGCCGGTAGAAGGGTCCCCCCTTCTACCGGCTAAACGGTTGCTTGAAATGTGAAAAAATTCACGGGAGTAGGAAATATGCTGAATTTAAAAGGAAAACTATCACGGCTAAGAAGGCTTCACAATTTACTGACTAATAGTCGATCAACTAAAAAACTCGGAGAAGTAAAAAGGAAAATTTCGTTCAAATTGCATTGAACATAACTGAGATGACGTTGTTAGTAGCGCAAAACATGTTATAAATGTAAATTAATTGACCATACAAAAATTATCTAAAACTAGCTGTTTATCCCGGCTTCGCAAGAGTTGTATTTTTTTTTTCAAATTAGCTTATGTTACTCAGGGATTATGTAGCATTCCTTTGGTGAAAGACCCAAATTCTTTTTTTGTTCTTTTCTGAATTCCTTCCAGTAGTTTTTCAGCTTACCTAGAACTAAAACTGTGGCCGTATTACGAAGTGCCAATGCTATCATGATTCGTGTGAGGGAAAGAGATAGTGCTATTCGTCTTGTGTAACTCCGTCTCTTTCTGACACAGAAATCATGATGGATTTAAGACGTCATAATAGGGCTGCTGGTCACAGTCCTAAACAATCAAAACAGTTTTTAAATAAGTTCACATTATTATGGGTACCTATAGATCTCTATAATGCGCGTGGCCGACACGCAATTGGCCGGTTTTTTATTTTTATTTTCTTAATTCTGTGAGGGATCAGCGGGCGTACCATGAGGTGTCAAAACGTGAGTCTTCCGAGCGAGAAAAAGGGATGGAGCTATATAAGGTGTATAACTCTATCCCTCTTTCTCGCTCGGAAGACTCACGTTACGCCCGCAGGTAACTATGGAGTTTCTTGTCCGTTCTTCTCCATAAGAATCTACTTTTTGCGAATGGACAATTAGAGTCACTATAATATTTTTATTTTCAAATGTTTTGACGTTCAAAAGTGCCGCAAATATGTAGGGGAAAGATGAAACGCTGAAGGGATAAGATTGAAATAGTGACTAAAATCGTGTTCATGGTCATTATACTTGTGTGGTGATCAATAAACCTTCCGCTTCAATAACCTTAATAACTTGAAAATCAGTTACATTCAAAAATCGCATTATAAATGCAAGAAAAAATAATTTATCAAATAAAATATATCGATCTTACCCCGTTGAAACGGCTGGCAGTCAGGGGTTCTCAACATGTTATGGATATTAAAACAATTAAATAATCATGCTCATGCAGATACATTAACACAGTAATCAGCATAACATGCCTGTATTTCCCGGAGGGTAAGGCAGAGGTGTATCTTCTTATCGTGTTGATCAATGGCATTATATTTTTTCTAGACACTGGTCTATAAAAAAAATCTTCTGGTTGGTGAGGCAAAGTACTGACTTCACCACACAAACCAGAGGTGTATAGTACACTAATATTTTGCCAGCTATGTGTAAGTATAGAAGATAATCCGTTCATTAATCGAGACTCCCGGCTCTTATAGAGAGATTCTTAATGGAAAATCAAAAACACAGCCTGACCTGGGCATCGAACCCAAGACCTCATGCATAGCAGCTGCGCTTGCGACGACCATCGAGGCAAATTCTGGTTATTAAATAATTATAATTGTTTAAATAAGTGACCACAGTGGTTTTCGGATGATTAGAATAGAACATACAAATTGAAGGACATCAGAATGAAAACTTTAACCATGGATTCAGTAGGTATATAATTCTAGACACCTTAACGTAGAATTTATTTATCCGCTTAAAAAATCAGCTGTATACATTGGTACATTTTAATCGTGTAAGTATTGCACTTATGTACAGAGCATCTGATTTTTTTTAAGCCGACAAGCGGTTTAACACTAGAGAGTCTAGAATTATGTACTAATTTTATGACACAAGTTTTTGATTCGATGTTTTGGAAGGGAAACCACCGTGTATTTCAGAAGATTGAGGGCCCCTGACCTTTTTTAGGAGTTTCGTAAACGGGGTAGGATGGAAAGTTTTATATTATCATCTTACCCCGTTAAAATTTGCAGGGGAAAGTTTGAAAGGCACCATAAATCTTAAAATACGTGAAATATACTAATCACCACATTATAGAGCTTATTACATTTCAAATCTAATTACGAATATCAAAACAAAATGTTTGTTACTTACCTGTGTAAGGAGATACAGCGAGCGGGGTAAGATTGAAAAACTCAATTTTACGCGGGAAATGTAATGTACGGAAAAATGTCAAATAACACACGAGCACCCTCACTTAGCGACTGACGCAGACTGCGGGGCGGGGCAAGACAAAATGGTGTCCACAACGATATTGCCAGCATTAAAAGAATTCCCTGGTATTCGGCGTTATTATACTTTTTTTATCTTTCCCCGTTTTTTATCTTACCCCCAGTCACCTTACGAAACTTTTCGTCGTCCATCGTATACAAAAGTCAACTTTTGTGACGATCCGGGCAGTAAAACGACCGAACCGTCAGTGGTGTTCACAACCGACAGTCGGGCGACAGTAAACTGTCGGTCCGACCTAATGTGAACCAGCTCTAACGTTACGAGTAATGTGGAAAACAAAATTCGATACGTACTTCATGACAGCCTCGACAAGCCCCCTTCCTTGGTGATCCATGGAAATAGCGATGGCTGCAGCATTAACGAAATTGTTGCCTTCCCTCGCTACCCAGGTGTCTCCCAGAGCCGTTAAAGACTTGACTACTAGCATATCCATGTCCAGATACACGCCTCCCCACTTGTACAAAGTTAAATATCGCAGGATATCAGATGTATGCTCCACCTGCCACTTGCTTTTATTAAGAGGTTCGTTTTTCAACATATCTTCCAAAGGAGTATTTCTAGCATAATCAGCTATGTGCACCCTAGCGAACCTGACGTTTGCGAGGTTCCGTAATTTTGCGATGGAACCTCCTTGAAACACCAACTCGCTGACGGGTCCACTGAACATGACATAAACTTGTCTCTCAGGGTGAGCTCGCGCCGCAGCTTCTACAGAACATGCCTGGCGGGAGTTTATAACTCCCCGGCATGATGTTTCATGGAAGAATATGGAGTTAGGTCTCGGCAAAAAGTTCCTGTCTTCAGCTGACGGCAGTGCATCGTTCTCATCTACGTAATGACACGAAATATTATTTTCCACGGTGTCGAAATCCATGATTGGTTTTTGTAGACTTTGCGCGTTAATATAGAAAATAATAAGACCACTAATCACTAAAAAGGGTAAAAGTAGAAACACATGTTTTCGTATGTTGAAATAATATTTCCTTTGTGGTTTTATCGAGTACATCTTTGAACCGTTTTTACGATACCAATGACTAGAAAACACGAAAATTGGAACATTTATGGACACATTATCAAAATCAAATACTGATCATTAACAGGCGTGTTTTAGTTATAACATGAGATTTCTATACAGATTGTTATATCACTTCAAAACACACTATTGTAGGATTATGTTGCACATTTGTTTTGTCACAGTAAACTATCGATAAATAATATAGATATCTATATTTCCCTTATGCTTCCCAAGTTAAAAGCGGTTTGTCTGCTGACAGTGCATGAAACATTACGTTGTTATTGTATTCTCTTTGGTACAAAAACAAAACTTTTGACAAGAAAATCAGAGAGAATATAAGATTGTCAGTGAATAGGCATTGCTAGAAACGAAACAATGAAAACTTTCCGTCTCTGCTAGTTCCATGGAGTTAAGTCGAGACGTAATCATGGTAACTACACATTCTTCGAAATTCCCTGATTTCAAAGCCAAGCTCTAGCCAGACATTAGCGTCCTCTCACTTAAATGTACCTAATAAGTCTGAGTTTATTAGAGATTGAGGAATAAGATTATTTTTGCTACAGTGTCATCTAGGATCCAAAATGTTAACTTATTTTCTACGGCAACTGGGTGCTATGTGCTGGTGCAGTCACGTAGGTGAAATGGGGGCTATCGCGAGTGAATTTGCCACCAGAGGCGCTTGTATCGCGTGAGGTCCAAAAAAATTCAATTTTCATTGTTGTTTGCGGACTTCGTGACATAAATTATAATTTCTTTATTTTACCGGTTGAATAGTGATCTCCCTCGTGAAATCATCGCAAATATGGATTATTTGGTGATGAATGTGAACGCTTTGAAAGCGGAATTAAGAAAAATAAGCGGCCTCAAAGAATAACTAATTCAGAGGTTAGTTTGTTCACTGTTTACAAACTTCTTTTTTGCCGAAAGAATGCTTGCTTGCCAAAGGAACAGCTATGTTTTTTCTTTTTACAGACTTCAAGTCTATGACCGAAACAATAACTTTGTTGGAAAGGTAGAGGAAAATATAGTACCTATTACAACACGATTCGGTGTATAGTGTTGAGTGCCGTTCTGACAGTTATTAAAGCATATTAAAAATTAGAAGATTGAATTTAAAAATTGAATGAATGCTTGACAACATGCTGGTCTTGCTCCATAGGGGCCATCAAGGGTGTAGACAAAATCAAACTGGTTGAATTTGAAAATGAAAATAATACTTATATTTAGTTTTAATTTCCGCTAATATTTATGGGTTGCAGGTTGCAGGTATGCACCTCCCTCCCGCCCGCTATATTATGCACATGCAAGATAACAAGGCAAATGCAAGGATTTTATGCACATGCAGGATGCATTATATAAGAATCTACCTTTGCGAATGGACGCTAGAGTCACTTAATTATGATAACTTTTAATGATGACGTTCAAAAGTGCCGTTTATTGGCCTAATTGCAATAAACGTTTTGACTTTGACTGATAACTGGTCGCCCACATGTCGTTAATTTATGTCGGCTTACAATTTCTCGGAATGACTTCGAGAGATTATAGACTATCAAATTTTGATGCGTGTAAAAGTTTTCCAAATGTTCAGATGACAGTTTATTGAGAGTTTACAATGTCTCAAGATAGTTTATAATCTTACCTTAGGGCAAACTCTATGTTTTCCGGTGACATAATAATATGCACCACAATCCATAGTTCATTGCATAGAAATGGTAAAAAAAAACCTTGCGATTAAAATATATTATTATCTATGTTTGAAACGTAGCTACCGCCGCCGTATCAGCCGTATCAATGATAAGGGCCCCCAGGCTATAGGGGCCCCGAAAGCGTGCAAAATTTTCTAAAATATTATCCACAGTAGATTAATAACATTTTTGAGAATAGCAGCTGTGCTATTTAAATTTAAAAATCACAATAGTCCGATTTCATATAGATATAATTCAGATTTGTTATACAAAAGAAAAAACGAAAATTAGGTAGTCTTTAATTTTTAATCATTTCAATTTTGAAATCAATATATAATTATAATTATTTTAATTCAACCAGAGCATTTCTCGTTTATAAATAAAAACTACTCTTCCTTTAGGCCCTCTAACACATTTTGATACAGGGCCCATCTTGGATAAGCTACGCCACTGGAAACAACATTTTCCAGTGGCGTAGCTTATCCAAGACGGGCCCTGTATCAAAATGTGTTACCCAAGACGGACCTTTAAAACAAGTAACATAACAACGGTTCAAAACCTGAAACCTGCTATTTAAAAATAGAGTGAGGTACGCGATTGTTTGAACTAACAATAAGACATGGACACTAATATCGATATAACTAAGTTTCATTAAAATATGTTCGTTCATTTTGTAGAATAAGGACTTGTTTATGAAAAAAATAAAGAAAGAAAAAATATACATTTTCACGTGATTACGAAACTAGCAGTAGGTACCGTTCGGAATTACGTACCAAGATGTTAACGTTAAGGAATTCTAGTTGAAGTAGTAGTATTAATTAAAAAATAAATAAAAAGGTTATAGTTACTTTTTCATTTATTTATCGATGTTAATTAAGGTGTTTGGAATTGTAACGCAAGTAAGTAATTTGTATGGATTCGCGTCAGTCCTGTGATAACTGTAAGTAGGTACCTATATAGGTATTCTTACCTATATTTTGTTTGTAGACCGGTAAACAGAATAATTTCCTTCAAAAACAGTATCTATCTATGTATGCGTAATATCAACTGTTTTAAAAAGTACCGGTTGGCAAGCCTTTAACATTGAGAAATAAATTAAAAATACATAAATCAAAACATGTTTGTTTAGTGCTAACATTATCATTTTTTTTGTTTGTTTATAACCGCAGTCAAAGATAAGTTTAAAAAATATTACCGTACATAAAAAAAAAACATACACATAAATCCTTCGCCAAGGATGTTCGAATCGCAAAATTCGAATCTTATTTGATCGAATTAATTAAATAAAGCTTCTTTACTTTATTGGACGGGACGAGACAATTAAAACGGGCTTTTGTCTTTGTTAGGACCCAAATTCTTCTCCATACATCTCGTATATTGTTGGACAATATTTTTGAGCCATCTTTTCGTATGGAGAATCTTTTTCTATTTTCTTATCATAGGTTAATTTGTTCCAAAAATGGTGAGTGTAGGCTTTTTCAACATTCTTCAATTCTCCAGGCTTGAAGTATTCGTCGTTACTGGGATAATATATCGGGTAGAAATACTCTGGGCTGTACACGTTGAGTCCTGAAAAAGTCAACAAAGTTAGTAGGTATCTAAGTTAATAACGTAAGGCATTGTCCTAATACAGATTGGGAGGATGCTTACGTTATTATCGGATCGGATAGCTTGTAGCTGTCCTTGCGCTAACCGGGATCGCCGCCGCACAGTGGGCCCATACTGAAAATTAGTGGACTTAGGCAACAAAGTTCCAATATCGACGCGATTTTTTTTTTATATGACGTGTTATGATATTCCTGATAACTTTTACTCTTATAATTTTTTTTCTAAATTTTATATTTTGTCTGAAAAAAAAATTAATCAGAATTTTTTGTAAGGTCACGTTCACACAATCACGTTTATTTATTTTTTTCAATTGTACTGATATGTTGGGTGTGTGGCGTGAGTATATGCTAGCTAGGGTCATTCGCTATCCATGAAAAATAAAATCAGCGCCGGCCATCTGCGGCAGCGCGAGTAATCATTCGGTAAAAAATGTTTATTTGTATGAAATTTTTTGCCATTAAATAAAATTAAAGTATATTTTTTGTCTCATTAGTTATTTGACCTTCTTTTTAGTTAACTATATAGTTTTAATAGCACATAGGTACTTACAACTATTAATTCTGGTAAAGGTTTAGTTATTATTGCATGTTATAGGTAGCACCTGCACTGTGATTGATGACTCATTTGTTTGTGCGCTCGGCTAAGCGCATAACAAACGAGTCACCGAAACATGCTCGTCTCTGATTGGCTGTCATTTTTTTAACTACCTGCACGTTATCTATCTAAATATATATAACTTAAAAGGGACTGACTGACTGACATAGTGATCTATCAACGTACAACCCAAACCACTGAACGGATCGAGCTGAAATTTGGCATGCTGGTAGATATTATGACGTAGGCATACGCTAAGAAAGGAATTTTGAAAATTCGTCCCCTAAGGGGGTGAAAAAGGGGTTAACATTTTGTATGGAACTGCACGCGAACGAAGTCGCGGGCATAAGCTAGTTGTTGAATAAATATCGTAATTATTTTCAGGTTTATACTAATTTTGTTAATGATAGGTGAAATAATTTAAATTTGTACGGGCGGTCGTTGATAATTTTCTACATTATCAAGCGTATGTACATTATAGTATTAGTTATCGTTCGTATGATCAATATGAAACTGTGAAGTAATTGTAGCCATGAAAAGGGCTGTTTCCTGCCCATAAGGATTTCAGAAACGGCAGGAAGAGGCACACTCGGAAAACTGGCATGACTTCTAATAAACTCTGATCCCCACATATCCTACATAAGGCCTAAAATAACGAAACAGATTCAGAATGAGTTGTTGCCTGAAGCAATTCAGTTATACAGACTACTGAGCCGATGTGACAGTGAGATTATGGACGAAGAAGAATGCCTCATAGCAAAGTCCGAAAATTTGCCGGTCCTACACTTCTGGAACAAGACATAATATGACCCTAACTATCATATACTCACGCCACATACCCAACATATTAGTATAATTGAAAAAAAAAAAAAAAAAAAAAAAAAAAAAAAAAAAAAAAAAAAAAAAAAAAAAAATTGATTGAGTCAGGCGTTACTTTGCGGAAATCCATTTTAAATTTGAAAATGAAAACAATATATCTAGTTTTAATTTCCGCGAATATTAGTGGGTTGCAGGTATGCACCTCACACACGGCACGGCACGCACGCGGCACGGTGGCAGTGTATAAAAGGGGGGTGCCTTGTACTAAATGCTCAGTCGCAACTCAACGGTCAGCGAGTCAACACGTCCCCTGAGGATGCCTCGTGGAGAGGCGAAACACGTGTCGGTAATGGTGTTGGGTTTTGCATTGCCTTCCTGCATGTGCTTAAAATCCTTGCATTTGCCCAGTAATCTTGCATGTGCATAATATAGCGGGCGAGAGGGAGGTGCATACCTGCAACCCACTAATATTCGCGGAAATTAAAACTAGATATATTGTTTTCATTTTCAAATTTAAAAAAATTAAACGTGATTCGCTCCATATAAAAAATCGAATTAATTTTTTTTCAGACAAACTATCTGTTTTAATAATTTAAAATAAATTAAAAAAAAGAGTAAAAGTTGTCACGAATATCATAACACGTCATATAAAAAAAATCGCATCGATATTGGAACTTTGTTGGCTAAGTCCACTTATAATTTTCAGTATGGGCCCACTGTGCGCCGACAAATAGCGCTTCGGATTCTGCCGAACAAAAAACGCGACGGTTGCTAATTCGCGTGACGATAGCTTTGTATTAAAGACGACACCTTACAAAGTTAGCTCTATCTGGATTTTTACCTTGACAAGTGTTGGACGACCATTCTGCCAAATTGGGTGTCTTGCACATTTTGTGAAGTACTCTCGTTATGGCGCCTGGTCCATTATGAATCCAAATATCTGGCCTGTATGTTGTCTTAACTTCACTGGAATAAAATACAAAAATGTAATTAGAGATTTTCTATATCTGTGTCCGGATGATGGTCATGTCGACGACATGACCATCATCCGGACATACATACATACAATGATTGTATAAAATGATAAGTGATAGGTATTTATTTTGTAAGTAGGTTAAACATTTATTTATTTTGAAAATGAAAACAAAATATCTAGTTTTAATTTCCGCGAATATTAGTGGGTTGCAGGTATGCACCTCCCTCCCGCCCGCTATATTATGCACATGCAAGATTACTAATAGGCAAATGCAAGGATTTTAAGCACATGCAGGAAGGCAATGCAAAACCCAACACCATTACCGACACGTGTTTCGCCTCTCCACGAGGCATCCTCAGGGGACGTGTTGACTCGCTGACCGTTGATTTTTTTTTTTGAATGGACTACTCGCAGTTCAGCACATTGAGGCTGGTTACTGCTCAACCGGGCAATAACTGACCGTTGAGTTGCGACTGAGCATTTAGTACAAGGCACCCCCCTTTTTAACCGACTTCTAAAAAAGGAGGAGGTTCTCAATTCGGATGTTTGTATTTTTTTTTTTTTTTTTTATGTTTGTTCGCGCATAACTCCGTCGCTTTTCAACCGATTTGAAAAATTCTTTTTTTGTTCGAAAGGGTATACTTCCCAAATGGTCCCATGAAAATTTTATCGAAATCGACCAAGCGGTTTTCGAAAAATCTAAAAAAATATCTAATTTACTTACATTGACGACCTCTTAGTTTACTCTGCAAAGGAGCAGTACGTTTTTTTTACACCAATGTGATTGGTTCGTTTAGGTGGGGGAGGGGAGGGGGTTTAGGTACCACTAAAAAGTGAAAAATAAAAAACTTTTTACAAAAAAAATACAACCGACTTTTCCACAAAAAATCAAAAAAGTACAAAATAACTTTGATTTCGGAAGTCGGTGTTCAAAAAATGAAAAAGGAACCACAAACACCGAGTTCCGAAATCAAAGTTATTTTGTACTTTTTTGATTTTTTATACACTGCCACCGTTGGTTATTTGTGTACAACTACCCACAAACATTCGCAGTAAAGGGGAAGAAACCAAATTCGTCTGGTCATTCAACAGTGCAAAATTATTATTATTACTATGTTTAAAAATCTCTAATTGTTCCAAAACACACAGCCGGAAACCCTTATCACAAATATGTAGTATATTAAAACTATTGTTGTCGCGCAAAGAATGGCCGGTATCAATTAAATGTTTCGCGAAATTCGATTTGTCCGAATGGCCATTTCTATACGCGGCAACATGTTCCCCATACCTTATGTCAAAGTTTCGGCCCGTCTGATACCGGCCATTCTTTGCGCGACAACAATAGTTTTAATATACTACATATTTGTGATAAGGGTTTCCGGCTGTGTGTTTTGGAACAATTAGAGATTTTTAAACATAGTAATAATAATAATTTTGCACTGTTGAATGACCAGACGAATTTGGTTTCTTCCCCTTTACTGCGAATGTTTGTGGGTAGTTGTACACAAATAACCAACGGTGGCAGTGTATAAAAGGGGGGTGCCTTGTACTAAATGCTCAGTTTTCCCTCCCCGACTTTTGCCTAACGAGCCAGCCCGCGCCGCTGAGCCATTAGCGTTAAATCCCCTAAATAATAATTATTGACCCAGCCTGTCCCTTGCTGCCCCTCTCAATGACCCCGTTAAGCCGAGGCCCGTATCCCACAGGGGATGCCCTTAGCGAAGCGGTCATTTAGCTTTTAGTAGTTTTTAGCCCTGGCTGGGGGCCTTAAATTCATTTGAGGCCACCACAGGATTGTCCGGTTGAGCAGTAACCAGCCTTAGTGTGCTGAACTGCGAGTGGTCCATTCCAAAAAAAAAAAAAAAAAAAAAACTAAATGCTCAGTCGCAACTCAACGGTCAGCGAGTCAACACGTCCCCTGAGGATGCCTCGTGGAGAGGCGAAACACGTGTCGGTAATGGTGTTGGGTTTTGCATTGCCTTCCTGCATGTGCTTAAAATCCTTGCATTTGTCTAGTAATCTTGCATGTGCATAATATAGCGGGCGGGAGGGAGGTGCATACCTGCAACCCACTAATATTCGCGGAAATTAAAACTAGATATTTTGTTTTCAATTTCAAAGTTAAAATGGATTTCCGCAAAGTAACGCCTGACTCAATCAATTTTATTTATGTACGGTCTACACACAATATAGAATAAAATAGAAAACTCTTTATTATGTACACCATATTATTATAATTAAAAAAAAAAGACGAAGACGAACGACGACGTTACTAAAATAGAAAATTTTGTACAGATAACAAGAGCACAAAGGTACTGCTTATTTCAAAAGAAATTTCTTTCAGCAGACCTGCGACAGAAGAGTGGGATAAGATATGTAGACACAGTGTGTAGAGACAGAGAAGGAGACTTAAATTAGACTATAGGTACTAACTTAGCTAAAACTTATTATTATTATCATACACGTCCAATATTTTTCGGTAATTTTAACCTAGATGAGGCCGGTGTTTCCTAGCCGACTACCCTGCAAAGAAGCACTGAAACAAACTCAGCGGACAAAGTCTCTTTTAAAGTCCATACAATCCATAGGTACTGGTCGATGGGTTGGCAGTTGGCACCTATTACCTACATGGGTAGTTGTAGGTACCTACCTACTGTAGGAACAGAGGTAGGAGCCTATGCGGATAGGGTATAAAGTCCCGCAAACATCCATTTCAAAGGGAGGATTGTCCGACACATGGGTGATATGTTTACGGCCGTTCCCAATAACCTATCTATTGCCAGTTTTGACCTACTAGAGTTTACCTTGACGACGTTGTCATTCCCTCTTGTCGATGGTTTGGAAGAGCATCTTAGTATTTCAACGTGGTCCCTTTCTATTTGGTGATAATTTGATGAAGAACAGATATGATAGGAAGCGGAATTCTTCAATAAATCATAGCAACTCTTTCGGGATAGCTGAAATCGCATGTTTGTTTATTGTTTACACCAATGTGGTTGGTACGATTAGGTGGGGGAGGGGGGGGGGGGAGTGTATCACTAACAAGTGAAAAATAAAAAAACTTTACAAAGAATACAACCGACTTCTACCTAGGTACACAAAAAAAAACAAAAAGTACAAAATAACTTTAATTTCCGAAGTCGAAAAAGCAACCACAAACACCAAGTTCCGAAATTAAGTTTTTTTATTGTACTTTTGTTTTTTTTTTACGGAACTTTAGAGACGGGAGTAGTTAGGAATAGTGATTGTTAGGATGAGAATGTTAGGAAGAACATTTTCGGATTCCAATTACAGGTGACCGTCAAGATGAAGGGACCAAGTCTCCAATGTTTGCGAAACATATATAAAAAATTAATACCATTAATCTACTATTTGCTACCTTTGCTATAATTTTAGCTACCTCATCATATACATAGTAATTTAACAAAATGCTTGGTCCAAGATGGAGATCTTGATATCAAGATGGAGGGACCAAACTGTTTGACTACTCCCTGGAATTTACTACCCACTTAGTGTTATAATACCTTAATTCTACCTTAATATTATTGATTTGGGCTGCCCGAAACACATATCGTTTAAAAGATATCGATTATATAATTTGGTCCCTCCAAATTGACGTTTCTAGTGTTGAGTGCAACAGGCAAACGGGCGGTTTATTTTCGATCTTCGAAGGATAAATATTTAATACCTATTTACTACCTTCCAATTATGCAAAATTTCTTACGTTTAAGTTTATTTATATGAGCCAAAAACCTACTTTAGTTTTGTACACAGTGCATTTACAGTGATTCAACTCTGCTCAACAAGATTTTGACATTTGACACAGTAGCTGAGTCGACAGGGTGTTGCTTTTTACGTTATGAAAATGAGAAATTATCTTAACTTCCGGCATTTGAATTAATCATGATAAATTTGTTTATATTATCGCCGATACATTTTTGAGAAATATCTTAAAAGTTAATATCGTTCACATCACGCCATGTCAGTCAACTTAAAAATGCGTCTTAAATACGCATTAGTACACCGTTCCAAGAAGTAGTCGGCTTAGATTTACCAAAAATGTAAATGTTAACAACCTTCTCGCTTGCTGAAAAGATTCAAAACCGGAATTCAAGGCATCATCATTCTATTTGCGGCCTTCTTTTTGTCATTTTCAAGTTAATTTAAAGTTCGATTAAATCTTGACAAAAAAAAATTACTTACGTTGCAATCAAACAGTGGTGTTCGAGGCTAAAAACATGATATTTTTTTTTATTCAACCACAACTCTACTAGAGGGGTAGTGGTTTACCGCGTGCGGGAGAGGGAACCTCACACCTCATCCGCCGCAACAGACGAAGACGCACAAGGCGCCGGGAAACGCAGGGTGATTCCTGGCTACCGCAGACGCGGGCCTGCGGATGGCAAGCTGTGGGCTCACCGTCCGATAGCAACCAGGCCCGGGTCGACGGCGTGTTGTGTTCCACGCGCGCTTCAAAGAGCAAGCAGTCACCAAAGAAGACGGGGTCCCATAGGGTCAGTGCCTGCTAAGGTTGCAGATTTTTGTCGAAAGTGTCACCGCGGGCCTGGAGCGCGGCGGGCTCTAGGAGGAACACGGGTGGGTTTTTCTGACAATCCCTTCCGCTCCACCTAGTGCGGGAGAAGTCATTTGATGATTTCCCATCCAGGAAAAAAGGGATAGGTAGTGGTTTGCTCATCATTTTTTTTACGAATTTATCCACATTTCTAAAAAAAATATGTATGTAGCGGTAATGAAATTTTTTGATATCCAAAGATGTTTGCGCCAACTCTGTTTGCTTACGTTTTTATTTAACACTAGCTTCTGCCAGCGACTTCGTCCGCGTGGAATAGTTACTTTACCCCCGATTTTGAAACTCTCAGCCCGATCGGTTTAAAATTGACAAAAGATAGACATGCTGTTTCGGGATATTTTTTAGATAATTTTATGTAGAACATTTCCGTAATAAATGATTTCTATGTAACTTTAACCATTAAGGCTACACACGCGACGGAGGCATAAAAAGAAGACTAACTTCTTCCGTTTTCCCAACATTTTCCTTCACTGCTCTGCTCCTATTGATTGTAGCGTGATGAAAAGCATACTATAACCTGCCCAGGAGTATGAAGAATAATCGCACCAAGTTTCGTTAAAATCGGTCGAGTAGTTTTTGTTTCTATAAAGAACATACAGACAGACAGACAGACAGACAGACAGACAGACAGACAGAAAGACAGACAGATAGACAAAAATTTTACTGATTGCATTTTTGGCACCAGTATCGATCACTAATCACCCCCTGATAGTTATTTTGAAAATATATTCCTTGTACAGAATTGACCTCTCTACAGATTTATTATAAGTATATAGATAGATAAATATCATACACTCTCATGTAAATACGATTGATTATTATAATTCAAAATAGGTAACGAGAAGAACAAAACAAAAACAGCCCTGATCTAAATGCAATTTAAAAACACAGATCCAATAACTCATTATATTCATTACTGCTATTTTATTTTTGTTCAAAATCGTAAAAACTATATTTGCTAGCGTGTGCGAAAACGAGTACGACACTATTCGATCCAAGTTTCCTAGGAATGAGTGCTAGCGGATCCCAAGTTTTATGGGCTGTTTTTGTTTTGTTATTCTCGTTACCTATTTTGAATCATAACAATGAGGTGTGAGGTTCCCGCACTTTGGGTTGGGAATAAAAAAAAATATCATTTAGCCTCGAACACCAATGTTTGATTGCAACGTAAGTAATTTTTTTTTGTCAAGATTTAATCGAACTTTAAATTAACTTGAAAATGACAAAAAGAAGGCCGCAAATAGAATGATGATGCCTTGAATTCCGGTTTTGAATCTTTTCAGCAAGCGAGAAGGTTGTTAACATTTACATTTTTGGTAAATCTAAGCCGACTACTTCTTGGAACGGTGTACTAATGCGTATTTAAGACGCATTTTTAAGTTGACTGACATGGCGTGATGTGAACGATATTAACTTTTAAGATATTTCTCAAAAATGTATCGGCGATAATATAAACAAATTTATCATGATTAATTCAAATGCCGGAAGTTAAGATAATTTCTCATTTTCATAACGTAAAAAGCAACACCCTGTCGACTCAGCTACTGTGTCAAATGTCAAAATCTTGTTGAGCAGAGTTGAATCACTGTAAATGCACTGTGTACAAAACTAAAGTAGGTTTTTGGCTCATATAAATAAACTTAAACGTAAGAAATTTTGCATAATTGGAAGGTAGTAAATAGGTATTAAATATTTATCCTTCGAAGATCGAAAATAAACCGCCCGTTTGCCTGTTGCACTCAACACTAGAAACGTCAATTTGGAGGGACCAAATTATATAATCGATATCTTTTAAACGATATGTGTTTCGGGCAGCCCAAATCAATAATATTAAGGTAGAATTAAGGTATTATAACACTAAGTGGGTAGTAAATTCCAGGGAGTAGTCAAACAGTTTGGTCCCTCCATCTTGATATCAAGATGGAGGGACCAAGCATTTTGTTAAATTACTATGTATATGATGAGGTAGCTAAAATTATAGCAAAGGTAGCAAATAGTAGATTAATGGTATTAATTTTTTATATATGTTTCGCAAACATTGGAGACTTGGTCCCTTCATCTTGACGGTCACAATTACAGGAGTTGTGTGGAAAACTAAATTTGATATGTACTTGATGACAGCCTCGGCAAGCCCCCTTCCTTGGTGATCCATGGAAATAGCGATGGCTGCAGCATTAACCAAATCGTTGCTTTCCCTCGCTACCCAGGTGTCTCCCAGAGGCGTCAAAGACTTGACTACTAGCATATCCGTGTCCAGATACACGCCTCCCCACTTGTACAAAGTCAAATATCGCAGGATATCAGAAGTATGTTCCACCCGCCAGTAGCTTTTATTTAAAGGGTCGCCTGCCACCATAGTTTCCAAAGGAGTATTTCTAGCATAATCAGCTATGTGCACCCTAGCGAACCTAACGTTTGCGAGGCAAATCGAATAACTCTTTGTTGACCTCACAATCACAAAAGCAGACTCCAGCGAAAAAACTTACCGAGGTTTTGAGGCCAATAAATGAGCAATTAGCGGTGAAAAAAATTCGCCGACGGTCTTAGAAATAGACGATTAAGTACTGTAATTACAGCACGTAACTATACAGCCCCTAAGGATGCAGTACGTGCGGCTGAGGACGAGGAGTTTGCACAGCCCTCAACGTCAATTACAATATATATTATGACTGCGAGGGGTAAGTTTAATTCTAATTATAACAATCAAAATAATAGGATTACAAACAGAGGCAGAGACCAATATTATAATCGGCAGCGAGGAAATTATCAGCCTGGAAATTTACAGCAAGGTAATTTTCAGCAATATAGATATCGACACCCATATCGTGGTCAGAGGTACTTATAACCATTATCGTGGCAGAAATTATCAAGGCTATACGCGTTCAAATAATAACTAGAGGGGTATATAACCAATGGGGAGCAGTGGTGGCCGAGCGATAACGGCCCCGACTTACGAATTGTAAGTCGCGAGTTCAAACCCAGCCAGGCGCATTACTTTGTGTAATTTATTTAATCTACACTGCTCTCAAAACGGTGAAGGAAAACATCGTGATGAAACCGGCATGTTCTAGAACCAAAAATTCGAAGAGATGTGACATTCACCAACCCGCACTGGGCCCGCGTGGTGGATTATGGCTCATTCCCTCTCCTAGAGAGGAGGGCTGTGTCCCAGCAATGGGAACATTAAAAGGCTGATTATGATTATGGGGTAACCAAAATACAGTACTTTCTGCACAAACATCTGAACAGGTAAAGGAAAACGCGGGAGAGACCGATCAGCAGTTTTTTCGTCCCTAAACATTACCTTGACACCAGTGACGAAAATATTAAATAGGTTAGCTTGAAATTAAATAATAAGCAATGTACGTGGTTACCAGACACCAGCGCGTCATTATCAGGCGACAGGTCTTATCGGAACACATTCCTGTGTACGCAACGATATATGAAAAGATAATTTTAAATTGTAATAATGCTGCTTCACCGTAAGTAGTATAATTAAAATTAAAAAGCACTATGGTAGGTAGCCCGTGGAAATCGAATTTCTTTTTTTTTTTTAACCGACTTCTAAAAAAGGAGGAGGTTCTCAATTCGGATGTTAGTATTTTTTTTTATGTTTGTTCGCGCACAACTCCGTCGTTTGTCAACCGATTTGAAAAATTCTTTTTTGTTGGAAAGGGTATACTTCCCAAATGGTCCCATGAAAATTTTATCGAAATCGACCAAGCGGTTTTCGAAAAATCTAAAAAAAATATCTACATTATCTACATTGACGACCTCCTAGTTTACTCTGCAAAGGAGCAGTACGTTTTTTTTACACCAATGTGATTGGTTCGTTTAGGTGGGGTGAGGGGAGAGGATGTAGGTACCACTAAAAAGTGAAAAATAAAAAACTTTTTACAAAAAAATACAACCGACTTTTACACAAAAAATCAAAAAAGTGCAAAATAACTTTAATTTCGGAAGTCGGTGTTCAAAAAACGAAAAAGCAACCACGAACACCGAGTTTCGAAATTAAAGTTATTTTGCACTTTTTTGATTTTTTGTGTAAAAGTCGGTTGTATTTTTTTGTAAAAAGTTTTTTTGCATTTTACAAGCCAGTGTCAACTTGGAGATTGATTTGAATATTATTTACCACCGTAAAAGTTATTTATTTACGGAATATAATCATTAAAATCTTCAATACAACCCTTGCAGTTCGTCCAACCGTATTGAACGGCTATTTCAAGAAATTGTCATTCAATAGGAATAACCGAACTGTATTTATGATTTTGGTCATTATAACACTGTAAACCCATATTAAATTTGTTACTGCCATTAATAATTTTTTAATAAACATAGATTCTGACACTTAAAACTTTGGAGGAGCTCGTGGCTAAATTAAACAGCCGCACGGGTCGATCTTCTAGGTTAAGCAACGCTTGCCGAGGTTGGTCTGTGGATGGGTGACCATCTTAACATAACGAGACTTCTCCGTGCCTCGGAAAGCACGTTAAGCTGTTGGTCCCGGCTGTCATTTGGAGATCTTTGGCAGTCGTTACGTATTGATTGTCAGAAGCCAGAAAATCTGACACCAGTCTTGCCAAGAAGTGCCGTGTTCCCCAGTTAATGGTTTGTGGAGGTCTGGTAGGCAGCCGCTTCAGGTAAAATACTGGTATTCAGCTGAATCCCTTTTAATGCTATAATAATGTTTAAAGATTACTTAACAAATGTTCTTGTTTTCATATGGCTGATTGTTATCCAAAGATTATTAGGTACCAAGGTACCTACTACACTTAATCTAATCAGTCCTTGTGAAGGTATCTACCTACTCGCATGGACTGATTAGATTAAGTGTTAATCAATAGAAGTGAATAATTGGGTTTAAAATATACTTACCTAGAAATAAAAATATTAAATAAGTACTTATATATATTTTCTTTATTAAAAAAGGCAACCCTATCTATTTTTTTGCTAATGTATGGAGATTGTATAAAATGGACTTGTCTTTGGAAATTGCTTTGTATTGTCTAGAAATACAGTTCGGTTTTAAATGGAACCACGACAAAAAATAATATATTTCTTTAGAAGCAAATGACTAAATGCATCAGGCAATGTCTTTGGAGTTTGGGAAATAACATTGTCTAATTTCTGAAATACTTCAATAATTTCATTTAGATGGACAAATTAGTTACAGAAAATGAAAATTATGTAATTATTGGGTTTTATTTATGATAATATGTCTTTACAACATACAAATTGTGCATTTTTTTTATTTTTATTGTATGACATTTGACGGTGCTGACACCTAGACGTTACCGATTTGAGAACAGAATTCGACACGAAACGTTTGCAACTTGGCTAGGAGAACCCCGGATGGGGTTTTGTTCAGTAAGAGTTTGACACTCCCTTCGGTTCCGCCCAGAGCGGAAGAAGTCATTTGATGAGTTCACATTCGAAAAAAAAAACGCACTAGTGCGCCAGCTAGTCCTCGCCTATTCAGTTGGTTACATTTTCCTAGATATAATATCAGACTGGTCGCTGGGCAGCTCTCACTGGTCGGCCTCCGAAAAAACGAACAAGGCGCATGTACACAAATGTACAGAGGCGGACTTAATGCCTTAGGCATTTTCTAGCAGTCAACCTTTGGGTGATGCAGAGTATAATTGTGGTAGGTGCAGTACGAAAAAACAAACAAAAAAATAGAAACGCGATTGATATTAAATAAATACAAAGATAATATAAATTGTAAAACGTCGTCGTTTGAAACACGTGGCCATTTCTCATTATATAGACTCTTGGCGCCGCTGCCCGAAAATGACTTGCGTACAATGCTGAAAATTGCCTATTTTTTAACTTTTTGCGACTGGATGCCAACTGGAGAAACGGAATGATCCTGTCCAAAGATATAATCTTAATCTAAACAAAGGTATGAAATGATGTGGACGAATTTTGGCAAAAAGGTAGTTTCAAATTTCGTCCACATCATTTTGCTATTGACTAACAAACATCAAATCCGACAGACTAACAAATGAATAATATTTGAAGGATTCCAGTAAGGAAGTCGCTGTCCAGACATATCTGCATATGTCTGGACAGCGATATGAGCCATAGTCATCCATAATTTCTGTGTTGCCACTGGTTTGGTAGTCAAGTGCTTAGATAAACACCTGAAGAATATTGCAGAGGTTCATCTTGGGTTGATGGGGCCATGATCCTATAGGTTTCTAAAACTCGTGACGCCATTTTACTTAGCAACAGCATACGAGAATGAAAGCACGAAACTGGCGCGAGGCCGATTCTTTCTTCATACTTATTATCTAAATATGAAAGATACAATTTCTTCGAAAAGACACAACAAAGCCTAAGTTGTAATGTGGAAAACAAAAATCGATACGTACTTGATGACAGCCTCAGCAAGCCTCCTTCCTAGGTCATCCATGGAAATAGCGATGGCTGCAGCATTAACGAAATCTTTGCTTTCCCTCGCTACCCAGGTGTCTCCCAGAGGCGACAAAGACTTGACTACTAGCATATCCGTGTCCAGATACACGCCTCCCCACTTGTACAAAGTTAGATATCGCAGGATATCTGATGTATGCTCCACCTGCCACTTGCTTTTAGCAAAAGGGTCGCCTGCCACCATTGTTTCCAAAGGAGTATTTCTAGCATAATCAGCTATGTGCACCCTAGCGAACCTGACGTTTGCGAGGTTCCGTAATTTTGCGATGGAACTTCCTTGAAACACCAATTCGCTGACGGGTCCACTGAACATGACATAAACTTGTCTCTCAGGGTGAGCTCGCGCCGCAGCTTCTACAGCGCATGCCTGGCGGGAGTTTATCCCTCCCCGGCATGATGTCTCATGAAAGAATATCGAATTAGGTCTCGGCGAAAAGTTCCTGTCTTCAGCTGACGGCAGTACATCGTTCTCATCTACGTAATGGCACGAAATATTATTTTCCACGGTGTCGAAATGCATGATTGATCGTTGTATTGTTGAAAGACTTTGCGAGTTAATATAGAAAATAATAAGACCACTAATCACTAAAAATGATAAAAATATAAACACATGTTTTCGTATGTTGAAATAATATTTCCTTTGTGGTTTTATCGAGTACATCTTTGAACCGTTTTTACGATATCAATGACTAGAAAACGCGAAAATTGGAACATTTATGGACACATTATCAAAATCAGATACTGATCTTTTTTAGTTGTTAGTTTATAAGCGTTTTTTAGTTGTAACATGAGATATATGTATACAGATTGTTACAATCACTTCAAAACACACTGTTGTAGGATTATGTTGCACATTTGTTTTGTGAAAACTATCGATAAATAATATAGATATCTATATTTCCCTTATGCTTCCCAAGTTAAAAGCGGTTTGTCTGCTGACAGTACAAAACATTACGTTGTTATTATATTCTCTTTGGTACAAAAACAAAACTTTTGACTAGAAAATCAGAGAGAATATAAGATTGTCAGTGAATAGGCATTGCTAGAAACGAAACAATGAAAACTTTCCGTCTCTGCTAGTTCCATGGAGTTAAGTCGAGACGTAATCATGGTAACTACACATTCTTCAAAATTCCCTGATTTCAAAGCCAAGCTCTAGCTTTTGGATTACAGACATTAGCGCCCTCGCACTTAATGTTACTAATAGGTACGTCTCAGTTTATTAGAGATTGAGGAACAAGATTATTTTTGCTACAGCGTCATCTAGGATCCTAGAGAAATGTTAACTTATTTTCTAAGGCATCTGGGTGCTAGGTACGTGCTGGTCCGGGGTGAACTCTGCTGCCGCGGCAAATTGCTGCGCAGCGGACGGAGCTCCGGCGGGATCTCACGGAGGTATGGACACAGCGCCCTCTTTGAGGAGTGGTTGGAGAGACGCCACGGCGTCCTCACCTTCCGCCTGACGCAGGTGCTCACCGGATACGGCTGTTTCCGGAGGTACCTGTGTCGGATCCAGCGGGAGAACACGTCCGGGTGTCAACACTGTGTGGATCGCCCGGAGAGCACAGTGGAGGTCTGCCCTGCTTGGGCGGAGCAACGCCGTGTCCTCGTCGAGGCAATCGGCGGCGGCGACCTCTCACGTCCGGCCCTATTTCCGCCATGGTCCGGAGCGAGGAGGCATGGGAAGCGGTCGCCTCCTTCTGCGAAGCAGTAATGCTAGCGAAGGAGGAGGCGGAACGCGTGCGAGAGAGGGAAACCTCACGCCCCAGCCGCCGCAACAGAAGAAGACGCCCCGGGCGTCGGGAAACGCAGGGCGATTCCCGGCCACCGTAGGCGCGGGCCTGCGGATGGCGAGCTATGGGTGACTTGCCGTCCGATAGCAACCAGGCCCGAGTCGACGGCGCGTCGTATTCCACGCGCGCCTCAAAGAGCCCTCAGCAACGTAGACGGGGCCCCATAGGGTCATTGCCTGCTAGGGTTGCGGAATTTGTTCGAAAGAGTCACCGCGGCCCTGGAATGCAAAGGGCACAAGAAGGATCACGGGTGGGTTTTAGTCAGTAAGAGTCTGACACTCCCTTCCGCTCCGCCCAGAGCGGGAGAAGTCATTTGATGATTTACCATCCAAAATAAAAAATGGGTAGTCCGTAAAAAAAGGGTAGTCCGTATTGTGATCGTAGATAACAATGAACTATGACGTCTCCTACCCTCTCGGTGGCCAACTACCTGCATATTTACTATCTTCTGATTGTTACTAATTACTTCTATTGGGACTAATTACTACGCGTCTACTCTACTGCTAAGAAAACCGGTTTAGCTGTATTTTGGACACAAACAAATGACGTCAATGAAGTGGTGAAAAATATCTTTGCACACTTTCGAAAACATAAATTACTTTGATTTTTTTTCACACAATATTGAAAGCTGTATAACTGAATAGGTAAGTAATAATTTGTCGAACATAAAAATATTGTAATAGTATTATAGATTTCAAAAATGTTCATACCAATCCTTAAGTCCACTCTTCGTGATTTCAGCCCACTGTGCGGCGTCCGCTCAACCGTTAGGTGGCACTGTGTATGCTTGACCTAAATTTTCTGCTCTCCTTAACTACCCTTTTCTAGGAATGAGGAATAGAAAAATGGGAGTATAGTTTTGAAAGAATTACTAGATTCGGTTACAAAAAATGTGCCTATATACATAACTATTGTATGTTTTTCAAACGTAAGGAATATTTATTACAAACCGGTAAATTAAGCAGCACGGTCTTACTTTATGATCTAAAGTAATGAGTAGTTTATTAACGATTTTAGCACTACAAGTAATGAGAATTTTAACGTCGACATAAATTACTTGAATATCTCGATAGCATTGTTGAGTCTACTCAACTGCACAGCTCGTATTATTTTCAGCTGAAACAACAATCGAAGTGTTTTTTTCAAAAATGTTTTCTATTATTTACTTCACTAGAATATACAGATTGAAACTTAGCCTTTTATTTTGTTACGCAATCACTTTGCTTAGTTTATTGCTGATTGTTCAAATGGGATACTTTCGTAGCTTCTCGGACGTCGATGGAGACGACGTTGATGCCAGAAGAATCGCGGATTGGCAGCGAGTCTCGTCCCATGAGCCGTGCCACATGTCCAGAGAAGAAGACGCTCTCGAACTACTCCGCAATAACATCACTCTGCCGTCAGACTGTATATTCTTTCACGAAACCTCGTGTAAAGGTGATTTGACATCTAGACAAGTGTGTGTAGTGGAGTCAGCAGCCAAGGTACATCCGAACAACCAAATCGTAGTATTTTTCACTTCAGCCGTGTCTGAAGAAACATTAAAACATGGCTACGTCAGTACCCTTAACCATTATGACAACGTGAAACTTATACGAGTTCTTATTAGGGATTATGCAGATGGAACGCCTTTAGCATCAAAGGTAGCCCACATGTCCAGTGAGGACCTTGATATACATATGTCGAAAATAATGAAGTTCTTGACCTTGTACAAGTATGGTGGAATATATTTGAGTTTGGACGTGATCGTAGCTCGGAGGCTTGATGCGTGGAAGAACTGGGCTGTAAAAGAATCACCTAAAACATTGTCTTCGGATATGTTCGCGTTTTCGAAAAACAAAGTTGGAAGCAGTTTAGTTCATGAGGCTTTGAGGTAGAGATGCTTTACTTAATTTATATCTGCCTGTATTTAATATCAGATCATAGAAGTTGAAGTGCAGTTTTTTGATACAATAATCAACCATTGGCCAATTCATAAAGTCCTTAATTGATTGGTGTTTATCTCATCAGCATTCTGTTGCCTGAACTGGAGGAGCAAAGCAGACGTGATCTCTGGAGTTACAGTGGTCCATCAGAAATATACTACTTGCTAATATACTGGTGCTCCACCAAAGACGTAGCACAGATGACACTCTCAAGATGTAAGGGTAAGTACATGCGTTGCGGAATTTGTTCGAAAGAGTCACCGCGGCCCTGGAACGCTAAGGGCACAAGAAGGAACACGGGTGGGTTTTAGTCAGTTAGAGTCTGACACTCTCTTCCGCTCCGCCCGGAGCGGGAGAAGTCATTTGATGATTTCCCATCCAAAAAAAAAGGGTAAGTATAAGTACAATGCAGTCTCAGAACCGCTTACGACCCGATAGAGATGAGGCAGATCCTATGCCGAGATGATAGAAAGAAAGGAAGAAAGAAAAACTGTTTATTTGCGCCAAGCATGACGCACACCAAATAATTTAAAAATAAAGCTTAAAACTAAAACAAAAATAATCGTTAAAAGTTGGGAAGGTATGCGTCACATTTGCGCAAAACGGCTGTCGCTCAGCATAATGCTAGGACTCTTGTACGAGACAGAGTCGAAGCGCTGATTTTCAGTGATAGGTATGTGAAGGCCAGCCTCTCTAGTTACTTAATTAATTAAGTATCCTTCTAATGAATATTTTCCTTGTTATAGATTTGGCAGTACATGGCTCGGAACTCTTCTATCCGATATCGTTTCACGATAGAAAAGAATATTTCCGAATAGTAGACTGGGAGAGTTGGAAAAAGAAGATGATATATACGTATTTTGTATGGAATAGATTTACCAAATACCATATCGTTACACCTGGGTCCCTCTTTGGGAGACTAGCTAGCGAGTACTGCCCGCTGACCTACCATCGCTATAGTGACTCCTCTGGAGTATGGTATCCAGATCACGATGGTAATTTGGATGAATGAATCGGACGTAATAGTTGTGCTTGCACCACCAACAAAGGTGCTGAGTGCATCTCTATAGTGATGACTGATGATGCGTGTGTAGGTTTTCTACACTAATATTATAAAGAGGAAAGATTTGATTGTTTGTTTACATTGAATAGGCTCCGAAACTACTTGACCGATTTGAAAAATTATTTCACAGTTGGGAAGCTACACATCTCCGGTGAATATATGCTATATTATATCCCCATATTCCTATGGGAACGGGAATAATATTATGAAGAGGAAAGATTTGATTGATTTTTTGTTTGCATTGAATAGGCTCCGAAACTCCTTGACCGATTTGAAAAAATCTTTCACTGTTGGGAAGCTACACTATCTCCGGTGAACATAGGCTATATCATATCCCCATATTCTCATGGGAACTGGAACTACGCGGGTGAAACCGCGAGGCGCTGTTAGTTATTAATACTTTTTCTCCAGTGTTGAATTAACGTGAATTGTGTCAGCGTTCTTGTTTAAATGCCTAAGTTCTAAGACTAAAGCCTAGGTACTTGAATGCAAAAGTTTGTCAAGTAGTCAGGTTTTATACGTTAACAGGTTTTATAAGTTTGACTTTCAATTAGGGTATTTTACTAGATACTAGCTTCTGCCAGCGACTTCGTCCGCGTGGAATAGTTACTTTACCCCCGATTTTGAAACTCTCAGCCCGATCGGTTTAAAATTGACAAAAGATAGACATGCTGTTTCGGGATATTTTTTAGATAATTTTATGTAGAACATTTCCGTAATACATGATTTCTATGTAACTTTAACCATTAAGGCTACACACGCGACGGAAGCTTAAAAAATGGAGTAACTTCTTCCGTTTTCCCAACATTTTCCTTCACTGCTCTGCTCCTATTGATTGTAGCGTGATGAAAAGTATATTATAACCTGCCCAGGAGTATGAAGAATAATTGCACCAAGTTTCGTTAAAATCGGTCGAGAAGTTTTTGTTTCTATAAAGAACATACAGACAGACAGACAAAAATTTTAATGATTGCATTTTTGGCACCAGTATCGATCACTAATCACCCCCTGATAGTTATTTTGAAAATATATTCCTTGTACAGAATTGACCTCTCTACATATGTATTATAAGTGTAGATAGATTGGAGATAAAAATCACAATTGTATTTAATCCGTTCGTTACATTTTTAAGTTTAAACAATTTTGGACACGTATTTTTTGTTATTTCAAATCATAAAAATAAGATAAAATGCAACAAAATTCTAGATTGGGGGCTTATGACGTTTCAACGCACTGTATCGTCTTTTTTTTTGTTTATGTGAAAAAAGAAAAAACACGAGTTCAATATTTTTTGGAAATCTATCTGACGGACTAATTAGATTTTTTCAGTAAAATGCCCTATTCTGAAACCATATCTCGCTTATGCTTATGTATTGTACCACGCATAGTACTCTACGTACTTACATACAATTTATTTACATTCATTTTATCGTGGATAAGTGCACGACTATGATGATAATACCACGGTACTAGGGCACGCAGCACCGGGATCTTTTGAAGAACCGGGAATTTACAATCGATGAATGTACTAAGGCAAAATTTTAGGGGATTCACGACTTTTGCATTATTTGAACTGGCGCTAAAGATAAAGAAAAGGAAAATCATTGAAAATTCTCAGGATTTAGCGACTAAAGTAAAAAGTGGAAAAAACACCGAAAAGGCTAAATGTAATCTATGCTTACTTTGTAATTAAACTGCTTTAAAACGTTGAGATTTTTACAGAATAAGTAGAACTAAGGTAAACGCAGCTATCAACGACCCATCGAAAATCTGCAGCTATTACCGACCTATAAAAGTAATTCAATATTTTTACGTTTCCAGAACTATTCTAGCTATAGGTAGGCAAAGTTACAGACGCGTTTATTCCTTGAGCATCGTATACTTTTACGTTAGTGAGAGTAGCAGTGCAAAAAAATAATTAAAATACGTACAAGTAAGTACGTGACTTTTCTATTTAAGAGATTTATACAAACAAATGACGTGTATACTTTATCTTATATTTCTAAATGTATTCATTTAAGTGTCTACTCTTGATTTCTTACTACATTTTACTAATAAAAAGTAATTTGAAACGATAAATCTTTAAATTAAAATAAACGGCGTTAGCTTCATCAGTTTTAGTCGTGGCAGCTATCAACGACCCATAAGTCGGCAATGGCAGCAACGTAACTTTTCGTTTTATTTTTCTTTTATGTTATCATATCACACTAACACAAATATTTTTATGGATCAGTTTAAATCTAAGCTATCAGTCTTTATAAAAATCTATTAGCGACTAAACTTTTTGTCTAGCTTTTACCTTTTAGCGTTGTCAATTTAACCAAAGTTATGATATTTTTCGAGGATCGATATCAAATAGTTACAGTAATAAATAATTGTTTTTGTGTTTAAAACAGTGTGCATTTGTTCATATTTTTTGTTACATTAATCAATTATAATCTATTTTATAGTCCGAAGGTCAATTGAATTAAAATAACCATTTTTTTATGAGTCGGTAATACAATTTATGTTTATACTTACATACTTTATTACCGACCCATGAGGGTCGGCAATAGCAACTATAAGAAGCTATTACCGATCGTATACAGGGTGTCTTTGACATCGACTCACAAACGAATACCATAGATAGTACATGATTCTGAACACCCCAGTGGTGGAATTTTTCGTGTTTATTTTTGTTTAATTTTTTATGATTTTTTTTTCGTTTTATAAATTAAACTGTATAACACCGTTATTTTAACATTTTTTGCGAAAAAACTGAGTAAATTACTTTTCCAATGAAAAATGTCATCGGGTTTGATTAGAATAATGACTTTATTTAACTTAATGACTTTTTAATTAATTTATTTCTAATTAAAAAATATATATTACTTTTTTCCTAAATATATCATTGGGGTTGTTTAGAATAACGATTACATACAGTTTAAAATTTAAAAAAAACATGTTTTTTTTTCAAAAATTTGGAAAACCTACGAAAAATTCCACCACCGGGGGGTCCAGAATCATGTAGGTTACTGGATCCGTAGTATTCGTATGTGCGTCGATGTCAAAGACAACTTGTATAGATTATTTAATTTCTCACCTACTTTTATGACATAATAGGTACCGATTAATAAATGCTGCTTCTTGGCTAAAGCAACATGAAACATACAATTATATTTTTGTCCAGAAGTATGGAGCCACAAAACCGGCGAAAAGTATATAGTGAAACACAACTCGCACAAGTTTATAGTTATTTAGTTCATAGGTATTGCCAAGAAGTACTAATTTGTTTTATTAAAAATAATGATAATAAAAAAATACAATATAAGTAATTTTAACTTTTTATTTTGTTTTATTTTATTAAGATCGGTAATCATCATTCCTTTGCTGGAAAAAGGCCTCCACTCATACACGATCGGGAATAGCTGCACTAAAATCGTTAATAGCTTCACAGCCGTTTTTATGGGTCGGTAATAGCAACAATCGACTAAGTCACATTATAAATTATTTTTTACAAGATAATCTTTTATTTAAATGTATTTGATTTAGTAAATACATTCTTCATACATAACACTAGCATATAAAATGAAACTATTAATCTTTAGAGGGCCCAGTATACTAAAAAAATATGGTTGATTTTAAAATTGCCTTAGGGGGGTCGTTAATACCTGCGTTTACCTTAGGTTATGTACATAGGTACTTAAGGTTGCCAACCATACTTTATAAAAAAAGTATCCTACTTTATTTTGGATAAATATACTTTATACTTTTGCATAAAAATAAATTATGGTAAAACACCTTATTTACAATCTGTTCTGTGATGCGTAAAACGAAACATTTGTATGAGTAATAATGAATTATTTATCAAGAAAATGATTATTGATTATCTATTCTTCTTCTATACTTATAATAAAACTGTAGAGAAGTCAATACTGTACAAAATTAATAATGGAGGATGAATAGTGATCGATACTGATGCCAAAAATGCAATCAGTCTGTCTGTCTGTCTGTCTGTATGTGCACGCATGCAAAGGGATTTTAATCAAACTTGGTACGATTGTAGTCCATACTCCTGGGCAGGTTATAGGCTATATAACATAACGCTAAGATACATAGGAGCTGAGCAGTGACGATAAATTTGAAGCAAGTCGGATGAAAATGCGCTTTCGAGCTCTTCTACTATCATTCTATCATTTCACGATAAAATAAAATAAAATAGGCGTTAGTATGTTCTCGCGCTTATTACGATTGTGCAATCATCATGAGCGTACCTACCTAGCGCCTATTGAGGATACTTGTTTTATAATATATTATGGTAGTGCAGGTACCTTCTTGACTGGTAGAAAGCAGGAAAATTGTTGTTTCATAGATTAGGTGTATGAGACAACCATTTGTTCCTTTCTATCTATAGGTACTCCATTCACAATAAGATTAAGAAAACTATTTACAGTTCGTTCAACCGATTTTTACTTCTATTCCATAGGTATAAGGATGGCATTAAAAGCAAAAACGTGATTATAATACTAACTGTTTACTGCAGCTGCCATTTGTCATGCCACCAACGCAATAGAAGTCAAAATCAGTTGAACGGACTGTAAAAAAGGTTTATATCAATGTCTAAGCTTATTGTGAATGGGGTATAGGGAGTTTGAACGTGTAACAGAATGAACGCAAAATCTAAAAGGAAAGAGAGAGATAGAGAAAATCTGAAGGGGTCATTGTACTCATCATTGTGACCAACGTTTACTGTGGGACCACACATTGAAATCGCGAAAAATAAATCAACTGCTAATTGTTTTTATTTGAGTTATGATCACATAAATGTATGTGGCAATAGATTTGCGTTTCGCGATGTTTCTGTTGGTTTATTGTTCAAATGTTCATAATGATCCCCTTTTCATGATTTGCGTTCATTTAATATTTTCAACTTATTATGAGGTAATTTATCAAAATAAAAAAGTTTGTTCACTTAAGGCATTTAATTATTTCTCAAACTTAACCTAATATGTATTTTTTACTAATGATAGGCAAACTTTTTTTTTTGACCTGGACTCAGATAATATAATACAAAAGGGTGTGCCGCGGTCGGCGGATCTTGCTGATCTGGGATGATAGGCACACGTTTGACCACTATCTCACCTGATGACTTCAAACAAATAAAAGTTCCTCAGACGAAAATAAATACTTCTTCTGTGACTGTATAATCTTCTTCTGATTAATTAATACCGACATAATTTATATAGAGATAATACTTGTCTTATAGGATCTTTAGCAAAAGTACAGCAAGTCGCATGTGGGTCAGATGTTTACTTGTTACAGAAGGTCTGCTTATTATACGAAGAGTGGTTAACAGTGGATCACGGGTCACGGTGGATTATTCGTTAATAACTCAGTATGTGTATTTCTTGACGCACACAAACAAACGCGTGTTCACTACTCATCCACATTCCACACCCAGCTCCACCGGCGCTAGTCAACAACGCGCTTCAAAGACTTGTTTAGATATATGATTAACTAGCTTTTGCCCGCGGCTTCGTCCGCGTGGAGTTCGGTTATATCGTAACGTAATTGTTTATTTCTAATCATTAACCTAAAAACAAAGTTTCATGCTTCTAGCTCTAAAAATGACGAACTTCCATACAAAATTTTAACCCCCTTTTCACCCCCTTAGAGGGCAAATTTTCAAAATCATTGCTAAGCGGTTGCCTACGCCATAACATCTACCTGCATGTCAAATTTCAGCCCGATCCGTTCAGTGGTTTGGACTGTGCGTTGATAGATCACTATGTCAGTCAGTCAGTCACTTTTGAGTTATATATATTTAGAATTCAGCAGAGCCACTACGGACTTACTTCCATGGATATAAGAAAGTTATTTCTATGGGTACTTCTGACATGCGGCTTTTCTTTCTTGGATATGACAAATCTGTTTGTTGTGTGTTTGTAAAGCAAGCGTCTGAAGAAGTGGTGAATGGGATGCTCAAGACTTCATCGGTGGTTACAACTTATTTTACCCATGTGTCAAGCTATGAACCTTGAAACAGTTATTCAAATACTTCGAAGATATTCTTCTCTCTTCTATATTTTTGCATTCTGTAATATCATTACTTATATTATTCTTCTTTGGTTGGTCTTGTACGGTTTGAACATCAAACACCAAGTAACTCGTCTCGGAATGGCTCAAATATTGATGGACAATATCGTCTTGCAAGCTTCTCGTTACTAACGTAATGAGACTTGTTAGTTCTCCTACTAGGGCTGAGAAAGTTCCATCGAAACGAGAAAGACTCTTGGAATTCTCTTACTTTATAGTTTTTCATTAATATTTTGTGTATTGGGTAGAACAACTGATGTTTGTAGATCCCGATACCTGAAAAATGATGTAAACAAATGATTGTGACTCGTTTATTCTGCCAGAAAAGAAGACACTATTAAAATAGCTAGACGAATCCCAGCTACTCTGTGGCCACACCATAGAGAACACAATGCCATACCAGCATGACGTCCGACACTGACTAACAATAGGGTAGTTGACTATAAAAATCTAATTAGTCCGTCAGACAGATTTCTAAAAAATATTGGACACGTATTTTTTTTCTTTTTTCACGTAAACAAAAAACGAGGAAGATACAGTGCGTTGAAAACTTGTGTGACATCACTACGTGCTCCAATTTGAAGCACGCAGTGACGTCACAAGCCCCGCTCGATCTTTGATGCTTTCTATCTTCGTTATTTTTTTATAGATTTGAAAAAGCAAAAAATACGTGTCCAATATTTTTCGATAATCTAACCGACGGACTAAATAGAATAATATTTTTTTTCCTCAGGAAACATCCCTATTCGGACGGACGGACTACAAGTACAACATTCAATTGACTTAAAGGACCAAGTGACCAGGTAGTAAAAATTCAAAAAAAAAAATACAACATTCAACAAAAAATAATTACCTCGTTAATAGGAATCAAAAATATCAAGACAAAATAAATAACAAAGAAGCAAAATAACATTTCATTAATTAATTTGAGTCTGTTTCGCGTTTCACTTCTTTTAAAAAGCCTCTAGATTGGCTCTTTATCTTTCACTAGCTGCTGCCCGCGACTTCGTTCCCGTGGAATCCCCGATTTTAAAACATTATTTATCGCTGCTCCGCTCCTATTGGCTTAAGCGTGATGATATATAGCCTAAAGCCTTCCTCGATAAATGGTCTATTCAACCCAAAAAGAATTTTTCAATTCGAACCAGTAGTTCCTGAGATTAGCGCGTTCAAACAAACAAACAAACTCTTCAGCTTTATAATATTTTCTGCTTCAAAGCTCAACAGAGTACCTACAGCGTTACTGACTCTGAAACGTGATCTCTTTTTCCCCTCTCAGATTTAAATTACCTTACCAGGACAAGCTTCCCAACGGATCCTTATAGGGCACATTCTTTGGACCACTTGCTGAACAGCAATTTTACCAGTTACAAATCTGTCGTTGGGGTTGTAGGTCTTAAATATTTCTCTGAAAAAAAAGTTTAGGAGTTCCGGATAACACATATTACGGTAACATAGAGGTTGATGGATTTAAGGAGTATGCATCACTTACTCGAGAATACTATTAGTAATATTACTCCCAACTTCATCTTTACTAAAAGACATTATCCCTGGTGCGACAAATTTTCTGTCCTGTTTCACAATCCAATTCGGTGGCAGTTCATCTAAACGTTTGACAACTACCATTTCTGTTTCCAAACATATGCCACCAAATTTGTTGAGGGTCACCATTCGCAGTATGTCTGCGGTATGCTGTATCGGAAATCTACTTTCCTTTAAATCATTTAGTAGTATTGGGTGTACGACTGTTCCCTTGGAATATTCAGCTATATGTACTCTAAAGAACTTCACATTAGGGAAGAGGAGCAGCTTCGCGAGGCAGCCAGTTTTGAGGTCATGGTTGGTGACAGGTACGCTGAAAAGCACGTAAATTTCTCTCTTCGGGTGTGCTCTGGCAGCTGCTTCCACTGAACAAGCCTCTCGCGGAGTTAGTTCGCCGTTAAACGAAGTCTTGTGGAAAAATAGTGAGCTGTTCTCTTTCGGAGTAAAGCTCGGGTTTTCTGCTGACGGCAACGCGTCTCCCTCATCGGAGTAATAGTAAGCTATAGTGTTCCAGTAACTGATCGTGTGTAGTTCCTTCACAAATATTACTATAAACATTGTTATGAAAACGTAACTTAAACCTCTTTTCGTTTTTCGCGACTTTTTCATTATTGGTCTTATTCTTCTGAATTTTATCATTTGAATGACTTTACTAATTACCTAGCCCGTATTGTAAATATTAAATATTTGTTGATTTCATTGAAAATATTTGTTGTTTTTTTCGTCAATTTCCCGAGTTTTGTTTATGTAAACAAAACGTGGTCGGATATTGGTGTGTTCTGACTAGAATGTTCTAAGTTACAACAGCCGCACTTGCCGGTCATTGCCTAGGTCGTCCTTAGATGGGTAACGGACTATTCATCCACCAAGGGTACCTTCATAAATAAACCGCCCCGTCCTTAAGACAGGAACAGTCGTTTCTTTAGGACTAAAAACACGTGGTACACACAATAACTCTCGCTCGTGAAACGTTGACACATACTTTTATATATCTATAAATGCGACGAACACAGGACTAAAAACCGCTAGTAGATGTACCTGTTATAGGTCGTTCGTCGAGCTGAAATAAAGGACCTAGTAAAAACAAATAGGGACATTCAATAAATATAACACATATATTCAAAATAAGTCAGATCAATTTATTTTACTATGTAAATAGTAAATAGCACTTGATAAGTACGGATATTTTGGACAAAATCTTCCTCAGAAACATGTTCAAGATTACCTAGTAGATGCAATTTCACAGCACTAGCAATGGCTTATTTTTTGTAGAAAATGGAAACAAGCTATTCGAATCACGTCACCGTGGTTACTTTACCAGAAAACTCCTCACCGTAGGTACTATGAATAGTTGGGCAAAAGGCCTTGGCAACTAACTCGTAAATTGTGCCCCGATTAATTTTTCTATAATGGGTTAAAAAGTCATACATGTGATAAGTATAAGGGCGATTTAAATCAAAACCTTCAGGCGCAGGGTTAAAAATTTCATCTACATCCGTATAATGGTGGGGGTAGAATAACTCGTAGTCTATGATCGTCACCCCTGAAAATGAAAATACAGTAACGTTATCATTAACTTTGGTCGAGGTTTTTGATTCTCAGAAGATTGAATCATTGATTGATTTACTGTGCGAGCTAAGGAGTACAGCAAGTACGGCCCTGGAACTCAAAGGGCACTAGGAGGAACACGGGTGGGTTTTAGTCAGTAATCTGTAAGAGTCTGACGCTCCCTTCAACTCCGTCCAGAGTGGGAGAAGTCATCCGGAAAAAAAAGAAGTACAGCTAGTTGCGGAATTTGCTGGAACGATTTACCGCGGCCCTGGCACGCAAAGGGTATTTTGGTGGAACACAGACTGGAAGAAGCGTCATTTGATGATTTTCCATCCTTAAATCTCTTATAATAATAGACATAAGTACAGCTAAGGGCTGGAATTCTCTGCTGGATTCTATCTACAAACTGGGGGTCTTTCAAGTCAAGACTGAATAAGTTAATTCTAGGCAAGTGTGTCCCATCATCAATCAATCACATTATCGCTTTCCAACAGATGTGAATTTGGTCAAATGCTAGCCTATCAGTACCTACTAAAAAGTAAAAGATTCGAACGCAAAATTTAACCGATTTTAAAAGTCCATATAAGTCAGTTTTTTAAGGAATGTGATACAGTGGGTGTCATTTATTCCAGTTTAATCACAGATTTCATGCAAACAACTGGATGGCTGGCTGGTTTACTCTTTCTGCAGCAGTTTGGCGAAATAAGAAGACGGTTATTGGCGTCTCCCAGAGTGGAAGAAATACAAGAAGAATTTACACAAGCATATACATACAAAAGTCTCATACCTTTACAGTTAATGAAGGGTTTCGTGCGGAAATCTTCAGAACGCACCACATTTGGACAACGTTTGTGTATGACTCGTTCGATGGCTTTTGCGCCTATATCTGACCACTGCAACGGGTTGTACTCTTTACCGATGTCTCTGATAACAAAATACGGATAATATTAGGAATTTTGATTTAGCCGGAATCTTCTTCACACTATCGTAAGACTAACGTGTCAACCAAAGAGTAGTAATCTATACTAATATTATAAAGCTGAAGAGTTTGTTTGTTTGTTTGAACGCGCTAATCTCAGGAACTACTGGTTCGAATTGAAAAATTCTTGAATAGACCATTTATCGAGGAAGGCTTTAGGCTATATATCATCACGCTTAAGCCAATAGGAGCGAAGCAGCGATAAAGAATGTTTTAAAATCGGGGATTCCACGGGGACGAAGTCGCGGACAGAAGCTAGTAAGTACATATATTTAGTGGCAATGATGTCTAAGATAAACTTAAGATTTGAAATTGCGAAATATTACTTCGGTACTTCCTCAGATTTGATCCCAGGTACCTAGGCAGATTTTTTAACATTTCGATAATTTTCTCAAAATACTTTACTAGTGATTATAAATAAGAAATCAATGGACTTAAATCTGAAACTTATTAAATAAAGTATAAGTCTTACTTGATAATACTTTTTGTAACGTTGGTTCCAATTTCGTCTTTTGCTAAGGATATGATCGCTGACGCTATCTCATACGCGGATTCTTTCGCAACAAAATTTTCAGGCAGGCCTTCCAATGATTTTGTCACTATCATGTCAGTGTCCAAATATATACCACCCCATTTGTTGAGAGTCAGAATTCTCAGTATGTCTGCGGTGTGCTGTATTCGAAATCTACTCTGAACCACATCATTGAGTAACATTGACTGTACGACTGTACCTTTTGAATATTCTGCTTCATGTACTCTCAGGAACTTAACGTTTGGGATACGGAGGAGATCCGCAAGGCAGCCAGTCTTCAGCTCGTATTCGGTAACAGGTACGCTAAAAAGCACGTAGATGTCTTTCTTCGGATGAGCCCTAGCAGCTGCCTCCACTGCACAAGCCTGGCGTACCGTCAGTCCACTGCGGTAGGTCTCGTGGAAGAATATCGATTTTGTCTTCGGGGAAAACTTCGGGTCATCAACCGACGGCAATGCATCACTCGTCTCTACGTAGGGTTTTATTACGTTGTACTGTCCAACAAAATAAAGAAACATTAATGCTGCCATAAATATTGTTGTGCCAATAAAATATCGGCGTGGTCTGGTTGTGAATGATTTGCGCATCTCTGGTTCCAGTACTTGAGATAAGGATAGCAGAGCACTTTTGCTATTGTTTAACTTCGCGTACATAATTTACGGACGTGTTAAATAAAATAAATGGCCGGTACACTTGTGAGATAGGCAAAAGAAAAATTTGGTGTGTGCATAGCTGTTCTCGCGATTATCAAGAAGAAGAATGCCATGTTGTATTTATTTCTTATCTTGTTACATACACAAACAAAATGCGCTCATATAGTCTATGTTTAAAAATATTGAAATGTGAGAATTTATCCTGTTATTTTTACATCTGAATTCAATGCATTGTAGCAGCGAACTGGACGTGTGTCATATCAGTGAAAGTTAAAACTAAAAAATATATATTATGTTTTCTTTGATTTACTGCTGATTCTTTACTAATGAAAGTGTACGTTACACTGTTTCAGGAATTCGACCAATTCCTAAGACCCAGCCACCTTATGTGTAATTAGCAGTGATCGGAGTAGGTAGATTGATTTGGGGTCAATAACCTGAAACGTAGATATTAATATGGACATTCCTCCGAGATTCGGGATCGTTAGTTTTTTCCGGAATTTAAAAATTGTTAGGAACATGTTGAATGTCTAGGATGAACAAGTCGAGTTATAGGTTATTCCCGTGGAAACTTGAATTTTTCGGGATAAAATGTAATCTAATGTTTGTAATTGTGGTTTTAATAATAACGATGTTGATTTTGATTCAATTTTTTTACACCTGTTTCTTTATTTATAGTATGTAAATGTAATAGCATTTTTGAATGTTATTTATTTTATTTTTAAATATTATGTAATTATAATTTTCAAAATGTTTTTAGAGCTTTCTATAAATTTCAAATGTAGTAGTTTAAAAATCTTTACATTCACAATATTTCATTTACACCCGTAGGTACCAAAATGAAATCCCGGAAAAAAGGCTTATCCAATTATCCATGTTATGATTTCTAAGACTATTCATGATGCAAGTACAATCCGTAACGACTGCCAAAGATCTCCAAATGGCAGTCGGGAGCCCGGGACCGATAACTTAACGTGCTTTCCGAGGCACGGAGATGTCACGTTATGTTAAGATGGTCACCCATCCACAGACCAACCTCGGCAAGCGTTGCTTAACCTTGAAGATTGACCCGTGCAAGGGGTGACCTCGGAGTAATGGAAACAAACTACCTTAATAAGATTTATCATTTATTGACAATCAAAGATCATAATAACATAATAGAATACCATTGACGATTAGATACGTCTTACATTTTTATAATAATAAGAAAAAAAAAACATAATTATGTATTTCTAATTACTTCAAACATGTCCCAATAAAACATTTCACTTTGGAAGATACTATACATTATAGCTAACTAATATACATACTTATTAAAATAATATTTTGTACCAAAATACTCATTAGTATCACCGCAATACGTATCATTTTTGCATGAAATATGAGTAACATACTGATGTTCTATGGACTTCATAATCGAGAATATTGGCAAGTTACGATCTATAGGCAAGTTTTATTATTCCTTATAACCCTTCTCTACAGTCGGATAAAAAAGTCACTTTCTCGTGGGCAGTTTCACACATCACACCACTATTATCCTGAACCATTAGGGGCCATTTAGCCACGATTTTTAACCCCTCCCCCGTTCTTATCACATCTGGGGTCGTATTATGACATCTTAAAACCATCATGTTTTCTGTGTGAGAAAAGGAAAGTGCTATTCGTCCTGTATAGCTCCGTCTCTTTTTCACACCGAAAACATGATGGTTTTAAGAGGTCATAATACGGCCCCTGGTCACATTTGTGACACGCCCCTAGTGTGACGTCACATATTTTACAATTTAATTCGTGTTTTACTTAACACTTAAGACTAAAATTGTTTGTTTTTGTATTTGAGGTTTTTTGTGTATGTGAGATTGTATGTTTGTAAACGCACCCACGACACAGGAGAAATTCCTACTGTGGGGCAACGTTTGTTTAAAAAAAAAATAGATTTTGAAATGTGACGTTCGAAATTTAGGACCCTTCCCACCCCCTTATCACACAATGTCACACTTTGTCCACCCCCTCCCTCCCCCTTAACGTGTGACATAATTTATGGATGGCCCCTTACCCTCCCTCGCCGCGTATCTACCTCAATAACTGACTCAGATAATAGACCTGTAGTGACATATCACATCTCCAGCGCAACACTGTCACTTTTGCAATAAATATTGAAAAAATTACTAAAGCACATAATTAACCTGAAGAGGGAGCAGTGGTGGCCGATTGGTAACGGCTCTGATTTACGAATTGTAGGTCGCGGGTTAAAACCCAGCCAGGCGCATTACTTTGTGTAATTCATTTCCTCACCACTGCTCTCAAAATGGTGAAGGAAAACATCGTGAGGAAACCGGCGTGTTCTAGAACCAAAAATTCGAAGGCATGTGACATTCACCATCCCGCACTGGGCCCGCGTGGTGGATTACGGCCCATTCCCTCTCCTAGAGAGGAGGTCTGTGTCCCAGCAGTGGGAACATCAAAAGGCTGAGTATAACCTGAAGAACTTCTGCACTTGATGCAATATATCACTGACATAGTACTTATAGTTTCAACGTTACGGTTTGTAGGTTCGATTAGCGACACCAAATCTTTAAATGCTTCTCCTGAAAAATGCGTTTTTGCTATAGTGACAGTGTTGTACCGGAGGTGGGGCGATATGTTCTAGATAAATACGAAATTATAGGCGATTCGCTTGCATACGTTATATGAAGCCAATGAACTCGAAACTTAGTCGCATAAAACATCAGAAGCGCACCGGTATCGAATATTAGGAAATGAATTTAAAATGCATACAGGTTGATTGACAATAGGGTAGTTGACTAAAAAAAATCTAATTAATCCATCAGATAGATTTGCAAAAAATATTGGACACGTATTTTTTCTTTTTTCAAATAAACACTAAACGAAGACTATACAGTGCGTTGAAAACTCGTGTGACTTCACTACGTGCTACAATTTTTACAACGGCGTGACGTCACAAGCCCCCACTCCTGATCTTTGATGCTTTATATCTTCGTCAACTTTTATAGATTTGAAAAAGCAAAAAATACGGGTCCAATATTTTTCGATAATGTAACCGACGAACTAAATAGATTTTTTTTCATTCAGGAAACATCCCTATTCAGTGCATTTCTTGAAATGGATCATTTTCGACACGATGTTTGATAAATTGGGTGCTTGAGTCTTAATTGTGTTGTTTTCAAGTTGCCAAATTATTTACCAGTCGTCTACTAATACTTATTTTATTTAAAACTGTTTGGAATGATATCACGAAACCATACGAAGACTATTTTAGATTTTCAAAGATTTAAAAATAAAAAAGAAAAACAACAGACTGAACATTCAAAATGATAACTATCTGATTTAATAGTTTTGAGAAATAACCGAATAAAAACAGGTACAGTTAACCAAAGATCTACATACTCGGGAGTGCATACTTAATTTATTTTGCTTCAAAATGTGGTTTCATTTGAATCTTATACCTATATTTAATTAATATGGCAATAAACATAATGTGCGTTTTACGAATTTATATGTATATTATAACAATAATCCCTTGTTTCTTATGGTTTATTTGAGGTGCATATCAGTAAATCTGCTGTCGAATATTATATTCGCAATTATTTCTTAAAATTGATTACCTATTTTTCTAGCAAGTTATAAATATCGCTCTTTGTGAATTATTGCATAGTAGCCGGTAAGTTCGGAAATTTATCCGGATAGTTTAGGAAGTCTGGAGCCATCCACAATAACGTAGCTTTCTATTGATGAAATAATTTTGAAAATCGGTTCAGTAGATCCAGAGATTACCCTTTACAACGTCACAAACTCACAAACGTTACCTCTTTATAATATTAGTATAGACTAGCTTCTGCCAGCGACTTCGTCCGCTTGGAATAGTTACTTTACCCCCGATTTTGAAACTCTCAGCCCGATCGGTTTAAAATTGACAAAGTTTCATACAAACGTTCATCTTAAACGTTCATTATTTTATCCCCTTGGGGGTAGAATTAATCAAAATCCTTTCTTAGCGGATGTCTACGTCATAACATCTACCTGCATGCCAAATTTCAGATCGATCCGTTCAGTGGTTTGGGCTGTGCATTGATAGATCAGTATGTGATCCCGTTTTCCCAACATTTTCCTTCGCTGCTCTGCTCCTATTGATTGTAGCGTGATGAAAAGTATACTATAACCTGCCCAGGAGTATGAAGAATAATTGCACCAAGTTTCGTTAAAATCGGTCGAGTAGTTTTTGTTTCTATAAAGAACATACAGACAGACAGACAGACAGACAGACAGAAAGACAGACAGACAAAAATTGTACTGATTGCATTTTTGGCACCAGTATCGATCACTTATCACCCCCTGATAGTTATTTTGAAAATATATTCCTTGTACAGAATTGACCTCTCTACAGATTTATTATAAGTATAGATTATACATGCTTACACCGGTTGTGAGCGCGAATCCGCTCTTTCCAGCAGTGAACACAATATCAAACATGTTAGCAGAGGAACAAAAAGACGCAGAGAGCGACTTTGTTTTATACTTTTGTCGCAATGTCGTTCAAAAGTTGACTGTGTCATGTCAACGAACAAAAGCGAGTCTTTTTTATGAGCTTTATGACATAAAGGGCTTTATGACACAAAGAGCTTTATGACACAAAGGGCTTTATGACACAAAGGGCTTTATGACACAAAGGGCTTTATGACACAAAGGGCTTTATGACACAAAGGGCTTTATGACACAAAGGGCTTTATGACACAAAGGGCTTTATGACACAAAGGGCTTTATGACACAAAGGGCTTTATGACACAAAGGGCTTTATGACACAAAGGGCTTTATGACACAAAGGGCTTTATAACACAAAGGGCTAAATAAATGCAATATTATCTGCCAATCGCTAGTATTTCTTGAACATGGTACTTGACAGCCGATTTACTGATAAGATACTTAAAAAAGCCAAAAACTGGGGTAGTCTTAGATTGAAATTGTAAAACAATCGGGTACCTTTGTAAATGTATAACGATAAATAGTATAATTATGATCAGAATGATTAGGTATGTAGGTTTGATGGCAGTCGAAAATATACCATAACATGTGTCATGGCCGCAGGTTTAAAACAGTGAAAGATATTTCATTTGGAGCTAAAGTCTATAAGGTCTATAAGGAAAGTCCGTCAGTTAGATTATCGAAAAATATTGGACACGTATTTTTTCTTTTTTCACGTAAATAAAAAACGAAGACGACAAAGTGCGTTGAATGCTCGTGTGACGTCACTACTCGCTACAATTTTTAACACGAAGTAACGTTACAAGCCCCCACTCTTGATCTTTGATGCTTTTTAACTTCGTCAATTTTTATAGATTTGAAAAAGCAAAAAATACGTGTCCAATATTTTTTGATAATCTAACTGACGGACTAAATCTGAGATAACAACTCTTTTTTTACATACGTACTAGCACGTCATTTTAATGTCACTCCTAACATTCGATTCTACCAATCTTAAAAACCTGCGGCCATTTTAAAATGATCAGGAACTTAAATAAAACTGGCATAATCTAGGAATAAAATATTACCCCTTCAGGTTCATCCGATCTCACTATTTTTTGCCTTGTTTAAAGAGGTTTACACACTACGTAAATTATCTTAATCCGTTCTTCGGCAACCGACCTAATAATGCTGGTAGGTTCGTTTACATTAGCTCTCGTGTGCATACCCCATTAAAATCACTGGGCCATATTAACTCTACTAGTTCTTATAATAACTATTGTGATATTAAAATATTAACTTATCATTTACTATGAATGGTATCTTATGCTAGGAATTTTGCGTATCGTAGCTAAAATTTTTAAAATTAAAATATATACCAGTGTGTACAGAATTCTGCAGGTTATTTTTTTTTTTTTTGGAAAACAAAATTCTGCTTTGAAATTGACTTTAAAAATTGACGGCATGATGGATCTACTAATGAAATGTTTGCAGAATTAAAATCTTACTCCATGATTTAACAAGTAACGTTAACAAAGGCTTAATTTTAAGTTTAATTTAAACCTCTATACAAGTCTAGTATTGCCATTAATTTTAACCTAGGATCAGCTACTGGACCGTTGTTTACAATACATCCTAATAGGTACAATTAATATTAGAACTATTCATAGAAAAGCTACAATTTATTACAGCGTTACAATGAAGCTTGATATGAAAATAATAATAGGTTCTTATTCTTGGGGATTAAGGTTGAAATTAATTTTCCGAGAAATAAAAAGGGATACAGATACATGAAAGATACATCGCACCTTTAGAATGAAAGTGACCTATGTTACTCATAAATTACAATGTTTGGCAATGAGGAAGATTTGAAATCTTTAAAAAGTGTTGGGTAAAAAAAACAAGTATTTCCCGAGACCTATGTATAAGCTGACCCTTTCTTAATTATATTGTGGAATCTTTTTCGCCACTGGGCTTTAGAGTATATTTTTTACCGTTCAGTTTACATATAGCAAAATTTATAAGTAACAGAAATTTTGAGTTAAGCCTCTTTCATTCTTTGTGTTAGAATATGTTTTCACCTTATTGGTTTCCGCTCTAACGCCGTAACTGTTATGTATTTTATATTATTTTCTTTATCAAGCTTATCCGTTCAGAAGGCGCCGTCGAGGCTGGTTTGAACATTATTAATTAATGACCGACGCATTATAATAATAGTTTTTTAATAAACTGGATCATATTAACATTTGGAAAACATTTCGAAATATTATTTTTATGAAGATAGATGAATAAATTATCACATCAACATAAGGAGGTTCATCTTTGATAAGGTATTTCTTAGCACTTTTCCGCTAGATCATAACCAAAAATCAATACGATCCAATTCATAGTTTCTTTTTTTTACATTTACAGATCACTATAAATTAAGGCGTTTATACATGCATGTAATATTGCCCTTATAAGGTCTTAATACTAAAAACTATCTTAATAAGTTCGAATATTTTATTTTCATGCCGTTTTGAAATTTAATAATAACTGACTGAACACTTTCTGGCTATAGCCGATCAATTGTTAACGATAATACTTTCTCCACCTTGCAGAGTTGCTGAAATAACTCTGCAACGAGTCAACTTTTAAAAAAATAAAATCTACAATTATACAAATGCTTTTGTTTAATTTTGAGATCTGCAGCAATTTACAATGCAAATACATGAATAATATTATTAGTTTTTTCAGTGCCAGTAAATCACTAATATCAGCCAGTAAATCGCAATCTTTGGTATTAAGTCAGTTAAACTGACTTTGTAGAGTTAGTAGAACAGATTGCAGAGTTGTCGTATTCGATTGCAGAGTTATGTCGAGCAATCTCGCAGCGAACTTGCGACGTGTGTCACATCAGCGAACGTTTGGCCAAGCTCTCGGCATCCGTGAGAGGCCAATGTTGGACACGCATCGATATTATTGGGCCAACATCTTGGCATAGTGTTTACAGACATAAATTTACTGGAACAGCTATTGAAGTGCGTTCTGCGTTTGTCTGTTGGGTGAGTGCGCGCGCGCTGGCTCAGAATTGCTTTTGTTTTGGACGTTCCTGCAGTAGAAAATAACTTCTATTAGTTTTTTTTTATGTAATCAAAGCCGTTTTATGCTAGTGATATGAAGGTCTCAAAAGCATCATAAACAATGCACTTTGACTGGGATGCTGTCCATCTTCCTTATTCCATAAAGGTTTGTTGTCATCTCTTGCTAGTATTGACGTCGGTTCCGAAAGTCATTTATACATCTACGTGGGTGTCACCTAGTTACTGGGTTGTGGAGGTCATAGCGAGGGCCCACCACGCTGAGTGTACGTTACCTGATGACGTCATCAGTGGTCTGCAGCGTGCCGTTCGCGAGGTGCAGGCGGCGGCCGGAGGGCGGCGGCACGGCGGCAGGAGCCCACCACTCCACCACGCTGAGTGTACGTTACCTGATGACGTCATCAGTGGTCTGCAGCGTGCCGTTCGCGAGGTGCAGGCGGCGGCCGGAGGGCGGCGGCACGGCGGCAGGAGCCCACCACTCCACCACGCTGAGTGTACGTTACCTGATGACGTCATCAGTGGTCTGCAGCGTGCCGTTCGCGAGGTGCAGGCGGCGGCCGGAGGGCGGCGGCACGGCGGCAGGAGCCCACCACTCCACCACGCTGAGTGTACGTTACCTGATGACGTCATCAGTGGTCTGCAGCGTGCCGTTCGCGAGGTGCAGGCGGCGGCCGGAGGGCGGCGGCACGGCGGCAGGAGCCCACCACTCCACCACGCTGAGTGTACGTTACCTGATGACGTCATCAGTGGTCTGCAGCGTGCCGTTCGCGAGGTGCAGGCGGCGGCCGGAGGGCGGCGGCACGGCGGCAGGAGCCCACCACTCCACCACGCTGAGTGTACGTTACCTGATGACGTCATCAGTGGTCTGCAGCGTGCCGTTCGCGAGGTGCAGGCGGCGGCCGGAGGGCGGCGGCACGGCGGCAGGAGCCCACCACTCCACCACGCTGAGTGTACGTTACCTGATGACGTCATCAGTGGTCTGCAGCGTGCCGTTCGCGAGGTGCAGGCGGCGGCCGGAGGGCGGCGGCACGGCGGCAGGAGCCCACCACTCCACCACGCTGAGTGTACGTTACCTGATGACGTCATCAGTGGTCTGCAGCGTGCCGTTCGCGAGGTGCAGGCGGCGGCCGGAGGGCGGCGGCACGGCGGCAGGAGCCCACCACTCCACCACGCTGAGTGTACGTTACCTGATGACGTCATCAGTGGTCTGCAGCGTGCCGTTCGCGAGGTGCAGGCGGCGGCCGGAGGGCGGCGGCACGGCGGCAGGAGCCCACCACTCCACCACGCGCCCCACTACGGGAACTCGGCGCAGGAGGCCCTCCTGCCATAAACGTTCTGCGTTCTCGCGCTCTATGTCTGCTTGTGCTTCTTCGATACCTATTGGAAGGATGTTGGTGAGTATTTGTACGTAAAATCACCCCTTAAGCTAGGGTTTCCCAAAAAACGTGTCATGAAAACGTCAGCATCGCTAAACAGTGGCGTAGCCCGGGATCATGGTCCAAAAAAAAGTGTAGTCGAGTGTCATTTTGAACTTGCCTCTTGTTTCTTTTTAACTCGTTATTATTATTGTTATGTAAGCTATCGGCGGAATTTTGCATAGAAGAATAAATAATTTATTGTTCATATTTCATAATAGGTCTTTACCAACGTTATTGGAGATTTTATAACCAGCATTTTTGTATTTAATTACCTATAGCTTGATTGGAGCGCAATTCGAAATTCAGTCATTTCTTTTTAAATAATATTTTGTTTTTGAGAAATTGTGGTAGTTTTTGGCACCACGGATAAACTAAAATTCGTACAATAGTCGAGTATGAGCTCTTACGTGGAAATACCTCTGCGCAAACAACACGTATCATTAACGATGTGTACGGGTCCGACACTACTTGCATAAACACGGTCCATTATTGGTTCAAACGTAAGAGTTGAAGAATGAGCCTCGTCGGCCGGTAACCATTATCTACAAAATATTCATACAAATCTCCAATTGCATAGGTAAAGACCTAATATTATGTTTTTAATAAATAAGCGGCCGTCGTTTAGCGGTGATGTTATTTTTGGGAGTAATAGGAATACGCTAGCATTTTTTATTTGGAAAATGAAATACTTATTAGCTCTATTAACCGGTTATGAAATAATTTACAAAAATACCTTCATCAGCGATAAAGTTACAAAGTTGACAATTAGAAAGAGAAGTCCGATACGAATTCTGATGTCAACCTGCAGTGAACGCAAATAAAACATGGAAGCATTCATAACTCAAAAAAAAAAGACCAAAAGCACATTGCGCCGCGGTAGGCGGGGCTTACCGATTGCGCTGCTCACGTGTTTAGTTACACGGCCTATTCGTTACATAGTAATTTAAACCCAAATCCTTGGGAAATAAGGTCAATTTTTAACTGTACATCGCGCTTAGATCCCTTGAAGTTATGCTTCCATGTTTTATTTGCGTTCACTGATGTCAACACATACAGCTGCAATAGAAAATGACGTTTTTACGAGCATGACTGTTTGTTTAAAATAGTTATATCTCGTTTGCTTTTTCGATAAATTTTGATTCTATTTTCACTTTTAGTATTATATTTTCGAATAAACAGTAACTGTGTAAATATTTTTTTCAAGCATATTCTCTATTGCGACGGACAAATGGCAGTTTCGGTAGGGGTAATCGGCGTGGGACCGGTGGGACCCTGGCTTCGAGCCCCTAAACCACGAGAAGCTTGTTAATGAATCAAAATATCTTAAAAAGTTGTGAGGCCAAATCCGATAAAATCCTTTTGGAACGAAGTTCCTTATCGCGCGTTGTGAAATGGGGCTAGACGGAAAAAAATCATACGAAAAGTTGTAACGACACTCTTTAACCAACTTCAAAAAAAGGATGAGGTTCTCAATTCGGATGTTTGTATTTTTTTTGTGTCACGATTTGTAAGGAAGGGGTTAATCAGCTGTTAGTGAGGTCACGATTTGGATGGGTGTGTTAAGCAACTGTTGGCAAGGTTGCGAAAAGGATGGGTGGAGTTAAGCAACTAATAGTGAGGTCGCTGTTTGGATGGGTGGGGTTAAGCAGCTGTTAGTGAGGTCACGTTTTGAATGGGAGGGGTTAAGCAACTGTTAGTGAGGTCACGACTTGGATGGGTGTGTTAAGCAACTATTGGTGAGGTCGCGATTTGGATGGGTGGGGTTAAGTAGCTGTTATTGAGGTTGTGATTTGGATCGGAGGGGTTAAGCAGCTGTGAATGAGGTTACAATTTGGATGGGTGGGGTTAAGCAGCTGTTAGTGAGGTCAAGATTTGGATGGGTATGTTAAGCAAATGCTGGCAAGGTTGCGAAAAGGATGGGTGGAATTAAGTAGCTATTAGTGAGGTCACGATTTGGATGGGTGTGTTAAGCAACTGTTGGCAAGGTTGCGAAAAGGATGGGTGGAGTGAAGCAGCTGTTAGTGAGGTCACGATTTGGATGGGTGTGTTAAGCAACTGTTGGCAAGGTTCCGAAAAGGCTGGGTGGAGTGAAGCAGCTGTTAGTGAGGTCACGATTTGGATGGGTGTGTTAAGCAACTGTTGGCAAGGTTGCGAAAAGGATGGGTGGAGTTAAGCAGCTGTTAGTTAGGTCACGATTTGGATGGGTGTGTTAAGCAACTGTTGGCAAGGTTGCGAAAAGTATGGGTGGAGTTAAGCAGCTGTTAGTGAGGTCACGATTTGGATGGGTGTGTTAAGCAGTTATGTTTGATATATATGTGTGTGTGTGTGTGTGAGGGTGTGTGTGTGTGTGTATGAGGGTGTGTGTGTGTGTATGTACAATTTTTTATTTCATACTATAGCATCGACTACTTAGGTACAAACTATAACATCAAGGAAAAAGACAAATGCACAAAGATGTAGAGAATATCGTGAGAGAAAGCAATTACAAAATACAATTGTAGGTACAAAACATAACCGCAGAGAGATCAGATGAATGTAGTGAGACTGATCAATTATCTAAAACTTTAAATCATCATTCAGATGCGTAAGTATGATTTTTCAAGACAAGACAAGACAAGAACTTCGTTCCGTCCGGGTGTCCCTTGACACCTCTCAAGTTTTTTTTTTTTTCAAAAACGGAAAGTGAAACATTTGATGCGACAAGGGTGTTAACCAAAAAAGTGCGTTTCAAGATATTGTAGTTTTTGATGTGTTATTGTTATATTATTTCTCAATTTTATTTACAAGTAAACACTGATTGATTTAGCTGGATCCGGTTTGAATGGAAACCGCTCCCAATATAGTTGGGAAAAGGATAAGCAGAGGATGATTTACAAGTACTTTATACAATTAAAATAAAATTTCTAACTAAGTAAACCATGACAATATAATAACCAACATAACCAACACAAAGATAGAAAGAATTCGTCCGCATCGCTGTCGACTGGAAGTGTGCCCAAAAGACTGGCAGCATTGCTTAAGTTTTTATTAGGTCCATTATTTAACTACAAGAATCTAGTAATCTAAATCTAAATATTGTGACAACATAATTAAAATCCTCTAAATTACTTTTTTTTTACATAGGCGTGCATATTTAATGAGATATATACATAGCTGGGCACCGTTAATCAAATAGTTAATTTCGTTAATCGTTAATCCGCTACAAAAAAAGTTAGCTTCGTTAATGGTTAGTCCGCTACAAAAAAGTTAGCTTCGTTAAACGTTAAAGCGTTACATTTCGGAAGAATTAACGCAAGTTAACATTAATCGTTAATCCGTTAATATGTGTAAAATTGCATTTTTATATCGTTGCGTTAGTGAACTTATAAAACCTGTTGGTTTAGGTTCTGGAAGGAACAGGTTAGGAACAAAACAAAATACTTCTATAATTGAAATGTGTGTGTGTGTGTGTGTGTGTGTGTGTGAATTTTATCGTCGGGCTTATGGTGAATATTCCCGTTCATGAACATTAACATGTTGAAGTTCTCGTCTAAAATCGCTTTCATCGCTCGTTTGGTATGGCTCGTTTTGGTGTTAAAATGTCTTTACCCGTGGAAAACAGACGTTAAACTGCAGCGCTTGAGGGAATAGCAGTATTGTATTTAATGAATAGATTTATGAATATCTGTTTCCCGAGGAAAAGAAGGCATTGGATTAACGATTAACGGACTTCTGCATATTAACGGAAGTTAAGGTATCCGTTAACATTTTTAAAAGTTAACTTAAAAGTGAATCCATTAAATCAAAACAACAAAACACAAACACAAACAACAAAAATCCAAAAAAAATATTCTAAATTATATAAAAAGATTTGCGTTGTTCCTAAATCATTTTTTTTAAGCGAGACAATTAAAAAATCTAATAATAAAGTAAAAGCCACTTGGAAAATAATTAACAATGAAACGGGCAAGTCGGTTAAACGAGAAAATCAGTTAGAGATCATAGTCGACAACAAATTAGTAAGTAAACCTGCTGACGTAGCTCAGGTATTTAATGAGTTTTTTTCCAGTATACCTATTACTACAACTCGCTCCTTGAATTCGTCCCCTTCTAACGCTGAAAATCTTTTACATAATAGTGTGCCTAAGTGTAATCAATTATTTAGTTTTGAGCACGTAACACCACTTGATGTAGTTAACGTTTTCAATACACTTAAATCTAAAAACACAGGTGATTATTGGGGCATTTCCATTAAACTTTTGAGTAATATAATAGACATAGTAGCGCCCTATCTTGCTTTTACTTTTAATAAATGCGTGGATTTAGGAACTTTTCCTGATCTCATGAAGAGTAGTAAAGTCATACCTTTATTTAAATCAGGTAATAAAAATGACATTGGCAACTTCCGGCCTATCTCCATCTTACCTGCTTTTAGCAAAATATTTGAAAAGTTAATACTTAAGCAGTTGTTAAAACATTTTAATTTAAATAAACTACTCCATAACGAACAGTACGGCTTTACAAAAGGACGTTCGACTACAGATGCGGGTGTTGCTCTCCTGAAACACATATTTAATGCATGGGAGAACTCGCAAAATGCAATTGGAGTTTTGTGTGATCTCTCCAAAGCTTTTGATTGCGTAAACCATGACACGCTTTTGCGTAAACTACGTTATTACGGTCTCCAAAGCGATGCTCTTAACGTAATTGATTCATATTTACATAATAGGTTCCAATGTGTGGATATCAATGGCGTGAAGTCTTCCGGACTACCAGTGCATTTAGGCGTGCCTCAAGGCTCAATACTGGGTCCATTCTTGTTTCTAGTGTACATAAATGACTTACCATTTTTCTTAAAGGGTATCTGTGACGTAGTATTGTTCGCGGATGATACCTCTCTTATTTTTAAAGTAGAAAGGAATAGACAAGATTTCAGTAACGTAAACAGCGCTCTCTCAATGGTTACGGATTGGTTTACGACCAATAATCTAGTTTTAAATGCCAAGAAAACGAAATGTATAAAGTTTGCTTTACCAAATGTTAGAAATCTAGGACCCAATATCACCTTAAGTGGCGAAGTACTTGAAACTGTGGACTCGGCAGTTTTTTTGGGAATTGCTGTCGATTCCAAACTACAATGGGGCCCACATATATCAAGTTTATCGGGAAGGCTCAGTTCTGCCGCATACGCTGTCAGGAAAGTGAGACAGTATACTGACGATGAGACAGCTCGGTTAGTCTATTTTAGTTATTTCCATAGCGTTATGTCCTACGGTATTCTATTGTGGGGAAAAGCTGCTGATATACAAAATGTATTTGTCTTACAAAAACGTGCTGTGCGAGCAATATATCAGCTAGGGCCTAGAGTTTCATTAAGAGAACTTTTTAAAGACATTGGAATTCTTACAGTAGCATCTCAATTCATTTTTGCAAACATTCTATATATTAGGCAAAATATACATCTATACTGTAAAATGAGCGACATCCACAACTTTAACACCAGAAACAAGCACAAGCTACATGCTCCTTCCCACCGACTTCGTAAGGTCCATGAGTCATTTGTGGGGCTCGGTATCCGTTTTTACAATAAACTTCCGCTTTCTTTTCTTGACCTGCCTTTTAACTCATTTAAAGCTAAAGTTAAATCTAACCTTTGTTCGAAGGCATACTATTCTATTAATGACTATTTAGACGACAAAGATAGTTGGTCGCTGTGTTGAACGCAAGACAATGTCATATTTATCATGTTCTTTCTCTATAAGTTAGCTTATGACAAGTTATATGAGTTCATATATATATATATTTTTTTTGTTTTGTGTAATTTTTTATGACTATGTAGGTCAATCTATTTTTACTTAATTGACTCAATCTAATCTTTACAATGTTTTTATAGTGAATTGATTTAATATTTCCATGTTGGAAAATTGATTTTTTTCCTACCTTTGGCATGTAATGACTTTGCATACTATTGTATAAATTCAAGTTCTTAAAACGCAACAGACAGATGTGTTGCTGGGGAGTTTGTTGCGCCACTTCTTCTTCCCAGCTAAAACACTAGGAAGTGGTGACGGGTGGGCGTTTTGGGGGACTGTCTTTATGTAAAATTTGACGTTCAAAAAGTGCTGTCGCTCAGCCTAGTTTGAATAAATGACTTTTGATTTTGATTGATTTTGATTTTGATTGATTTTGATTTTGATTAATCAAAATGTTAACTTCGTTATTTAACGATTAACGGATTAACGAGTTAATGCCCAGCTATGCTTGTGGTCTGGTTTTGATGCTGCCTGTGCACAGTGTAGACTATGCCATCAATTGTTGAAAATTCAGAACTTTTACCATAAACACTTGGTACTGACGCTTCGCAGACCGCCTAACTAACGCGCGCGACTTATAGCTCCTATTTGCTCTGTTTAGCAGAAAGCAAAGACGTAGACTGTTTTTGACGTGACAACGTCTTATAAATCAAGACAAAAGGTGACTCATTGTAACGTTACGCACATTGTAACTTTACGATGGAGCGAGAGGCACGATCATTTCGTCATTATGACGTTGTCACGTTAAACTATCGTCCGTAAATCGACTATACAGAGAACCCATTTTTTAAACAAGATATATAATTGCAGAAACTTGGATGCTATGGACTTACCCTTCTTCAGCACTTCGGTCATGTTGGTGAGCGCGCGGCTGCTCTCCTCCACCTGCGCGCCGGCCGCCAGCACCAGCTCCAGCAGCTCGTCCACGTCCGTGTCCTCCGTCACCATGCCGAACCTGCGCGTGCGCACGATACTCGTCTTCACTATTATTGCACTTTGGAAACGCAACCTTATTTCTAATCAACACAAAGTTTACTTTCTATTTCAACTGTCTTCCTTGTAAACGAGAAACAAATAGAGACGAACAAAACAAAACAGTTGGGAAAGCCGCCTGGTCGGCCACACATTTATAGACAGCGAGCATTTTATCGCCGACTACTCGTGTAGTGTACAGTCGGCCCTTATCTAGAAACAAGGTCGGCGCTAACCGGACACACGCCATGCCGTCGTCCGCGTCGCCGCAGGAGAAGGCGCCGTCCGTGTGGCGCAGCGTGTCCACCAGCTGGCGGTTGAGCGCGTTGAGCTCGGCCGGCGCCGCGCGCTGCCAGCCCGCCGGCACGTAGCGCACGCCGCCCAGCCCTGCACAACACACACTGTATCTTTAAATATACAATAATTATACATTTAACAAGCCTATACTTGTCAAAAAGCCTCAGCACCGCCATATCCATACCATAGCCTTTTGGAAGGCAGTAACGGTAGGGCAGGAGTTGATAGTTTATTCTCAAGGCGCACGATGCGAGTAGGTCTATAGTCGGCTATCTTGGTAAGAGAGTTAGAAAGATTTGGACGCTGAAGGCCCAACATCAATAAATTTAGCACAATGTCCTGCTGCTGAGAACAAAATGAAGGAGGGTGGAAAAATGTGGGAGAGGGGGGGGAGAGGTAGAGAGTGAGAGAGGGAGGCAGAGAGAGAGACAAGATACGTACCGGCCCAGCCCGGCACGTGCACTAGCGCTAGGCTAGCATGCTGCGCGACACGTGCTTGGAAGGGCTCCCGCAGCGCCACGGTGGCGTGCAGCACGTGTAGCTGTGCGTCCAGCAGTGAGAGAGACAAGATACGTACCGGCCCAGCCCGGCACGTGCACTAGCGCTAGGCTAGCATGCTGCGCGACACGTGCTTGGAAGGGCTCCCGCAGCGCCACGGTGGCGTGCAGCACGTGTAGCTGTGCGTCCAGCAGTGAGAGAGACAAGATACGTACCGGCCCAGCCCGGCACGTGCACTAGCGCTAGGCTAGCATGCTGCGCGACACGTGCTTGGAAGGGCTCCCGCAGCGCCACGGTGGCGTGCAGCACGTGTAGCTGTGCGTCCAGCAGTGAGAGAGACAAGATACGTACCGGCCCAGCCCGGCACGTGCACTGGCGCTAGGCTAGCATGCTGCGCGACACGTGCTTGGAAGGGCTCTCGCAGCGCCACGGTGGCGTGCAGCACGTGTAGCTGTGCGTCCAGCAGTGAGAGAGACAAGATACGTACCGGCCCAGCCCGGCACGTGCACTAGCGCTAGGCTAGCATGCTGCGCGACACGTGCTTGGAAGGGCTCTCGCAGCGCCACGGTGGCGTGCAGCACGTGTAGCTGTGCGTCCAGCAGTGAGAGAGACAAGATACGTACCGGCCCAGCCCGGCACGTGCACTAGCGCTAGGCTAGCATGCTGCGCGACACGTGCTTGGAAGGGCTCCCGCAGCGCCACGGTGGCGTGCAGCACGTGTAGCTGTGCGTCCAGCAGTGAGAGAGACAAGATACGTACCGGCCCAGCCCGGCACGTGCACTAGCGCTAGGCTAGCATGCTGCGCGACACGTGCTTGGAAGGGCTCCCGCAGCGCCACGGTGGCGTGCAGCACGTGTAGCTGTGCGTCCAGTAGAGCTGCCCACCCCTCGGCTCCGTCTACTCCACCGTTGGCTCCAGCAGCGCCCTCTAGCGGGCAGTAGCGGAGGACTACGCCCTGAGCTTCCGTTTCGCACACTTCTATGCTTATCTGGTGAACAGGAATGTGCGTTAAACAAGCTAGTTAACCTTTTGCAGATATTTATGACTGTCAAGAAATGGCTCAGTTAGATAATAATAATAATAATAAACCTGGCAACCCACAAGCAACATAAGTCAGATTTTTTTTCAGTTCCTATATAAAATCCAAAAATCTATATTTTTCAAGAAAATCTCAATTTAAACACACCTCCAAAGAAACCTGATTAAAAACTGGATAAGAACAGTCATAAACACATAAACCGGCCGATAAAAATAAACTATGAAAAGAAATTTAAGCAGGAGCCCCAGATGACGTCTGTCAACGACGTCAAAAAACTAACATGCACAATGGAAATGGAATGAAACGATGATATTATGTTGACCAGAGCAGCTACTCTTCGCGCACGCCATCCACCCCCGGGCTCGCCGCTCAGCTCCGCCTCGCCGCCGCCGGACATCGAATCGCAAGTGTCACCGGCGGCCGCAGTCGCGTCGAGCTCGAGCGACGAGTATTTCTCTCCGCCGACGTCGCCACCACCAGTACGTCGGCAGGGGAGAGGCCGGCCACCGAGGGGCTTGGGACCTAGGGGCCAACCGGCCCCGAGCCGGGTCCCCGCTACCGGTGGTTGTGTGCAGCGCATGAGATGGACTCAGTCTATGAATGAGAACGTCATGCGCGCATACTACGGGTCTACAGAGGGGGGAATTAACCTCACTGCGTGTATTTGGGTATGTCGGAAGCGTTAGGCATTAACGGTGCTGACATGAAACAATCGCTGAAAGAGCGCTTCTTTGGCCGCCTGAAAAAGGTTTTAAATAGCCTTTTGTCAGGCGGAAATAAGGTGCGCGCTTTCAACGGTTGGGTCATGCCGGTATTAATGTACTCTTTCGGCATACTCAAATGGACGCAAACCGAACTCGACGCCCTGGATAGGAGAGTCCGTACACTGTTGACCGCAAATCGGATGCATCACCCACGATCGTCGGTGATGAGACTGTACATCCCGCGGAAGTGCGGAGGTCGAGGCTTTTTAAATGCTAAGACTCTCCACAACCGCGAGATGTGCAGTCTCAGAGAATATTTTCTCAAAGCCGATGTGGTTATGCACCGAGATGTGGTCGCAGTGGACAAAGGACTCACCCCGTTGTCCATGGCTAAAGAGAACTGGCGCAAACCTGTGATACCTACTACAGATGACCGTAGGGAGGTATGGAGAGGCAAGGAGCTTCACGGACGCTTTTATCGGGCTCTTTATGGGTCCGATGTTGATTTCTCAGCGTCCGTGGCCTGACTACGTTTCGGTGATCTTTTCGGAGAAACTGAAGGTTTTGTTTGTGCAATTATGGACGAAGTTATCTTAACGAACAACTACCGGAGGCATATTATGAAGGACGGGACGGTTGACGTGTGTCGGGCATGCCACCGTCCGGGTGAGTCCATCAGACATATTATCTCTGGTTGTTCTCGTCTGGCTAACGGCGAGTACTTGCACAGGCACAATCAAGTAGCCAGGATTATCCATCAGCAACTTGCTTTGAAATACAAACTTGTGGATTCTGAGGTACCGTATTACAAATATGTGCCCGACCCAGTTCTCGAAAATGACCATGTCACGTTGTACTGGGATCGGTCTATCATCACTGATAGGACTATTATTGCCAACAAGCCGGATATAGTGGTGATAGACCGATTAGCGCGCCGCACAATGATAATCGATGTTACCATCCCACATGACGAGAACCTCGTGAAAGCTGAGAAAGAGAAACAAATCAAGTATCTCGACTTAGCACACGAGGTTGTCGACATGTGGAATGTGGACTCGGCTGTCATTGTGCCGATTGTCGTTACGGCCAATGGTCTGATGGCCAAAAGCTTCGACGAACATCTGTCAAAGCTGGCGTTACACGGCTGGTTAAAGGGCCTGATACAGAAGGCAGTACTCCTCGATACGGCTCGTATTGTGAGGAAGTTCCTTTCTCTGGAGCCCTAACCACCGGTAGCTTGGACCCTGCTCCCGACACCGGCGGACTACTGCGTTTTATATTTTTAAATGTTTTTTTATTTTTTATTTCTTGTGTTTTTTTTAAGAAATATTTAAAAATATAAAAATGTATGTATAATTAAATAAATAAAGAGGGAATAATAATAATAATAATCTTTATTAAAAATCTTTTACACAATATAGTTACAGATTAATAGCCACAAGTAATCTTAAATAAAATAATTATGTTAGTATCCAACAAATAACTATGTGTTTAACTAAATTATCAATATTTCAGGACTTATGGTAAATTTATTTTAAACCTACAATTATGTATGATTAGCGACTTTCCTGAGCTAGGTTTATAAAACCTGTGTTTCAGGTCATCACTTAACAAGACTAATCATTTATGGTGCATGAATACAAAAATTAAAGAATAATAACTTACGAATTAAACCTTACAATTATACTAGAACTTCCAATAGCTTCTCTGTGTCTGTGTAATTGAGTCTGAATAGATACTCTGATATCAATTTTCTACATTTAATGTAATTTACGCTATATATATCTAACAATTTGTTTAGCTTATTGTATAAAAAAGGTCCTAAAAATACGTAAAATCTATGGGCAAATGCATGTCTTGTCTGTGGTTTTATGCAAACCAAATCTTTCCTCCTACTGGTTGAAGATACTGGGTCAAAAGGAAGCTCAGAATGCTGATGAAGTATGATGTGCATTATAAATAATTGACGTACTGTTAGTATTTTGCATGCTGTGTATAACTCGTGTGTGGGAAATCTAAAAGGTCGGAAGGTTGCTACCTTTAGTATTGCTCTTTGAGCACGTTCTAGAGGAAGTAAGATAGTCTTTGCAGCACCACCCCATGAAGTAATACAGTACGTAATTACAGATTGACACAGCCAAATATACTTGTTTAATTAACTTATAGTCGGCTATGTGACGTAGGTGTTTAAAAATATATATTAATTTACGCACTCTTGTGCACAGCAGCTCAATATGTTTACGGAAATTTAGATTTGTGTCAATCGTAACACCTAGGTATTGTATGTAGTCAGCTTTAACTAAACTAGGGCAAGTACAAGCAATGTCAGCATGCTTGCAATTGTGTGCGAATATATTAAGGTTAGTAAGCGGTAAATTAATGTTTCTCATTGAGAATAAAATGTATTTAGTTTTATCTATATTTAATGTTAGAAGATTTTGATGAAGCCAATTAGATACAATATTAAATCCGTTTTGGACATGTTCATACGCTTCACCTCGAGACTCAGCAGAAAACAACAGAGCCGTGTCATCCGCATATGATAATATTAGCCCATGACGAAGGTCTAAACTACATAGGTCATTTATGTAAATTAAAAATAATGTGGGCCCTAAGATACTACCTTGAGGTATTCCGAAACAACTATTTTCCATATCAGAACTTGTGTGCTGCCCTATTTTAACACATTGCTGACGGTCTCTAAGATAATCGGAGAATAATAGAAGTTGCTCCCCTCTTATCCCAAGTTTTTCAAGCTTGTGCAGTAAAATAGAACAAGAAACTGTGTCGAAGGCTTTGGCGAGGTCCAGAAAGATCCCAATAATGTGCATGCCCTTATCTAGTTTCGTACTAATGTACTCAGACAGCTTGTGAACTGCTTGGTTAGTTGATCTGTTAGGTCTAAACCCAAACTGATTATTGGAAAGCAATTTGTTAGTTTCAAGACAGTCTATTAATCTGCTATTTATAATTTTTTCTAAGATTTTTGAGAGTCCTGTTAGTACTGAAATGGGTCTATAATTATTAACACAGTTCTTATCTCCCGCTTTGAACACTGGCGTAACTACTGCTTTTTTAAGCAGTTTGGGGAATATACCGTTAGATAAGCAGGACTGAAAAATATGGGTTAATGGAGGAGATAGTTGAAGCAATCTTGTTCCAAAATAGCTTTATGTTTATAGACACTCTTTCAAATCAAATTATTATTAAATCCCGGTAACGTATCAAATAACAACAAAGTCTTAACACTATGGCTGCTACGCGCCTTGAATTTTTTTACTTTTCATAAATCATTATGGAGTAATAGTTAATGACTACGACTCTTTTTCATGCAAGTCGGCTTTAATACATGCGCATATCACTGGAATTGTGGATATTTATGACTGTTTCTCTGAAGTAACGCGTTTTATATGTGTTAAATTTTATTTTTGAGTTCATCAATCATCTCCACTTACCATTTCAGCTTCTCTTTGCAGCACCTGCCCGAGCCAGGAGTTCAGTTTATCGTAGTAAGGCGGCGGCTTCTCCGAGCCGGGCGGCGCGAACTGGAACGCAACGCAAGCCGACGCGTGGCTTACTGCTTGCTGTCAACGATACAGTCACAATAAATATGTTTCCAAACAAATAGACTAGTCAGTTTATAAGAAACTACAGAAAAAAATCGATGTTCACGATCAGTCAGGGTAGTGCCATGTTTAGCAGATTGGAACATTAGTTTTGCAGCGTTATTTTAGCCTATGATGGTCAATTCTGATTGATAGAAAAATAAACTGCCTCCTTTTCGCTTAATTTGTAAAATTAGATCGTGAATCGATCGTTAAAAAGTTCTATACTACATAAATCTATGAATAGAAGCACTTACCACAATTCCTACATTTGGAGGTTCGTCGCCTCCCGGTCGGTCACTCTGAAAATAATAAAAAACATCTTTAATTTTGAATTGATGGATCAGATCAATTTGAAAATGAAAATTATATATCTAGTTTTAATTTCCGCGAATATGTGTGGGTTGCAGGTATGCACCTCCCTCCCGCCCGCTATATTATGCACATGCAAGATTACAAGGTAAAAGCACGGATCATTTTCAAATTAAAAATGGATTTCCGCAAAGTAACGCCTGACTCAATCAATTTTTTTATTTGGATCAGATCATTTTGTCACAAATCAAGTCCTATATTTTCAAAGCGTTGTTTCTCACAGCGATATATAAGTCTTTAATAGTTCCTTGTAAACTGTAACTATGTTATGTAGTAGGTTATGCTTTACAATAGTACCGTAAAAGTTGGGACTTACATACATATATTAGTTACAAACGTTATTTATTTTGTGAGTAGGTTGTAAATAACACTTTTACACGTCAATATTTTTGGTCGTTTTAAACTACATGAATACATGAGGCCGGTGTTTCCTAGCTACCTTCATACAATCCGTACTGGTCATATCATAATGAGAACCATGTAGGTTAGTGTCTGAAGTGGTCTTTTGAGAAAAGTACCACACAGATTTGAGTTGACTTGTCGAAACAGTGCAAGCATTTTATCAGCTCTCGTATTTATATTAAATCGTAATTGTCTAGTTTACTACTGGGTCCAATAAGTCCTTTTCAGATATTATTCACTACATACCTACTTAAGTAGGTATGTAGTGACTTTTCTACGAGTGATAATTTGTCTCCTGTTTTTGATACATCTACACTAACATTATAAAAAGGAAAGATTTAAAATTTTGTAGGTTTGTAACGAATAAATTCAAAAACCGGCCAAGTGCGAGTCGGACTCGCGCACGAAGGGTTCCGTACTAGAAAACGGCAAAAAAGATCTGTTGTATAGGAGCCCCACTTAAATATTTGTTTCATTTATTTATTTTTAAAGTGAATATTAATTAAATAATCTGTGAATATTTCAAGCATCTACCTGTTGACGTTATCAATATGGAGGTCAAATGAGCAAAAACATCACGATTGTTGTATGAGCCATTGGGCCCTTAAATATTTATTTTATTCTGTTTTAGTATTTTTGGTTATAGCAGAAACAGAAATACGTCATCTGTGAAAATTTCAACTGTCTAAATACCAATACCGGTGACAGACAGACATACGGACGGACAGCGGAGTCTAAGTAATAGGGTCTCGTTTTAACCTTTGGGTACGGAACCCTAAAAACTACTGGATCGATTTCAAAACTTCTTTCCCCATTAGAATGCTACATTATTCCTGAGTGGCATAGGTAATATTAAAATAAATAAGAGGCCACTTGCGCGAAATTATAACGGGCTGCTAGTCATGCATAATATTAATGTAAGTGGTTGTTTAATGGTTGAAATTCTACCATATTTTTTATTAATTTCATATATTTTATAAGCATTATTACGTATTAAAAAAAAAACTAGCTTTCGTGTTCCCGTAGTCATTTCGGGTAATCCTCTTAGTGCTTCCTTACACTATCCAAGGAACCTACATACCAAATTTCAGATTTCTACGACTAGTAGTTTCGGTTGTGCGTTGTCTTTCAATTACTCAGTAACGGAAGAGTTTTATATATTTTGATATTGGCTTTCTACACTCCTTATCCATAATAAACTTTTACTGTGTAAAATTTCCATCCCGAGTAATTTTCGTAAAATTACATTGATTTGTTTCGTTACACTTATAAACTACTAGCTTCTGCCCGCGACTTCGTCCACGTGGAATAGTTACTTTACCCCCGATTTTGGAACTCTCAACCGATCGGTTTAAAATTGACAAAGTTTCATACAAACTTTCATCCCCTAATTTATCCCCTTGAGGGTAGAATTAATCAAAATCCTTTCTTAGCGGATGCCTATGTCATAACATCTACCTGCATGCAAAATTTCAGCCCAATCTGTTCAGTGGTTTGGGCTGTGCGTTGATAGATCACTATGTCAGTCAGTCAGTCACTTTTGAGATATATAATATATTAAGATATGGGCTTACATACCAGCACCCTGAGGCCAGCACTGGCGACGACGGCGTGCAGCGCGCGCGCTGCGCTGAAGGCGGCGGCCAGACGAGCCTGCAGCGCGCGCGCGCCGGCCGCCCGCACGCTGGCCCACAGCGGCAGCGCGGGCAGGCGCGCGCCGCCGCCCGCCAGCCCCGCCAGCGCCGCCAGCGCGCCCTCCCTGCTGCCCGCCTGCACGCACGCGCACACACTACATTTAGCTTTATAGGGAACGTGCACGCCGTACACTATGCCTAGATGGCATAGCCTACGATCATGCTCGTTCAAAATACTTGACAGTGACCCAGTGGCGTGCAGTGGTTCGAGTTAGGGTAGGCCAGAGAAAATGTCCAAAAAATAAAAACCACATTATTCAGGGTTGAAATGTGGAGTTTTTTTTTAGATAGGCTATTTAAAAAAAAAACTCGTTTCATTAAAAATCAACCCTGAATAATGTGGTTATTTTTTTAAAATTTATTTGGACTTTTTCTCTGGCCTACCCTAACTCGAACCACTGCACGCCACTGCGTGACACTTCTATGCTGTCACCGCTAGTTATTCCCTGTAACATAAAAAATTGATGCAACGGGAACACATATACTTGTGTGTATGTAGGTAAAACGAAATTAATCGATGTTAATTTATGTTTAATTCTTTTGTAATTTTTATACGAAATTAAACGCAGCTAAACGAGTAAACCGGAATATTTTTTATACAGTGCGCAAACATTGACAAATAAAAGTTAAACGAGTTTTATAAAAAAAAAAATACTTATTTTGATGGCTTAGTCAAAAATACAAGTTACCGTTAATGAAAGATTTCTATTGTGAAACTGATTTTACGGCTTCTCGACAGCGCATGGCAAAACGAAATGCGTTTCAGTACCCTCCTATCAACAGTAAGAAGAATAAAAGAAACTAAATGTATGTGGCGCATACAGATACTCATAACGTAGATACAAATAATAAATTTATAAAACAATAACATTGTATAACAGTACGTGTACGTATTTACATGGGTTGCGATGTTTGCCTATTTTATCAGGTCTTTTTTAAGTTTATGCTTGATCTGAAGTTATTTGAAGACTAATTAAAATTTTCCCTTCATATTTTCATGGGCTTACATTCGAGGTATGCTCTCCGTCGCATACATTCTACGAACTGCTCGTAAGTTTTCACCACTAAGGCCACTCGCCCACGGCGACTTTTTGTAGTGATGCAGTCGCGCGACAGCATCTCTTCTAACGCGTGTTAGTCGCATTTGGAACGCGCTACTAACGCGCTACTGCATCGCGATCGTATCGATACAAACGCGCGACCGCGTCGGACGTGACAAATGTTGCCTCAACGGAGTCTATCATGCAACTGTACTAATTCAAGGTATTTTTGTGTCGTAACTGCATCCCGACCCGCGCTTCTGTCGCGATGCAAACGCGATTCAGTAACGACACAAAAATGCCACAGTTGCGAGATGGACTCCGTTGATGCTCGGTTCTCCACTCACGCGCCACCCTCCCTCCGTTCTCTCCCCGATGTCGTCCGACACGGTCGCGCGTTTGCATCGCTTCCGTAGCTCGTTGCAAACGTGATTAACGCGCGTTAAAAGCGATGCTATCGCGCGTATCGTAAACGTGCGACAGCATCGCTACAAAAAGTCGTCATGGGCGCGGGGCCTAAATAGTTACACTGGACGCGACGTCAAGACAGCTGCCCGTGCGATGAATGTCGAAGTGCGATGCGATGAAACTGTCGGGTGCCACCCCGCCCCCCGCGGCTCTTACCCCCGCTCTAATACTGCCTTGTACGCCGGCTTGCGCGCGCGTGCTTTGTTATTATTACGAATAGATAGTGTCCATATTTTGTTGATTTAAAGACAGATAAAAAAAATAACAATTCATTTGCAATGTGTTCTATTACTGATATGGAAGTATGGACCGAACAACATTATTTTGAGCACTGCTTAAAAAAATATTCCTCACAATGTGACTTTCAATACTTTCTACCTACCCACATCGGGAAAAGCGTGAGTTAGTACGTGTTTTTTTTTTGTGTATTAAATTAAATCATTAATTTAGATCGAAAGCAAACTCCAAATGGCGTTCTTTATTTAAATAACCAAATAGCTTCAAAAGCCATAAAAAATACACAAAATCACTTACCGCACTGACTACTTTTGATTGGTCGTTAGCTGTTATTGCTTCTGGTATTTTGTAAAAGGTCTGACACAATATTAAAGAAAGTTTAATGAGAAAATTTACAGATTTCATAAAGCTAATATTATAAAGACCTATAATTATGAACAAAATAATGTCTGAGGGTAATCATTCGATTATTAAAATAGTTTCAGTAATGTTCTGTGGTATTGTTGACTCTGGCCGATTCATGCTATCCTGCTCGCACAGAGATTCCCTTTCAACACCAGCGCTGCCAATCGCGGGGAAAATCCCCGATTTGCGGGGAATTGAGGGTTAGCGCGGGGAGAGCCCGGGGAATGACATAAATCGGGGAATTTCGGAGAATCCAGAATCCAAACAATATTATGTCGGGTACCTAATACTTTACAACTAAAAATGCCTGCTCAACTGTCATTTGAACATGATTTTGTATTTCTGAACGCATCTATTTCTACAACATTAATTCATTGTTTATGGTTGTCGATTTTTTAAATTGGTGCGTACGGTTGAAATTTTCAGTAAAATGGAAAAGTGGTTAAAAAGTTCAGCTACTTTTAATAAAGAGGTAAGTAGCATGATTAGCATTAAAATATGATATTTATACTTACTTATGCTTATTTTAATCCAGTTCAGTATAACAAAATTTGTTCAGTATTAAACAAATTTCTAATAAAACAGTGTTTTTATTCCAAAAATACAAATTCTGGAAATATGTGGGGAGTCAATCAAAAACAAGCGGGGAATTTCGGGAAATTGACAACACTGACGCGGGGAATCGATAATTTTTTATTGGCAGCACTGTTCAACACCCACAGTCAGGGGCGTGCAAGTGGTTCTAGAGTAAGGGTAGGCCAGACATAATGTCCAAAAAAAAAGCTCACCACATTATACTGGGTTGAAATCACGATACGGAACGATGAGAAACTTATAATTTTAAAAACTCACCAAATTCAAATCACGATATTCTGACGATACAAACTACTCTTTCTAGAAGTATTGAACAAAATGCACAGAAAACAAAATAATTTGTGTGTGGGTACAGCTCAACGTAGCTCAACGTAGGTACATAGCCAGTTAGGTATATGTTTCGTAAATCTGAGGATTGAAATGACGAGTACGAGATGAATTATTTTTGAGTTAATTCTCGTAACTCGGGTATATATCTACCTTTAGAAACAACTTGAATCTTATCATTATACGATAGCTGTGAAAACTTACTGTTTTTAATCTCTAACAAACACACATTGTCAGCACTAACTTCACAATTTAGGACCATTTTTAAGTATGTAAACAAATAACTAAACTTTAATATTTACACTATGACTCAAAACGAATTACTTAGAAATCAATGCACAATTTAGGACCATTTTTAAGTAAGTATGTAAACAAATAACTAAACTTTAATATTTACACTATGACTCAAAACGAATTACTTACTTGCATTGATTTCTAAGTAATTCGTTTTGAGTCATAGTGTAAATATTAAAGTTTAGTTATTTGTTTAAGTACATACTTAAAAATGGTCCTAAATTGTGCATTGATTTCTATGACACTCAACAACAAAATATTCGAACGATTATTGCTTGTCACATGAAACAATACCTATGGCTTCTCTTTTTCTTGCAAAAATATCATTTAAAAAGACAATCAATACACTTCCAAAAAACAATGAGAATTTAAGAATGACATGTTGATGACATGTAATGCCATCATAACCCGGCAAAATTGACAACTGTATCAACAGAGTTGCCAATTTTATTATTCTAATTCCCTTTAAACCAAATTCTCAAATTAAGTTTGAGAAAATTTGGGGAGAAAAGTTAAATTCTTGCGTTGTGTTGTTGTTAATTATATTTAGAGGGTTATTAATTACAATTTAACATTTCTTTTGTACATTTTATACTTTTGATAATACTAACCCGTTTTTTTTAACTAATACTATAAGTTATTAAGGAAATTATTATTCTCGAATTGGCAACCCTGTTAAGCGATTTCCATTCATTAAAACAGTAAATCTTTACTACTTGTCCAGCTTGTCCTTGAATTGTGGGGTGAACCAATCAGGACCCGCGTAGTGGTCTCCAGTGAGCCTAGAAACGCCCATAATTTATACATGTGTGTGTAAATTTTGGGCGTACATACACAAGAACATTTGCACACATGCATAAATTTATCAATTGAAATAAGGCTCTTCGTATTGTGGCCTATGTGTTTCGTAGGAACAGCATAGTTTGAAATACGTCACACGGGCGAGAAGTTGCTATTAGCATTATACTAGGCGTTATGAGTTATTAAATATTTTTGTTTTATTTTATTGCATAGTTACAATAAATACATGTGTTTTATTTATCCGTTGCTATGGTAGGGTAGGCTTAGCCTAATTGCCTATATGGAGCGCACGCCCCTGCCCACAGTCACACCTATGTGTAAAGCCCACCTAAGGTTTTTAGATATAGTGTGTCCTCTAAACGTTATGTTGTGTTGAACTTTTTAATGTAAAGGATACAACTGTCGGTAGCCCAGGAACGCCGAACCACGGTCCTGGTGTGAGTGTCACTGAATCTGGTATGCTAAATGACTGAAAAATAAAATTAATATATTAATTTATAAATTGACATACTTAATATGTCTATACTAATATCGAAAAGAATAGAATAGAAGTAGTGCGTGTTTTTGTTTATTTGGTTGAACCTGCTAATCTCGGGAACTATTGGTTCAATTATACATCATAAATCATCATTATATTAAGAAAGAAAGAAAGAAACATGTTTATTTGGGTCTCGCACAAAACAAAAAAAAAAACTTCTAGAAAAATAAATTAGCAAAAGCTGTAGATATCAATTTGTACCTAAATGTAAATGTGCGAGGCCAAAAAGGTTCCTATCTCAGCATATGCTGCGATATTTAAAAAAAAACATATATTCGTGTTCGATAGCCCATTTCCAACGCCAAAGCCGAAACCTTTTTCTCCTATTGGTCACGAACATCACGCTACGATCAATAGGAGTGGAGCATCAATGAAAAATGTTGAAAAGGGTTTATTTTTCTCTCTCTTATGTGACGCAGACGAAGTTGCCTGAACCAGCTAGTTAATTAATAAACTCAATTGAACATATGCCCAAATAAACAGAGCCTATTCCTATATCATTGGGAAAAATTAACCATCGGCAATCCAAATCGCTCGCAATCCAAAGGGCTCCAGAGCACCGTCATGCTTAAAAATGCAACACAATAATGAAAAATCATGATTTCGTCTATTTGATAGTAGTATGGAATAGACAATCTTAGATTTCTAAACATTTCAGCATTTACGTACTGGAACAAAAATAAGTATGAGGCTACTTACTTCGTCTTTTCCCGTAGCGCCGGGCAGCGCAAGCGCATGCCCCCTAACATGCAGATGCAAGTTCCTCTGAGAGCATATTTCCCCCAATCTCTCTAGCGGGGTCCCCCATCCGAGCGGAGGTGCACCCACTTCTCCCAAAACTAGTAGGGGAGTTCGGTTAGCGTTCACATCTTCGTCACAAAACTTTTCCAATGCCTCTAGGTCCATGCCTCGCCCTGGAACAATAGGGATGTTGCCTGAGTAAAAAATATATAATATTGATTATGTTTAGTCCGTCAGTTAGATTATAGAAAAATATTGGACACGTATTTTGTCCTTTATCAAATCTATATAAACTGACTAAGATACAAAGCATCAAAGATCAGGGGTGGGAGCTTGTGACGTCACGGCTCGGTAAAAATTGTAGCGAGTAGTGACGTCACACGAGTTTTCAACGCACTGTATCGTCTTCATTTTTTGTTTATGTGAAAAAAGAAAAAATACGTGTCCAATATTTTTTGGAAATCTATCAGACGGGCTAATTAGATTTTTTTAGTTAACTACCCTATTGTTAATTAATTAATTAAGAACTTGACTCCTACCCAAAGGAGGATCGAGAAACAGGAAGCCGTTACCCTGACCTGACGTGGGACAATACCGGTGGTTAGTAAATTTAGAAACAATTTACTATCGTATAGTTTACATTATTCTCTAATACAACCTGGCAACAAATATATGGACACTGCAGCGGGCGTACTATGAGGTGTTAAAACGTGAGTCGTTCGAGCGAGAAAGAGGGATAGAGTTATACACCCTATATAGCTCCATCCCTTTTTCTCGCTCGGAAGACTCACGTTTTAAGACGTCATGGTACGACCGCAGGACTTTTTGCCTTTGCGGACCAAAACGGATTTAGGGGTTCCAATTGTGAGAGAAAATGGTTTATGACTATACTAACCACGTCAACTAGTTTCAGTCTGAATCTCAAATTCAACTAAAATCATTTATTTCAATAAAAACCATTTATAGGCGCTTGTGAATTGTAAAGGTCGGCCAGTCAATGAGGTGAAGCTATCTGCACGTTCCAAAGCGTAGATTTCTATGGAGAAGAACGTGCAAGAAACTCCACGGACACTCCTATAATAACCACAACTTAGTAACAATAAATTGTTAAAAAGTTGTGGTTATTTTGTTGGTTGGTTGATAGTTCTTTTTGAAATTATTCATATTTGTGAGAACGATGTAGAAAGACGTGCATGATAAAAGCGTCCGGCGGAAAACAATTCAGAGAACAAATAATTAATATAAACCGTGGCAGTTGAGAAAGTTCCCAGCTGACGGAACCAAATTATGTAACACATGCACCACTATCAGAGAGACTTGAGCGAGCATAACTCTCGCCACGGCACATTCAAGTCAAAGACATACCCAAAATGGTAGTTTAAGGTGCATAATACTCAATCACCTGCATCATCAAGTAACTAGCTAACGCCAGACACATTTTATTTTATTGATCACCTACAGCTAAAGTGCAATGAACTCGAAATAAATAAGTGCACACCGTGAGCTCTAACGCGGGTCGTGAATGTTTACAAGTTGAAGTGACTATCCAGTTGCTGGCCATTTTGTATGAACCATCCTATAACGGTTTTCTCTATAACTTTATCTTCGGCAGTGTAAACTGTGCCTGTTTCAGTTGACGACACAGAGTGAATCGGTGATACACTAATAAAGTAGCCACCAGATCAATTTATTTACAAATAAAATTCATGTGCGGTATTCGAGAACCAAACACATGTCTGGCTGGACGATTTCTATAGGTAATCGTCATCTAACCATTCGGTTAAAATGATGAATCAGACCATACGTGTTGTAACGTGGGAATCGACCTTATTTTCATCTTAAAAAATCAACTATTACACCTAGAAAGTGATTCTAGTTTTTGCGTACCTTTTTTTTCTGGATGGGAAATTATCAAATGGCTTCTCCCGCTCTGGGCGGAGCGGAAGGGAGTGTCAGGCTCTTACTGACTAAAACCCACCCGTGATCCTTCTAGTGCCCTTTGCGTTCCATGGCCGCGGTGACTCTTTCGAACAAATTCCACAACTAGTTTTTGCGCTCCTTCCATCATGATAATTGGCACACAGCAGGTTTGTGTCTATATGTAGTAGTTACCTGACGGGTTCACAGGCACAGGTCTGACACAGGCTAGAGGCAGGCCCAGTTGTCTGCACAGGTGTTGCACGACACCGAGTGGACTGGCCACGCAGCTGTATATACATGGCAGGCGGTTTGTGAATGCGATTGCTGAAACAACATTGGACTATTAAGAATTTAAGTTGACAGAATTAGCTGTAGTTGTGTTTAGAACTCGAAGTAATTGATATCAGTAACGGACATTTATTTAAATATACAGGGTTATTTGTAAAACACCAACAACCTCTTAAGAGATCATTGTACTCATCATTATGAACAACTTTTACTATGGGACCAAACTTGAAATCGCGGAAAAAAAATCAGCAACACAACACACAACAACACAACTACATATTATCTATCATCGTCTCAAGCTTGCTTACGGCTGAACCCAATAACCGATCTATCACATACTGGAGATAGAAAAACAAATGAAACAACAGAAAAATCAAGAAAAATTATATAGGTTTTCTGTTGTTTCATTTGTTTTTCTATCTCCAGTATGTGATAGATCAGTTATTGGGTTCGGCCGTTAGTACACAGCAAAAAAGATATGAAATAAAAAAAAAAAAACAAATAATAAAACAACAAGCCTTTCAATACATATATTTCAGAGTATCTTTATTTATTTATCTGATCTTACGCGTCAGTTTATTGTAGAAACAATTTGTCTGTGACTGTCGTAGAAACCTAAATATTAATAGAAACTAACCTCCATCTTCCAGATACCGAGGGTATCTGTGATGCAGCATCATGCGCGTAACTCGTACGAGACCTTCAAGCTGTTCCTGGTGGTAGTAAGCATTGTAGTCTGCTAATCTGTAACAAAATAAATTGTTTTTAAAAACAGTTTTTTTTTACACAGAATTCGCGAAAAAAAAATCGGCTACCCTATATACAGGGTTATTTGAAAAACACCAACTACCTCTTAAGAAGTAATTCTACTCATCATTATGAGCAACTTTTACTAAGGGATCAAACCTGAAATTGTGAAAAAAAATCAGCTGTTTCCTACATTTTGATTAGTTATACGAACATGAATGTAAGGAACAGCTGTTTTTTGTGCTGTGTGTTGGTGTTTTTCATATAACCCTATATTTATGGGCGAATACAACAAAAAGCCTTTTTTTTCGCATTTTCGGGGTTGGTCCCTTTGGTAAAAGTTGTTCATTCTGATGAGTACAATCACCCCTTAAGACGTATTGCGTTTATTCTGTTACACGTTGTATAAATAAATAAACTCTTTCCTTTGATACCACCCTATCAATTGGGTGCATAAATTCAAAATTGGTCCGCCATCTTTTGTGATTCCGCCATTTATTTGATTACAAATGTCACTTAGCCAACAGTACAATGTCATCGAAATAAAAACTGCACGCAAAATTTCAGCACTATCGGTTGGGGACAGCTGTTTTAAAATTCACAAGCAAGATTTGACTAATACATACAACTATCAAGGCAATTGAATAAAGGCTTGTAAAAAGTCTTTCGATATAGGTTCTCTGTGCACACATACCTACACGTATTACGATTAATCTTCAGCGTTGGGGCTTACAGGATTATTATTTTAAAGGGATGGCAATGACTCGGGTATTTTCTTTTTTAGGGTTCCATACCTATAGGGTAAAACGGAACCCTATTACTAAGACTCCGCTGTCCGTAAGTCTGTCTGTCTGCCCGTCGGTCACGACGCTGTATCTCATGAAACGTGAAAGTTAGGCAGTTGAAATTTTCACACATTATGTATTTTTACTGCCGCTATAACAACCAATACGTGCCATACCAGCCATACAACAAACATGATTTTTAGGCGTTTTTATAGATAATGGTGCCTTGGTGCGTGAGTGCGACTCGCACTTGGCCGGTTTTTGTATTTGCTACACGGATATCTTTTTCGTTTGCTACACGGATATCTTTTTATGTTTGCTACACCAATATCTTTTTGTGTTTGCTACGCGGATATCTTTTTGTGTTTGCTACACGGATATCTGTTTGTGTTTGCTACGCGGATATCTTTTTGTGTTTGCTACACGGATATCTGTTTGTGTTTGCTACACGGATATCTTTTTTCGTTTGCTACACGGATATCTTTTTGTGTTTGCTACACGGATATCTCTTTGTGTTTGCTACACGGATATCTTTTTTCGTTTGCTACACGGATATCTTTTTGGTTTTGCTACACGGATATCTTTTTGTGTTTGCTACCCGGATATCCTTTTGTGTTTGCTACACGGATATCTCTTTGTGTTTGCTACACGGATATTTTTTTTGTGTTTGCTACACGGATATCTTTTTCTGTTTGCTACCCGGATATTTTTTTGTGTTTGCTACACGGATATCTCTTTGTGTTTGCTACACGGAGATCTGTTTGTGTTTGCTACACGGATATCTGTTTGTGTTTGCTACACGGATATCTTTTTGTGTTTGCTACATGGATATCTTTATGTTTGCTACACGGATATCTGTTTGTGTTTGCTACACGGATATCTGTTTGTGTTTGCTACACGGATATCTGTCTGTGTTTGCTACACGGATATCTTTATGTGTTTGCTACACGGATATCTTTATGTGTTTGCTACACGGATATCTTTATGTGTTTGCTACACGGATATCTTTATGTTTGCTACACGGATATCTCTTTGTGTTTGCTACACGGAGATCTGTTTGTGTTTGCTACACGGATATCTGTTTGTGTTTGCTACACGGATATCTTTTTGTGTTTGCTACATGGATATCTTTATGTTTGCTACACGGATATCTGTTTGTGTTTGCTACACGGATATCTGTTTGTGTTTGCTACACGGATATCTGTCTGTGTTTGCTACACGGATATCTTTATGTGTTTGCTACACGGATATCTTTATGTGTTTGCTACACGGATATCTTTATGTGTTTGCTACACGGATATCTTTATGTTTGCTACACGGATATCTCTTTGTGTTTGCTACACGGAGATCTGTTTGTGTTTGCTACACGGATATCTGTTTGTGTTTGCTACACGGATATCTTTATGTGTTTGCTACACGGATATCTTTATGTTTGCTACACGGATATCTCTTTGTGTTTGCTACACGGAGATCTGTTTGTGTTTGCTACACGGATATCTGTTTGTGTTTGCTACACGGATATCTGTTTGTGTTTGCTACACGGATATCTGTTTGTGTTTGCTACACGGAGATCTGTTTGTGTTTGCTACACGGATATCTGTTTGTGTTTGCTACACGGATATCTGTTTGTGTTTGCTACACGGATATCTGTTTGTGTTTGCTACACGGATATCTTTTTGTGTTTGCTACACGGATATCTTTTTGTGTTTGCTACACGGATATCTTTTTGTGTTTGCTACACGGATATCTTTTTGTGTTTGCTACACGGATATCTTTTTGTGTTTGCTACATGGATATCTTTATGTTTGCTACACGGATATCTTTTTGTGTTTGCTACACGGACATCTTTCATGAAAGCTTGTGGACACAAATGGTCAGTGGTCTCAAACCTACCAATTTTTTGGTGGAACAGAGCCTATATCGGTAGAAATACTTGAAAATGGCAGGTTCAAGACCACTGTAATGAGTAAATGGTGCATCTTCATAAAAAGAGACGGGACGACGTGTACCAACTATGACAGCAAAAATGTGTGTCTATAGACACAAGACAGTGAAAAACGATCTACCGCAGCGTAAACACATTCGTAGTAAGAATTTTAATACATACATATGTTTTATGAACAGAACAAACCATAGCACCTATATAACTACTTCATATTCAAAGTCAAAGTCAATTCATTTATTTCAACTAGACCATTAACGGCACTTTTGAACGTCAAAACATTTGAAAATAAAAATATTTTAGTGAATCTAGTTGTCCATTCGCAAAAAGAAGATTCTTATGGAGAAGAACGGACAAGAAACTCCATAGTTACTCTTTCTTCTTATTCATATGCAAATTCTTTTATTACCATGAAGCATGCATGTAACACTTGTTGGCTAACAATTTTATATGTAATAAACAATAGGGTATTTTACTGTAAAAATCTAATTAGTCCGTCTGATAGACTTACAAAAAATATTGGACACGTATTTTTTCTTTTTCCACGTAAACAAAAAATGAAGACGATACAGTGCGTTGAAAACTCACGTGACGTCACGTCGCTGGTAGAAATTGTAGCAACGTAGTGACGTCACGTGAGTTTTCAACGCACTGTATCGTCTTCATTTTTTGTTTACGTGGAAAAAGAAAAAATACGTGTCCAATATTTTTTGTAAATCTATCAGACGGACTAATTAGATTTTTACAGTAAAATACCCTATTTCAATGGTGTTTTCTAGCTACAGTCAGCGACAATATTCGATAGGCATCTAAAAGTTCGAACATGTCGTCAATACCATAAAACAAGGTTACAAAGGTGATCGGACATTGAAATAAAAAGTTCTAAACAAACCAATGTAACAATGAACTGGCCAGTTGCAGATTTTTTTCGAAAGAGTCACCGCGGTTCTGGAACGCGAAGAGCACTAGGACCAACACGAATGGGTTTTATTCACTCAGGGTCTGACACTCAAGGAAGGGAACATTTCTTCCGCTCTGGGCGGAACAGAAGGCCGTTCAGATAAAACGGGGGAGCCATGGTTCATAAATAATAAAAACAAAATATTTGATTTTCATGAAACTACATACATATATACTGTCATCGCATAAAGCTTGTAAAAAAGGTATGAAAAAAATAATAATACAGAAAATTAAAAAAACGCCTGCCATGTCAAAAAGTGAACTAAAAAATTAAAAACAAGATAATAATCTTTTCATTGCCGTCGGGGGACCTGTAAAGAACTATTCAAAGGAACCGGGTCCCCCTCCTTTTTTACATATTATTTGTTATTGTTATACGCAATCTAAATTTCATTCATTTGTCATTATGTACGAGATTACCATTCTATGCCATGTCTTTTAATGGAGTGTCAGTGGTTAACCATTGGAAAGTCATAATGACGCTTTTATATTAGATTACCAAACTTGTTAAAATCAACAATTATGAAATCAATGATACACCATTCTGACACTATTGTAACAGCAGACTTGAGGCCCTGGTTTCATACAATAGCTACTAAAGGCCGTCCATTAGCGGTGGCCTTCATTATTTATGCATGATGTTCGGTTCGGTAAAGCACGCAAATTCTCGTGTGCTAGGACTTTCATATGGATGTTCTGGTACCAACACAGTATATTATTGGAAGTATGTATTAAGAAAAAACAAAGGTTTAACTCGTACTCTAAAGACGAATAGGATAAGATGTAGGTATTATCTTATCTTACTAATATTATAAATGCGAAATTTTGGATGGATGGATGTATGTTTATTACTCAATCAGGCCGGAACGGTTGAACGGATCTGAATGAAATTTGTCACGGAGATTAATTAGTCTGGAATAGCATACTGTATAGCATCTGGGGAGTATGTTTCTTTGGAATAATTACCAATGTTCACGCAAGGAAGCCGCAGGCAGAAATAGTCATTGATGTATTTTGAAAATACCAGTACATCAACTCAACAATACAAATATAAGGCGTTAAAAATCAACTGCAAGAAATTTAAGCAGTTGTTTTAAAATAATAATAATCACGATTTTTTAATTAATCCTTTTTAAAGATATGCAAACACTGCAAGCCTGTGCGTGTGTGGGTGCGTATTATAAACAGACCCTCAATATATTTTAGATTGAAAAATCCTCGCTCAAAATTAGAAAAGATAAAGTATAGAGTTTTAGACTATACCGAGCATGTACAAGAAATTCCTGCAGTTTTTTTTTTTTTTAACATCGAAATAATAACGAAATAACACTGTATGTTTGTTTGTATGAAGTAATGACTGAGTACGATGAAGAAAATCCTTTCATTGATACAAAGCCACAGTGATAACTGTTTGCAGAGTTTGAAACAGTCACCGCGGCCCTGGAACGCAAAGGAGAGCATCAGGAGGAACACGGGTGGGTTTTAGTCAGTAAGAGTCTGACACTCCCTTCCGATCCGCCCAAACCAGTGGCAGCCATCGTTCTTTGCGCGGCTCTTTGCGGCATATCGGAACTCTTACACATAAAAAAGTTAAGAAAAAAAAAAAAAAGTTAGTCATGATGAAATAAGTCCATAATCGATTTAGTTACATTGTGGTAACGCCTATCGCTGTTTTTACGTTAACATGATACGCACTGACCCATATACGAGAAATATTTCCGTTCTTTTGTAAACTAAAGTAAACACTAACCAAAACGAATGCTTATCAGTTTGCGTAAAACGCTGGAAAATGCTCATTGAAATTATTTAATCCGTGAAGTAGTAAGTTATTTATGGAATTTATATTATATTGAATGAATGAGTATTGTAATTTGAAAAATCTCTAGATATTTCACACTATTAAAACTAACATCTTAAAGTAAAACTGTTTCTTTGCAGGTTGGAAGTACTGGTACGATTACGCACGATTTTTTTTCACCATGCAATTGTATAAGAAAATTTAATTTTAAGCATTAAATGGCATAGGGTAGTGTAAAAGCTGTAAAGTGCTATCGGCTTATCACTGATCATTAGTAATCGGCAAAAGGAGAGCTAATTTACTTAAACTTCAAAGAACAGACACAAAAAGTGGAGACTTCCTTGCGACAACATTTTTTTTTTTTTTGGGAAAATTGTCCCTGTTTCGGGATAGCAAATAAAGTTAATTTAATATTAAATGTTATCAATAATGAAAACAATTTAAATAAGTTCCTGTTTTTGTTTTCACTATACTGTTTACTCTGTCCTCTGTTTTTTTCCTATCTCTGCTGTTCATTGAGTGCTATAGTCTAGTTATTCATCATCATCTTCCAGCCTAAGGCACGTGTTGCATGGGTTTTGGTGAGTAAGAGTCTGAAACTCCCTTCCGCTCCTCCCAGAGCGAGAGAAGTCATTTGATGATAACCCATCCATCAAGAAAGGTCCCACCATCCATCTCAATACCAAAATTCATTAAAAGGTATAAACAATTTAGGCATGAATGCGTACTGTATAATATTCCTTAGTATAGCCTCAGAATAGTTATTATACCTAATGAAAAAATGTTCGATCTAAGTGAAGATAGGCCCCAGGAGCAAAACTGCACCCCACCGAATGTGTCTCCACGTTGCCGTCGTGGTGGGGCTTGCGCGTCCCAGTGATCTTGCGAGCTTTCCCGGTAGAGCTACTCATGCCGGAAGGTCGCAAGTGAGGGATCAGACTAAGAGAGACACGTGAAGGGCACACCGTCCGGAGATCTGAGCAGTGTTCGGGTTTGCGGACGGTGTGCAATTGTGTTGGAGGAAACTTGCTCGCTGCTCTCTGGTACGCGTCTGATCATCAGACGTGACTATGAGGGCAGCGAGCGAGCAAGTAGAGAGGCGAGGAGAGAGGCCCTGAGAAGGGGCGGAGAAACAGGGACCGCACCCTTTAAAAGGAAAAAATATGGAATCCGGCTTTTGTGAAATAAGTCCCCAGGTGGGTCCCGACTGCTCAGCGGTCGGGGAATCCCACCCCGCTTCGGCGGGCTGCCCTCCGTACTCTGGGGTGGGCAACAAACGCCTCCAGTCTGTCCCTTCGGACAAAAACGATGACCACATGCATGCTAACCGGACAACGATGACAGCACCAAATGAAGACCATGGACCCTCCGGCTCCAAGCCCATGGAGGAGATGCTGGTGCAAGGCGCACCACCCTCCAAACTTTGGAGGAAGCCGTCGCTCGAGCGCGGGAAGGGTGCGGTGTCGGATTCCGACTCCGCACCAAGCGCAAGTAGCGAGGAGAATGCTGGTGGGGAGGCTGCGGGGGCTGCGGAGAAGTTCCTCCGGAAGCGTCCGAGACCAGAGGATGACCAGGGGTCGTCCTCCGAGGGAGAGCTGGCCTCGGCCTGCAAGATCCCAACCAGCAGACGAGGAAAGGGCCGTGTAGGTGGCAAGGGGCGGGGACACGTCTCCGGGGAGGCTGCCCAGCGAACTGCGAAGCTCGCTGAGGAGGCGCACCTCCCTGGAGACGAGTCTGACCAGCTGGCATCCCCTGCGGCGTCTTCCGCGGATGAGCTGGCCACCGCTGGAGACGCGGAAAGCAAGGCCAGGTTCCTCAAGGCTGTGGAGGCCGCGGTCCGTGACGTGGCCCTGAAGAGGACGCATGCGTCCAAAACCAGGGCCATAAGCGCGGCGGCGACCTCCATCTTGGCAGCAGCGGAGGCCAATTACCGCGCACCGCAGTCGGACGCAACGTCCAAACTGCGGGCGGAGGTCGCCCGCTTGGCTGCCGCCACGGAGCTTCTCCGAAAGGAAAACGGGAAGCTCCGAGCGGACCTGGCCGAGCTCCGAGGAGCCAGCTCTCAGGGGCCGCCTCAAGGAGGGCGCAAGAAGGGGCAAAGCCAGCCCATGCCGGCCGAGAACCAGGTGCTGGAACTGGTGCGGCAGGAGCTGGCCGCCTTCCGGGAACGGTTTTCCGTCCTGGAGGGCATCGTCTTGCGCCCTCCGCTAGCGGCGAACCCGAAGGCCTCCGGCCAGAAGGCGGGCTCATACGCGGCTGCCGTGGCTGCCAAGCCGAATTTGCCCGGTCAAACCAAGGGAGGGGCCGGGCCGGCAAAGTCGGCACCTGCTAAGCCGGCACCGGGAAAACCGGTTCCGGCCAAGCAGAAGAAGGGTGGAGCGGCTGCGCAGGCGGCGCAAGCTCCAGCGCGGGTGGTGCAGCAGCCCACACCTTCGAACCCGCCTTCTAACCCCCCTGCCGAAGCCGGATGGCAAGTGGCCGGGGAGAAAAAGAAGGCGGGCAAGGCAGCCAGGGCGGCCAAAAGGAGGGAGAGAAGACGGCGACAGAAGGAGCGACGCGTCGCGAATATGCTCCGCGCCCCGAAGACCGCAGCTGTAGTGCTCACACTACAGCCGGACGCGGTCAAGAGGGGCGTGACGTATAGCGACGTGCTTGCGAAGGCGAAGGAGACGGTTAGCCTCCAGGAGCTCGGCATCGTCGGGGGCCTCCGGCTAAGGGTCACCATGACTGGTGCCCGGATGTTGGAGGTCCCTGGGGCAGCCAGCGGCCCGACCGCCGACGCTCTGGCCGAAAGGCTCAGGGCGTCCTTGAATGCGGAAGATGCCCGAGTGTCCAGGCCCACAAAGTGTGTGGATATGCGCATTTTGGGCCTGGACGACTCCGTCACGGAGGAGGAGGTTGTGGCCGCCGTGGTCAGGACGGGAGAGTGCTCTGCCGAGCAAGTCAAGGCAGGCACCATACGTCCTGACTTCACGGGCATGCGAACCGTAGTGGTAAGCTGCCCGGTGACGGCGGCCAAGAAGATCTCGGAGGGCCGAAGGCTTCTGGTGGGATGGGTATCCGCGCAGGTCAAACTGCTGGAACCCAGACCTCTGAGGTGCTTCCGTTGCCAAGTCGGCAACCATACGGGAGCTCTCTGCACCTCAGAGGTTGACCGCAGCGAACTGTGCTTCCGCTGTGGTCAACCAGGTCACAAGGCCGGCTCGTGTAGCGCCACGCCGCACTGCGTTGCATGTGCGGCAGCTGGCAAGCCGGCCGAACACTGGGCTGGGGGCAAAGCCTGCGCTCCACCCGCCAATTCCGGGGGCAAGAAGCCCTCCACCGCCGTCTCCGTCGCCGCATCTGTCGCCGCCGCTGCGAATGCCGCGGCCCCACAGGAGGCCCGGGAGGAGGCCGTAATGGAATGCCAATAACGGCTCCATTACGCCTCCTCCAGGCGAACATCAACCACTGCGCCGCTGCTCAGGACCTATTGCTCCAGAGCATGGCGCAGTGGTTGATTAATGTCGCCGTAGTCGCTGAGCCGTACTACGTCCCGCCCAGGGAGGACTGGGTGAAGGACCTAGACGGCTCAGTGGCCCTAATTTCGTCGGCCGCTGCCGGTACCCCGTCCCTCGAGGGTGTTAGGAGAGGACAGGGGTGCGTAGCAGCACGGTTCGGGGAGATTGTAGTGGTAGGAGTCTACTTCTCCCCGAATCGAACTCTCGCCGAGTTCCACAACTCCCTTGGAGAGTTGCGTAACGTCGTCGTCGGGTATCGTCCCCTCCCCGTGTTTGTTCTCGGGGACTTCAATGCCAAGAACTTGGCTTGGGGTTCCCGTTATACGAACGTACGGGGAAGGATGGTGGAGGACTGGGCCTTGGAGACAGGCCTGGTCGTCCTTAATCGGGGTTCTGTCCCCACGTGTGTGCGGATGCGGGGTGACTCCGTGGTGGACATCTCGTTCGCCAGCCCCGCTCTGTCGCCACGTGTCGTCGACTGGCGTGTTGTGGAGGAGGTGGAGACCTATTCCGACCACCGGTATATCCGGTTCGACGTCTCCGCCCAGACCTCAAGCGCGCCAGTCCGACAGACCCCGAGTGGTCCGCGGTGGGCGCTGAAGCAGCTGGACCGGGAGCTTCTCCTGGAAGCCTCGATCGTGCAGGCCTGGGTGTCACCACCGGACAGGCCTGCGGACATCAACGATGAGGCGGAGTGGTTCCGGGAGACCATGTCGGGTATATGCGACGTGGCAATGCCCCGGGTCCGGCCAGGACGCGCCCGCCGTCAGGTGTACTGGTGGTCGCGCGAGCTGACGACGCTGAGAGAAGCGTGCGTTGCTGCGCGTCGCCCGTACACCAGGCATCGCCGGCTTCGCATTCGCCCTCCGAATGCGCAGGCCAGGGAGGCGGAGCTGTACGAGGAGTACAGAGCGGCGAAGACCGCCCTCCAAGCGGGGATCTTGCGGGCCAGGGATCTGGCTCGCAGAGAGCTGCTGGAGTCTCTGGACGGGGACCCGTGGGGAAGGCCCTACAAAATGGTGCGGAACAAACTCCGCACCTGGGCCCCCCCGTTGACGCAGAGTCTCCGGCCCCAGCTAGTAGAGGACGTGGTGAGCGCTCTGTTCCCGTTGCGAGGGGACCATGCTCCCCCGCCCATGGCTCCGCCACCCGCGGTGCCCGATGCGGACCACACCGACGACGACGATACTCCGGAGGTGACCGAGGTAGACCTGAGAGCGGCGGTGAATAGGCTCAAGGCCAGAAACACCGCCCCAGGACCCGATGGCTTACCTGGGAAAGCCTGGGTCCTGGCCTCGGAGGCTCTCGGGCCTCGACTACGTGGGCTCCTAAGCGCGTGCATGGAGAGGGGCCAGTTCCCACGTCGCTGGAAGACGGGGAAACTGGTCCTCATTGCGAAGCCAGGGCGCCCTGCGGACTCTCCGTCCGCATACCGGCCCATCGTGCTGCTTGACGAGGTGGGCAAGCTCTTTGAAAGAGTAATTGCAAACCGCCTCGTCAAGCACTTGGTGAGAGCTGGGCCGGATCTGGCGGAGAATCAGTTTGGTTTCCGCACGGGGCGCTCGACGGTGGACGCCATCATGCGCGTGAGAGCCCTCACGACGGGGGAGGCGATTTCCCGGGGTGGGGTGGTCGTGGCGGTGTCCCTTGACATCGCCAACGCCTTTAATTCCCTGCCCTGGAGTTGCATCAGGGAGGCACTCCGGTATCACCGGGTGCCAACCTACCTCCGTCGCGTGGTCGAGGACTACCTGACGGATAGAGCCGTCATCTACCCCGGTCACCGGGGAGAGTGGAACCGGCGAGAGATGTCGTGCGGTGTTCCACAGGGTTCGGTTCTGGGGCCGCCCCTGTGGAACATCGGCTACGACTGGGTGCTGCGCGCCGACCTCCCTCGCGGCGTCAGCGTTGTCTGCTACGCTGACGACACGCTGGTTTTAGCGCAAGGGGGGTCGCACCAGGCGGCGGCTGAGTTAATGACACGCGGGGTTGCGATAGTCGTTGACAGAATCCGGCAACTGGGTCTCGAGGTGGCCCTACACAAGTCCGAGGCCATGTGTTTTCATGGCCCTCGGAACCGGCCACCACCGGGAACCCAGGTAACGGTAGGAGGGGTTCACATCGGCGTCGGGTCAACGATGAGGTACCTGGGCCTCGTCCTCGATAGCCGGTGGAACTTCGCGGAGCATTTCCGACGTTTGGCACCCAAACTGGGGCGGGCTGGGGCTGCCTTCAAGCGGCTCTTGCCCAATCTGGGGGGACCAAACGCCTCCTGCCGGAGGCTGTACGCGGGGATCGTGCGGTCCATGGCCCTTTACGGGGCCCCAGTGTGGGCGCTGTCGCTAAGACGACTGCCAGCGCGCCACCTGGTCTCGGCCCAGAGGGTCATGGCCATTCGGCTAGTCCGTGGATACCGCACGGTCTCTGGCGAGGCGGCGAATCTCCTTGCCGGATTGCTGCCGTGGGATCTGGAGGCGAGAGCCCTCGCGCACGTTTACGTGCTGCGCGTGGAGGCGCTAAGCCGGGGTGAAACACTGCTGCCGCGGCAAATTGCTGCGCAGCGGACGGAGCTCCGGCGGGATCTCACGGAGGTTTGGAGACAGCGACTATCGCAACCCAGTGCTGGGCACGCCACTATTGTGGCGATAAGTCCCCTCTTTGAGGCGTGGCTGGAGAGACGTCACGGCGTCCTCACCTTCCACCTGACGCAGGTGCTCACCGGACACGGCTGTTTCGGGAGGTACCTGTGTCGGATCCAGCGGGAGGACACGTCCGGGTGTCATCACTGTGTGGATCGTCCGGAGGACACGGTGGAGCATACGGTGGAGGTCTGCCCTGCTTGGGCGGAGCACCGCCGTGTCCTCGTCGAGGCGATCGGCGGCGGCGACCTCTCGCGTCCGGCCCTGGTTCGGGCCATGGTCCGGAGCGAGGAGGCATGGGAAGCGGTCGCCTCCTTCTGCGAAGCAGTAATGCTAGCGAAGGAGGAGGCGGAGCGCGTGCGAGAGAGGGAAGCCCCTCGCTCCAGCCGCCGCAACAGAAGAAGACGCCCCGGGCGTCGGGAAACGCAGGGCGATTCCCGGCCACCGTAGGCGCGGGCCTGCGGATGGCGAGCTATGGGTAGCTCGCCGTCCGATAGCAACCAGGCCCGAGTCGACGGCGCGTCGTGTTCCACGCGCGCCTCAAAGAGCCGTCAGCAAAGAAGACGGGGCCCCATAGGGTCAGTGCCTGCTAGGGTTGCGGAATTTGTTCGAAAGAGTCACCGCAGCCCTGGAACGCAAAGGGCACAAGAAGGATCATGGGTGGGTTTTAGTCAGTAAGAGTCTGACACTCCCTTCCGCTCCGCCCAGAGCGGGAGAAGTCATTTGATGATTTCCCATCCGGAAAAAAAAAAAAAAAAAAAAAAAAGGAGCAAAACTGCAGGAAAAAAATAGTTCAACCAAAAATTACGAATATTATCAGTTTAATCGCTAACTGCTAGGAGCTCGTGGCTAAATTATAACAGCCGCACGGGTCGATCTTCTAGGTTAAGCAACGCTTGCCGAGGTTGGTCTGTGGATGGGTGACCATCTTAACATAACGAGACTTCTCCGTGCCTCGGAAAGCACGTTAAGCCGTTGGTCCCGGCTGTCATTTGGAGATCATTGGCAGTCGTTACGGATTGTCAGAAGCCAGAAAATCTGACACCAGTCTTGCCAAGAAGTACTGTGTTCCCCAGTTAATGGGTTGTGGAGGTCTGGTAGGCAGCCGCTTCACGTAAAATACTGGTATTCAGCTGAATCCGGCTAGACTGGGAGCCGACCCCAATTTATTTGGGAAAAGGCTAGGCAGATGATGAATCGCTAACTGCTATAGCAGAGCATAATTATAAGTGATAGATAATTAAAACCGGCTTATCAACAACCGAAAATTGCGCAAACATAACGTTTCTACACGTTCAGAATAGCAGGTTAAGGTCAAGTTCACCAAACTTGTAATTACTCATTTTTATGGTACCGTACACAAAGGGTAAAACGGGACTCTATTACTATGACCCTGCTGTCCGTCCGTCCGTCTGTCACCAGGCTGTATCTCATGAACTTTGATTATATAATGTCTAGATAGAGCATCAATAGCGCGGAAACGTGTCAAAAAATATCAGCCAACTGTTGGCCTATAAGTACTTACCCGCCGATTAGTGCCGATCGTGCCGCTTTAGTGTCACTACGTATTACGCGCGCTGAGTAATAAACAAAAAACAGCGATAAACGACATGAATAAAACGGTATGTGTTATTAAACTGCGACGGAATTATAAATTAAGGGTAAAAAGTACCAAACACATCACCTATCATCGCTAAGTAACCAGAAAACTACGTATTTATTTATTGTTTTTATGATTACTAAATTACGCCATATTTTGTCAGTGTTGCCAGTTTCTTTTTTTATTCTCCCAACTTAACATTTTTTTTTGTGGGTATGTTCGTTTGTTTATGGTAACGTTTATATAATTTAGTTGACGTAGTTTATTATTCGATTTATAAAAAGGTGGAGTTTTTTTAATTCGTCTATACTTTTACTTTTTTACAATAATATAATTTTGGCGAATAACTTTTTTGTTTATGAGCCAATTTTAATGATTATTTTTGCATTGGGTTCAATAAACCGATTTAAAAAATGCTAAGAGTAATTTTAATAAGATTAATTTATTAAGTCTTTCTTTATAATCTTGCTTATCTTGCTTTTTAAATTGCTTTTGAAGCCGATGCCAAGTAAAAATTGTTATTAGCTCGGTAAATAATTTACTTGGTACACTCCAATTCAATCTTTATGACGGCTCTGAAGTGCGCTGCTCCCTGCGCAGTACCGCATCCCTCACCCCCGCTGACACTCGAATTTGTTACTGCGCAGCGACTCACCTCATGTTCCGAGCCGCCATAAAGTTTTAATGCTGTACCGTCTGTTTGTCCTCATTTTGGTAATGATTAATATCTGGTACTGATTAATAGTATTAAATCATAGATTCAATCTATATAAACTGCCTAAAAAGTTTATTATTCTAATTTGATTAACTTAACTGATTTAATACAAAATTCACACGCCCAACTCTAATTAAATTGTATATTTTATTTATTTAAAAAAGAGAATTATTGTATCATTTGTAACGATGTCTGTAATGTTTATTGTGGAGAGAAAATAAATACTTATTATTATTTAAAAAAGAGAGAAACAGACACTACTAAAACTGAATAATACTACATACATACAACTAAACTTATCTTATTTTTTTAATATGTGATCTATGGGAGAATTCTAGTAGCTGGTATCATTATTCACGCACACAGAGACAAAGACGCATAGTGTAAAACACCGTCCGCACGCACACATGTTTGAAATTGTTGCCTCGTTTTCTTTGCTTTGACAGTAGGGCGACGCTCCATCTAGACATTATATAATCAAAGCTCATGAATAGTTAGACAGTTAACAATTTCACAGATGGTATATTTCTATTGCCGCTATAACAATTACCGAAAAAAAAAAATTAAGTGGGGGACCCATACAAGAGACATGATTTTTTTGCCACTTTTATAGATAATGGTACGGAACCTTTCGTGCACGAGTCCTACTCGCACTTGACTGGTTTTTCATTTTATTTTGATTGTGTTGCATAGTGAAAGAGCGCGTCAAAATGCTTAATGGGACATTTTGTGAGCTAGGATATACCGGCCGGTCTCTGGAGAAAGAATGAACGAAGCGTCACAAATTAAACACAATTCAAGTAACAAAATTGACAGTTGATTGTTTATTCAAGTAACGACAGCAGCTAATGCGCGTTTGACCATTTGTCACATTCATTTTGTGGTCATTTGCGTCGGGGTTAGGCAGTAAGGATAACATTCAATACCACCTACCAACCTATTTTCACTGGCAAAAGAGTTAGCCTTTTGGAACAGGACAAGTAAAACTAATGATTAACATAATACCGGCTTCAACTTCCCGTTTATCAATTAGGTTATTATTATAGTTAGCTAGGGTTGACTGTTTTCAATAATATAATTGCAGGGTAATAGAGTATGGTTGCGGAATTTGTTCGAAAGAGTCACCGCGGCACTGGAACCCAAAGGGCACTAGGAGGAACACGGGTGGCTAAGAGTATGTGGTCAGTAAGAGTCTGACACTCCCGTCCACTCCGTCCAGAGCTGGAGAAGTCATTTGATGATATCCCATCCAGAAAAAAAGAGTAACAGAGTATTTTACTGAAAAATCCTAATTAGTCTGTCAGATTCATGAAAAAAAAAAATTTTGGTTTCACGTATGCAAAAAATGAAGAAGATACAGTGCATTGAAAACGCGCGTGACGGCACGTCGCTGATAAAACATGTACCACCGTAGTGACGTCACGCGTGTTTTCAAGAATAGACCCAGTCTCTTTTTGTATAGCTGGGAAGGTGACTTACTTAAACAAAAGCTTTTGAAAAAAATAAAATGGTGTAACATGATATTATTTCTAAATATCACCGAGCATTTTACAGACACTGCGCCCGCAGAGCCACCAAGTAAATACAGGATTATAACTGTTTCTATAGCCAGTGCATGGTCCAGCATGTGCCAAGTTTCATCACACTTTCTTTAGTCTTTGTGTTTTCCTAACATCAGTGGCGTGCAGTGGTTTGAGTTAGGGTAGGCCAGAGAAAATGTCCAAAAAAAAACACCATGTTATTCAGGGTTGAAATGTGGTGTTTTTTTTAATAGGCTATTTAAAAAAAACACACATTTCATTAAAAATCAACCCTGAATAATGTGGTTATTTTTTAAAATTGTTTTGGACATTTTCTCTGGCCTACCCTAACTCGAACCACTGCACACCACTGCCTAACATACAGAGTTTTTCATTTATAAATATAAGTTGGATAGGATAACCAGCTTAGCGAACGTTATTTGTCAAGGTAATTAAGTCACAAAATTCAATATACTGTAAAGCAAAATAATATCTAGATAAGGAAGCAGACATTATCCAATTTACAGCCATTTATAGCAGCCCTTAAAACCATATCCATTACTCTTATCCGCTTTCAATTAGTTTTCAAGGTAACTGATAACATTGTAATGTAAAATTATTACATTACCCGCTAATGTATCAGTTTTAAATCTATGCTCCTAATTGTAAAGATGTGTAGATTAAAAATATGATAAAAGAAACAAAAGTGTTCATGTTTCAGGGTATATGGAAGTGAAGCCTGTATGTTATGGTTAAAGGTTTAAATAGTGATAGTGGAAAGTCATAATTGTTTATGAAATATAATGATGACACATCATTTTGCTACATGATGTGTCAATTGCCTAGATTCCAAGTAAAAAAATAGTAGTAACAGAGTTGTATTAAAATATTAAAAAAGATTCAGTAATTAATTTTTGCAAAAATTATGCAGTAATTTTAGTCTACAGTAAAATCTAAAAGACAATATTCTGTAGATAAAAGATGTTTTTGTCAACAATGTCTACAAGCAGCTACAAATAATGATAAACGCTCCAAAAATTTTTCAAAAATTTTTCTTTTTACCTATACATGGTCACCCTTAGAACTAAAATGCCATAATTATCATATACTGTGGTGAATAAAGCAATACTATGATGAATAGGTACTCAAGTTTCGTCATCAATCAGTATGTCATTGCCAACCAACACGGAATTAACAATAACATGAAATTTAGCATACCTTGGTCATACCATGTTTGTGTTGTTTGTGCCACAATGTAAAGTTGTAAACACACATTCTATTAACATTGCACAAATGTTTGGTCCATTGCGTCCAATTAGATTCATTTCACAAAACAGATAGCTGTTTGTTTACATGATAAATTACAATATGACTGTACTTCTCAGAGTTATTTACACATTTTAAAGAATAGATATAAAGTTTCGTACCTGAACATATGCGCCATCCACCTTGTGGTCTCACTAGCAATGTGAGCACCCAGTCTGGCTGCATGAGTTCTCTCCAGCCTTCCAAACAATGCCGCGATACTGTGCGACAGGATAGCTGCCCGCGTCACAGGATCAGTCGGCAACAGTGGCGGCTCGACGCTCTCACAACTAGGGTCTGTCTTCAACACCAAGTCCTCCAAAACCTTCAGAATCTCATCCATCGACGTTTCTTCCGGCTCAAAGAAACCTGCGCTAATCTTTCGCGGCTCCGGCTTCTTTTCCTCATCTTGGACATCTTGAGCATTCACTCCCGCCTCCAAGCGGCCTACTACTTCAGAAACTTGGAACTCTAAATCGCCGAAAGGACGCCGGTTCTGCACAAAAGCGTCAAAGTTAGGATCGAGACTTATAACAAAAACTATCAAACCTATCAAGAACAAGAAAGAGGGAGTTTTACCTGTTCAGGCGGAGCCTCACTTCCTGGGCTAGGTTTATTAGATTCCGCGTCAGAAACCGATGCATCTCCCATGCTGCGTGGCGATTTATTCGCAAAATTACAGCACCGACTTAAAAATGTGTAAACGTCACTTCAATTCCAATGTTTTGACGTGGGAGGCGGGTGTACATTCACAAACAAAAATAGATATTGTAAGCATAGGTTTCACTGATTCTCGTCTTAATTTCGATGAGAAAAATAATTTGCATTCAATTTTAACAAGCTCAAGAAATAATTCTAATGATAAAAATATGTATGAAAATTATAACTTTGTACTTTGGGGCTGCAGTGTTGTAGAAGTAAGGGCCGTTATACACAGCCTAAATCTAATAGGTTGGGGAAAAAATTTCTTCGCGTTTTTTATGAAAATTCAAAAATACAAAATATAGTTATAGTTTATTTATATTGAATTAAAGTATGTAGGTACCATTTTGTTAGATAACTTTTTGCCGTCTTGTAGGTAGCGCGACAAGTGGTTTTGGCAGTCCTCTCGTGATGATCTCTGACAATGATAACAAAACCAGTCAGATACAAATAGTATAGCCAAAGAGATTTTATTACAAGTAAAATTATAACTATATATACATTTAAAATTAAAAAAAAACACTAAACTAACTAAAACTAAAAATAGTTAAAAAATGGCGTCGAAAAATTCCTTCGCATCGCTGGCCACTGGTAATGTACCCAAAAGGCTGGCAGCATTACCACGTTGTATGGCAATGCTTATCCTTTGTCCAAGGTAAAAGCCAGCCCTTGGGTCACGCGAAGTGTCAACTAAACGTTTTGACAAATCTTTATATAAGTTGTGAGCACTAGGACCCCACGACCCGAGAGTTTCAACCCCAAACGGCTCGAAAATATAACTACCAATAAGGTTATTATATTTCCGCCGCTTGAGGTTCTCCGCAGCCGCAGCGGCAGCGCCAGCACAACACGATGAGCTAGGAAGATGGGATGGCGCAAGAGTATCGACGCAAGTAGCATCCCACACTAAAGGCCTACCCATCTTCCATGGAAATAACGACATGCCGTCTGGTCTCTTACCATCGTCGCGTGCCAGGCCATTAGGTTCTAATACAGCCGGAACGCCGACGGTGACAAGAGCACGACGGATGATGTCGTTAAGGTTCCCGTGCCGCGCTATGCGACCCGCACTACGGCTGCATGACAGGCCGTGGTGTCCAAGGCTGTTGACAACTTCGCCACAGTAGCAGCGATGAGGAGAACAACAAGGAGCGCCAAGACGTAGGGAGGCAGCGAGGCGGAAAGTAGTATCGTCGAGCAAGGTGCCTATGTTCGACGACGGTAGTGCGTGAAGCCAGAGTCCCGACTCCCACTGACCCACAGCCAGCAGGCGCGCACGCTCAGCAGCAGTGACAGATGTAGCCATCAGGTTATTTTGAATCACTCTGCAGAGTGGCTCGTCCCACCGTCTCTGGGACAATGGATAGTCGGGCGAATTTAGATTCGGGCAAATGAGTTTCCAAGTATCCACAGCCTCAGTGAAGTACGGCACATCAAAATCAGTCAGTGAGGAAGATAAGATATTCCTGACTAATTTCTCAGTGCCATGAACCGAAGATATGAATGCCGGTAAACTGATACTAGTAATTTTGCGGACGCCGAGGCCCCCCATACGGATGGGGAGAGTAGCTTGAGCCCAAGCTCGGTCGTCCAAGGCCACATTTAAAAGAGAAGTAAGTGTGTGACGGATGATTTGGTCCATTTTTTCCAAAAGGTGAGGGTGCTTCCATAAGTGGGAAGCACGAAGAAAGTATGTTAATTTAGGACCAAAACAGCAGTAACGAATTAACGTGATTGCCGAATGCATGTTAATTTGAAGTAATCTTTCTGAAATGTCATTGAAATTTTGTATTTTTTCGTCAACGAAATTGGGGAAGGATTGCTCAAAAATTGGAGACCCAAGGAGGTGAAGAGAGCTTTTTTCAATAAGTTTAATTTCTGGAGCTATTGCGTTAAATTTCGGAAGTGTTAGATGTCTGTCGGTACTGTCAGATAAGAATAGTTCACACTTCGAAAGGTTGAGATTTAGACCTATAGAATGGAGTTTATTTTTTAAAAATTGCAAGTCATCTAAAACCGTGTCTACATCACCTCCTAGAGTACCATCATCTAGATACCAAACATTAAATTTGGAATTTAGTTGTCGAATGATTGGGTGAATGGCTAAACTAAAGATCACTGGCCCGAGGGGGTCGCCTTGTTGGCAGCCAACAGCGGATTCCAAAAGGTTGTCCCGATATAGTAATTTGGATGGATATCTGTAACATTGCCAAAGAAAACTAAAAATTTGTGGTACTTCTTTTTTAGTTTCTGCCAGCAAGGTGTCCCTATTGACTGAATTGAACGCATTTTTGATGTCAACCTTCAGGATGACCTCTCCTTTACCAGAATTTAGATAGGTCGACAACGCGTGTACGGCAGCCTCACAGCCCCCTTTGGAGCCATAACCTAGCTGCAGGGGCTGAAATTTTTTCGAAATGTCCTCACTATAAAATTTACAACAGATCTTGGCTGCCAAACGACGGTATGTAGTCCCCACGGCAATTGGACGAATGCCGCCATCCCTCTTGCGCAAGGCACATAAATTGGCCCCGTACAAAACGTCGGTGACGGCCTCGTCCACCTTTCCCGAGAGCATGAGATTAATCAAAGCCGTAAGCTCCTTCAAGAGTAACTCACCAGATTCCCCGGCGCCTGAACAAATGAGGTCCTTCAGGTGCTGAGGACTTAGGCCGTCGAGGCCACCAGCAGAGCCACTCCGAAAGGAGCACACGGCTGTGACTATCTCTCGACCTGTAACGGTGAGGGTATGAATGTCCGAATCAGGGGGGTCGGGAAAAGAAAGGTCACTCGATGGGGCAGGGTGTTTGCTCTCCAGAGCTGCGAGAGTATCCGGAGAACACGGTGCCACCACATCGCTACTAAAAAGAATCCTGGCTGCTCCGCTAATGTCACCTTCCCCTAATTTTGATTCAACCAGATGGTAAATACCTCTTGATGAGGTAAACCTCTGCGTTGATAATTTTGAGTCCAAATTATGAGCCGAAATATTGCAATTCTCCTTAATTTGTGCAGTTAGAGTCTTTTTAGTTGCTAAATTTTTTTGAACGTGTAAAATTCTGTAAGGGAAGGTGAGAAGTTGTTCCCAGGCACTCTGTGAGTTCTCGCGGGCGGCGAGGCGAACGCATCCCGCTAAGTACTGCGCCACTAAAGGTCTAGCGCCTCGGGGGATACGCTTTAAAACTGGAACAGAGTTTTTGAATTTTGACAGGGTTTTCCAAAACGGGTCAAAAGTGGAAGTAGCTGGTGGAGTAGGTGTGGTGGTAATTATGGGGTCAGAGGTGAATGCATTTTGGGGTTTGTGTGCCTTCCCAATGTGCACACTCAGACCCCGCTTACCTTTAAAAAATCGTGCCTGGGTGCACAAGTTACAAGTTCATACATACTTTAAATGCGAAAAGACTTTTTCCCCAACCTAAAAACATTCTTCTTATTGTTATTTTCATTCTGATTCAACCATGGACGTAATAAGTCCATGGATTCAACAGAAGCAATTTTATTTTATAGGTCCTGTTAAAACCTTTTTTTTATACTAATAAGTAGTAAGTACACCCTGGCCATTACTGTTTTGACAGTTAATTAAATTTGTTTTTTCTTACAATGTATCTGTCACTGCTCTTGTATCTATGCAATAAATTACACGTTTCTTTTCCTTGTGAAAAATAGTTTTCCTAATTAATCAACTCCATTGGCTCTGCTAAATTAATCTGATACCCAAACAAGTGGTTATGGTCCCTCCAACGTCCACCACGCTGCAGCAGTCAGGAGCCGATTCCAGTACAGCGGTAACAAATTCTACCAATATGACAAATGCAATAAGCATTAATAAACTAAATGGTCACAACTTCAACACTTGGGCATTTAGTTTGGAGTGCTATCTGACGGACGTCGACTTATGGGACGTTGTAATTCAAGCGGTCGATTCCGCCGATCCCATCGCCATGCGCCGAGACGCGAAGGCACGAGCTAAGATTTGCCTCACGTATGACGAGTCGGTGTTTCCAATAATCAGGTCAGCAAAAACCGCATATGTAACCTTTAATTTTATTAAGAAGGCTTACGCTGACAGCGGGCTTACAAGGAGATTAGCTTTAATGAAGAGTCTCCTAGGAAATACTTACACAGGAAACATACACGAGTATGTGAACAAGGCGTTATCAACGCAGCAAGAACTGCAGGGAATAGGAGCAGCAGTAGATGATGAATTTCTGGGCATTATTATGCTTGCAGGACTTCCAGAAAAATTTCATCCACTCGTCATGACTCTTGAACATTCCAACACAAAAATATCATCGGAAAATGTGGTGACAGCACTTCTAAAAGAGGATGTGCGTACCGCAACAGCTACTACGACCAGAGGACCTGACAACGCAGCGCTACAAACGAAGAAAACGTTTTGTACCTATTGTAAAAAACTAGGGCACGTAGTTTCGCAGTGTAGAAAGCTTAGACAGAAGAAAGGCAAAAATGTTTCCGCTAATACTTCTACACATTATACATCGGAATTCACACTTTTATCCTGTTTTTCTAACATTCCTTCCTCAGGCTCTCATGACTGGTATATTGACTCCGGCGCAACTTCCCATATGAGTAACAGGAAAGATTGGTATTCAAACATGTCATCCCACATCACCCCTATTACAGTTGCTAACAAGGAGCAATTATTGAGCCATGGTAAAGGTACTGTCAATATTCATATTTCCGATTGTGTAAATAAAATTAGTGATGTTCTTTATATCCCTGGACTTGCTACAAATCTTTTATCTGTAAGCAATTTAGTTAAAAAAGGCTTCGATGTTTTGTTTACATCGAAAGGTGCAAGCATCATCCAAAGCGGCGGATGTCAAGTGACAGGATCTGTCATTGCTACAGGATCAAATCATAATGGAATATAAAGGTTGGATCTAAGTAGTTCGCAAGCGTTGTATTCTTCGACCAAAGAGTCTGCAATGCTGTGGCATAGGCGCCTTGGCCATCTAAATGCAAAAAGTATGGATATACTTAGAAAAAAATCAATCGGTTTAGATTACAACGGTAGCTACACTGAAAAGTGTGTTCCCTGTTTACAAGGTAAATTAGCTAAAAAGCCGTTTAAAAACTCTAAAAGTAAATCAAGCAAAGTCCTACAGTTAATCCATTCTGACTTATGTGGCCCTATGAGTACGCATTCGTGGGGAGGAGCTTTGTACTTATTAACTTTTACTGATGATTTTAGTCGCAAAACTTTTGGATATTTTTTGAAAACAAAAGCCGAAGTTTTTTCAAAGTTTGTGGAGTTTAAACATTTAGTCGAGAATCAAACCGGTGAGACAATAAAAGTCCTACGTTCGGACAATGGTCGTGAATATGTAAATAACGATATGTGTACCTTTCTTAAGGAAAATGGCATCGTACATCAAACCACGATTCCGTACACACCTCAACAGAATGGAGTTTCCGAGCGATTAAACCGGACAATAATAGAAAAAGCTCGATCGATGCTCCAAGACTCAAAACTACCCTTGGCGTATTGGGGAGAAGCGGTAAATACGGCAATCTAGCTCAAGAACCGTATTCCAACGCAAGCTTTGAACAACAAAATACCAGAAGAACTGTGGAGTGGAAAGAAAATCAACTTATCTCACTTAAGAATTTTTGGTTGCGAAGCTCACGTTCTTGTACCCAAAGAAAAACGTACGAAACTGGATTCTAAGACACAGAAGTGTGTTTTCGTTGGCTATGCTACAGAAAGCAAAGGATACCGTCTTATAAATCCCGAAAATCCTCGAGTGATAATAGTCGCTAGAGATGTTGTCTTCATAGAGGACAAGACGCCGCCAGTAGAGTTACAAAATTCTTCATCCAGCGAGGCGCTTCCCTCATCACAGTCGCGAGAAATCCTTGTACCCTTTCAAGATGAGGAGCAACTAGTTCCACAAACGCAGCATCATTCTCAGCCAGAGACACTACCTGAGATGTCATCTTCTGATCAGCCGACAGCCCTACATGATACAATGAATTTCGAAAGGAGATAATATCCTATTCGGGAACGACGTCCTCCTAAACGTTATAGTCAGTGTGGTCTCTTCATGACTTCAGACCTCGAACCGGAGACTTATAAAGAATTTACAGATCATCCCCAAAAAGAAAAATGGCTCGAAGCAATGAAGGCAGAATATGACTCATTAATGAAACATGGAACATGGATCCTCGTTGACCGCCCCTCGGACAGGAAAATTACAAAGAGTAAATGGGTATTTAAAAAAAAAGACACAAGTGGACAGATCACTAAATACAAAGCCAGACTAGTAGCAAAAGGGTTTACCCAAGTAGCAGGTGTGGACTATGGCGAAACTTTTTCACCTGTTGCTAGACTGTCTTCAGTACGGCTTTAATAGCAGTTGCTGTCCAAAACAATTTGCAAGTAGAACACCTTGATGTGGTGGACAGCCTTTTTAAATGGAGACTTAGATGAGGAGATTTATATGGAACAACCTGAAGGTTTCTCACTAGATCCAAAGAGTAAAGTATGTCTTCTTAAGAAGTCCATTTATGGCCTTAAACAAGCTCCACTTGGACAAAAAGGTGTGTGAAGCAATGGAAACATTATCCCTAACTCAAGCCTCTACTATAAAAGAGAAGGCAATGACTTCCTCGTTATCGCAGTTTTTGTTGATGACTTCTTTTTGCTTAGCAATAATGCTAAAATGAAAGAGAATTTCAAGAATGATCTTAAGAAAATGTTCTCTGTCAAATTACGGGGAGGTGCACTGGAAAGCCGCTAAGAGAGTTCTTCGATACCTAAAGGAGACTATTCACCTCAAACTATTGTACAAATCAGGTCAGCCCTATCCAACAGGATATGCCGATGCGGATTATGGGAATAACATAATAGATAGGCGATCCTTCACAGGATTCATATTCTTAATGAGTGGAGCTCCCATCTCATGGGAAGCGCGCAAGCAGCGCACAGTCGCTCTTTCCACGACAGAGGCCGAGTATATGGCTCTTGGGGAAGCTTGCAAGGAGGCAATATACCTAAAATCGCTCATTTCAGAAATATTCGCCAACATTCATCCTATCATCATTCATTCAGACAATCAAAGTTCAATTAAACTGGCCCACAACAACACATATCACGCACGCACCAAACACATAGACATCAAACACCATTTCATTCGCGACTCACTTGCACATCACAACCTAAGCCTGAAATATGTACCAAGTAATGAAAACATTGCCGATATTCTAACAAAACCTTTACTAAGAATTAAGCACGCTAGATGTGCAAATCTCTTAGGTTTACTTTAGTGTAGGTTTTGTACAGTGTTTTATATTTGTTGGTATGTATATAGTTGTGTTTTATATAGTGAATGATAGGTAGGTGTTTACCGTTTTTTTTTTTGTTAATGTATACAGATGTTTTTATTTTCAAGATTCAAGATTCAAGATCGTTTATTGCAATCCATAATGTACACATACAGATGGTAAAAATATGAGAAATAGAAACAATTATGGACCCTGTCGGGCACAGCAAAACTTTAAATAAATTAGGAGAGAGGAAGAACGTTTTTTATTCTTATATTATCATTTGTTTTTCTTAACTTACCTAACACACGTGTATGTTATTCTTAAAAATTACATTTATTTTTATTTATCTTTATATTTGTTGTATTGCTTATTCTCTTGCAAATGGTACATTGGTATTGGTATATTTAATTATATATTTAGTATTATAATAGGTAGTAAGTACATTATTTGTTTATTATTATTATTAATAGATTTTGAATATGCAGTATTTATTATTGTTAGTATATTAAATATGTAATAAAATTCTTGTTGTGCTTTAGTGTTAAGTGTACAGAGAACTTTGATTTGTAAATTTTTATTCTATTTACAGGGTGTCCGTATTACGGGGAGGTGTTAAAACTTTTTTTTTATACTAATAAGTACACCCTGGCCATTACTGTTTTGACAGTTATTTAAATTTGTTTTTTCTTACAATGTATCTGTCACTGCTCTTGTATCTATGCAATAAATTACACGTTTCTTTTCCTTGTGAAAAATAGTTTTCCTAATTAATCAACTCCATTGGCTCTGCTAAATTAATCTGATACCCAAACAAGTGTCCGTTCATAGATGAATATACTGGGTCCGTTTACAAGAAGAATGTAGTGCTAAAATAGTTATTTTTCTCCATTTTTGACTATTAAATTACATCGTAAATAAAAAAGGGGATTCAAGTGGGAGTGAAATTGCGTATTTATTTAATTTGTATGTGCAAGTACAACCTTCAAAATAAATAACAGATTTTCTTTGTATCCCGATCACGGATGGCGGTTGCCTTGCATGTGATTTGAGAAATCAAGAGTACATATTAATTACAAAATTGATTGGTATGGTAGTAGTAAGTGTGATTTGCCTTTGACAGTCTTAAATGTTGACATTGACATTCTGAGTTTGACGTTCAGCTTTTATTTTCACTTGCGTCTTTGTAAGTTGCAAAACGCAATCAATATTGGAAAGGAAGTTGATTATTTAGTTAATAAAAATGTCTTTAGCTAAAATATTTTCTGTGTCCTCTCGTGGTAAAGCTCCTTTCCTTTTCAAACCATTCTTATGTACACCATCTTCAGAAAAAAACGTCATAAATGTTACGCAATTATTGTTTATAACCTATATCACTTAGATATTTACAATACCAAAACTTGAGCTATTTTTAGAAAATTGAAACTAAAACGCATAATATCATTATTGAAAAACTATTCCGAATTTTCATTTTTATGTAAAACGGCCGCTACAGACTGGTGTTTGTGATAGTAGTTTGAAATCTTATTTTACTTTTTAGTTCGAGCTACTGGAGCTAGTAGTGTGCTTGTAAGACATGCCCAGTACAGTACGGAAGGGAAGACGGAGAAGGTGTACCCTCCCAACCTACCCGGCTACAAGTATGTGAACGCTGAGGACCCTAACATGAGCATGAAGGAGATGACTAACAGAGCAGCCCAAACACTATTCTGGACGGAACTTGCTAGAGGATTTGCTGTCACCCTGGCTCATATTTTCAAGGTATTGTTCACTAGCGATCCCGTGGGAATATCCATCCATCCATCCATCCAACCTACAAACTTTCAGATTTATAAAATTAGTACGATAAGAATGAATTTGAATAAGACCTAAATATTTTTTAAATACACCAATATATAATTCCAAGTAAATAACTTACAAATCAATTTAAAAAATAGTTATTAAACAAGTTTTGATTGTTAATTCAGTTATTTTCATTTTGATTAGCCTGTGAGCTTTCAGTCTATATGAATGAGCATCAAAAAGCCTATTGACTTAGCTTTTAAGCCAGCACAGACTTAAACTATGCTTAACCTCAAGCTTATTACAAATACTCAATAGGTACCTTTATTATTTATTTTTAGCAATGATGGATTTATCAATTTTGGCCTATGAATAAGTTAAACTTTCTTTCTTTCTTTTACTGTATGTACTTTAATATGCTCAGCAATGGGGCAGTTGTCCAATTGCTGAGCATAGGCTTCTTTCAAATCCTTCCAGGAACTGGTTTCCAGCACCAATTCAAATAATGTAGTAACTATGTAATAAGCAAACTTATGTATTAATTTACAAGTTAAGAAAAAGCCAATTAATTAAAGTTCAAATAGTATACTACTTTTTTATTATCTGGGTGGACCGGAAGGTGTCACATTCTTACAGACTAAAACCCATCTGTGTTCTGCAAAAATAGTATACTCCCTAGTATGTAAATATGCAACTGACAAACTCCAAAATACCTAACAGCTACATTAAGAACTTATAAAAAAAATCTTCATTATTTTTCAGGAACCAGCTACTATCAACTACCCTTTTGAGAAGGGACCTCTTTCACCCCGCTTCAGAGGAGAGCATGCCCTCAGACGGTACCCTTCTGGAGAGGAGAGATGCATTGCTTGCAAGCTCTGTGAGGCAATCTGCCCTGCACAGGTAATTCATTTTTTATCACAGCTCAATCACCAAAGTCCACATTTCTCTTATTTATACTTATGGATAGTTCCTTGCCTTGGAAAGTTTATTGTTGGTTGCAGCTGTTGTTTGTAAATCTTTGAAAGTTGTTCATGGATAGTCATGTAGGAAGTTAGGTACTCCACGAAAAATAGTACTGCCCAATGCAGAGCAAATGTCTTCATTTCTTCCTCGCATCCCTCCCGGCTTCTGGTTTAAACCAATCCTGCCGATAGGTATCGAGCTCGGATCGTCCCGCCCTCTTTGCCTGGGTCTCCCGTAATGTCGTCGTGCATTTTGGTTGCTGACGTGTCTGGCTAAGTCCCACTGTAGTTGGGCTGCTTTTTGAGTCACGTCGTCGATTTGTGTTTTGGAGTACAGCAATGTGTTCCCAGCAAACCTCAAGCTAGAACCTTTGCAGAACTATCGAAGATAAGGTTTGGGCGCAGTATGTAAGGATAGGAAGAATGTACATGTCCATTTTTTATTTCATTTATATTCATCTTGAATAGAGAATTTTTTTTGTGACAAATAAATTCTTGCAGTCGTAGGAATTTACACAAAACTAACCCAAATTTATTGAAATTTCAGGCCATCACAATCGAGGCTGAGGAACGCAAGGACGGCTCACGACGAACCACCCGCTACGATATTGACATGACCAAGTGCATCTACTGCGGATTCTGTCAGGTATGTTTGTTGTCATAAAACAAAATGTATTAGAAAGCATAGTAAGTATTTATAAATCACAGCAGTAGGTAAGTAGGTATAGGGAACGTGCACGGCGTACACTATGCCATCTAGCGTTGCAAATTTGAAACTTATAAGTAAAATATACTTGAAATTGACGCGTCTGTACTGCCACCTATAGTTTCTGTACGTTCCCTATAAGTTAGAAAAACAATAAGACTACATACATCCAAAGCTCAAAGCGCTTACTTTAGTTTGTCATGTAAGCGCTTGCAGAAGTGAACGTATTTTTGCAACTTCATAAATGCTGAAACGTTTTTCTTCACAATTGCAACATCGTACAATAGCTATTGAACTTCAACGTTGCATCGCGTTTTGGTGATTCGTCTGTCATTGTATCTAGCTTCGAAAAGAGGCTAAAAGACTGGTCCTATACCTACGTACGGTTTTCTGGTCGGGTTTTCCTTTTTAAATTTTGAATTCAGATTCTACCGCAGACGTACGATTTTCCGTTTTTCTGACCCGAACGCAAGGCTTTTTATCTAAAGAAACGTCAGGTTTTTCACATTCGTAAAATATACACGTGATTATCGTATTAACGTGTGCGCCTAGTTGAATATTTTGTATGTAATGTAAGACAAGCATTCAGATCAGTCTCCGAATCTGAATTCTTTATCAGTAAACCGTACGTATGCGGCAAACTTACATTGCGGATTGCTACTGCCTTAGACCCTAAATATTTTCAAATACATACTAATACAGTAGAACGCCGATTATCCGAATTAATTGGGTCCGGGGTCGATTCGGATAATCGAACATAGACTGGTTATAATTTGGTTATAAAGAAAAACGAACTCTCACACATAGAATAAACTTTATTAAGTTTAACAAACCAGTTCTACAATAAATAGGTAAAAATTTATAAAACTGCTTTTATTACTTACTAATGAAATTACTTAATTTTCATTTTTTATGTAATGCTTAGGACCGATTCGGTTAATCGGCGTTCTACTGTTATGTATCATACTTCTGTGCGTTTATAGGAAGCGTGCCCAGTCGACGCCATCGTGGAAGGCCCCAACTTCGAGTTCTCGACGGAAACTCACGAGGAGCTGCTGTACAACAAGGAGAAACTTCTGTCGAACGGAGACAAGTGGGAGAGCGAGATCGCGTCCAACATCAGAGCCGACCATCTGTATCGCTGAACAAATTGTAGCGCTAGTGTAAATAGCACTTCTGAGACCTATCTTGTAAAAGCAGAAAACAAGTTGTGCAACAGTTGCTAAGAAGTGTATGGGGACATCACAATGTTGCTAGGAGCAATATTATTAAATGTGTTGACACAAAACAGTGGTGCTGAAATAATGTTCTGCATCTTAATTTCACAGTGAGTGAATTTGAAGCTTACAACTTATGGAAAAACTAACTTCTTGAACAAAATAGGCCTCGGAATTAGGAATATTAAATTATATTGTTTTTGTGATAATTAAAACATATTCTCAGTTAATCAGTGTTTTTATTTAAGAAAATACGCAATTAAATACACAATATTCTATTCAGATTGATTACCTAATTTATCAGTCACTTGTCCAATTCATCAAAATAAATATTGAATAAGAAATTAAATTTTAATTATTACTAAAAGTCAGCTTTTAAAAACACAGTTAAACAAAATATATTGAAATCACATCACTTGATACTTCCATAACATATATTTCGTAAGGTCAATAACAAAATTGAAGTCAAATAATCAAATACATACAAGGCAAGAAATCATTATTCAGTCATCAATTATATATAGTTAATCAGTATTTATTACTCTTTGACCTAATAAATACTGATTAGTTAAAAACAGGTAGCTTCACAAAGCAAAAACATCATTTTATTTTCAGCGATAAAAATGATTTTATTTAGAGCCATCTTAGTAAAATGTCATGCTCTTTTAACATGTTTTAGTTACAGTTGAGATTACATTAAATATTTTATAAACTTCAGTTTTAACATAATTATTAAAGTACCCGCATAAGTATATAAACTCTATCAATAAAGCATAAATCAATAATACTCTAATAATTTAATTAGTGTGATTTCCACCAAGTATCTTGTAGGAATATCTCTCTAAATCTTCCTTGACAGCGTCGAGACCTCTGTCGGCGTCAATCGTTAGCACCTCACAGCCAACATCTGGTGAACTCAACCATTTCTCATATGCATCATGGACCTGATGGAAAAGCACAAAATAATGGATCAAAGGAAAGCATAAACATAATCAGTCTATTAATGTTCCCATTGCTGGGACACAGGCCTCCTCTCTAGGAGAGGGAATGGGCCGTAATCCACCACGCGGGCCCAGTGCGGGTTGGTGAATGTCACATGTCTTCGAATGTTTGGTTCTAGGACATGCTGGTTTCCTCACGATGTTTTCCTTCACCGTTTTGAGAGCAGTGGTGATGAAATTAATTACACAAAGTAATGCGCCTGACCGGGTTTGAAACCACGACCTACTATTCGTAAGTTGGGACTGTTACCACTCCCCAATAAAGGACAGCGAATCCTGGTAACCATGCAGCAGAAGAAGTCGCCAGAAGGGAAGGGGTTCGACTATGGCAGGGACAGGACCTGAACCGATTATGCCACTCCCTTTCGGTTAATTAAGCAACATGGTAAGGAAACACACTAGAGACAAACATTACAACCTATGGGTTGACCATGGTGAGTGTAGGCAGGCCAAAGAGGTACTTCACTCTTTGGAAGGCTGTTTCACGAATGCAGCCCTAAGACTAACTATACAACAGTTGCATACAGTCACCGCTATCATAACTGGCCTTTTAATAAACACCTCTATGTCATAGGAGTCACTGATAGCCTGATTTGTAGAGCCTGCATGGAGGAAGATGAGACAGCAGCACATCTACTTTAAAACTGCCCGGTAGTAGCAGATTACAGGAGTAAGTACTTTGGAAACCCAGGTACCCTCTGTGAGATAGTAACAGTAAGGCATTGCTAGCCTTCCTTGAGGAGGTGGGTTGGAACGAATGACACATTTGTCCCATCTGCACGTAAAATATACGCTTAGTCGTGTAGTTGTGGAAACCAGCCTGATTCACATATCGACATAAATACAACATAAAAATAGGTACTTTATTTGGTAGATGGCTGTAATTGTGAATTCTGGTTAAACCTATTAAACCCTTATTCATTTGGATTAATTAATAAGAAACAGGTGTGAATGATAAAATGATTGTAGTGACATAAGATCACCTATTGAACAAGATCCATGGAAGAAAGCATGTTGCATCAACCCCTACTAACTTGAAATAAGGTTAAATTAGGTTAATATACACCTTGTATCCAAGGAGATTGCATAGGCCACAAAGAAAAAAAAAAACTGACCTGTTTCAAATATTCTAAAGGCACTTCCGACTCCTCAGCCCTCCCACGTTTCATCATTCTTTCCCATACAGTCTCAGGGGTTGTTCTTAGATAAACTGGAAAACAAACACATAATATCTTTATTATATTTTTGGTTTGCGTCTATTTGTTGCAGTCAGTCAGCTACCTGAATAGACTTGTAGTCTGTGCCAACACAGTTGGGAAGAGGCTAGGTTCATCAGTGGCGTGCAGTGGTTCGAGTTGTGTAGGCCAGAAAATAATGTCCAAAAAAAAACACACCACATTATTCAGGGTTGAAATGCGGTGTCTTTTTTTTTTAAATAGGCAATCTAAAAAAAAAACTAATTTCATTAAAAATTAACCCTGAATAATGTGGTTATTTTTTTAAATTTATTTCGACATTTTCTCTGGCCTACCCTAACCCGAACCACTGCACGCCACTGAGGTACATGATCTATTTATGGATATGGAGGTCAAAAAGACAAAACACATGCTCACCTATGAGATCCAAGCTGATATCCAGGCACTTCTCAGAGTAGTCAAACCAAGCTATCAGTGTCTGATACTCTGGGTCTTCCAGGAAGTTCTGCTTCTTAGCGTTCTCCACAAAACAGTGCCTACTGTTCTGTACAGATCTAAAATGAGGGTAGTTTCATATTAAAATAAAACATGCTTGGTTAACATGCCATGATGGACGAAGATCGGTTAAGTATGATGGTCCAACATAAGGAGTAAGTGCGGAAACCAAATCCTGATAGATAACTCTTTTCTGAAATTATGTGGGGTATCAGTATATGTATAACTTCTTTCATACTGTCATTTAACTTTACATTGCTAATTTTATGATATTGAGTAAAATTTTTAAACAAAACAAGAAGGCCCTAAACAGCCATTGATAGTAATAAGAGATTAAGAAGGCTTTTGCCCCAAAGTATGAAAATTCAGACTGATCTCAGTAGATAGAGAAGTATGGGATAAGGAGTCATGTTTTACTATATCTATACTAAAATATTATAAAGAGGTAACGTTTGTGAGGTTGTGACGTTGTAAGGGGTAATCTCTGGATCTAATGAACCGATTTTCAAAATTATATAAAACAATATTTTATCCCTGTATTGCCACGGGAACAGGAACAACACAGGTGAAACCGCAGGGTGCTACTTGTCCAAATATACAGGGAAAGTCAAGTGAATGGTGTGGATGGTTAATTTTTTTAATATAAACATTTACCTTTCAAACATCTTTACAGTGATATTAGAGTTGCAAGGTGGACTGGTCTGAATCTTTAGTCGCGTGAGATGCACATAGTGTTGGAATGGGAAGGTCCACTTGTTCATATCACCGTAGAGTAGACCAAGTAGGTTGTGACCACTAACGTTGCGCCATTCATGTAAAGGTTCCTGAAACACATGTGTTTGGAGAGAATTAGTTACATTAAATTTATATGATGTAAAATAAGATTTATAAAATGCAAAGTTAAGTGACTATCCACTAAATTGGAATAGCATCATCATTCAATCCATGGACATTAAGGAAAAAGATGACTTTTACAGGCACAATTTTATGATAACATTATTAGACTCACCCCGTGTTTCTCAACATTGGGATATTTGTCAAAATACTGGATGCAAGTCGACTTGCCAGAGCCGATATTGCCTTCAATAGAGACTCTGAAAGGTCTCTTGTTTATCGCTCGTGCCGCGTTTGTAATAGTCTTCATATTCGACATGATTGGAAGGAACGTTGTAGTCTTTCACTGTATTCAACTACACTTTATCACTATTGGTAGTAATTGAATGATTTGATTCGTCTGGTCCAGTAACTTATAAGAGGTAAAAAATCAGCGACTATTATGGCAGGTAGAAACCAGTACAGAATTCTCTTGTTCAAAAACGTTACGTGCGACTTTATTCTTTCTTTTGATTTCACTATACGAAAAAATAGTCACGACGACGAAACACACATTTTCAGAGCGAGGTAGAATTTAACGTGCCACGGGGTCGGGGTGCATCATGGGGTGCATGCGAAATTTTGCCGCCACAAAAACTTGACTGTTACTGTCAAATGCAAATGTCACCGTAACTTTGGTGTCAGTGTCATCATGGTGTCATCATTTCGTTTGATGGGTTACGGTCTTTTGGCCCAAATTGTTATATGGCAAACATCATTGTACTTATATTACCTCAACAAGACGCGATTCATTAGTAAGATGTTTATTTATTCAATTATCGTTCTTTAATTTGGCCTTTCTTCATGATAAGTGTAACCCTGGAATGAGCCGAGGGCTTACAAAAGTATCATACTTATCACAAATGAAATGACAGTACACACACAATAATCACCGATATAGCATTTATCTTTTCCTTTACTTTTGGTCTCAGTCCATAGAGGTGAAGCTATCTGCAAGTTCCAAAGCGTAGATCTCTATGGAGAAGAACATGCAAGAACCTCCACGGACACTCCTATATATCAATAAACAATAACAAAGTTGTGGATACCTACATTGTTCTTGTTGATATTACTCATATTTGTGAACGACGTAGTACATACGCTATGTAACTAAAATATGTATTAACGAGGTTGACGTATGAAATGCACGAATGAGTCTATAGAGTGAAAAACTTATGTTCTTGCAATCTTTAGCAGGTCCAACAATGTTTTCAAAATAATGCTAAACAAAAAGGTTCCTTATACGAGTACTAGCTTCTTGTACTTTCCGTAACTGACAGAGTAAAGTGCTTTCTATGGCAATGACGGTGTCTCTGTATAGTCACCCATCCACGACCCAAACTCGGCTAGCGTAGCTTAATTCGATCTAAGAGTCTGGAGTTGGCAGTCAAGTTGTCTTTCCCCAATAGCATTAAAAGGTACAATAAATACACAACAAAAAATCGCCCAAGTGCGTGTGCACACATAGTGAAGGGTTCCGTAGTTCACTGTTAATAAAATATTTAGTTGATATGTGTGTAGATATTTTTAGTTCATATGTATACAAATTGATGTGTAATTTGATACAAATTGGAAATAAGACTATATCACTCGTTATTCAGCTTCGCTTTAGCTTTGTTTTCAGGAAAAGATACAAAGTCATCTGTTGCGGAGTAGCAGAACGAATGTTTCCTTTAGTAAGAAAATAATGAGTTGTAGAAATGTACCCATCAACATAGGTTCTAAGAGAAATAAAAGGCCAACACAAATATATGTTTAATTGTTATCAATATTTAAGTTACTGTTGCGTCAAGCTGTGTTGTTCAAACCAATTTGAGTGTGTTCCTGAAAATCTCATATCTCTAAAAGTATATAAGCTGTGATGTTCAAACCAATTTTCGTTGGAATTGTGTGTGAAGTTCTATTTGCTTATTTTTTTTACAATTCGTAAAAAAATATATTATGAAGTTGAACTTCATAGTATAATTTTTTGTACGAATTTGGGAGCAAAAACCTTAAATAAAAAAAACTTGAGCTATCCAATGAAACCCCACATGATTATATTTGTTGAAATTTATCAAAAAAAAAAATCCACAATATTACTGCAATATTGAATAGCGGTTCACAGTTTACACCTAGCTACCAATGTTCATTTATATAGCTCTAGTCTTCGAGTAAAACGGCTGTGGCATACCTACAGATAGACGAACGGACAGACAGACGAACATGACGAAATTATAAGGGTTCCGTTTTTGCCATTTGACTACGGAGCCCTAAAAAGAAACTAAAATATTAAACAAGTCTGCCGGGATGTCAGCTGTATTAGAACCGAATAGTTTGGCGAGATAATATGGGAAGAGGCCAGATGGGATGACAATAATGCCTTGGAAGGTGGGTAGGCTTTGGTGTGGGTTGCAACTTGCAACGTGTGTCGACACTTGCGCCATCTCATTTTCTTAGCACGACGGGTTGTGCTGGGGCGGCAGTGGCGGGTACAGAAAATATCTATTTAAGCCGATTGGGGTTAAAACACTAGGGTCATGGGGTCCGAGTGCTTATTGAGTTTTCCATGAAATCAGCAAGCAGTTAGTCGAGTCTTCACGTGACTAGTGTTCTGGGCACTTTTCCTGTTTGACGAATTTTTCGATGCCCTATGAGTTCTTCCCCCTTTTTACTCCATTTATATATATTAGGTTTTTGATTAATGGCGGTATATTGAAAAAAACTCAGTTATTTAAAGGCTTACCCAAATTACAAAAGATATAATCTGAGTCTGTGACATTTTGTGCATTTTACGAGTACGTAAACGGAGCCAGACGCCCCAGGGGTTAAAGTTCGAAAAATATTTCCGAAATCTGACACAACCAAAAGAAACTATCTTTTGGTTGTGTTCGGTTTCAGATATCATTTTCGAACTCTTCGCAACGCAGGTATTTTTTAAATCGAAACCCGTGAATCTGACACGCAATCATCGCGAAATATAGAGATTGACAGTTAATTAAAAAGTGAATGGCGGCTACAGTGCGAGCTATAGGCTGGCATAACGGCTTTCAACTGAATTTCGTAGCACACTAGACTTGCAAACTCAATTCGAAGCCGTTCCTGAATCAAACATGATTAAATTTATTAATTGACGATTTTTTATTCCCGAAAGGTCGACGTCCTTCTGATGTTTTAAAAATCGTTTTTACAGGTTATTCCAGAAGTGCGTGGACTGCGTGGTCATACATTTAAGGACAATTGACTTTTATACCTAATACTCGATTGCAAAAAGATTAGATACTATAAGTAAAAAAAAAATACATGACGAGATTAAAAGTTTATGAAAGGTATTTTTTTTTTTTGGCTTCGCACTGTTTGTGCATTTAGCCAATGTCACGTTTAGTTCGAAGTAAAGGTAGGGAAACGGAATATAAGTATTTTAACGGAATTTGGGATAGGAAGGACATATAGGATCAGTATTTTAATTTGGAATGATTGATGAGCAAATCACAATGACGAAATATTACAATTTAATGTTATTTATGGAAATGAAAGAGACTATACATAAAAGGTATTTTTAAAATTTTATATGTAGTAGGTAGGTACACTAGTTTCAGCCCGCGACGCGAGTTCAGAAATAGAATACGTCTGACGATTAACTATATCTTGGTTATAATCTCATTGGTTTTTTCCCGATTTTTTTGGAGAACTTTCCTTGATTTTCAAGGAGTAATTATTAAAAAAAAAGTTATATACATTGGTCCAGCGAAGCAACACATTAAACATTTTTTTTTTATTAGTTCCAATGGCATCTACAACGAGTGTAGGACTGATTGCGACGGGGCAAAGTTTCACGTCGCGTGCTAGGCATTTCAGGCTGACTATACAAACTTTTACGCTGCGTAATAAATTACAGCGTTCGTATAGGTACTGCTCACAACAGAGTCGGAAGTGTACAAACTTAACTCATAGGTAAAACTGTGCCGGAAGGTATGGAAACATCGGCACGCCAGCATTGCGGCAATAAGTCCCCTCTTTGTGGAGTGGTTGGAGAGACACCAAGGCGTTCTCACCTTCCGCCTGACGTAGGTGCTCACCGAACACAGCTGTTTCAAGAAGTACCTGTTTCGGATCAGCGGGAGGACACGTACGGGTGTTAACACTGTGTGGATCACCCGGAGGACACGGTGGAGCATACGGTAGAGGTCTGCCCTGCTTGGGCGGAGCAACGAAGGAGATCGAAACCTCATTGCTGCAACAGAAGAAGACGCCCCGGGCGTTGGGAAACGCAGGGCGATCGTAGCCCGGCCACCACAGGCGCGGGCCTGCAGATTGCGATGGCTATCGGTCGCCCGACACGCCCGGGTCGATGGCGCGTCGTGTTCTACACGCGCCTCAAAGAGATGTCAGCAAAGGAGATGGGGCCCCATAGGGTCAGTGCCTGCTATGGTTGCGGAATTTGTTCGAAATCACCGCGGCCCTGGAATGCAAAGGGTACCAGGAGTAACACGGGTGGGTTTTAGTCAGTAAGAGTCTAATAATCCCATCCGCTCCGCCCAGAGCGGGAGAAGTAATTTGATGATTTCCCATCCAGACAAAATAAGGAATAAGTAGAAACATTTCAGTCTCCCTAAAAATAAACAAAATTTTATTTTACAATCCAAAGTCATTTATAACGGCACTAGGCTCATTATTTAAATGGAATAATGAACGCATTGTCTGTGCCATTGCTGTATACAGTAACAGGCAAGTTCCCTGCCTCTGGGCTTGACGCGAGTCTATTGTCTCTGTTTCATACTTCGTTGCACCGCGGATGAGTGTGGGGATCCGTAAACTGTTTGTTGAAACCGGTTTTATTTTTAAAACAGTATTTTTTTTGCGTTTTTATTTTGTTTTATAAAAATCAAATGCGTTTGAGATGTTTATTTGTGGATATAAGTTTTTTTTTAATGTAACCAAGATAGGTACTACAATTTGCTATGTTGTCGTGCTCAGCCAAAATCTATATCCCACAAAGCAACTTTACTTTTAAGTTTATTTGTATGGTATAATCACCTGAAAAAAGACGCTCCCAATGACCTAAGCCAAACAGTGGTCAACAACTTCACTTAAAAAATGTATAACCCTTAGCAAAACTTTTTCCTATCTCAGTTTAAAAAGAAAACTATATTTACATAACTTTGATTTTCCAGAAGCTCGCTTTCACTGAGAAACCGCGTTTTCCCTTATGAAACCGCGAGTGAAAAGTTTCAGCAAAAAGTTTCAACTATGCGTCTCACATTATACCTAACTTTCCGTATGCCTGCGGGCCCTGCATTGAACTTGAAAGTTTATTCTTTACAAGCGCTAAAAATAGAATACTTTGCAATAATATACCCACATTTTTGGCTGAATAGCTCTCGACATTGCATTGTAAAATGCACAACGGTTATAAAAAAATGATTCTTTGTTTCGAATTATATTGTTTGCATTTACGGAACCCACATTTTGTAATGTTTGATATAGAATTTAGTTATCTAGAATACGGAAATAACGTGGCTTTTAATAGTGATGTGTCGTGTTCAAAACAGCATGTTATGGTAACACTGAACTCGCAATTCAATCACAAAGCTGGTAGGTAAATTCTGCATGCAGAAAATCATTGTTTCTGAATATTATTTGTAAAAGCTGATTAGTTCATCTTTAATTTAAAATTGTTTAGATACCTATAACTGGTATACCCTAAATTATTTTAGTGGAATTCACTATTTTTCACCGACTTCCAAAATAGGAGCATGCAAGTCGTTTTTTTTTTTCTTTTTTTGTGTGTGTTACCTTGTAACGATCGATGTCGTTGCGTTTTCAGTCTCGTGGACTTTAAACCTCCACGATGACTGAAAACTCCTTAATTTCATTGTACAAAAAAGAAAATGTATCTTTTTTCAAAAATATTTTGAATTTCGTTTTTTCATTGACTGCGCAGATTTTTTTAATCAGTCCTACCAAATCGCTCAAGCAGAGCAATACAAATCATAAATTCTCAATAGTTACCAGTGTAATCATATTTTATAATATTATGCAACAGTGTTAGAAAACCGGGTTTCTTTTGTCTTACTATAAAAAATAAACAATCAAGTTTTATTATTCCACTACTACCATCCTACACACTGTAGACGAGTTGGGAGGTAGGAAAACCTCTCATCTTGTGACCCAGCGTCACATTGGCTCTCCGGCGGCCAATTCCGTCACAACCTCATAACTTTTTACTGGGTTTACCAGTTTTTAATTTTGATTTTGATGATTGTTTTTATATTCGAAAGCTGGTTTGTGATAGGAAACAGAACTCTTGAATAAATGATAGCAACTCATTCGGGATTGCTGAAATCGCATGTTTGTTTACACTAATTTGTAACACGTATGCTGTGATGGGTAAGTTTAGCTGTTTGGTGTCACCACTAAAAAGAAAGATACATCCAAAAATACCGACTTCCCAAATTAAAGTTATTTTATACTTTTTATGTTTTTCTTTAGAAGTCGGTTGTACTATTTTGTACTTAGTGAACTGTACCACGTTGGGCGCCAATTATCATCACTCAGTGAGTCAATAACGCGCGGCCTACTTCTGATTACTAGAAGTGTTAGGATATAGCAAAACGCATCAAATAAAACAAAACAACTTTATTTAATTAAGTAAAAAATTTGCCTCTTAATACTAATTTCTGGCTGCTACAATAAGCTGGTATCCATCCTTGGGCCTGAGTATAAAAGCCCTGGGCGACAGGCGCGGGGAGGCCCGCTCGGCTCTCGTCGTGTAACTTCGAAGGAATTTCACCAGGAACACCTTGGCTGCTAGGACTGCGAAGCGGGATCCTGAGAGGAGAAATGAAGTTGGGTTATACATAAGCATATAAGCGTTTGCTACGCTGCTTGCGTTCCCACTGCTGGGACGCATGCCTCCTCTCTAGGAGAGGGAATGGGCCGTAATCCACCACGCGGGCCCAGTGCGGGTTGGTGAATGTCACATGTCTTCGAATTTTTGGTTCTAGGACATGCCGGTTTCCTCACGATGGTTTCCTTCACCGTTTTGAGAGCAGTGGTGATAAAATTAATTACACAAAGTAATGCGCCTGGATGGGATAGAACCCGTGGCTTACAATTCGTAAGTCGGGGCCGTTACCACTCGGCCACCACTGCTTCTGGGTTGCAACTGCACCACTGCTGCAGTTGGGTTATATTTTGTCCGAAATGGATGTTTTTTTTCGAAACCAGACTTAGGTAGTTGCTAACACGAGGTCGGATAGCAAAGATTCCGTGTGATGTCCCCGGTTTTAAAAAGGAAGTGAGCATAAGTACCACAGGTAGCGCCTTCTATTATTTAAAAATTGGCCAAAACTTTGAAAAGTAAGAGTGTCTTGGATCAACCCATAGACATCTAATACAGTTTTAGAAATAATTATCTTGGGTGATTACGAAGTTCTAGAGCGATGTGCATCGATTTGGTTTGTCATTTATGATGCTTGTGTTAGACACTTTTTAAGGTTTTAGACACTTTTACTTCCACATCATGTTTCCAGATGTTTTGATTCATTGAACTTTTGTTTTATTTTTGAATCATTGTAGAGGGCTAGATTATAACAGCAGCGGTTAAGCAACACTTGCCGATGTTGGTCTGTATACGGGTCATATATATATCTCAATATACAGAGTTGATCCATTGGTCCCGATTGTCATTTGGAGATCTTTGGCAGTCGTTACGGATTGTCACAAGCCAGAAAAGCTGATATTATTCTTGCCAAGAATTATCGTGTTACCCAGTTAATGAGTTGTAGAGGTCTGGCAGGCAGTCGCTCCACGTAAAATACTGGTATTCAGCTGAATCTGGTTTAACTGTGAGCAGACCCTCATTTAGTAGGGAAAAAGAATAGCCAGATGATTTGAAATGGTCTTAACTCCAGTCTACGTCAGAGGTGATAGACACAAAGTCGACGATGGAATGGGCTTACCCAGAAGAAACCTGTTCACTCTAACTTTGAAGAGATCTAAGGTTGAATGCGTTCGGAAACACAGACGTGAGTACAGAGTTCCAATCCTTTGCTGTGCGCATTATGAAAGACTTTTGGAAACGCTTTGTTGAATAGCAACAAGGTAGGGACGGTCTCTTATAGTGCGTCTCAATGTCCGATGGTAGAAGGGGGGCGATGGTATGAGGTCGTGGAAGTCAGCACACTCACTGAAGTACAATGAAGACCTTGTGGCGAATAGCCAGGCTGTGAAGTTTTGCATTGAACAGTTTTTCGTTGCCAATGAGCCTCTTAGTTCTGTGTTTCGTCAACTTAAATACGGCAAGTTGGTAACCACGCTACAATAGATACCTACACCTTTGGCTGCACAAAAGTAACTTATCCTCCAATACACTCAATTTGATTACTTTAACAGCATTCCTCACCGATGCAATGCCGGGGTCCGTTTCCGAAGGGCATGTAGGTGTAGGGCGCTATGCTGGCCCTCCCCTCTTTGGAGAACCGCTCCGGCTTGCACTGGTCGGGCTCGGGCCAGTACTTCTCATCGCGGTGGATCGAGTATATCGGCAGCCACACGTGGATACCAGCGGGGGCCTGTGGGACAGATTAAATGGTACGAGTGTTGTGACCAACGTCAGGGGCGATGGTTCTAGTTAGGTAGTTTTTTTTTATCTTTCAAATTTTCAATCAAATGACACAAAAATGTCAGGACTTTACCAGAAAACCTCTGAAAACCCCGCCCGAACGGTCCCCGGACGCCCTCCAAACTAGGACAAATCCGGGGAAGCCCGGACGGATGGCAACCCTATCTATGTAGAATACTGGCAGCGCCCCGTGGTTTCACCCGCGTAGTTCCCGTGGGAATGCGGGGACAAAAAAATAGCCTATGTAACAATGGTAAAATCGGTCCAGTAGTTTCGGAGATAATTTGGTGCACAAAAAGAAAAAAAAACCTCTTTGTAATAGAAGCATAGATGGAATACGCGGAAATCGATGTGGACACCTTAAAAAATTTGTCAAGAGTGAATCTGTTATTTCTAGGCAAGCTTGCTCCATCGTAGCTATCCATCAGGTGAGACTATCAGGCCTAAATCCAGAATTTTCTATTTAATTCATCAAGGCATTTTTTCTTTCTTATTGGGAAATCATCAAATGACTTCTTCCGGTCTCAGTGTCAGACTTTTACTGGCTAAAACCCATCCGTGTTCCTCCTAATGCCCTTTTGTGTTCCAGGGCCGCGGTCACTTTTCGAACAACTTCCGCAAGAACCAACTCATCAAGATCTTGCCACCGAAAAATGTAAACGGAATTCACTAAAGGTTCCGCCCCTATTATGTCGTAAACGATCTATTAACACAGAATAAAGGAATCCCCCGAGCAATGGTGCTATTACGATGCTAAATTACCTAATACCGTGCGCCGATGAAGTTATTACTCCCAAAAATAGCTGTACATAAACTAAGTCATTTGTGGAGGTAGCTATTGAAATTAAGCGCTGAAGATTTGGCGCTGATAGCAGAAAATTTACGTTGGTTTATTGTCATTGTCGATAGTTTTACTTGATTGTAAGTAGGTATTTTTTTTGAGGGACCTACTTCACTCAAACGTACCTAAATGAAAAGATTGGGAGATATCGGTTTGCAATTTTTTTTTTCATGGGTTTTTGAATGATCGAGTCTTTGGATATAATTAAACTTTAGTTTTACACAAACATTAAAAACTTCGTGAATATGAGCCAGCCGGCTTGCCCCTTTTTTATGGATAGTAAATCATCAGAGACTTCTCCCGCCCTGGGCGGAGAGGAAGGGAATGTCAGACTCTTACTGACTAAAACCTACCCGTGTTCCTCCATGTGCCTTTTGCGTTCCAGGGCCGCGGTAACTCTTTCGAACAAATTCCGCAACCCTAGCAGGCACCGACCCTATGGGGCCCCGTCTCTGGTGCTGACGGCTCCTTGAGGCGCGCGTGAAGCACAACGCGTCGTCGACTCAGCCTGGTATCGGACGGCGGGCCACCCACGCTCACCGTCCCCAGGCATCAGCCACTGTGCAATAGCACAGCGGCCGACTTGTCTCTGGAGGAGGCCACGATGGAACCATTACTGGCACTCCATCTCGGCCCCCTCCCGAGAACCAGGAGTCGCAGCACCCACAGCAGTAGCGGCAGAAGCGGCGACGGAAGCCGCGGCGGCGGCAGAGGCGGCGGCGGCGGCGGACCTCTTGCCCTTGGTCGGGGCGGATGGCGCGCAGGCCCTTCCCCCAGCCCAGTGCTCGGCCGGCTTGCCAGCAGCCGCACATGCACTGCAGTGCGGCGTGGCCTCACACGAGCCGGCCCGATGACCGGGCTGACCACAGCGGAAACAAAGTCCGCTGCGGTCCACCTCCGAGGGGCACATAGCTCCCGTGTGGTTGCCCACATGGCAGCGGTAGCACCTCAGAGGCCTGGGTTCCAGCAGTTTTACCCGCGCAGACACCCATCCCACCAAGAGCCTTCGGCCCTCCGACACAGTTCTGGCCGCCGTCACGGGGCAGCTCACCACAAGGGTTTGCATGCCCGTGTTGTCAGGCCGGAGGGCTTGACGAGCTCGGCAGAGCACCCCCCAGTCCTGGCGACGGCGGCCACAACTTCCTCCTCCGTCACGGAGTCATCCAGGCCCACTATGCGCATGTCGATGCGCTTAGTCGGCCTGGACACCCGGACCTCGTCCGCGGGTAAGACCGCCCTCAGCCTTTCGGCCAGGGCGTCCGCGAACGGGCCACTCTCCGCTCCGGCGAGCTCAAGCTTCCGGGCACCGGTTAGGGTCCTCCTGACCCCGATGCCCCCGCTGGTGCCCAGCTCTTGGAGGCTCACCGCCTCCTTCGCCCGCTTCAATACGGCGAGATAAGTCACGCCCCTCTGTTCCGCTTCCGGCTGCAGTGTTAACACTACAGCCGCGGACTTCGGGGCGCGAAGCCTCGCCGCAATGGCGTTGGCCTTCCACCGCTGCTTTCTCGCCTTCTTCTTAGCCGCCTCTTTGGCCTTCCTCTTCTGGCCAGCAACCTGCCACTCGGCCTCGGCCGCAGGAGGGTCCGAGGGTGGGGGTGGGGGTGGGGGCGGCTGCGGCACCACTGGCGCTGCAGCCTTAGCCGCTCCTCCTCCAGCCTTCCTCCTACCCCTCTTCGCCGGTTACATTCCGTCCTTGCATTTTGAATAATCATGTGAACACTAAATATGTACCTAATGAATAGTGCTGCCAGGTCCGATTTGTTGTAAATCGGTACATGAGGTCAAAAAAAAATCGGGATTTAGAGTTGCAGATCGGGACAGTAAACAAAAATAACACAAGGGGTTTTAAGTCTATTTAATCTTACATAACAAGTAATCAGTCTTGCAAGACTAGTAGACATTATAAAATAAAATCGTACTTTAAATGTAACTGACGCACTTCACATTTTTTTTTCATTTTTTGATTAATCGGGACATTTAGCGTCCCGATCAGGTACAAATCGGGACGCGTCCCCAGACCCCTGAAAATCGTGACGTCCCGCGCAAATCGGGACACCTGGCTTTTTTAAATTTTAATTTAAAGATACAATGACCCTTTGTGAAAAACATCTATAAAAAATTCAAGTCATCGAATTATCAGGTTTATACTTACGACGAGTCTGTCCTTGCTACCAGGGTATGTGGGACCAAAGTCGTATGTGGCTACTGACCGGCGGTCTGCTGAGCCCACGAGGGGCCAAAGTCTCAACACCTCTGAAACAAACAACGAATATTCTTTCTTCTTCTTTTAAAAAAAGAAAACGTTGTCCCACACTAGGATTTACTCCTATATCGTGGGTGCGTTCACAAACATGTAAACTCACATACACAAGACACTAGGCATGGGCAAAAAATATCGATATATCGAAATATCGATATTTTTCCATACAAATATCGATATATATCGTCGATATTTTTAGTCGCGATATATCGATATTAAATTTTTAGTTTAGACTATCGAATTCGTATCAAATTCGATATTTTTTTTACGCAATTTTGTTTGCGTGATTTTAATGTTATTACAATAGATTATCCTTACATGCTCCTCGCGTATTGTTAACTTAAAAAATCTCGCCACAATCGTTATTAAATGCAATATAGCAATTTAAGACCACTGGTAGCGTGCACGAAAATACAAATTCTATTAAAATATCAGTGTAAGACGAATGTGACCTTGAATTTTAACGCGCAACTAACAATTTTCGGATTTTTTTTTCAACAAATCAATCCCAAAACTTAAAAATATATTTATTTTAGGCTCGAGCATTAATAAAAAATACTATTTTCTTCTATTGGTTATTACGAAGTTTGATTGCTTTGGGAATATGTATGAATAATCATGCGAAAACTGACGATATATCGATATATCGATATTTTTCAATCGATAATTATCGATAGTGTTTAAAAATATCGATACGATAAATATCGATATATTTTTTTCACTTGCCCATCCCTACAAGACACCCAGACCCGGAACAATAGGGTAGTTAACTAAAAAAATCTAATTGGTCCGTAGGATAGATTTCCAAAAAATATTGGACACGTATTTTTTCTTTTTTCACGTAAACAAAAAATGAAGACGATACAGTGCGTTGAAAACTCGTGTGACGTCACTACTCGTTACAATTTTTACTGAGCCGTGACGTCACAAGCCCCCACTCCTGATCTTTGATGCTTTGTATCTTCGTCAGTTTCTATAGATTTGATAAAGGAAAAAGTACGTGTCCAATATTTTTCTATAATCTAACTAACGGACTAAACATAATCATATATTTTTTACTCAGGAAACATCCTTATTATCTGTAGGCCATACAAACATTTGTTCCGTGCGGGGATCGAACCCGCGACACGTAGCGCAGCAGCTGAACACTCAACCACTGCGCCACCCGTGTCGTATTGTGACAGGACGATGAATGGTCTATGTGAAAGAAGATTAGCCTATAGAGCGGTTACGAACTGCACTATTTCTCAGCTGCCACATAATCAGCCTCTTAATGTTCCCACTGCTGGGACACAGGCCTCCTCTCTAGGAGAGGGAATGGGCCTAATCCACCACGCGGGCCCAGTGCGGATTGGTGAATGTCACATGTCTTCGCATTTTTGGTTCTAGGACATACCGGTTTCCTCACGATGTTTTCCTTCACCGTTTAGAAAGCAGTGGTGATGAAATTAATTACACAAAGTAATGCGCCTGGCTGGGGTCTTGTCCGTTCTTCTCCATAAGAATCTACCTTTCCGAATGGACGCTGGAGTCACTTAATTTATGATAATTTTTATTGATGACGTTCAAAAGTGACGTTCAAAAGTGCCGAGTTTGAGTTTGGGTTTGAACCCACGACATACAATTCATAAGTCGAGGCCGTTACCCCTCGGCCACCACTGCTCCCCCCTCGGCCACCAACTGCTCCCCCAGCTGCCACGGTTTATTTTAATCATTTGTACTTTAAATTGTTCCTTTCACTCTGGATACCTGTATCATCGTCTTTCTACATCGTTCTCACATATAGGAATAACATCAAGAAGGACAATGTATCCACAACTTTGTAACAATTTATTGATTTAAAAGAGTGTCCGTGGAGTTTCTTGCACGTTCTTCTCCATAGAGATCTACGCTTTGGAACGAAGCAGATACCTTCACTTCTTTCTTTCGACCTTGACAATTCAAAAGTGCCTGTAAAGGGTTTAATTGAAATAAATGCTTTGAGTTATTTTTAGTTTTGAGCACACCGCGGATATAAAAACTCGTACCGAATTCGGATATTGCTTTTCGTAATGCATCCGATAGAAATTCGTGAAAATACGGATCTGGAGTTTAAAAAAACTCGCACTAATCCGATCTCTGATTCAAATTCAAGCAATTCAGGGGACATCTTTGGATATGTCTGATTTGAATCAAGCGAAAGCGTTCAAGCCGAATTGGAGATTCACGGATGACGGAAGTCGGATCTAGTGCGTACCATACAAATACAAGTAGTTCTATAACTACTTCGGACTGTATTTTCACGGATCCAACTCGGATCCAGTGCGTAACCGCTCTAAGGCGTTCTGTAAATCTGTACCGGTCAATCAATTGTGGTCAAGAGTTAACTTGGCATTTCTCCAACTTGTTCCAAACTAACTGTTTGAATTGCAAAGTAAAACATCTTCCAATAATGTTGATCAAAGGCGTTGATTTTGAACTTACATAAAGGTTAGGAACTAGTGTTATTACAGGCAAATGGCACAATAGGGTAGTTGAATAAAAAAATAGTATCAGTCCGTCAGATACATTTTCAAAAAATATTGGACGTATTTTTTCTTTTTTCACGTACTAAAACAAAAAACGAAGACGATATGGCGCGTTGAAAACACGTGTGACGTCACTACGTACTACATTTTATACCACGACGTGACGTCACAAGCCCCCACTCCTGATTGTTGATGCATTTTATTTTCGTAATTTTTTATAGATTTGATAAAGCAAAAAATACGTGTCCAATGTTTTTCGATATTTAATCATCTAACTGATGGACTAAATATAATCTTTTTTTTTTACTAAAGAAACATCACTATTTAGACATTTGCCATTAACCATGAAATGATCTAATGAATTTTGCTTTTAACTAACATAAAAGAAAACACTAACCGTTAACACACATCTCCAAATACTCCAATCCCTGAACAGCCTCATACAGATCTTCAATCTCGTCATCAGGAGGCAATTGATCCAGTTCTTCATGCAGCTTCTCCTGTACCCTGGGGTTTATGGCCATCTCATAGAGGAAGTAGTAGATAAGGTTGGCGGTTGTGTCATATCCAGCGACGTAGAACAGCACTGCTTGGGCTACCAAGTCGTCATCTGTGAAACCTGTGGGTACATGAACAGCATAAATGTTAAAATATAAATGGGGGTAAGACTTTGCTTCTATAATACTAACAGCAGCTTGCGGTATCACCAGCGTAGGTCTCGTCCCACCATACGATGAGCCACTGCGGGTGGCTCATCGTATGGTTTATTTCTTTTCTAGGAAAGCCAATCATAAAACAAAATTAAACTTCCCAAAACATTCGTACCTATACGTTATGCGTACTCGTATATTATGTACATTTATGTACGTTTTATAAGAACCGACACAAATAAATTACAATGCGGTATAGCGTAATCTTGATCCGCAAAACAAATATGTTCCGGTTGTAAGGAACGACGAAATTCTCGCACAATTGAGACGTCACACTCAGAACACGTCATAATTAAATTCGGCGTGCGTCTCGTCAATCAAAGTCAGAGGGTATGTTGTGGGCCAGTGCAGAGTTAGCGGTGGTGCAAGTTGGCATAGTCAATGAAATTGATGTGATCTTTTTCGAGTTCTGACCTCAATGAGTACCATAGGGAGTATGTCACTAAGGCTCAGAATACGACATAATTTTCAGCGTGTGTTCCGTATGTCAAAGTCAGAGGGTATATTGTGGGCCAGTGAAGAGTTAGCGGTGGTACAAATTGGCGGAGTCAATGAAACTGATGTGTTCTTTTTAGAGTTCTGACCTGGAGTGACAGTGGGTGACCATAGGAAAGTCATAGTGACGCTTTTATATTAGTAGATTACCAGTGGCGTAGCTTGCCTAAGAAGGGCCCTGTATCAAAATGGGTTGGGGGGCCCAAAGGAAGAGTAAAATTTTTCATAAAAGAAATAAAATATGCTCCAATTTAATATTGATTTGAAAGTAAAAATCATTAAAAATTAAAGGTTAACTTTCGTTTCTTATTTATTAATACGTCGTATTGTGATTTTTAAATAAAATGGTTGGCACAGCAGTTATTTTGAAATATGTTATGAATCTATAAAATATTGTGGATAATATTTTAGTAATTTTTACATACACACTTTCGGGGCCCCTCTAGCCCGGGGGCCCCGTATAATTGATACGGCTGATACGGCGGTAGCTACGCCCCTGTAGATTACCAGACTTGTAAAAATCAACCATTATGAAATCAATGATAGACCATTCTGACACTATTGTGTATTATTGATCGAAGCACTATTGTAATAACAGAATTGAGATCCTGACCTGTGGCCGTATTACGAAGTGCCAATGCTATCATGATTCGTGTGAGGGAAAGAGATAGTGCTATTCGTCTTGTGTAACTCCGTCTCTCTCTGACACAGAAATCATGATAGATTTAAGACGTCATAACAGGGCTGCTGTATTTTGAATACTCTATGATGTATTTTTATGTAGATTAAAATTTGGAGTTAAAACACTTGATTTACTGTTCAGTGCCTTACAATATAATGTGAAGAGTTAACAAATTAAAGTTAATCTTACTTTCAGCAGTCTTTACGTCTTCATTGTTATTCGCGTCGCCATCACTGTCCGCCCTGGGTTTGCCTGTAAATAATGTAATAAATGAAACGAAATGATTAAATGATTTTTATTTTAGTAAGTAGGTTGTAAAAAAAAGAACACTTTTACGCGTCAATCTATTTTGGCCGTTATAAACTAGATGAGGCCGGTGTTTCCTAGCTGACTACCCTGAGAAGAAAAACCGAAATAAACTCAGAGGTCAAGGTCTCTTTTGAAGTCCATACAATGGTACTGGTCAAATCATATGAGAACCGTGTAGGTTGGTGTCTGTCTTTTGAGGAAAGTACCACACAGATTTGAGTGGACCTGTCCAAACAGTGCAAGCATTTGTCAGTTATCGTGTAGATCAAACTTAGAACTTTAAAGAGCTCAACGATATTTAGTTATTGTTCCAAATTTGATTAAAACAAATAAAGGCATGAATAGACCGGTGGGAATACGGATAATCTAGTCTGCTTTCGACTAGGGTTCTCGGGTCTAGCAATAAATCGGTACTGATACTCTTTATAAAGTACCAGGAGCGGATAAATCAGAAGACCTACTTACCCTGAGCAGCATCGACAAGGATCTGAATAAAGTCGGGTCTGGGTTTCACAAGATTCTCTCGACGTGCCTTTAAAGCTGATTTGAAAAGTTGGGAGAACTGTTCAGCATCTTTTGTGGGGATTATTTTTACTTGTAGGAGCTGCAAATCAAACACACAATTAAAGAACAACTGATGTAGGTGGGGGGCGTGAATAATGACAGTAAATCTATAAAAGTGGATTTCGAGAAATCATCAAATGACTTCTCCCGCTCTGGACGGAGCGGAAGGGAGTCTCATACTCTCACTGACTAAAATCCACCGGTGATCCTTCTAGTGCCCTTTACGTTTCAGGGCCGCGGTGACTCTTTCGAACAAATTCTGCAACCCTAGCAGGCACTGACCCTATGGGGCCCCGTCTTCGTTGCTGACGACTCTTTAAGGCGCGCGTGGAACACGACGCGCCGTCGACTCGGGCCTGGTTGCTATCGGACGGCGAGCCACCCATAGCTCGCCATCCGCAGGCCCGCGCCTACGGTGGCCAGGAATCGCCCTATATTCCCTGACGCACGGGGCGTCTTCTTCTGTTGCACCGGATGAAGCGTGAGGTTTCAATCTCTCGCACGCGGTCTGCCTCCTTCTTCGCTAGCATTACTGCTTCGCAGAAGGAGGTGACCGCTTTCCATGCCTCCTCCCTCCGGACCATAGATTGGACCAGGCCGGAAGAGAGAGGTCGCCGCCCCCGATAAAACGTGGCCTAACTTAAGCGTCAGAACATATCTTCAAACACTTAAGTTAGGCCGAATAAATGTCAGTACATTTTAATTTCGTGGGCAAGAACTCTGCATTTTCTTTAAAATCCACCATTTCGCTTCATATGGTGAAGAGATACCCAACTAACATACTTGGCGAAGGTTTGCAGAGGGCCGAACGATGTGGCTATGTTTGGGGGAGAGTCCTATGCACAAACGTGGACGTCTAAGTTATACTTCTAACATATGTACCTTCATAATACTCTTCATATTCTCATAGCCGAAGAACTTCATGACTTGCGTGGTGTCCTGCACGACTGCCTTCTTGCCGAGCCTGAAGATGCAGTTGTCAGGATCTTTGAGCGAGTCTACAGCGAAGCCAAACGCGCACGACGCGATGACGTCATTCACGTATGACATGGTTATCTGTTAAGGAAATCTCGTTATCATTCCTGTATTCTCCAAAGAAATTGAAGAGGTTTTCGTGTAGTAAACCTAGATTTCACGTTCATGTTCCTTTGTTTTTGGGGGCAAGACTAAAAAACCATACTCAGAGAGAGAAAACTCGACTAATCTGAGAATCTAGCTAACTACCATTCATGAACTGCACCTTCTAGAATCTAGAACAACGATACAGTAAATCGGAGATCTGGGAATTTCTTTTTCATGATACCTACAATTTTGAATCGTGCTGCGAAAGTACTAAGGTCCACAATAACTCACAGTGTTAATATCCATAGCTTGCTCGCCCTCTATCTTCCCGCGTAGGTAGGCGAGCACCGCGCATGCGCTCTCCGCCATGAGCGGCGCCATGCTGCGACAGCGCGCGCCGGAAAACGCGGGAGATAGGGACACGCGCATGGACCGCCATCTTGTTCCTGTAGGGTTGATTGGAAAATTTACATATATGAAGTGATGACGGTTTTGTAATCACGATCCTTCAGTAACACAATGGTGTGTGGTTTCGTGTACTGTTTCTTTGTGTTGCTTTGCTATAGCATTACGAAATCTGATGCAGGTTAGTTTACGATTATTTTCAATACGAGTTTTGGCTGTATTCCCTCTTAATATTCAATCATTTAACGTATAAGTTACGTTATACGTTAAATTTTTCTCAGTATTGGAATAAATGTGATTTTGTGTAATACTTCAACACTTTTATTAAATGAAATATATCACTCATGAATACCTACCATCAAATAAGTCGTTGCTTATTGTATGAAAAATTCTACTCGATATCAAAAATAAGACAAAGGGTTTCATACTAGGTTGCTAAAATTCGAAAAAAAAAGAACTTATCTAGTAAAGGGGTCATTAATTTCTAATTTAATTTTTTTTTTAAGATTCGATGTGTTAGCGGGAAATGGCTAGACAGATGATGATGAATCATACCAGTCAACATGATAAGGTTCCGTCCGAACAGCGGATCGCAGTCAGCGTCGATATGAACCCCTCTGTCAGCGAAGGAGTTGAAGTCGCGGACCATGATCTGACGGATCAGCTCGGGGTCGCGAGGTATCAGGGTGGGGACCAGGTATTGGTACAGGCCGAAGTATCTGAAAATATTTATTAAAATTAATATTTTTTCGTAAATAACACATTTATATAGAGCAGTGGTGGCCGAGTGGTAACGGCCCTGGCTTACGAATTGTAGGTCGCGGGTTCAAAGCCAGGCGCATTACTTTTTTGTAATTAATTTCATCACCACTGCTCTCAGCACGGTGAAGGAAAACATCGTGAGGAAACCCGGCATGTCCTAGAACCAAAAATTCGAAGACATGTGACATTCACCAACCCGCACTGGGCCCGCGTGGTGGATTACGGCCCATCCCCTCTCCTAGAGAGGAGGCCTGTGTCCCAGCAGTGGGAACGTTAAAAGGCTGACTATGCTATGCTATGCTAACACATTTATGCTACACTATTATATAATACAATGCAACAATGCGTCGCTATTACTACAAATGTATGTCTTAGCTATATTCATGAAACAATAATATTTTTGAACGATGTGCGTTCATGATATCTTGGGACTCGTCAGTATCCTGCATTGAGGCATTGCTTGGCTAATAGACCGGCTACTTATCAAGTCAGCGGGGCTGATTGCTTTAAACTTCATTTATTTATATTTTTTCTTTACTTAAAATTCTCAATTCATTGCGCTTTAATAATAATAAAAAAAATAACCATCTAAAACTAAAAATAATCTATTTATTTTTATTTATAAAGATACTAGAGACCCGCCCCGGCTTCGCACGAGTGCAATGTAGAAACTAATGTTTTCTCTACTATATATATATATCTATATCTATATCTATATATATATAACACGTATTATACATTATGAACCTTCCTCTTTAATCACTCTATCTATTTAAAAAAAAACCGCATCAAAATCCGTTGAAAAGTTTTACAGATCTAAGAATACATAGGGCTGTCCCTACAGACAGCGGGAAGCGACTTTGTTTTATACTATGTAGTGATGGTGTTAAAAAAATCCTCCGCATTGCTGGCCACTGGTAATGCGTCCAAAAAACTGGCAGAATTGATGCGTTGTTTGGAAATGTTTATCCTTTGTCCAAGGTTAAAGCCAGCCCTTGGGTCACGCGATTGATTAATCTCAGGAACTACTGGTTCGAATTGAAAAAATATTTTAGTGTTGGAAACCCCATTTATCGAGGAAGACTTATATGCTATTTTAAATCTCGCTACGACCAATAGGAGCCGAGCATCAATGAAAAATGTTGCAATATTGTTTTTTTTTTCTCTCTTATATGACGCAGAAGCAGTTGCTCGGGTCAGCTAATCTATACTAATATTGTAAAGAGGTAACATTGCTTATATGTAATAGGAAGCTGAACCGATTACGAATATTTTTTTACTGATAGAAACATTATCATTAAGTTACACATGCGGCTAATTTATTTCCCGAAAGAATGCACGGTATCTGTGGAATACACCAAGTGAGCCAAGCCGCGGAAAAAAGCAATTTAAAGGTAAAGTGATTTCAACATCGAATATCTTAAAACGATTACGTGAAGCATCTATAGATACAACATAATATCCGTGAGAGAGAACACAGATCTCTCAATTGCTCATCAGTTTGTTCGCTTACCTTTGATCTTTGAATGCGTCGTATCCAGCCGCGATTGCTTCCACAAAATTTTCCCGCCCAAGAGTGACAGCTGTCAAATTCCCCAAAAACGGGACCGGAGGTAGCGTACATACACCCCTAGATGAGAAGTATCTCAAACGGTTCCGGGAATAATAGAAGAGGCACGTCACTAACAGCACTATTAACCACCACATTACGAGATTTTATTCAAACACAGTAATAAAATAAAATATTTTGCTGTCTTTTTGCCACTATAATCACTGGACTATTTAAAAAAAATCTAGTTAAAGCAATTTCGAAGAAGTGTGTTCGATTTTTAAAAACTGAATGTATTTTTATCGATTTTGAATTGATTTATTCTACCACTACTACATATTTTTAATTTTATTTTAATTCGAAAATAGAATACAGTAAATATCGGTAGTACAAACGTATTCGCGCGCTTTTAGTAACGGAATGTCTGACAGAAACCGGCTAAGAGAAAGTTGCGAAGGTAATGGCTGCACGCTGACACAGCGAATAAGTTGTTACATAATAGAAACTTGCCTACGTCACACATTCGGATATCGGAACTGGTTTTTGTGTGCCGTGACCTTCTTTGGCAGATGATCGTAATATGGTACTTCAGGTCTAGTGGTAGCATGTGAGGATGCCAAGCGTAACGGCTAAGTTTACGGGTAAATTGCAATAAAGTATTTTTGTCTCAGAAGAAGAGTAATGTTTCCGGGAGTACATATTCCTTCTCATATACTAAATTCAGTTTTTAAGTCTACCTATAACTAGCTGCATAGATTTTTAACAAATGACGGTTGCCGCCATTATGTATGAGAAGTCGTGTGTGGTATCAAAAGAAAGGTCGCGAGGAAAATATAGCAAATCTATAACTCTTTAAAATGTAGGAAAATAAAATACTGACAGTACCTAGCCAAACTTTTGATACTAGTCAATTTTATCTTTACTAATATTATAAAGAGGAAAGATTTGATTGTTTGTTTGTATTGAATAGGCTCCGAAACGACTGAACCGATTTGAAAAATTCTTGCACTGTTGGGAAGCTACACTATCTCCGGGTGACATCGGGAACTGGAACTAAGCGGGTTTAACCGCGGGGCACTGCTAGTTGTTAAATAAAATCGCGATGCCAGTTTAAAGTTTTGACCAATGTCCGATAGGAACATTTACTAACAACTATTACCACCGACCACATAATAAAACGTCAAATTAGAATACCTCTAACAGGACATAAAACAATATGAATAACAGAACTTCTATCACAAACAACATGCAATCGCATCCTGACGGTTTTCGAGGGCAGATCCAGAGATAGTTTATAGACACAATAACCCGAGACGAGCACAGAAACGAATAACCGTTCCGCGTAACGTATACGAGTAATAAAGAAGTGAGACAGTGGTGTCCGCGTCCCGGGATTGGTTTGGGAATAGTCTTAGCTCTCCGCCATTTTATTATACCGTTTGGCTTGGCACTTATTTAGTTTTATGCTGTCTTATCTGATTTCTTCTTTTCGAATCGCTTTTTAGTGATCTTCGTTATTTTATAAGGATTTTGTGGTGATTTTATGGCTACTTTCTCTCTGAATAGTGGCTGAGTTTCAGTGGGCCGTGAGCAGGGAATATTTTGTTATACGACGTACGTACTTCATCGAAATATGAAAATAGTAGTAAACTACAATGGCAATGACAATAGATATCAGCTGCTCTCTACATTTTGCCCTGTTATGCGAGCAAAAGTAGACGCAACACCTGGGGCCTCTTTCTGCTATTTTTATAAATTTGTCATTCCAACACGATTCCATTGTCATTTTTCTAAAAGTTCGTAATCTGCTAAATTCATAATGGTCGATCACTGGTCGGTCAATGGTCTCGTAATACTTTTTGATAACCGATCTACTAAAAGCAATGACTGCACAATGACGTTCTAATGGTAGGTCACTGATTAAAGGAACTGTCAAAATTTTAGCAGACTACCGTATACGTCTGTAATTCATTTGTCATTATGTACGAGATTACCATTCTATGCCATGTCTTTCAATGGAGTGTCAGTGGTTGACCGCTGGAAAGTCATAGTGACGCTATTTTATTAGTAGATTACCAAACTTGTAAAAATGAACCATTATGAGATCAATGTTAGACCATTCTGACACTATTGTAATAGCAGACTCAGGGCCCTGATTGTTTTTGCATGTTCAGGAATTAATTTTGACATAAATCATGTCTTTGATTTGTTCTAAATGCTTGGAACAGGTTCATCTGGTCAAAATAAACCATATAGGTACCCTAAAGGATACGTAGCCACCATTTTATTATATCGTTTGACTTGGCACTTATTTAATTTTATGCTGTCTTATCTGATTTCTTCTTTTCAAATCGCTTTTTAGTGATCTTCGTTATTATATAAGGATTTTGCGGTGAATTTATGGCTACTATCTCTCTGAATGGTTGCTGAGTTTCAGGTTGATCCATAAAAAGTGAAGATTTCTTGAACCAACTTTTAGGGTAAATCTAAAAGTTGGTTCAAGAAATCTTCACATTTTTGAGTAAAAAATCAGCTACTTACACGTACGTTGTCGAGATACGCGCACATAAATAAGTGGAAAGTCAATTTTATCTCGTTTCTTTGGTGTCGGTCCCATAGTAAAAGTTGTTCATAATTTCATAATGATGAGTACAATGACTCCATTTTCAGGTATTAAAAACCCACTTCCAAAAAAGGAGGAGGTTCTCAATTCGAATGTATGTTTTTTGTGTGCCTATATACGTTTTTAGGGTGGATTGGTGGTCGGGTGTACCGATTTTGATGATTCTTTTTATATTCATATAATATTTGTATTTAGGTGTCCGAGCTACGCTAGAGCCCTTGTATTTTCGCATGTGACAACACTAAATTTAGTGTTGTCACTTGTCTAGTTACACTGGAACCTAAATATCCGTTTTCTGCCCTTTGGGGGGAACCTGTGCTATTGTCTTTTTTTGGCATATGTAGGTTTTTAAAAATATTGAAAGATAGTGAAAATGATCACTTTAGTGCAGATTAACTTCATCTATCTTTCTAATATGTTTTTTTGATGTGAAACATCTATAGCCGCACGTAAAACCTATTTCTGGCGTGGCGACGCATGCCGTGGCGACGCGTCGCCACGCTATATGATGGTATATATACATTATACAGTCTATATGCAGTAGTGTGTACGGTGTGGCGACGCGTCGCCATGCGCAATCGACTGTCGTAATATTTTATTTTATCATTATGACATATTTAGTTCCTATCACAATCTGTTCTTTTCTTCATATTACTTTTACAAAATAATGTCGATGATTCACATCTGCCAGGCGTCCCGTGACGGCTCTTTTTTTATGATACTCAAGTACCTATGTTAACTTGGTCGTCTAGACAGACAAATTCCAAGTCCCTAAGCGAAAATGAAGTCACGAGATCGAGCCAATACATGATTAAGTATTAAGATATTCAGCAGGTGCGCTATGAATATGTTGAACAAGATTATTGCAGAAAATGGGCTAGAATACTGAATTAATTATAAGGACATACGTCTACGCTTACATATAGGAGTAGATATGGAACGAATTTTGTCGCAAAATTAATGGGTCAAATTGTTACTCAGTTTAGGTCTGTGCTTGGCTGAATATCCAAAGAAAATGACATTACTTGACTTGCGTTTAATTTGTGATACATCGACTATCGATGTATGTATCTATCTTTTTCTATCTAAATATATATAACTCAAAAGGGACTGACTGACTGACATAGTGATCTATCAACGCACAGCCCAAGCCACTTAACGGTTCGGGCTGAAATTTGGCATGCAGGTAGATATTATGACGTAGGCATCCGCTAAGTTAGGATAAGGGGGTGAAAAAGGGGTTCAAATTTTGTATGGAACTCCACGCGAATGAAGTCGCGGGCATAAGCTAGTCTTTCTATAAAATCGGAGGTCAGAGAAGTTTAAAGTCTTACAAGAAGCCTAAAATATTAGAGTGTTAAACATTACTCCTCTGTCATCATCATATTTTCAGTCGAAAGGTTCATTGCCTATGTCTAACAGTGAACGCCGAAAGCAACACTTCGACTTTTTTTTTTAAGAAATCATCAATTGACTGCTTACGCTCTGGGCGGAGCGGAAGGGAGTGTCGGACTCTTTCTGACTAGAGCTCATCCGTGTTCCAAATGTCCTTTGCGTTCTCGGGTGTTACTCTTTCGAACAAATTCCTCAAGCCTAGCACTCCCTTTTCCCTGGGAATACGGGGATAAAATATGATAAACCTATGTTACTCGCCGATAGTGTAGATTTCCATGGGTGAAAAACTGATTAAAATCGGTCCAGTAGTTTTGGAGCTTGTTTGTTCATTGTCACCCGCAGCGCTCCGCGGTTTCACACGCGTAGTTCCCGTTCCCGTGAGAAAATGGCGATAAAATATAGTCTATATTACTCAGGATGAATGTAGCTTTCTAATGGTGAAAGAATTTCTGAAATCGGTCCAGTAGTTTTTGAGTTTATTCGTTACATACAAAAATACCAAAAATACAAATCTTTCCTCTTTATAATATTACCATAGATAGCAGACTTGGAGCCCGGAGGTCTCTTTAATCAGTAACAACAGAATAAAAACCGAAAGAGCACTAAAGCAGAAGAATTAATTTCGTGTCACATAATATACACATCCGCATTAATTATGTGCCCTCACAAAACTTTTTGTTTTGTTTGTAACGTACCTAAAATGTGTGGGCTCTAAAGTGTCACTCTTTTCCATTAGGCCAGTAAAACGGTCACATTATTAAATCTGTTAATCCTTTCTGCACAATGTTGGGTGTTTTGAGGCTCACGTGGATTCTGTATGCTAATGTGTTAGCTGCTTACAGAGCATTGATTTATGTGTTTTAAAAATTATGTTGAATGTTTTAAACTATAGCCGGGAGGCCAGTTATTTTGGGTACTAATGAGAGACTATGTAAGCTTTTAGGTAATTTGCTTTTAGCGTTACAGTTAACAGCTGCTACAGGCCTCGTAATTTAGAAGTTAGTTTATGAATTTGGTTCTCATATTTATTTTTTGCAGACTTAATACATAATTTCATTGGCCTCCAAGTACACCAGTTTAATTCAAAATTGGAAAACGTGTAACGTCGGTGCATTTCAAAATGTTATTATCATAATAATGACGCATAACTTACAAGACAATCAAAGTGACAAACAATGTGTACATATAATAAAAGGAAATAAGTAGTTTTAGCGGCTTATTGGACGATTCGCACGAATTTAACTCGCACAAAACGTGCGAATCGACTCCTTTAAAACATATTATTTTTTCTGTAGTCGATTCGCACGAATTTCATTTATTGGCGTGCAAATCGACACCCTCACAAATATGTAGTAGGCTATTCGCACACATATTGTTTTTTTATGAAATGCAGTTAAGATAAAGTACACTTGAGCACAGAAGTAGTAAGGTCAAATATGTTTTACTCGTAATAGATAGAAAATAAAAACACAATCTATAATCAACAATATCTGTATTAAAATTAAAACTAAGTACTAAACATCTTCTAAGCTCGTGGTTTGAGGATTAAAAATGAGCAAATATCGATCACAGAATAATAAATAAGTGTCACTAACAAACTACTACTCCACTAACCGCGTAATAAAAAATAAAAGTACCAAAAATTTACATTTTTTTTTTACATTACACAAACATTTACTTTTTTAATATATATAATTAACAACTTTTTCTTATATTTATTATTGACGAACATTTGGTACAACAAAAACATGTTTTAATGTTTTTCAGAAGTGTACCTAAAATACACAGTTCTCATAATAGGGTATTTTACTCACGTGACGTCACTACGTTGCTACAATTTATACCAGCGACGTGACGTCACGTGAGTTTTCAACGCACTGTATCGTCTTCATTTTTTGTTTACGTGAAAAAAGAAAAAATACGTGTCCAATATTTTTTGTAAATCTATCAGACCGACTAATTAGATTTTTACAGTAAAATACCCTATTATAACAATAATTTTTTTTTTGCGGTCATGTTTATATTGTTTTGTATTAGTTAAAATGTAGATATGCCACGTTTTAAGTAATTATTATTATCACTTATTCCATACAGATCTTTCTTACTTTCAAGTAAATATCTGCTGTTTAAACTTCGATTATTTTTTGTTTTTATTTCAGTGATGGCTGAATACGACTGTACTTTAATTTTTTTAAACCTTAAAATGAAATGTGTGCGAATAGTCTACTACATATTTGTGAGGGTGTCGATTGGCACGCCAATAAATGAAATTCGTGCGAATCGACTACAGAAAAAATAATATGTTTTAAAGGAGTCGATTCGCACGTTTTGTGCGAGTTAAATTCGTGCGAATCGTCCAATAAGCCGTTTTAGCTACTGATTCAGAATGGCCCAAGTGTATAATTTCTTACAGCTACAGGGTTATTTGTAAAACACCAACAAACTCTTATGAGGTCATTGTATTCATCATCATGAACAACTTTTACTATGGGACCAAACGTGAAATCTGTGTGTCTGAAATCTGTTCCCTACATTTATGTTCGTATAACTATTAGAAATATAAATATATTAAATAGAAATATAGGGAACAGCTGTTTTTTTTTCGCTATTTCAGGGTTGGTCCCATAGTAAAAGTTGTTCATAATGATGAGTACAATGACTTCTGCAGAGGTTGGTTGTTTTACAAATAACCCTGTATAAGAACGTTCTGCGCAGTTAATACATGTCATACTATTCGTATTTTTTCCGCCCGTTAACCTAAGAACATAAAGCGTTAATAAAAAAAAACATAATTTCTCATTCATTCTATCCATTTCTGTGTTGATTAGCTTTCCACGAACAGTGTATTCGTGTGCATTGTTCACATGTTCACATTGGATCCGGGTAACAGGCATTATTATTTTCGAATTGCATTTTAGTTAATAGCTACTTTTTGCTCTGTTTTCTCAATTTTCTCTCAGCAAGCGACGCCATATTTATTGTTCTGAAACCGATTTATGTCGTCGTTTCCAATTTCGAACGTTTATTTGTATTTGGGCAAAGGCACGAGTGATTAACTTGTACAAAAAAAAAAAAAAACAACTCGCGACTCGATCTTTTGCTGTTTATTTGAGTTTGTGAGCAAACCTTTTTGCTGGATTACGTTTATTCGTTGTTATTTATTTATTTTGATCATGTTGTTTTGATTCTGATTGAATAATTGTGGATTTGTGAGACTAATGAAAGGAACAAAGGTTGAACCACACATATCAGCCACACCCGGCCCGTAGGCTGACACGTCTGAGGCACGGCCCGGACAGGGACATGTGTGAACGAGTTCATATAAAATGTACTCAACGATATGTTTTTTAAGCTCCGGTCGGACCACGGCCTATCCATGTTTCGAGCACAGCCCGGATATGTGTGGTTCAACCTTTGAAGTTGGTTACCTACACTGTGCGGTACAGACGCGGACGGTATCGTTTAGAGCCATTTCTGCGAATTTTGTGTTGTGTCTTATTTAGACGTAGAACAAAATGTAATTTGATTAATATAAGTATACATTTGTTTGCGGGTAATTTTGTTGGTTAATTTATGAGCTTACAGAGTGTATTGTCATTAAGGCTGTAGGTGAGTGCTTCTATTTACCTTGTAAGTCCTTATAAAGTATGTGTGGATAGGTTTTAGTTGTAATTCCCTAATCACTAGCGTAGAATTGACAATCAAGTCCTTAGCCTTGCCCTTCGATCTCGCTCCCGCGGCATATAAAGAATCACGTATTTTTATCAAAATTATAATAAAGCAGCCTGCCAGCCAAGCTGCCTTTGGCAGTTACCTAGCGTTAGAGTAGTTAGCAGCTTTGTATCTCTGAAATAATTTCAAAGAAATCAGATCAATACTCTCAGAGATTGCCTCCTACAAACGTATATACCTACCTACATCATTTCTTTTTTAGTTAGTACTAGGTATACCAACATTACCTACGAACCCAGTTATATCAAATGGTCCACTTTGTTCTGAAACTGTAATCACTTCGATTTGATTCGGAATTCTAAATTCAAAATAACATTTACCATCTGTATTTTATATTTCTATGACATTTACGTTAAAGGCATGTTGTTCTTCATTCAAAATAATTTATTCATTTGTTTCTTTGAGCACTTTATTTTCCGAAATAACGTCATATTTAAAATCAACTACCAAACATTATTGCCGTTTCCTGTAATTTACAGTGTAACTGTAAATCCAAAAATGGCGCTCTGAAATTGGCTCGTAATTAATAAGTGAGTAACAGCCAATGTAAGTATTTGCGTAGGTAATGTGTGCGTCGTCATTTGTCCCTACTAATTTACCTCGCTGTCGAGCTTCAAGTATAGGACGTGTGTACTTTTGGGTGGTTGGGTGGGTGTTATTAATTTACGCCTATAGGTATTGAGTTCTGCTTGGTTTTGTTTTGATGTCGGTTTAATATTTTGAGAAGGACAGCAGAGTCACAAGTTAAGCAGTAAATTTTAAGGGAAGGTTTGAAAAAACGAGCCAATTTCGAGGTGGACCCGCACGCGAACGGTTTTGTTCGATAAAACTGAAAAACCCCTTTTTAAATTTTAACGGTTTGTCTAGTACTGTTGAAGAGATGCATCCCGCTTACAGACAGACTGACGAATAACTGAGGCTTAGTAGGTAATAAGATCAGATTAGAGAGACCATTTCAGCTACAGATTAATGTATCGACCAGGTATGGCATTTTGATAAAAATCTGGCGGTAGGTATACGTACTGGATGCTAAATTTGTTCGAAAGTGTCAACGCGACCCTGGAACGCAAAGGGCATTAGGAGGAACACGGATGGGTTTTAGTCAGTAAGAGTCTGGCACAATCCCCACCCAGTGCGGAAGAAGTCATTTGATGATTTATTCCCATCCACAGAAAAAAATACCTACATAAGTCCTTAAAACTCGTTTATTAGGAAAAATTGAAAATGAAAATAATATTTCTAGTTTTAGGTTGCAGGTATGCACCTCCCTCCCGCCCGCTATATTATGCACATGCAAGATTACAAGGCAAATGCAAGGATTTTATGCACATGCAGGAAGGCAAAGCAAAACCCAACACCATTACCGACACGTGTTTCGCCTCTCCACGAGGCATCCTCAGGGGACGTGTTGACTCGCTAACCGTTGTGTTGCGACTGAGAAATTAGATTTTTTTTTTAGAATGGGCCACTCGCAGTTCAGCACACTAAGGCTGGTTACTACTTAACCGGACAATAAACTGAGAAATTAGTACAAGGCACCCCCCTTTTATACACTGCCACCGTTGGTTATTTGTGTACAACTACCCACAAACATTCGCAGTAAAGGGGAACATTCGCAGGGGGGGGGCGAATGTTTGTGGGTAGTTTTTATTTTTTCGTTTATTAGGTATAATTTCGTTTTTCTAAGTTATTTGTTGAAATGGTGTAGCATAAGCAGCCTTTTTAATGTTGCCACTGCTGGGACACAGGCCTCCTCTCTAGGAGATGGAATGGGCCGTAATCCACCACGCGGGCCCAGTGCGGGTTGCTGAATATCACATGTCTTCGAATTTTTAGTTCTAGGACATGCCGGTTTCCTCACGATGTTTTCCTTTACCGTTTTGAGAGCAGTGGTGAAAAAATTAATGACACTAAATAAAATAAGCTTAAATAAAATAAAATTAAATTTATACTCCAAATTACATTAAGAAATGGTGTACTTTGTAGTAATGCTTGGGTCTTTAGTAAGTTTTCAATCACATTGTAGCAAGTATCATTGCCATTTATTAGATTAGAATTACCTTCCCCCATCGACAAATGAGCACCAAAAATCATACGTAATCATACGGTATGTACACATAAACGGCAACAGGCTTTTAACATCTGCTACCCTAGTACCTACATTCACTAAATCAATTCCGTACTAAAAGCAGTAGCCCCCCCCCCACCCCTAACGCAATTACCATATTAATAATATACGTAAATTATGAAAACGGTTGGCAACAGGGATTTGACAGAAGGTCCACTTAAAAACAAACACAACACATTAATTCGCATCCCTATTTCATTAGTACCTAGGTGTACTACATCGCGACATCTTCGCGTCCTTATTATCATTTTGGATAAATATCTACTAGTCGACATCTAATAAATTGGTCATAGTTAATCTGGATATTTGTATCACTTGGCCGCAATGATGATAAAATATGTAAAATTTAAGAGCGTGTTTCTAACTGCGGAAGGACTAAACCGTTTTTGGAACCGGGGTGCTATTTTCAAAAGTAACCAACATTTTAAACAAATTGAAATTCAAAGAATTTAACGTAGATCATAATTAAGACGTTAAAATACAATACATCAAATTTTCATGCAATACGATTATTTTAAATAAAAATGTATTTAGAAATTAGTCATGTCAGCAAATACTTTTTTAACACAAAAGGGTATTTGACTATTTTAGAAATCGCACTCTTCGTTAAATGCAATATGAACCTTTTCACCTCAGTGTCAGAAACTAGGAAGAGACCGTTAAGAAGTCAGTATAAACACCTAATTAATGTTGAGAGATGTAAGACTGCTTTGCTCAAAAAAAGTGTCAGTAGGATGGGACCAATAATATATAACAAAGTCCCAAATATAATTAAAAATGATACAATCCAAAATTTTAAAAAGAGACTGACTTTACTACTTATTGAAAAATGTTATTATTCTGTAAATGACTTTTTAAATGATAATGATTTTGAATAATAATTTAATGTTTTCTCAATTTATCCAATTTTATTCTAATTTCTATTCAATATTATTCTATGATTTTCTGAGGATTTGTATTTATAATCTGATTTTAATTCGTAATGTTATTTTATTTCCATTGTTTAATTTTATTTTAAATTTAGTATTTAGTTAATAATTAGATACATTTTTGCATGCCTTATTAGGTAGATTGTACAGGGAGCTCCTACGTTATTATAACATCTCATTTTATATACCTACAATCTATGCAAATAAAATTTTACTTTACTTTACTTTACTTTACTTTACTAAAAAAATCGAATTAGTGCGTCAGGTAGATTTCTTAAATTTGAAATTGAAAACAATATATCTAGTTTTAATTTCCGCGAATATTAGTGGGTTGCAGGTATGCACCTCCCTCCCGCCCGCTATATTATGCACATGTAAGATTACAAGGCAAATGCAAGGATTTTATGCACATGCAGGAAGGCAAAGCAATACCCAACACCATTACCGACACGTGTTTCGCCTCTCCACGAGGCATCCTCAGGGGACGTGTTGACTCGCTGACCGTTGAGTTGCGACTGACTTTTTTTTTTTTTTTTTTTAGATTTCTAAAAAATATTGGACCAGTATCAGTATCGTATTTTGTCTTTTTCCACGTAAACAAGGAACAATAACGATACAGAGCGTTGAAAACTCGAGTGAAGTCGCTACGTTCTGCACTTTTTACCACGACGTGACGTCACAAGCCCCCACTTCTGATCTTTTTTTCTTCTAATGTAATTTTTTATAGATGTAATAAACAAAAATATAATTGACATCCAACAACTCATGTTATCTATAGGTACTAATATTATAAAGAGGTAACGTTTGTGAGTTTGTGACGTTGTACCTAAGGGGAAATCTCTGCATCTACTGAAACGATTTGGATTTTTTTTTCACTGTTGGGATGCTACACTATCCCCGGGTGACATAGGACAATATATTTTATCCCCACATTCCCACGGGAACGGGACCTACGCGGGTGAAACCGCGACGCGTTGCTAGTAAAATATAAACAGTTAAATATCCAGTCGAGACTTCTGCAAAATGTGTTGTCTTCAATGTGTTCAAAGGACTCGTTCATATTTAGCTAATTTTGACGAATATGTATCGTAAACAACATTCTGTGGTAAATATTTGTAGGTGCCGTGGCCGTATTTTTAGGGTTCTGTCAATAAGGAACCCTTATAGTTTCGTCATGTCTATCTATCTGTCCGCAGTTTAGAAAAATATAGGGGGCATACATATTAACCACGCCGACAAAGTGGTAAAGTAACAATTTGACAAAAAAAAAATGTAAATTTTATATTAATTTTAAAACCTACACGTAAAGTGGCGATGTTTTTTATCGTCTTTCCCATGCTATAGAGTGTCGACGAATTGGTCGTTTAAAAATATGTGTCGGTGTGCAAAATCCAATTTCTATCCAAGGATCCGTTTGCGAAATATTAAGCTATAGATTTCTAATTTTAATGTTATATTGCTAATATTTATGTGCCTCTGCTCTCTCTAAATGGTTGTTTTGGAGGCGTGTTAAAAATCATGATAATAACATATATAATGAATTTAAAAAGAAAAATATCACAGCTAAGGTTTTACAAGTTAACGAGTAATAGTCGACCAACCTATAAGGTATAATTCGAGAAGGAAAATTTCGTACTAATTTTATTGAAATTTATTTAAATAAAGTTGTTAGTTCCTAGAATAAAATAAAAAACACCATTCTAAGTCAGCCATTCTGACTTGCAACTACGGAATCCTACACTGCGTGTATCTCGATACGCACCTGGCTGGTTTTATATGGCACATCAATACTACCCTTAATACTCTACAAAAATTAAGAGCTTATGCGTCGATTTTAATGAAACTTTACACAAATAAGCAATAATAATTTTCGAAATGTCTTATTTAAAAAAAGATAACTGGAAATTTATGTTTGTATGGAAAATCTAAATAATCTAAATAAAATGGGTCTAATTTAACTAAACAAAATACTAAATGTAATACTATTTATCGAAAAAAGTTTCAATTACCTTTTTAGACCTATGTATCCTGCTTATGTGTGTAAAGTTTCATTAAAATCGGTTTAGTCATTTCGAAAAATAAGGACTTGAAAATTTGTATGAAATGCCGTACGGCGTAAAAGCAAGTTTTAGACTTAGTTAAGAGTTTAACTAAGTCTAAAACTTGCTTTTCACGTGGTTGTGTTTTTCAATTATTTTCAAACAGAAAATAGTCCCCTACAACTTTCTTTAAAACTGGAAAAATGTATGTACGAGTAGTTTGGGGTTAAGAAATTAGTCAAATGCTTGTCGAGTCTTGTGGGACACTAGTAGCGCCCCGCGGTTTCACCCGCGTAGTTCCCGTTCCCGTGGGAATACGGGGATAAAATATATCCTACGCCATCCGGAGATACTGTAGCTCACATGATCTGTCATTGATTTCATAATTGTTGATTTTGACAAGTTTGGTAACCTGCTAATATAAAAGCGTCATTATGAATTTCCAATGGTCCATCACTGACACTCCGTTGAAAGAAATGGTATAGAATAACAGACGTAGGTATGCGGTAATCTGCTAAAATTTTGACAGTTCCATTTATCAGTGACTTAACTTTAGAACGTCATTATGCAGTCATTGCTTTTAATAGCTGGGTTATAAAAAAATATTACGAGACCATTGCCCGACCATTATGAATTTAGCAGATTACGAACTTTTAGCAAAATGACAACAGGATCGTGTTGGAATGACAAATTTATAAAAAATAGCAGACTTGGGGCTCTGGCCACCTGCAAAAGCTGACCAACGATTATTCTAGCTGAGTATGGAGAATCATGAGTTGTTACGACATAACTAAATACTGTAGCATCAGGGCCCCAAGTTTGCTATTTTTATAAATTCGTGACTCTTTCGAAAAAAATCTGCAACTGCCTAGTTCAGTCTGGTTTTTAGCTTCCCTCGTGTAGCAATCACGTGAATGTCTTGTCCTTGGAATGACAAACTTATAAAAATAGCAGACTTGGGGCCCTGCGCGGTTGTCACGGCCTTCGATGCAAGCTCAACCGAGCGTAAAATTGACACCACCTTATACACTAGGCAATTTCGCCGTGATATGGCTGCTTTCATTGAATATTTCATCGTCTGTATATTGCTTATGATTATTTCTTTATAGGAAAATGAAAAACTATAGGAATATTGAAAATGTTAACGTAATATAGCGATGGAAGACGAAATTGGACGGCTATGTATCAAAGATAAAAAGAATATTTATCAAGTACTATACAATAATATACAATTTGGTAGGTTTTTTTTTAAGAGAATGCGGAGGATCTACTTAAATGATACACTTAAAAATACATTAAATGAGATGTGTAATTAAAATTCTTCAGCAGATTTTGTATTAAAAATCTTGGTTTGATGGGCTTTTGCAGTTAGAATTTGAGTAAAATTTTGGTCAATGCTTTACAGGTGATAACAGAACCTCTATGTGAGAGTCGTCAGTGTGTTCACTGTAGTCAGTGAACATAATTATGAACAAACTGACAGAGCTGAAGTACACATGGCTTAGTTGTTTACTTCACCGATATTTTTCATACTTTCTTTCCTATATCGTCCTTTTCAGGCTTTTAAACTCAATCTGCCAATCTTGGCAGGTAAGTTAATCTTCCAAAACTCCTCACAATTCGAAACTCGATAAGGATACCTATTTTTTTTTTAATGTTTTTCTTCAAAATCAGTTAGAGAATCACCTCATTCAGCCTTACTTGAGTTTCCCGTATAAAAATACCGAGTTCTGTGTGCAACTCAATCCTTTTGAAAAGTATCGGGTCGCAGGAGTAGGTTTGAAAAATTGCTTTTACAGTTGTTCTTCATTTTATGTGGCTTTTTGCTTTGTTCTCAGAATTAAATGTTTAAATGTTCTTGTAAGGTTACTTCATAAGTTTTGGCGTAATTTCGTTTCGTTGTGTTGCCGTCGTCTAGACATCTTCATTTCTACCGTCTAGTGCCTTATTTGACTGAGTTATGGCTGGAGATTTGTTTTTTTTTCATAAAAAGCTTCGATTTGGCAATGATTCTTTGTATGTTATAAACTTTATTACCTATTGAGAAACACTCCTCAAGTAGTTTGTTATATTGGGTTTCTTTTGTTTATATGAAGCTGTATGAATAAATCAAACAATTTTTTTTTAATCTTCAAATTACTTGCTCGGCTCTGGGCGGAGCGGAAGGTAGTATCAGACCCTTACCGACTTAAACCCACCCGTGTTAATGCCCTTTACGTTCCAGGGCCGCAGTGACTCTTTCGAACAAATTCCGCAACCCTGGCAGAGTTAATACCTACCTACTTTGAGCAATTTAGGATTTCAGTAGGGATAATACTGAGTACTGACGCATATGCGAACTCTTTGATTGCAGGTTACTGGCAGACAAATTAGTCTATGGAACTTTTGAAGGGTCCGGCAGAAATATAAATATATGTAATTTAAATAATGAATGTATGATAAAGAGTTTTGGTACGTCAAGTATGTTGAAGCTCATTTTGAAGCTAGACGGCCTGAATAAGTGTCGAGTGTTATCAAATCCTAGTGTTTTATTTGGGGAATTGTAGAGTAACACCGTGCGTGGTGTCCTCCGTTGATTCAATACCCAGAGAATTGTAAATGTTGTTAGTCAATTGAGTTAGTTCAAATATTAATTTCGATTTTCTCTTAAGAGCGTATACGCCGAACGGCATTTCATACAAATTTGACGACACGGTTAGCGCAGTGGTTGAGCGATTGACTGCTGCGCTGCGTGCCGCGGGTTCGATTCCCGCACGGAACAAATATTTGTATGGCCTACAGATAGTTGTTCCGGGTCTGGCTGTTTGTGTATGTGAATTTATATGTTTGTAAACGCACCCACGATACAGGAGAAATTCCTATGTGGGGCAACGTTTTTTATAAAACATTTTTTTTCTTTTTTAATTTCAAGCCCTTATTTTCAGAAATGACTAAACCGATTTTACACACATAAGCAGGATATATTGGTCTAAAAAGTTAGTTGAAAACAATTTCGATAAATAGTGTTAAAGTTAAATTAGACGCATTTATATTTTCCATACAAACTCCAGTTATCTTTTTTTAAATAAGAAATTTCGAAAATATTGTAACTAACTTTTTAGACCTATGTAAGTATGTATCCTGCTTATATGTATGAAATTTCATTTAAATCGGTTCAGTCATTTCGCAAAATAGTGACTTGAAATTTTGTATGAAATGCCATAAGGCGTACACGCTCTTAATGCGAAAATATAAACGTGGAAGTGAGCTCGTTTGTTTGAAACGCTTTCAAGCCTAAATTGCTGAAAGGATTTTTATTCATTTTCGCACAGAGATAGATGGGACAGTCTGGAGACGGTTATAGGCTTTTTTTTACTTTTTATGTGAAAATTTATATTAACGTATGTAGGATGAGTGTTTATAGTGAATGTAGATAGTGTGAATCTATGAGGAATGGAACGTAACGTGTGTGAGAGAGAAGGAACGACAGTGAGAGAGAGAGGGAAGTAAGATGGCGGTTGAGTGTGAAAGACGGCAAGACGTGGGATATACATTTATTTAATTTTAAGAAGAGGATTTCAATATAATACGTTTGTGTGTCGGATTTAAAGGAATAAACCACGAGTAAAACCGTTAATAGCGTTTTACTTGCCCCACAATCCCACCATTCTACACGTAAGTGAAGCACCGTGCAAAAGCTTCAATTATGAACAAGACGATGGCTGGTCTCTACAAACAGAAATGAAGACCGTTGAACTGTCTACAACAACTCTACGTAAATACGTCGGATAAAGAGATAAAACCAACAATTCGAAACATAAACACCCAATTCATTAACGGCTACGCCTCCACAACGGTCCATAAGCACCCTCCAGCCTGCAAACAAACTAAACGCGAAACAGTTTGTCTAAATCAAAACAAACCCGAACTATATCAATCGATTTACGTTTAATTACATTTTGAGCGGCGCGTTGACATTTCGTTCGTCGTCAGCTGTGAAATTGGGCGCCATCTTGAAGTGCCACGAAAACCGCAGGCGTGCCGCTGACTGGGCACTTTCACGCGTGTTTACACATTGCCTCGCACATCTGCTGTCCTGGTACCTAACGGGGACGGGTGGATTATTCAGTGATTTGCGTTGGCTTAATATGGCCCGAATGGGATGCTGGATGGATGATAGCATTTACCCAGCATCGAGGTTATCTGTTAAAGGGATCCTCTCTTAATTGAAAATTACCTTATTGTTCAAGATTTACTGGAAGAACTATGCAGTAAGGTACTGTGGACAGTAGACCTTATTTTCTGCTCTTAGTTGCTGTATTTAAAATGTGTACAAATCGAACCAAAAGTAGGTACTTTTCAAAGATAATCACGCATAATAAACATTAAAGTATCCAATAATAATAAAGACAAGTTTCCATCTCCATTAATTCTAGCTACTTCAGAAGTAACAATAACAATTTCGAGTAGCTACATAACACAACATTGTTTTAACCCAAACTCTGGGCAACACATTCATTAATTTTGAATCCGATGGGAATAATATTCATAGAATAGTTAGCATTTATAATTCTAATCTACTGCACAGGACCATGTAGCCTGTAATAGGGTGACCATATTAATAATAATTATGCCAAGACATTAATAGGTTCATTTATAAAAACTTTTTGAGTATTATTTACTAAGATACTGTTAAGAGATTCTAAATTCAAAATTTCTTTAGAACATTTTGAAATCTGGTTATCAGTTTTTTTAGCTAAGTAATTGTTAAAAAGTTTTTATGAATACTTATGGCTGTTAGTGTTAGAATTGTGTATATGTTAGTAGTACAATGTAATTTTTTACCCAACTACGGCAAGGTTTTAAGGAAGGTTTATGATTTTAGCTCTCTATTTAGGTGTGTTCTACCGAACCGCCTTAACTACTGCATCGATTTTAATGAATGATGTATCGATAGATTCGTAATAATTTTCCAGGTGATAGGCTGTATAAGTTATACCTAAATTAAAAGAAAATGTAATTTACACGTCATTTTTTCACCAAGCCTTGAAGTAAAAGGAAATTGTTTGCTTCATGTGTTTTATGAATATACTAGTTTCAATCGAAAGTCGGGAATCAACCCAAGAGAACATAATTCCCGGGTAAAAAGTATTCTGTGTCCATATCGAGGACATGATCTAATCGTTGTTAAGACGTGAAAATATAAACAAAGGAACAGACAGATTTATTATGAAAAAAAAAAAACAAATTTAGTATAACCTTCGAAAAGCATGTGTGGGTTTTAGGTTTACTAATTTTTAGTAATTAATTAAAATATTACAATATTTAGGGTTTGTATGGACACAATCAGTGTTAATTTACAAACAAAGGAAAAATGCAAATATTTTATGCGTAACGTTTAAAAAGTTGGCACTGTTGGATAAATGCAACGGTCAATATTTTGAGTGTCCTTCAGACAACAGCAGCCACGATAAAAAATACCGCTCATAACATACAGTTTTATCCACGATTCATTCTCGATAACGAATAAAAACTAAAAGAGGCTTAAAGCCAGCTGAACTGTGGATCACAAACTTTAAAATGAAAAATAAATAAAAATGGTAGTTTGCTTAAAAAGGCAAAACTTTGTTTTTTATAATAATACTTTTACTTGCAAGTTTAAAGTAAAAATGCTTTGTAAACAGCGACAAGGATAAGAAGCTTTTTCTTTGTACTAAACAAGCAAAGCATTTGATTTCCAAGTCTAAGTCTAATTTTTCAGTATTTTTTTTTCGTCATCAATAATCGTCGAAAGTTGGCAAAATTACACAAAACCCTAATGAATTATACATATAAACATGCCTCATTAATCACTCCGTTCATTGGTAAAAACCGTATGAAAATCAGTTCGTTAGTTTCTGAGTTTATTGCGAATAAACAGACATATGTATCTATACTGTGTATTTTTAGATTACTGTACATACATATCTTTTTCTTTTGGATGGGAAATCATCAAATGACTTCTCCCGCTCTGGGCGGAGCGGAAGGGAGTGTCAGACTCTTACTGACCAAAACCCACCCGTGATCCTTCTAGTGCCCTTTGCGTTCCAGTGCCGCGGTGACTCTTTCGAACAAATTCCGCAAGTACATACATATCTATACTGTGTCTTTTTAGAATACTGTACATACATATATATCTATACTGTGTCTTTTGTTTCCTTTATAAACGATGAAAAGTGTAGATGTTGTAAATCATGTCAGATAGCTGTTTTTAAAACCTTAGAGATTGGCAAGACAATAACTAATACAAGGAAGGAAAAACTTATTGGAGTTTTCAGTTTTTCTCTCGAACCGGACTTATAGAGAAAATTGGAAATGTTCCTTGAGATATTCGCTGTTTTATTTTATGATAAATTATTGCGGTGTACTTTACGTACACAACGGAAAAATAAGCACAGGAAAAATTCTGTGGTTTCATCAAGCTTAATCTTTGTACAAGGGACTGAATATGAAAATAGGTGAATTTATTTATCTTGAAATAAGTATGCATACCCAAGTTATTAACTGTGTTTCGATGAATTTATTCGGGTCATTATGTTTAGACCATTACGACGCAGCTGTACGTGTCCCATTTGCACCACTTCACGAGGGCTGAGGAGGGAGGAGGATGGGTGAAGACCAATTGTACTCATCACTGGGTGACCTTCCTCAAGGAAGAGTTTTGGCCGGAAGGTGTGATGAATGTGCAGCGTGACACGACGCCATCACTTCGTGTGCAATTGTTTTTATAAAAGTAAAATACTAGCAGCGCCCCACGGTTTTACCCGCGTAGTTCCCGTTTCCGTGGGAATATGGGGCGAAAATATAGCCTATGTTACTCAGGGTGAATGTAAATTTCTAATGGTGAAAGAATTTTTGAAATCAGTCCAGTAGTTTTTGAGTTTATTCGTTAGGTACATACAAAAATACAAAACTTTCCTCTTTACAATATAAGTTTAAAAGTATAGATTTGTATGTAGATTAGTATAGATGTATTAGTTAATACTAATTGTTTAAATACCTACTTATGTATGTATTGTAAATCATATGGGCCTCAGCCTCAGTTGCCTGAAATAAAGGATTAAATTAGATTAGATAGATGCGAACCAGTATCAGTTCTTCAGCTTGATAACTATAACTGCAACAGCTTTAATTTCGACAGCATATATCATGTTACAAAAAGTATCATGTTAAACATTTTCACCGTTTAATTAATACAAATGACATCACCCACTAATTTACTCAACCACTCGAAAACCTCAGCTTAACACGCATTAATTAAAATCTAAAAGAGAGCGCGTTAAATTTTAGCCATTTACACCATAAGCCAGTTAGTTGGCAATGGAATAATTTCCACTTCTGACTCGTATACGGCAGAGCGCGGGCGTCGGGAATTCCGTACGCGGCCGCACAATCTCTAAAATAAATAGCCGTCATAATTTAGCAGGACATTGTCCTAAATAACACGTTAATCATGGTGAGTGTGTAAACGTTGGGGCAAGCACGGCTTGGCACAGGAGTAAATACTATACAGAGACCACACTGATTTTTAATTTTTCTGGGTGGGCAATCGTCACATGACTTCTTCCGCTCTGGGCGGAGCGGAAATGAGTATCAGACTTTTAAGGACTAAACATTATACAAAGTTGATACGACAGAGGGGCTTTCCTTTAAACTGCATATACTAGGTACCATTTACAAACTCTGTACCAAAAAGCAATTACATACGAGCAGTAGTTTATTTGCAAATGATTTTTTAGTTTTTGTTCCGTTTGATCACGATGTATATTTCCAAACAGCTGATAATGTCTATACGCATAGGCCATATCCCTTAAAACGATAAATCTGAGTATAACCTACGATGCGTTGTTGCCACTCTGGCGCATGTCACAAGTACAACCAAACGACGGTGCCGCTTTGTCACCTAGGTATCTAAGGTCAGTTAAATTTATTTACTAAGGGTGGTTGCATTTTACTCTGATTTGTAAGCTATTTAGTTTGTTCGAAAAAAAAAAACTCATTTTTGTTGCTTTTTATTTTTATACCGTCGAATTAATACTAAACACGTAACGTAGACGTACGTATACGTAGTGTAATTTAATGCCCCGTCTGCCATATCAACTTTGTATAAAGACCACACTAAGATAGATCCTGTGCCAAAATTATTTGACAAGGATGATAAATATGCAGGACCTACAAAAGCTGATAAAGTGATCACGAGATAAATTATACCAAAACAAACACGGACGGCATGGTTGGCGCAGTGTTTGAGCAATTCGCTGTTGCGCTGCGTGTCGTGGGTTCGATTCTCGCACGGAACAAATATTTGTATGGCCTACAGATAGTTGTTCTGGGTCCGGCTGTTTGTGTAAGTGAGTTTATATGTTTGTAAATGCACCTACTACACAGGAGAAATTCCTAGTGTGAGGCAAAGTTTTTTTTTTATAAAACATGATGTGTAATTGGGAGCCAAGTTCAATGCTAATAATACGCGTGATTGTTGACTTGGCAACAAAAGAATTGAGATCTAAATGAGTACCAAGTTATGCTGATAATCTTTAAATACATATATAGGGTGTCTTTATTCGAGCAACAGAAGCCGAAACAACAGTTTTTAGAAGTTTTGTCTGTCTTTCTGTATGTATGTTTGCACGTGCATCACGCAAAAACTACAGTATGGATTTGAACACAGTTTTACAGTTTTCACTGCTCTAACGCCAGATGCCTAACTTAACATAAACAAAAAAAAACAAAAATACTAGGTTCTAGGTACGACGAGTACACAATCACGGTACATTCTATATAAGTGCCAATTTCTGAAGATTATCTATACTAATATTATAAAGCTGAAGAGTTTGTTTGTTTGTTTGAACGCGCTAATCTCAGGAACTACTGGTTCGAATTGAAAAAATCTTTTTGGGTTGAATAGACCATTTATTGAGGAAGGCTATAGGCTATATATCATCACGCTTAAGCCAATAGGAGCGGAGCAGCGATAAATAATGTTTTAAAATCGGGGATTCCACGGGGACGAAGTCGCGGGCAGCAGCTAGTCCTTAAATAAGACAAATTAAGGCAATGATAATTATCTTATATTTGGTTTAACTTATCATCTTTATATTATACGAAAGTTACAGTTTTTATATTGAAAGGTCAACATATACCTGTTACTCCTTTATTTTCTGGAAAAACCATCGATTTCTATGGGTAAAACTTAGAAATGTCAAATAATGAGCCTTAATTTGTCTTATTTCAGGATAATCTTCAGAACTTGGCACCTATGTAGATTGTAATAAGATTAAACAAAGCTTGATCTCTGTCGCATATCTACTCCCGATCCCCAGATTTTCATATTCATATCTCGGTGTTCTAGTACTTGTTCTAAACGTAACGTGTTTTGCAATTCCTCTGCGCTTTGAAAAATATGTAGATTTGTTGTCTGAGACGATCCTTATTACTGCTGGGACGTAAGTGGAATGTCTGATGTGGTGGGAGTCTCGCCTGTTCGGCTGTGGAGAGAACTATTGTGTTTGTCTTGAATATATAGTAAGAAAACGTGGCATGTATCTACCTCAGCTCATTTTGTAAATAAACTTCGTTTGGTGATGGGCGTTTGTGTTAAGTGAAGGCTAAACCATACATTCTAAAGTCTTTTGCTATTTGTACAATCTAAATATATATAACTCAAAAGTGACTGACTGACATAGTGATCTATCAACGCACAGCCCAAACCACTGAACGGATCGGGCTGAAAGAAGGATGGCCAAAACGTACCAGATGATGAAAAGATGGCGTCACCAAATGCCATATTGAAAAATTGCCTTATTTTATAAGGTCTTAGAAAACACAATACATATCTCTATAAGAAGCCACAATAAAAAGATATCTACTTATTTTGTTTTTGTAACTTGTTGGAAATTATTTAAAATATTAGTTTCAGAACGCACCTAATGACGATTCATTTTGCGTATTAAATGACTTGGTATTTAAAGACTACAATTATATCACTTTATTAATAGTTATTAACAGGAATTCAATTCAATGAGAATATAGGCATCAAACCAAATACTATGCCGATTTATTATGTATTGGATCCTTGTCCTGAATAATAATTATGTGAGTTAAAGTGAGTATAAGCGTTTTGTACAATTACGTACAACGGAACGTCATCGACAAGTTACATCTGTGGTCATCGACCTACGCCATTGATTGGGACACCAAAGACTACAATATATATATGGACAATTGACACCTTGTTTGCTGAAGTTGTTGTAAGAGAGGATATTGAATAAAAAATATTTTTGTCAAGCCTATTTCTTTAATAGTACTCCTAACCTTACCCGCCTCGCTTATCGCTAACGACACTTTTAGGCTAGGCCGCAGTCTGGTAAAGGTAGTTGTTGATTCTAACCTCAAAAGGATTGTTGATGTTATTATGAAAAATCGTGGCTATTTAGACAAGATTTTCAAACGGGATGGTGTTTACAACATAAAAACAAACCAATCTAAGTATAGTTTATTTTGGGACATGAAAAATAAAAATCTAGTCCAGCTCCTATACAAATTTGGCCAATGTTCTTTGGCATGCAGGTAGATGTTATGACGTAGGCATCCGCTAAGAAAGGATTTTGATTAATTTTACCCCCAAGGGGATAAAATAGGGGATGAAAGGTCAATTTTAAACCGATCGGGCTGGGAGTTTCAAAATCGGGGGTAAAGTAACTATTCCACGCGGAAGAAGTCGCGGACAGAAGCTAGTTGACTAAATAAAATTGACGGTTGTAGCTTGTTATTTATCGACATAAACTACATACACAGTTACAGTTTGTTAGAGTTTTCATGGCAATTGAGTCGGACGGAGTGGCGGAAGTTTTCCTCAAAGAACTTTCTTTCGTAAATTTTCCGAGAAATCGTTCATTCTGTAGGGTAATTTAATAAAAATATTATATGACAACTTATTGCTGCATTAACGTATGCAATAACAGATAGCAATCACCACTTGACACTGGCAGAACAGTCGGAACCGGCTCAGTTGCCATAAACAAAAACAGATAGTGTACGGGGCGGACGTGATCGACTGGACTGTAGGGTGGCCAGGGTAGGTTATCCTATTCTTCGAAAGTGGACTGTATGGTGACAACCCACCTAGGTATAAATGATCCAGACGCGTTGACGCTCCGTCTATAAGCTACGGGCCATGAGGATGCAACCCTTAGCTGAATACTTGCTATACTTGCTGTTATTGACACAGTATATAGGGGTAGGTATAGAGGGCTTACCAATAAAGTCACAATAAAACACTATTTAACTTGTTCACTATTCACTTAGCGATTTGAAGGGTGAAATTCGCGACTATATGATTCTACATTTAGGTATAAATCCAAATTATCTTGACAATGACTACAAATTTAATAAACTTCCTATTTTACTATTGTACGGCGTAACTGTACCGTATCGACACCCAAAAAATCACCGTGTGTGATGAAGTTTATTAACACTAATTTTCACTATGTCTATCCTAGAATTTAGGCTATATCTAGGCTTAGGTCTATGTGAGTAGGGGTTGTCGTACCTTTATGGATAGCCCTCGGTAAGCTCCATACAGCGGAGACGAATTCACCCCTTCATCCCCTTCCATGTAGGGGTGGGATGCCAAAAACTATACAAAACTATTGTAGGCACGAAGCTATTACCTACTTGGGGTGAATTTACCGTAAAACTATGCTAGGAGGGCTATACAGCTATATGTATCTCTATAGATACGACAACCCTCTACAAAACTACATATGTTTCAACCCTGTCACTTAAGGGGTTGCAACTCTATAAGCGTATATGTTTCAGGGGGATAAAAATAAACAGTTTTATTTAAACCTAAATTACGGCTTTATGCCTGCATACACTATAGACATCTATATATCCCCTGAAAGGATTTTTCAAGGCGGTTCTATTTCAGACATTTAGAAGTCTAGAATCTAGACTTGTTTTTTCGGAAAAGGAAGAGGGTAGATGCAAAGTGTTTTATTTTGTGCATACCTTCACTAGGGCTATTTATAAAAAACTGTTGACCAATCACGTACCAGCACCCTCCTGCTCTGTGATTGGTCAGTGTCGCGTTTAGCTATGCGACTACCTTTGACCTAATATTTCAAGTCTCAAATTACCAAGCCCTTTCTATTTACCTATGTATGTCTGTCTGTGTGTGTATATACCTCGATTACCTTATATACCACCGATATACCTTTATATACCTTTATATACCTTGATTACCTTCATATACCTTCGATTACCAGGGTTACCATGTGTTTACTGTTATGTGTAAGGGATAGGATACCCTACCTAACTATATTCTATCTATTTGGAAGAAATAAAGGCTCCAAGGGCTTATATACTGCCTCTTGAGAGCAAACAACTGTAACGAATGTGTTTTATTTCAATAACAAACTATGTATCAACTATAGCTACCTATAACTATCTATACTATGCAGCTTTATCTGTTACAGCATTCTATGTGTTAACTAACTACCTATAACTACCTATACTATGTAGTCGCGGTTTTATTTATTTGCAACATTCTATGTACTAATATAGCTACCTATAACTACCTATACTATGTAGCTAAGACGCATCGTCGCGAACATCTCTCCCGCCGTGCAGTGCAGCGATGACTCGGTGCGATGACGTCGCGGCGCTGCAGAAACCCGGTGAGCGACGCCTGTAGCCACGTCGCCCGCTGCGCGGCGCCGGTGCTCGATGCCGGTGCTCGACGCAGCTGTGCAGTCGCCGGTCTGCCGCTTCCCTGCTGTGGGTCGCCTGCAGTCGCAAGGCTGTTGCGTAGGCTCTCGCAAATGTGCGAGCTGTGGGCCGGATGGCCCGCTGTCTGTGCGAGCTGCGAGTGCGCGCAGCGTCGCTTGCTGCGGTGGCAAGCTGTGTAGGCAGCATTGCCTGCTGTATCGCCTGCTCAAAGCAAGGCGGTGGCGGGCCGAATATGCCCGCAATGGGGGCTGGCTGCGCCCGTGGGCAGCATCGCCCGCTATGTTGGCGAGCTGCGTGAGCAGCATCGCCTGCTACTGCTCGCTTGATGCGAGCCGAATGCGGACCGAATATGTCCGCGGTGGTGAGCTGCGCCAGTGGGCAGCATCACTCGCTATGTTGGCGAGCTGTGGGAGCATCGCTGGCTACTGCTCGCTTGATGCGAGCCGAATGCGGACCGAATATGTCCGCGGTGGGGTGAGCTGCGCCTTGCGGGCAGCGTCGCCCATCTATGGTTGGCGAGCTGTGAGAGCATCGCCGGCTACTGCTCGCTTGATGCGAGCCGAATGCGGACCGAATATGTCCGCGGTGGGGTGAGCTGCGCCTTGCGGGCAGCGTCACCCATCTATCGGTTGGCGAGCTGTGAGAGCAGCATCGCCTGCTGTGTCGCCTGCACAAAGCAAGGCGGCGGCGGGCCGGATACGCCCGCAGTGGGGCGAGCTGCGCCTTGCGGGCAGCGTCGCCCAGCTATCGGTTGGCGAGCTGTGGGAGCATCGCCTGCTACTGCTCGCTTGATGCGAGCCGAATGCGGACCGAATATGTCCGCGGGGGGCGAGCTGTGAAGCGTCACCCATCTATTTGGCGAGCTGTGTGAGCAGCATCGCCGGCTATTGCTCGCTTGACGCGAGCCGAATGCGGACCGAACATGTCCGCGGGGGGTGAGCTGCGCCTTGCGGGCAGCGTCACCCATCTATCGGTTGGCGAGCTGTGAGAGCAGCATCGCCTGCTGTGTCGCCTGCACAAAGCAAGGCGGCGGCGGGCCGGATATGCCCGCAGTGGGGCGAGCTGCGCCTTGCGGGCAGCGTCGCCCATCTATCGTTGGCGAGCTGTGAGAGCATCGCCGGCTACTGCTCGCTTGATGCGAGCCGAATGCGGACCGAATATGTCCGCGGTGGGGTGAGCTGCGCCTTGCGGGCAGCGTCACCCATCTATCGGTTGGCGAGCTGTGAGAGCAGCATCGCCTGCTGTGTCGCCTGCACAAAGCAAGGCGGCGGCGGGCCGGATATGCCCGCAGTGGGGCGAGCTGCGCCTTGCGGGCAGCGTCGCCCATCTATCGTTGGCGAGCTGTGAGAGCATCGCCGGCTACTGCTCGCTTGATGCGAGCCGGTTGCGGACCGAATATGTCCGCGGGGGGCGAGCTGTGAAGCGTCACCCATCTATTTGGCGAGCTGTGTGAGCAGCATCGCCGGCTATTGCTCGCTTGACGCGAGCCGAATGCGGACCGAACATGTCCGCGGGAGGTGAGCTGCGCCGGTGGGCAGCATCACTCTCTCTCTGTCCGCTGAAAGTAAGTTGGTAGCGGGCCGGATATGCCCGCACGGGGGGCGAGCTGCGCGTGTTGGCAGCGTCACCCATCTATCTGTTGGTTGGCGAGCTGTGAGAGCAGCATCGCCTGCTGTTGTCTTACTTTGGTAGTGGGACAAGTTTCTTCACTGGACGCTTTAAGGTGCCGCCGGATGTGCGCACCTCAGCTGTCCGGACCTCTCCATCAGCGCCCGGGAAAACTGCGATTATGCGGCCTCGCGGCCACGTGTTGCGAGGCAGCTGGCCGTCTGCGATGAGTACGGGATCACCCACCTGCAGATTAGGGCCACGGCTATGTGGCTCCCGCCGGTGTTGGAGCTCGGGTAGGTACTCACGTACCCAGCGGCGCCAGAACTGGTCGGCGAGTGCTTGTGAGCGCCGCCAGTGGCGCTTGCTGTCGATGTCGTGCTCTGTGAACACGCCAGGCGTCGGCAGCCGGGCTGAACCACCCAGGAGGAAGTGGTTCGGCGTGATGGACTCGTCATCGTCACTGTGAACTGAAACATGGGTTAGTGGTCGACTGTTGACCGTATATTCGGCCTCACACAACAGTGTGTGTAACACCTCTTCATGTGGGTGTTTTTCGTGAAGTATAGTCTGTAATGCTGTCTTCACACATCGGACTAGGCGCTCCCATGCGCCACCCATAAAAGGCGCTGACGGAGTGATGAAGCGCCATACTATGCCTCGGCGACTTGCCTCTTCTTTGAAGGCGTCTCGGAGCTCTTTGTCGGCACCGTGCATGTTGGTGCCGTTGTCTGAATGTATTTCTGTTGGACATCCTCTGCGTGCAGCGAAGCGGCGCAGTGCTAGTATCGCGGAGTCTGCGCTGAGGCTTGCGGCGATTTCCAGGTGTACCGCTCTGGTGGTCAGGCACGTAAATAGAGCCACGTACCTCTTCTGATGCTGGCGACCGACTGTAACGGATAGCGGACCGAAATAGTCGAGTCCAGTGAATGTGAACGGCCTCTGATGATGAGCTAGACGCGTTCTGGGGTGGTCGCCTGTAGCTGGTACTGGAGCGCACGCCTTCCTAATGCGACACGGTAAGCAACGTGTCACTACCATCTTCGTTGTGGGTCTCATTCTGACGACCCAGTAATGCTGTCGGACTTCATTGATGGTCATCTCGGTTCCACTGTGTTGTAAGCTGCGGTGTGTCCAGTCTATGTAGAGCTGAGTTATACGATGGTCGCCATGTAATATGGGTGGGCGCTTGACGTCTTCTGTTATTTTGTCGATTCTATCTATACGACTTCTGAGGCGTATGACGTCATCCTTCAATTCTATTTGCAACGGTCGTAGGGCGCTGTCCTTATCTATTTCTTCGTTTTCACGTAAACTTGTCAACTCGCGGGAAAACATCTGTTGCTGTACAGCTTGCACGAGTAACCTCTCCGCTTGTTGGAGGTATTCGGCTTCTATTAATTGACTATATTTTGACGTAACTGGGGACGTCACTGATGCTGTAGGAGGGGGCACTGCCGTCTTTGTACGTTTCCTCCAATCCGGATCCGCTTCTATATTTTTCCTCGTTCTTTTATAGAACGTATTTTCTTTGGGCGGCCGACATTTGGCGACGAAGCGTAGTACTGTCGCCGTCGCTCTCAACAGTCGTTCCCATTTCGAAAATCTTGCTGGATCGGGTATGACTTCTGTGAGTCTTCTATCTATATTTTCTATAGCGACTAAGGTTCGCTCCTCACCCGTCTGTTCCTCTAGTGGAGGCTTCTCTATTGGCCATGTTGTCGACTCTTCATACAGGAAGCTGGGGCCACAAAACCACTCGTGTCTCGAATCAAAGTGCTGTGGTACGTCACGAGTGGCTGCGTCTGCTATATTTTTCTTAGTGGGCACCCATCGCCAGTCTTCGACTCTACTATGCTCTTCTATGGCAGCTATGCGGTGCGCGACGAACGGTTTGTAAACTCGAGCTCCTCTTCTGATCCAGGTCAGCACGGTTTTGCTGTCTGACCAGTACGTCACGGAGGCCGGCTTGACTCCGTGTTCTCGGATGACAGCTGCAGCGACGCGGGTCCCCATCACCGCGGCCTGCAGCTCGAGTCGGGGTATCGATTGGAGCTTGAGTGGCGCCACCTTTGCCTTGGCCATGACGAGGCTCACGTGAGTCTTGCCATCTTCTGTAGAGATACGCCAGTACACCGCTGCGGCGTACGAAGTTTCGCTCGCGTCCGTGAAAACGTGGACTTGCGTTTCTATGGCGTCGCTATATCCCGGGTAACATCTTGGTACTGTGACTTGTGCAAGGTTCTGTAGATGTTGAACCCAACTTCTCCATGCTGTGGCCAAGTCTGTGTCGAACGGCTGGTCCCAGTCGACTCCTCTTCTCCATGTTTCTTGGAGTATCTGTTTGGCGCGAATCGTTACGGGTGAGGCTAGGCCGAGTGGGTCGTATAGTGACATCACTATTTTCAGCGCCTCTCTCTTTGTGGGCACTTCCTTCTGTAATACGCCACTCGGTAATCGGGCTAGGCTCAGATTGAAACCCAGCGTATCTGCTCTTGGTCTCCATATTAGGCCAAGAATTTTTTCTGTATGGTCGCCGATGTCGACGACTTCTGTCTCTATAAGCGACGGTTCTATATTTTGTATGACGTCGATGTCATTCGATACCCATTTCTTAATTTCGAAACGAGCCTGTTGGTGTATCTTCTTCACCGCTGTTGCTATGTGTGTCGCTTCTTCAACTGTTCTATAGCTATCCAGATAATCGTCCATATAATGGTTCTTCACTATTGCTTCTACTGCTTCTGGATGCTGTTCTATGTGCCGGTTCGCGTTCCAATTCTTCGCGAATATGGCCGTGCACGGTGAGCTTGCCGCGCCGAATATGATTGACGTCATTCGATACTCGTCGGGGGCTCCTTCTCTTCTATTGCCTCTCCACAAATATCGGAGGGCGTCTCTATCTTCAGGTCGTACTTTGACCTGCATGAACATTTCGGTAATGTCACCTGAAATGGCTATCGGATATCTACGAAACCTCATCATGACGCCGGGCAGCGACTGTAACAGGTCCGGTCCTGTAAGTAGGAAGTCGTTCAGCGACATTCCATTCGATTTAGCTGCGGCGTCGTGTACTATTCGGAACTTCTCCGGCTTCATGGGATTGAAGACGTCGAAATGAGGCAGATACCAGGTTCTTCCTGGCGTGGTCTGTTTGGGCGCTTTTTCTGCGTACCCTTTTGAAAGGAGCGAGTCCATCTGTTCTATATATTTATTTCGAAGACTCGGATCTTTGTCGAGCTTCTTTTCTATAGAGATCAGCCGCTTGTGTGCTGTCCCATAACTATCGGGCATTTCAAAATTGTTATTTTTCCATAACATAGCTGTTTCTATATGCCCATCTGTCAACTGTTTGGTATGTCTTTTCAAGATGTCTTCAGCCTGCTTCTCTGGATCAGAATCTGGACGCCGAGGATTAACTATTAGGGACTCGAGTGCGAAAAATTCACGAAGTTGCTCGTTCAGTCTATCGTCTCTATCTTCTCTATCTTCTCTGCATGCGCTGACGTAATGCACCTGCTGACCGAGTATTCTAGTGTGCGCGCCATGTAGCGTCCATCCAAGCGTTGTAAGTGACGCTATTGGCTGGTGCCTGGGGCCTCTTCTGACTTCACTGGCAAGGAGAAGGTGCCAGTTGTCTTGGCCAATCAAAATCTTGGGCGCGCCAACATCATAGACTAGCTGCTCTTTCAAGTCGATGAGATGTTTGCAATGTGTGACATCTTCTTCACGGACTGTCTGTGACGCGAGATTAAGCTTCGGTATGGTGCGCGCTCTGAACGGCACCCTATTTCTATGCTGACTCGCGAGTGTCACTGTGACTCTTTTCGAACAAGGAATGTCGATCATGGTGTCACCGATCGCACCAATCTTCAGTGGGTCGATCTTGCCCTCGGCTCCGACTTGGTCGGCGATGTCTTCATCGATCAACGATACGGTCGATCCATCGTCGAGTAGGGCGAACGTAGATGCCTCTCCCGCCGGTCCAATGACCCGGACCGGGATGATTTTTAAATAGGCGTGATTCGACGATGATCTTGAGCTGGCGACTGTCTCCTTGGGCTCCTTTTTGACTTCGGTCTGTCTGGGCTTTTCGGCTGCCACCGCAGCAGGCTTCTTGTCGTAATGAAGTAGCCGACTGTGCGTGGCTGTACACCCCTTGACGTCACACTTCTTCGCGTTGCATTTATGCCGCTCTCTTCTTGGCTTCAGGCAACGGAAGCACAGGTTTAGATTCTTCGCAATTTCCCATCTCTTGTTACTATTGCTATTCTTGAACTTCGAGCAATCGCGTTCTATATGGCCATCCTTCTCACACAGTCGGCACTTGCTTGCTGACTTCTCTGTTGTTGTGTGAGTCCTCTGCTGCGGTGTGCGTCGGTTGGATGAGCCCTCTGTCTTGATGTTTTCAGCAGGAGCGAAAGCGCTGCAGTATCGAGCTTGTTCGGTAATGAATTCGCTAAACAGCGACAAGTCTGGCAAGGACTGGTACTTTTCTGTATATATACGGTACCACTGTACACGTATCGAGTTCGGTAGCTTCTCTGTCAAGGTTCGCATGAGCTCGGCGTTGATCAGGTAATGATCCTTCTTCAATGCTCGCAGCGTTACTATAGCGCACCTCACGTGGCTTGCGAATGAGCAAATATCCTTTGGATTTTCACTGCATCGTGTCAGTCCTCGCAATCTATCTGTTTCGGCCTGTGCTATCGAATCTGGTCGGCCGAATTGCAGCTCGAGTTCCTTCATGATGTCATCTGGTCTTGCATGGCCGATGAGTTCTGAACTAACTGTTTCTAAAGCGCGTCCATGCAGGCTTCTTCTAAGTCTTGCTGTATTCTCGACATCGTTGAAATATTTTCGAGTTGTTTCATAAATGGCTCGAAATGACAACCATTCTGTATGCGCACCACTGAAGTTCGGTAAAGTCATAATGACCTTCGACGCCGAGGAGGAATTCTGTGACTGCTGTTCTGTTTTCTTGTCAACTAAAGATGCTATAGCAGCCGTAAGGTCCGTAACGAATGGACGTAAATTATCCTCGCTCCTATCGTCTTCTATTTTCTTCATAGGTGGTGGCTCTATCTGTTTAGCACTATCTGGATCTATGTGCGTTCGACGAGAGTCCACTATTGGTTCGAAGTCCACAGGGGGGGGCGGTTGCTGTCGACTATCACGGATGTCCCCCTCGGCGGCGTTGGTCTCTCTCTGATCAGGAACAGGTTCAGGCGCCTCTTCCAGCCAGGAACGCACGTACTCTTCATTTGAGTTTCTATCGTCCAAATATTCTTCGTCCGACTCTTGTTCGGCTCTCTGAAGTGCTAACTGGGCAAGCTCCAACTTAATCTTTAATAAGTCTTCACGAGCCTTCTGTAATTTTCTATATGACCGCGGTGACCTGTCAATGGTCGACGGCGGACGTCTATGTTCTATACGGGCGTCACCCCGGGTAGTCATTGGCAAGACTCGGCTATCTTTTCTATTTGACGGCTTCATTGTACTATCTGAAGTCGTCTCAAAGCGGGTTCCCTTCCTTGAGGTCGATGGCATCTGTTTCTGTACTGTTGTCGGCAATGGTGCAGGTACTCGTTCTATTGCTGAAGCTTCTATCTGTTCTATTCGTTCAGCGGCAGCAGGCGGAGACACGTCTTCACTGCGCTGCTGCATCGATCGCGCCGTCCCAGACGATGAAGGCGAACGCGGCGGCACCTGATGATGGATAGCAGGAACCCTCTCGGCTGGTTCCTGTATCGGAACTGTCCACGCCTCGGATGATTTGCCATGCGACCTCGTGATCGGCATTGTTGAAGTCTTCAATGAATCTTCAAAACTATTCGGTAGTCCACTGGTAAGCCTCAGGTGAAACTTCAATCCAAGTTTCCAAAAAAAAAATTTTCAAAAAATTTTCAAAATTCTTCAAAGTCCCCAATCTTCAAAAAATTTTCTAAGTTCGGATTGACTGAAACTTTTCTAAGTCCCAGACTGTTCAAAATCTTCTATGTGTGAAGTCGATCGAAATTCTCTAAGTCCAAAATTCTTCAAAAATATTCCAAGTCCCGCTTGATCAAAACTTTTCTAAGTGTCAGGTTGTTGAAAATTTTCCAAGTTCAAAATTCTTCAAAAATTTTCCAAGTCCCGGATTGTTGAAAATTTTCTAAGTTCAAAATTCTTCAAAAAATTTTCCAAGTTCAAAATCTTCAAAAATATTCTAAGTGTCGGAACCCCTCAAAATTTTCAAAGTGTGAAGTCGTTCGAAATTTTCTAAGTTCAGCTTGATTAAATTTCTTCTATGTTGTTGCTTCACTATCAATGTGCCTAGGGGTAGTTTTCTTGAAGGGATGATTTCTTCAAGGTCCGACTTCTATTCAGCTTCTAGGGACACCCTTCGTGTCTTGAAATGTTGAAGGGTAGTTTTTTCTTCAAGGGGGTGCGACTTCACAATAGGGGTTGCGCCTTCAGGGTAGCTGCGTGGTTCTATAAATCCAACTTCCAAATAGCTAGATCAGGCTATCTTTAAAATATCCGGCTCCGATGGACCAGAAAATGTACGGGGCGGACGTGATCGACTGGACTGTAGGGTGGCCAGGGTAGGTTATCCTATTCTTCGAAAGTGGACTGTATGGTGACAACCCACCTAGGTATAAATGATCCAGACGCGTTGACACTCCGTCTATAAGCTACGGGCCATGAGGATGCAACCCTTAGCTGAATACTTGCTATACTTGCTGTTATTGACACAGTATATAGGGGTAGGTATAGAGGGCTTACCAATAAAGTCACAATAAAACACTATTTAACTTGTTCACTATTCACTTAGCGATTTGAAGGGTGAAATTCGCGACTATATGATTCTACATTTAGGTATAAATCCAAATTATCTTGACAATGACTACAAATTTAATAAACTTCCTATTTTACTATTGTACGGCGTAACTGTACCGTATCGACACCCAAAAAATCACCGTGTGTGATGAAGTTTATTAACACTAATTTTCACTATGTCTATCCTAGAATTTAGGCTATATCTAGGCTTAGGTCTATGTGAGTAGGGGTTGTCGTACCTTTATGGATAGCCCTCGGTAAGCTCCATACAGCGGAGACGAATTCACCCCTTCATCCCCTTCCATGTAGGGGTGGGATGCCAAAAACTATACAAAACTATTGTAGGCACGAAGCTATTACCTACTTGGGGTGAATTTACCGTAAAACTATGCTAGGAGGGCTATACAGCTATATGTATCTCTATAGATACGACAACCCTCTACAAAACTACATATGTTTCAACCCTGTCACTTAAGGGGTTGCAACTCTATAAGCGTATATGTTTCAGGGGGATAAAAATAAACAGTTTTATTTAAACCTAAATTACGGCTTTATGCCTGCATACACTATAGACATCTATATATCCCCTGAAAGGATTTTTCAAGGCGGTTCTATTTCAGACATTTAGAAGTCTAGAATCTAGACTTGTTTTTTCGGAAAAGGAAGAGGGTAGATGCAAAGTGTTTTATTTTGTGCATACCTTCACTAGGGCTATTTATAAAAAACTGTTGACCAATCACGTACCAGCACCCTCCTGCTCTGTGATTGGTCAGTGTCGCGTTTAGCTATGCGACTACCTTTGACCTAATATTTCAAGTCTCAAATTACCAAGCCCTTTCTATTTACCTATGTATGTCTGTCTGTGTGTGTATATACCTCGATTACCTTATATACCACCGATATACCTTTATATACCTTTATATACCTTGATTACCTTCATATACCTTCGATTACCAGGGTTACCATGTGTTTACTGTTATGTGTAAGGGATAGGATACCCTACCTAACTATATTCTATCTATTTGGAAGAAATAAAGGCTCCAAGGGCTTATATACTGCCTCTTGAGAGCAAACAACTGTAACGAATGTGTTTTATTTCAATAACAAACTATGTATCAACTATAGCTACCTATAACTATCTATACTATGCAGCTTTATCTGTTACAGCATTCTATGTGTTAACTAACTACCTATAACTACCTATACTATGTAGTCGCGGTTTTATTTATTTGCAACATTCTATGTACTACTATAGCTACCTATAACTACCTATACTATGTAGCTAAGACGCATCGTCGCGAACAGATAGCAATAAAAGACATACATATCTACAGTTGCGACGCTGTCCGTTGGAGTCTTTTTTTTTTCTGGATGGGAAATCATCAAATGACTTTTGCGCTGGACGGAGCGGAAGAGATTGTCAGACTCTTACTGATTAAAACCCACCCGTGCTTCTCCTAATGCCCTTTGCGTTCCAAGGCCGCAGTGACTCTTTCGAACAAATTCCGTAACCCTAGCAGGCACTGACCCTATGGGTCTGTGAGACTCTTTAATAGCTGTCTGTAATTTGTAGACCCATCTTCGCATATACGCATCCAAAAATTATGTGATTCATATTTGTGCTATCTACACTAATATTATAAAGAGGAAAGATTTGTTTTTTTGTATAATAAATAATAAACTCAAAAACTACTGTGCCGATTTCAAACATTCTTTCACCATTTGAAAGCTACATTCACCCTTCACTATTCATAGGCTATATTTTATCCCCATATTCCCACGGGAACGGGAACTACGCCGGTAAAACCGCGGGGCGCTGCTAGTTAACTATAATCTGCACCAAGTTCCAACATTTGCCCCCTCAACCGCGCATCGACGACTCCCATAAATTGTATACCGGCTCAAGAGTTCTCGAGAGGGATAGAACGCGTCAAAGTGAACTCCAGGACACTCCAGCATTCTCATCCTCCATTCATGTTGTGTCATAAATATCTCGTCTTGTCATTTACAAATTTTATGTTTAGACTTGAAAATCTTTGGAGGCCGAGTGATGATATTTGAGTTTTGGATCGGCCTTAGCAATTTGGGACAGGAAATTTTGCTGAATGGCTTTCTTTTACTCTAAAGAAGGAGAGATGAATATATGCAAAATATGTATGTCAAACCTTCATCTATACTAATATTATAATGAAGAAAGATTTTTTTGTTTGCACCGAATAAGCTCCGAAACTACTGGACCGATTTTAACGATTTTTTCTCCAACGACTATATTATCAGCGAGTAACATAGGCTATATTTTATCCCCGTATTCTCACGGGAACAGGAACTAGGTACGCGAGTGAAACCGCGGGGCGCTACTAGTAGTATATATTGAAACGAATAGAAGTTGGTGACAAAATTGTAAGGTATTTTACTCGGGCGCTAAACTCGTTACAAAATAACGTTAAAGTTTTAAAAAAAGATGCACAAATTGTTTACTGATTCGTATCCTAGCGTAGGAAACTACGTTGTTCCATAATCTTAGTTGTTATTATAGAACATTGACACCACCATAGAGATCGTAAATAATGAACCATTTCCCCAAACCAACGACGCGAAACTAACCAAATATTTAATAACAGTAATTATTACATACAAACCCGCAAATTGGCTTATGGCCAAAATGATAATATAATTATTCGTAAAGCTCTAACAACATATTCTGTCCGTGACGAAGGGAATCCATTTAGGGGTGATACATCTGCCATAATATCGTCATAAAATAATCTCATTAGGGGAGGGGGTGTATTCGGACGTGCGTGAGGCCGGGTCGGGCGTGTCGCGACAGCCCTGCGGACGCACGGGATGTAACTTGTTATGAACTTGCTTCGTATGTATTAACTGGGTTTTTGGTAGCAGCGCCCCGCAGTTTCACCCGCATAGTTTCCGTTCCCGTGGGAATATGGTGATAACATATAGCCTACTAGCAGCGTCCCGCGGTTTCACCCTCATAGTTTCCATTCCCGTGGCAATATGGTGATAAAATATAGCCTACTAGCAGCGCCCCACGGTTTCACCCGCGTAGTTCCCGTTCCCGTGGGAATATGGTGATTAAATATAGCCTACTAGCAGCATCTCGCTGTTTCGTCCGCGTAGTTCCCGTTCTCGTGGGAATACGCGGATAAAATATAGCCTATGTTACTCAGGGTGAATGTAGCTTTCTAGTGGTGAAAGAATTTTTGAAATCGGTCCAGTAGTTTTTGAGTTTATTCGTTACATATTATTCTATTCTATTCCATTCTATAGATACAAAAATACGATATAATTATCTCATATAATGTAGTATTAAGTATAGATGAGTATCTAAGATATCACCCGGGGATAGTGTAGCTTCCCAACTGTGAAAGAATTTTTAAATCGGTTCAGTGGTTTTGGAGCCTATTCAATACAAACAATCAGTGAAATATTTCCTCTTTATAATATGAGTATATGAACCTACCATTAGAACGTTATTGTGCAGTCATTGCTTTTAATCGGTTATCAAAAAGTATTACGAGACCATTGACCGACCAATGATCGAACATTAGGAATTTAGCAGATTACGAACTTTTAGCAAAATGATAATGGGATCGTGTTGGAATGACTTTATAAAAATAGCAGACTTCCCTGGCTGTTGAAAAACAGAAAAAGATATTTTCATGAAATTCGCTAACCATAGAAAAGTAGTTAAATTAATCATGTTTACCTTGGCAATCTCTTGGTGGTCAAAGTTAAAGTCAATTCATTTATTTCAACTAGACCATTAAAAGGCACTTTTGAACGTCAAAACCGTTTGAAAACAAAAACAGTATAGTGACTCTAGTTGTCCATTCGCAAAAAGTAGATTCTTATGAAGAAGAACGGACATAACTCATAGTTACTATTTTTATTTTAAATATACGTTTTACAATATTTGTATAAATTAATCAATTGATTATATTATTATGTGAGGACGATGCACCCAAATAACACTTAGTGTATCTCGTGTGTATGCAGTGTATCTCGTACGCACTAGGTGGGCACAAGAGCTGCCTAATAAACAGGAAAATTCAAGACATATTTTATTGAAATTTTCCATCATGTTTCAGGAACTTTTAACAAAAACACAGATATGAATACTTAGCAAGTTCTAAGAAATCTTTCATAACAGCCTTACAATATTCTTTTCTGAACTTTGAAAGCTGTTTTTGCATACCTTTGAAAAATACTTTTCACGAAACGAATTTTCATAACATTACTAGGAATGCTAATAAATTCTCTTCAAAATCCATCCATACCAATATTATAAATGGGAAAGTAATTCTGTCCGTCTATTTGTTACCACCTTACGTCTTATCGGCTGAACGAATTTTACTGAAACTTGCCATACGAGTAGATCATATCTTGGAACAAGGGAAACGATACTATGAATATTTTTATACCTATTATGTTCTCTTGGGATGATTTCCGACTCTCACGCGGTGACTTATTCCGCCCTAGTTATGTTCCTAGTAATATAATATTAATATTCATAATTAATTATAATCAACCTTTTAATGTTCCCACTGCTGGGACACATGCCTCCTCTCTAGGAGAGGGAATGAGCCGTAACCCACCAGAAGGGCCCAGTGCGGGTGAATGAAATACACCATTCATCATAGTTAATTAGTTGCACAATATTTTATCTCACTAGATCTTAATCATTGGAATTATAATAAATCACAAATCTGGTCATCGTAACTGACGGAGCGTGTCGTGGTTGGCATGTAAGAATTGATCCCAAATCGTGACCAATGATTGATGACCACGTAGTATGTACCACGATGTCATTGATCGTGTGTGTTTTTGCGAACTCCTAAAGTTAACTCTGCACAAGTAAATTATTCCTATTTAGCCAAATTAATTAAGCCATCGGACCTTTTATCTCGGAAAATGCTGGCAAAAGCTAGTATGTAATAAATTAATGCTCTTATTGCGGTACAGTTTTGAACAATAGTGTAAGTAAATGTCACACACGTTCCCGCAGGCCTGTTCAAGCCGAATGCTTGACGCGGCACCCTTTAATAACCCGCGGTCGTCAAACGAATGTATTTAGCTTTTTATATCTCACGATTTTTGAAATGGCTGACTTTTTGCGGGCTGTTTATTGTTTATTGTATACTAGCTGCTGCCCGCGACTTCGTCCCCGTAGAATCCCCGATTTTAAAACATTCTTTATCGCTGCTCCGCTCCTATTAGCTTAAGCGTGATGTTATATAGCCTAAAGCCTTCCTCGATAAATGGTCTATTCAACTCAAAAAGAATTTTTCAATTCGAACCAGTAGTTCCTGAGATTAGCGCGTTCAAACAAACAAACAAACAAACACACAAACAAACAAACAAACTCTTCAGCTTTATAATATTACTTTCTTTCTTATTGTATTACAATAAGAAAGAAAGAAAAAGAGTTTTCTATTTTTTTCCTCAGAATAATCCTGCAACATCTTCAGATTCAGATTCAGATTATATTTATTTTGTAAAACATGAGTACAGTAAAGGTCTTATGATATTAATTATAAAGTTGCTACATGTTTTGCCATTAATGGCGTACAAAATCAGTGGAATTAATAATATCAAAATTTCAATTACGTTTAAACTATAATATATTAAATAAAATTTCATTCAAAATTGCCATGTCAAAGTTTAAGTCGAATTCAAATTACAATGTCAAAAATTCAAGTCCAATTCAAAAATCTCAATGTCAAAATGTAAGTTTAATTAGAAATCATAATGTCAAAATTTAAATACAACTCAAATAATGTCAAAATAAACATTAAACTTTCACTTTGTCATAATTAAAATTAATTTCGAAATTCTATACAAGCGTAGCATCGTTTAGAAATTCATCTACACTGTAATAACACTTGTCAAGTAGTAAATCCTGAAGGGTCTTTTTAAAATTTGTTTAGAGGCATACATTTTATTAAATTAGGTACCTATTTTATTATAAATATTTGGAGCCATCCCAAAGAAACTCTTTTTCAATAAAGCAGTTTTACAGTTGTGTTGACATAGTAAATTTTCATATTGGGTACGAATTGAAGTTCTCTTAACTGCTGAAAATTTTTGAAATAATTGTGGATTTGCTTTGACAAATAACGCAGTTTCTAATATATACAGAGATGGAAAGGTTAATATTTTTAATTTTCCAAAGTAAGGAACGCAACTGTCCGTTGTTCTTAGACCACACATTGATGGTACTCCCTTTTTTCTCCTAAAATTGTTTGTCCGAAAATCATTATCCATAACACGTTTGCTATAAACTGCAGTAACCATAATGTTCAAAATCCCTAAATTTTGTTTAACATAATTATCTTTACTTCTAAAAGTATTCTGTCATAATATCGAGTACTATAATAATTTAATCTCCGAATTTTACATGACCTATAGTCATATGTTCTAAGTATTGTGTTAAATAATGTGTATTATTCCGAATGTTCATTTATAATAAAAAAAATAGTCCTAAAACATTTGCTAAAAAATAGGTTTTAGTGACAGAAACGAATCGTTGTAAATCCGACTCCACGCAGTCTTGTCTGCCCTACCCCTAGAGTGTAATTTAAAATCGCGTAGGCGCGGAGGGGCGAGGCGGCGTGCGGTGGTGAGTGTTAAACCCATCTGCGACGATAAACTTGCGTGGGACCGCTGGAGCCCCGCAGCGCCGGAGCCGTCACAGAAACCATGCCTGCTGCATGTTGCTTGCTTGCTTGCATGCTGTATGCTTGCTTGTATGCTGCATACTTGCTTGCATACTGCATGCTGCGTGCTTGCTTGCATGCTACATGCTGCGTGCTTGCTTGCATGCTGCGTGCTTGCTTGCATGCTGCGTGCTTGCTTGCATGCTGTATGCTTGCTTGCATACTGCATGCTTGCTTGCATGCTGCATACTTGCTTGCTTGCATGCTGCATACTTGCTTGCTTGCATGCTGCATGCTTGCTTGCATGCCGCATGCTGCGTGCTTGCTTGCATGCCGCATGCTTGCTTGGTTACAAAAACCAGATGTTCACAATCAACTGCTTTATTGAGTACATGTATAATATATTTATAATAAAAAATATAATGCAAAATCAGATATTTTTTAATTATAACAAATGAGATAAGTTCATAGCAAAAACTTTGTTAGACAAATTTGTTCTAAGAATATTATTATTATAAATAAACATTATGTAATTAGAATTTAGGACTTAAACCTTTTATTGAAAACGGTTTTATATCTTTTGTATATTATTGTTTGTAATATTTATGACAAACGGATTTAGGACATATTATAATTAGCGATTTCAATTTTATGACTTGTGATATTATGTGATATTAAGTTCGGGTAAGTTATCATTCGGACAAATGATGATTAGGATAAAAAAAGTTATGGAATTTTAAATTATGGATAAAAAAGTTAGCTGACACAATAGAGAACCCACATTGATCGTATACACCTTTTTTGCATCCTGAATACAAGCTCTCTATTAGTTGAGTGTCCCCAGAAAACAACACCATATCTCAAAATAGAAGCGACCAGTCCATGATAGGCTGTTAGTAGTGTGTCATTACTGACTTTTTTGGATAATTGGAGTAATAGGTATGCAGATTTACTTAAACGCTTAGATATTTCCTCCAAGTGAGGTTTCCAGGTTAGTTTATTGTCTATAGTTATACCTTTTTTTTTTTTTTTTTCTGGATGGGAAATCATCAAATGACCCCTCCCGCCCTGGGTGGAGCGGTAGGGAGTGTCAGACTTTTACTGACTAAAACCCACCCGTGATCCTTCTTGTGCCCTATGCGTTCCAGGGCCGCGGTAACTCTTTCGAACAAATTCCGCAACCCTAGCAGGCACCGACCCTATGGGGCCCCGTCCTCGGTGCTGACGGCTCCTTGTGACGCGCGTGGAACACAACGCGTCGTCGACTCAACCTGGTATCGGACGGCGAGCCACCCACGCTCACCGTCCCCAGGCATCAGCCACTGCGCGATAGCACAGCGGCCGACTTGTCTCTGGAGGGGGCCGAAATGGGACCATTACTGGCACTCCATCTCAGCACCCTCCCGAGTGTTGGGAGTCACAGCACACGCAGCAGAAGCGGCAGTGGCGGCGACAGAAGCCGCGGCGGCGGCAGAGGCGGCGGTGGCGGCGGACCTCTTGCCCCTGATCGGGGCGGATGGCGCGCAGGCCCTTCCCCCAGCCCAGTGCTCGGCCGGCTTGCCAACAGCCGCACATACACTGCAGTGCGGCGTGGCCTCGCAAGAGCCGGCCTTATGACCGGGCTGACCACAGCGGAAACAGAGTCCGCTGCGGTCGACCTCCGAGGGGCACATAGCTCCCGTGTGGTTGCCCACATGGCAGCGGTAGCACCTCAGAGGTCTGGGTTCCAGCAGTTTTACCCGCGCAGACACCCATCCCACCAAGAGCCTTCGGCCCTCCGACACAGTTCTGGCCGCCGTCACGGGGCAGCTCACCACAAGGGTTTGCATGCCCGTGTTGTCAGGCCGGAGGGTGCCCGCCTTGACGAGCTCGGCAGAGCACCCCCCAGTCCTGGCGACGGCGGCCACAACTTCCTCCTCCGTCACGGAGTCATCCAGGCCCACTATGCGCATGTCGATGCGCTTAGTCGGCCTGGACACCCGGACCTCGTCCGCGGGTAAGACCGCCCTCAGCCTTTCGGCCAGGGCGTCCGCGAACGGGCCACTCTCCGCTCCGGCGAGCTCGAGCTTGCGGGCACCGGTTAAGGTCCTCCTGACCCCGATGCCCCCGCTGATGCCCAGCTCTTGGAGGCTCACCGCCTCCTTCGCCCGCTTCAGTACGGCGAGATACGTCACGCCCCTCTGTTCCGCTTCCGGCTGCAGTGTGAGCACTACAGCCGCGGATTTCGGGGCGCGAAGAATCGCCGCAATGGCGTTGGCCTTCCGCCGCTGCCTCCTCGCCTTGTTTTTGGCCGCTTTCGCGGCCCGCCGCTTCTGGCCAGCAACCTGCCACTCGGCCTCGGCCGCAGGAGGGTCCGAGGGTGGGGGTGGGGGCGGCTGCGGCACCGCTGGCGCCGCAGCCTTAGCCGCTCCTCCAGCCTTCCTCCTACCTCTCTTCACCGGGGCCGCCTTGGTCGTCGTTGCTGGCGTCGCAGTCGCCGGCGTCACAGTCGCCGGCGCTGGCGCCGGCGCGGCTCCGCCCTTGGCCTTCGCCTTCGCCTGGCCAGACGTTCCCGGGCCGGCAGCCACGGCGGCCGCGTACGAAGCCGCCTTTTGATGTCCCGGGGGCCCCCTTGTCGCCGCCAACGGGGGACGCCGGACCATGTCCTCCAGTACGGAGACCTGCCTCCGGAAGGGAGCCAGCTCCTGCCGCACCAGGTCCCGTACCTGGCTCAGCACTTGGCCTCCCTCCGGCGCTGCCGGACTCAGTCCCCCTCGCGGCTCCACAGAGGCCGCTCTGGCCATCCCCGCCAGGTCCCTCCGGAGCGACTCATTCTCCCGAACAAGTCGCTCCGTAAGAACTGCGAGGCGGGCGACCTCCGCCCGCAACTCCGATGCCTCCTTTGAGGCAGGTCCACCAGCGTTGGCTGCCGCTGCCGCCAGGATGGAGGCTTTGGCCGCGCCGATGGCCTCCCGCTTTGAGGACTGCTTCCTCTTGAAGGCCACAGCGCGGATCGCGGCCTCCACGACCTCCGCGAACTAGGCCTTCTGCTCCTCAATAGTTGGAGGCACCTCTCCCGGGGGCTCCGAGTCGTCCGAGTCGAGAAGAGGCGGAAGAGTAGAGGGAGCCCTGCGACCGCTCCCTCCAGGGCGACGCCCCTCCTCCACTAACCTCCCGGCCCGACGCTCCTCCCGGGTAGAGGGAGCCAGCCCCCTCCCTGCCTCACAGCCCCTGCCCCGCCTAGCGGTGGGGATCTTGCGGGCGGAGGCAAGCTCGCCTTCAGAGGTCGACTCCCCGTCGTCCTCCCGCCTGGGCCGCTTGCGGAAGAACTTGGCGTTCTCCGCAGCAGCCCCCCCTCTTTCCTCTCCAGAGCCCGCCGAGCTGACCGTTACTAGGTCAGGTGCAGAACCAGAATCCGATTCTGCACCTCCCCGGCGCTCAGGCGAACCCTCCTCAACACAATCGAACGCCATCAGCTCCTTGTAAGAAGCGGATCCGGATGACGTCGATTCGGAGCCTCCTCGGCTCTTGTTGCCACTGGCAAGCGGAAGGCGTTTGGTGCCCACCCCAGAGTACGGAGGGCAGCCCGCCGAAGCGGGGTGGGATTCCCCGACCGCTGAGCAGTCGGGACCCACCTGGGGACTCATTTTGCAAAAGCCTTGTTCCATCGTGTTCCTTTTAGAGGGTGCGGTCCCTTACTCCTCCGCCCTTTCTCCATCACAGGGCCTCTCCTCCCACCCGCTCACTGCCCTCACAGCCACGTCTGATGAGCAGACGCGTACCAGAAGGCAGTGAGCGGGATTCCTCGCGTGTGTGTCTCTCTTGGTCTGATCCCTCACTTGCGACCTTCCGGCATGAGTGGCTCTACCGGGAAAGCTCGCAAGATCATTGAGACGCTCAAGCCCCACCACGACGACAACGTGGAGACACATTCGGTGGGGGTCTATAGTTATACCTAAGAATTTTGTATTTGTAACTTCATCATCACAGTTATTGTAGGCAATGTTAACTGGTGGATGCTTACGACGCTGTTGGAAATGGATAACTTTTGTTTTGTTTAGGTTAATTACTAGATTATTTTTCTCAAGCCAATTTATAATGTCACTTAGAGAACTATTAATAACTATTAATGTCAATTTCATATTCATTAGGGTTAGTATAATCTACAATAGCCGTGCTGTCATCTGCAAAAAGTACCATTTTATGATTAATAGCTTTCGGGAGATCATTTATGTATATTAAGAAAAGTGGTGGCCCCAATACGCTATATCTTCAAAAAAAGTTTTTTTATTTCTCAATTTCTTATTTTTGATTCTACATCTATACTAATATTATAAAGCTTAAGTGTTTGTTTGTTTGTTTGAACGCGCTAATCTCAGGAACTACTGGTCCGATTTGAAAAAATCTTTCAGTGTTAGATAGCCCATTTATCTAGGAAGGCTATATATCATCACGCTAAGACCAATAGGAGCGGAGCAGTCATGAAAAATGTGACACAAACGAAGTTGTGCGGACAGCTAGTATTAAATAATACAAAAAGTTAGGTTCCATCCACTCTGCTAACCCCGTAAGAGTCTGGCAGTAAGTACACAAATCAAATTCAAAGTATGCAAATTTGAGCGTTTTTTCATTATAACTTTATATAGACTGTGCCCGTACAGTATTAAAAAACGTAAGCAAATGATAGATTTTTCATACACTTAAAACCGTCTAGCATATTCAGCCTTTTAATGTTCCCACTGCTGGGACACAGGCCTCCTCTCTAGGAGAGGGAATCCCTCCGTAATCCACCACGCGGGCCCAGTGCAGATTGGTGAATGTCACATGTCTTCGAAGTTTTGGTTAATAGGACATGCTGGTCGGTTTCCTCACAATGTTTTCCTTCACCGTTGTGAAAGCAGTGGTGATGAAATTAATTACACAAAGTAATGCGCCTGGCTGGGTTTGAACCCGCAACCTACACTTCGTAATCGGGGCCGTTACCACTTGGCCACCACTGCTCTTCGAAACTACACACAAAAAACCGTCTATAACAATACAAAGATAGATTTATTTGTCAAAACATGCGTATACAAGCAGACAATGGGCGACAGGGCTTACAGATAACCTTTGGATGGACTGAACTAAAGGAGATGGATAACGATTTCCAGGGCAAGTTGTCGGTCTGAGGTTTCTCCAAAACTCTTTGATCCGATTCGCTCTAAAACCTTTGTACGCCTTCAGTCGAAAAATAAAACAGGTCGATGTAAAAAAGGCCTTAAAACTTACGAAGACGTCAGTCGTTCTAAAATCGTACATACAAGCATTTGCTGCGACTTTCCTCGAATCCCTTCTGACGTTAGAAATTCTTCAGTCCGCTTTGTCTCCATAATTGTCTTACGGTATTTAATCGTCATTCTTCCTTTGCAGAACACATTTAAGGAGTTATGGAAGATTTTTCTCGTATTCCCCTGTAATAAAAATATCTGCTTCGTTTTTCTCGCGAAAAAATTAAGATACCGTGTTTGTAGAATTTAATATTTCTTTGCGTGAATTCTTAACAAACGTTTGTAATATTAATATAGGTGTATCAGTAGAATGTTTAATCATATATCTTTTGGCTGTATCTGAGGATATTAAAAATGTTCGTTCCGCATAACAATATTAGAAGAATGATGAAACATTTTGATCAAAGAAATGAATTGATGGCAAGTTTAACTGGAATTCTTTATGCTGAGTTCTTTGACATCGGGACTCGGTACTCGTAAGTGAACTGACTCCGATACTAACGATATGTACATATATACGGTTGTGTTCACTCAGTAATATCGAAAAGAGAAAAGTTTCCCTTGCCTGCTCCAAGTTTGCAATAGCAACTGATTTTCAAAGTTTAAATAATTTTGTCTTCATGGAGGAGCGGAGAGGAGCTCGTGGCTAAAGAATAACAGCCGCGCAGATCGATCTTCAAGGTTAAGCAACGCTTGCCAAGGTTGGTCTGTGGATGGGTGACCATCTTAACATACCGAGTTTCCTCCGTGCCTCGGAAAGCACGTTAAGCCGTTGGTCCCGGCTGTCATTTGTAGATCTTTGGCAGTCGTTACGGATAGTCAGAAGCCAGAAAATCTGACACCAGTCTTGCCAAGAAGTACCGTGTTCCCCAGTTATTGGGTTGGGGAGGTCTGGTAGGCAGCCGCTCCACGTTAAATACTGGTATTCAGCTGAATCAGGTATGACTGGAAGCCGACCCCGATATAGTTGGGAAGAGGCTAGGCAGATGATGAAATAATTTTGTCTTCTACCTTATTGAGCGAATATCGATAGTTCGAGTGTTTAAAATCTTTTTAATGATCACATTTTAATAACTGAATATAAAAGTGGGAAAGTATATGTCACCGCATAATTGTAAAATACGTAAGATTATAAAATATCTTGAGAGATTGTATAGTCTCGATAAATTGTCAACTGAATATATGGATTTTTTTACGCATCAGAATTTGATAAACGTAGTAATAAACTGACGAGATGTTGGCGGGCAATCGTTTTACGGTTTTACAATTTATCGGATTTTCTGGACTAGTCAAATTGCGGTACACAGGGCACAGGGAACTTAGGACTCCCCAACACGAATAGATTAGGTGATATTTTAAACCTTGCAGGCAGAAATAGGAGCCCCGCGTAGCTTGGATCCGTCCTCTTCTGGAATGTTGAAATTGTAATACTAAACGTTTTGTTACTTGCTGTTCTAATTTTCTTTTTTATGCGTAAAACAGAATTGTTGACAATTCATCGAAAGTTTACAATCTCTCAGGTTATTTTATAATTTTGCGAAGTTTGCAATTTTCTAACGACATATACAATACTAGCTGCTGTCCGCGACTTCGTCCCCGTGGAATCCCCGATTTTAAAACATTATTTATCGCTGCTCCGCTCCTATTGGCTTAAGCGTGATGATATATAGCCTAAAGCCTTCCTCGATAAAAGGTCTATTCAACCCAAAAAGAATTTTTCAATTCGAACCAGTAGTTCCTGAGATTAGCGCGTTCAAACAAACAAACAAATTCTTCAGCTTTATAATATTAGTATAGATATATTATTTATACTGAGAACTTATCAGTTTACTCATTCCAAGCGATAAAACTGAGTGTTTACAAATTACCGATTTACTATTTGTTTTGTTTCTTTTGGGCTCATTATCAGGTGACAGCGTTGAGGACGAATCTATACTAATATTATAAAGCTGAAGAGTTTGTTTGTTTGTTTGTTTGAACGCGCTAATCTCAGGAACTACTGGTTCGAATTGAAAAATTATTTTTGGGTTGAATAGACCATTTATCGAGGAAGGCTTTAGGCTATATATCATCACGCTAAGACCAATAGGAGCGGAGCAGCGATAAAGAATGTTTTAAAATCGGGGATTCCACGGGGACGAAGTCGCGGGCACCAGCTAGTTTGTTGATACAATATTATAGTTTGTCGTTAGTTTAGTTTGTTGGCTAACACGGCCGATGCCTGTTGGTAATTTGATAAATTATAGGTATAGAATATTCTTGTTTAATTCTCAGTACATTGTCGTGATCTCGCCCTTGTTTACTGGCCATTTGTGCGATGTGGCCAGCTCTCTCCCGCTTTAGCCCAGCTGTTTTTACCTCAGCATACGCTACTAGAATTCTCGAGCATTGGGTGTTTTTGACGCGATCTGCTCGCATAAAACCTATTTATGCTCAAAATTATGACTTTGAATTATGAAAAGACGTCACCATCCAGGCCCGTCGCGGCGACGCTGGCACAGTAGAAATATGGAACAATACAGAAACTACGAACAAACGGTCGAAACGGCACACTCACACAGACGCGCACATCTACGAGGCCCCTAAGGGACTTTCGCCACAGTAGAAATATGGAACAGTACAGAAACTACGAACAAACGGTCGAAACGGCACACTCACACAGACGCGCACATCTACGAGGCCCCTAAGGGACTTTCGCGGTGCGCTCAGTGGCGGGTGCCGTGTTCATAGATAATACCTACCTACGCTATTATAATGGCTATAGGTGGACCGCTCAGGTTTTCGTTTTGCAAAAACTGTGTACCCAAGCACAGATTTTTAATACTAGTATTAAATCCTTATACCGAAGACTAATTTTAATTTATATTGTATTTTAATTTAAATAACATATGGAATAAATTAATCCTTATGAGTATGAAAAAATAAATGACCATAATTTTACAACAACATTATATTCTAGTCGTTTTAATGTTTGTTCGGGCATAACTCCGTCGCTTGCCAACCGATTTGAAAAATTATTTTTTTGTTGGAAAGGGTATAACATCCCAAATGGTCCCATGAAAATTTTATCGAAATCAAACAAGCGGGTTTTTGTCAATTTCAATAAATGATAGCAAATCTGTCGGGATAGCTGAAATCGCATGTTTGTTTATTGTTTACACCAATTTATACCACGTACGCTGTGATGGATATGTTTAGCTGGGAGTGAACCACTAAAAAGTGAAAAATAAAAAAACTTTTTACAAAAAATACAACCGACTTCTAAACAAAAAAAAACAAAAAGTACAAAATATCTTTAATTTCGGAACTCGGGGTTTTTGATTGCTTTTTTGTTTTAAAAAATACAACCGACTTCTAAACAAAAAAAAACCAAAAAGTAGGTACAAAATAACTTTAATTTCGGAAGTCGGTGTGTTCAAATCAAAAAAGCAATCAAAAACACCGAGTTCCGAAATTAAAGTTATTTTGTACTTTTTGGTTTTTTTTATTTAGAAGTCGGTTGTATTTTTTGTAAAAAGTTTTTTTATTCAACATACAGAAATCCTTCATCAAAATTTTAGGGCAGATATTAGGTATAAGAAATGGAATAAAATGGCATAGAAATGATAAACAATATTCAGTTTGTATTTTTTTTTACAATGGCATTATTTACATTTTGACCAAAGATGATTTTGATTGATTGATTTTTGTTTTGATTTGGTTGATTTTGATGGAATATAAACATGCACTAACGCATTTTCGCGTGACTATTTCTCCCAGTTAACTCCTACCGCAAGTCGTGTTAAAGAACTTCGTTCCAATAAAACACTTATTGCAAACATTAAAAGTGACAACCCTAGCTCTCTACTGGAGCGTAGGTAATTATTTCAACAAATGGGCTTAGTTTCCATACTGTTCCATATTTTTACTGTGCTTTCGCGGTGCGCTCAGTGGCGGGTGCCGTGTTCATAGATAATACCTACGCTATTATAATGGCTATAGGTGGACCAAAAAAGCAATAAAAAACACCGAGTTCCGAAATTAAAGTTAAACACATCAAAAGTATCTAGGGATCAACATATATTTTTGCAATAACTTTCCTCCTGATTGATATTAATTAAAATTTTCTTTAAGGATTCATCAAATAAAGTGTTTTCGTTTGTCACAGTAACGATAAACCAAGTCACCTTTGCATTAATAAAGAAATTTGCCATTTTCCTAATAAAGGGATTTTTGACATTTGAACCACTAACATTAAAGTTCGAAAAAAAGACTGAAATAACAGTTTTCTTTAAAATTTTATTGGGTAACTTAAACAATTAATAATCCGTGTTTCTACCGCGAACACTAACAACACAAGAACATCGGTTTGGCATACTCAAAATGAGTTCATCCAAATCACGCTGTGGAATGGCCGCCCATGTTCGTTGCAACAACAAAAAAAGGTCTTCTTGCGACTGGATACCCTCCATATTCGGCAGAGCTATTCTCTGTAGCATATCCCATGCATGCTCAATCGGGTTCAAGTCTGGCGACTGAGCAGGCCAGGGCAGGACATTGATGTTAGCTGCGGCGAGAGTCTGTCTTACAACTCTTGCGGTGTGCGGTCGTGCATTATCATGCATTAACTGAAATAAGGGACCGATTTGCACTTGTAGAGGAACGATGACGTCTGATACAATCGTCTCAGCATAAATTTGAGCGTTGAGGTTGCCTCTGATCCAAATCAACTCAGTTCTTCCGCCGATCCAAATACCCGCCCATACTATGATGGTTCCACCACTATAAGGATGGACTTCCTGGCAGGATTTTAATCGCTGTTGGCGTCCAGGGGTTCTCCAGTGTCGTATACGTCTTGTATCCGGTCTCATACCAAAACGAGACTCATCAGAAAAGCACACGAAACGCCATTGTTCTTCTGCCCAATTTCTGTGTTCAAGAGCCCATTGATATCGAATCCTACGATTGTGCATTGCTATAGGTGGTACCCGTAGCGGTCTTCGGGAATGAAGGTTCACTTCATGCAAGCGGTTTCTGACTGTTTGGTCGCTAATTAAGTTCCCTGAAGAGTGATGAAGCCTCACGGCTAACATCATGGCGGTTATTGTTGGAGCTCTTCGAGTTAAGATTTGAATGTATCGGTCTTGTCTCCGTGTGGTGCAGCGATACCGTCCTCCATGGCGCTCAGCCAAGGTAAGCGAAGAGCTCTGCCGAATATGGAGGGTATCCAGTCGCAAGAAGACCTTTTTTTGTTGTTGCAACGAACATGGGCGGCCATTCCACAGCGTGATTTGGATGAACTCATTTTGAGTATGCCAAACCGATGTTCTTGTGTTGTTAGTGTTCGCGGTAGAAACACGGATTATTAATTGTTTAAGTTACCCAATAAAATTTTAAAGAAAACTGTTATTTCAGTCTTTTTTTCGAACTTTAATGTTAGTGGTTCAAATGTCAAAAATCCCTTTATTAGGAAAATGGCAAATTTCTTTATTAATGCAAAGGTGACTTGGTTTATCGTTACTGTGACAAACGAAAACACTTTATTTGATGAATCCTTAAAGAAAATTTTAATTAATATCAATCAGGAGAAAAGTTATTGCAAAAATATATGTTGATCCCTAGATACTTTTGATGTGTTTATTTTGTACTTTTTGTTTAGAAGTCGGTTGTATTTTTTGTAAAAAGTTTTTTTATTCAACATACAGAAATCCTTCATCAAACTTTTAGGGCAGATATTAGGTATAATTGAAATGGAATAAAATGGCATAGAAATGATAAACAATATTCAGTTTGTATTTTTTTTTACAATGGCGTTATTTACATTTTGACCAAAGAAGCAAGTCGCATGGAATAACATGCACTAACGCATTTTCGCGTGACTATTTCTCCCAGTCAACTCCTACCGCAAGTCGTGTTAAAGAACTTCGTTCCAATAAAACACTTATTGCAAACATTAAAAGTGAGCTTAGTTTCCATACTGTTCCATATTTTTACTGTGACGCTGGCGTGATGATCTGATCACGTTTGCGTTTCAAACTTGGACAGAGATCGCACAAGATCGAGAGGTATGGAAGGTGAAAAGGGGCACCCCTTTGCTGTTTGCCCAGCAGTGGGATACAATTTAGAATAGTAAAAAATAATTATCCTTCATTGACTATCTTCATAAAACGAATCGTAGTCGTGTCGTCAGCATCAATGAAGCTCGCTAGGCTTTTAGGTGATGAGTCAACATACAACTTCGTTACTATGAAAACACATTGTTTATCTATCTTTGTACGGGTCTGTTGCCCGGGGCACAGACGCGGGGCGCGGGGTCCGGGGAGGTTAGCCTAAATATCGTCAGCCTTTGTAGACTACAGACTTAATTCATCAGTTATATCGTGTGATATTTCTAGTACAAATTTCATTTTGTTTGGTTTTACTAGTTTGGTTTTGTAGTTAGCTATAACCATGATATTCTTCACTCAGTGAAAAGTGCGCTGCAAAATCCAGTCTTTCCAAATCCCGTTTATTTTTCCTATTTCATCATGATCTGGTCGGAAGATGTTCACTGCTGGAAAGGACTAGGACTCCACCAAATAACGCCACGACGACCGGTCTCGTACTTCTCATACCCAGAAGATTCCCGAGATTTTCACCAATTTATCAGCCCATCGATGTTTAAATACCACATAAGTTTAAAACTGGACTTTCTATACATATGTGTAAAGGTAGATAGTGGCTTGTATTGTTGCATAGCAACTGTCTTTCATATGTTTTAATATGTAATAGTACATGTGCGTATTATATAGATAGGAAGAATTCAATACCAAAATCTGTATCGCAAAACTTTTATCCTTGTCCTTGTTTCAGTCAAACGCGTGAATATGAGTTTGTTTGAGACGGAGTCGTCTACACCCAACCTCCCCTATGTTTAGGGTTGCCATCCGTCCGGGTTTTCCCGGATTTGTCCTAGTTTGGAGGGCGTCCGGGGAGCGTCCGGGCGGGGTTTTCAAAGGTGTCCTGGTATTTTTTGTGTGACATTTTTTGTGTCTAGGAATCCTCCATTGATTGAAAATTTGGAAGATAAGCAACAAATTAAAACAATACTTAGTAAGGTATTAATGATTCATTCGTAATTGTAAGCAGGATACGATCTACTCGTAAATCAGCAAAATAGCTGGCACTCTAGTTTATATTGCAAACACGCTGTAACAGATTATTAAAAAAATAAACGTTTATCTTTTTTTTAGTTATAAGGCTTTTTTTTCGGGTCTGTCCTGGGAAGAAAATCAATTTCATTCAAATGTCCGGGGTTTTAAAGATATTGCCCGGCGTCGGCAATTTCTATGATGGCAACCCTACCTATGTTTCAAGTGCTCACATTATCCGCTAGTCCTCTTTGTACTCATCACCCTTGCTGTACAAAGTGCTCCTTTTTGTTTTAGAACCTAATTTTAGCTAACGTTCCTTTGACTCATTGAAAATTCTATGTTCAAGCATTTAATAAACACATATTCGTTAGAAATTTTAAAATAGATATTAAGTTAACTTTGAACGGGTCGTTTAGTTGATTATTGAATGAGTTACTGATATACAATCCATCTAGATACTAATATTATAAAGAGGTAACGTTTGTGAGTTTGTGACGTTGTGTGGAATATCATAGGGTATACTTTATCCCCGTATTGCCACGGGAACGTGAACAACCTGGGTGAAACCGCGGGGCGCTGCTAGTCTATTATATTTCAACTAGCTTATGCCCGCGACTTCGTTCGCGTGGAGTTCCATACAAAATGTTAACCCCTTTTTCACCCCCTTAGGGGACGAATTTTCAAAAATCCTTTCTAAGCGTATGCCTACGTCATAATATCTACTTGCATGCCAAATTTCAGCCCGATCCGTTCAGTGGTTTGGGCTGTGCGTTGATAGATCACTATGTCAGTCAGTCAGTCCCTTTTGAGTTATAGATACAAATCTAATATACACTTAAAATAGACTAAAACTACAATATGGCATCAAAAAAATCCGCGTCGCTATCGACTGGGAGTGAGCCCAAAAGACTTACGGCATTACCACGTTGCATGGCAATGCTTATCCTCTGTCCGAAATAAAGGCCAGCCCTTGGGGTCACGCGAAGAGTATATAATATATTTGTTAAAGCCGGATGGTTGAGACCGCTGAAATATATAGCTTCAAATTTGAAAATGAAAATAATATATCTAGTAATGCTCAGTCGCAACTCAACGGTCAGCGAGTCAACACGTCCCCTGAGGATGCCTCGTGGAGAGGCGAAACACGTGTCGGTAATGGTGTTGGGTTTTGCTTTGCCTTCCTGCATGTGCTTAAAATCCTTGCATTTGCCTTGTAATCTTGCATGTGCATAATAAAGCGGGCGGGAGGGAGGTGCATACCTGCAACTCACTAATATTCGCGGAAATTAAAACTAGATATATTATTTCCATTTTCAAATTTAAAATGGATTTCCGCAAAGTAACGCCTGACTCAATCAATTTTATATATAGCTTCATTTCTTCTCGATTATTATTATAAAGAGGAGTAAAGTTCACTAATGCGTTGTTCAGATGCTACTAATAAGCAAACGCGTGAGTCACTTTAGGCGTTAAATCTTTTCTGTTAAGTGTCAATATTGTATAGCACCAGACCAATCTATTGGTATAGAAAGTTTAGTAGTCAAATAATTTGATTTCAGTGTCCAGGCGTTAGATTTCGGACTCCGTATATTTGTGTTTGGTCGATGTTCGTGTTTCTTATTGAGTTTCGCGTCTCTGATTTGTTGTCTTGATAGAATTTTCAGGGCCACTGGTAAATATATTCCTCTTGACGCAATAGTTTTGTTAGGACTTTGGGTGGTTATGTTAAACTGTATAATACTTTTTTATGGATGGGTTGTTATCAAATCACTTCTTCCGTTCTAGGTGGAGTGGAAGGGAGTGTCAGATTCTTACTGACTGAAACCCACCCGTGATTCTTCTAGTGCCCTTTGCGTTCCACAGCCGCGGTGACTCTTTCGAACAAATTCCGCAACCACGGCAGGCACTGACCCTATAGGGCCTTCTTTGCGGACATCTCTTTTAGGCAAACTTTATAATACACACAGGATATAAAAAGGTCCTTCATATTTCCTTTATCTAAGTACACATTATTTATTATGAGTAATGAAATCTCTGAACTGCCTAGCTACTTAATTTGAGTACTTTTCTATAAATTTGAATTAAATATCCGCCTACTCGTAACTTAGTACTGGAATAATATTTGCTATGAATAAATGACTTTAACGCATCAAAATTGGAATTTTATACATGATATCTAAGGAATGTTTGCATGTACAAGCTGAAAAGGATGTGTAGAGCATGATTTTAGAAGGAAAACTCTTTTCATTATCATTATTTTGTAACTTTAATTACAGTTTTAAAACTAAGCTGAATGTTTCATCGCAAACTTTTAGTTGCAGGACAGGTTTTTAGTTATCTATTTACGAAACGATAAACTGAAATTTTGAGACAAACTCGGGTAGAGTTCACGTCCTAGTTTCAGAAACTATTTCTGTTGTTTGATTTTAGAAAAGTTTTAGGGGCGCTGGTACTTTTACACGACTTCCCAAAAAAAGGAGTGATGTGTTTTCAGGATTCATGTATGTATGTATGTATGTTTGTGAGTTTATGAGTTTCTTTTTTCCATCATAACTTCTTAACGGCTTAACCGATATCAATGTATGTGGTATCGTTAGAAGCGTTGAGTTATGTCGAGCTTTTATGATCATATAAATGGTGTATAATGAGGCTATAAGTTGATAGTTAACATTATAAAGGAAAATTAAATTTTCTTCATTTTAGAGCATTTAAATAAAAGCGTTTTTTAAGGTATTTTTTAGTGCATTTTTACCGCGATAAAAGTAGTTTGACAGTCCGGGTATTGAATATCAGCACTTCCAGTGATTACCTTTAACAAACGATAATAATCAATCAATTTTACCTCTAAACCTCTGGACCTCCTCTCTTTGCCTCTGGTTTAAATATTAATAAAAAATAAAGTAGGGCAAACCTTTTTATCGCTTCATTATAATATCGATGTCACAATACATGAAAGTAATATTTAACTGCGGACGAGATTACATCCCTACACGTTGGTAACGATAGCCCAGTTACTCTAAACTATTCTTAGTCAGTGAACAAAAAAAGGCAAAGGCACAGAAATGTGTCATTTTATTATATTCATAATAACGGAGAGCACTTTTTACAATTCCGATATTTGTTACTTTTGTTTCATTAATAATTACTTAGCTGCAGTTAATATCTAATTTTTGTTTACCTACCTCTCTTTGATTTCTGAATACACGAAATCAAAGACGAATCAATTACGATTTGACAGCAAATATCTGCGTATAGATTTAGTATATTTTTTTTAGTAATCTGTGGAAAATGTAGTGGGTGGTATATATTCTTTAATTTTAGGTTTAAGATCTTTTTGTGCATCAATAATATACTACTGTTGTTTTCCCAAATAAAAATAAAAATAAACGTCTAATAAAAGCTAAATATGCTGCAGTGTCCATGCCACATGAAATTAGGTCAAACTCGAAGCAAATATTAATTTGGAGTGCAGGCTAGCGTCGAGTAGGCGGCTAGTTGAAAATTGGGCTGAACTAAGAAAACGTTTTTCATTACACTTGGGTGAGGTTACGCTGAACTATGAAACTGTCTAAAGATTATGATAGATTGAAGAACAATTACAGAAGAAAAATACATTATTTAGTTGTAAGCTATCGACCAATCTTATTAGGTCTTTTAAATTTATCAAAAAGTTAAAATTACTTATACTAAATCGAACATCGAAGTTTTATCAAACATAAAACTGGTAATATTACTAGGTCAAGAGTGAATTTGTCAGGGTTGCGGAATTTGTTCGAAAGAGTCACCGCGGCACTGGAACGCAAAGGGCACAAGAAGGATCACGGGTGGGTTTTAGTCAGTAAGAGTCTGACACTCCCTTCCGTTCCAGAGCGGGAGAAGTCATTTGATGATTTCCCATCCATAAAAAAGGTCACGAGGGAATAAATTTGTTCTAGGCAAGCATCAGGTGAGATAGCAATTAAACGCGTACCTATCAAATTTGAAAAAAAAATGACATTCCTGAAATAAAATCCTTGAGACACGGTAATAATAAAAAGTGTCCATTGCGCATATTCAGACATTGAAACCGCTTATAAAACATCGCCAATAAAACTATTGAGCTTCAAAATTAAGCGTTCTTGTCATCGGTGACCACGATTGTAAGATAAAATCCTGGAGAAACTGGGACCCACCCATCCGAGGTCGGGTATAATCCACAAACTCGATTACAGATTTCCCCGGGGGACGTTTTTCTTTGATCTCGGTTCATAGACATAGAATTATGGACTGAGCGTGAGCGATATATTTTAACTAAGTCTACACTGGCGCAGCTGTTTCGCGGTCTTCTGTCAATTCTTTCAGGTATTGTTTTCCTGAGTTACTCCAACGAGCCTTTGCGTAGGCATCAAGGTTGTTTCACTGGCTCTTCCTAGATTGGCTTCAGCGTATTGCTACCCTTACAACCTACTCTGTAGAAAGAGACAAATCTATTGTGAGGTTGGCAGCATAAATTGATTTGATATCTGTCTCTTTTCACATCGTCTATGTATGTTTGAAGACCTCATCAAAGCCTGTGACGTGGCCCATTGGATACTGGCCACACGATCGATTTATCTATCTCACAATTTTCTGCCAGTATTCACTTTATACCTGAATATGGAACGCTCAGTCCAATTTCCTTGTATTTGATACAGGGTCACTAAGGACACTCGAGACGAATTCGCGTTCTGTAGTCACGTTTTCAATTCGAATCGATTTTTTTTTAGGGGACGCTTGGAACAACGGGAACATCCCTAGTCCGGTGATTATTTTGCTCAGTTTATATGGTGTATTTGGATCTTGTTCCTTTTTGTTCGAAGCAATTTCCTGACCTGTTGTCTTGCTTAGTAGGTTGAAAATTTATTTGAGACTTGAGTTTTCTTGCGGCGTTGATATCGTGACTTGTTCAGCAGAAACGTGCATTTTCTCAGATATGAAAATCAAGTATAGGAGGATCGTGATCAGATCTTACTTAGTATTTTCAACTTATACAAATATCATTAACAAAAAAACTTTTTACAAAAAAATACAACCGACTTCTACACAAAAAATAAAAAAAGTGCAAAATAACTTTAATTTCGGAACTCGGTGTTTGTGGTTGCTTTTTCGTTTTTTGAATCAAAATCGGTTGACAAGCGACGGAGTTATGCGCGAACAAACATAAAAAAAAAATACAAACATCCGAATTGAGAACCTCCTCCTTTTTTAGAAGTCGGTTAAAAAACAAAAATTATCACTCTTTAAACTTTGCACAAACACGACAAGTGTGTTCAAAAAGGAAGAGGTAAAAGTATGTCCAGCGGTGGCATTGATGTCCACTGCTGGGTAAAGGTGGTCTCATTAGAAAGACAGAATGATAATAATTAGTGCATAGTATAAAACAAAGTCGCTTCCCGCTATCTGTATGCTGTATCCTTATATATGTATAAGCATAGTCAGCCTTTTATTGTTCCCACTGCTGGGACACAGGCCTCCTCTCTAGGAGAGGGAATGGGTCGTAATCCACCACGCTGGCCCAGTGCGGGTTGGTGAATTTTTGGTTCTAGGACATGCCGGTTTCCTCACGATGTTTTTTTCCTTCACCGGTTTGAGAGCAGTGGTGATGAAATTAATTACACAAAGTAATGCGCCTGGCTGGGTTTGAACCCGTGACCTACAATTCATAAGTCGGGCCGTTACCACTCGACTATCACTGCTCTCATCTGTAAAATTAAAACTACGTAACAGATTTTGATGCGGTTTTTTTAAATAGATCGATTGCTTCAAGAAGAAGGCTTATACGTATAATTACATGCATAATGTAGTAGAGATTTTGTATCTGCATTGCACCCGTGCGAAGCCGGGGCGGGTCGCTAGTAAGTTTATAAAAGGAAATTAGGTTTTACACACACGACCATTTCCTTACCTTTACATTATCTGATTATGTATACCATACTAACGTAATGGGTAATTTCTAGTATGAAATTCAATATTAAGCGTCCATTATGTCTGTTTACTAATTACATATTATTATAATGTCCCGTTGTGTTTGCAGCATATACATATATATTTGCGTGTACATATAGATTGAAGTTAGATAGCACCTAAAAGCAATTTGCATGATGTTAGAAAGAGAAGGCGCTATACAACAGTTATATGTTAGAAAAGAGAAAAAGACCGGCAGGGTTCGAATAAATCTCTTTTGTGAAATATGTAATGGTGAAACCATAGAGTTTATACAGGTATTTATAGATAAAGAACATATTTTTTTATCAAAATTTTAGGCTTTTTAGTTTCGGAGCTAAATGGGAAACAGTAATTTTTCATCAAATTATATTATGAATTTATAGAATATATATATATATATATATATATATATACAGGGTGAAATTGAATAGATGCGACATATTTAAATATACAATAATACGTGTTGTCAAGAAAATTTAGAACATACCAAATGTAAAATTAATGAACTTTTATCACCGCTATGAATGGCAACGTTTAATAACGCGAGTACTCCACAACGATCATTGAGCACTGCGATTAGTTGGACGAGATTTTTTGATACTTTAATTTTTCTTATTTATTTTGCATATTAATTATTTTTCTGGAATACCGATAATTCGTACTTAAATAAAGATATTATATCGATGGATCATTTTAAAACGCCAACCACGTAACTTTTTTTAACGATTTAGATTGTAGAAAAAACAGTTTATAATTACTATGTTACTGTAACTGAAGCTCCCATTTCATTTTGTCGCATCTATTCAAAGTCATCCTGTATATATTTGGAACTAAAAGTTCCTAATGAATATGTCAAACGCTACAGTTCAAAAATGTTTTTTTGCCCCCCAAAAGTTTTACATTCAAAATTATTTATGTAACGTGGCTTTGTCATAGACTTTCATATGTGCAACAAATTTCATCAGAATCAGTCATGTAGATTCGGAAGAAATTATCTGTGACAGACGGACAGACCGACTAATGACTGTCTGTAGGAAATACAGTTAAAATAAAATAGGATACCGTTTTATACGGACTTTCAAAACCCTAAAATTATAACGACTGTCATTAGCTAAATAATCAACCTGTATACGATAATTATGCTTTTAATACCGGCAAATTGTTTTCACTGTTTATTAATGGTATCATGAAATTAAATGTTAAATGCAAATGTATTATTTCATTGGTGAATTGATTTTATGCATTGCTTTGTTATGTTAGCATGAAAATAGCTGCGAATATTAAAAATATGATATTTTATGGGCTAACAGTTTTGCTTGTTGCCTTACCGTTGGACAGGCGTGCCTATATGTTTTCTTTGTCTGTACAGTTAACTGTACTCAAGTCCTATTTTTTTTTCTGGATGGGAAATCATCAAATGATTTCTCCCGCTCTGGGCGGAAGGGAGTGTCAGACTTTTACTGACTAAAACCCACCTGTGATCCTTCTTGTGCTCTTTGCGTTCCAGGGCCACAGTGACTCTTTCGAACAAATTCCGCAACCCTAGCAGGCACTGACCCTATGGGGCCCCGTCTGCGTTGCTGACGGCTCTTTGAGGCGCGCGTAGAACACTACGCGCCGTCGACATAGGGGCATATTCTTCTGTTGCGGTGGCTGGGGCATGAGGTTTCTCTCTCTCGCACGCGTTCCGCCTCCTCCGTCGCTAGCATTACTGCTTCGCAGAAGGAGAACTGTGCTCAAGTCCTACAGTACGTTATTTTAAATCTGACTATGCAGCAAAATGATCTTTATTATCTTAGCCATAAGGTTGCTGTCAGAGGAAAAATAACCGTGATTGTCCGGAATTCCTTAAGAATTAACCCTAGACAAAACTGAATTCTATGACCATTAGTGTTTGTCGAAAACTCAAAACATAAAGCCTTGGTTGCGGAATTTGTTCGAAAGAGTCCTCGCGGCCCTGGAACGTAAAGGGCACAAGAAGGATCACGGGTGGGTTTTAGTTAGTAAGAGTCATTTTGAAGTATTCCCATCCAAAAAAAAAATAAAAGAAAGGTTGACCGGTAGAGAATGTCTTGTTGCATTAAATCCACCCATGTACCACTATTGTACATAAAGTTTAAATAAATAAATACATTTTAAATTCATAAGTGCATTTTCCTCTGCCGAAACGTAAAGCAATGGGAGCTTACAAAATAATCCTTCGAAATTTTTTAGTCTTATTTATTAGTCTTCTGCCGGCTTTAATTTCACTAGCTTATATTAAATAAATTATGTGCTTTTTGCTTTCATATATTGATGATGATGGGGCAGGCTACTTTTTTATTGAGAGACTAGCTGACCAGCTTATCTTCGTTTGTGTCACATTTTTCATGACCGCTGCGCTCCTATTGGTCTTAACGTATTGTATATACCTTCCTCGATCAAAGGGCTATCTAACACTGAAAGAATTTTTCAAAATCGCACTAGTAATATCCTAAGATAAGCGCGTTCAGGCAAACAAATAAATAAACAAACTCTTCAGTTTTATATATTAAGTAGATTAGAACAAAGACAAACATATAATATTATGGTTTATTATTGAATGGCATTATTTTGTAACACACAATATCTTTTATAAACAGAGTGACTTTTCAATTAAGTGGAAGAGAGACCATCATCTGCCTAGCCATTTCCAACCAGCTCCTAGTCAAACCTGATTCAGATAAAAATTATTATTTATTGATTTTCCCAGACCTCCCTAACCCATTAACTGGGTAACACGATACTTCTTGGCAAGACTGGTGCTTTTACTGGCTTCTGACAATCCGTAACGACTGCCAAAGATATAAGAATGACAGCCGGGACCAACAGAAGTAGAAGAGAGACCGTAAATGGAAAAATCATCTATTACAGGATTAATCTGTTATAAAAGGTACGTAAGTAAGTTTATATTGATCCACACGTCCGGGTGTCGACACTGTATGGATCGCCCGGAGGACACGTTGGAGCATAAGCTGGATGTATGTACTGCTTGGGCGAAGCAACGCCGTGCCCTCGTCGAGCCGATCGGCGGCGGCGACCTCTTGCTTTCGACCCTGGTACAATCCATGGTCTGGAGCGAGGAGGCGTGGAAAGCGGCCACTGCCTTCTGCGAAGCAGTAATGCTAGCGAAGAAGGAGGCAGACCGCGTGAGGGAGATCGCTACCTCGCGCCCCAGTTGCTGCAACAAAAAAGGCGCCCCGGGATTCAGGAGTCGCAGGGCGATTCCCGGCCACCGTAGGTGTGGGCCTGCGGATGGCGAGCTATGTTCCACGCGCGCCTCGAAGAAGACAGGGCCCCATAGTGTCACTGCTTGCTAGGGTTGCAGAATTTGTTCGAAAGAGTCACTGCGAACCTGTAAGCGTACTAGGAGGATCACGGGTGGGTTTTAGTCAGTAAAAGTCTGATACTCCCTTCCGCTCCGCCCAGAGCGGGAGAAGCCATTTGATGATTTCCCATCCAGAAAATCAGAAACCAAAATGGAATATCGATATTAAATAAAAAAGTTACTTCTATGTGATAATAAAAGCAATTTACACCGGCACTAGTTCTTTATAATTGGTACAGCCCTATTGCATCATATTTTTGTGTCCGAAACAAACTCTTGTAACCTATAGTATCGATATCAAATCGCGTTTGTATTTCAGTAGGGAAGGGTTCATGATTGCTGGCTGAAGTGGGGATTTACCCCTCTCCTTTGTGTCAGAAATAATAAAAAGGGATGAAACAATTTTCTTGCGGTAAGTACGTCCCAGTAGACCCCAGAGACCTGAGGTTTAATTTTAATCTTAATGTTATATTTTTAGCATATATAGCAAAGTTTCTCTTTCACTCTTATTTATGTGATATTTTAAAACATGCTATAGGGTATTTTGGTGTATTAAGGCTACTGTAGCGCCATAATATTCTTTCAAACAAATTGTCCTTAATCTGTAGAACAAACAATTTAAACGACTACATAATAACTTGAGCCAATTTAAAAAGCATTACACAGGATTTCAAACAGACTGAAATACATTTATAAGATTAAACCATAACAGTATAATATATCAGTATTAGTACAAGGTGTAGGTATAAGGTGGATAATTGTTATGTAATAGATAATAGAGTGCCTCTCGCCATCAATTCAATTATAATTATAATTTTATTGATTAAATACAAAAAAATCAATTACAATGAATACGCGTAATCTCACTCAGTCTTCGAGAGCGTTTACGCCAACGACTACGTTGGCGTAAACGCAAACCTATACTAATATTATAAAGCTGAAGAGTTTGTTTGTTTGTTTGAACGCGCTAATCTCAGGAACTACTGGTCCGAGTTGAAAAATTATTTTTGGGTTGAATAGACCATTTATCGAGGAACGCTTTAGGCTATATATTATCACGCTTAAGCCAATAGGAGCGGAGCAGCGATAAAGAATGTTTTAAAATCGGGGATTCCACGGGGACGAAGTCGCGGGCAGCAGCTAGTCTAAAATACAATTTGAAAGGGTTAAGCTAGTGCTTAACCCTTTCAAATATCAATTTGACCCAGCGTGTCTAATCTAACCCGTTATGCCAATAGCCAAGCTGTGGTCTATCTTGATTTTGTGAGATAACGAAGATAAAATTCCAAATATGAACAAGCTGGATCCTCAACCCCATTACCAATCAATATCATCAAGTTTATTACAAAACTATTCATAGAATATCACGACACGTTCCGAATTATGGAGATATTGTACAAAGCGAAGAGAGTGGCACAATATTGCGGCCTATCCTGTTGTATAAATTACTAGCTGCCGCCCGTAAAAAAACTTTTTACCACTTAGAAATACTAGATTCTAAGTACCACGCGTACAAAGTCGCGGGCAAAAGCTAGTATGTAAATAAATACCTACTAATGAGGACACACTCAACATCCCTCACCGCAGGACACACTGAACATGCCATATATAGCAACCTATAATCCTGTTTAAAGCCAATACTGATTGCAGATCAACTTGTAAGGAGAAGAAATCTAACAGGGCCCCAAGTTTGCTATTTTTACAAATTTGTCATTCCAACACGATCCCATTGTCATTTTGCTAAAAGTTCGTAATCTGCTAAATTCATAATGGTCGATCATTGGTCGGTCAATGGTCTCGTAATACTTTTTGATAACCGAGCTATTAAAAGCAATTACTGCAAAATGACGTTCTAATGGTAGGTCACTGATCAAAGGAACTGTGAAAATTTTAATAGATTGCTGCATACGCCTGTCACTCATTTGTCATTATGTACGAGATTGCCATTCTATGCCATTTCTTTCAATGGAGTATCAGTGGTTAACCATTGGAAAGTCAAAGTGACGCTTTTGTATTAGTAGATTTCCAAATTTGTAAAAATAAACCATTATGAAATCAATGATAGACCATTCTGACACTATTGTAACAGCAGACTTGAAGCCCAGATCGAAGAAATACATAGGTACCTAACCATGTTTGGTAACTATTAACATTTAAGACATCAAAAAACGATCTATTCCCATCCAGTACCAAGAACTAATACCATTTGGTATTAGTTTATTTCCGAATATATTTTCTATTCCCAACGAGTACCACATTTAAAACCAATACCAAAATAAGTTTGAAGGAATTAGGTACAGTCAGGTTCAGTAAAATTAAAATGCTTTGAGTGATTTTAAGTAGGTAATGTTTAATCAAGATTATATTGATTTTTTCTTTTATTTTGTCATTTTTAGAGATTTAGAGATATTAGATAGTTTTATTTTACTATTCCAAGTCCAACAATTATAATACAAACAGTCAAATATAGGATAGAAGGATAGAATACAACTGGACAAATGGCACAGGGCAAAATTTAAACGTCTCATCACATTCGTAAACTTTAATTTTTGCCGTTTGCGCTAGTTGATTTGGATGGGCCAAAATAATTATTCGGGTATTAGACTCGTCTTTATAATCATACAGTACAAAATCTCGGAATTGTAAAGGGATTTCTACTTCATCCACTGATTTGCACTTTATTTTAGACACATCAGCTTCCTTTTTTCTTGCTTTATAAAATTTTGTTTTCGTGTTTTGAAATCGTATCGGATATTTTTCACCAAATTCTGTTCAGTTTCAGAGAATTGGGATTTAAATGTGTTATATCCTCGGTATTGGGGTGAAATCAGACTTATACCGTTTCTCATAAATTATTCAGCTCCTTCGCCATCAAGTTCTTTACTTTATCGGGCTCGCAGCTATGATTTTTCCCATTGGAAATATTGCCATCCTGCCGAGACAGCAATATATCAATAAGCAAAACCAAACCACCTTTTATTTTTATAAACGTCAGTCCTTCTGGGTTTCCCGAAGATGTTGAAGGCATTATCAGCTTCATCAGCCATTTCTGTGATAAACATATATGTACATGTGATGACCAAATATACATATAAAACATAAATAGGTATTACTCACACATTAAACTCTATCTTTGCTTCTTTTTAATTAGTTCTCTACCTACTATGATAATACCTATTTAAAAAATAAGAACACACAAGATATGTAAATAGCAATTACTCTACCCGTCGCAGGCAGGGAAATGTACTGAACTGAGTTGTCTGTCTGAGAACAAGACTTATTTTGCACTCAACTCTGATTGGTTGCTTGGAATTACAAAACAATAGACAAAAATTGACCCTTTTTCGCAGGTAAAGTGAAATTATTAATTTGAACTGCTTAATTGTTAGTTTCGAAAGTTTTAGACTTTTTAGCATTCAATTACGATAATATAGTAAGTATGTAAATGTTAGAAAATAAAATAAAACGTTGTGTAGCTGAGTGTACAAAAAGTCACGTTTTGGTATTCGTTAGTAATAGATTTGTTATTACAAAAAATGTGGTACTCGTTGGGAATAGAAAATGTATTCGGAAATAAACTAATACCAAATGGTATTAGCTCTTGGTATTGGATGGGAATAGATCCAAAAAACACCTCTCCATTTTAAAAAAAGATTGAGTTTGGTACTTGTAGCGTAACTTTATGGGATTCTATTTTCTATTACCACACCCCAAGTGTGACTCGAGTGCAATAGATATACTTTGTGGACTTCTGCCAACACAGTGGAAGTACTAGGCTCTAATCATGTGACGTAATCGTTTTGACAGGATGTTGGCTGTTCATATGAGTAAGACAGGTTTCGTAAAGTTAACTATGAAGAGCAACTGCTTGATATGTCTGATGCCTTGGTAATGAGGTTTGAATATATAAAGAGTACTTAAAGAATAAATAGTAGTTTGGAGTTTTATATATCTTGCCATTCAAAAGTGATAGCATAGAACTGTGCTAGAAACAAATCGTTTTAAGGGTTCCGTACCCAAAACTACTGGATCGTTTTTAGCCATTTTTTCACAAATGCTAAACTACATTATCAGCGAGTAAAATGGGCTTAATTATAAATCCGTATTTTTACGGAAACGGGAACTACGCGTGTGAAACCGCGAGGCGCTGCATGTTTTATATAAAAACAGGTTGTTATAAAGTCGCGGACATTTATCTACACTGGGAGCCGTAAACAGATCTTCATAATATTAAACCAATTAAAAATCCTAAAATACCTCGACACAAAAGCGAAAGATCTCCTAAAATAATTACCAACGGGACAATCTTTTATCTTTATTCAAATGGGGACGCGGAAAAAACAGAAGTTTTTATTCAAAAGGACTTAAAATGTGTATTCGGTGTTAATGAATTTTGTAAGGAAAATCTTGGATAGACGTCGCCTCAGATACCAGGGTAGCAGACTAACATTACATGGTCACTTAGGCAAAGAGGGACGACCACATTTCTTAAAGAAAAAGTCATCTTGGTTAGTTGATGTGGGATGTTAGAAATGTAAGGATGGTTTTTGGAGGAGCACTGAACGTTTGATATTAAAATCTTTAGAATTTAATAACATCTGTAAGAAAGTTTCTCAGGGTTGAATTTATGGGCTATTTAATGAGTTCAGTACGTTATCAGGAGGTAAAAATATACTAGATGTATAAGTGAAACGGTAAAAAAATGCACAAAGAGGGTAAATAGTAAAACAATTGAAATATTAAATAGAGCGTTTCGCGGAAAAGTAGTTCGTTTTTCGCGGTCATGAGTCCAGTAAGTTTGGCGGGAATCACTGGCGGGTGTATATTCTCGCCATCGCCGCACATAAGGAACGCTCGGGTATGGAGTTAGTAACGCCATGCTACACATCTCTTAAAAAAATCACCATCTCAGATTTTTTTTTTGGCTTCGCACGGTTTTTTTCATTTAGCCAATGTCACGTTTAGCACCATATTAGTTTAGTTAAAAAGTAATAAGCAGATTCTTTGTTCAAAACTTTACCTAAGTTTTTTTTATGAATACGGCTGTAAGTAGGTAGGTTAATTTTAAATTATTTTTGTTTTTGATCAGATCTACAACGGAAATTGAGAAACGCTAATTTGTGCTTATTAAGTGTGATAACCGAAATAAAACCTAAGAGCAACCTACAAAAAAAAAAACTCGCATAAAAACAAAACATTTCTTCCTTGCCTACATATTTTTAGGCCAACTCCATCCAATTAGCTAGCCCATCCAATGTACTTTATGGTATCGCATCTACGTCCTCAATCTTCTTGTATCCTGGTAATAAAGAATTGAGTCAAACGTCTGACGTCACAGTTCGTTACCCCACCCCGCCATCAAATTTCCACTTTATCTCCCAACCATTCCATTACGTATATAAAATAATTTTTATGTATATCCCATTGAGTTGGTGATTAATCTTGGATTTATGTGAAAGCTTATGTACGCGCCACGGGGCCCTTTGTATTGGGTAGGTAGTGGGAAGATCTATCGAAACGTAAACGTAACGTAAACTTTGTGGTTTTGAGATTAGCGTTTGATAATTCGTAGGTAAATTTTGATGAATTAAGATTATGTTCTTCAAACATTACTAAGAAATTGGAACAGCGTCAAGATTTGATTATTACGGTCATCTACACTTCTACACTAATGTTAAAAAGAGGAAAGATTTGTATTCTTGTGTGTGTGTGTGTGTATGTTTGTAACGAATAAACTCAAACACTCCTGTGCCGATTTCAAAAATTCTTTCACCATTACAAAGCTACATTCACCCTTAAAATATTAGTATAGAGAAAATATAATTCAAAAAATTTTGTTCACTTCAGTGAAATGTTAAACGAACTGTAAAACGTCAAAAAATATTAAAAAAAACTACCTGCTTAACTAATAGTCACAAAAATTAAGTGCACAATCTAAAACCCGCCAGAACACATTTCTCTAGCTGTCTAGAAAATCTTCTCATAAATATTCCTCTGGATATTTTTGCAGTATTACCATAAAGTGTGGAAATGACATAGACAAGGCATAGTCTATGCATCACAATGGTGTACACAGCTTATAAATAATTTAAGGGCAGCTCACCTCCGCAGCTAGTTGCAATGTAAACTGAATTAATAGGCTGCCCCAGCCATGTGAAACATGAACGGACCCTGCCTTAGGGTTGCCACTTTATTGGAACTGATTTTTTTTAACCGATTGATTATAAAGAACATACTTTATTATGCACTAATACTGCTTACAGTTCCAGTTATTGGGTTGTGGAGGTCTGGTAGGCAACCGCTCCACGTTAAATACTGGTATTCAGCTGAATCCGGTATGACTTGAAGCCGACCCCAATATAGTTTGGAAAAGGCTAGGCAGATGATGACTGTTTACAGTACAAAACTCTCTTACACAAACTTAATTCTACAGGAACAATGGTGGTTGAGACCACCATTGTCTGGTACTTAGATATCGCTGTCAACGATACGTCGTTCACAGCGATATATACCCATAAATAACACAATCTTTCTCATAAATAACACTTTGTCCAATCCGGAATTTCAACTCAGAGCCACATACTACATTTTTTTTTTCTGGATTGGAAATCATCAATGGTATTGTCAGACCCTTTGCGTTCCGGGGCCGCGGTGACTCTTTCGAACAAATACCGCACCCTAGCAGGCACTGACCCTATGGGGCCCCGTCTTCTTTGATGACAGCTCTTTGAGGCGCGCACGACGCGCCGTCGACCCGGGCCTGGTTGCTATCGGACAGCGAGCCACCCGCAGGCCCGGAACCACATACTCCTGTAGTGCGATTCTGTAAACGATTCACAGCGTTATCTGGTGTTATCTTTGGTTAAGTGTGTGACAATACATACAAACAAGACGCAATGTCAATTCACTTCACGCTCACACGACCTAAGTTTACAAGATGAGGCGTTGTCAGAATAGACCCGGCAGTAAGAAAGAAAGAAACATTTATTGCCAACACTATAGTGATAACATAATGAAGAAAAAAAAAATAGAATTTATAAAATAAATATTTTTTAGTGTGGCAAAAGGAGCGGACTCAGCAAATGTTTAGCAGTGAGCAGCATAGCCACAACGTTGGTCAACGCTCATTTACAGCCCGCCCCCTCTCTCATTACTGTAAGCTTGATTATTATGTATTACATTAAATAATAATACCAGCCATCATAAGAGGACCTTTATTTTGTTTGTGTTAAGTTTTTTTTTTATTTGTGGATGAGAAAATAAACGATTGTTACTGTTTGTATACTATAGCTTACAATGAAAAACTTATCAAAATAAAAATGTCTTAACTAACTAACATGGTATAAACATAAAAAATAAATAGGCACCTTAACTAACCTACATTATTTGACTATGTTTTTGATTAAATACATTTTATAAATACAAAAACAAACATTAATATCCTAAATAGAACCAAAATGAAAAAAATAAAAATACATAAAACAGAATAAATACACCTATTGATGAAAAAAAAAACTAAATAAACAGTAAGAATATAATATAGATTAGTAGTAGTGCTAGCAGCCTCTAGAACAACGAGCAGACAAAGAAACAACATTTTCTGGGTAAGTAGGTACTCAAGCTTTACCTTTAAAACGATGAATAATCTCGAAGTAACTTTTTCAGCCCCAACCCTTAATTATATCGATCAATTAAATCATTGCGCAATCAGAAGCGAAAATCTTCCCATCAAGACAATTTCAGATCTGTTTTAATTCCTTAGCGTTAAGTGTGCTCTGTAAATGGTGATTTTAATTTCGTTACCGCCATTACCATTTCGGTCATCCCCTTTTCTTAATTTCTATTCATTTTCTTTGATTCCATATTGTTTTAGGGGTGAAATGGATACTTATGTAAGCTCGAGTTGAAGGCTGTTATTGTTGCTTAAATAGGTTTCATTAATCTTGATTCGGGCTTTAACTTTTGTTAGTTTTTGTCATGATGAGTAATTAGATTAGATAGGTTGATTTAGTTTGTAGAATGAGCTAGCTTTTGACCTCTATCTTGTCAGACAAAAAAACACAGTTGAGCTGTACGATGGAGTGGTTGAGCTGAGATCCTTGTTCACTGAACTATCTGGGAGTATGGCAGTGCCCTCGCCAACACGAGAGAAAAGTAGCGGGGCACTAAATACCTTTTCCCGAAGACGTGATTCTCAGAATACAATTTATCATGATAAGCTTATCGTAATCTTTAATTTGTAATAGCTTTTTAATGTAACCATCATGTCATCACTCTTGGTTCGTTTGTACAAAATGCTTAAAGCATTATGTCCGCCTCTGTAATCTTAACCATTTTTTTTTAAACAGCATGGAAATTCAAACGTCATATTTTGTGTGTTCGGTAAACAAAAGGCAAAAAAATCCACTACATTCCATTGCGTGGCAACCCTACTCCGTACATGCATAACAGTGGTTTTACAAGCACTACATATAGGTTTTCGGGGTTCCCTGTCCCAGCACCATAGTCCGTAGTCTATGCTTTATAACGCCGCGTTTGCTCTGCCTAAAGAACATTGTGTTAAGCTTCGACTCTTGAGGAGAATTCGAATACGCTGTTATGTCCACTGTCCAGTAGTTTTTACACGACTGACGAAAAAAAGGTTTGTTATGTTTTCAGGGATCATATATGTGGGCACGCCACTATTGTGGCGATAAGTCCCCTCTTTGAGGCGTGGCTAGAGAGACGTCACGGCGTCCTCACCTTCCGCCTGACGCAGGTGCTCACCGGACACGGCTGTTTCGGGAGGTACCTGTGTCGGATCCAGCGGGAGGACTCGTCTGGGTGTCAACACTGTGCGGATCGTCCGGAGGACACGGTGGAGCATACAGTGGAGGTCTGCCCTGCTTGGGCGGAGCACCGCCGTGTCCTCGTCGAGGCGATCGGCGGCGGCGACCTCTCGCGTCCGGCCCTGGTTCAAGCCATGGTCCGGAGCGAGGAGGCATGGGAAGCGGTCGCCTCCTTCTGCGAAGCAGTAATGCTAGCGAAGGAGGAGGCGGAACGCGTGCGTGAGAGGGAAACCTCACGCCCCAGCCACCGCAACAGAAGAAGACGCCCCAGGCGTCGGGAAACGCAGGGCGATTCCCGGCCACCGTAGGCGCGGGCCTGCGGATGGCGAGCTATGGGTGGCTCGCCGTCCGATAGCAACCAGGCCCGAGTCGACGACGCGTCGTGTTCCACGCGCGCCTCAAAGAGCCGTCAGCAAAGAAGACGGGGCCCCATAGGGTCAGTGCCTGCTAGGGTTGCGGAATTTGTTCGAAAGAGTCACCGCAGCCCTGGAACGCAAAGGGCACAAGAAGGATCACGGGTGGGTTTTAGTCAGTAAGAGTCTGACACTCCCTACCGCTCCACCCAGGGCGGGAGGGGTCATTTGATGATTTCCCATCCAAAAAAAAAAGGCTTCGGCTCTTGAGGAGAAGTCGAATGCGATGTTACGTCCACTGTCCAGTAGTTTTTACACGACTGTCCAAAAAAAGGACTGTTATATTTTCAGGGTTTATGTATATTCGTCAGTTTCTTTATTCCACCATAACTTCTTAACGGCGTAACCGATATCAATGTATGTGGTATTGTTTGAAGCTTTTAGATTTCCTGGGTAACATAGGCTAGACAAAATAAAAAAGGGGGGAGCCATGGTACACAAATAAAAAAATAAAATATTTTGTTTTCATGAAAATTAGACTACATAATACTGTCATCGTCTAAAGCTTGCAAAAAGAGTATAAAATAAAATAAAAAACACACCTGCCATGTCAAAAAGTAATCTTAAAGATTAAAAACAAGATAGATAATAATCTTTTCACTGCAATCGGGGGATCTGTAAAGAACTATGCAAAGGAACCGTCCCCCAGGCAAGTGAGTTTTTTTTAATTTTTGAGAATATTCGTTACAAATATACAAATCTTTCCTCATTATAATATTAGTTTAGATGTGAAAGATAATGTGCCATGGAACCCCTTACATGACTTTTGAGTTTACAGTAGAACGCCGATTATCTGAACGCCGACTAACCGAATAGCCAATTATCCGAATCGGTCCTAAGCGTAATAATATAAAAAAATAAAACCAAGTAATTTTATAAAAGTAATTTATTTAGTAAGTAATTTATAAAAGTATCTTTACAAATTTTAATAAAGTTATTTTAGAAGTGTGTTTGTTAAACTTAATAAAGTTTATTCTATTTGTGATAGTTCGTTTTTCTGTATTACCAGTCAATGTCCGATGATACGAATTTTCGATTATCCGAATCGACCCCGGTCCCAATGAATTCGGATAATCGGCGTTCTACTGTACGACTAAAGGAGAGATCTGCAAGAAAGAGACAAATGCCTTCCTTAAATAAATGGGAAAAGGGCAAGACACAATTATGATAATAATATCAAAACGATAATAATAATTTACCTATGTAACTTAAATTTATTCTATTTTTACCCCAAAACCCAGATAGATTTAACTTTTTCCTTCCTTAACCAAACACAAAACGCCATGGTAATGAAATTTATACTAAAGAAGTCTAAAATATTAGGGAACTTTGGACACATTTCAGAATTAAGAAAACGTAAGAAAATTCACGAAAAACGCCTTTTATAATAGGGCCAACGTTTTTAAAGATCTTTTCGTCTTTGTACAATGGCGTGTCCTTGCTAGTTATTGCCTTTTTATAAAAATTGCGGGTAGCTGAGGTTTATTTATGTACAGGGTGTAACGTTGTTCCATATTTTTAACATAATAAAAACTTAAACATATGAATCGTAAGAAAAAAATTACTAAAATCGTTATCACGCCTTACTAAAGTCATTGTAATATAGTTCCAACCCTACATATCAATTCGCTCCTACCTCACTCGCTCACGTTAGTGGTAACCGGTTACATACTCGGCGGCCCATTCGCAATCGCGGCGGGTCATTCGTCAGTTGCCAGTGAAGACGCGCGTTCACGTTTACTACTGTGTAGTGCGTGACGTCAACCGTGCATCTTCAATACATTTATTTATTTAAAGTAAAACAACTTCATTTCTTTCCTTTTAAAGTTAATAAGTTTTACCAAACAATAGTAACCGTTTTATCCCCGTATTGGGTAAGTGTTGACTATTTTATGAAATGCTATCTCATGTGTCATGGTGGACAATGACTTGCAAAGAATATGTGATTCATCATTTTTTCTCTCATTCCAATTTTATATTTTTTATTGAACCACATTTTGCTTAACCTTGCTTTTTATGTTTAATACAATTATTATATATACATTATATTAAATGTGTTAGTGCTTCACACTCTTTTCTTTTAGTGGAACATAAATTGTAAACTCCGATTCTGAAGGTGACCTCTACACACATTCGCCTTAAGCGCAACTGTACGCACGCCTTACGCTTATGCTTACGCTGCCGTGATCACCGTCAGAAGAGGGTTGGCAGATGTTTTCATATTTAACCGCTGACCGTTAATTCCAGGGTTCAAGGTTACGGGCACTTTTTGCCGAAGTACCGCCAACACATACTTTACACCGGGGGTCTGCATCACAGGGCCTGCGACGAAACCACAACACTCTCCATCCTACGGGTCATCATCTACCGGCGTCTACACCCTGGCTGCTGCAACGACACCAGCTTCGCGTTAAGCCAGGGCAGTACATTTCGCGCCTACCTCCATAGGTCATATATTATGACGGGCCATTGAACCAACGACCCATAAATAAATATTTTGAAAGCTTTTGGTGTCTTTGATTCTATTTAGTTATAGATCTAACGCCCTACGCTTCATTGGCGCCCTTATCGTGGTTTTTAAATGGTCATATTTTTTTCTGATTCTATGGAGGTAGTAGTGTTTTTGGTGTTTTGTGTGTTTTGTGTTGTGTTTATAGTATTATTTTTGTGAAACGTTTCTGTTTTTTTTTGGTTGCATTGTAACTAACGTGTACGTTGCAAAATTTTAAGTGCTTACAAAGTACAGTCATGCTCATGGAGTTGTAACAATTTTGATGTACAGTCAGTTCACGAGATAAGTTGCACATTGTTTTTTTTTGTTTTTTTTATACCAATTTATTTTCTTACATTTTGGTATTGTTTAATTAAAAACTAAGTACAGTCAGCAACATAATTTATTTGTTTTCAAACCTTTTTTTTTTCGTAACGAGTTTTATTTAAATTGTTCGTACACATTAGTTGCGTTTTTATTTAGAGCTTTTTATTTTTTTGTTGCATAGATTTATGCTTGTTTTCTTTTTGTTTTGTGTATTGCTTTCTTATAGTGGAAAAACAACCAAGGCGTTACTTAGTTTCATTTTAAATTGTAACAGACGGAGTATTTAGTATTTGTTTTTTTTCCACCTACCCGCTTAAGTCATTCAACACTTACCCAACTTTTTTAATTTTTTTATCATTTTTAAATAAATATATACTATAATGGCTTATCCAGTTAAGTTCATGTCGCTTCAAAAGTCTGAGCTCGAGTATGAAGTTACCATTAGGGGTGAGTCACCAGCTTCCACAGTGCAGGAGTTGCGCAAACAGATAGCCAAGTGTGGACCATTGTTTCCTTCGGAAGACATTCTCACTAGTCCTTATGAACCAGCGGACGACTTACATGGTGTTGTAGATGTTCTTGAAAGGGTTAATGTTAGTTTAGAATCTACGTCACTAGATAAGAACACATTGCTTCGGACTCAAAATTTATTAAATCATTTATACCACCGGCTTAACCGCATTGCATGTGATGATAAATTAAAGGATAATTATGATCAGTGTGTTAACCTTTACAAGAGCACTACAATCAAGGTTGCTTCGCTTACAGATTCAACTTTTGATCCCCTAGCCACTACTAGTAGCGATACCTCATCATGTACTCCTTCGACACCGATTAATGTCACCGTCACTTGTGATGGCAACGTAAACAGATTTTCAAGATTAAAATTCGATGGCAAGTCCTGCGTCCGGGCGTTCATTCAACGTTGTGAGGAATTTTGTCAAGCTAAGAATATCTCACTTGATAAAGTCCTGACAAACGCTACCGACATATTTACCGATGATGCACTACACTGGTACAGGAGTATTAGGGATACGGTTTCGGGTTGGAACGATCTTGCAGTAGCTTTGAGACGTGATTTCGATCAATCTGATTATGACTACAGATTGCTTTCTGAAATTAGATCTCGTACACAGGGAGAGACTGAAAATATTATTATTTACCTTTCCATTATGTCTGGACTTTTCTCGCGTCTAACGAAAAGAGTATCAGAGGAAGATAAATTGGAAATTATACTCCACAACATTCGTCCAATCTACGCTAACGCCCTTTCTTCTGTGTCGGAGATCAAGTCTATTAACGAATTACGAACCTTATGCCGTAATTATGAGGCAATTCAATCAAGATTTTCTCAATTTAGGGAACCTCCTAAGCCGTGCTCGAATACATTAGCACCTGAGTTTGCATATTCAGGGCAGACTCACAGTAAAACTTACTCTAAGTATGATAACAACAGTAACTATCATAATAAAAATTACTCTAAACAAAATCATTACCAAAATAAACCTAATTCTAATAATAATTCAGTACCTACCTCCGTTCATACAGTTGACACGTTAAATTCAAATGTGAAACAGCGTTACTGCCCCCGTTGTCGTAACAATACACATAATCTGAGGCAGTGTACTGCTAACAAGGATGAGGTGGTATGTTTCAAATGTGGTCTCAAAGGTGTAAAAGCACCAGACTGTCAAAACTGTAATAAAACCAAACAACCGAACCCGAAAAACTAGTTAGCGAGAATTGTGCAAATAATAAATTTGATAGCGAAGACTGGGAAAACTGGCTACAAACTATTAAATTATTCTTTAAATCGTATAACATCTACACAATTCTCGACGATAAGAGTGATTTGGATGACAGACCTTACGTATCTGTTAACATTAACGACCTCACTGTTTCAGGACTTCTAGATTCTGGCTCTGCGGTCACAATTTTAGGCAACGGTGCTCATTTAGTGCTAGGACCTCTTGGCTTGCCACTTGTCGAATCTGATCGCATTACAGTAACAGCTGCGGGAGGTGAAAGGATAAAGAGTTTAGGTTATATTAATGTTCCAATTAATTTTGAAAATCAATTTCATATATTAAAAGCATTTGTCATCCCACAAATTAAACGCAATCTTATTTTGGGTATAGATTTCTGGCGTAAATTTGAACTGTGCCCAAAGTTTATTGGTAGCATTTGTATGGCCAAAACCAATAATTGTTCTTTGGTTTCTTCTAATCCAACCTTCATACAAGGATATGAAAACCTTGATCAATCACAAAAGCAACTGGCCGATAACGTCATTAAGCAGTTCGAAGATATTTCTTATCAGAACAAAGGCTTGGGAGTAACAAATCTTATCACGCATCGCATTGACACGGGTGACTCCGAACCAATTCGGCAACGCTACTATCGTTTGTCACCAGAAAAGCAGCGTATTATGGTTGAACAGGTTGACGAGATGCTTTCACTAGACGTGATCGAGCCTTGCGAGAGTGCCTGGTCATCTCCTGTTCTGATCGTTAACAAGAAAAACGGCCAACCTCGTTTTTGTCTGGACAGTAGAAAACTCAATTCCGTCACAAAACGAGATGCTTACAATCTCCCTTACATTTCGGAAATCCTAGATAATCTACGAGACGCGCGCTACTTAACTAGCATTGATTTATCTAAGGCATTTTGGCAAATTCCGATTGCTACTGAGGATCGCGATAAGACTGCGTTCTACGTTCCTGGTAGAGGCACATTTCGTTTTAAACGAACTGCTTTTGGCCTTACGAATGCACCAGCTACTCAGCAGCGACTGGTTGACCTACTATTTTCAAAATTTGACCTAAAGGTGTTCGCTTATTTGGATGACATTATCATCATTTCTGAAGACTTTAATAGTCACGTGACACTACTTTTACGTGTACTCGACAAGTTAAAAAAAGCTAACCTAACTATTAACCTTGAGAAGTCCAATTTTTTTAGTTCTCAGCTAAAGTATCTTGGTTACGTCGTGGATGGCTCTGGCTTACGCACTGATCCAGCCAAGGTCGAGGCCATACTTAATTATCCCACACCTAATTGCTGTAAGGACCTCAAACGTTTTTTAGGAACTGCAACGTGGTACAGACGTTTCGTTCCCAACTTTAGTACCATCGCGGGACCCTTAAATAAATTAACTTCATCCAAGAAAGGTACCCCTTCTTTTAAGTGGACCCCTGAAGCTGACGATGCGTTTCGGAACCTAAAAGAGTGTCTAGTTTCTGCACCTGTTCTATCTTGTCCAGACTATACTAAGCCTTTTGAGGTGCATACGGACGCCAGTAGTTACGGCATCGGTGCAATGCTTACTCAGTCGATAGATGGAAAAGAACACCCAATTGCTTACATGAGTAGGTCACTAACTGCTGCTGAAAAGAATTACAGCATAACCGAACGCGAAACCTTAGCCGTCCTTATCGCTCTCGAACATTGGCGCTGCTACATCGAAAACGGTCAACAGTTTACTGTCTATACGGATCACAGCGCACTTAAATGGTTCCTGTCCTTAAATAACCCTACCGGTCGACTAGCTCGTTGGGGGGTACGACTTTCTTCCTTCAATTTTGTCATTAAACACCGACGAGGTGTTGATAACGTTATTCCTGACGCTCTATCTAGAATCGTTCCAGTTAGTGCCATAAACATCTCCAACTCGTATTTAAATACTAAGGACTGCTGGTACAAAAACATATTTAACGGTTGTTCAAATGATCCGTCAAAATTTCCAAATTTTATAGTTAAAAATAACTCATTATTTAGGCTATCCAAAAATAAACACGAACTTACATCAGAATTTTCATGGAAAGAGGTCGTGCCTACTGAATTCCGCGAGACCGTAATTCGTGAAAATCATTCTGAGCCCACAGCTGGACATATGGGTATTTTTAAAACATACCGGCGTCTTGCTTTACGTTACTACTGGCCTGGTATGTACCAAGACGTCGTAAAATTCATTGGTTGTTGCGAAAAATGTTTAGCTTATAAGTCCCAAAATCATCAAATTTTAGGAGAAATGGGACGTCCCAAGCATTGTTCGCGACCGTTTCAAATGATATCAATCGATCTCATGGGACCTCTTCCTACTTCAAGAAAGCAAAATAATTATATTTTGGTCATCACCTGTTGCTTTTCGAAGTTTTGCTTAATTTACCCAATCAAAAAAGCTACTGCTGAAATAATTGCAAAAATTTTAGAAGATTCAGTATTCCTAACTCACGGCATACCTCAAACCGTGTTAATGGACAATGGCACTCAGTTTACTGGCAAGGTGACTGAGGCACTGTTTAAGAAATATAATATCCCTAATGTTTTCTATACACCTAAGTATACTCCTCAAGTAAACTTAGTAGAAAGGTATAATAGAACCATTATCACTTGTATTTCTACCTACGTCGATAGTGATCATAGATCATGGGACTTATTTATTCCCAAAGTGCAGTTTGCAATCAATAACTCCGTAAACGAGGCTACGGGATTTACACCTTCATTTTTAGTATTTGGTCGTGAGCTTGTTACATGCGGTACACATTTTACTGATAATGACCTCGGTGACGAAATATTATTCCTACCACGTGAAGTATACGCAGAAAACTTGGGTTGTCTATCTTCTGTCTTTGACAATGTACAGGCGAAGTTATGGCAAGCGCATGTTAAAAATACTTCGCATTACAATTTGAGACGCAAGTTTGCCGAATTTGATATTGGAGACGTAGTAATGAAACGCGCTTATTTTTTAAGTGACAAAGAAAGTAGATTTTCAAAGAAGCTTGCTCCAAAATTTATAAAAGCCAAGATCATTGAGAAAAAGTCCCCTCTTGTCTATGTTTTACAAGACATGTCAGGCAAAAATTTAGGTTCCTGGCACATAAAAGATTTAAAACTCGTAGGTAAAAATAAATAGCATTCATACATAGTATAGTTATTCCCTAATTAATATAAACTTAGATTCAACAACCCCTCTCGCTTTTGTTCCACGTCTAACGTCTATTTGTAAGGTGTCAAGTTAGAGAAAACGAGATACCTATAGTTGTGCTATTGTGCGTCAGTTATTTTTTGTATTCGTGATATACAATAACTGTTGCTAGTTTATGTTAGAAAGAAGTATGAAAGAAGATTTTGTAAGGTAAACAAATAGTCAAGCTCTAGTTTATATGCGGATTTTTGTTCATTTTAAGATATCACAAAAATCCTTGATTGCGCGCGGGGGTATTGTAACGTTGTTCCATATTTTTAACATAATAAAAACTTAAACATATGAATCGTAAGAAAAAAATTACTAAAATCGTTATCACGCCTTACTAAAGTCATTGTAATATAGTTCCAACCCTACATATCAATTCGCTCCTACCTCACTCGCTCACGTTAGTGGTAACCGGTTACATACTCGGCGGCCCATTCGCAATCGCGGCGGGTCATTCGTCAGTTGCCAGTGAAGACGCGCGTTCACGTTTACTACTGTGTAGTGCGTGACGTCAACCGTGCATCTTCAATACATTTATTTATTTAAAGTAAAACAACTTCATTTCTTTCCTTTTAAAGTTAATAAGTTTTACCAAACAATAGTAACCGTTTTATCCCCGTATTGGGTAAGTGTTGACTATTTTATGAAATGCTATCTCATGTGTCATGGTGGACAATGACTTGCAAAGAATATGTGATTCATCATTTTTTCTCTCATTCCAATTTTATATTTTTTATTGAACCACATTTTGCTTAACCTTGCTTTTTATGTTTAATACAATTATTATATATACATTATATTAAATGTGTTAGTGCTTCACACTCTTTTCTTTTAGTGGAACATAAATTGTAAACTCCGATTCTGAAGGTGACCTCTACACACATTCGCCTTAAGCGCAACTGTACGCACGCCTTACGCTTATGCTTACGCTGCCGTGATCACCGTCAGAAGAGGGTTGGCAGATGATTTCATATTTAACCGCTGACCGTTAATTCCAGGGTTCAAGGTTACGGGCACTTTTTGCCGAAGTACCGCCAACACATACTTTACACCGGGGGTCTGCATCACAGGGCCTGCGACGAAACCACAACACTCTCCATCCTACGGGTCATCATCTACCGGCGTCTACACCCTGGCTGCTGCAACGACACCAGCTTCGCGTTAAGCCAGGGCAGTACATTTCGCGCCTACCTCCATAGGTCATATATTATGACGGGCCATTGAACCAACGACCCATAAATAAATATTTTGAAAGCTTTTGGTGTCTTTGATTCTATTTAGTTATAGATCTAACGCCCTACGCTTCAAGGGTGAACATATTAAATGACTTAAAACGGATTCCATTGTGCCCCGATATCCCTGATAAGATAATTGTCTTGGTAACAAACACAAACAATGTTTTCAAAGAGATTTTCTTGTAATTTTCTTGGAGCTTAAATATTTGTTGTTTTATATTAAAAAGTAGATTACTCCGGGCTGATGTTTTTGTTAGTGTTAGGTTTTGATGTGTAATTTAATTTGTAGTAATTTGAAATTGAAAACAATATATCTAGTTTTAATTTCCGCGAATATTAGTGGGTTGCAGGTATGCACCTCCCTCCCGCCCGCTATATTATGCACATGCAAGATTACAAGGCAAATGCAAGGATTTTATGCACATGCAGGAAGGCAAAGAAATACCCAACACCATTACCGACACGTGTTTCGCCTCTCCACGAGGCATCCTCAGGGGACGTGTTGACTCGCTGACCGTTGAGTTGCGACTGAGAAAAAACTGACCGACTGTTTTTTTTTTTTTAAAAACTAGATATATTGTTTTCAATTTCAAATTAAAATGGATTTCCGCAAAGTAACGCCTGACTCAATCAATTTTATTAATTTGTAGTAACCGGGGTTTTTATTTAAGTGATTTTGTACTCGATTATTCATTATTATCGACTATTTGGTCTTGCAACACTTAAACGAAACAATTCGTGTCGTTGGTTTTTGGAAAAAAAAGAGAATGGCGGGCGTCGCGGCATTTTTTAAAAATTGGCTGATTCCATTGGCGCTCGAGTTCGGAGGCACATTATTGGTCATTAAATTTAATATAAGTTGGTTCATATTTATATTAATAGACTAGCAGCGCCCCGCGGTTTCATCCGCATAGTTCCTGTTCCCGTTGTACTCTGGGGATAAAATATAGCCTATGTCACCTGGGGATAGTGTAGCTTCCCAACAGTGAATGAATTTTTCAAATCGGTTCAGTAGTTTCAGAGCCTATTCAATGCAAACAAACAAACAAAATATCTTTCTTCTTTATAATATTATATAGAAGTATAGATAAGGCAATAAATACTGTTTGTTGAAGTGAGGAGTTTTATTACATTAGTATTAGAAATTGGTACTTTTTTGCCGACTTTTTTGAGCTTGTCTGGTGACTGTCGCGAGTTGCTGAACTTGTAAAATATAAGTTGAGTCTACTTCTATTTTGGGGTTTGGTTGCCGCACCTAGTCCTGATATTGGACCATTGTGCGTTATTTAGCTAAGTCTATTTTAGTCGGCTTAGTTTCTTACAAAAAAAAAAAAGATCTAGCATGTTAGCGGTAGAGTTCCCGAGTAAAAAAATATTATTCTATTTGGTTCGTCAGTAAGATTATCGTAAAATATTGTACAGATAAAAACCGCCAAAGATGGCGGCTTGTGACATCGTAAAAATTGTAGAACGTAGTGACATCACGCGAGTTTTCCACGAACTCTATCGTTTGCATTGTTTTTAGACGTGAAAAAAGTAAATTTATATTGGATCATTCAGTTATCGACTAGAAATAGTGCTTTTTTAAGACTGGGTAATCATCAAATGACTTCTTCCGCTCTGGGCGGAGCGGAAGGGAGTGTCAGACTCTTACTGACTAAAACCCACCCGTGATCCTTCTAGTGCCCTTTGCGTTCCAGGGCCGCGGTGACTCTGTCGAATAAATCCCGAATCCGTGTTCCTCTAAATACCCTATGTGTTCCAGGGCTCCGGTAACTCTTTCGGAAATAATCCGAACGGGATTTCCTTTTGGGGAACAACCCTGGTACGCACTGGTCCTAGTCTACTAAGCTGATATCTATTTGAGGCGCACGTGGAACACAACGCCGTCGATCTAGGCCTGGTTCTTATTGGACGGTGAGCCACCCACGCGTAGGACGCGTGAGGATCCGCGTCTCTAGATCCCATGGCGGCAATCCAGTAAGACTCGCCGTTTCACCCAGGTCAAATAAGTCGACCACGCAACGCAGGTAGGTTGGCTTCCAGTGATATCGGAGTGCCTCTCTGATGTAACTCCAGGGCAGGGTGTAAAGGCATTGGTGATGTCAAGAGACACCACTAAGACCCTGCCTCGGGGCACCGCATTCACCCAAGCGCCCCGTGCAGAAACAGAACTGGTTCTCCGTCAGATCTGGCCCCAGCATGACCAGGTGCCCGATAAGATGGCTTGCAAATACTCTTTCAAAGTGCTTGCCCACTTCGTCGAGCAATACGACGGGCCGGTATGCGGACGGTAAGTCCGCAGGCCGCCCCGGCTTCATAATGAGGATCAGTTTCTCCATCTTTCAACAAAGTGGGAAATGGCCTCTCTCCAAGCATGCGCTAAGGAATAAGGGGGTTATTCGAGGGCCGATAGCCTCCAAGGCCGGAACACTGGTTTTCTCAGGTAGACTAGAAAGTGCTAAAGACCTTATATTATGTTTTTTTTTAAACTTGGTTTTCCCCCTTCCGTAAACACAAAAATCAGAGCAGTGGTGGCCGAATAGTAACGGCCCCGACTTTCGAATTGTAGGTCGCGGGTTCAAACCCAGCCAGGCACATTACTTTGTGTAATTAATTTCTTCACCACTGCTCTTAAAACGATGTTTTCATCGTGAGGAAACCGGCATGTCCTAGAACCAAAAATTCGAAGACATGTGACATTCACCAACCCGCACTGGGCCCGCGTGGTGGATTACGGCCCATTCCCTCTCCTAGAGAGGAGGCCTGTGTCCCAGCAGTAGGAACATTGAAAAGGCTGATTATGAAGCACAAAAATCACAGTTGCAAACAATTTTATGGATGTTGTTATGAACCTTAATAAATGTAAACGTCCGTTTTCATACCTGATCTCTACTTCCACAGAGGTTTCTACTCCACTCCCACTTCCTCTACCAATTGTAAGATGACCTCCGTTGTTACCTCTCTCGTAGACATTATATTTAACATCGCACATATGTACGTAAATATGTACTAGAAACGTAGCTACATATAAAACGTAAGCGAAGTTATGCGTGCCTCACCGAGAAATTCAAGCAAATTAATTTACCTGTAAAGCAATTACGTTGCGTGTTTTCGTCAAGTGTCATAGCGAATCAGGGTCCCGCAGGAATTGATTGAATCCCTCAAGAGACCGGAGGCTCTAGACAGGGTGACATTCTCGTTAACGATTGTCAAAATAATAAGATAAAAACTTGAATTTATTGGATTTAACGCGTGACATTTTGGCAGTGCAAGTCAAACGCACATTTTGAGGTTTTTGACAATTGCTGTAGCTGATAGATAAACACACTCTAGAAGATAGAATATAATACAGAATCGATTTAATCATTGATCTGTAACTGATGGCTATCTGTAGATGGAAGATATTTGAGAAAAAATATTATTGGGGTTCTATCTAGTAATGCAATAGAACCCAAAACATGTGATTTTAATAAATAAATAAATAAAATAAAAAAAACGAGAAACATTTATTGTTAACAAAGTATCACAAGTACTACGGAGCTGACTGTTAAGAGCGTGTACGCAGTAAGGCATTTCATACAAATTTCAAGTCGTTATTTTCCGAAATGACTGAATCGATTTTATTGAAACTTCACAATTATAAGCAGGATATATAGGTCTAAAAATAAAGCATAAGCATAATCAGTATTTTAATGTTCCCACTGCTGGATTACGGCCCATTCCCTCTCCTAGAGAGGAGAGAGGGAATAAGCCGTAATCCAGCAAGTGCGGGTTGGTGAATGTCACATGTCTTCTAATTTTTGGTTCTAGGACATGCCGGTTTCCTCACGATGTTTTCCTAAAGGAAAAAACCTCAAACCTGCTCTCAAAACGGTTTACCGTTTTGAGAGCAGTGGTGATGAAATTAATTACACAAATTAATGCGCCTGGCTGGGTTTGAACCCGCGACTTACAAAGTAGGAGTAGTAGTAAGTCGGGGCCGTTACCACTCGGCTACCACTGCTCTCACTAACATTGAATGATGGTACTGAAAATCCTGAGCCTTGCAATAGGATACTAATACGCTGGTATTGTAAGTAGGTACATATTGAATGAAGGTGTCCAACCATTAATTCTTTATATCTATACTAATATTATAAAGAGGTAACGTTTGTGAGTTTGTGAGGTTGTGAGTTTGTGACGTTGTAAGGAGTAATCTCTGGATCTACTGAACCGATTCACAATATTATTTCACCAATAGAAAGCTACGTTATTGTGGAGTGTCATAGACTTTTGTTTACTATTTTTCCCCGTATTGCTACGGGAACGGGAACAACGCGGGTAAAACCACGGGGCGCTGCTAGTTTTTATTTATGTTTTCTTTTATAAGGATTCGCTGCTCGTCCTTTGAAAAGTTCATTAGAAAATCAGCGACAAACAGCACCATTTAGGCAGCTTAAGAGCATCCCATAAAAACTTTATAGCTCTCTAAGATATTGAAAACACAAATCGAAGTGAACGCAGCGGCACCGATAATAAATTCTTATTAAAAATGCATGAACACGCCCAGTACTCCCCGGAGTACATACGACAATATAACAAGTTAATCATTTCCAGTACAACCTGACCTTACGTTGTACGGAAAGCGTATGCAATGCTTGGTCTAGTTATGTTAGCCCTGTATAGTTTGATGTATGTCTTGTGTACTGCCAACATTCAAAATGGGAGTAGTTGAAACTTAATACGGTGTGTACTGAGACTCCTGTTTACTGTACGACTTTTGTATGATAATGTGCTTCTTTTATAGAATACTAACTTGGGTTTTGCTTGAATTCTGAAGTTAAACAAAACATTAGACTTGGGTCTACGGTATTAGTTTTATTGCAGTTCTATTGAATAAAAAAACGCTCCGGAGGGATTCCACTGATATTCCCAAACAGGCCATTGACTAAAATTCTCAAAGCAAACGGACGCGTGGCAGTCCTCAGCAAACCTTGCGACGTTTCAAGCTGGCCTGATCAACGTATATCGGAATTATGTGAAGAAGAAGGGGAAGAAGAGTGAACTGAAGCGTGAAGCGATGGAAGAAAACTGTGGATGTCTTCACCCAAATAGGGGACATATGATATTTAGTCAGATACATTAGTAAGTCAACGATTACGTGTACCGTTTTTACCCTTTGAAGAACCCTTCCTAAATTTATGCTACACTAGCTTATGCCCGCGACTTCGTTCGCGTGGAGTTACATACAAAATTTTAACCCCTTTTTCACCCTCTTAGGGGACGAATTTTCAAAAATCCTTTCTTAGCGGATGCCTACGTCATAATATCTACCTGCATGCCAAATTTCAGCCCCATCGGTTCAGTGGTTTGGGCTGTGCGTTGATAGATCACTATGTCAGTCAGTCAGTCCCTTTTGAGTTATATATATTTAGATGAAGAGATCCCAAATTAAGGCAGTTTTGTGAGCTGGAAAACGGATTGTGATTGGGTGAAGAATTCAAATATTTTAACTGTTACTATGAAGCTTTGTTGATTTAGACTAAGCTTCATAGTGACAGTTAAAATATTGAGACTAAGCTTCATAGTGACAGTTAAAGTATTGAGACTAAGCTTCATAGTGACAGTTAAAGTATTGAGACTAAGCTTCATAGTGACAGTTAAAGTATTGAGACTAAGCTTCATAGTAACAGTTACAATATTGAGACTAAGCTTCATAGTGACAGTTACAATATTGAGACTAAGCTTCATAGTGACAGTTAAAATATTGAGACTAAGCTTCATAGTGACAGTTAAAGTATTGAGACTAAGCTTCATAGTGACAGTTACAATATTGAGACTAAGCTTCATAGTGACAGTTAAAATAGAGAGACTAAGCTTCATAGTGACAGTTAAAATAGAGAGACTAAGCTTCATAGTGACAGTTAAAATGTTGAGACTAAGCTTCATAGTGACAGTTAAAATGTTGAGACTAAGCTTCATAGTGACAGTTAAAATAGAGAGACTAAGCTTCATAGTGACAGTTAAAATGTTGAGACTAAGCTTCATAGTGACAGTTAAAATAGAGAGACTAAGCTTCATAGTGACAGTTAAAATAGAGAGACTAAGCTTCATAGTGACAGTTAAAATAGAGAGACTAAGCTTCATAGTGACAGTTAAAATAGAGAGACTAAGCTTCATAGTGACAGTTAAAATGTTGAGACTAAGCTTCATAGTGACAGTTAAAATGTTGAGACTAAGCTTCATAGTGACAGTTAAAATATTGAGACTAAGCTTCATAGTGACAGTTAAAATGTTGAGACTAAGCTTCATAGTGACAGTTAAAATAGAGAGACTAAGCTTCATAGTGACAGTTAAAATGTTGAGACTAAGCTTCATAGTGACAGTTAAAATAGAGAGACTAAGCTTCATAGTGACAGTTAAAATATTGAGACTAAGCTTCATAGTGACAGTTAAAATGTTGAGACTAAGCTTCATAGTGACAGTTAAAATATTGAGACTAAGCTTCCTAGTGACAGTTAAAATATTGAGACTAAGCTTCATAGTGATAGTTAAAATAGTGAGACTAAGCTTCATAATGACAGTTAAAGTATTGAGACTAAGCTTCATAGTGACAGTTAAAGTATTGAGACTAAGCTTCATAGTGACAGTTAAAGTATTGAGACTAAGCTTCATAGTGACAGTTAAAATATTGAGACTAAGCTTCATAGTGACAGTTAAAGTATTGAGACTAAGCTTCATAGTGACAGTTACAATATTGAGACTAAGCTTCATAGTGACAGTTAAAATATTGAGACTAAGCTTCATAGTGACAGTTAAAGTATTGAGACTAAGCTTCATAGTGACAGTTAAAGTATTGAGACTAAGCTTCATAGTGACAGTTAAAGTATTGAGACTAAGCTTCATAGTAACAGTTACAATATTGAGACTAAGCTTCATAGTGACAGTTACAATATTGAGACTAAGCTTCATAGTGACAGTTAAAATATTGAGACTAAGCTTCATAGTGACAGTTAAAGTATTGAGACTAAGCTTCATAGTGACAGTTACAATATTGAGACTAAGCTTCATAGTGACAGTTAAAATAGAGAGACTAAGCTTCATAGTGACAGTTAAAATAGAGAGACTAAGCTTCATAGTGACAGTTAAAATAGAGAGACTAAGCTTCATAGTGACAGTTAAAATAGAGAGACTAAGCTTCATAGTGACAGTTAAAATAGAGAGACTAAGCTTCATAGTGACAGTTAAAAAAAGGAAACTATTTTAAAACAATTTAAAATATAAAGATTAAACAAGTCAGAGGCAGTTAAGAAGTGACCAGTCTCAACCGACGGCGCCCGTTCACGAACATGACGCGTGTACCAGCACCATTTAGCTCAACCATTTTGAAGGGAACCGAATGATCCAACACACACGCCACCATCAGCGAAACATTTGAGCGAGCATGACATGCTCTCAACTGCCATTTTAGTTCAAACCACAAAGTAAAAGTTTGTCAGTTCATCAAGCAAACACAATCCAGCTTGCAAGTTAATAAATAATCGCTCATTTATCTTCAGTACAGCTAACAAATTTTTGTTCTAAAAACGAAGAGTGTGAGAGATGGTCTGAATTAAATTGGAAGACTTCCAAGATAGCCCATATAAATAATAGTTGGCGAAAGATTGAGCCGGCCACCAACTGACGAGATCCTTCAATTAAGTGACTGTCCTTTATTAGCGAGGACCGCGATTCTATATTTCATTGTTAGGGTTGTTCCACACGGGAGAACCGAGCGGTTTTATTGGTCTGATCATGTATGTGCTAAGCAACAGCAGTGTTGGTGCTCAACTGCTCTCTATCTAGGCTGTGTATTGGCGTGCACGTAAAAACGCTTTTGGTTAATAACAAAGAAAATGCACTAAATTAGCCACCTAGGTCATTAATAAGGTAAAACATAAATATACTTTATTGTAGGTACACAAAATTAATCCAGTGAGAACGGATTACGCACCAATGATAAATTATATTTATTTTGTAAGTACACTTTTAGAAACATAACACTTTTACACGTCAAATATTTCTTGTCATTTTAAGCTAGATGAAGCTGGTGTTTCCTAGCCGACTACCCTGAGAAGAAATACCGAAACAAACTCAGAGGTCAAAGTCTCTTTTAAAGTCCATACAATCCGTACTGGTCAAATCATATAAGAACCATGTCGGTTAATGTCTGAGGTGGCCTTTTCGGGAAAGTGCCACACAGATTTGAGAAGACCTGTCCAGACAGTGCAAGCATTTGTCAGTTAACGTGTAGCTCAAACTTAGAATTTTAAGGAGCTCAACGGTTTGACGAACAATACCAAAATAAGGACATTTGGGTAGGCCGCATAAATTACTCAAACTGCCAGACTTACTGAAATAAGACCCTAGTAAGGCGATCTATATAGTCCTCAAATTCACAATATTTTATATGAGAACCATGTAGATCTGTGTCTGAAATGGTCTTTTGAGGAAAGAACCACACAGATTTAAGTGGGCCTGTCCATTCAGTGCAAGCCTTTGTCAGTAGTCGAGTAGCTCAACTTACAACAAATAAGGAGCTCAACGATCCGATGAACAATGCCAAAGAAGGGACCGTAAAAAACACATAATTTTGAACGGAATATTATGGTACTGTCAAAAATACAGCGTGTAACAGAATTAACGCAATACCTTTGTATTCATCACTACGAACAACTTTTACTATGGGACTACACAGAAATCGCGAAAAAAAAACGCGCACATAAATATATGGAACAGTTTTTTTTTTTCGTTTCTATTACAAGTTTTCCATAATGATGAGTACAATGACCCATTTTCAGGTATTGCGTTTATTATGTTTCACGTTGTACACTCGCGAGCAATAAACTGGAATCACTTCATCGACGTCGCTCACAAGTTTCAAATGATATACCACATAGTAGTCTTAGACAGTTGCATAGAAATATCTTGACTCGCGACTAAGGGTTTACAATTTATTGCTCGCGAATGTATTAGTAGGTATAATTTTACACCACCTGCATGTAGTAGTAGTAGTAAAAACTATATTTATTTATTAAAACGTTATGCACTAGTAAAAACTCTGTAAAAAGGTGGACTTCATAGTACAATTGTGGCCACCAATGTAACATTGTCCCATAATATTTTGTCTATGAGCAACACAATGTTCAGTGATTCTTCACAAATAAAACACTAACAAAAGTAGACTAAAAGAAAAACAGTATATCGAGTCTTAACAGAAAGTGAAGTTTGTTTAAGCTAAATGAGTGGGCTTTCCCGAACGTTTTAATTACTTCCTCTGGCTTACTAGATTAGTGGACACAGAGCCGACGATCTCTAAGACATAGACGGGTTCCGTACCAGCCAAGATATTAGGTTTCTGGTGGCAGTAACTTTTGTAATAGAATTGGAAGTCAAGTTTAATGGAATTTAATGGTAGGTATTTAACGCACAAAAATTGGGTATTTTGGAACGAATTTTCTCGACTTAGTCGATAATAATACTTACAGATGTTGTTCATTTAGAACCATTCATAATAATTTTAAGGCCCTATGGTGTAAAGCGGTGGTCGATTTTTGAGTATGTGATGTTTTCCTATTTTATTTTCATTAATAGGCTTTTACGGATCAAATCATACTTAATCGTTTCAGTCGAAAAATCTCCAAAGCTGGACATAAGTCTACCAAAAGTGTCACAAGGATAGGTTCCGCATTTACCAGAAAATAAAAATAATAATTTCAACTCATTATAAATTCAAGTTGCCTCAAACTCTTATCACCAACCACGAAACTATTACGCTAATCAAGAGAGTGGTAAATTTACAGCATGAGCAATCAGTTGCGCGTCGGAAGAGGGTGATAAATCTCTGGTAATGTACCCAGCCGACGCTGTATATCACGCGAGCCTTTCAGACGTGCAGGCGTTTTACGGCCGCGGTTCCGGACGCCGAGATGAGATGGCAAGGCCTTTAGGCTCACTGATTTGTTGGTTTGTAGAAAAGTGAATGTATGTTTAACAGAAGAGGCTTTGCTCAGAGTTCTGTTCACCACAGACTTTCAAGTTATTTTAGTCCACCAGTAGTCTGAAATTTTTGGGAATTAAATGGTTAGGGATTAAAATATTGCAGTGTGAATATCTCTGGTTTGTTTTCTATCTATCACGCGTATAGGATTTAGGAATTTTAACTTAACATTTTATCCTTGGATTACCTAACTACCTACATTTCCGTAATACAGCATGATGGAAACGCTACTTTATTACAATAATAATTTAAAGCTACATTCACTATCAAGAGACTCGGGTCAGAACCGCTTAATTATTCAAAACCCCGGAGATCGAAGATTTTAGGATTTAAATTGAATCCTCAGTGAGAGCTGTAAGTAGGGGCGGGTAATAAGGTGCCTTTTGGCATAGAGTACCTGTTTAAATACGTTCTGGAGCGAGAAAATTGAAGATTGGGGAAGTAATTTATGACTTTAGTTAATAACTAATGTTCTATGAGAACATTTACTGATGTTTAAATGATGATTTGTGACTAAAGAGGTGAGGGTAATGAGATTTATGGATAAGAAAAACTTTTTGGAAATAAATACAACGGACTATCAAAAAAAAACACACAAAAAAGAATACAAAATAACTTTAATTTTGGGTTTTGGTTGTTTCTTCGTTTTTTGAACACCGAGTGTTGGATCCGATGGTTTGGAAGAGCATCGTAGTATTTCGAGGTGGCCCCTTTCTAGTTTGGTGAAGATCTGATTAAGAACTTCTGAGATAGGAAACGGAACTCTTCAATAAATGATAGCAAATCTTCCGGGATTGCTGAACGGCACGTCTGCTTATTGTTTACACCAGGTTAGTACGCTGTGATGGGTACGTTTAACTGTGGGGTTTCACTTTTTAATCACCATTAAAAAGTGAAAAATAATTTACATCGACAAGTGAGAATGAGAATATCATCAATGTAGTCGAAGCCAGAAACTATTAGGAATAACTCAAATAAAAAAAAAATGTCGTCAGATCTCACTTAAAATAAACGGGACCATATGACAAGCACCAGCGGCCTTACTATGACGTCTTAAATCCATCATGGTTTCTGTGTCAGAGAGAGACGGAGTTACACAAGACGAATAGCACTATCTCTTTCCCTCACACGAATCATGATAGCATTGGCACTTCGTAATACGGCCACAGCTTTCGAATATAAAAAAAAATCATTAAAATCGGTACACCCAATAAAGTTACGAGGTGACAAAAAAAAATATACAGTCGACTTGAAAACCTTTTTTGGAAGTCGCTTAAAAAGGGACGCTGCATCGAACCCAATAAAATTGGGTTAACAAGACATGAAAAAGATGACGAATATTTATTGAATTAGTTGGCAATTTAGTATAGTAGTGTTACAAAGTAAGATTTCATATAATAAGGCATTCTCTACCAGTAAACCTTGGGTTAAAAAGTACGTAGACAGAGAGAGAGAACTTCGTTCCAAAATCGTAACTGTCATGGAACACTTGATTGGAACGAAGATTTTTTCCTAGGATATTACTAATGAATTGAAGGAATGGTAAGAAATTTCGTAATTAATACAACATTATTTTTACGAGTTGTGAAAAGAAACATTTAATTGTTCATAGTTCAATTTTTCTAATTCATTATTTATTTACTAGCGACCCGCCTGGGCTTCGCACGGATGCAATGTAGATATTAATTTTTCTCTACTATAATATGCATTTATTATACATATAAACCTACCTCTTGAATCACCCTATCTATTACAAAAAACCGCATCAAAATCCGTTGCGTAGTTTTAAAGATTTAAGCATACATAGGGATATAGGGACAGAGAAAGCGACTTTGTTTTATACTGTGTAGTGATTTATTCAACTAACACATTCTATCTTTACAGGCTGACCCAATACAATAGTGGTTTCAAGAAACAACAAAATAATAATAATGGAAATTGAACTTATGTAGGTACTTAATGCTAATACTTAACAATCTAAACGTTAAAAATGTTAAACATTAAACTTCATCATTACATTCTCCATGCGTACATCCAATCGCAGTAATAATTGGTTTGGTTTGGTCAGTCAAAAGCATACGCGCTATGGATAACGGTCTACACCAAAGCAAGACGGAAATTCGTGACGAAAAATTATTTCTTTTTTTTTTTCGTCCGTCGGTCTGTGCCGTCCATAAGGAACTTCTTTCCAATACTTGTCATCTTCCTGCTCTTATCTCATGTTACTTAGTGTCAGGTGCGCTGACCATTACGCCAGCGTTTATTTGTACCCACGACGGAACGGAGACACTCCAAACGCATACAGTTTGGGGTGAGAGGATGTTTGTTTGTGCAAACCAATGTATTTTTTATCTCCAGTACTACTAGTCCGATTTTCATGCGGTGCATGTGTGTCAAAGATATTTGGGCAAACCAATGTTGCAATTTATCTTCAAAACTACTATTCCAATTTTTATGCAGTTTTCAGTGATGGGTTAATGTAACCCAAGAATATCCGTCGGGGGCTGCCATCACTATCTGCAAAACTAGCTCATTTAATGGCAGCCCTGACGGATATTCTTGGGTTACATTAATTTTGTATGTCGGGGGTTTTTATTAATTATTTAATTCTTTTTCAATTATGTTTTTACCGTCATGGGTTAAAAAAATCAATTTTGCGTTTTCACCATTCTGTCCCATCAGCCGTCATGCTATCACTGAATCCCTGTTTGAACTCCATCTATTTCCCGTCCATCCACATTTATATTCATAACTCTTAATAAACACACCATTATAATATGTTCCTCCAAATGTCGTACCAATCAAGGCCGTAGTGCGAGCATTGTGTGATCGACTGTACATATTTTAGAGGCTGAACTTACCTTAGCAAATGTTGGCTATATTCATTCGAAAGCCACAGCTAGGCCATAGTAATTACGTAACCCTATAACCTTATAATGAAATGACTGATAAAGCAACACTGTAACTCTATTACTAATAAACACAATGCGCCACAGAACAGATAGGCCTTGCAGAAGGTTAGCTCCATGCAACGCGCTAAAACAGGCCTACGTTCAAAAGCAACATCCACGTATGACGATCTACGACGACAAATTACTACGTTTTTCCTGTTTATCGCTGTAGGTAGTTGTCTTTTACTTTGGAATCATACATTTTACGGTAACATATGGCAATTAGCCTCAGTATAGTTGCCGCAATTTCTGAGGGACAGAAAATTTGAAATCGGATCAGTGATTCCTGCAGACAAAAAGAACGACAATGTTCGTGTACCGAAGAGCACGGCGTTTGTTGACCATTTTTTATTGAAAACAGAAACTTTCAAATTAACTATTACTTTTGAAATGGTATTATAGACAGAGTACTCCTTATTGTACACCATAACTAATTTGTATGACTGCATTCGCTTGGACTAGCAGCCCGACATGAACGAACCTTCTGTACCCATCTATTTAGTGTCTTTAGGGCATTAATTAGAGGCTAGATTAGTCCGTGGCACCTACAAGCACCACAATGACTGGCTAATCAAGCTGCATTGTCGCCACAATTAATAGCCTATTAGTATCTGGTACTGTGTGCAGCGATTGTTTCCCGAATACCATAGTCATGTACAGCGTTGTGGATCTACCGTTGTGATTTTAAAATACATTTATTTATGTGGTTTTTGCGGATGTTCGATATATTTTTTTTTGGGATGCTGAACCCTTTGTGTTATTTGCCAGTTTTATTTATGTATCCTACAGCTGTTGTATTTTTGAAGCGCCTCGCGGTGTGATCCGCGTAGTTCACGTTATTGTGGGAATACGGGGATAAAATATAGCCTAAGTTACTCCTTGATAATGTAGCTTTTCAATTGGTGAAAGTATATTTAAAATCGGTTTAGTGGTTTAGTCGTGAAAGCGTAACAAACAAATAAACTCACATTCGTATTATAATATTAGTTAGGTTTTATTGCTAAACAAATACAATCGTGTCTTCAACAAACATCCAATTGTTGAATTCAAGTTTATTTTGTGTTGCGTGGGCTATACACGTCTTGTTTTGACTAGGAGTCCATAAAGCGTAACATCTTACTACCACGAATCATACAAACTACTCGAAACTAGCTCAGGCTCACACCAACCGAACAACACTCAAAATTACGTGCAGACAATTGACATTCTTAGCACACATTTATACACGGAACATAAAATGTCTTATTCATAACTCAATTTCCTTAGATTTGCTCGGCAAAGGAAGTGGAGTTCATATGAGGATCGTGGAATTTCTTGTTTGATGAGTAACTTAGTTGGTTGAGCATTAGTGAGCCAAGTTGGTTTTCACCTCACGAATGACAGTGAGGGAAGTATGTTATTAGCTTTGCGGCGAACCGTGTTGCGTACGGAATGGAATGGTGTTGCAATACCTTCTGTCTGTTTCTGTCGCCCTGGTACTTAATTATTGTAAGGTTAGGTATGATTTTAAGATTAATAATTTTTAGTGAAATTTTTGGATAGTATATTTTTAAAGTAAACAGTTAATGTTATTTGTCGTTTTGATTGACTTACCTTTTTTTACGGGGGGAAATCCTCATGGATGTCCTTCACCCTGGGGCGGGTGGAGAGGTGTGTCAGACTCTTACTGACTAAAACCACCCCGGTGTTACATCCCCCCCACCTACGTCGGGGATCGCGGAAACGTATGCGACTTCCGTAATTCCCGGCTGGTGCCAGCCCGCCTCTGCGGGCCACCTCGTGTCTGCGGAGGGAGTGAGGTGTGATTTACATACCTGCTCTAACCCTACTACTATGAGTAAACGGTTAACCCTCTCCCTGTCCAAAAAGTTGTACCAGCGTGTTCTTGCCAGCCATCTAAAACAAAGAGTCTTTTGGAAGCATACCCTGTGATGAGTTTCATCTGCTTAGTAGTCATTACAGTCGCAGGATATTACATCGGAGTCGCAGGGCGATTCCCAGCCACTGTAGGCGCAGGCCTGCGGATGGCGAGCTATGGGTGGCTCGCCGTCCGATAGCAACCAGGCCCAGGTTAACGGCGCGCCTCAAAGAGATGTCAGCAAAGAAGACTGGGGCCGCATAGGGTCAGTGCCTGCTAGGATTGCAGGATTTGTTCTAAAGAGTCACCTCGGCCCTGGAACGCAAAGGGCATTAGGAGGACGGAGGGTTGGCTTTTAGTAAGTAAGAGTCTGATACTCCCTTCCTCTCCGGCCAATGCTGAGAACGCATTTGATGATTTGTCATCCAGAAAAAAAAATGTAGTCATTACAGTAATTAAAATTGTATAACATCTCTTGAATTAAACACATCAAAAGTATCTAGGGATCAACATATATTTTTGCAATAACTTTCCTCCTGATTGATATTAATTAAAATTTTCTTTAAGGATTCATCAAATAAAGTGTTTTCGTTTGTCACAGTAACGATAAACCAAGTCACCTTTGCATTAATAAAGAAATTTGCCATTTTCCTAATAAAGGGATTTTTGACATTTGAACCACTAACATTAAAGTTCGAAAAAAAGACTGAAATAACAGTTTTCTTTAAAATTTTATTGGGTAACTTAAACAATTAATAATCCGTGTTTCTACCGCGAACACTAACAACACAAGAACATCGGTTTGGCATACTCAAAATGAGTTCATCCAAATCACGCTGTGGAATGGCCGCCCATGTTCGTTGCAACAACAAAAAAAGGTCTTCTTGCGACTGGATACCCTCCATATTCGGCAGAGCTCTTCTCTGTAGCATATCCCATGCATGCTCAATCGGGTTCAAGTCTGGCGACTGAGCAGGCCAGGGCAGGACATTGATGTTAGCTGCGGCGAGAGTCTGTCTTACAACTCTTGCGGTGTGCGGTCGTGCATTATCATGCATTAACTGAAATAAGGGACCGATTTGCACTTGTAGAGGAACGATGACGTCTGATACAATCGTCTCAGCATAAATTTGAGCGTTGAGGTTGCCTCTGATCCAAATCAACTCAGTTCTTCCGCCGATCCAAATACCCGCCCATACTATGATGGTTCCACCACTATAAGGATGGACTTCCTGGCAGGATTTTAATCGCTGTTGGCGTCCAGGGGTTCTCCAGTGTCGTATACGTCTTGTATCCGGTCTCATACCAAAACGAGACTCATCAGAAAAGCACACGAAACGCCATTGTTCTTCTGTCCAATTTCTGTGTTCAAGAGCCCATTGATATCGAATCCTACGATTGTGCATTGCTATAGGTGGTACCCGTAGCGGTCTTCGGGAATGAAGGTTCACTTCATGCAAGCGGTTTCTGACTGTTTGGTCGCTAATTAAGTTCCCTGAAGAGTGATGAAGCCTCACGGCTAACATCATGGCGGTTATTGTTGGAGCTCTTCGAGTTAAGATTTGAATGTATCGGTCTTGTCTCCGTGTGGTGCAGCGATACCGTCCTCCATGGCGCTCAGCCAAGGTAAGCGAAGAGCTCTGCCGAATATGGAGGGTATCCAGTCGCAAGAAGACCTTTTTTTGTTGTTGCAACGAACATGGGCGGCCATTCCACAGCGTGATTTGGATGAACTCATTTTGAGTATGCCAAACCGATGTTCTTGTGTTGTTAGTGTTCGCGGTAGAAACACGGATTATTAATTGTTTAAGTTACCCAATAAAATTTTAAAGAAAACTGTTATTTCAGTCTTTTTTTCGAACTTTAATGTTAGTGGTTCAAATGTCAAAAATCCCTTTATTAGGAAAATGGCAAATTTCTTTATTAATGCAAAGGTGACTTGGTTTATCGTTACTGTGACAAACGAAAACACTTTATTTGATGAATCCTTAAAGAAAATTTTAATTAATATCAATCAGGAGAAAAGTTATTGCAAAAATATATGTTGATCCCTAGATACTTTTGATGTGTTTATTAAAGAAGTCAATAATAATTGTGAGGAGTCTCCAAAGTTTCCGTTTACCAAAGCTGCACGTGACAAGCATGTAATAAATCAATTTAAAATTGATGGATGGCTGACATTATGTCATCTCTCAGATCTCAGTATTAAGGTAAATAGACCTTGTATTTATCTTACCAGAAATTCTAGGATTACCTATTGCAAAAGGTCGGGTATGGAAAAACAAGGTGTACGTAATACGAGTATAATAAGTGTGGAGTAACAAGGATGGATAAAGTGGGAAATGAGTACATGCGAGGTAGTTTAAAAGTGGCGCCAGTGACGGAAAACTTGAATGGGAACCGCTAGTCTTGGTATGGTCATGTGAAAAGGAGGGATGAAAGGCATGTAGGTAACTAAAAGGGTTATGAATATAAATGTAGATAGATGGAAAGAAAGAGGTAGGCCAAAGAAAAGATGGATGGGTTGTGTGAGGAGTGATATGAAAAAAAGGCAGTTAGTGATAGCGTGACGACTGACAGAACAGAATGGAAGAAGGAAACGTGTTGCGCCGACCCCAAGTAACATGGAATAAGGGCAGGAAGATATGTGTATAATCAGAACTATTGTATACGTGGGTAATATTGGGTAATACTGGTTTGTGAGAGGGTGTTGACTGTATTGGGGGTCCCATGTTGGTTGGTGCATGTATGTAATGTTATCGCATTTTTGATACTAGAATAAATGCTCACGAGGTTTTCCTTTAACAGAGGAAAAATATTCTTGCAAAGACTTGGCGTCTAGGCAAGAATATTTTTATCGAGATATATGCCACTGTACAAATAAACTTTTATTCGTAAAAGAAAAATAGTGTTGCGGGCCACAATTAAGTAAGGAAGATAGCGGCATTCGGTACCACTAGCGCCATCTAGTATTGAGTAGCAGAACTAAAAAAAGCCAGGAACCTTCGAGATTTTTCTATGCTAGAATTTTCGGACCTTAGTCGGTCGCGACCGATATGTACGCGAACTTTCTGGAACTACTCGGCGCCCTATATAAGGCCGGCGCATGTACCGACCGAGTCAGTCCGGTTGAGCAGTAACCAGCCTTAGTGTGCTGAACTGCGAGTGGTCCATTCAAAAAAAAAAAAAACCGACCGAGTCAGTATTGGATTTGCGATACAAGTGATAACTTCGAGAGCGATCTTCGACTGCGAACTCAAGTGATTAATAGTGCGATTGTGTTTTGTCATTAGTGAGTTTAAAGTCTATATTAGTGTTGAGTAATTAAAGTGTTAATTTTGGTTATTCAATCGGCTGATTTTATTGTAATGAACCCGAAGCTCGTAACAATAGTAATAGACTGAAAGATATTTTCATTTTGTCAATCAGGTCAATCGCCTGAAGGTATTTGCGATCGGGGTTTAGTTATTCACAAACAAATATTTCGAGGCACTTTATTCTAAAGAGTTGCCAGCTATCTAAAGAGGTATTCGATTTTTACAAATTGCTCTCCATTGCCTGTAAGATTCAGAATGCATGAAATTCTTGATTGCCTGGCCTATATGAATGAAATTGTTGTTAAACCTTCCATTTCTTATTAGATTTCGTAAGAGATTGCTTTTCATTGAAAATCAATCAATTGAAAATACATTGGAACGTTGAAGAATATCTTAACTTGAGTTGTTAAAAAAAAACAAGAAAGCATGATCGAGTAAGTATTTCTAACTCGATTTAAAAGGTGGTAAAACTAGGGATGTAACGAAGGCAATTTAGCGGAAGCTTTCAATAGCATATCGATTTAAATAACAAAAAAAAAAACGTCTTTTTTAGGTATGTCATCAAGGGACAAAAAAGTATTCCATACTAACAGCGCCCCGCGGTTTCATATACATAAGTTTCGATATCGTGGGAATATAGGGGTAAAAATTATCCTATATGTTAATCCTGGTTATAAACCATCTTGTGTCAAATTTCAACCAAATGCGTTCAGCAGTTTTTGCGTGAAAATAACAAACATCCATCCATCCATGCTTACAAAATTTCGCGTTTTTATAAACGCGAAATTTTGTATTAGTTGGTTTTTTTTTTTGCTATGGGTAGTTAAATATACATTTTTTATTATTCAGCTGTTTCCGGCTTGTCTGGGAGCCGACCCGATATAGTTGGGAAAGGCTAGGCAGATGATGAGATCTCTGTGTAACTCTAAGGTCTGTTAAGCAACGAAACCGTTTCCATTTGGTCCAATTAGTATGTACATAAATAGTCATACATCGACTATAACTGTTTAATTTCCTCCTCAACATTTCACCCACAGAATTTTCAGAATTAGGACTTGTGTAAAACTACAGAAAAGTTAAACTACAGGTAAACCTCTGACTAGCCCTTTTGGGATTGTAGTCATGTTTCCTGGAAATGAAGCTTTGAAAAGTGCCGGCTTATTGTAACAAGAAATTACTGGCATAAGTCGTATTTCCGAAAAGTAACAAAGAAAAATCAGCCCAAATTCGAACATATGACTTACAATGATAATTCTGTCTCTCTCACATATAAAACTTAGACCTTATAATCTGAATCATAAAGTATGAAATTGGGTGAGAGGAAATGTAAGAGGGACAAATATGACATGGTATTTTTTAGCACGGAAGCGTTCATTTGCTATGATTTTGTTCCCATCCTCATTATGATCTTGGGACAAAATATAGCAATTTCACACGTGAGGAAAAAAGCTTTTTCGAAAAATGTGCAAATATTTTATTGTTAAAATGTAGATCATATTATTATATTCAAACATCTTATGAGGCCTTGGTAGGATCGCGGGGTAAATCTTGTTTGTTGTGATTAAAATGTTGTTGTTTGATATTAGTTGTTTTGATGATTTAGTTTATGCAAAATAAGCTTTCCTTGTGTCGTTGTTCCCGTGCCTTATCCTATAAGAACCTTACAGTTACAGGGAGCTTATTAATGACAGCTATATTATTATTATATACTTTACTAGCAGCGCCCCGTGGTTCCACCCGCATAGTTCCCGTTCCCGTGGGAATATGGGGATAAAATATAGCCTATGTCACCCGGGGATAGTGTAGCTTCCCAACGGTGAAAGAAATTTTCAAATCGGTTCAGTAGTTTCGGAGCCTATTCAATACAAACAAACAAACAAATCTTTCCTCTTTATAATAGTAGTATAGATTGTACACCTTGTAATAAAAACAGGAAAAACATTTATAAAAACAAGTGTACAATGGGCGGTCTTATCGCACAAGGTAATCTCTTTCAGACAACCTCTGGATGGACTGAACGAAAGGAGATAGATTTAGGGCTGTCAGTGTACAATCGTTATAAATAATACTAATTATTTATAACGATTTTTTTTAGTGATCGGGTCACAGACATTTCAACTTTTACCATTTAAAACATATTTATATGTATCTGTGACCGGAAAATGGCAAACTCCGTTAGATAATAAAATATCTTGAGAGATTGTAAAGTTTCGATAAATTGTCAACTGAATATTTTGAACACTTTTTAGCATCAAAATTTGATCGTCTATCAAATTCTGATGCGTGAAAAAGTGTTCCAAATGTTCAGTTGACAGTAATAATTTATCGAGGGTTTTAAATCTCTCCATATCTACACCAAATTAAGAGGAAAGTTTTGATTTTTTGTTTGTATTGAATTGTTGCTCCGAAACCACTGAAGTGATTTGAATAATTGTTTCACCGTTAGGAAGCTACACTATCCCCGGGTGACATAGGCTATATTTTATCCCCATATTCATACAGGAAAGGGATATATGTGGGTGAAACCGCTGGGCGCTGCTTGTATTTTATAGCCTTAGGCATTTTACAATTATCAGGTGACATATAAAAAGTATTAATATGAATTTTACCTCATATGAATTTGGTTGTAGTCTATATAAAATTGTTTCCATGGAAGATGGGTAGGCCTTTAGCGTGGCAACCCTTTTTTTTGGATGGGAAATCATGAAATGACTTCTCCCGCTCTGGGCGGAGCAGAAGGGAGTGTCAGACTCTTACTGACTAAAACCCACCCGTGATCCTTCTTGTGCCCTTTACGTTCCACGGCCGCGGTGACTCTTTCGAACAAATTCCGCAACCCTATCATTCTGTGTCGATACGAGTACTTTTACACCATCCATTCTTTCTAGTTCGTCATGTTGTGCTGGCGCTGCCGCTGCAGCTGCGGAAAACCTCAAGGGGCGTAAACATAACTATATTTTCAAACACTTTGGATTTAAAACCCTCAGGCCGTGGGCGCCTTATGCTCTCAGCCTTAACAAATAAATATCGAGACGGCTGGTTTCTCTTTCCGTGACTCAAGAGCTGGCTTTTACTTTGGCCAGAGGATAATATAGAAGTCGAGGAAGAATTTTTTGATGCTATATTTTAGATTGTTATAAGTTTAGTTTATTTTTTATTTTAGTTACCATTTTTGATTATTTAAATTACAAAATTTGTTAAAATGTTGGCCTAAGTTCTTGATGCTACAGTTTATGAATACAAAGTCAAATTGTCTCAGTTATGTTATTTCTCATTCGAAGCAAGCTATGAGTTTAAATACTGCATGAGCTTCCTCCGCAATATTCAACTTCATTTTTCATAAACTACACCAATGAACGCTATAGAAACAGTAAATAAATGATGTACCTTTTTTCCGTAACACGAGTGAATCTCTACTTCGCAGATTCGCTATTACGAAAATTGCCACTTCGTGTTACCCCCTGCTACAAGCCTGCAGAGAAACGAAACAAAGCATCGATGCAATTTTCTTTTCTTTTCGAGACGCGATTAATATCCCTCCTGAACGAACCTATCTTCAGTTCTGCAGTATTTACTTGAGCCTGCAGTAGAAGTGAGTTATCATCCAAATCTACCACGAAAGCTGTAACACTAAAGTTAAGATGGTGTCTCTCCACGTCTATTTAGACTTTTTTTTTTACTAATAAAGAAACTCAAAAAAGTACATACATACATGAACCCTGAAATCATAACACTCCTTTTTTGGGCAGTCGTGTAAAAAATGAAGTGAAGTAAAATTTTACAGTCAAAATATAACCTCCCACAAAAACGACTATTTTACCCATTCTCCCATTTGCATGAAAGTTGCATAATTTTCTACATAGCCTAAAAGCGGTGTATGAAAAAATGAAGAGTTACATAGTACAGGGCTTTTATCTAGTTTTTGCTTGTTTTGTCAGCCGTCACTCGATCGCCTGTACGTAGTGAAAAATGATTGGGGACTGCCCCCAGATATTTTTTTTTTTTTTGTTAAAAAATGCTATGACAAAAATATTCAGGATGCATGTATGTATTGTGTTTTTATCGCGGGCTTTTCCAGTTCTGTTAACGAGTAGATCTCATTTTAAAATTCCATAAGTATAACGCAAAAAGTCAACAATATCGTGAGGAATTTAATAATAATTATGTCCGTGGTGACACTCGTATTAAATGCGTGTTTTTTTTAATATTTTGTTCGTTTACCACTTTGTGTTTAGAATGATTACCAGTACCTAAGTAAACGTATTATCTCCTTGACAAACTATTTTTTTAAATCTAGAGACTCTGCAAAGAATAACAAACACGGCACAGCAGAATTATTCGGATTCTTCTTGAATATTTATTAGCTTTACTTCCAAAACCTAAATCAATTATTTCTCAAAGATAACCAACCCTCCACACTACTTTAATGACTTACCCTCCGTACCAGGCCAGGCGCTCATAAAAAGCAAAGAGCGTTCCACAGGTAGGCAGATTTAGTGAGTTGAGTACCATATTTAAAGTAAGTACATTGGAATAAATTTCGCGTGCACTACTGAATAGCTAATCTGAGAACTTACGATCGAATCTGTTTTAAAATATATATCAAATCTACATAAAACGATTAAACCTTTATTTCTTCACAGATGATCCCTCCACATATCTCTAATTACTTACCCTTCGTACCAGGCGCTTATAAAAAGCAAAGAGCGTTCCACTGGCAGCCAGATTGAGTGAGAAGTACATTGGAACAAATTCCGCGTGCACTACTGAACACCTGATCCGAGAACTTACGCTCGATTCTACTTCATTCAATTTTTATATCTAAATCAATTCTACATGAAACAACAATAGATACACTTTTATTTCTCACGAATAATCCCTCCACATAACTCTAATTACTTACCCTCCGTACCAGGCGTTCATAAAAAGCAAAGACCGTTCCACAGGCAGTCAGATTGAGTGAGTACATCGGAACAAATGCCGCATGTTACGGCACTACTGAACAGCTGATCCGAGAACTTACGATCGATGCTCCTTCAATTTCACGCGGTATTTACTTTCACTGTACACGGGAATGGTCGTGCTCTGTTCAGTTGCTTGTTTAGTTACTGGCGCCAACAATGTTAGTAGTTCGGAGTTGTGTGGTTCAAGGGTTTCTTGTTAGATTGTTTGATGTTGGGTGTTGGAAGGAAGTGTTTCGGTGTTCTGTATAATGTTGCTTTTGCAGGTGGGACTGAATAGGAAAAAACTTAATCCGATCACAGGTAATAAAGATAAAAAAACTAAAACAAGCGTAGATTCCATAACTTACCATTGCTTATGTATATGTAAACGAGGCACGGTGAATGAAGGATTCGCTTAGTTTTCTTGCAAATCAACGATGTATGGTCGTTGTTGCAAATAGACGAAAACATTTTGTTTTATTCTTGCTGAAGACCTTTTCTGGACCGTTGGGCACGCATATATTTGTCTCTGATATGATTTGTTGCTTTCTTTTCATATATTATCGAATCTCTCAGTTAATGGTGACTCGCATCTTTTAGTATAATCAATGAGAAAGCTGGATTATTTATTTACGTTGGCAATTTCTTTTTGTAGGATGTAAAAACTTTTTACTACGTTCTTCTCGTCAACTCCATTTTGATTTTTTTCTCTTTGTATTTTGCGCATTTCTAGATACATATTTCAAAGTAATTGTATAATTCTAGATGTTTTTGTATAATAAAAAGACTTTCCAAGTATAGAATTCAATTTTGAATTTTTAATGTTCAGGGTCTCGGAATTTGTTCGAAAGAGTCATGGCAGCCCTGGAACGCAAACGGCATTAGAAGGAACATAGATGAGTTTTAGTCAGTAAGAGTCTGACAATCCCTTCCGCTCCGCCCAGAGCGGGAGAAGTCATCTCATGACTACCCATCCATAAAAAAAAAACAAGTGTTCATAGAAAAAAGATCGTCAGTCGAAATAAGTACTTAGGTAAAATATTGAACGGATTGTAAAAACGGTCCCTTCCCTCTGAATTTCATCCTTTCGAATGCTCCTTTTAACTTCATTATCTAAACGATAGAGACATAATATTTCGACGACCTATGCTTTTCTTAATCCGTTCTTGACTTAACACTCTGAAATTATGAATCTATACTAATATTATAAAGCTGAAGAGTTTGTTTGTTTGAACGCGCTAATCTCAGGAACTACTGGTCCGAATTGAAAAATTCTTTTTGGGTTGAATAGACCATTTATCGAGGAAGGCTTTAGGCTATATATCATCACGCTTAAGCCAATAGGAGCGGAGCAGCGATAAAGAATGTTTTAAAATCGGGGATTCCACGGGGACGAAGTCGCGGGCAGCAGCTAGTTAATTATATCTTCCTGTTACTAAATACCTAGTTTCATATGAAGGGTCCACTGCAATAATGATAAATGTCCTTGTTACCTCGTTTTGAGATAATTGCGTTCCAATTGTATTAATGGGAACAGGAAATTCTTGTTTAAAGGTATGAACACAATACATTATTGGTTACAGCACATTTTTATTATTGACTAGCAACTCTTCAGCTTTATAATATTAGTATAGATATTATATTATTCCTTTACTCAAGCTTTATTTAAAAACTAAGAAGAACTAAGAAGAACTCTAAATAATAGATTTTTAAATCTATTATTTAGAGTTCTTTTTAAAAAACCGGGACTTTATTGAGTACCGTTTTATCTAATACTAGCTGCTGCCCGCGACTTCGTCCCCGTGGAATCCCAGATTTTAAAACATTATTTATGGCTGCTCCGCTCCTATTGGCTTAAGCGTGATGATATATAGCCTAAAGCCTTCCTCGATAAATGGTCTATTCAACCCAAAAAGAATTTTTCAATTCGAACCAGTAGTTCCTGAGATTAGCGCGTTCAAACAAACAAACAAACAAACTCTTCAGCTTTGTAATATTAGTAAGTATAGATAAGCGTGCACTAAAATATCGGGCTAAGTTTTTTAACGAGAATACCAACTACATATATCCAGTGGCTGAATGACGTGCTTACTTAGATTTTTTATAAAAAAATGGACTTTCTTCATTATTGCAGTAGACCCTTCATATAAGGCTATCCCAAAACAATCCAGCAACAATTTCTTATTCCACTAGAAAATTGCAGATTTCGACCATAATCCTAGTTTCCCATTATTTCGAGCCCAATTTCGGCGAAAGACAATCGTTGCAGCAATCAGAACACGAGAAAACAGGTCGGGACTCAGTCAAAACCCAATCTGGCTGGTGGGCTATGAGAAAAAACCGGAATTCAATTACCAACGGGCCGGAGCTAATAAAACGAACCGTATTCCACTCGCGCGAATTTTCCAACGCTTTCTGCTGTCTGGGAGTTTTAGATTTTTTAGGGTTACGATTTAAAACTTTATTTATTTTTATAATTTACTAGCAGCGCCCCGCGGTTTCACCGGCGTAGTTCCCGTTTCCGTGGGAATACGGGGATAAAATATAGCCTATGTTACTCAGGGTGAATGTAGCTTTCTAATGGTTTGGATTGTTGAAATGGTTGGAATTTTTGAAATCGGTCCAGTAGTTTTAGAGTTTATTCGTTACATACAAAAATACAAATCTTTCCTCTTTATAATATTAGTATATGTAGATATAGATAAGCCTGAAAGTAGGCCGATGACCTGGTGTAGGCTGCGAGATTTCGCTGGATGCGAGAGGCATAGGACCAGTCGATGTAGCGATTCCTGGGAGAGGCTTATGCTCAGCAGTGGTCTTTCAGCTGATGATGAGTAGTCGATGATATCTAAGCGAGAATGAGAGTGATGATGGAGGTGGATGGACGGTGGTGATGGTCGACGGAGTGTGTGATGTGTACACATTCATAAGAACCAACTTTTTAGTACAGTAGTATCGTCGCAGCGCTAAATCAACTGTTTAAATATTTTACTGGTGTATTAACTTGAGTATATATAATATGGTATTGTATTGTATGTATAGTATATATATATATATATTATCTTTGTATTAATTTAATATTTTTTTTCATATTGCGCCTTCCACTATTATTCTCTGCATAACCCAAAGGTAGACTGGTAGAAAATATCTAAGGCATTAAGTCCGCCTCTGTACAAATGCGTGCGATAAGCATTAAATAAATAAATAGGATGTATTTAATAGCGACGCATGTCGTTAGTTAAAATTCATAAAACTTAGCGATCTATATAAGCTTTGTGTGATGGATTACGTGAAGTGAAGTGGTGATGGTCAATTCTCATCCAATAAATTAATTATTATTCAAATAACATATTAGGTACCTTTTATTTACTATATCATCATCTGCCTAGCCCTTTTCCAATTACATTGGGGTCGGCTCCCAGTCAAACCGGATTCAGCTGAATACCAGTATTTTACGTGAAGCGGCTGCCTACCAGACCTCCACAGCCCATTAACTGGCCACATTATTTACCATATTCTCTTGACATCATTTTAATTGTTGATTACGATTTATAATTAACTATTGGTAAATTAAAAATGATTGCGGCACGTATTCTTGGAATTCAATCATTCATACTGCATGTTTTTATGTGTACTTTCAGTGAACAACACAGATATTTTCATGCGAATTTATAGTTAAATTGACATGACTAACAAACCTATTTACATTTTGCGGTTGACTGAAACCACAGCCAGACAGAGCAAAAATGAATGTCTGTTTTAATTAATCAAAATTTATAGTCAATACAAATGGATAGTAGGGCCACTGAAAATGTCTGTTCGAAGATAATTTGAAATACTAGTAGTCCAACAAACGTTTTCCTGCTCGAATGTTGAATTTTCGTAAAAAAAACTTTTTTACAAAAAATACAACTGACTTCTAAACAAAAAACGCAAAGTACTAAATAAGTTTAATTTCGAAATTCGGTGTTCGAAAACCGAAGAAGCAACCAAAACCACCGACTTCCGAAATTAATATATTTTTGTTAAATCGTTTTATTTTTCAATTTTTAGTGGTGGCACCCCACAGCTAAACATACCCATCACAGCGTGTTATAAACTGGTGTAAACAATAAACGAATATGCGATTTCAGCAATCCCGGAAGATTTGCTATCATTTATTGAAGAATTCCATTTCCTATCTCAGTTCTTCATCAGATCTGCACCAAACTAGAAAGGGACCTCGAAATACTACGATGCTCTTACAAACCATCGTACACAATTTCTTATTTTCATTTTACATCGACAAGTGAAAATTAGGACATCGTCAGTGTAGTCGAAGCCTTGCATTATTAGGGATAACACAAATACTAGTCGTCAGATCTCACTCAAATTTAAATGGTACCAGACGACAAGCACCAGCTTTCGAAAATAAAAAGAATCATCACACACAAAAAATACGGTCAGCTTGAGAACCTCCTCATTTATGGAAGTTGGTTAAAAAAAGATGCAGCTGCACTTACCGGATCCCACTGTCACTCCAAGCCATTCAAGGACCCGTTCAAACACACACAAAGCGTTTCATGAAAATTGGTCAAGCCGTTTAGGTGAGGTTCGGGTTACTGAACTCCACCTAAACGGCTAGACCAATTTCACATATTCACATGCATTTTAGTCGTACATACGGACGTTTGCAGCGGTTTATACTTAGAAGCAGTCGATTGATGGTATTTCCTTACTAATATTATAAATGCGAAAGTTTGTATGTATGGATGTTTGTTAATCTTTCACGCAAAAACTGCTGAATGAATCGTGATGAAATTTGGCACAGAGGTAGATTATAGTCTGGAATAACACATTCACGTGAGTGGAGGCGCGGGCGTCATCTAGTATCTAATAATTTAGTCACTCCAGGCTACTTACTTCTCAGTGGAAAACGTTCCTGAGCTTGGGTAATAAATAAGGTATTTTACTGAAAAACTCTAATTAGTCCGTCTGATAGATTTCAAAAAAATATTGGATACGTATTTTTTCTTTTTTCAGGTAAACAAAAAATGAAGACGATAAAGTGCGTTAAAAACTCGCGTAACGTAACCACGAGCTACAATTTTAACCAGCGATGTGACGTCACCAGCCCCGACTTTTGAACTTGGATGCGCTTTATTTTTATATTTTTTTACGATTTAAAATGATAAAAAGTACGTGTCCAATATATTTTGAAAATCCAACGGACGGACATAATACAACAATTATAATTTTTTAGGTAGTAAAATGTTGGTATTTACTAAAGAGTATTATTTGAAGAGCGTAGGTCGTCGAGGTCTACGAGGTCGAGGTAAAAAAAAATCTCAAGATTATAATTTCAAGATTATTTTTTTCTTTTCAGTTGTTTTAGGATTTTTACGTCCATACTGTTCTTATTATTTTCTGTCCGGGGCATTTTTTTGGTATTTACTAAAGAATATTTTTTGAAGAGCGTCGCATCAGCCACAGACTACATTATAGGTCTTTTCCAAACCTAGATAGGATCTATTATTTTTTTTTAACGTAAACTTCTTTTCAAATCTATGACACGTAATTCCCGGGGTAAAGTTTCCCAGATACTTTGTACCATCGACTGTAAGTCACAGACAGTCACATTATTTATAGGTCCTTTCCAAACCTAGATAGGATCTATTATTTTCTTAACGTAAACTTCTTTTCAAATCGATGACACATAATTCCCGGGGTAAAGTTTCCCAGATACTTTACATTACATGAAGTTAAAATTAAACTTACGGATTGGTTGCAGAAGTTAACGTATGACGAAACCGAGAATCTTATTACCATTATATCTTAACAAAATTGATTACCTATGTATTTAAATTAAGGCATGTCTGTTTAATTTATTTTTTTGTAACTATACGTACTTGCACGACAACTAATACCAATTGTATGCCATTATTCCTGGAGGAACTTTGGCTCCTTAGACACAAGCTTTTGGCCTAGTTTAGGAGGCAGCAGTTCACCCTTTAAATGTGACTCTGTTGTACAATATTTTTCTAATCCTTATGTACTGAAATATGTTTTTCTAAGTGTACAAATAAATATAATATTATTATTATTACTTTGTACCATCGACTGTAAAAGTAAAAGAAGACGAATCTTTTAAGCAAAGCCATAAAGTTGTACCCTCTTGCAGGGCTGAGCCAGTAAGCGGGGGGCTCATGCATGTTTCTAGCATTTTGGTCACGTAATAGAATAACGACTATTGGTAATGGCGGAACGTGCTTACCAAATTAGCGTCGGTGCATAAGTAACTAGGTGGCGTCTTATCGGGCATTGACCTATTTTGGTCTCTTTTAGTATTGGTGGGAGCTGTTAGTTAATTCACTTTTGTTTCAGCCAGTCTAATCTGTTTAGATGTTCCGTGTTAACTATAGGAAAAATAAAACATTTTTTTTTTTACAAAAAAATACAATCGACTTCTAAACAAAAAAAGTCTAAAATAAGTTTAATTTCCGAAGTCGGTGTTTTTGGATGTTTCTTCGGTTTTTGAACACCGTCTTTCGAAATTATGGTGGAGACACCCCACAGCTAAACGTACGTGTTATAAACTGCGGGCCTACCATGACGTCTTAAAACGTGAATCTTCCGACTGAGAAAAAGGGATGGAGCTATATAGGGTGTATAACTCTATCCCTCTTTCTCGCTCGGAAGACTCACGTTTTAACACCTCATGGTACGCCCGCTGGCGTCAACAATAAACAGTCAACAACAACACTATCATTCCGGGCGATTCCCGGCCACCGTAGGCGTGGGCATGCGGAGCTATGGTTGGCTCGGCGTCCGATAGCAACCAAGCCCGGGTCAAAGGCGCATCATGTTCCACGCGCGCCTAAAAGAGCTGTCAGTAAAGAAGACGGGGCGCCATAGGGTCAGTGTGTGCTAGGGTTGCGAAATTTGTTCGAAAAAGCCACCGCGGCCCTGGAATGCAAAGGGCACTAGAAGGATCACGCGTGGGTTTTAGTAAAAGTCTGACGCTCTCTTTCACTCCGCCCAGAGCGGGAGAAGTCATTCGACGATTTTCCATCCAGAAAAAAAGGCTTAGTTGAAAATGAAAAAAATCCTCAAAGGGATGTTGAGGATCTCTTTCCCCTTTTTCTCTCCATAAAAAAGGTACATTAGTAAAGCTCATAATAACATGATAATATACATAGGTATGCCACATTATATATGAGATGGAAATCAATTAATGATTGTATTTTGGTTCAATTTAATTATTAAACTTAATGGTATTTCACCATGTTCTACCAGGAGTTCATAAAGAGTAAGTACCTTTTGTTGAATTACTGTATAATGCCACACCTTGCGACATCAGAATGTTCAGATTCCGAAAATTATTCGTTTGACAAGGGTCAGAAAGTTTTAAACTTCCCTGCTTTTCCAACACGGCCATCTAATTTATTGGATTAAAATTTAATTTAATTTGTAAATGTTCGTAAATAACTGATCCTAATGAATTTAATCAATTAGTGCGGTACTGTGAGCAATGTTTGTTTTGTTGTTAAATTGATAAATGTTATTGAAATAATTGTTAAACTACAATATTTCTTTAATATTGTTGATTTTAAAATTAATCTTTTACTGCTTCGTTACAGTAAAAGTATTTTTACGAGAGCAATATGTTCGTTGTTGATTCAAATATTGTTTTAGATAAAATGGTCCTTTGCTAGGTCTTCGCTGAGCTAAAAAAATTCTCACACAGTTCCTACCACTACATAGTGTAAAACAAAGTCGCTTCCCGCTGTCTGTCTGTCCCTATGTACATATGTTTAGATCTTTAAAACTACGCAACTGATTTTGATGCGGTTTTTTTAATAGATAGAGTGATCAAAGAGATAGGTATAGAACTCTTGGATCACTCTATCTGAACCTCTACTATATTATATATGTATTATACATATAAATGAAAATACTTGACTCTCCTATCGTAGGTATGCTGGAAGAGATTTCTATAGAAATAAGCATCACCTTTTACCTATTTTTTTCTGTTTCCTTCTTCTTATCTTTTTATTAAATGTGTGTACATAAATTGTTGGATAAATAAATAAATAAATGTATAATACATTTTTAATAGAGATTTAGTATCAGCATTGCACCCGTGCGAAGCCGTGGCGATTCGCTAGTGTAAAATAAACAAGGATTGCGTGAAGGACGGTATAGATAAAGCTACACCGTAGCAAAAGTCGCTGCTACGGCGTAGACTCGTAGAACGTCGTGCTACGAATTTACAAACACGACTGAGGAATTTTGTTTCACTGTGTTACAGTTACTTTAAGACTCGAGTCTTTTCATTTGTACTTCTACTCCAGTAAATAACAAAATAAATAACCCAAACTCATTAAAACTTCGCTGCACAAACAGCCAGCCACGAAAATCTCGACACAAATACATACATTAAAAACGAGCGACCTTTCTACATTAAAACAATTCAGTTAATCCTTTAGGAGGCTCCCATAACTCGATTTCGAATAATAACTAAATCTACAAACAATGGAGTGGCGGAATCTCTTTGCTGCAAGTTAAAACGAAAATTCGCTGTGCCTAAAGTTGATTACAATTTTAGGAGCTCCACAAGTACTTGGAAGATTACTTTCCTGTTTTGTAAGGTTTTGGGGTAATCCTCGTGTGCCTACAAGCCTTCCAGGATTAAAGTTATCGGTTAAGGCGTTACTGCGGGCTCGGGTATCGATCTGTGGAGTTGGCTTGAGCGGTAATGAAGAAGAAACGGCTTCTACAGTTTGAATTTCTGCTTCTCTCTGACTTCGTATTACACGACTGCTAAAAAAAGGAGTGTTATGTTTTCATGGTTCATGTATGTATGTATGTGAGTTTCTTTATTCCACGATAACTTCTTAACGGTTTGACTGGTATCAATGTATGTGGTATCGTTAGAAGCGTTGAGTTATCCCGGGTAACATAGGCTAGTGAAAATTAAAAAAATAAAAGTGGGAGAAAAGGCTCACAAATTTAAAAAAATAAAAGTGGGAGCCATGGTACACGAATAATAAAACAAAATATTTTGTTTTCATGAAAATTAGGCTACATATACCAACATATACTGCAATCGTCTAAAGCTTAAAAAATGGTATGAAATAATAAACAAAATATTAAATAAAAATAATTAAAAAACATGCCTGCCATGTCAAAAAGTGAACTAAAAAATCAAAAACAAGATAGATAGTAATGTTTTCATTGCAATTGGGGGACGGTTCCTTTGAATAGTTCATTACAGGTCTAGGCAGAAGGCAGGGCAGTAATACTTTATCTTTGCCATAAAGTAAAAGAATTTAAACCTGACTAGACTCATCTATTTCAGATAGAGTTATAAACGGTATCTTCCGGCCAAATTGTCGATACGCCAAATTGAGTTTAAGCAAGAAATAAAAGAGTATATCCATCGTGTATATAGTTCAGGAGTCAGGAGCCACATTTATCTTGTTTTGTAGGTTATATGGCTTATGGCCATTCGGTTTTATGGGTCATGAGTTCAATTGCCCGTGATTGACGTACTTTTCCGCCGACTGATTGATGGTGGAAGCATGCATCTCTTTTGAACGGTGGTGGGTGGTTTTGTGAAAGAGATTGATTGTTAAAATGGTTTGTTAGTATATGCATGGGCCTCTCTTGGTACGGTGAAGAAACGGCCATAGACACGACGAATGATTCAAACTTCAGGTTTTTTTTTCGATGTCATTGAAAATAACGCTTTTGAAAGTTATAGTTTGAAATACATGGCATTTGGAAACTATAGGTTTTATCAACGACGGACTTGCCTACTCTATTTCGTACACGAGTTATAGCTTAATGCTGATTGACGGCTGTTTTGCACGGATATGACGCATTTCTTCCTAAATGGCATAACTTATTAATTTTGTTTTTATTCGTTTCTTTATGATACCTATGCGTCTTGCTTGGCGGAAATAAAATCTTTTATTGACTTTATACTAGAACTTGTGGTATTAAGTTTGAACTCTGATTCCCAGATACCTCTGATTTTGCGGAATTTGTTCGAAAGAGTCACCGCGGCCCTGGAACGCAAAGGGCACAAGAAGGATCACGGGTTTTAGTCAGTAAGAGTCTGACACTCCCTCCCGCTCAAACCAGAGCAGGAAAAGTCATTTGATGATTTCCCATCCAAAAAAAAAAGATACCTCTGATTAATAATGGAAATTGTGAAATCAAACAAGCACAAACTCAAAAAAATGAAACAATTTTTCCTCCATCATAATGAACCTTAACCTTACCAAATACTAATCGATAATTTCACATACACTTTATCCTACACACTCTATAACCGTAAAAATCCAGAAGCCCCACAAAAAATGCACACAAACGTTCAGTTATCCGTGCATTGGTCTAAAAGCAAAAGAACATCCACGCCGGGCGAATCAACAGTCTTAATGCGCGCTGAATGGGACTGGATAAGCTCTATAGCGCTATGAAAGCCTGGTAGATCTGACGTAATACATGGATTTAGACCCATATACGTCGGAACGCGCGCGCGGCTGAGAAATATTAATTGGATTTACAATTAATATTGGGTGTATTTAGTTACAAAAGTCTAGGGTAAATTTGGCGGAATTATTTACTAGTACAGTATATATATTCTGAATATTCTGAACATAATATTCTGGTCTAACAATGATTGCTTCGAAATTTCTTGCTGCGTTTTCAGTTTAAACCGATAGTGCGTAAAACAGTAAAACTGTAATATTTATTAATTAATTTAAACTTTATGTCAAATAGTGATACAGATAAAATATAAACTGGCCAAATTAAATAACCAATTTAATATGGCATGCATTTTAAAATAGCTACTATTCAATTTGTTTGGTTCATAGATTTATCTGTCAGATAAGGTTTACTTGGCGATTGTGAAACAGGGCCTTAATGTAATAAGGCATTTTCTACCAGTCAACCTTTGGGTAAAAAAGACAACACTGTGGTAGGTGTACAAATGATTAAAATACAACTATTTTTTTTTACTATTATTATTGTCCGGTTGAGCAGTAACCAGCCTTAGTTTTTATTTAAAAAAAAAACTATTATTATTCAGAATATTAATTATTAATATTCATGTTTACTTTATTCAATTATTCAGTTTATTTTTTCACGAACGTATTTTTACCAAAAACACCATCTAAATTCTATGTACCAGGATAGCATAATCAACTGTAGGTTCTTCACATTGGGAAATCGACACGGGGAGTAACCGAGAGTCGGTAAATCAAGCCCAATGTGACAGGAGAGGCTTACTATCGCATTGTGCATTGCATACATTTTACAATAAACGTATTGGCTTTTGGCTGTACTTTAAAAGTAGTTTTATTCTAAACTAGCTGCTGCCCACAGCTTCGCCCGCGTGAATGTCGGAAATGATCCCAAGGGAACATAATCCCGGGATTAAAAGTATCCTATGTTACTTCTAGTACCTCCCAAAATATGTGTACAAAGTTTCATGATGATTCGTCAAGTAGTTTTTGCGTGAAAGCGTAACAAACATCCACGCTTTCACATTTATAATATTAGTACGGATTAGTAGTTTCACTAGCAGTCATGTTCTTTGGAAGATGTATGCCCACAATAAGTCACCAATAAGCATGGCTGAGTTAAGAATTGATTCTGATTGGTATCAGTGACATTACTGACTTTTTGAGCGAGTTCAAAATTAAGATTAGTCTACATTTCTAAGGCTCCTACCTCATTAAACGAGATTTCTAAACGTGAACAGCTTCAGCATCATCGTTTCAGCCAAAAGCCATCCGCTGCTGGACATAGGACTCCCCCAGGAGTTGCCACATTGACCAGCGGGTTCCACGGTCTTCATCAGATCATCGGTCCACCTTGTGGGTAGCCTAGACGAACCTGTAGAAGTTCGTACAATTTTATTTAGCGACTAGCTGCTGCCCGCGACTTCATCCTCGTGGAATCCCTGATTTTAAAACATTCTTTATCGCTGCTCCGCTCCTATTGGCTTAAGCGTGATGATATATAGCCTAAAGCCTTCCTCGATAAATGGTCTATTCAACCCAAAAAGAATTTTTCAATTCGAACCAGTAGTTCCTGAGATTAGCGCGTTCAAACAAACAAACAAACAAACAAACAACCAAACAAACAAACTCTTCAGCTTTATAATATTAGTATAGATAGATGACAGAGGTAGCAGTCTAAAATTTGATGTTCTTCGAAAGAGTTCCCGCGACCCTGGAACGCAAAGGACATTAGGAGGAACACTCCCTTCAATTCCGCCCAGAGCGGGAAGAAGTAATTTGAGGATTTCCCATCGATAAAAATAAAAAGGCACTGTCATCGCCAAATGCAACTGTATGTACAATACAATAATGACATTCCATTAATACAATTACCACACAGATATCAATAATATTATTGTGGGCGCAGAACTGAACGCATTGAAGGTATTAATTTCGACACACATTGTATGTTGTAATATGTGGTTGAATACTATTGTTATGAGTTCCTGGTATGGCAAGCAATATTCGTTCGGTATTCATTACAAAAACGTGTTGTATTACATAATTTATATTATTAGCTGATGCCCTTTTTTCGCGGATTCCCGGTGCGGCGTGCAGTCTTCACTCGCGTCGTTCACAGACATCTCTCACGTTGTGTATGTTCGCTCCCTAGCCCGTTTTCAGATCTGTCCTGAGACAGATAATATTGTAACTTGTATTGGTAGAATAAATTTGATTCTCACACACTTTTTTTTTTCTGGATGAGTAATAAAAAGAAAGAAAAAAAAGAAAAATGTTTATTAAATCATCAAATGACTTCTCCCGCTCTGTGCGGAGCGGAAGGGAGTGTCAGACTCTTACTAACTAAAACCCAGGTTTCATCCTAATGCCCCTTGCGTTCCAGGGCCGCGGTGACTCTTTCAAACAAATTCCGTAACCCTAGCAAACACTGATGCTATGGGGCCCTGTCTTCTTTGCTGACATCTCTTTAATACGCGCGTGGATTACGGCGCCCGTATTAGCTGATGCCTGCGTCTTTGTTCGTCTAGATGTTAGTTTCACGGTACAAAGTTCCACCTTCCCATCCAACCTCTTAAATTAAAAAATCGAAAAAAAAAAATTCTTAGTGGGTGCTAATGTACGGTATAAATATTTGTATGGCCTGCAGACAGTTGTTCCGGGGGGGAGGGGGGCTGTTTATGTGAGTTTATATGTTTGCAAACGTATCAGGTACAGGAGAAATTCCTAGTGTGGGGAGCAAAGTATTAAAAAAACCTATGAACCAAATTAATTGATTTGATGACTTCTCCCATCCATAAAAAAAATTATGTAACATACTTTTCAACTTTGTATTTAGAATCAAGCCATCCGATCTTGTCATCTTTTAAAAAGTATTAATCTTACAAACTGTATAATACTTTCGCGTTTAGAACACACACACACACAACACCTTTTCAAAGCAGTATTTAACTTGAGTACAAACAGTGAAATCGTAGTAAAATCTACTACGGCTAAACTTTACCTTAGGCACTTAAGAAATTATTTTTAGTAACAAAATAGTTTTAATTCTGGTTTATAGGACGCCAAAGATTGGGGCAATCCTCCGGTCGCCACCCGCTGGACTCAATAACGTTATTATAGCCTAGTAGTGACACCATGATTTTTGGAGAATTATGGAAATATCGCACCCAGTGAACACCATCACTTTAGAAAAAACGCACCATTTCAGGAGAAGAATTTAAAGATTTGGTTGCGCTTATAAGAGACCCTACAAACCCACTTCCTACCGTCACTTCCTTCCTTGAAATTATAGGTACATACTATATCAGTGACATTATTACATCAAGTGCAGAAGTTTTTCAGCTCACAGTAAATGTTATATTTTGTTAATTTTTCAAAATATTCCAAAAGTGACAGTGTTGCACCGGGAGGTGCGGTATGTCGCTTTAGATTTAGGTAGGTACTACCAGACAACGGATGAGCCTAAACTGTTGGGGGTACAAGCATAAGTTTATTTATTAGAAAAAGTTTTTAAATAAAATTTATTTATTATTATTATTTTATTTTTTTTAATTTATATCAAATAAAATAAATTTATTTTAGACTTAAAACTTATGGCATTCTGTGATCTCTTTCAAACAATTATATCTCTAAAGGGGTGTATTAGGATTGTTTGTATGGAACAAACCAACAAGTGTATTTAATTTACATAAATCGTATTTACAATTTTTATTTTTTCAATATTCGTCGTTGAATAAAAACCGTATTATTTTAGTTTATGACCAACACGACACTGCCTGATACACCAGTACCAGCAGCAATGAAAGAAAACAACATCTTTGTTAGTCCTTATTAGTTAAACCTAAAACGTTGATGTAACTCGTAAAATCAAAGTGAATAGACTACTCTATGGCTAACAGTAACCACTCACTGCTAATGCGTTACTGTTATGGTTCAGCATAAAACGTTTTTGCTATACGGATGCGTTGCGTTGGATCGTGGCGTAAAAGTTTATGTTAACTAGGGTATATTGATGCTGCCATGTTTGGGATTCAATATTGTGTATTTTTTGTGGTTATGGGAGGGTGTTATGGAATGCATAGTAACGACTGTGTGGACGTTATAAATTGGCCTGATTACACCGAAGCAAAGACACCACGATATCAGCGTTCAAAGAGCTGTGATCGAGGACAAGGTGGAGCATACGGTGAAGGTCTGCCCTGCTTGGGCGGAGCAACGCCATGTCCTCGTCGAGGCGATCGGCGGCGGCGACCTCTCACGTCCGGCCCTGGTTCAAACCGTGGTCGGGAGCGCGGATGCATAGGAAGTGATTACTTCCTTCTGCGTAGCAGTAACTGTGAGAGCGCTAGCGAAGGAGGAGACAGAACACGTGCGGGAACGGAAAACCTCACGCCCCAGCCACTACAACAAAAGAAGACGCCCCGGGCGTCGGGAAACGCAGGGCGATTCCCGGCCACCGTAGGCGTGGGCCTGCGGATGGCCAACTATGGGTGGCTCGCCGTCCAATAATAACCAGGCCCGGGTCGACGGCACGACGTGTTCCAAGCGCGCCTTTATAAGATGTCAGCAAAAAAGACATGTCCCATATGGTCAGTGCCTGCTCGGGTTGCGGAATTTGTTCGAAAGAGCCCCCCGGCCCTGGAATGTAAAGAGCACTAAGAGGAACACGGGTGGGTTTTAGTCAGTAAGAGACTGACACTCACTCCGCCCAGAGCGGAAGAAGTCATTTGATGATATCCCATCCAGAAAAAAAAAGGATGTTGTGTGAGCAAGATATTGAAATACCGAGTTTTTTGTATAGTGAACGTGTTTAAGTATACGTTCGGATGAACTTATCTTTTCTATTTAAATCTACGGGAATACATCAGTCTCATAAAAACGTCCATTGGTAGCACTGAAAGTTTTCTAGATTTTTCCCAATTAGGTGCTGAAAAAATGCGGTTTATCAACACGTGGAGCACATATGCCTTGTGATTTTTGCATTCCAATTACTGGCTGCTAGGTTTTTTCCGCGACTTTGTTTACATGGCGTATCCCGCTGCATTTTTCCAGGATATAAAAGAAGCCTCATAAAGCATTAATGCTCCAATTAGATAAGTGCTTCCAGAGATTGCCTTTCACAGATATACGACGGCAAAGAAAACAATTTTGCCCTTTGTAAAATATAAATATATTATGAGTAAATTCTACTTCCTTGTTATATTGATGTACTAGCGTCTCGCCCCGGCTTCGCACGGGTACAATGCTGAAACTAAATATCTACAATGTTGTGCACGTATAAACTTTCCTCTTTAATCACTCTATCTATTAAAAAAAATGCATTAACATCCGTTGCGTAGTTTTAAAGATCTAAGCATATATACGGACAGACTGATAGCGGGAAGCCACTTTGTTTTATACTATGTAGTGATTAGTCGTAGTGCGCAACTGTTGTGCATTTCTGAGGTTCTAATTACAATCCTGTAATCCTTTTTTTCCCTGTAATCTTGTGTTCTAATTACGATTCTGTGTGGGTCTTCGCGGGTTTTTCAACAAGAATAGGTATGATTCCAGATTAGAAAAAATATGTTTATAAATAGACGGTCGGTTAAATTATCGAAAAATATTGGACACGTATTTTATTATTTATTAAATCCATAAAAAAATACGTATACAAAAAGCATGACCAATCAGGTGTGGGGTCTTGTGACGTCACGACGTGGTAAAAAGTGTATTGCAATGTGACACCACACGAATTCTGAACGCACTGCATCATCTAGAATTTTTGTTTACATGAAAAAAGAAAAAAATACTTGTCCAATATTTTTTTGGAAATCTATCTGACGTATTTGTTCGAATTTTTAATCCACTTTCCTCTGTATGCTCGATATGAGCCTTTATAGAAGATCAAAATAACTGATGTACTGTGGGAATATGACAAATAATTCCTAATTTTTGGAATACAAACACGAATTAAGACTTAAATTTTTATTAAACTAATATTCCTCTGTACATTTGTGTGCGTAAAGTATTAAAAAAAAAATATTTAAAAAGAAAATCCTAAAGTTTCCATATTTCATGGTGACCGTACTGAAAGTCACTTTGCTGCTTACACTTCACTCCGACGGCTACTCGAGGTTCTACCAAGGAAGGGATTGAGACATCGCCGAGACTTCCTTTGAGAAATGCGATCGCTCTTAATGAATTTTCTTTAAGAAAAGGAATACGGATTAGGGACGAGAAAATACCTACGTAGGGGAGTAGCTTTTAGTGATTTTATTTCTTTGCAGTTGATTGAACAGTAGTGGATTTTATTTGAAGCTTGAAGCGTAACTGGTTCAGGAAAATAAAATACAGTCTATCCTATATTGTCGTCGGTAGATAAGTGGACATATTAGATATGCTTGTCAAAAAAGTAGAAATCATTAGGCATCACTTTTATTGCTGTCAACGGGAAAAGTGCTTACAGCATATCCACGTTGAATGGCAATGCTGATTCTTTGGTTGAAGTCGTGAATAGTCTCAAGTGGTTGATTTTTGACATCTGAAAAGACACTCCCTAATTTTCTAACCCCATACCTCAACTTTTCTACTGAGATTACGAAGACGCTACTCGTAGGTGTGTGAAGATCGGGTAGCTTGCCGTCCGATAACAATCAGGCCCGGGTCGACGACGCGTTGTGTTCCACGCGCGCCTCAAAGAGAAATCGGCAAAGAAGACCCCATACGATTACGGAATTTATTAGCAAGAGTCACCGCGGCCCTGGAACGCAAAGGTTACTAGGAGGAACATGGGTGAGTTTTAGTCAGTGAGAGTTCTGACACTCCCTTCCGCTCCGGCCAGAGCGGAAGAAGTAATTTGATGATTTTTCATCCAGAAAAAAAAGTTTTTGAGGATCAAATCTACTAATACAAGTTACAATATGTCTCAGGGTGGGTCTGAAAATGGGCTAACGCAGCATATATAAAAGTGAGAGATGTCTGCAAAGGACGCGAGTGAGGACTGCACACCGCACCGAGAATCCGCAGACCCCTGAAAATATTCCACTACGCGTAAAACGCAAGCTGTTCTTCTCAAAGCTTTATTGGAAATCCAGAAACAGCAATCGCTAAAAACCAGGGGTGTGGTCTGTCTCGCACACGCGTAGCAGCATAAGCACAGTAATAGCCGTTTTGCGCTAATGTGCTGCATTGCGTGCGTGCTGCCGGATATTTTATCGTATGCGGTATGCATGGGGCAAATATAGGTACTTTTTATTTTATAACGGTGCTACATATCCTTAAACCGCCTAGCTACCCCTCCCAACGGGTAGAAAATAACCTTTACCATAATGGAACAGTCCCCTGTTTCACTAGTATTTCAACGGGTCAAATATTTACCTCATCGATTCTATAAATCGTTTTAGACACGTACCAGGCGGCCAGAATTCTCAAGAGGGTATTTAAAAGGTCAAATAAATCAATCGAACAAACGAATTTAATTTTTATACTGACACTTCTATTCAAATATTTAAAACGCGAGTTACGATAAATTCTAATTAAACTGGACGAGTTTTATAAATCCCATAATTTCACATAAAATTAATTCGAGTTAGTTGTGACCTGGGGTAGTTGTGACACAGTTGTTTTTACCGTTAAATTGATTATAGTTTAAAATAATAATATCTTTATTTCTTTAATAACTTGGTACATAATACAAAAATAAATTACGCTATAATTTTTTTTCATATGAATATCAATCAACCGTCTCTAAGAATGGATTTTACGAAAATCAGCCCCTTATTTTTTTTTCCTGGATGGGAAATCATCAAATGACTTCTCCCGCTCTGGGCAGAACGGAAGAGAGTGTCAGACTCTTACTGACTAAAACCCACCCGTGATCCTTCTTGTGCCCTTTGCGTTCCAGGGCCGCGGTGACTCTTTCGAACAAATTCCGCAACCCTAGCAGGCACTGACCCTATGAGGCCCCGTCTACGTTGCTGACGGCTCTTTGAGGCGCGCGTGGAAATTGGTTGTTCTAAATCTATGCAGACGAAGTCGCGTGCGAAGTACTTACTTATAAACATGACACTACGGTATCAACCGCATGAACAACTAACCATAGCACTGATATTCCCAAATGATTCAGTGTATCGATGACCTCTCTTAACCTTTACAATTTGTGACCTTTCGGCTCTATTTATTTCTTTCAATAGATCTTCAGAATGTCTGCAGCCACTCTATCCGCTGTAAGTTGTAGGCGGACGCTTAGTAATGACGTCATGTGGTTAGGATTTAGTACAGAACGTGACTCGAATGTCGCTTCACAAACTGTGTCGTAGCGACGCACTGTTCCGAAATGTTTCGACAATCGAGAAATGTTTTCATGTTCTATTCGAATTCGAGCACATAATCGATTACATGATGAAGGCAAAACTGCTTAAAACCGAAAATTGGCATCTGTCGGGTTTAAAGTATAAATGAACGCGACGATCGTATATTTGCGCGATAATCGCGTTCTCTTAGGACGATCGCAAATGAATTTTGTACGATCATTGTATGGACGGGATGGTAAGAAATTTTGACCCATATCATTCCGCAATCACTCGAAAAAAAATTATGATTAGATTTTTCTTCTAATTGTTTCGTTTTTTTTCAGGTCTGCGTTTGGCTTCTATCTCACTTGACGGTAAGCGATGATGTGGTCGACAATGGATCCCGCTTGCCTAGACACCATTTTTTCTGGATGGGAAATCATCAAATGACTTCTTCCGCTCTGGGCGGAGCGGAAGGGAGTGTCAGACTCTTACTGACTAATACCCACCCGTGATCCTTCTTGTGCCCTTTACGTTCCAGGACCGCGGTGACTCTTCCAAACAAATTCCGCAAACCTATGGGTAGAAGGCACTGACCCTATGGGGCCCCGTCTTCCTTGCTGACAGCTCTCTTACTGACTAAAACCCACTTGTGTTCCTCCTAGTGGCCGCCGTTTTCCAGGGTTACAGTGACTCTATTGAATCTTGCCTGGATACCTATTGACTGTTTTATTTACTAGAAATCGATTACAATTCGACTATTACTTCTGTTCTGTGACTGGATTTAAATATTCGAATAATATTTAAACAGGCGAATAGCCCAAATACTTGCCTCCTCACTTCATCAGAAAGCCTAAGATTTGCTGACCTATAGAAACCTTTTCTCATATGTGAGAAGTCTTTATATTTGTGACGAGGCGTCTTTGCAATTATGATCGTCTAACTACATTGTACGTGTTTCTACGTTAGTAGTTTTGGACTTCTTTTGTGTTATTAGTTCTGGATTTGTTTTGGAGGTGCTTCGGAAATATATTTGGTTGATGACAATAACAATTAATAAGTACCAAAACTTAAAACTATTTAACTAATTGCAGTTTTGGGACAGTAATCATGGGCCTCAAGTCTGCTATAATCATAGTGGCTGATTTTGACAAGTTTGGTAATCTACTAATATAAAAGCGTCACTATGACTTTCCAATGGTCAACCATTGACACTCCATTGAAAGAAATGGCATAGAATGGTAATCTCGTGCATAATGACAAATGAATGACAGACGTATGCTGTAATCTGCTAAAATTTTGACAGTTCCTTTGATCAGTGAACTACCTTTAGAACGTTGTTTAATGTATTACGAGACCATTGACTGACCAATGATCGACCATTATGAATTTAGCAGATTACGAAAATTTAGCAAAATGACATTGGGATTGTGTTGGAATGACAAATTTATAAAAATAGTAGACTTGGGACCCTGTTCTCTAGAAAATTAGATCCTATAGATCCACTGACTGAAATAAAAAAGTTTGTATTTCAGTTCGCGGAGTATTTGGATCTAGTATCAAGTTGACCTGGCACCAAACAAAAAGCTTCCGTACAAAATTATCCATTCCATTTCTATTTCTGGTATACATGATATAATACACTTCTCTGAATATTGTAGCATTCTTGGTTGAAGTGTTTTAGCCTGGGTAGAACTCCCCAGCTATATTTCGGTTCGCGGAATGAGTCACGTCGGAATTGCCGTACAAATGAAAGCCACATTAACTACGTATTAGGAACGAGAAACTTGAGACTAGAGATGCATCTCACCAGCTTTTCTGACAAATCTTTTACAGTTCAAGCGGTACGGTTATGGAATGCCTTAACCGTGTTGGTAAGATGTGCTATAATAAATAAATAAATATTTTTCTACTTTTTTTATCTGGATTGTAAATATCAAATGACTTCTCCCGCTCTGGGCGGGGTGGAAGGGAGTGTCAGACTCTTACTACTGACTAAAACCCACCCGTGATCCTTCTTGTGCCCTTTGCGTTCCAGGACCGCTGTGACTCTTTCGAACAAATTCCGACACCCTATGGGGTAGAAGGCACTGGCCCTGTGGGGCCCCGTCTTCGATGCTGACAGGTCTTTGAGGCGCGCGTGGAACACGACGCGCCGTTGACCCGGGCCTGGTAGCTATCGGACGGTCAAAAATCACTACCTCTGTTTTTAATCTTTTTTCTTTGGTTTTACGCTTTTTGTTTCATAATTATTATTGTACGAATTTATATAAATAGTACATCTAAGACAAGTTATAGTACTGTGTTTCCTTTTTTCTTTAAAATCAATCCAAAAGTTGTATTGAAAAGATCGCTTTTAGCGATAAGGCGGCCCATTGTGTCACCCTATGTAATGCTTTCATAGATACTTTCTGTAACTTAGAATGTGCACATAATAAAGTGTATTATTCTATTCTATTCTAGGACGAAGCGTCAATAAGTACTTTTTTTTTCTGGATGGGTAGTCATCATATGACTTCTCCCGCTCTGGGCGGAGCAGAAGGGAGAGTTAGACTTTTACTGACTAAAACCCACCCGTGATCCTTCTTGTGCCCTTTGCGTTCCAGGACCGCTGTGACTCTTTCGAACAAATTCCGACACCCTATGGGGTAGAAGGCACTGGCCCTGTGGGGCCCCGTCTTCGTTGCTGACAGGTCTTTGAGGCGCGCGTGGAACACGACGCGCCGTTGACCCGGGCCTGGTAGCTATCGGACGGTCAAAAATCACTACCTCTGTTTTTAATCTTTTTTCTTTGGTTTTACGCTTTTTGTTTCATAATTATTATTGTACGAATTTATATAAATAGTACATCTAAGACAAGTTATAGTACTGTGTTTCCTTTTTTCTTTAAAATCAATCCAAAAGTTGTATTGAAAAGATCGCTTTTAGCGATAAGGCGGCCCATTGTGTCACCCTATGTAATGCTTTCATAGATACTTTCTGTAACTTAGAATGTGCACATAATAAAGTGTATTATTCTATTCTATTCTAGGACGAAGCGTCAATAAGTACTTTTTTTTTCTGGATGGGTAGTCATCATATGACTTCTCCCGCTCTGGGCGGAGCAGAAGGGAGAGTTAGACTTTTACTGACTAAAACCCACCCGTGATCCTTCTTGTGCCCTTTGCGTTCTAGGGCCACGGTGACTCTTTCGAACAAATTCTGCAACCCTAGCAGGCAATGCAATACAATAAAGTATCAAGTTTCTCTAAATTCGGAACGATACTAGGTTGCGGTGTAAAAGCACGTAGTTATCAAGTGACTGAATACACTTTATAGAGAGCACGTTTTAGTTTAGTTCAATAACAAGCGGTATTTTGATTCGGAACAAAATTGTATTTTGGTTGTTGCCTATTCATTCAAATAATTATAGTATCAGATGACCTATAAGATCACTATTACGGCCAAAATGAATTCTTAGCAATTTATATAATAACTCTACTAAGGCTATTTATTAATACTAATTACAGTAAATATTAATCAACCGTTGAACAGACTAGACATGATCATAAATTGTAATTACGATAGAATTCCAGTGAATATTATAAACATTCTTTTGATGTACCTCTAATATTGCTCTTCAAGCTTTTAAAAGGATAATGGCTACCAGTTTTGTAGACAAAGTAAATCGAATATTTAATTAAACGTCAAAGGCCCGACCACGGGCTTTTAAAATTGATTTATGATCTTATGAATCGATGTTATATTAATGGCTGCTGTTCAAATATTGTATAGAGATGTTAAAAAGGTTTTAGCCTGGGTTCGGGTCGTTAGAAGACCTAGCAGTGTTTGATTATCTTTGTTTGTTTGGATGTTAAATACATACATAGATGTCGTAATTGTTGATTAGACAGGTTTTCTGTACTAATATTATAAAGAGGAAAGATTTGATTGTTTGTTTGTATTGAATAGGCCTCGAAACTGCTGAACTAAGCAGGTGAAATCGCGGAGTGCTGCTAGTTTAGAATAAGAAGGAAGAAAGAGAAATAGTTTATTCCACTCAAACAGACGCACATGACATTAAATATTAAAATAAAAAAATAAAAAATATCCGAAGTCTGAATCCTCCAACCAGCATCCAAATCGAGCACCAGCCGAATTCTTTCATGAATGGGCCTGCCTATGTCAGAGATAGAAACTATGCATGAAGTTGTTGTCGCTTACCGCGGTCACACCACAGACAAAACGAGTGTGACACTGACATTGACATGTGTAGCGCAACTGACTATGACAGTGATCTATCGTATGCATCATTCACCAAAAAAATTATTCCATATAGGGACCGTGCAGAAACTATAGGTGGCAGCACAGACACATCCATGTCAAGTATATTTTACTTTTAAGTTTCAAATTTGCAACGCTTCATGGCAGTCTACTTCGTGCACGTTACCTTAAACGGAATGTGCAGGAAGTATAGGTGGCAGCACAGGCCAAATATTTACAACATAAAAGTTTCAGATTTGCAACACTAGATGGCATAGTCTACGCCGTGCACGTTCACTATTATTCTAATCATGTTTTCCTACTCGAATACGACTCGAATGATCAAATTGACAGGCAATAGCTTTTTATTTCTTGACATTTATGAAGGGTTGCCTTTATAACTGATTTAGAAAATTTTGTTTTCAATCTTTTTGGTTGAAATGGTCAAATTATTTCAATTTGATAATTCATAAGAATTTCCAATTTCGTAGATAAAGACCTAATGGTCTTTATCTACGAAATTGGAAATTCTTATGAATATTTTCAATAATAAAATATTGTTTTTTTATTTTATTTTAGCTAATCAAAGTAATGGCCAAAATTATCTATTCAATTTTGCCGTTTTGATGACAGTTTGTTTATCACTTTACTATAGAAGTCTGGATTAGGTACTGTGCCAGGTTCACCCACTGAAACGAACGCTTAGAGTTGTCGTATTGGATCAACTTTTCATCGCAGGTTCTTTTTAGAATGTCTTTGATTCTAAGCCGTGTTATGCTTTCGAATAAAGTTTATTTGAATTTCGAATAGCGCACCAATCCAGAGATAAATAAATTTGGAAATGCTAGTAATAATATCTGCAATTACATAGGTAAATATCTATTATTATGAAATTGCATTTTTATATGAACATTTGTAACAGCTGGCAGAAGGAACTCAGAAGCCTGAAAAATATAAACCAGACATATCAAGAGGAAGAGCATATTAATCATTAACTGGTTTATACAGCCCACATAAAATACATCCATTACATTTTTCATTTCATTATTTATTACATTTTTTTTCCATTATATTTTTTTTATTTATTATTATTCCATCCATCCATCATTATTTAGTTACATCTGGCGACAATGAAACCTGACACTGAAACACTTACGCAACTAACTATATAGAGAGTAGATAAACAAAATACAAAAATCCTACAAAAATACAGCCACCTAGGTACCCAATTTAATTGGCAATCGCTTGTCGAATCAACAGCGTCGATGGACTAATAAATTTGACTATCCGACTAAATTCGCGTCGCTCGATCCAAACGATCCACCCCTGTTACCGGGAACACAGAGTAAGAATTAATAGAAGCGACTGTCGAAATGGAGCCTTTCCAGGAAAAAACTTACTAAGCGACCATTTATATTGGGAAGAGTCATCGCGGCGCTGGAAAGCAAAGGGCATTAGGAGGAACACGGATGGGTTTTAGTCAGTAAGAGTCTGACACTTCCTTCCGTACCATTCAGAGCGAAAAGGATAATTTGATGTCTTCTCATCCAAAAATATAATGACATATGCACTTTTTATAGGAAATTGTTTTTCTTTAATTATTGGAAAGTATTGCGTCTATTTTAAAAATATATCTTAAAATATTATTATATCTTTTTGAAATAGGCGCTTTATTGTAATAGATCAGTAATTGCATGAATTACTAGTTATATTGATATATTTTTGCTATTTACTATGTTTTTCCCGTAGCTAATGACGTAGGTATTCTGCCTTTTCAGTTGATTAAGTAGCACATCTAAGTTTAGCGTTTGGAAGTTAATCTAAATTTTATCATCTTTTTAGACGAAAGTCGATTTTAGGAAATGCTCAATTTCAAATATTTAATTCATAAATCGGGGATGTGACAATACTTCCACCCTTTTCCTCAAAGCCCATTAAGGAAAAAACTACCAACAAACAAATTTTCATGAACAAGCAGTGATACTTTAGCTACATATGTACATTAAACATTTCATAATTGCCTGGGAAGTCTACTGCAGTTGTCTGCAAGCGGTGACTCTCACCATGAGGTGACCTATCGGCTTATTATTTGCCAACGAACCAAAAACTACGCACACAGGTAAGTGTCGCTTCCATAAAGTTTTCTTCTATGTCAGGGTCTAGGGGATTAAATAATTGTGATCAGTGTAGGCCACTAATACGGGGTCCGACAAACGTTCGGCTGGGATGGGATAGGACGCGCGTGTCAATCACGGATTATCGTGGTTACGGCTTACGTGAACGTTCCTCTACCTACCTTTTAACTGTATATAGCGTGAAGGATGTAGTATCTGGTTTATAGGTACATGTTTCTGAATGTACTATGTTTTGTGTACAAGGTGAGGGTTTATGCTCCCTTTGGCCGGAATTTGGTTTCTCAGAAGATTGGTATTCAACTGTGTGAGAGGAAATTCCACGACGCTATTAACTAGGAATGTAAGATATCTATACTAATATTATAAAGCTGAAGAGTTTGTTTGTTTGTTTGTTTGAACGCGCTAATCTCAGGAACTACTGGTCCGATTTGAAAAAATCTTTCAGTGTTAGATAACCCATTTATCGAGGAAGGCTATAGGCTATATATCATCACGCTAAGACCAATAGGAGCGGAGCAGTCATGAAAAATGTGACACAAACGAAGTTGTGCGGACAGTTAGTGTAAGATATACACTAGACCAAGGTTTCAGAACAATAGCGTTGATCTCACTGCTAAAGATGACACAGTCAACACTGACCATTTAATCTTTATTTAATACTAGCAGCGCCCCGCGGTTTCACCCGTATTGTGTGATAAAATATAGCCTATATTACTCAAGGTGAATGTAGTTTTATAATGGTGAAAGAATTTTTGAAATCGGCACGGTAGTTTTTGAGTTTGTTCATTACAAACATACACATCTTTTCTCTTTATAATATTAAGTGTAGATATTTTGACTTTAATTACTTTTATAGCATAGTGCAAATATGTAAAAATATGAAATATATAAAGGTAAATGTTAGATAATCATTTTTTTTTTCTTCTTTTGTCATGTATTAATGATTTGGCATACTATTGATTGTATAACTTCAAGTTCTTAAAACGCAACAAACAGATGTGTTGCTGGGGAGTTTGTTGCGCCACTTTTTCTTCCCACCTACAACACTAGGAAGTGGTGACTGGTGGGCGTTTTGAGGAACTGTCTTTATGTAAAAATTGACGTTCAAAAAGTGCTGCTCCTCAGCCTAGTTTAAATAAATTACTTTTGATTTTGAAAAAAATATGAATCGTTTTTCATTACCAGTAAATGTAAAGGATCGTATACGATACATGTGGATTCAGGACAGCTTCATGTCATTATTTCTGTTCTTTGAATTATGTATGTATGTCAATTAATGTAGGTGGGTCAATGACCGTTACTCCACATTTATGTGGTGTCGACTATATACTTATTTGGCACTACGCGACAAAAGAAAAAAAAATGTGTCCAATTTTTTTGGTGATCTAATTTTTCGGCTAGTTTTTTTTTTTAGGAATTACCATCATCTGCTTAGCCTTTTCCCAACTACATTGGGGTCGGCTCCCAGTCAAGCCAGATTCAGCTGAATACCAGTATTTTACGTGAAGCGGCTGCCTACCAGACCTCCACAACCCAGTAACACAGTACTCCTTGGCAAGACTGGTGTCAGATTTTCTGGCTTCTGATAATCCGTAACGACTGCCAAAGATCTCCAAATGACAGCCGGGACCAACGGCTTAACGTTTTTTCCGAGGCACGGAGAAGTCTCGTTATGTTAAGATGGTCACCCATCCACAGACCAACCTCGGCAAGCGTTGCTTAACCTAGAAGATCGACCCGTGTGGCTGTCATAATTTAGCCACGAGCTCCTCAAGCTCGAGCTTTTTTTAGGAATTATCATAGTTAATTATTCTAAACATTCCTATGGCTTTTAAAACTTTCACTTAGCAGATCTTGCAGGCTAAATAACGGCATTAAATCGGAAAAAAGAACGTAACTAAAAATAATATTCATAGAGACAAAAAAACATCTTGAAAGTGAAGAAGTAAAGAACAGTATTGTTCAGTAGGCATGTAACGTAGGATCAATGTGAATGGCAGACAAATGAGGAATGAGCCTCTCATGTATGTAAACAACTCTCTAAGGAAAAACAGAGCCGTTTGAATAAATCTTTTAGTTTATACGCCTTTGAGAATCATCCCTGCTATCTGTACTTATATTATTAAGAAGTAAAATTTGTTTATTAGTTTGTATGTGGGATGTGATCTCCGAAACTAACCCCCGATTCATTGTGATATTGATTCGTTGGTGGGAGGCACCCGACCTGACGGCACAGTGGTGTCATGCGCGTGAGCTGCGCGCGGTACGGACAGTACTTGGACATTGCAACATTACTTTATTTTTCTAAAATAAATGAGTTTTTTCTAAAATAAAAGTAGCCTAAGTTACTCCTTATCACATCAGCTACCTGTCAATGACACTCCCGTCAAAATCGGTCCAGCCATTTCAGAGATTAGCCGGAACAAACAGACAGACAGACAGACAAAGGAAACCGGCATGTCCTAGAACCAAAAATTCGAAGACATGTGACATTCACCAACCCGCACTTGGCCCGCGTGGTAGATTACGGCCCGTTCGCTCTCCTAGAGAGGAGGCCTGCGTCCCAGCAGTGGGAACGTTAAAAGGCTGATTGTGCTATGCTTATGCTAACCTTGACACAGTGACTTTACCTGACTAGTCAAACTCAGCATCTCGTACCATGTATCTACGTAGCCTAGGGTTTAAATAAAGAACAAATATAAAAACCATACAAAAAAGGTATCTTCCATCAACCCCACACACAATAAATACTTGACTTGAAACGAGCGGCGTCGGCTACCATTTAAAGAACAATGTAATATAATTTACAACCGGTCCTGGCAGCTCAGGCTCTTTTAGACTTGGACTCCAGCCAGAGTTTTACATAATAAAGCTCTTAATAGCATTCCGGTTAGATTTTAAACATCACACACTGGTGTGGTACTTTATGACGTTAGATGGAGGAAGGCGACTGCCAGAATGGGTTTAACTTGGTACCGAGGTGAAATATTGTGCATTCTTGCAGTTTAATGTCGCATTTTGTGGTGAAGATGAGATTGTCTGTTTTTGGGAAGGATGGATGACTGATCCTCGTTTGTTTTTTTTTGGTTTGAGCTGACTTGCTGAACAGTACAGCTCATATGGACACACGCAAATCTATGAAGCCCTTATTGATTTATGTATCTCTCTCTATATGAGCCGACATAGCCCGACGGATTGCCAAACTGAAGTGGTAATGGGCAGGGCACATTGCTCGCAAAACAGGTGGTCGATGGGGCTGAAAAGTTCTGGAGTAGCGACCGCGGATCGGAAGACGCAGCGTTGGAAGGCCTCCCACTAGAGCCGATGACCTGGTGAGGGTCGCGGGTAGCTGATGGATGCTAGACGCCCAGGACTGATTGTTGTGGTGACACTTCAGGGTATCCTATGCCCATTAATGGACGTCTTTCAGCTGATATGATTATGATGATATGAGCTGTGCTGAGATATTTGTTACAGCAAACCAACGACGAAGAGGAATGTCGAGAGTCAATAAAAAACCATTTAAAGGCCCACTGCAATAATGATGAAAGTCCATTTTTGTAAAAATACTACAAGGACATTTATCGTTATTGCAGTGGACCCTTCATTTAGAAGCGTCACTTAGATATTAATTACGTTATAGGCAGGTAATAGACTGATGGGTGATTCGTGCGCAAGATTTTATTTTATTATTTTATTGTATAATTGTATAGCTTGTTTTGTTTTTTTTTACAAAAGACCCTTAAAATCTGTCTGAAACAAGCAAAACGCAATAATTGATGTTCAACAAAAAGTTCCTTCTATCCCATTTATCCTATAAATGTATTTATATTTTCTCCTTCATCATTCTGAGCGTAATTTCACAGGCAATTTGTTATCTTAATCGTTAATTGCTTGTAATATTGCCCACGCCTACCGTACCTTGAATGTTTTCCCATAGATTTTTATGTAGGTACAGTTGATACAAAAAGGCATATTTTCCTTAATCTTATTCTTGATTTTAAACATAATTATGTACTTTCGGTTAAGCTTATGGCGTGGAGGTCGATGGTTTGTCTACGGATGCGCTGGAAAGATATTTGTAATTCAGGAAAGCCTAGCACCGCCCCGCGGTTTCACTCGCGTAGCGTAGTTTGTTGTACAAAGATGAGAAAATACTAATCTCATCTGTTTACCACACATTTTGCCTTCGCCATATCACTACAAACTCGATAAGACAATCCATCCACAATGCCGTTCTTCGTTTTGGTCAAATCACTGCTGTTAATGTATGCTAACCGCCTATGCTAAGGCTCGGCATTTGCTACAGTAATCTATATAGCTTCCAGCAAAACTCAACATACTTTTCACACCCTTTCAGCTTTGGAATGCTTTGAATATAGTTTGCTGCCATGTTTACCCGAAAAAGGCAACTGTTTTTTTTATCGAATTTACACTACCTACAAAAAAAAACTTAAAAAATGTAAATTTGCCCATAACCTATTAAAACAAGTTGGCTCTTTGTAAGGAACTAAACCTTTTATTCCTGGGCTTAGTTACATCAATAAGACACATAGATAGCAGCACTTACACTAATTATAAAAAAAATGTTAATAACATAAAATTGATTGAGTCAGGCGTTACTTTGCGGAAATCCATTTTAAATTTGAAAATGAAAACAATACTAATTACTAACTAGATATATTGTTTTCATTTTCAAATGTTAATAACATATTCTCTTCTCTTCAACTATTAAAAAGAAGCAGGTTGGAATTATGGTTTCCTGAAATGACGAGCACCAGGTGGCAGCACTGAGGCGCCAGGTCCAGACACCTGTCAAAACGGTAATGTTTTCTGACATTTCTTAAATTGATATCTCAACGTCATGTTTAACCCTAAGTCACTTTTTCAAGGAAGAAGACCTCTCGCCTATGTGGCGCCAACTGGTTGCGTAAATTTTCCTGAAAACCCTCATTGGGAAGTTGGTGATGTGACACTCTCGTGCCTAGAAAAGCTCTTAAGCCATTGGCCTTACATCTGATCACTTCTGATCGAGTCAGATTGCCATCCAATCGGAATATGATAGCAAATGATTAGATTGTGAACCTGTGTTTGCGCACAACTCATGCGCACTATATTTTCTGCGTAATTGTCTAGTCTCTATTGAGGAGCTCGTGGCTAAATCATAAAAGTCGCACGGGCCTGTCTTCAAGATTAAGCATCGCTTGCTGAGTTTGGTCTGTGGTGGTTGGTCCGCGAGACTCCGTGTCTCTGAAAGCACGTTAAGCCGTTGGTTCCAGCTGTCATTTGTAAATCTTTGGCAGTCGTTATGAATTGTTAGAAGCCAGCAAATCTGACACCAATTACCAAGAAGTACTGTGGTAGGTACTGTGTACTTACACGGGTCAGGAGGTTTGTTAGGCAGCCGCTCCATCTAAAATAATCGTTTTCATCTCCGTCCGTCTCGACTGGGAATCCGGTTCGACTGGGAGCCAACGCCAATATAGTTGGGAAAAGGCTAGGCAGATGATAAATTGCCGAGTCTCCGTAGATATTGGCAACCTTGATCGAATTTCGAACGGGAAGACTATTATATTATTTTCTGCTAATAAAGGACAATCAATCAACTCAACAGTGTACTACTGAGCTGATAAGGAACCATGCCTAACCGCAACCGATACACAAGGTCAGTTCTGTATATCCGGAACGACACCAGAAAAATCGCGGACACTTTTAGTAGTAGTTTTCTAGTAGCTTCGCTTTTTTACTGTTTTTTTCTTTTTCGGTACACACTACTCTAATTCGCCCACAGTTTGACCACAGAGAAAAATACAGAAGGCTCGCACTCCATACATCAAGCGAAAAGGAAATCTTGAAATCGGTGTCAAAAATAAAAAAGAAGAAACAAAAAAAAAAAAAAACATACAAACATCCGAATTGAGAACCTCCTCCTTTTTTAGAAGTCGGTTAAAAATCAGTTTGTTTTGTAGTATTGTTATTAGAGAGCAGTAGTGGCCGAGTGGTAACGGCCCCGACTTACGAATTGTAGGTCGCGGGTTCAAACCCAGTCAGGCGCGTTACTTTGTGTAATTTCTTTTATCACCACTGCTCTGAAAACGGTGAAAGAAAACATCGTGAGGATACCGGTATGTCCTAGAACCAAAAAAGACATGTGACATTCACCAACTCGCACTGGGCCCGCGTGATGGATTACGGCCCATTCCCTCTCCTAGAGAGGAGGCCTGTGTTCCAGCAGTTATTACGTTAAAAGGCTGATTATGTTATGCTATGCTTATTGTTATTAACGTCATTTAAATAGTTATTCTTATATAATAACTAGTGACCCGCCCCAGCTTCGTACGGGTGCATTGCTGATACTAAATCTCAACTATATTATGCATTTATTATACGTACATAATATAAACCTTCCTCTTGAATCACACAAATATATCAAAATCCATTGCGCAGTGCAAAGATCTAAGCATATATAGGGACAAACAGACAGCGGGAGGCCACTTAGTTTTATACTATGTAGTGATAGTGATTTGTCGTACATCTATCTCTCTTTTCGTACCGTGCTGTCTTAAAAAAATGTCTCATTTAATTTTATATTTTATAATGACATAGATAATCCTATTATTTTATTAAAGTGGAAGATAAACAAATCATAAGGGTCGCGAAAAATCTGAAATTTTATACTCTAGGTCGCCAGCTAAATAGTTTAAGAACCACTGTTCTAAATCATAACTACTATTATTAGTTCATAATTTGTATGCATGTTAGTTCTGTGACAGTAAATAATAATTATTAACTCTTTCATTATGTGCGGCGATCTCAAATGAATGTTACATCTATCGCATGCGCATCTAGCTATATGCATTTGCACACGCTAGATGTAAACCGCGTCTTTCGTCATCATATTCCTGCCCATACCGCAACTAATATCAATACTCTTATGCACATTCATAATGAAAACTAAACAAGCGTTTCCAATCGTCTTTTATAATGCGCACAGCAACGGAGTGGAACTCTCTGCCTTCGTCTGTGTTTCTGAACACATTCAACCCTGATCTCTTCAAAGTTAGAGTGAACAGGCTTCTTCTGGGTAAGCTCATTCCATTGTCGAATTTGTCTGTATCACCTGCGATCTAGACTAGAGTCAAGAGCATATCCATCTGGCAATAATAAAATATAAAAAAACTTTTCTCACGACAATCGACTAATAGATTTTTACAAATCTTGTCAGTCCCCTGTGCCGCTTTCATACTTTCTCTTCCATAATCATGTCATGAAACGTATTTACATATGTGTGCGTGCATTTACCTCATTTTATGGACCTGTCCTTCTGCATGTGTATACTTTGTAGTGTGTCGGTACCTACTGGGACTAGTGTAGTGATGTCACACACGTTGTTTTCGGCCCCGGTCGACGGCTTTAATTTACATGCAAATAAAATACAGAAAAGAAGAACTTAAGGAACTGCAAAATAGGTATAAAAGTGGTGCTTGTTTCTACAGAAATCTCTTTCAAAGACCATGAGATTAAAGCTGGATTTTTGGTGCAATTTGGTTGTTAATTTCCTCCATGTTGACATGGAAACTTAAACACAATTCAGAATACTGGTGACATAGTAGTGGACAGTAGTATTGGGTACCTGGAATAATGGCCGTCTCAGCACTAACTACTGATACATCTAATTATTCGAAAATGCCTGGTAAGCAGGTGCTGATAAGGCATCTGAAGTGATTAGTAGTAAGTAGGTTCAAAATAGGGCACCAAAAAAAATTTACTTATTAAATTTTACCATTATATAGATTTCCAAAAAAATATTGGACACGTATTTTTTCTAATTTCACGTAAATAAAAAACGAAGACGATACAGTGCGTTGAATATTCATGTGACGTCGCTACTCGCTAAGGATTACCACGACGTGACGTCACAAACCCCCACTCCTGATCTTTGATGCTCTTTATCTTCGTAAGTTGTTATAGATTTGATAAAGCAACAGATACGTGTCCAATATTTTTTGGAAATGTATCTGACGGATTTATTAGATTTGTGTAGTTCTCTATGTAATATTCTAGTTAGAATTATAGCCGTCCTACGACTATCTTAACTTGGTAATATGTTATGTTATGCGAATGTTATAGTGAGAGTGTGTCTGTGATGAGTTTTGTACTCATCTCTGAGTCCACGCAGTTACTAGCATAATAATATGCACGTAAAGGAGAGATTACATAGACATGTAAGATACATAGCAACTTTATATTTTTCCCCATATATTTTGACACTAGCAGCGCCCCGCGGTTTTACCCGCGTATTTCCCGTTCCCGTGGAAATATGGGTATAGAATATAGCCTATGTTACTCAGGGTGAATGTAGCTTTCTAATGGTCAAAGAATTTTTGAAATCGGTCCAGTACTTTTTGAGTTTATTCGTTACATACAAAAATACAAATCTTTCCTCTTTGTAATATTAGTATAGAAGTATAGATTAGTCAGTATTGCCGATACAAAAATGACAAAAAAAATCATACGCTTTTCACATTCATCAATAAATACAAGCCTAAGATAGCAGAAGGCATTCGCTGCAGAATAAGATCTTATTTTACGAGTATAAATACTCTATTATCACACAATTTGTTACAGACTCTTGTCTCGCGATAACTATAGTAATGGTCCCGTTTGCAAATATGGCGGCTGATGGCGAATTTTATTGCGAAAATCTGTCGAACGTCGAATGGTAACTGCGCATTAAAGTTTGAGCATATTTGGACGTAATGCGCCTACATATCCACAGCTTTATACAAAATCTACCAGACATTTTGTATGGGCTTTTACACACTACAGGCCAGTTTTTTTTTTTGTTTTCACTAGGAATCAATGTTCTGCGGTTCTTGAATGGGTATAGTGTGTTATAAGATTTAAGGTTAAATTTCATTTGCAGAGCTCAAGTATTCAAGACCTCTTGTTGTCAACAACTCAGCATCAGTCTGCAAAATGATAATCTAACCAGGAAATCTATACATATAATATAATTGTAACAGGTAACAGGCCGATGTCTGTACATTGAAGATATTGAATAAAAAATAGTACATATACATAATATGTAAGTCTTTGTTTAGAGCAACAGAAACCAAAACAAAAGTTTTTAGAACTTTTGTCACTCCTTTTTGTCTGTTTGTTTGTACGCATTACGTAAAAACTCCTGCACGGATTTGATGCCTTACCTAAAAAATATAGGCTACATTTTATCACAAGAAATGATGTTTTCCGTAGATACTCAATTCTAAAGACCAGGCGTACAATCGCGGGCAAAATAATTAAATTAAAATAATAAAATCCTATAAATAGATACTTCTATCTACACTAATATTATAAAGAGGAAAGAATTGATTGTTTTTTGTTGTTTACATTGAATAGGCTCTGAAACTACTTGAGTGATTTGAAAAATTCTTTCACTGTTGGGAAGCTACACTATCCCCGGGTGACATAGGCTATATTTTATTCCTTTCCACGGGAACGGGAATTACGCGGGTGAAGCCGCGAGGCGTTGCCGCCTTCTCTCCGGTAGGCAAAATATAATAAATTTGAAATTGAAAATAATATATCTAGTTGGAAAATGGATTTCCGCAAAGTAACGCCTGACTCAATCAATTTTTTTTTTTTTTTAAATATAATAAGTTAAAAATATCGTTACTTACGTAAGTGCATATAAATATCTGTATTTATGTAAGTCTGTATTTTATATTGAAGCACGCTTAACCAAAGAAAATGTCCAATGCTTCAAAAGAAAAACTGTCGTAATATTAAATGTCCGCATTTTGTCACCATTATCAAGATACATCAAAACAAATATTTTTTCAGCTCTTAAGGGATTTATCAATTTTCTTATATTTATTATTGCTTTTAAACCTCTTCAATTATACAAGGTGTAAAAAAAACGACGGAAAATATTTAAGGTCAATGAATTTTAGAAGACGCGCCCTCGACTTGCAATTTAAATGTCAAACGTTTGCTTTGACATCCAAGAATGATGTAGGCGGATGTTAAAGTCATTTAATTTATTTCTTAGAAATAATTTATTTAGGTCCTGTTCCTGTTATTTTTGTGCTAATGGATGGCTGATAAAATTAATGAAATTAGAAAAGTACTTATGTAAATGCATATAATAATTTTTAACGATTGTCAGTCACACGTACGGTAAAAATAAAGGCAAGGTGACTGGGGTTGTAGAGATTATGTAGGTATAGTGTACAATAGTGTGGGCTGTAAATACGGTATTCTTTCTTATTTTTCAACGTCAGGTGATAGGCGTCTTTCAGATAGTCAATCTTAATTTATGAGCACAATCTCTTCATTGCACTATCTAAAATTCTCATTTACCAACAGGGATGTGTCTTTAGTAAAAAAAAAATGATTCTATTTAGTCTGTCAGTTAGATTATCGAATAATATTGGACATGTATTTGTTCTTTACCAAATCTATAAAAAAATGCCGAAGATAAAAACATCAAAGATAAGGAGTTGGCTTGTGACTTCACATCGTGGTAAAATAATTAGCATGTAGTGACGTCACGCGAGCTTTCAACGCACTGCTTCGTCTTTGTTTATTGTTTACGTGATTCCAATATTTTTTGGAAATCTATCTGACAGAAAATTTAGTTTTTTTTTTAACTACCCTATTACAATAAAAAAATGAACAGTCCATAAATCCATTGCAAAGAGTTCCAAGTGCGAAGACACTCAAACCTTTAAAACAAACAATAAGCCGCTAGCAATAAATCAATTTGTTCTATTTTTAAGCACAAAAGTAAGCAATTTATGTTTACAAAAAGTATACAATACTAAATTCAAAGGCACAATTTGTATAACATAATATTACGCTTACGCTTTCACCCCCTCCTTTTTACCGGTGAGATGAAAGCGGGGTCTAATGTATAGGTAGGTGAAAATAAATTCCCGTTGCAGGAATGTCGGGAATCTGTATAATTGGGAGGAGTGGGTTCGGTGGTACCTAATTACGTCACTAATCCTTTGTGTTAAGATTTAAGGCGCCGTAAAGTGAATTTGAAGTAAGGAGTGGTCTTTTCTTTGAATAATTTTCTTTTTCCTTTTAAATTTTCGAACGTTCGTATGAGAAACTTAATATGTATAATATCAGCCGTGTGTCTGTCTGTCACTGTCGATTTGTTGCAAATCTAGAAAACCGATTCCATTGAAATCGGTAATTGTCCGTCGTCCCCCAGTCTAGTTCCCCTAGTGGTACCCCTAGGGGAACTAGACTGGGGGACGGCACGGGCAAAAATATTTCCTCCCACCATGGGCAAGGCAAGATTGAAGTGGTATAAAGCTATCATCTTCTGTGATTCACACAGAACATACGTGGACGCGTAACGTAAATAAACAAATTTTGAATATGGGATAACTTTTGAGAGACTAATAAGAAAAAAAAAAACTTAAAAAATATCTAATTCAACTGAAATACGCAGCAAGGAAGTGGAACTCTCTACCTACGTCTGTGTTTCCAACGCATTCAACCCTGATCTCTTCAAAGTTAGAGTGAACAGGCTTCTTCTGGGTAAGCTCATTCCATCGTAGACTTTGTCTACGTCACCTGTGACCTAGACCATAGTCAAGAATAATCCCATCACATAATAAAAAAGGCACTTGGCTAGTTTTTCTATGAAAGTATTATATTATTATTGTAGTTGTATAAGTAAGTATAAGTATGCTATTTAGAACTTGAGGTGGTATGCGTCATGCTTGCCGCAAATACATTTTTTTTTTCTTTTGTTTGTAGAGACTATTCTGAGAATTTATTGTTTTTGTTTTAAAATGTTAAACCTAAACTGGCTTTTATGAAAAAATGTTGTTTTACCAATGAATTCATTTAAGCTTTAAAACTAACAAATTTCATAAACCTTCATAAAATTTGTGTTTCATTTTAGTTTGAGGTTTTTAAATTGCTGTGGCAGGTTTCAAATGTTAACAAAACATTTTTTTTTGTTAACATTTGAAATATGCCACAATATTTACTTTTTAAATTTGAGTAATTCTATCATAATATAATTATCCTATTAATATTATAACGCGAAAGTTTGTGAGTATGGATGGATGTTTGTTACTCTTTCACGTAAAAATCTACTGAACGGATTTGGATGAAATTTGGCACACAGATGGTTTATGACTAGGATTAAGATATAGGATAATTTTATCCCAATATTCCCACGGGAACGAAACTTATGCGGGTGAAACCGCGGGGCGCTGCTGTTTACTAATATTATAAACACTTTTTCCCCTAGAGTGAACAGGCTTCTTCTGGGTAAGCTCACTCTATCGTGGACTTGTCTATCATCTCTGACCTAGAGTCAAAAGTAAACCCATCCTTACTAATATTATAAACACGAAAGTTTGTATGTATGGATGTTTGATACTCTTTCATGCAAAAACTACTGAATGTATCTTGATGAAATTTGGCACAGAGGTAGATTATAGTCTAGAATAACACATACGTAGGATTCTGTTTATCCCAGAAGTCCCTTGGGATGATTATCGACTACCACGCGGGCGGAGTCGGGGGTGGAAGCAAGTCTAAAAAAAAGAACTTTTGCATGAACTTAAACACCATGACTATGCCGCCCATTGCGTCACCCTATGTAATGTTTTCTTCATCTATATTTTCTGTTACTTGTATGGTGTACATAATAAAGAGTCTTCTATTCTATTCTATGTTTCAGAATGGGCGCTTCGGCCAATAAAAAAAAAACTTTTTTACCGGGAGTATATTCCCTTAGAATGTTTTTCTACTTTCGTGCGGGCGAAACCATTTGCGGAAACTAGTTGACTATAAAACATTTTATTTTTCCTGATCAGTAAGCCTACGTAGGTTTGCACTAGTATTAATTTTCTCTCGCGTCAAAAACGAGCATGAGTAAACGCTTTTTCTTTATTTCTTTCTTGCTTTACAAATCATCCAGCAGGTTTTTTGATTCTACCGTCTTTAATCTCTGAAACCCTGGTACGCGTCTTTTAGTGTTATTGGTAATATTTCGCATCAATATCATTATTTCTCATCTACGTAGCCTTTTGCCAACCATATTGGGGTCGGCTCCCAGTCAAACCAGATTCAGCTGAATACCAGTATTTTACATGGTGCGGCTTGCCTACCAGACCTCCACAACCCATCAACCGGGTAACACGGTACTTCTTGGCAAGACTGGTGTCAGATTTTCTGGCTTTTAACAATCCGTAACGACTGCCAAAGATCTACAAATGACAGCCGGAACCAACGGTTTAACGTCCTATCTGAGGCACGGAGGAATCTCGATATGTCAAAATGGTTACCGATCCACAGACCAACCTCGGCAAGCGTTGCTTAACCTTGAAGATCGATCTGTGCGGTTGTTATAACTTAGACACGAGGTAAGCAAGCAATAGCAATATAATTCCTTCCTAAAAAGGTATTTGCACGTAGGTATACTCGTGTGTGGTTGCGGAATTTGTTCGAAACAGTCACCGCGGCCCTGAAACGCAAAGGGCATAAGAAGGATCACGGGTGGGTTTTAGTCAGTAAGAGTCTTACACTCCCTTCCGCTCCGCCTAGAGCGGGAGAAGTCATTTGATAATTTCCCATCCAAAAAAAAGTATGCTCGTATGTAATATGCTATTTCGTTCTTTTCTCCATTCGTTGCTCATACATCCTATCCACAAAACAATATGGCTCCGACCTCAGTTTGAAAACTACGTCGGAACTATTCCCGAGAAATTTTTATAGCTTCTCTACCTAGGTGTTAATATTTTGTGTGAGTGTGACAAAATAAATGGGACTCTAACTTGTATCAACACTTTCAACGGCTCTAGGGGTTTATTCTGTAAAGGGGACGGAAAATGGTTGTTTTTGTTTAAAATGTGTTTCATAATATAATGGGAAGTGGTGTTATGATCTGTATGTTAAAAAGCGTTGAGACTCGTGGTAGTTGATGTCGGGTCCTGACACAGCTTTCAGTTTTAGTTGATAAGTTATTTTCTTTTAAGTTTGTGTATTTTTTGTGCGTCATTTCTGGCGGAATATACAAGTTTACTTTATTTTCTTCGCTCTTTTGATTTTCAGTTTGTTTCTTAGCGATTGATTAAAAGTGATAGTTCTAATTTTTGCTATGTTCATTGTAGACTTCTTTATGCCCAAAATATTTGATGATATATGCTAACTATTTTTACTATTTTTTTTTTGGGTGGGAAATCATCAAATAACTTCTCTCGCTCTGGGTGGAACAGAAGGGAGTGTCAGACTCTTACCGACTAAAACCCACCCGTGATCCTTCTTGTGCCCTTTGCGTTCCAGGGCCGCGGTGACTCTTTCGAACCAATTCCGCAACCAACTATCCCTTGTCCCATAAGTCACATCCACACACTATTCTTTCCTATTCGAACTATTGTTATAAATATACCTAAATGATTCCATAGTCTGTTTTCTTTTTTAATTCTCTGTTACTTCACTAGAAGTGCCCCACGGTTACACCCGCGTAGTTCCCGTTTCTGTGAGAATACGAAGTTAAAATATGTGCCTATGGTACTTGCTGATAATGTAGGACGAGGGTTTATCCAGCAAATGCAAGGCTTCTTAAGCATTGTATTTGCTGTAAAATGTTTTTAACTAAATTTTATACCTATGTATCCTGCTTATATGTGTGAAATTACATTAAAATCGGTTCAGTCATTTCGCAAAATAGTGACTTGAAAATTTGTATGGAATGCCATACGCTCTTAAAATATTGACGTTCGCCGATATAATCTCTATCTGGAACTGAGTGGTCTTCAAAATTGTGTGAAAAACTTATTTCATTTTAGGACAAAAGGCAGTTAGTAAACACAAACTTTTTTTAGATCATTATCATAATTTCAGTCGAAGATTTCCGGTATTGGACCTTTTCTTTGACTTGATACATAGACCGGCCCTGTGCTTATCAAGTCCAAAACCTTTAGATATTATCTATTATAATATTATATATGCTATATATGAAGTTTGGATGTATGGATGTTTGTTGCTCAATCACTTCAGTACGGCTCTTGATGACATTTGGAACAGTTTTTTTTTGACATGACCACTCACAGTTCAGCACATTTAGGCTGGTTACTGCTTAACCGGGCAATCCTGTGGTGGCCTTAAGATTTTAAGGCCCCCAGCCAGGGCTTAAAACTACTTAAAAACTAAATGACCGCTCGCTAAGGGCATCCCCTGTGGGACACGGGCCTCGGCTTAGCGGGGTCATTGAGCTGGCAGCCTGAGCCAGCAAGGGACAGGCTGGGTCAGGTTGATAATTATTTAGGGGATTTGGAACAGAGGTAGATACTTTTTTTGTGTGTTATCTCGCCAAGTGAGAATGAGAACATCATCAATGTAGTCGAAACTACGCATTGTTAGGGATAACTCAAATATTAGTCGTAAAATCTCACTCAAATTTCAATGGGACTACATGACAAGCTTTTGAAAATAAAAAGAATCATCAAAATTGGTACACCTAGTAAAAAGGTTATGAGGTAACACAAAAGAAAATAATAATATCAATAAAACAGTTGACTTGAGAACCTCCTCCTAATTTGGAAGTCGGTTAAAAATAATAAATATTTGTAAAAAGTACAACCGACTCGTAAACAAAAAAATATAAAACAACTTTAGTTTCGGAAGTCGGTGGTTTTCGTTGTTTCTTCGTTTTTGAACACAGACTTCCGAAATTAAAGTATTATTGCTAACTAATAGATGTCGCTAGTGCTAGTCTATTTGGTAATAGAATTTACTATTAATTTTAATAAAATTTTAGTTAGAGGAACTTATTTTCCTTTAATAAAAATCAAAGCATGTCATTAAACGATTTTTTATTATTGTCGCCTCGTTTTTTAAATGTATTTTAAATATCTGATTAAAAATAGTACAAAAGCGTTTAAAAATACAAAAAATACTATTCCATTGGTTTGAAGAGAAGGATCCAAGTATGACCTACCGTAATGCATCAATATTATAATAATTGTTATTATAAACATTCCTCACATATTGACTGTTTCTAGTGATTTCATCTGGATGTGCTTTGGTGCAATTTCGACAGACCGAAAATTCACAATTTTCATATATTTTTTTTTTAGTTCTCTGCGTTCGTCTAAGTGCTGAATGAATACTTAAGCATGTATATATGTTTTACACTGGTTTTATCTGTAATACGGAAAAGAAAACCATTCAACTATAAGAAAGCATCGTCACTAAAAGCGTAAAGTCTTACAATCGTTCTCGACCGAATAAAATAATAAAAAAATATTCCATAACATAAAAGCAACGTGATGCAATTCTACCAGGGCATCAGAAACTGGGCCGTTCGTGTAGAAAGTTGCTCGAGTCCTGTCGATCTCATTGTGTGCCTTTGACCCGTTCCTTTGACGTGTCGTCAAAGGAAATACCAGGAGAGCATAGACGAGAGAATTCCTTAGTTTGGTGCGTACTCCACCGGGGTTAACTTACTTCAGCGTTTGTAATGATGAATACTTTCGCCTTTTCTGGGACATTACTTTCGCCTGAATTTTGCTCGAAGTGGGCTTTGTTGGTTACGATTCTAATGGTAAAGGTTTATGCGGTCTTGGTGTAAGTCGATTTTGAACGATAACGATGAATGGCGGGACTTGTTGTCGAACCGTTATATTATTATGACGAATTCAGTTTTACGAACTACGAAGTATGTTTTTCTGTTAATAACCTTCCTAATGTGATAAGACTGTGCAGGCCTCTGATTTATTAACATAAATATTACTTTCAATCTCCTTCCATCTCAAGATTATTTTGTTTCGAAAATAGCAGAGCACATTCGTCAGTTTAATAATTTTATTCACCTAAATTTTTGCCAAAGCTCTGTTATTGTCATGTCAAATCTTATTTTCGTTGACAACTAGCCACAGAGTGTTCAGAAAACATGTTTTATGTTCTCTGGCAACCTCAATTTAGTATGTTTTGCCTACATCAATGTTAATCCGAGCTATAAAACAGTAAAATTCTTTATTTTTATATCATGTTACAGTTGCCAGTCTAGAAAAAAAAGCTTTCACAACTTAAGCCTACTGGAATCTTGTCGTAAAATGTTGAAGGGCACTCCAAGACGTTTGTGGAATGCTGGCTGAAAGAAAATTCAAATGTATTTTTTTGCTCTTTTTTAGAATAATTTTCAAAATGGCTGGCAATTTATTCTGGTAGTGAGAACGATGCACGAATTCCGAAGTTATGGTTTGAACGTGATGTGTTTCGGTATATTATTAGGATTTGTTAGAGTTTCGTGAACTATTTTGATTAAAGTACCTGCAGCAGATATATGTATACTTACAAAAGTACTTTAGTTAAACAAAAATCTTGAAAGTAATTAAATGCGATAACATCGATAAAATAATTAAGCAGCCATTTAATCGCCAGCGTCTTTGTTTAGACAGCCGCGTCTTAACGATTTCCTTTAATCCGTGGAGCACCAAAAAGGTGTGGACATCGGCCGCTGTAATTGCCTTGTAAAAGAACGTAAGTGGAAGATCCGTGACGACCAACATAGTGTGGCAGCCCCTAAATAGATTATTAGACTTTAAGTCTTTGTGTTAAGGGTGGTTTTTGTTTGAGTGGTCTGGTGAAGTATTTTGATTTCTTTGCGAGAACGAGCGTGGCACGTCGACCAAGTTTGAGATAACGTCCCAGTGAGTGTTATCGGCCAATCAGAAGCGACGTGTTAAGGGGACGCTGCGGTAAACTACGGATGTTTGTGTGAAAAAAGTTTTTTTGTTGTTCTTTTCTTTTTCGTCGAGTGTTCCTTTTGATTTTTCTCAAGATCGACTTTTGGTGTATCGTGTTTTATAAAGTGCGGGTTGTATTTGTTCTGTTATTTTTATAGTTTGGTTATTTTTGGGTCCGATTGAGCTTTCACTTTACTTTCAATTTGGATATGAAGTCCAAACATATATACATACATACACATATACTTACACACTTTACTTAAGAACTATAATCGCAGATTATTTATGTACTGAATGATTGTTATGAAATGATTTTGGACAATTCGGGGGTAAAATTCTTTATAATAATAATAATTATATGTAATATATAATTCTATATAATATCTAATAATATATATAATGCTTTAAGGAACATGCAGGAACTGCATGTAGTAGGATAAAAGTCGAATATCAAGTATTTTTACGGTAAAAGTTTCATTACAATTCGAATCGACACAGATATAAAGCTTGTTAACAGATAAATCCTTCATTATCGAACCTCGTAAAACCGGCTATACAAAATCTAGACCTCAATAAATCAATACCCAAATCCTAAATTACCTCACAAACCTCATTGAAATATATTCTTCTCCTTAACTGAAGCGTGTGGCTGCGACAGGGCTAATCAGCGGCTCAAAAATGAGAGATGCAGTGCTTCTGGATCCTATTGAACGGATCCGCCGCTGAAATAAAACGAGCGCAGATCCGATTGGCAATGTTTGGCGCTCAATTTTGTTGATGTCTAATTGAAAAATTGAGGTGGATTGAGGCTTCGAAGTTCGTGTTGGAGTTTGATATGTTGCGTAAGTAATAATTTTTTTTAATTTTATTGTGAAATGAACCAAAAATGGAGTCAAGAGCAAATGCTCTTGACTCTAGTCTAGGTCGCAGGTGACAGAGACAACCTGCTAGGGTTGCGGAATTTGTTCGAAAGAGTTACCGCGGCCCTGAAACGCAAAGGGCACAAGAAGGAACACGGGTGGGTTTTAGTCAGTAAGAGTCTGACACTCCCTACCGCTCCACCCAGGGCGGGAGGGGTCATTTGATGATTTCCCATCCAAAAAAAAAAAGGTGAAAGAGACAAAGTCGACGATGGAATGAGCTTACCCAGAAGAAGTCTGTTTACTCTAACTTTGAAGAGATTAGGGTTGAATGCGTTCGGAAACACAGACACAGGCAGAGAGTTCCACTCCTTTGCTGTGCGCATTATAAAAAATGATTGAATCTTTAACTTTTGTCAAGCTTGATAATTTATAGTCAGCTTTATTCCAACTGCGGCACAGTATCTTTTAGAAAAGTTTAAATTCTAAGGTATATAATACTGTTGTGTGTTTGACTGTTTTTCAGCTATTTTTGTTTATCTGTTTTAGCTTGGCTATTGACTTCGGAATTATGCATTCACGGGTAAACACTGGTTAAAATTGGCAAAAAAGCGTGAAAATTGACGAAAAGAAAAGTTTTTTTCGTCAATTTCCAGCTATGGCTATGGCTATGGTTAACGAAGCTGTATGGTGGGCGAAGTCACGATCATGATGATGATTACAACATTCACATTTGATTCTGTCTTGTTTAATAAAATAAAATCTTAATCCTCATCATAAATGTAGACTGGGTACGTTACACTTTGTTAGCTTCGTCTGTAAATAAAATCAAAACCATTTATTAAAAAAAAACACGATTAAATGTTTAGTATTCTACAAGTATACTCATGCATGGGTTTTTTATTTACATCGCATTGCTAACTTTCAGCTCATAACGCCATAAAGTTTTTAAATGAATTTCTCATCCATGAAATCTTCTTCAGAACAACTGTAACGGAGCGTGTAAGGGGCACGATAAAGCGCGGGGCTCATACATTATTTCTTTTATAACCTTCCATTGTCACAACCATATTGTCGAAGTTTAACTTCATTCAGTTCAGAGGGACTCGTGGATAAGTAACAGCTGTAAGAGTCGATCAATCAAAGTTAAGTAATGATTGTCGTGGTTTGTCTATCCGCTCCTGAGTAGACCTTGATGGCACTTTATGCAGTTGGTCGCGGCTGGCATGCGTAATTCTTTGACAGCCAATACTGTTGGGTGTAGTAGCGTGAAATTCTGACTATCAGTTTATCCAATGACAGCAAAGGAAATCATCAAATGACTTCTTCCGCTCTGTGCGGAGCGGTCCCTTCCGCTCCGCATCAAACTCTAACTGCATAATCAGCCTTTTAACGTTCACACTGCTGGGACACATCTACGCTGCTGGGCCTCCTCTCTAGGAGAGGGAATGGGCCGTAATCCACCACGCGGGTCCAGTGCGGGTTGGTGAATGTCACATGTCTTTTTTGGTTCTAGGACATGCCGGTTTCCTCACGATGTTTTCTTTCACCGTTTTGAGAGCAGTGGTGATATACATAAATTACACATGCGCCTGGCTGGCTGGGATTGAACACGCGACCTAGAATTCGTAAGTCGGGGCCGTTACCACTTGGCCACCACTACTCGATTAAGTACCCTGAATATCAAGTAACAACAAAACACTACATCGCCTACTTAACTTCGTTAGACCTCAAACTAGTCTGCGCACAACTATTCAAGTCCAACCCTCCTCCACACTGTTATTACATGTTCTTAACGTCCATTCAATTAACCCAAGAAACCGTATAAATGTAGTATCTGCCCAGAATCCAACAAAAACGTATCTCGTTCTACTAATCCGCGGCCAAACGTCCAAGTGCAGAACAATTACGGCTACAAACTCATCTAATAGGAACAATTGGCCCTTATCATTGGCGGGAGCGGGCGAAAGTTAAAATCGCATTACCATCGCTAACGAGACGACGGAGGCGGTAACTGTCATGTTCCCCTGAGTGACGTAAGTGGGAAGATGTAGAGGTCACTGGGATGGTGGCGGAAACGAAAAACTTAATACTGGAGATCAATAGACCTGTGTTGTGTTCTGTTGCCCTGGTAGATGAAAAGAGGATTGTTAAAGAAGTATCATAAAAAATATATAATGTAACAGTAAAACAATGAAAAGGGAACTCGCGACTAAATAATATGCCACTTGCCTCGTCGAGGAGCCTTAGAGGATCTTCAAGGTTAAGCAATGCTTACCGAGGACGGTTTATGGACGGTTTGTGGCTCTCCATACGTACCGAGACTCCTCTGTGCCCCGGAAATCACGTTAAGTCGTTGGTCTCGTCTGATATAAATGAAGATCTTTGACAGTCAGTATGAGTCCCTCCCCGACCTTTGCCTAACGAGCCAGCCCGCGCTGCTGAGCCATTAGCGTTAAATCCCCAAAATAATATCAATCTGACCCAGCCTGTCCCTTGCTGCCCTCCCTCAATGACCCCCGCTAAGCCGAGGCCCGTGTCCCACAGGAGATGCCCTTAGCGAGCGGTAACCAGCCTTAGTGTGCTGAACTGCGAGTGGTCCATAACAAAAAAAAAAAGTCAGTATGAGTAGGCAGAAAGCAAAAAATCTGACACGTATCTTGCCAAGTATTATTGTGTTATCCAGTTACTGGGTTTTGGGGGTCAGATAGGCCTGTCTGATTACTCAGTTGCATCCGACTAAACTAGAAACTAACCCCAATATAGTTAAGAAAAAGCTTGGGATGTTTTCAGTTACAGTTAAAAAATACAGTAAAAAAGGCAGACCACGGAAAAAATATGACAGCAAAAATAGAGCGGGAAATAATTGGTTACGAATCATATTTCTCCAGTGAAAACAGCTACATACCTACTTGCATGAGGGTTTTTTCATCTCGATTTTATAGATGGCATTTCAGGGAGTGTGCGACGGAATTGCATAATTTAACACCATCTAGCCCGTTCCATTCCGTTCCACCTGACCACAAGACGAACGGCAATGCGCCACCAATACATAGTGGACATCCCACCCACCCCCACGCAGAAAACGTTTTGGGAACATATTGATTGTGCGTACAGCTAAGGACTTGCCTGACAGAGTCTGTCTTTCCTGATAACTACAACCTGAGAATTTTTCAGTCAAGTGTGAACACATTATTTCTAGGTATAGTACGTGATTCATGTTCGACCACATCATCGCTTTCTGTCAGGTGAGATAGTGGTCAAATGCTTGCCTAACAATAATTTAAAAAGAATGGCCTCCTTGAATAACGAGAGATTTTAGTAGTATTCACTTATAGTTTGGACCAACGTCAAGTGAAAACCGTGCGGTCGGCCGTAGCAATTGTTATTGGGTGGTAATTCGAGGGTATAAACGTATAAGTGGTGGGAAAAGACTTTGTTTTTATTGCCACCAGACGGCGATGATAGAGGGAGCTACTGTGTCCAACGATAATCCCAACGCTAATGCCAAGTAATTTCCCCTTATCTCAAATGTTACGGTTTTAAGCAAAGTTCTTGTTGATCCCCTTGTAACGACTGCCTACGTTGTATCAGTGACGCTGATTTATTCTAACATGAGTCTTCTTCAACTATTTAAACGTCGGCTTTCAGCTAATCGATAACCAGTACTTTACATTAAGGCAGTCGCTTTAGTTCTTCAAGTGGTTGTTCTCTAGATAACACGGTACTCATTAGTAGCCTGTGGACGGAGAGGGATGGGTGGCTCATTAAGTACTTCGTGTAATTTATTCCATCACCGCTCCTCTCAAAACGGTGAAGGAAAACCATCGTGAGGAAACCGGCATGTCCTAGAACTAAAAATTCGAAAACATGTGACATTCACCAACCCGCACTGGACTCGCGTGGCGCGAGGTCTGTGTCCAAATGATTCTTCATGCGTTGGGTTTACTTAAATATATTAAAATAAAAAATATCTAAATAAATATCTTGGGACAACTCACACACGGCTATCTGATCCCAAGCTAAGTAGAGCTTGTGTTATGGTAACCAGACAACTGATATACATACTTATATAATTTATAAATACATAGGTACATATTATAGATAAATCACACCCAGACACAGAACAAACAATCATGCTCATCACACAAAGTTTGATATTGTATTGATAAACTATTGACATCTTCAAATTAAAGTCAACACAAGTCAAGAAAACCATTCCTTAAACCATGAATTGAGGCACATTTTAAATAACTTGCTTTGATAGTTTTTCAATTGTGATAGCATGAATTAACGTTTTCATTTCAATACTGATAGGCTCGCGTTTGAGTACTATGCCACCTGATGGAAAGTGATGAAAATAGAAAAGAATACTCTTTATTATGTACACCATATAAGTTACAGAAAATATAGATGAAGAAAACATTACATCGGGTGACACAATGGGCGGCCTTATCGCTAAAAGCGATCTTTTCAAGACGACCTTTGGATGGAAAAGTTAAAGTTAAAGAGAAAAGAAAATACAGTACTGTAGGTAGTCTTAGGTGTACTAGGTAATCTATACTAATATTATAAAGCTGAAGAGTTTGTTTGTATGTTTGTTTGTTTGTTTGTTTGAACGCGCTAATCTCAGGAACTACTGGTTCGAATTGTAAAATTCTTTTTGGGCTGAATGGACCATTTATCGAGGAATTAGACTATATATCATCACGCTTAAGCCAATAGGAGCGGAGCAGCGATAAAGAATGTTTTAAAATCGGGGATTCCACGGGGACGAAGTCGCGGGCAGCAGCTAGTTATATTATATACAAGAGACCGGAGACGGTGACGATGACGACAGGTGATGATGGAACACACTTGAACACACGTCGAACACGTCGAAGTAAACTAATCACTCTCTCCATTGAAGCTTTCGATTCAACGCAGTGACCTTGTGTAGAAACCTCGACTATACCGTGAATGTACATAATTATGTGTCAAGTAATGTAAGCCATTGAAGTTCGATTAAGAGCGGATGATTGGACCCTAATTAGGTGTGAGTTACGGTCTATTATTCTATGTTCAAATGTATGTACGCGTTGATGTGGAACTAGCAATATTTTAGGATCGTGCACGGAATCCTTGCTAACTTCGTATTTGCATAGGATAGAACAGACTGTCTGACTACCAATATGTTTATGTTGATTTGTTGGATTGTCCTTTTTTCATGACTAATCAGGAAGCAATTGAAAAATAAACACATTTCTTTTATCCCCTTTTTTTGGATGGGAAATCATCAAATGACTTCTCCCGCTTTGAGCGGTGCGGAAGAGAGTGTCAGATTTTTACTGACTAAAACCCGACTTCCAAGGGCACTAGGACCCTTTGCGTTCCAGGGACGGGGTGATTCTTTCGAACAAATTCCGCAACCCTAGCAAGCACTGACCCTATGGGGTTCCATCTTCTTTGCTCACAGCACTTTGAGGCGCACGTGGAACGCGACGCGCCGGGTACCCGGGCCTGGTTGCTATCGGACGGTGTGCCACCCATAGCTTGACGTCCGCAGGCCCGCGCCTACGGTGGCTGGTCACACGCGGTCCGCGTCCTCTTTCGCTAGCATTACTGCTTCGCAGAAGGCGGTGGCCACTTCCCATTCCTCCTCGCTCCGAACCATGGATTGAACAAGGGCCGGACGTGAGAAGTCACCGCCACCCATCGCCTTGACGAGGATTCGGCGTTGCTTCGCCCAAGCAGGGCAGACCTCCACCGTGTCCTCCGCGCGATCCACACAGTGTTGACACCCGGACGTGTTCTCCCGCTGAATCCGAAACAGCTACCTCCCGAAACAGCCGTGTTCGGTGACCACCTGCGTCAAGCGGAAGGTGAGGCTGCCGTGGTGTCTCTCCAACCACCCCTCAAAGAGGGGAATTATCACCGTAATGGTTGCGTGCCCAGCGCTGGGTTGCAACAGTCGCTGTTTCCATACCCCGTGAGATCCATCCGGAGCTCTGTCCGTGGCAGCAGAGTTTCACCCCGGCGTAGCGCCTCCATGCGCAACGTGTAATCATGCGCGAGGGCTCTCGCCTCCAGATCCCACGGCAGCAATCCGGCAAGGAGGCTCGCCGCCTCGACGGAGACTGTGCGGTATCGTCGGAGTCTTGTTTAATTTATAATTTTGATATATTTCGTTAATTTGTTGATGTCGCGGCATTATAAATGCACAGTATAATTAATCTATTACGATACATGAAATGACAGCCCGCTGACAGACAGATAAACGTTTTTAAAACATCTTTAGCTTTGTTACATTGGAAAAATTAGACAAGAACAAACCTGCGAGTAAAATCTACTTTGAAATATAATCGTTGTTAATCTGAAAACGTCATACTACAAGTTTTCAAGACACGTTTGTTAGCAAGAAAAACATTAGAAAGAAGAGCAAAAATATGATTTCTTAAGCTTAAAGTAGACAAAGAAAAACATTGTTTGAAATAAACTATCTTAATATGAAAATTAACGTCCTTATCAATTATAATAATTGGTTGTCTATTTTGAAGATTATTCCTTAAACAAAGTTTCAGGAGAGTTTGGAATTAGGTACCCAATATCCATGATTTTCAGCCACAAGCAGCTAATTATAATCTACACCCCAATTTTCTCCACGAAAATTGGAATTTGTTAAACCGCATGAATTAATAAACAAATAAGCCGGCCAAAGTTTTAGGAAGTTTAGAAATTCTTTGCATTACGCCTTATTAATGAAGTGTATCATCGACCGATAGCAAATCAGGCTTTTCAAAATACTGGTTGTTTAAAATTTCTCCGAGTTTTACTTTTAATTAATAACAAAATTGGAGGTAAATTGAGTCATAACAGGGCTACCTGTAACTGCCGCGGGTAAGTTGCCCGAATAAATTAGTCCCCTCCTCGTCATCTTTTTCTTTTTCTTTTAAAACATACCAATTTGTCAGAGTCGTGTTTTGTCTCTTTTACAGCGACCCTTAATTGTGTTTAAATGTTTCATGGCTTCTTGGACATTTTTAACATTTTTGTACGCTTTGTCTTCGTTTGTTGATGTTTGAGTTTTTCTTGGAATATATCTAGCTTGTTTTTGAGGAAAGGTTATTGAAGTTAATGAAAATATTAAATGGGTTTTGACGTTTTGATAAAAGAAAAGGCCTTTGTATTAATTAAATTTATCATCTGTTAATTTTTAATAGCTCTTCAGGCAAGTTTACACATTTTTAGATAGAGTAATTAAGTTCTAAGATCATAATTGTTGAAAATCTGATTATATAAAAATAGAAGCGTAGAAATGTATGTTGGTAAAAACTGAAATAGTGATGATAGTCTTAATACGAGGTCTACAACCTCCTATAAAGTCATATTAATATGGGCGTCTGAAAGGGTCTCGTAGGGTTATACCTACCATCCATTGCATGGATACCGCACGGTCCCCGGCGAGGCGGCGAGCCCGTGAGATCTGGAGGCGAAAGCCCTCGCGCACGTTACGCATTGCGCGTGTTGTTTAATTTGTTCGAAAGAGTCACCGCGGCTCTGGAACGCAAAGGGCACTGTAAGGATCATGATTGAGTTTTAGTCAGTAAGAGTCTGACACTCCCTTTCGTGCCGTCCAGAACGCGAGAATTCATTTGATGGTTTCTTTTTTTTCTGGATGGTTATCCAGAAAAAAGGTCATATTATTTTTTTTTTTGTCTATGGGCTTGATACATACACTATACTTCTCAACATCAAAATAATCTAAAACGCTTCACCAAACGCATTAATTCATACAAAATTAATGTAAAAATAGTTAAATCGCTGCAAAATCAAAGATGTAATTAAAAAATAATTTTCCTTGCTACGTGATTGAAGGCGATGACGTTTATTAATGGTTTTAGCATCCGTGTTAATTTATAGACGGTGGTGTGTGAATTAGATCCACGGCTTAGAGAACACGTGAAAGGGCCGCAAAGCGAAATGATTTATTGAGTAAATTTTGCACGGTTTCACTGCGCGAGCGTTTGAGGTTTTAATAATGAGTTCGCCTGATTCTTACAAGGTCTGAAACTCTGAACGATGCAGTCTTTGAATGGTTTATATTTATGGAAAAATAAATTATTATCTATCTATAGTAATATATAAAGCTGAAGAGTTCGTTTGTTTGTTTGAACGCGCTAATCTCAGGTACTGCTGGTCCGATTTGAAAAATTATTTGTGTGGTAGATAGTCCATTTATCGAGGAAGACTAAAAGGAGGAATTTTTGAGGGGTGGCAGTGAAAAGTGAAACATAATTTTGCTGTAAAAATGTATAAATAAAGTTGTATTTTTTTTTTACAAATCCAAGTTTGTGAGGTAGAGAAAATCCCACCAAAAACATTTTCATGTAAAAATGTTGCCAAGATGAATCTACGTAGCTTATCCTGTGAAAAAGTTATCAGACTTGTATAAAGCCAAGCTCTAAAAACTGTACGCTCTAAACTTATAAACTAAGTTTAGTCGAAACTTGTGTGCCCTTGCGCTTCGCTTGGCTCGTCTTGGGACCCCGCACTACCGTGCCCCCAGATCTGACAATTACTTAAAAAAATCTCAGCCTAATTTTAAATGCATTAATGAAAACTGTTTGCCTAGCAGTCGGGATATAATTTCGTGGACGTTTATTATAGAAAACGGTGATCTTTACAGACACCTTAACAACTAATAGGGATGTTTCCTGAGTAAAAAATATATGATTATGTTTAGTCCGTCAGTTAGATTATAGAAAAATATTGGACACGTATTTTTTCCTTTATCAAATCTATAAAAACTAACGAAGATACAAAGCATCAAAGATCAGGAGCGGGGGCTTGTGACGTCACGGCTCGCAAAAAATTGTAGCGAGTAGTGACGTCATACGAGTTTTCAACGCACTATATCGTCTTCATTTTTTGTTTACGTGAAAAAAGAAAAAATACATGTCCAATATTTTTTGGAAATCTATCCGACGGACTAATTAGATTTTTTTAGTCAACTACCCTATTCTTATTTAGAATTTGTGACGATATATTTTTGCCATCTACCTTTCCAAATTTCACTCGAGAAAACCTTATTTATTTCCCTTAGTAAAATCCTTCTCTAAGTCGTGACAAAACAAACAGGCGCGGCGCGATATCGTGTCGTCGACACGCCCGCGATAAACTAATGAGCTGCCAACAAAGAGTACGAGCCAGCGGAAAGTACCAGGGCAGCATAAGCCAGTGGAACATAAACCCAGGCTTCCGTTTGACTTGTCTCGAGAGGTGATCAACTGCTTGCGACCCTGTCATTATCAGTCGCACCTTTGAAGGCAGAGAATGGCGTGGTTCCGTTTTTGTTTATAATTATTTTTAAAGAAAAAAATTACGTAGTTTGTAATTTCTTTCAGCATAAATGATAATGATAAATGATATTTATTTTGTAAGTAGGTTAAACGTAACACTTTTACACTTATATTTCTTGTCATTTTAAGCTAGATGAAGCCGGTGTTTCCTAGTCGACTATCCTGAGAAGAAACATCGAAACAAACTCAGAGGTCAAAGACTCTTTTAAAGTCCATACAATCCGTACTGGTCAAATCATATGAGAACCATGGACCAGGATATCTTAGTATTGGTTTATTACGGCAGGATCACAGAGCATTTTTCCTTTTTTCTAATAAACAAAAAACGAAGACGATACAGTGCGTTGAAAATTCGTGTGACGTCACTACGTGCTACAATTTTTACCACGGCATGATGCCACAAGCCCCCATTCCTGATCTTTGATGCTTATATCTTCATCAAATTTATAGATTTGAAAAAGCAAAAAACACGTGTCCTATGTTTTTCGATAATCTAACCGACGCGACGGACTCTATAGAATCAACTTTTTTTTTATTCAGGAAATATCCCTATTACATAACATGACAATTTAAATACATTATTTTTAAATTTCAATTTATATTGAATAATTTTAATTAAAACATCAGTATTTAATTGACGGAATCCTCATACTTCTCAGTGTGGAGTAGTATAGTTACCGGCACGTAAGTTGGCAAAGACTTTCGTAGTGGGGGAACTTCGCGCATGTAAAACTGTATTATATTGTGCGTGCGCGAATTTCCCCCATTACGAAAGTCTTTGCCAACTTACGTGCCGGTATCAATAAACATCTATAAAAAAAAATATCATAAAAATAATCAAAAGAAAGTAAAAGATAAGAAAAAAAATCTATTTACTCGTATAAGGAATTTAAACAAGAACCTTTTCATCCCTGGCAATCTTTATCTCTAATAGTTAAAATAATTACATATTTTTAGGATCTTATCTAGCACACTTGCTGAAAAATTTGCTGCTAGGGAATTTTCTATACGGTTGACTGTTTATACTAAAATCATTTTGAAACCAGTTAAACATGAACTTGGTAATATAATCCCATCTTTTATGTGCAAATTAAGCTTTCAAGAAGCAGAGTCGAAGGATAACGTTACGGTGTTTTGACACTTGCTTCATCCCTAAATGAGCTTAAACATAAACATAAGAACACAATATCGTTCATACACATAACACACATATTAATGAACGCGGAGATAAAGGTGCCAACGTCATAATTTAATATCACTTTATAAACGTACAATGCTCTTTTGGGATAATATCAGACATTCACGCGAAGCTCTTGGCAGTAGTACTAGGCCTCAAGTCTGCTATTACAATAGTGTCAGAATGGTCACAAGTCACAAGTTTGGTAATCTACTAATATAAAAGCGTCATTATGACTTTCCAATGGTCACCCACTGACACTTCATTGAAATAAATGGAATAGAATGGTAATCTCGTACATAATGACAAATTAATGACAGACGTATGTGGTAATCTGTTACAATTTTGACAGTTCCTTTGATCAGTGACCTACCTTTAGAACGTCGTTGTGCAGTCATTTTTTTTTAATAGTTCGGTTATCAAAAAGTATTACGAGACCATTGACCGACCAATGATCGATCATTATGGATTAAGCAGGTTACGAACTTTTAGCAAAATGACAATGGGATCGTGTTGGAATGACAAATTTATAAAAATAGCAGACTTGGGGCCCTGGCTATACGAAAATAGCTTCAAAATGAAGCAACGCTTTGAGTACTTGGACATCCGTATCATACTGTCACGATGTGACCTCCTTGGCTGCAGATCATTGGCAGACAAGTTGTTTTATAGAACTAACGCTTCCAAAGCGTCTGGCAAAAGTATAAAGAGCCGTAGAGTAGCAACTTTTTTGCGGTCTATGGTAGACTTAAAGTATACATTACACAAGTATAGCGCAAAAAGTCTACTGTCTATTTTGCCCTTAGACAGTTACAGTAGAACGCCGATTATCCGGATTAATTGGGACCGGGGTCGATTCGGATACTCGGACATAGACTAGTAATAAAGAAAAACGTACACAGTTCTACAATAAGGAAGGTGGATAAGTGTCCAGACACACTTATCCAAATAAACCAATGTTCATTGGTTGTTTATTATGATAATTTAATTTAATAGGTACTAACATTAGTTTAAGTTGTACTACTACTAACACATATGGATGTTTATCTGAAATACAATATTTGAATTTGAATAAATTGGTTTTAAAGTTTATATTACACTTAGGACCGATTCGGATAATTGGCGGTTCGGTTAATCGACGTTCGGATAATCGGCGTTCTACTGTGACATCGTAAACGATGTATCAGTTACCAAGTAGGGCTTGTACATATATTCCCACGCGTTTAATGGTAGCTATGATTACTCTGAAAGACAAGGATTAGTTATATGACGTATACATATACAACTTAAGGTTATTTGAGCTTTGAGCGTAGGTAAGGTTTATGTTTTTAGCGCCATGAGATTGCGAGTTGGACTCGTGCCATGGAGGGTTCCGTACCATCGTAATTGTATTATCCACTATTATGCAGTTAAAATCGATAAAAAAGAACTCAAAATCTAAACATGTCTCTTGTATGGGGACCTACTATTATTCGTACTTTAATTAGTTCCTTTCACTCTGGATACCTGTATCATAGACATCTTTCTACATCGTTCTCACATATAGGAATAACATCAAGAAGAACAATAATTATCTACAATTTTGTAACAATTTATTGATTTAAAAGAGTGTCCGTGGAGTTTCTTGCACGTTCTTCTCCATAGAGATCCACGCTTTGGAACGTGCAGATAGCTTCACCTCTTTCGACCTTGACAATCCAAAAGTGCCTGTAAAGGGTTTAATTGAAATAAGTGGTTTGAGTTTTACTTTAATTTTTAAATTTTTAAATTTTTATCAAATATAACAACAAAAACTAAGTTAAATTTCATGCGTCTACCCTGTTGCCATTTTTAATTATGGTCTAAAAACCATTTTTTTCATTCATTTTTATTATTTGTTGTTATAGCAGCTACAGAAATACATAACCTGTGCAAATTTCAACTATCTACTATGTATATATTACGGTTCATGAGATACAGCCCGCTGACAGATAATCGGACAGAGCCTTAGTAATAGGGTCCCGTTGGTCTTTGGATACGGAACCATTAAAAGAAGGATTATATTGTTTAGATCTTTATTCAAGAATCCCTGTGGATTGTAATCCAATGGATTTTCGAAGCGAGAAGCTATAAACCAGTAAGTATCGTACTGAAAATATAACGTAAATCCCTGTTTTCACCGAATCCACTGCCGATTCGATACTTTAATCTAAGCTTATCCCAACACAGCAACAGGATTTCCTAAGCTAAAGCGTTGACCAACAAAGACAAAAACTTTTTAAAAAGTGAGCTTGAAATAAAAATTGCCCAGAGCAAGAAAAGCTAATGGAACTTCACTGAAAATTGCCTATTACGGGAGTATAATGTCTGCCAAGAATTTCGCTCATACTCTGGAGTTAAGTACTTAATAATTCCTTTAAGGAAATGTTTTCAAACGGTGTACCTTTTAGTTAAATAGTTTTCTGAGAAGTAGGTACGGGCCCCGGGTGTCACTTTATGGATTGGTATAAGTTATATGCTGTAGCGGATGGATTTACTTTAAATAACTTCGGAGTACTACTTTGAAATTTTTAGTGTTTAAAGCTTGAAATATCATGAGTAGAAATGCTTTTTTGTTTATCATAGCTCACAGAAGAGTAATTGCCACTTAAATTACTTATTAATAACGAATTCTGGTTATCAATATAGTTAAGTAACTATTGTATGTCGACAGAGGTAGGCCAGAAAACGGGAAATAACAATAAACAGCTCTATCAGAAAAAAAATGCACGTCTTCGAAACATTGCTGTTCTACACTTGCACAGTTCGCGTCATAGTCGCGAAGTTTGTAATATCATTAGGTACTTGAAACTCCGCTTTGTGAGCGGAGTCGCTCGGCCTCGCGATATGCCATTTAGATACTACTGTTACTCGATGCCACAGCGACGGCATGCGGCACTGCGCTGTATGTATATGTGTAGCTTGTTATCAATGTCATCGGTGGGGTGGGAACGGCTTTGTGGTCCAATGCGTTTGTAACGACAGGTACGCATTGTTGTAGTTTTCCAATTCCTGTTATTGCTCGAAGCCTCGCACGGGCCTCGATCGTACCTGAGCCTATGATAGTTACGGGATTTTCCGGATGCAAATTCTCGTGTTTGGTAAGCTCGTGATTGGAACTGAGGATACAGTGAGGTACAGATATAGCTTTTAAGTTCACTATCATTTCAGCTGAATGACGACCACTACTGGGCGTAGGCCTCTCCTTTGAGTCGCCACATCCCGTGTGTCTCACATCCAGCAGATTCCCGGGGCTTTCAAATACAAGGTCGTTTTCAAATAACGTTAAGGTATTGTAGTAATATTGTATTCTGAGTTGTGCCTAAGGCGCTAATTCCACCTTTGTACAGTGCTTCTAATAGTGCATAATGATTTAATAATTATTATGACTCATGTAGCAAAACTTCCGACTTTATTCCTAGCCAAACCCGCAAAGCAGATCCCATCAACTTATTCAGATATTTCCTTTATCCGGACGCAAGTGTCGTGGTCGGTATACGTGTATTGTAAGCCCAATCCGATCCGAGGGTACGCTCGCCGCTGAAGGGCTTCGACAAGCGATCTCGGCTTACTTGATTTATTTCTTGCCCTTTGCAATAAAACGGCTGAATTCTGAGAGAAATCCCCTTTTTTGATGATTCTGCTGTTTGACGTCTTTGTTGGTGATTGGCTTTTGATCTTTAGCAGTTTGGAGAGGTTATATTGGAGAGGTTTGTCGATCGTTTTACGAAGATGAATACATGATTAGGTGCATAGCTACTTGCTTACGTATATTATGAAGAGGAAAGATTTGTATTTTTGTATGTAACGAATAAACTCAAAAACTGGACCGATTTCAAAAATTCTTTCACCTTTAGAAAGCTACATTCACCCTAAGTAACATAGGTTATATTTTATCCCCGTATTCCTACGAGAACGGGAACTACTTGGGTGAAATCGCGGGGCGCTGCTAGTATGAAATAAGTTTTATTAAGATATATAGGTAGGTAGGTGATATTTAGTTGTGAATTCTCATTCATATCATTACACCACTGCGATGAAGAATTTATTGGTAATTTTCTTGTATAGTAATTAGGTAGGTAGGTAACGTTTTGATTTTCAAATGAAAGAAACATGAATTATTATCACATGAACATATGGACCTTTCGTTATTTCTCTTGCCATCCTGTGGTAGTAGTAATGTTAGGAGGTACATAGTCCCTGTTTAGAAATCATCAAATGACTTCTCCCGCTCTGGGAGGAGCGGGAGGTAGTGTCAGACTCTTACTGACTAAAACCCATCCGTGTTTTGTTACTTTGATTGCCCTTTGCGTTCTAACGTCGCGGTAACTCTTGAAAAATCACGCCACACTCACAGGCGATAAGCGATATTAAACGGTTTAATCACCAAAAATGTTCTGGTTTGACATAATGGCTTCACGGTTACAACTATTTTAAGTTCTAAACCCTCTTGTCATGAAGTTTGTTAACTTGTCGTCATAACTTCGATAGTCGTAAAGGAAGATAAAATAGCCCGAATGTTCAGAATTCAGTGTAGCTGAACGAATTCATCCTCTGACGTAATTGTGTTGCGGGTCGGATAGTAGTCGCTCTTTGTTGGAATCTGATATTCAGCCGCATGCCTGGTTATACTGAAAGTCGATGTGAAACGTACGTAGTTGGAAAAAGGTTGGACTGTAAGTCTAGTGTGGTGTATATGTTACCGGCTAAACCCGATTTCAGGACAAACTAGTTTTGCCTAGGCTAAACTAGTTCTTCCTATACGCTTCAGGATAAACTAGTTTTGCCTAGGCTAAACTAGTTCTTCCTATACGCTTCAGGATAAACTAGTTTTGCCTAGTCTAAACTAGTTCTTTCTATAGGCGATAGGATTAATTGGTAAAGCCTAGTCCAAACTAATTTGATCTAAGCCCGATAGGATAAACCAGTTTTGGCTAGGAAAAACTAGTTGATTCGGATATAAATATGTGCACTCCAGGTTAAACTGGTATGGCGTAGTCTAAACATTATAGTATACCTAGATAGCCAAAATAAACAGATAAACTGAATAAAAGAAATCTGTAATTGGAAAAATAATCACTTTTATTAAAACCGTAAGTTACCAGCTGGTAGCTGACACGATGTATAGGCGAGAAACTAATTAGTTTCTCGCCTATCGTGTCCCCCCGATTTCAGGACAAACTTGTCCTGAAATCGGGTTTGGCCGGTAATATATACACGTATGGACGCTAATCTAAATGTAATTGGTGCAGTGCAAAAAATGCAAAAAAAAATATGTGGCCGTCATTTAAAACAAAGTTATGGCAGGCATATTATGAAAGCCTACTATTATGACTTTATAGTTCTATGAAGCCGTTCCATATATTCGAACTTCTACAAATTATCCTTTTATGTGTGGCCAAATACTTTTGAGCAAATATGTTAGTAAATCGTCATTACTTTATGTTGAGGTTAAAAAAAAAATACGCTACTAAAATTTTCGTTAAAAAAACCGTCTTCAAAACTGTAATTTGTAATCAATGACTAAAAAGGGAGAAAAATTTTTTTATCATTAAAAAATCTAAAGACTGTCCAATTCTGACAATATTACATACATACGGGTTGAATTGATAACCTCCTTTTTGAAGACTAATAAATAGACTGGTAAGAGAGATCTTGCTACCAACATCGCATAACAGTTGGGGCGGCTGTTGAAAAAACCCACTTCTATTGGCTTCGAAACCAAAAAGCGTAGTTCAGCATTTGCACTAACGACAACTAGAAGTACCAGGCAGTCACAAGTTACAAGGAGTTATAAACATAGAATACATAAAGATCCATTAACTTACTTACTACAGTGGCAACAACAGGACCAACAAGTTGAATGAGAACTTATGAGAATGTATTAAAAAAACAACTGAGAATCTAAAGACTATTTCTACAATAGAAATACTTACTCTTTAAAAACTAAAGCTTGATCACATTCATATCGTTCATAAAGTTCGAATGAGTTAAGTAAATGAAAATATTGTTGGCAAAGGTGATAACTTTGATAGATATATATAGAAAAAATCAACACAACTTGCTTACGGACCGCAAGATCAAGAGTATACCAGCTTTGAAAGCTCGAGTAGAACTACCGGGCAATCAGAAAATACAAGAAGGAAAAAAAATAGTCTAAGATCTTAATCCTTCTTACTAGCAACCATATTAACAACCAGAGAATCATGAATTGTTAGAAGGTATTTTAAAACAACGGAGAATCTAAAGCCCCAAATACTTACTCCTACGTCTACATTCATATAAAACTGAAGAAGAACAAGTGAAAACTATATAAATTATTACGTAGCACAGACCACTTTGTCTATGGAGCCCAAGACCGTTCACCAGTAATAAAAGCGCTACTAGAACTACCAGGTAGTCAGAAATTACCAGTAGGCAAAAAGGTGTAAAGACGCATATTGGCAATCACGTTACCAACCAGGGAATAAGGATATACGGGAAGGTATTATAAAATAATTAAGTACCTAAATACCCATCATCATGCCAAGCTGTGACACACACGTCCGCTTTCTTGAAGCTAAAGTTAGCGAAGTGAAAACGGTATACATTATTGCAGTCATAACCGATAGGTACAGGTAATACCGCGAAGTCGGCTACCGAGTGATTTGCGAAAGAAAAACCCAAATTACATTACCCACAAAGCTCAAGACCTGACGTCCACCGCCACTAGAACTACCAGGCAGTCAGAAGTTATGAGCAGTTATCACCCGCGTCTGATAAGGAATAAACACTCAAAACAATCATACAATTAATGATTCAAACATATTGTGAAGGGGAAAAATCTGAAGAAAATAGACACTGTATTTCATGACATTACTCAACGAATTAGTTTATATGATTACGGCCCATTCCCTCTCCTAGAGTGGAGGCCTGTGTCCCAGCAGTGGGAACATTAAAAGGCTCATTATGCTTATGCTAACTAGGAAATCAGTACTTTTGAGAAGGTATTATAAACAATAGAGAACTTAAAGACGTACTCACGACCCATCTTTGAAACCTAAATCTGTGGTGATCACACACGTGCGCTTCCATGAAGCGGAAGAGAGGGAAGTGAAAACGGTGTAAATTATTGGCGGCATAACCGACAGGCACAGGCTACAACTTTGAGTTGTCAGTACTTCACAACTAGTTTAGTGGCGAGACACACGGGAACGTGGGTCGACACGGTTTTCCGTAGGACGTTTGTTGAGGAAAAATTGTACTAGGGATACATAATATCTATATTGATTACTAGCATCGCCCCGTGGATTCAACCGCGTAGTTCCCGTTCCCGTGGGAATATGGGGATATAATATAGCTTATGGTCTTTGACTAACATCCAAAAGTAGGAGCTTCACGGGCGCTTCTATCGGGCTCTCTATGGGTCCGATGTAGATTTCTCAGCGTCCGTGGCCTGGCTACGTTTCGGTGATCTTTTCGGAGAAACTGAAGGTTTTGTATGTGCAATTATGGACGAAGTTATCCTAACGAACAACTACCGGAGGCATATTATGAAGGACGGGACGGTTGACGTGTGTCGGGCATGCCACCGTCCGGGTGAGTCCATCAGACATATTATCTCTGGTTGTTCTCGTCTGGCTAACGGCGAGTACTTGCACAGGCACAACCAAGTAGCCAGGATTATCCATCAGCAACTTGCTTTGAAATACAAACTTGTGGATTCTGAGGTACCGTATTACAAGTATGTGCCCGACCCAGTTCTTGAGAATGGCCATGTCACGTTGTACTGGGATCGGTCTATCATCACTGATAGGACTATTGTTGCCAATAAGCCTGATATAGTGGTGATAGACCGATTAGCGCGCCGCACAATGATAATCGATGTTACCATCCCACATGACGAGAACCTCGTGAAAGCTGAGAAAGAGAAACAAATAAAGTATCTCGACTTAGCACACGAGGTTGTCGATATGTGGAATGTGGACTCGGCTGTCATTGTGCCGATTGTCATTACGGCCAATGGCCTAATGGCCAAAAGCTTCGACGACCATCTGTCGAAGCTGGCGTTACACGGTTGGTTAAAGGGCCTGATACAGAAGGCAGTACTCCTCGATACGGCTCGTATTGTGAGGAGGTTCCTTTCTCTGGAGCCCTAACCACCGGTAGCTTGGACCCTGCTCCCGACACCGGCGGATCACTACTTTTTATATTTTTAAATGTTTTTTTTATGTGTTTGTTTTTAAGAAATATTTAAAAATATAAATTAGTATGTAAGTTAAATAAATAAAGGAAATAATAATAATAATATAGCTTATGTTCACCGGAGGTAGTGTAGCTTCCCAATAATGAAAGATTTTTTCAAATCGGTCAAGTAGTTTCGGAGCCCGTTCAATGCAAACAAACAAACAAACAAAAAAACAATCAAATCTTTCCTCTTTATAATATTAGTGTAGATCAATAAGCTTAAAAAGCATGGGTTTGGTACGTAATCAATCCGAAAAATTATACTGATGACGGAATGTCACTTTACCAAGAGGCATTGGGCGTTGATATACAATAAACGCCCAAACTCACCGCTGAGATAGCAAACCGAACCGAACCGACGTCTTGAGACTGACTGGCTGGAGTCGCTGCAAGAGTCATCCCAGCAAAATTATGTTCGTAGCTGTTTTAGTTGAATGCTGTAATATCACGAAATATTGGTTTCTAAAATTCACAAACGGAACTCATAGAGATTCTTGCTAGAAAAATTCTCAATAAATTGTAGACTAACTACGCACATTGAAGAATTCCCTCCATAAAAAATACAGTCACAAGAAAAAAAAAACACTCTCGAATAATTTCAAAAATACACATCATAATAAATTCTACACGCCTCCTGTCTGTGTAATCACAAACCCGTATGTCCCGAATTCTGTCAACCAACTAATCTACCGCCCACACGTGCGAAATTAACCCTTATGTAATGGAAACAAGAGTTTTTTGATGTGCTGAGATAAAATTGTCGCTTTATAAGATTGCTCTATTGAGTTCGAGGTCCTACTTCAGGGAATTTGGGATGCGGTTTCAAGAAGTTCATCGTTGAATTGTTAGTCGGAGGCATTTAGAGATCCAAAATGTTTGGTTACGTGTATAATATCGATATCCTGTTGCTATGGTGTTTTGTATTGTCCATTGCCTACTGTATGAAAATTTGAAGGGATATATGTATCTACTGTTCCGCTAGAAAGGTTTTGTGGTATGAATTTCCTGGTGATTTTGATCGAATGCTATAGAATTCATTCTTGGGACTTGTCAAAGGTGTTATATAAGGTGCCTTCAAGCGTATGCTAATCCCGCCCCTAATCTGTATGTGAGGAAGAACGGATTACGTATGGTTTGAGTTGGTAGGAAGCGATGTAACTTAAGGCCTTTCCTGGACGTAAGTATACAGGGTGTTCCAGAAGTGTGAGGTCATATTTTAGGGTGACGTTCTGTTTCTGATGCACAGTATGGAAACAATAGGTAAAATAAAAAAAAGGTCAGCTTTAAAAAAAAACATTCCCTCAAGCAGTTTCATGCATTGGTGGCATTTATTTTGGTTCTGTCATAAATTTAAAGCCACCAGCTTTCTAAACGTTTATTGCGGTCGAGTTTTTGAAAAATATCAACTTATGGAAAAATATAAAATATTGCATTGCAGTTTCAAAATAGCGGTTCGGTGGTGGAAGTCGCTACCGCCTGACATTAGGGACTGCCAAACCCATGCAGTTTTTTAAACAATAGTGAAAGAACACTATCTTACCTTCCCATCTTAGTTGCGTATAAGTATGTATTATTATTTATCTTTTAATATTATTTAGTTTGTATTAGTATGATAATTATGGATTGTATGTTATATTTAAACTGTATTGTTTTCATATTTCCTACTTAATACTTTTACACACAAAATTCTAGGTACATCTCTTTTTACTTGACTCTCCTTTCGCAGGTATGCTGGAAGAGATTTCTATAGAAATAAGTTAATACTTATTTCTATAGAAATCTCTTTAAGAAGATGGAAACAGAAAAATAGGTACAAAGGTAATCCTTTGTACCTATTTTTCTGTTTCCTTCTTCTTATCTTTTTATTAAATGTGTGTACGTAAATTGTTAAAAAAATAAAATAATAAATTGCCAAAAGACACCCGTTGAATTCTTTTTAATGCAAAAATATATTTGTTTGATGATTCCTCCTTCCACTTGCTTGTATTTGCTGAGTATAAAAAAATTCGGTAGGTTAAAATAAGTTACTCACCATATGTTTAATGTATAGGAATATTTTTGGACTCACACGATAACATCACGTTCTTAGAGCATTTGTTAATTCATTTATTTGACATTTTAGTTTTTCTTGCGAGTCCCAAATATAAGGTTTTCTTTTTTCTTTTCTTTATAATCAGTTTTCTCAGTATTTTTCTTGCAGCAATTCTCCTGTGGGTCGTTCCTAAGAATACTTATTAGAAACTGGTTCAGCACTTATCGAGCGAGAAACAGAGATCACCAATAGCAAAAATATAACCAAACAAACGAACAATTCCGTATCTCCACCACATTATCTTTAACACGCAATTTCCACTAGCGTTACTTTTACAGTCAACATAAAAAAAGAGCTCATATACAAATGCTTGCAAAAAAAATTACCCACTAAAAATGTAAGTGCAAAGAAAAGCGGCCAGTAAAACGGGAACAGCATTAGCAGTACTGCAGGTGTGGCGTGCATTAGTGGCGGTAAGTGCGTCCGCACTTTGCTTCGGACACTTTGATTAATGCCCCGGTTCATACTTTATTTTGCACTGGAGTGTAAATTTCACGTTATTAGTCCAACTCTGAATTGAAATGCGCGAATAGTGGATAATTGCTAATTAGTTTTCGGGATTTGGTTACGTGGATATTGTAAAGCATGGATTTATGAACTACATAAACTCCAATTAAATGTTTCGTTTCCCTAATTAAATTCTATCACTTCCGCATTATTTCATCTATACATACCTATAAATAAAATTGGAGCGTCTGTTTGTAAAATGAGAAATTACCGCTTTTTACTACATGCATTATATATGCATGTAGTAACAAGTGGTTATTTACAACAAAAAAAAAGAAATGTTATTTACATTTTTTACAATTTTTGTCTGTGTGTTTGTTCCGGCTAATCTCTGAAATGGCTGAACCGATTTGGACGGACTTTTATTGGCAGGTAGCTGATGTAATAAGGAGTAACTTAGGCTACTTTTATTTTAGACGGGGCCCCATAGGGTCAGTGCCTGCTAGGCTTGCGGAATTTGTTCGAAAGAGTCACCGCGGCCCTGGATCGCAAAAGGCATAAGAAGGATCACGGGTGGGTTTTAGTCAGTAAGAGTCTGAAACTTCCTTCCGCTCCGCCCAGAGCGGGCGAATTCATTTGATGATTTCCCATCCAAAAAAAGGCTACTTTTATTTTAGAAAATGTGAAGTGTAGGGAAGCGTTAAAAAAATATTTCCCGAAATTCCTACGGTAACGGGAAACAACAGTCTATGCGCGAAGGAAGTCGCGGGAAAAATCTTGTTAAATATAATGTAAGTCTAAGTCATTTTCGCTAAGAAAAAAATAGGTATAGAAACATGGACGATCATATCGCAATCACCTTTCACTACTTTTACCCGTATAAATGAAGTGAAATTAAGTAGTACGAGTAAGTAACTTATAAACAGTAGTAAAATTGATTGAGTCAATTTGAAAATGAAAATAATATATCTAGTTTTAATTTCCGCGAATATTAGTGGGTTGCAGGTATGCACCTCCCTCCCGCCCGCTATATTATGCACATGCAAGATTACAAGGCAAATGCAAGGATTTTATGTACATGCAGGAGTGCTTTGCCTTCCTGCATGTGCATAAAATCCTTGCATTTGCCTTGCAATATTTTTCTTCACACCTTGTAATGAAATCTTCCTAATTCCATACATCATAATGCTTTGGTATAGATTATAAATAAAAATAGATGCGCCAGATACGAGAAGGTATATTGGTAGGTACTGCAAGTGTTTAGCAAATATTACATCAAGTATAAATATTACACCAAGATAACATCATGGTTAGGACTATACTGCAAAAGGAAAAGTGGTAGACAAAATACATACATGCTGGGCTGACGACGTTATAAAAATAGCTGGTACCTACTGGATGCGAGTAGCAGAGTCGAAAGGGTCACCGCGACCTTGGAACGCGGTGGGCATTAGGAGGAACACGAATGAGTTTTAGTCAGTAAGAGTAAGAGTAACTCCCTTCCTCTCCATCCATAGCTGAAGACGCAATTTGAAGATGTCCTATCTTTAAAAAAAAGGCACTACACGTCAGTCTGCCGTTTTCGGGAACTACAAGCCAGACGATATTTAAATCATAATTGCCGTAGATTTAAATCCAAAGCCACCACCGCAACTCAACAAGTGAACAGACGAACCGACCTTACACATAATTATCTATATAACACTAACAATATTCCGCCACCGCCTCGGCCCGTAAGTGCTTGTATTTTTCGTGCGACAGTACCTTTATACCTGTTTGAAGATAATAATGTACCAGAGTGGCGTGTAAATGGCGCCATACATTACACAGTGGCCCACTCACCCTGGCCCACCCTGGGCCACGCTGCCGGGTTATTTACGTAGATATTACTTTTGCAGTGCGGATCATGCTGCATTTTAGCGGTAGTTTGAAAGATTTTAATGGTCTCTTTGAGTATTTCGGAAATACTACTACTATATACTAAATAAAAAAAATACAACCGACATATACACAAAAAAAAAGTATTTTTAAATTTCAAATTTAAATGTGACCACGTCATGACAAACACCAGCTTTCGAATATAAAAATAATCGTCAAATTCGGTACAACCAGTAAAAAGTTATGATGTAGCACACACATTTTTTGGAAGTTGGTTAATAATTGGGTATGATCGTTATTAGATTGTAGAAGTCATTTAGTTTAAAAATATTACCATATACTTAGCTTTCTTATTTGTTTAAAGGTTGTAGGTACTGGTTTTAATTGTTCTGTGTACAGTTTATTCCTTTGAATCTATACTAATATTATAAAGCTGAAGAGTTTGTTTGTTTGTTTGTTTGTTTGTTTGAACGCGCTAATCTCAGGAACTACTGGTTCGAATTGAAAAATTCTTTTTGCGTTGAATAGACCATTTATCGAGGAAGGCTTTAGGCTATATATCATCACGCTTAAGCCAATAGGAGCGGAGCAGCGATAAAGAATGTTTTAAAATCGGGGATTCCACGGGGACGAAGTCGCGGGCAGCAGCTAGTGCTAAAATAAACTGCATACAAAACCAATTTAAATCTTTCCGTAATACGTCCGTGAATGAAAACAAATTATTAATGTAAAAAATGCATCATAAAGTCTGTATGTTTGAATGATTGTCATCAACCATGCCTTAATACCTAAAATCATCTAATTGAAATTAGCAAACAGAATAATTATGACCTGTATAAGGACAAACACGTAGATGAAGTTAGTAACGACATTTAGTCTAGAACACAAACTAACCAGTTTTCCAAATTCAGTTCACATGATTCAAACTGCCATTCAATGTTGCTTTGATGCAACTAAAATAAACTCGAAACTGAACTTCATACAAAACCCGAACTTCGACTCAACAAAATGGTATCAGCACCAATTTTCGACCTACGCGCTAACCGAAAATGTTTTTTCGAATAGGCATTTCTCCTCCAATATGCTCCGTCCGGAACGAACCTACAAAACTATTAAACAAAGCGGAAAAAGCGCTAGAACCGGCTTCCCGTATTTAGCTTTCAAGCGCCGCAAAGCGTTCGTTCCACTGCTCATATAGATAGCAAGTTTCGGGTAATAGCCTTCCTATTGCGGCTTTTGTTTAAGTGGTTATAGTGATCCGGTTTGCGGACGCGTAATGGAATGGAAAATTGTTATGAATTTGGGTCTGGTAGGTGTTTAGCTTTAGTGCGGTGTTATTGTGCGGTTACATGCTTCAGTGCTTGTTTAAATGAGGGTGCTGATTCTTAAGGCCGTTGTCATCTGTTTATTTCAATCAGAAAATACCCTCGTTAAACAGTTACCAGCAATAGTATAGGAAAAAGATCCTTACTAATATTAGAAACGGGAATGTTTGTATGTGTGTTTGTTACTCTTTCACGTCAGAACGGCTGAACGGATCTGAATGAAATTTGGAAAAGAGGTAGATTATAATCTGAAATAACACATAGGTTACTTTATATCCCGAGAGTATATTCCCTCGGGATAACTTTCGCCAAACACTCGGGTGGAGCCGCGGGCTTCAGCTTGTGTTCAAATAAATACGTGGTAAAATATAAAAAGCATAGCTTGAACTTCAAGTGACCGTCTAAAAATTCTGAAACTAGTCTTGCCAAAGCGTATCGCGTTACCCAATCGATTTACACTCGGATATTTACATTTACACTTATTTTTTATAATTAATAGGGTATTTTACTGTAAAAATCTAATTTTATAAACGATACAGTGCTTTGGAAACTCACGTGACGTCACGTCGCTGGTAAAAATTGTAGCAACTTAGTGACGTCACGTGAGTTTTCAACGCACTGTATCGTCTTCATTTTTGGTTTACGTGAAAAAAGAAAAAATACGTGTCCAATATTTTTTGTAAATCTATCAGACGGACTAATTAGATTTTTACAGTAAAATACCCTATTAGAAGACATTTTAGAGTTTGTTTGTTCAATTGTTTTCTTCTTACACAAACTTATTTATCACTAGACCAAATAATTATTATGTATTGTTTACTACATATTAGCATATAAATTTACTAGCATATTATAAACCTCACAAAACTGACATCCGTACACTTCAACTTTAGGTTCAGTTGACAACCAGCGTCAGGCAGCTCCTAGTTGTCTGGCATTTTGCTGAACCGGACCTATATGGCGCGAGCCGCGGGTCACACAATGTTATTTTTAAAAATTAAGTTTCCTTTTAATTGTATCTACATTGTGTGTATATGTGTGGGCTAAAAAAATAATAATGCGAACATATTAGAACAATCGTGGCCCACAGTGAACACTGATAAATATTCACAAACTCATTTCATCCACTTTCAACCACTTTTGTATGGTTATTATATATTATATAGCAAAACAATAATTATTAATTTCAAAGTTATGTACGCCATCTTCTAAGTTTAAACTGTGCGGGCAAAATTTTATTTTCTTTCTTTCTTTCTTAGTTCTTTCGTATATTTATATATACGTTGCTATTTTTGTAAGCAAACAAATAATCAAATATATCTCTCCTCTTTATGATATTAGTATAGATACTCATAATTAAATAGTAGTAGTATAAATAATTATAAATTTACCATAACTAATTGTCATATATAATTAGTTATGGTAATATCTTAACTAACTAAAACTAAAAATAGACAAAAGATGGCGTCGAAAAATTCCTCCGCATCGCTTGCCACTGGTAATGCACCCAAAAGGCTGGCAGCATTGCCACGCTGTATGGCAATGCTTATCCTTTGTCCAAAGTAAAAGCCAGCCCTTGGGTCATGTGAAGTGTCAACTAAACGTTTAGACAATTCCTTAAACAAGTTATGAGCACTTTGTCCCGGCTAGTCATAATAAAACGCATACACAAAGACGAGCTTAGCACAAAGTTAAATTTTCTCAGAAGCAAACCTTTGAGTGATAGAGAAAGACCAGCATAGAGGTTAGGAGATCCTAACCTCTATGCTGGTCTTTCTCTAAATAATATCTGTAATAATTAATATATAAAGATGAAGATTTTGTTTGTTTATTTGCTTGCTTGCTTGAATGCGCTAATCTCAGGAACTGGTGATCCGATTTGAAAAATTATTTCAGTTTTAGATAGCCCATTTATCGAGGAAGACTATAAGCTATATATGTATATATATATACGCTAAGACCAATTGGAGCGGAGCACCAATGAATAATATTTTAAAATAGTGTGGTTAGTAACTATAGCACGCGGATGAAGTTGCGGGAAGAAGCTAGTATCTACATAAATAAAAAAATGCTTTGTAAATTTTCGCTAAAAACACCTCCCATAATTATATCAGAGTGTTATTTTTTAAATGAACCACACTTATATTTCGTAGCAAAGTACATACATTTATTATTTATTTCAATCGTCCGGTCAGGTGCTGATTTATATTCATAAAAAAACTGAAGCCGTATGAATATATAATTCGCAATGAATGCTAAAAACATGTCTCCCTCTTCAGAGAATTCAATACAAATAATGAAAGAGATATATTATTAATTGAAGGAAATATTGGTAATGTTATGGTAATAATATTATGGTTGTTACAGTATATTTCCTTACGAACTGAAATTTTCCTGAAGGTTATGTCAAGGGTGGCCTATTTTACCTTGGCAAAGGATTATGGCCCAGGGCTATATCGTGATACTGTTGCTGGGGAAATTAAATGTCACTGTATTTTTGTGTCTACAAAATGTTTCTAAAGGAAGATTTTGTTCTCGTTCCTTGTCATACACCTACGCACTTTAATTAAATTCAGAATTAGAGATGAGTATCAAATTTTGGACTAAAAACAATTCTAAGGAGGTCGCTATGTAAGATTGACTGTCAAGTTTCCGCAATAAACTTTTTTTTTTAATGTTATGCCATACGTGGCACAGTACAAGTTATATATTGAAACTCATGGTTTTTAGGGTTTCGTAGACCCAAATAAAAATAACGGAACCCGTATAGGATCAGCAATGTGTATGTTTTACCGTTTGTCACAGTCTGTTTGCTCCGATTAACTACTGAATCTATTCAGTTGAAATTTAGTGCAAGTATATACTTTTGCGACCCAAACACGAATGCGTCCGTGTTTGGGTCGCAAAAGCAATGTAAATAAATAAATGTTGTATTGATTTTTATAAAAATAATATATCTCGAATTATAAATCAAAGTACCTATTGTTAACCAAAGATTTCTAGAATCATCGAGCATGTAAACATGTTATATTTCAAAATATCTTTAGAACTTAAAACTTCAAAATGCTTTATAACCGACCCCCAATTGAGTACCTACGTACTAGAGCATTTGTCAATCTCTTCTCTTTAGTTATGGATGGGAAATCATCAAATGCGCATCAAACGCTCTGGTGACGCGGAAGGGAGTGTCAGGTGTTCCCTCTAATGCCTGCCGCGTTCCAGAGTCTCGGTGACTCTTTAGAACAAATTCCGCAACTAGCCTGAACACCACATTGGGTTCACAATCTGACCCATTTCCTCAATATAATAGGGATGTTTCCTGAGGAATAACAATATGATTCTATTTAGTCCGTCCGTCAGTTAGATTATCGAAAAATATTGGTCACGTATTTTTTGCTTTATAAAATCTATAAAAAATTGCGAAGATAAAATGATCTTTGAAGCTTTTTATAAAATCTATAAAAAGCTTCATAGATCATGAGTGGGGCTTGTGACGTCACGGCGTGTTAAAAATCTTAGCACGAAGTGACGTCACACGAGATTTCAACGCACTGTATCGTCTTCGTTTTTGGTTTACATGAAAAAAGAAAAAATATCTGATGGACTAATTCTATTTTCTTAGTGAACTACCCTATTGAAATTCATGACATCATAAGTCGTGGCAATCTTAGTTGTGATGAAAATTTCAGAGCCTATCAACAAACATATACAACAAAGGCAAAATGTAATATCAGCTGTTCTGCCTACTTATAAATAGGCAGAACAGTGAGAAATATAAATACTACTTCCATCCGCTAACAGGTGTTGCCAAGCTTGTTAATTTTTAAGTGATGTAGTAAGCGTTTTATACTTCACTAGCAGCGCCCCGCGGTTTTACCCGCGTAGTTCCCGTTCCCGTAGGAATATGGGGATAAAATAGCCTTTGTTACTCAGGGTGAATGTAGCTTTCTAATGGTGAAAGAATTTTTGAAATCGGTCCAGTAGTTTTTGAGTTTATTCGTTACATCCAAAAATACAAATCTTTCCTCTTTGTAATATTAGTATAGAAGTATAGATTTCTACGGGATCTGAAAGGTATTTTAATTTGAACGTTCTGAGAGTTTGGAAGTATCTGATAAAATGAAAAGATCATCTTTTGATTTCTTTTCGTAACTAACCGATAAAATGATTAAGTTTCGCATGCCTTTTTAAGGTAGAATGTGTAAGAGTCTCAAAAATAAAGCTTATACAGACTGTAAAACAATGTGACGATGCGTTTTAATTTCGTTTAACCGTAGAAAATTTTCTACACAAAGGAAAGTAGCATTTTTGGAACATGCCAGTCTACGGAAGCTTTAATAGTGAATTTAAAAAGCCAGTTTCGTTTATACGTAGAACACTTTTTGTAAAAGAGTTGCCAATGTCATGTGTTAGTCTGCACAATCCTTTACTTCCTAGTTATATAAGAAAGATACATTTTAAAACTCTTATTAAAATATCACAATATACGAGTTTTTTATATCATACGAGTATAACACATGCATTTACTGTGCGACATATCGTGAGCCGTGTTTATCGCATTGGGTAGAAAATAAATGGCTTTTTAGTTCGTTACAAATTTGAGTCGACGCAGAGCTCTGGGTGTTTATACGGGCTGATATTTTGGGCGGAAACGCTGTAGTATTATCACGGTCCAATATTAATGAAGCCATTACGTACGTGTGCATACACGCTTACTAATACGGGCACAGCTGAAATACTTGGATGTCTGGATATTGTGTGCGACAGAAGCGAATGTGTGTAGTTAGTACTTACGCGATTTCAGATCTACACTCATTATCATAAAGAGGAAAGATTTGTATTTTTGTGCGTATGTGTGTGTATGTTTGTAATGAATAAACTCAAAAACTACTATGCCAATTTCAAAAATTCTTTCACCATAAGAGAGCTACATTCACCCTGATTAACATAGGCTATTTTATCCCCGTATTGCAACGGGAACGAAAACATCGCGGGTGAAACCGCGGGGCGCTGCTAGTCTTCTAAGAAGACAGCTTGTTACGCACGTTTGTTCGAAAGAGTCACCGCGGCCCTGGAACCCAAAAGGCACTAGGAGGATCACGGGTGGATTTTAGTCAGTAAGAGTCTGACACTCCCTTCCGCTCCGCCGAAAGCGGGAGAAGTTATTTGATGATTTCCCATCCTGAAAAAGTCAAAATGAACAGCTAAGTCACGGCTACATGATATTATTATAGTAAAATAGTTACATTATCCACCGTTAGAGACGCTGATGTCGTTTTGTTTTTGTTATCACAATTTCTACCCGTGTGTTTCCACACAGCCCGCGCAGGGACGCTGCTTTAACGTCATGTATTATTATGACATGTTATTCACGAGCACACACAGTATACGATACACAGCCGTTTTTATTTTAAACACACTCATGGCGTATCAACACGGAATTATGTTGATTAACACAGTTCTCATGTGGATGGGCCGTTTTGAAACGTATGATGAGGTCTCGTTTTGAATTTGTGAGTTGTTGAGGTTATGTGTTTTTTTTATATTAAGAAGATGTTAATGAGAATAATAATAATAATAAACCTTTTATTCCGAAATATTACAATTTTTCGTTCTCCTAAATAATCACTAATGCATTGATCACAATAAGTCCCTAATTTCAGTGTGCCTTATGGCATAGGCCACGTCCATCGTCTTCCACTGTTTCCTATCGGTTGCAATTCTTAACCAAAGAGGACCTAGAGTCAACTTCAGATCATCTTCCCATCTTCTCACTTTGCGACCTCGGCTTCTTGACCCGTCTCTTGGATACCAGACTGTTATTTGCTTGCTCCATTTTTCATGCTTACAACGGAGCATGTATGTCCATCTCCATTTTGTTTGGTCAATATGTGTAAGGATGTCTGTGATTTTAGTTTTGCGTCTGATATCCACACTCCTGGCTCTATCCTTTAACTTAAGCCCCAGTATGCTCCTTTCCATGGCTCGTTGATATTTTGCAAGCTTTTAGAATATAATATAATAGAATAGAAAAACTTTTAGTCAGGACAGACACAGCACAACGGTTACAAACACAAATTAAAGGAGAAGAAAAGTACAGAATGCGCCGAGCGTGCCCGAACCGAAAGGGTTACCACCTCAGCATTTGCTGGGCGTCAGACACCCAGCGCTGGTTTTCAGTTGTTCTTTTCCCTTTGGGTTAATGGAGAAGCTCGTTGCTAAATAATAACAGGTCGAACTTTACGGTGAAGCAACACTTGCTGAGGTTGGTCTATTGATGGTGACCAGTTTAATTCAGTACTTGTTGTTTTTCACTCCATCCAATGGTTGTTCGATAACAGTTTTAACCGCCCTCCAAAAGGAGGAGGTTCTCAAGTCGACTGTATTTTTTTTGTGAGTTATCTCGACAACTTTTTACTGGGTGTCCCGATTTTGATGATTCTTTTTATATTCTACTACTAGTATTTGAGTTATCACTAATAACTCATTTTGACCTAATATCTCTTCTCCAAGCTACTCCATGTCGATGTTTCAAGTTCCATACACAGTTTGAACAAGCATTTTTGCTGAGTACACTTAGTTTGATGGGAAAGGGTAATAATTCAGTCTCCATGCAGCGCATGCGCGGTGGCTTGAGTGTTTCCACAGAGTATAGACATCCTCCAGCAGCCGCCACTGATAAAGACGGCCTCGACAAAACTTTCCACAGAAATTGAGCGTGTTAGTTTTCAATTATTATTGTAACGCTCACTTTAAATCAAAAACTCATATGATGAAATTTTGGAAAGCGACGATCTGGGCCCCAAGTCTGCTATTATAATAGTGTCAGAATGGTCGATCATTGATTTCATAATGGTTGATTTTGACAAACTTGGTAATCTACTAATATAAAAGCGTCATTATGACTTTCCAATGGCCACTGACACTCCATTGAAAGAAATGGCATAGAATGGTAAACTCGTACATAATGATAAATGAATGATAGACCAATGCGGTAGTCTGCTAAAATTTTGAAGGATCCTTTGATCTGTGACCTATCATTAGAACGTCGTTGTCGTGCTCGGTTATCAAAAAGTATTACGAGACCATTGACCGACCAATGATCGATCATTATGGATTTAGTAGATTACGAACTTTTAGCATAATGACAATGGGATCGTGTTGGAATGACAAATTTATAAAAATAGCAGACTTGGGGCCCTGGTCGGAGTTGGAATACACCTACCTATTCGCTATTGACTTAAAGACCTAATTCAGCGTCAGTCCCCACCGAGATTTGTCGCAACGATATTTGAAGAGATCAGTTGTTTTGCAAATCGTGAAACCTCGGGAGCACCCTATTTGAATCCGTGAGATGATGGTCTATCGGCAAAGCATCGTTGCATTGCATTGCGGCTCGAGGCACGGACTAGAATGTTCTTATTGATGTTCAATTATGTATCGCTATCTCAAAAAGGGCGTAAAAGGTCGTGTCTCGCTGTGAGTTGACCCTGATAGAGATGGCCTGTGACAATGCTGATTTGGCTGTGACGAATTTCGGAGGTCACACTTGTGTGAGTGGTGGTGACTTTGCAACACACGTTCTAATTTTGTCGCGGGTCTGCGGATGGCGAGCTATGGGTGGCTCGCCGTCCGACAACAACCAGGCCCGGGTCGTCATATTCCACTCGCGGCTTAAACAGATGTCAGCAAAGAAGACCCCCCCCATAGGGTCAGTGCTTGCTACGGTTGCGGAATGTGTACAAAAGAGTCACTGCGGCCCTGGAACGAAAAAGACACTAGGAGGAACACGGGTGGGTTTTAGTCAGTAAGTCTGATACTCCCTTCCGCTCCGCCCAGAGTGGAAGAAGTCATTTGATTTAGTTATTGAATGTTTTAGTTATAAGTTTATAATAAGTTGCAATTATTTATTGTTTTTGTTTGGCTGGGACGTCATGAGGCATCAGTGTCAGTCGCGCCGTGCATGACAATGTCAGTGTCACACTTGTTTTGTTTATCGTCGTTATGGTACGATAGCGGCGTGTGAAGGTGACTTCATGCATAATGCCCGTCCCTGACATAGGCAGGCCTAATAATTTGAATGTGTATTTAATTAATATAGTTTGAATATGTCATGTGCGTGTAACTGAGGGGAATAAACCATTTTTCTTTCTTTCTTTCTTTTTCCATGTTACAGCAGTGAAGTCGTAAAGAGGTCACACACAGATCCTAGTCTTTATAATACTCATATAAGTAAGCAGTCGTCTGTATTTACTGCCAGCACAGAGTTTCTCCGCTCTGTGACCATTTTCCAGCTGCTCGCCGTACTCGCTGTGAAGTTGCTATCTTTAAAGTAATGGCTGTTTTATGGTGCTTTTTTAGCACGTTTGCATGCTATATCGGTTTTGGGAAAGTGATGACCTAATTTTCTTGATGAAGTTGGAATGATATTGTATCCGGCTGACGTAACAGGCGCATATAAAAGGCTTTGTAAATTCGTTGCTTTTTGAAATATAAATATGATCTATGTTTGCATGTTTATATGGTATTTTACTGAATCAATCTATTTGATTGGTCAGATCAATTAACCAAAAAATATTAGGCACCTATTTTTCTTTTTGTGTACTGAGATTTCGCGAGACATCACACAAATGACATCACCAGCCCCCACTCTTAAACTTTGATGCACTTTAACTACCTATCTCAATATTTTTTTTGCAAATAGCAAAAAATCTTTTATTATTTATTTATTTTGGGACAACTTAGAAACTATTGTTAGTACCTACTTAAATATAATAAAAAAGGACAACACTCATCATGGACATCACAAAACAAAACAAATGCCCCTGTGCTGAGACACCCCGCCTCGTCCAGATAACAACATATTTTAGGGAGATACCTCCCTAAAATATCACCAGACGAACGAAATGCCTCAACACAGGCGCACGCACATCTTCAGCTATGGTTTTCAGGATGCTGTTGTGACTCCCTCGCACCCTCCTCATGTGACACGACTTTTATCCTAATGCCAGCATGAAAACCGTCAGTATGAGCCTGCGCGAACATCTCAGAGGCACTGCAGAAACGAGGAAGTCCCAACATCTTCCTGAAAATGTTATTGTAGTGGACAAAATCCGAGTCAAATATTTGAAGGACCAAATAACACTATTTTTGCTATCCAGGATACGTCCCTATTTGCTGTAATTACACCCAGCACAAACGACTTCAATTTGAAACAATACAACGTAACCTTTCGGTAATCAAAATCCTCCTAGAAAAGAACCTGGACAGGTCTACTCAAATCTGTGTGGCATTTTCCTAATAAAGCTACATCAGACGTTAACTTACATGGTTCTCATATGATTCGACCAGTACGAATTTGACTTATGGACTTTAAAAGAGACTTTGTCCTCTGAGTTTGTCTCAGTGTTTCTTCTTAGGGTAGTCGGCTAGGAAACACACACACAAAAATATTAGACGTGTAATGTTATGTTTAACCTACTTACAATAAAATATTATTTAAACATTACAAATTAAGGTAGACCACCCTCTGGCTAGATGGAGTGACGATTGCAGGGTGGATGTTAGTAGCTGGAGGAGTTGCTGGAAGCGAGATAAATAACGGTTTTTTTTTTTAACTAAAGGTGTTTGATCTCTATCTCACCTGATTTAAAGCTTTGATTTGATCGATGATGGTGCACGCTTGCCTAGCTTTCAGAAAACACACATTCTGGCAAGGAATTTAACTCCTTAGCTGCATACACAATGAAAATATTCCGAAAACGTTTCGTGCGTACGGGTGAAGTGTCTACCATAAATATACCGGTTGCACATCTATAATTCTTAGAGGTCAATGTTCAGCTCTGTACTGCTGTAGGCAATGTACATGGCGTAGACCAGTCTTTCCCAAAGTGGGCGATAACGCCCCCTTGTGGGCGCTGCAGGTCTCAAGGGGGGCGGTAAGAGACCCAGAAAGAAAATGGGGGCGTTGTGTAGAGGCCTGGGGGGTGATTTGTAATTTTTATATTATAGTGGTTTTTAAATAGGTGAAAAAATGGGGGCGCTAAAAAAATATTTATTCTCAAAGTGGGCAGTAGACAAAATAAGTTTGGGAACCACTGGCGTAGACTATGCCATCTAGTGTTGCAAATCTGAAACTGTTACGTTGTAAATATTTGACCTGTGCCGCCACCTATACTTTCTGCACCCTCCGTTTAGAGGAACGTGCACGAAGTAGACTGTGCCATCTAGCGTTGCAAATTTGAAACTTACAAGTAAAATAGACTTGACATTAACGCGTCTGTGCTGCCACCTATAGTTTCTGCACGTTTCCTAGAGACTGACAATAAGTTGCTAATGAAAAGGCAAAATCCTCTTGTGAAAGAGGTCTACTGTCGTTATGCCTGGACTCAACTACCAAATTACATTTTTCCATCCCAAAGAATCATTTAAATCGTCTCAACTAATTGATATAGCAGTCTCACCGATTAAATTATCATCAAAAGAGACGTGAAACATTAAAAGTGGCACGTTAATAGTCCCACAGCGGTATCTCAGTTTCGTTACGAGGTCGGTGTGCCTCGTGGTGCTTATTTTACGAGGTCGGTGTCGCCCCTTGGTGCTCATTTCCGGCACCCGGGGTATTACCGGACGAGGTTATAGATTATGATGGTCGCCATACGTTGCTGCTGACCTTTGACCTTAGCAGTTTTTGTTTTCTGGTCCTGGTTTCTTTCTAGTAGATCCTAATTATTGATGGCAACTAATTTCCTTTATTGGTTCTAATTGCTAGATATGTGAGCAATTCCATATTGAGTTATGGATGGAACGAAACCTCATGCTCCAACCGCCGCAACAGAAGAAGACGACCGGGCGGCGGGAAATGCAGGGCGATTCCCGGCCACCGTAGGCCTGCGGACGGCGAGCTAAGGGTGGCTCACCGTCAAATAGCAACCACGCCCGGGTCGACAGCGCGGCGTATTCCACGCGCGCCTCAAAGACCTGTCAGCAAAGAAGACGGGGCCCCGTCTTCTTTGCGTCAGTCATAGGGTCAGTTCCTGCTAGGGTTGCGGAATTTGGTCGAAAGAGTCACCGCGCCCTGGAACGCAAAGGGCACTAAGAGGAGCACGGTGGGTTTAGTCAGTAAGAGCCTGACACTCCTTTCCGTTACGCCCAGAGCGGGAGAAGTCATTTGATGATTTCCCATCCAGAAGAAAAACACCGTAAAACGGGGTTGATAGAAATGCAGGGGTGAATAAAAATGAAACTTTGATTGGGATTTTCCTTTAAATACCATAAATGGATTCTCACAAAGCATCAATTTAAAAATATTAAAAATATTAACAAATTTGAATTCTTCATTGCGGTGAAAAATATTTTAATAAAACGAAAATTCCAATTAAATTTTGTTTTTATTCCCCCTGCGTTTCTATCCATCCCATTTTACTGTGATTAAAAATAACGTAAACAAAGGTAACTTTAGGTATATGAAACACGAAGTCGGAAATCTCGTTATATGTCTGTGTCACCGAATAATTGCTTACGGAGTTTGCAATATTCCGGTAAAAAACGTACATATAAATATGTATATACCATCCCTACTTTGTTCTGCCGTCCATTAAGACTGTGCCGACCTAAACCGGCGAACGCTGTTTAGGTAAATTTTTCGCTGTATGCGAGTCACGCACACAGCTGCGCACTCACACGTGCGTGCTTGTTGAAAAATAAAACTTGGTAACTTACAATTTAGTAAAATATAGCATCATGTGGATTGTGAGTAAATATAATTCTAGTAGTGTTTTAGTTTTACCTAAGCTTCATTTTTATTGATTTGGTTTGAAATGTAAACAATTTATGTTTATTTAGATATTATTCAATGAAAAATATTTTGCAAAAATTAAAAGAAAGGTATATCAAAATGTATTTTAGGTTTTATGACGATTTGTACAAAACTTCTTTTGAAACAACTCTTTATAAAGTTATCAATACATTCTAAGTTTAAAAAATATGCCAAAATTATATACATTATAGATAAATAAGAAAAAAAAAATAGAACTGTTTTATTGGTATACTATATTGGATCGTATCAAACAGCAAGTGGTGTGACAATAAACACAGTATTTATATTTTCTGAGTTATTATATCATATAAGGGGCATAGGATACTATTACAATTGTACTATCAACTAATCATTATTATTTTTTTACGTTTCTCATTAGGGTTGTTTCCTGAGGAATAAAATTATGATTCTATTTAGTCCGTCAGTTAGATTATCGAAAAATATTGGACCCGTATTTTTTGCTTTATGAAATCTCAAAAAATTGACGAAGATAAAAAGCTTCAAAGATCATGAGTGGGGGCTTGTGACATCAGGGCGTGGTAAAAATCGTCGCACGGAGTGACGTCACACGAGTTTTCAACGCACTATATCGTCTTCGTTTTTTGTTTACGTGAAAAAATAAAAAGTACGTGTCCAATATTTTTGGGAAGTCTATCTTACGGACTAATTAGATTTTTTTAGGCAACTACTTTTTGTCAATTTTTCAGTTTCAGTTTTTCGTTTATTTGTCTTTGCCCGTGCATTGATTGCTTCTAGGATGTATTCGGGCTCTTTGATTTCCATTTGTCTGTCCAATCTTGAGTCGATTATTTCTGGTAGTAAACATTCGAAATAAAACATTTTCAATTGAGTTTCCAACACAGTCCAAAATGCTTTGTCTTCCTCTATTATTTCTATTTTCATATCGACATCCGTCCAAACGGCAAATATGCATATTTTTCTTTGCGTGATACGAATCTGACCTTGTGCTTGGTAATACCAATCGTGGTTTTTATTTAAATATACATTACCTCCTCGATCTATATTCCAGAAAGTAATTTTTTTCACCTTAATAGCATCATCAATATTTTTGCCCCTAGCAAAATATGGACATTTTATTTCTACAATTTTTGTATATCCAACAAGTCAATCTGGGCTTGCTCCTAAAAATGGAAAAACAATTACATAAGTTTATCATATTAAATCAATTTAAAATAAATCCCTAATATTTTCACCGATTGTCAACTGTTCTATAAATAGATCTGAAAGGTCCTATAAAAAGTTAAATTGGAACGTAAACTTATCACATACGTTTGACTGTTCTTCTTCTTGATCATTCGAAGCGATTGATCTAAGATAAAACAAGAAAACACTGTCAATAACATAGATTTGCCGAAACAATTACTATTAATATTATATTTATATATATATATATTAATATTAAACAACAAACAACGTAATAATCTTTAGTATGGCACTAATAATCGCTTTACATTAAATAACAAAAATCTTGTTCGATTCGAAAGGGTCGCAAATCCTAGTGCCTATCGTAAGACGTACGCCGCTCTCAGAACGTTTGTCAGTTCTATTATTGGCGGGCTCAAAGGGACTCGTCGACAATAGATTTGAAAAAATAAATGTTACCTATACCTATTACCTATGGGATTCGTAAATCAGCTAGATTCACGAATCCCATAAATACCTACATTTATTTATTAAGAGACGGATAATTATTAATCTTAAACTAGCAGATGATACGTACCGATTTGGAAGAACATTTTTTTAAATTGGTTTCTTTTATTTCTATAATACCTCTCCTTTCGCTTTCCCATTTTTCCAAATTATCTAAAACAATATGAATGCTATAAAACTAATGTAAATATACAAAATTTAAACACATTCGATTAACAGAATTGCTTACAAGATAAAATTCATGAAATGATGTAATTAAATTCAAGATATCGAAAATGTCACGTACCTTATTTTTCTATGCAGCAGAATGTGTTTAAAAGGTAATTCGCGATCGATGCGCTCGCTCTGTAAAGTGACGTGCGGTCGCTCTGAGCTCTCATGGACGACTGAATTGTAGGTGGCGGCACAGACACAGTACAAATTTTGTATGGCGAATTCGGAGCGCATTTTGAATAAAAATATATTAAAATCTTCTGGACAATATTATGAAAATATGAGACGCAAATTATTAAGATAACATATTAGAGATTTGCTTGAATTAATATCTACAGAATATTTCTATAGATAAAGATATGAAATCCCCTAAATGCCAGCACGCTTTTTTGTAGATTTTGCTCAACTTCATATGAGTCCATTAGAAAAACTACACCATATTTCATATTTTTGCTTCGCAAACATTGTACACACATTATCCGTGGTAATAATTATGTAAATTTTGATCGTGTAAATAAACTATTTTCGCTCATATCAACTTAACCGTAACTGTCCTTTTGTCGCTTTTTGCTCGGCGCAGTCTTAACAAGAAAGGCGTAAACCCTCAGATGGTCGATTTTGAGGTTTTAGCGCCATCGTATGTAGAAAAAAATTCTCTATCGATCTGTCTAAGTATCATATTTCTAATACTTATACTTTTTGAAATATTTTTAGCGAAAAGGTCGTTAAACACTAAAAAACGAATAGTTTACGTTACTTAAAGTACGTTAACCATCCATATTTAACTAAAAGGTCACATGTAACCCTTAGCGCCATATTTTTTTATATTTTTCCTAAGTTTTGCTTGGCAAAAAAGACGCTTTATTGACACTACTACACTAAAAAGTCCTAAAGATACTTTAATTTACTTTTAAGCCAAGAAGCTTTTTGGTAGTTTGCGTCAATAACCTAGACTAAAAAGGCGTCTAATAAAAATACTACACTAGAAACACGTTAAAATCTGCTAACGACTTTTTAGCGTAGGACTCATGCAATAATAATTAAGAAGTACTTTTCTCAAATCTCTAACCGCCTTTAGTTACTCATTTCATGGTATAAATCCTCTACTTAAAAGACACTAAGCCACAATAATTGGCTAAAAAGACGCTATCTGCTCTCGCTTGTCACCCCCGCGCAGTTGTGTCCCTCTTGTCTAAGTCATCATCGTCGCGGAGGCCGTGCGTCGCTCGCGGAGCGGAAGCACGTCGACGCACGTCCTTCCCGCACTTTCTTCCCGCACGGATTGCCGCCACATTACCAATGACTGACAAAATGCCGAGATAAGTAAATACTTTTTTAAAGTAGTTATTGCAATAAATAAATAATTGATGGGTCTCATAAGCACAAACCTTCAAAATGGTACCCGGGAACGGAGATTTTTATAACGTTCCAGTGACTATGCACCATGACAAATAGATACCTATCAAATTGCTATGGCGATAGACCGCGGGTTTTCCGGTTTAAAGTTGTATGCATGATCTTTGATGTATTTGCTGAAACTAATAAGCGTGTTAAATAATGATTTAGTTGTAATAATCAGTCATGTTTTGCCGTTTGATAATAGGTATTTCATTACCAATGTTGCAACTCCTCGTAGCAGTAATACAACGCTGAATTATGGCATGGGACTGCCTCTAACCTTAAAAATCCCATGATAATGTTTACACTTTGCTTCCGAGCCATTTGAGGATCTTAAGAAATGAATTCCTACACTAGATAAATCGCCAGATTTTTGGAATATTCTTTGAAATCCATAGTCAGTTTATATTGAAACAAATCAACATCTCTAGGAATGTTTTTTAAGCAGTGCACAAAAATATTTTGTTGGTTCCATATCAGTAATACTAGTCTGTCAAGAAAGTACCGCTAAAAGACCAGTAATACACAAAATGTTAGTTATTCATTCAAAATTATTTTATCACCTTCAAAATATGCTCCTTCAGAAACGATACACTTACGCCAACCAACGAATAATCCAGTCATCAAAACATTTTTTAAACGCTTTTTCAGGACTTGAGTGCAGTTCTCGCCGCGAATTCTCCTTTATGTCTTCTACCGAAGGAAAACGGATGCCATGAAGTGGTAATTTGAGTTTAGGAAAAAAGAAGTTGGCTGGCAAGATATCTGGAGAATAAGGAGGTTGCTTGATGGGATTTGTTGAGTTTTAGGTCAAAAATTCCTTGACAATGATGGCCTTGTGCGAAGGTGCATTGTCGTAGTGCAAAATCCAAGATTTTTTTGCCACATATCTGGCTTTTTTCGTCTAATTTGCTCTCCATAACGCAAATAATCAAATAATATGCATTATTTACCGTTTGAACTTCCGGGAAGAACTTCGAGTGCACAACATCGCGATAGTCAAAGAAAATAGTCACCATGACTTTGACTTTAATCGACTTTTCGGTTTTTACGGTTTCGGCCCAGTTGGAAGGCACCGCTCCAAAGCTTGCTGACTAGTTTGCATGTCAAAATCGTAAACCCACATCTCTTCACCAGCAAAAATGCGTTTTATGATGATTCTGGGGATAATGTGAACATTCCTTTATGAGCTCAGATCAAGTGCACCACCAAGTTGAACTAACTATGAAAAAAAGGGGAAATTGTACGACTTTCAATATTTTGTAGATGCTGTTCTGTCTATAAATAACTGCAAAGTAATCGTACAATCACTCTCACCAGAAAACTTTATAAACATTCCAAATTTGATATCAGATAGGCGCAAAAATCCAACCCTAGAGCATAGTTAAAAAACATGGTACAGGACCTTTATTATAAAAATAACTTCGACTATGAATTTCCTGCTTTGCGTTTTATGAACGATAAATACCTGAAAAGTCCACGTATCGTGAGTATTAGGTACTTATCGTTCATCTCCAAAAGGTATTGACGCTGCGAGAAAATCTACCGTCATACATAAATAAGTTAGCTTTACAATATTCTCAAATATTGTAAATGTGAGTACCATGGAGCCATTTACACTTGATCAGTTATAGTTTACTTTGTGACTTGAACTAAAATGGCAGTTGAGAGCATGTCATGCTCGCTCAAATATTTCGCTGATGGTGGCGTGTGTGTTGGATCATTCGGTTCCCTTCAAAATGGTTGAGCTAAATGGTGCCAATACACGCGTCATGTTCGTGAACGGGCGCCGTCGGTTGAGATTGGTCACCTCTTAACTGCCACTGACTTGTTTTAATCTTTATACTTTGAATTGTTTTTATAGTTTCCTTTTTTTTTCTTTGCATTGTCCTCACATATAGAAGCGACCAAGGATGTAACCAAGGTTATGTAATACAGAACATGATTTAAAAGAGTGTCCGTGGAGTTTCTTGCACGTTCTTCTCGCTATAGTATAGAGATCTACGCTTTGGAACGTGCAGATAGCTTCACCTCTTTCGACTTGACAATTCAAAAGTGCCTGTAAAGGGTTTAATTGAAATAAATGCTTTGAATCTTGAATCTTTTAGCTGCCATAATTCCACCACACAAACTAACATTTTGAAACAATTTACCAACAAATGATGTAGGAAATCCAGTTGATATTAGCGATAGAACAAATATAATTAAGTAACTAAAAGACTGATTCAAGTGCCATTTTTATAAATTTAATTTTAATAAGTAAATATTTATTCCTAAATGCATAACTAAAACGCCGTTAAGATAAAAGTTTTAACGTTTAACGGCCTTTAAGTGTAGTAAGTATGAAATAAAATATTCATAAAAAGACACTAAATTCAAAAAACTTACCTATAAAGACACTAAAACACTATTGAGTTAATATAGCTAAGAATTAATACTAAATGGAAATGTGAAATACATAAGTATAAAGCCGTTAAGTAACTAAATGCCTTTTTAGTTATGTAATTTTGAATAGTTTTGGTACACAAAAATAATACACTTAATTTATGTCAAAATCATAAGCTATAAAGTCGCTAAGGTAGACTTAGGGCCTTTTTAGGTAAGTGTTTATTTTAAAATCACCAAATTATGCACTGCTAAAAAGAAAAAAGGCGTTTTTTTCTACTTAAAATAAATTGTATTTAAACAAGGTTATCACTATAAGTTTGTAAATTTAACAAGCTATCTTTGAACGTTTAGTTTTATGTTGTACGACCTATAGTTTTTAAGTGGCAATTTTTTGAAATATTTCCCACGTTTTTCGCTCATAACTCAAAATTTGATTTTGTGGCTTTGCGCCCTTTAAGTTAACGGACGGCAGTGTTGCTATTCTATCAATTCGCACCAAGCGTTTCCAATCGTCTTTTGTAATGCGCACAGCAAACGAGTGGAACTCTCTGCTTGCGTCTGTGTTTCCGAACGCATTCAACTCTGATCTCTTCAAAGTTAGAGTGAACAGGCTTCTTCTGGGTAAGCTCATTCCATCGTCGTGTCGACTTTGTCTCTGTCACCTGCGATCTAGATTAGAGTCAAGAGTATATCCATCTTACAATAAAAAAAATATACACTTTTTTACATAACAATCAGCCTAGCATTTTCCCAAAATAGTTAAAGTCGCATAATACTGGAATTTTATCAAGGAACATTTTATAACTTTAACTGCAAACTAGTTTGTTTCACTCGTCAATCTTCTCGAGAACTTACATGAGATGAAACGTTGGAACTAAATGGTATTGAAAACCATTGCCTTTAGCGTTACGTTGCAAGATTTGAAAGCAAAATAAAAGGCAGTAACATGTTCCTAGTTGTTAATAGCGGCTCTTGAAGCGCGCTAACGTACGACTGAAGCGTGTGAGCAAATGTACTGAGCAGAGTCATTTCTATAGTACGATATAAGTTTAGTGAGTAGGTATGGGTTTGTGAAGAGCTCGTGGCTAAATTATAACAGTACGGGCCGATCTTCACGGTTAAGCACCGCTTGCCTAAGTTGGTCCGTGGATGGGTGACAATTTTAGGATACTTAAGATTCCTCCGTGCCTCAGAAAGCACGTAAAACTGTAGGCCTTGGCTGTTATCATTTGGAGATCTTTGACTGTCGTTACTGATTGTCAGAAGCTAGAAAATGTGACACCAATTTTGTCAAGAAATATCGTGTTACCGCTACGTGCTTCAGGTTAAATATAAATATTCGACTGAATTCGGTTTTACTGGGAACCGACTTCAATATAGATGGAAAAAGGAAAAGCAGATTATGCTGTATTGTTTTTACCAGAAGGACCATTTTTGCGATTAAAAAAAGTTTAAATTCAAGTCGCGTTATCATCTCAGCGGTAATTATTAATGTAAAAAACTTATCGAAATGTGTCTTAGCAATAAAAGGTATTTTTATCCGATTTATAAAAAGGAGGAAATTCTCATTCGACCGCTTTTTTTTGTATGTTTCGTTTAACGACATTTTTAGGTACTTGCCGTTGACTTAGAATTTTGAAATTTGGCATTTGGATAGTTCTTAACCGATATCAATTTATGTGGCATTGTTAGAAGCGTTGAGTTATCCTAGGTAATATAGGATACTAGCTGCTGTCCGCGACTTCGACCCTGTGGAATCCCCGATTTTAAAACATTCTTTATCGCTGCTCCGCTCCTATTGGCTTAAGCGTGATGATATATAGCCTAAAGCCTTCCTCGATAAATGGTCTATTCAACCCAAAAATAATTTTTCAATTCGAACCAGTAGTTCCTGAGATTAGCGCGTACAATCAAACAAACAAACAAACAAACAAACAAACAAACAAACTCTTCAGCTTTATAATATTAGTATAGATTGAAAAAATAAAAATAGAATGAAAGAGCCATGGTTCACAAATAAAAAATCCAAAACATATTTGTTTTCATGAAAATTAAATTACATATATACTGTCATCGTCTAAAGCTTGCAAAAAAGTATAAAAAAAAAAAAAAGAAATAAAAACTCGCCTGCCATGTAAAACTTGAACAACAAAACAAGATAAATAATAATCTTTTCATTGCAGTTCGGGGACGGTTCCTTTGAATAGTTCTTTACAGGTCCCCCCCGACTACAATGAAAAGATTATTAATTTTATTTGGTTTTGTTGTTCAAGTTTTGACATGGCAGAAGTGTTCTTTTTTTAATTTGTTGTCATAGTAATGAGAGAGGTTTCATAGATTACACAGAAAACCTACAATCCCTTGCGCGTCCAGTATAATAATGTGTTCAGGGCACTATTCCGGCTCCCTCGGTATTGCAGTGCATCCAGCAAGTTTACTGACGCCAGCGTAGATGATTTCTACGCAATTATGCGTAAAAAAGTTGCGTCGGTGGTGCGACGAGTACGGGGGAGCCTGAATAGCGTCCTCAGAATGATTGGTGAGAGAACCGATACTGTTCTGCTCAGTAGGTTCACTGAACTCCATGTGTTGCGAGACCGATGAGCCTACTGTGCAGGGGTAGACGGTGTGTATTTTCTTTTTCTGTTACTTTTAATGACTAACATTAGTTATAAGCAAAATTTCTTACTAACAACCTTGTCTTGTCTATGGACTTTTTTGTCTGAATTTTTTTTTTATAGGTATGTAATGTATACTCGGAAGAAATCACGACTCGATCGAAACCCTCGGTGCAGTCAGACTCACACTGGTCCGGTTATATTTTTGGAAGTATTTATTTAGTAGTGATAAACATCAAAATGTGTTAGAGCAAAATACATATGTAACCTATCGCCAATTAACATATACAAAATGACCAACATATTTTGTACTTGAAATCTGATTATAGACAGCATATAACGTTGTTCAGAGATCCGAATTCCTATACAAATAATTCTCTTTACAAAACATACACCAAAGTTCTTTTATTTCGAAAATAAATGGTCGTAACTTTGTTGCTCTCAGCAAACTACATAGGATGACGTGACAAAAACTACTAAAGCCAGCAGACCAACAGTTTAAATATTTGAATGCACAGCATCAACACTTTGTAATAAAACTTCTTACAATTCTTCTTGCTGGTCATGACATAAAATACTGCTCAGTTCCGCCACTACCTTCTCTAGTACTGTCGAACTAAGAGTTTGATATACAAACTTAATAAAAGATTTCCAAAGGAGAAAAGTTACTAAGTTTACTATGGTAACACTGGTTTTTACCCACGACGGAACGGAGACAGTGTATGCGTTTGGGGTGAGAGGATGTTTGTTTGTGCCAATGTTCCCATTTATCTCCAGTACTATTAGTCCGATTTTCATGCGGTTTTCAGTGATGGGTTTGATTTTGATTGGTCCATGTTCTTAAATTTTACGGTGACAACACACCAGGGGGCAACGCAGTCAAGGATATTTGGGCAAACCAATGTTGCCATTTATCTTAAAACTACTATTCCAATTTTGATGCAGTTTTCAGTGATGGGTTAAAATTTGATTGGTGCATATTCTCAGATATGTGTTACGGTGATAGCTCACGAGGGGGCGCTGCAGTAAACATATGTTTTTGCAAATAAACAAAACTACTCCGATATTGATGCGGTTTTCAGTAATAGGTTTGTAGTTGTATCTATATGTAGTACAATGCTCATAATAAAGTTCTCTCTAAAAAGGTTGAAATTAAAGGCAAAATTGAAAATTTTGAAAAACCCACAATGGTAAAAACATAAATGAAAAAGAATTAAATAATTAATAAAAAAAACCCGACTTACAGAGTTAATGTACCCCAAAAAAAAAAAAAAAATTAATGGCAGCCCTTTTCCAGTTATGATTTTAACGTCAAGGGTTTAAAAAAAATTTGCCTTTTTTTGCCAACCATCATCATCTGCGTAGCCTTTTCTGAACTATATTGGGGTCGGCTCCCAGCCAAACCAGATCCACCTGAAAACTTGTATTTTAGTGGAGCGACTGCTTACCAGACCTCCACAACCCATCAACCGGGTATCACGGTACTTCTTGGCATGCCTTTTTTTTGGTTGGGAAATTATCAAATGACTTCTCCTGCTCTGGGCGGAGTGTAAGAGAGTGTCAGACTCATACTCACTAAAACCCACCCGTAATCCTTCTTGTGCCCTTTACGTTCCAGGGCCGCGCGTTGACTTTTTCGAACAAATTCCACAACCTTAGCAGACACTGACTCTATGGGGCCCGACTTCTATGCTGACAGCTCTTTGAAGAGCGCGTGGAACACGATGCGCCTTCGACTTGTGGAGACTTGTGAACGGCGAGCTATGGGTGGCTCGCCGACACTTATCTATTTATTTGACTGTACAAAGAAGGCGTTAAGATCTCTCAGGTATGTTTGGCTGAGTCTTAAAGTTTCCGCCTCAGAGTCTGTTCCCACACGGGCTCAAGGCTATTACCGGCCCAGCTTACTCCTTAATGTTATGCTATGTTCTCATGTTCTCGTGTTCTACGTACTATGAGCATGAGGAAATTAAGGAATACTCCAGATAATAAAACGCAGTGTGTGCACGATGTAGCCTAACCTAATGAGGTCAGCCATATCTTTTCCTAATTTAATTGGGGTCAGCTATCATGCTAAATCGGATGCAGGTGAGTAGGTACGTGAGTTTTATATACTCATGATCATAATCAGCCTTTTAACGTTCCCACTGCTGGGACACAGGGCTTGGGGCCAGTGCGGGTTGATGAATGTTACATGTCTTCGAATCCTGCGAAAATCTGCGAAATATCAAATACTGCGGATAATTTAAGGTGTACTATTTTTACAATGAATTAATTATTGCTATGTTAGAATGAACAAACAGATGTGTAAACGTAAAAATACGGGGCTTGCTTACATATATACATATAAATATATAAAAATGCGATTTGGGGTAGATAAGTATAATACACTCAAAACAGCTTACATGCTTTTGACAAATCGACACATCTTTTTCGGAAACAGTTATCAAAAGAATCTGGCCATATTCCAGTAAGTAGTAGAGTGGGGTGTCAGTGCAGTGATCATTATAAAGTTGTCATGAAAATAACGCTTTTACCGCCCATTAATAATAATAATAAATCTTTATTCATATTTCATATTGGTATTATAGAATAAATCTTAGATTATAATGTAGGTAGAACAATATATTGTGCCACCCTATGTAATGTTTTCATCTATATTTCCTTATAGGTACTTACATGGTGTACACAATAAAGAGTATTCTATTCAATTCTGAGCAAAGAAAAAACATGGTCGCAGCAATTGATCTCAATATTCAGCCTGCATCCTAGATTCTACTCCATTCCACTTCCATATCCTTCTAATCTAAACTTTAAAACTGCAAATAAGTACCTTTCTCGAAATGGCACTTTGAGGAATCCAAACATACTTACCTCATTGAGTTTCCAATACTGCCTTTATTTTCCGAGACGTGGCTACATTCTTAACACTCTCCCACCGTCGGTATGAGCTCACTCGCGCCAGTAGCTAGCCTGCTATTCGAAAACGCTTTTAGCAAAATAGACGAAGAGAATTTTTTGAAGTAATTATTTGCGCCAGTGGCCTCTTAATGGTTTTCACACGTACTTGGCATTCAGTAATTGGAGACTAAAAGGTTTGAGCTTGGATTTCATTGATGGATTAGATTCATTGTTTTGATAAGAGATGGTTGAAGTGTTTAAATGAAATTAAGTGTGATTGATAAAGTATTTGATTTCGCGTTTTTGTTATAATAATTATAATAAACATTTAATTCAGACTAGGTCCATATGTTCGTACGTAACAATATCCTTACTAATATTATAATTTGAAAGCGTGGATGTTTGTTACGCTTTCACGCAAAAACTACTTGACGAATCATCATGAAACTTTGTACACATATTCTGGGAGGTACTAGAAGTAACATAGGGTACATTTTTATGATAATTGCCGAAATTCACGCGGGCGAAGCTGCGGGCAGCAGCTAGTACTTAAATAAAAACTAGCAGCGCCCCGCGGTTTCACCCGCGTAGTTCCCGTTCCCGTGGGAATACGGAGATAAGATATAGCCTATGTTACTCAAGGTGAATGTAGCTTTCTAGTGGTGAAAGAATTTTTGAAATCGGATTTTGAGTTTATTCATTACATACAAAAATGGAAATCTTTCCTCTTCATAATATTAGTATAGATTATACTACACTATCATATGAAGCCACACCCACCTTTGCAGCATGGGGGAATCCCACCTATCTGCAAAAACACGTAGTATACTGTTGGTGCTACCACGAATGCAAGTGAGTAGGAAGGCGCATCTTTTTCTAATTATGGCAAAGCCATCAACCCGCGCCTTATTACACATTCTATTAAACATTCTATAACATCAGTCATGATTTGTTCGATTTTCTAAGGGAGTTCAGTTATTTATAATGAAAATATCAAGCGTATCAATACATTCTAACATTTTATTTTAAAACCTTGCATTAATTATTGTTGTTCCTGTAACAGTCCTTAATGTTTACAAAATATCAACTGGAATAGTCCAGTCTAAAAGTTCGGAGAAAATTGGCTGTGATAAACAGACTCATAAAAGCCACAGACACGAGTGATTGTATAAGGGTTCCGTTTTTTCTGTGAACCCTAACACAAAAAAATTCGGAACTCAAAAAAAAAGATGGAAACATGTCATAACAAAAAATCGTAAACAAACATTTAAAATACCAGTATTTTATTTGGCTCATATTACATCATCAATATTACTAGCTAATCTCAACCACAAAATGAAAGAGCGGGCTCTTTCATTCGTGGTTGAAATTAGCTTGTGCCGCCTAGCCTTTTCATTGAATGACGCCGTTTAATCAGCCAATGCAACTAATAAAACATTTAATGAATGCGCTGGCATTACTAAGGCCATTTATGTAATAGGGTAATCGTGTGACAAAAATATATCATCATCATCAACAGCCTGTTGCAGTCCACTACTGGACATAGGCCTCTCCAATTGCACGCCACTTAGATCTATTTCCGGCTTCTCGCATCCAGTTTCTGCATTTAATTTATTTAGTTCACATTACATCATCAATAATACAAGCTAATTTCAACCGCGCTCTTTCATTTTGTGGTTGAAATTAGCTTGCCACGTTCACGCCATACGCCGTCAAAAACCCCACTACACGTAAATATCGACATTTTCCTTGTATGAGTGACGTCACTCCGGTGTAAATGGTCGGGACACGTATTTACCGCGATAGCAATAAGAGCATGATTCCTCCGGGGACCAATGGAGGCGCTGCATCGATTACCCGAGCCCCGACGTAATGCAATCTTGTTGCTGGCGTAACTGACTTGATATGCGGAAATCTCATAGAAAATTCAATTTCGCTTAGTGATATCTGACTTATAGATGGAAGGAGGGATGTGTCACGTTATGGTTCCGGTCTCACGGTTACCTTTGTGTCAAAATTACGTGAGCCTTGATAATAATTTTTGCGTAGCGGTGCATAGCATAAGCATAATCAGCCTTTTAACGTTCCCAGGACAGGGACACAGGCCTCCTCTCTAGGAGAGGGAATGGGTCGTAATCCACGACGCGGTCCCAGTGCGGGTTGGTGAATGTCACATGTCTTCGAATATTTGGTTCTAGGACATGCCGGTTTCCTCACGATGTTTTCCTGCACCATTTTGAGAGCAGTGGTGATAACATTAATTACACAAAGTAATGCGCCTGGCTGGGTTCGAACCCACGACCTACAATTCGTAAGTCGGGGCCGTTACTACTTGGCCACTACTGCTCTCCACCACTGCTCACAATTACATAAGCTTGCTTTGATCTGAAATGCAATTATCAGAACAGTCTTGCTATATGGGACATGTCTTTATAGTATAGAAATGTCTGAGATAATATTGTCTTTATTTAATCATTCAAAGTAAGAAAGAAAAATAAGTTTTGAAACTAACTTAATTTAAAAACAGTCATTCATCTAGTTCTAGACGAATGTCTCACGTACTCATCAAATAATTAGTTAGAGTAGTAAAAAATCTAATTTAACAAAAGTTTCTTAAAATTAAGCAAAAATTTTAAAATATATAAAATTATAAACCAATAAAAATATACAATCAATATAGCTGATTAAAATTCTAATTAGTCCGTCAGATAGACTTCCAAAAGTATTGTACACGTATTTTTTTCTTTTTTCCCGTAAATAAAAAACGAAGACGATACAGTGCGTTGAATACTCGTGTGACGTCACTACTCGCTACAATTTTTATATATGTATTTGATAAATCAAAAAATACGTATCCAATATTTTTCGCAAATCTAACTGACGGACTAAATATCATATTTTTTTATTCAGGAAACATCCCTATTCTCAAACATTATGAAAAAATCAAACCGGTACCTACTCTATTCAAAGCAAGAAAATAAAGGACTTTAGAAAATTCATCATCTGTCTAGCCTTTTCCCAACTTTATTGGGGACGGCTTCCAGTCATACCTGATTCAGCTGAACACCAGTATTTTACGTGGAGCGGCTGCCTACCAGACCTCCACAACCCATTAACGGAGGAACACGGTACTTCTTGGCAAGACTGGTGTCAGATTTTCTGGCTGCTGACAATCCGTAACGACTGCCAAAGATCTACAAATGACAGCCGGGACCAACGGCTTAACGTGCTTTCCGAGGCACGGAGGAAACTCGGTATATTAAGATGGTCACCCATCCACAGACCAACTTGGCAAGCGTTGCTTAACCTTGAAAATTGACCTGTGCGGCTGTTGTAGTTTAGCCACGAGCAAGGACTTTAGAAAGTTAAGTACTAATTTAATAACAGTTAAGAACTTAGAGCGATCCAATGACTCATCAGTACTTACTTAGTTAGGGTAGTTATTTAAGTAATTTTCCAAAAGTTTAAACCAACCAAACTAAAGCAATAGTTTCAAATAATTATATCAATGTTACTCAAGATAAACCCGGTCAAGTTAGCTCGAGAAATAACTAATAATATCAGAAGTCTTCGCCAATATCTTCGCGTAATCTTGCTAGATGCGAACGTGACCATTCCTCCCCTTTCTCCTCTCTTGGGAGGAAAAGAGGGGAATGAGGCATTGAGGTGGTATAAAAAAGGTTGGATGTAACATGGATTTCTTATATTATGAAGAATTGTTTTATTTGTACTACAGGCTGGATAAGTCCTCTTAATTATTCATTAAAAAGACTTGTTTTATTATGGTGTTATTTCATTGTTTTGTCCGTCAGACAACCTTATCCTCTGAATATAACATTCTTTTTCGCAATTAAGTTTACTTTATTACAAAAAAACATCTTGTAAAATCGACACGACAAATGGGTTGTTATATGTACCTCTTGGCGTATTTAATAAATTGGATTAGATATTGAAATACGTAGTATTACAAATTTGTCACATTATTTTACTTATTTTAATCTAGTAACTTTTTAAACCACATGTTGATATGCCACTGTGCTTGATACAAACAGAAATAAATAGAAATAAAAACAGATTTATTTTGTGAATATCATACAAAAATAGTAGATCATAAAGATTAACTATTTTGCAGAATTTATTTACTCTCTCAACAAACGAAATCAGCTCGAGAGACTTCCAATCCCAAGATAACTTATCACTCAAGCACTTAAAAAGAAACCGCTTGCATTCCATCTCTAAGACGCTACCAAACATTTGCATCACAAAAAATTAAGGATCCTTTAAAGCACTATCGGAGAATATTAAGGAGATCTCCTGAAGGATCCAGTTCATGAATTTCAAGGGGGTAATCGAAATGCATTAACTGAAGAGCAGCCTTCGAGAACGGATATGGCCCTCAAATGATTTATGCGAAACCTTTTCGTGCGCGCACGGATATTTGAATCGTATGGATTTAGGTTTAGAGTTTGAAGAGACTTGCAACTAACGATTCTGAGGTATATCAATGTGTAATTATTGCAGGTTCTAAGTAGAAAATTTGGCGCAATTGGTGATAGCAATGGCTTTTTTAATTGAATTAGCAACTCGCCCCAGCTTCGCATTGGGAGCAGAGCACATAAAATCCGTGATTTTATCTGACATCATCAACAATAATCATCATATTTTACCCGATACACTAACAGGAAGATAGTTAAACCTTCAGTGTAGAAAGCGACCTGTGTCGATACTCTTGCGCCATCCCATCTTTCTGGTTCATTATGTTGTGCTCGCGCTGCTGATGCGGCTGCGGAAAACCTCAAGCAGCGTAAATATAGTAACCTTCTTGGTAACTATATTTTCGAGCCGTTTGGGGTTGAAACCTCCAGGTACTTGTGGTCACAGGCTTTTCAAAGAAATTTCAAAATGGTTGGTAGACTCTTTCTTTGAGCCATAGCTGGTTTTTACTTCGGCAAGAGGCTAAGCATTGCCATTCAGCGTGGCAATGCCGCCAGTCTCTTGGGCACATTACTAGCTGACAGCGTTGAGGACGATTTTTTTATGCTATATTTTAGTTTGTTGTACTTTATTAAAATGTATTGAATAAAAAGATTACATTTAAAAAAATGAAAATATATTTTATATACACAGCAAAACTTTAATAAATTATAAAACTAACGTTCATCATGAATTCTGACTCCATCCATTTGTAAAATTCATTAGAAAATCCGTTCGGTATTTTTTGAGTTAATGACATACAGATAGGTAGACGAAGCGGAAGAGTTTGTTTTATAGCATGTAGGTTAAATTATATCGTTATTATCATCAGATAATAACGATACAATTTAATCTTTGATTAGTTAGTATGACTATTAAATCACTGCAAATACATGTAAACTTGCTCTTAAGATGAATTGGAGTTTGTCTTGTATTTTTTCACACTTAATAAAATGTCTACGTCTTAAAAAATATGAAAGTTAGAAGAAATCAGAAGAAAGCTTAAATCAATCATTATTTACGGTTAAATGAATAGAATTGAATATATAGATGAAATTTGTTGCATTTTTTTTTCAGGATGTGAAATCATCAAATGACTTCTCCCGCTCTAGGCGGAGCGGAATATCAGTCTCTTACTGACTAAAACCCAACCGTGATCCCTCTAGTACCCTTTGCGTTCCAGGGCTGGTGACTCTTTCGAACGAATTCCGCAACCCTAGCAGGACAGGACAGGAACACGCGCCGTCGACCCGGGCCTGGTTGCTATCCGCAGGCCCAAATTTGTTGCTGCGATCATATTTTATTTATAATCTTTCTAATTGGCATTGCTCTTTGAAGCGTTGTAACTTCATAGCTGAGGAACGTATTTTAAAAATTATTTCGTAATTATTTACTAGAGCGAGAGCTTAATTTTACAAATAAAAAAATTGCATGGATATTCCCTTTTGGTCATACAGGAACACGGGCTGTGAATACTAGATACTAAACATCAAACATATTGCAAAGGTTATTTCATTCGATTTGCCGTAACTATTACATCTAACTGAAATTTGCTTTTTAATCCGGGATTTCCTCTTAGGTGGAAATGTGTATGTATGTAGTGTAGGCATAAGATTATGATACCCTCGGCGCAAATAGCGATTGCCTAGAGCTATGTATAGAACTTCTAGAAATCTAGATACATATCTCCACTTGAATGGCCTTTTCTTAATTAGGTATGTTAAAGGCAATAAGAACATTTTGAAAATAGACGGCATAGATTGGCATTTGTATGGCTACCAATATTGACTAATGAAATAAGTAGCGAATTCCATTAGTCAATATTATATAAACAGTATTTTAATAACACAAAAATAATATGTTATAATATGAGGACTATATGAGTTATTATTTGCTTTTTCCTCTTCAAATACTTTTTTTAACGATGTCTGACTGTTTGAGTTCTTTATGTGGCCTACCCAAATGTCCTTACTTTGGCATTGTTCGTGAGGTCATTAGGCTCCTTAAAGTTCTAAGTTTGAGGTACACGGTAATTGACAAATACTTGCACTGTCTGGACAGGTCCACTCAAATTGGTGTGCCACTTTCCTCATAATACCACTTCAGACATCAACCTACATGGTTATCATATGATTTGACCAGTACAATTGTATGGACTTCAAAAGAGACTGATCTCTGAGTCTGTTTTGGTGTTTCTTCTCAGGGTAGTCAGCTAAGAAACACTGGCTTCATCTAGTTTATAACAACCAAAAAGATTGACGTGTAAAAGTGTTATTTACAACGTACTTACAAAATAAATATAATTTATCATTTAATAAAATCCCAGAACGAAACCCACAAAACATTTCGGATACGACACGATTTACCAAATACAGAATATTTACCATTTACCGAGGAGCTTTAAAATACATTCTGCGTTTATACTTGAACGCACCATGTCCACGCCTACCGTACATTTCTGTACATTTTGTACAATAGCCAAAAATTTTGAACATTGTAATAAGAGCAAAATTGTCGGAACTGGCATCCAAATACCGCGATACGTTGGTGAACGCCATTCGAAAAATAGGATCGGTTGAAAAAAGACGTGTTGTTAGGGTTGGGACACACGGGGGCATGACTAGGAGTGTATTAACTGTATGTCATATAATAGGGTTTATTTGGTTAGTTGACGGTCGTGTCATGACTGATTATCGGCTTATGAATAAAGAAAATGGTGTAATTATTTCTACCTATCACAGTTAGATAACACACACAACACGCAGCCGGACTATTCTTTAGACCTATCTATTTTTAGACATATAAAAAGGTGAACTGACACTTAGTGCTGCAGCCGCCTTAATTTTATGATAATTTTCGTTCAAGAAACTGGACCTCAAACAGCCCAAAAATGTAAAGTTATCAAAGATTAGGTTCTATTGATTTTGATTAACATATTGGAAGTACCTATTTGATTTTTTACTTTATAACTATAGAAAAAAATATCAGAAAGGACAGTGGTGTATTAATCAAAAAAATAGTTACATAAATCTAATAAACACTGTCCACAAACGGACTAAACATCTAACCATTTCGGCTCTGCCGTCGATAAACGTCAAAGCCACAATACTCAAACCCATTCGCACCTAGGAAAGTTTCCCTCCTGTGTGTCCCGCCCCTTACTATCGCCCACTCCTAGCGGCGGAAACGGATGTGGCTCGCGGCTCGTCCTGAGCTGTGTAATTTCGCGCGCTCGCTTTCCGCATTCTATTTTTAAATGTTAGTATGCGTTCCGGTTTTTTTTTGCTTCTTATGTGGTTGCGGAATTCTTTATACTGGCTTAGAGTCGTTAGTAGAGGCAGTGGTAGGAGTACCAGAAATGAGTGGAATATACTCATTTTCATTTTAAATATGTCCCTTTTAAGCTTAGCATGAATGTGGAACTTTATTTCATTCGGAAGACGTGGTTTTTTAAAAGAGTTTTACGCAAATATTTTTAGAGTTATAGTCATAGTTATATAAACGGTACTTCCTATTTTATTTTTTCTTATAGTGTGTATATGCGTTTGTAGTTTTGTGAGGACTATATAATTTTTACCCAACGGTTAAAAGTTTATAATGGAATATTTGACTTTTTGCGTAGTTTATGTAGAGTCAAACTCACAGAGATCATTTTGAGCCGGCAAGACGACGTTTTTTTTTTAAGGATGCCAAATCATTAAATGAATTCTTCTGCCGCGCTCTGGGTGGAATGGAAAGGAGTGTCACACTCTTACAGACTAAAATGCATTCGCGTTCTTCATAATGCTCTTGGCGCTACAGGTTTGCGGAGCCCATTTGGAAGAAATTTCGCAATCCACCCTAAATCCCTTCTAAATATCTTCTTCCCTGCTCACTGAACAAACACCTACACAAAATAGGTATCACAGACAGTCCTCTATGCAGAGCATGCATGGAGGAGGAGGAAACGGTATCCCATGTGCTCCTTGAGTGCACAGGTGTAGCCGAAATACGAAGACAAACAATAGGGACACCGAATTCACTTACAGAGTTGCTGAACATACTGAGTGGACTGATCTGCTTCTGGAGGGAGGTCGGCTGGTTGGAGTGACGGCCGCCATGGCTCACGCACAATGGTCCAATACTAGGACTGAGTGCGGAAACCAAAACCCTAATAGATATATAAATAAATCCCTTCTAATTAATACCTCTATCGCGAAATCTGAATATTTAAGACCGCCAGCCAAATTATAGGAATCGAATTTCCATCATTCCAAAATATAAAAGTGAGGTATTCTAATCCCAAGCAGGAACAATGGCGTACCCGTACACTATCCCATCCCATTCTGTAATTTTGTTTGTTAATGACACAATAGGAGTTATTTATAACCGAACACAATGAATGGGTTTATGAAATGCCTTGAAATTCGAACGTTGCTCTCAAAATATTTGTTTTGGTTTTTAAACGGACCGATAATACGGTGTTTGAATAAAAAAGAAAAATTTATTACAGAAACTTGTACAAACTTTTACAGTCAATCTTTCATAGGGACCTCCTTTTAAGTAAAAGAATATCTGTGCTAGGAGGCCCCGCTCTTCAATATTTCAAATGGTAAAGGTAGTGTACACAAAGAGAATTAAATTAAATAAATAATAATAATAAAAAGATTTTAAACAAAGAGAAATTACGTCAAAAGTTAAATCTCATATTCAACAAAATTATAGGCCCTGGATAACTTTGTTGTCCTTCTATCAAGATCCTTTATCTCAGGAATACGTGGAGGAATCAAGATGAAATTAATATCAATAATCAGGTCTGATAACGCTTTTTTTTTCTGGATCGGTAATCATCAAATGACTTCTCCCACTGGGCGGAGCGGAAGGGAGTGTCAGACTCTTACTGACTAAAACCCACCCGTGATCATTCTAGTGCCTTTTGCGTTCCAGGGCCGCAGTGACTCATTCGAACAAATTCCGCAACCCTAGCAGGCACTGACCCTATGGTGCTGTCTTCTTTGCCGACAGCGTTTTGAGGCGCGCGTGGAACACGACGCGCCGTTGACTCAGGCCTGGTTGCTATCGGACGACGAGCCATCCATAGCTCGCCGTCTGCAGGCCCATCTCCTCTTCCTATTACAGTCGCATTTTTGTATGTATCTATTATTAAAAATCTTATAATATTATCAAGTATGTGTTAGTATGATATTTATGTATCTTTGTATTAGATATGTATGTTATATTTAAATGGTATTGTTTTAATTTTACCTAATTACCTACTTATTATTTTTACACACGATGTCTGCAACTCTGTTAACTTGACCCTCCTGTTACAGATATGCGGTAAGAGATAAATTAAAAAATGAATGGACATAATTTTTTGTCAAAATTATATACTAATTCCAATATATTTCAATAAAAATTACTAACAGATCAGATAAGTAAGATGTTCGAGCTTTAAAGAAGTAAAATTGCTGGCTTGTATGTAAGAGTTTAATATCTTAATGATTGATATATTAATATCTGGAAGTAGTACTTCCAGATTATTAAACTCTTATATACAAGCCAGCAATTTTACTTATTTCTAACGTTTTGTCCCGAAAAAATGCACGGTTCCTGATAGACAGATCGTGGAAGCAAAGCCGCTGCAAAAAAGCTAGTTATTCATATATTCGGGCCGTATGATTTACAAAACGAAAATCGCCCATCGGTAGACGATGGTTGCATAAATTACCCACTCACTGTGTAGCTTTATCGATCAGTCTGTGCGTCCCGGGATCCAGCGGATTCTGGTACCGTCGGTAAACTTGGTTTTCCTGCCAATTTTGTGCTCGAAGTGTGTTTGTTAATAAAGTTATTTATTTCCCATCTTACAATAGGGATGTTTCCTGAGTAAAAAAGATATGATTCTATTTAGTCCGTCAGATAGATTTCCAAAAAATATTTGATACGTATTTTTTGCTTTTTCGAATATATAAAAGTTGACGAAGATATAAAGCATCAAAGATCAGGAGTGAGGGTTTGTGACATCACGCCGTGGTCACACGAGTTTTCAACGCACTGTAGTCTTCGTTTTTTGTTTGTGTGAAAAAAGAAAAAATACGTGTCCAATATTTTTTGGAAATCTATCTGAGGGACTAATTATATTTTTTTAGTCAACTACCCTATTACCTATCTTTACAGGTTTATCATCTAATGCGATTATGTAGCCATCCAATATACCTTTTTTTTTTTTTTTTTTTGGATGGGAAATCATCAAATGACCCCTCCCGCCCTGAGTGGAGCGGTAGGGAGTGTCAGACTTTTACTGACTAAAACCCACCCGTGCTCCTCCATGTGCCCTTTGCGTTCCAGGGCCGCGGTAACTCTTTCGAACAAATTCCGCAACCCTAGCAGGCACCGACCCTATGGGGTCCCGTTCTTGGTGCTGACGGCTCCTTCGGCGCGCGTGGAACACAACGCGTCGTCGACTCAACCTGGTATCGGACGGCGAGCCACCCACGCTCACCGTACCCAGGCATCAGCCACTGCGCAATAGCACAGCGGCCGACTAATCTCTGGAGGAGGCCGAGATGGGACCATTACTGGCACTCCATCTCAGCACCCTCCCGAGCGTTGGGAGTCGCAGCACCTGCAGCAGAAGCGGCAGAAGCGGCGACGGAAGCCGCGGCGGCGGCAGAGGCGGCGGCGGCGGCGGACCTCTTGCCCTTGGTCGGGGCGGATGGCGCGCAGGCCCTTCCCCCAGCCCAGTGCTCGGCCGGCTTGCCAACAGCCGCACATGCACTGCAGTGCGGCGTGGCCTCGCACGAGCCGGCCCGATGACCGGGCTGACCACAGCGGAAACAAAGTCCGCTGCGGTCCACCTCCGAGGGGCACGTAGCTCCCGTGTGGTTGCCCACATGGCAGCGGTAGCACCTCAGAGGCCTGGGTTCCAGCAGTTTTACCCGCGCAGACACCCATCCCACCAAGAGCCTTCGGCCCTCCGACACAGTTCTGGCCGCCGTCACGGGGCAGCTCACCACAAGGGTTTGCATGCCCGTGTTGTCAGTCCGGAGGGTGCCCGCCTTGACGAGCTCGGCAGAGCACCCCCCAGTCCTGGCGACGGCGGCCACAACTTCCTCCTCCGTCACGGAGTCATCCAGGCCCACTATGCGCATGTCAATGCGCTTAGTCGGCCTGGACACCCGGACCTCGTCCGCGGGTAAGACCGCCCTTAGCCTTTCGGCCAGGGCGTCCGCGAACGGGCCACTCTCCGCTCCGGCGAGCTCGAGCTTCCGGGCACCGGTCAAGGTCCTCCTGACCCCGATGCCCCCGCTGATGCCCAGCTCTTGGAGGCTCACCGCCTCCTTCGCCCGCTTCAATACGGCGAGGTAAGTCACGCCCCTCTGTTCCGCTTCCGGCTGCAGTGTGAGCACTACAGCCGCGGATTTCGGGGCGCGAAGCCTCGCCGCAATGGCGTTGGCCTTCCGCCGCTGCTTCCTCGCCTTCTTCCTGGCCGCTTCTTTGGCCCTCCGCTTCTGGCTTTCCAGCGGCCGGGGCCGAGTGGCAGGTTGCTACCTGCCACTCGGCCCCGGCCGCAGGAGGGTCCGAGGGTGGGGGTGGGGGCGGCTGTGGCACCACTGGCGCCGCAGCCTTAGCCGCTCCTCCCCGAGCCTTCCTCCCACCCCTTTTCGCCGGGGCCGACTTGGTCGTCGCCGGCGTCGCAGCCACCGGCGCCACAGGCGCTGGCGCTGCTCCGCCCTTGGCCTTTGCCTTCGCCTTTCCGGGCGTTCCCGGGCTGGCAGCCGCGGCGGCCGCGTACGAAGCCGCCTTCTGCTGCTGGCCCGGGGCCCTCTGAGTCGCCGCCGTTGGGGGCCGCCGGACCATGTCCTCCAAGGTGGAGAACTGCTGCCGGAAGGGAGCCAGTTCCTGCCGCACCAGGTTCCTCACCTGGCTCAGCACTAGGCTCCCCTCCAGCGCCGCCGGACTCAGCACCCCCTGCGGCTCCTCGGAGGCCGCTCTGGCCATCCCCGCCAGGTCCCTCCGAAGCGACTCATTCTCCCAAACGAGTCGCTCCGTAACGGCCGCGAGGCGGGCGACCTCCGCCCGAAGCTCTGTCGTCTCCCTTGAGGGAGACGCGCCAACGTTGGCCGCCGCTGCCGCCAGGATGGAGGCTTTGGCCGCGCTGATGGCCTCCCGCTTCGAGGACTGTTTCCTTTTAAAGGCCACAGCGCGGATCGCGGCCTCCACGACCTCCGAGAACTGGGCCCTCTGCTCCTCAACCGTGGGACGCACCTCTCCCGGGGGCTCCGAGTCGTCGGAGTCGAGAGTAGGCGGAAGAGTAGAGGGAGCCCTACGACCGCTCCCTCCAGGGCGACGCCCCTCCTCCACCAGCCTCCCGGCCCGACTCTCCACCTCCCGGGTAGAGGGAGCCAGCCCCCTCCCTGCCTCACAGCCCCTGCCCCGCCTAGCGGTGGGGATTTTGCGGGCGGAGGCAAATTCGCCCTCGGAGGACGACCCCCCGGTATCCTCCCGTCTGGGCCGCTTGCGGAAGAACTTGACGTTCTCCGCAGCAGCCCCCTCTCCTCCGTTTCCAGAGCCCGCCGAGCTGACCGTTACTAGGTCTGGCGCGGAGCCGGAATCCGACTCCGCACCACCCCGGCGCTCAGGCGAACCCTCTTCTACGCAACCGTACGCCATCAGCTCCTTAAAGGAAGCGGACTCGGATGACGACGATTGGGAGCCTCCTCGGCTCGTGTTGCCACTGGCAAGCGGAAGACGTTTGGTGCCCACCCCAGAGTACGGAGGGCAGCCCGCCGAAGCGGGGTGGGATTCCCCGACCGCTGAGCAGTCGGGACCCACCTGGGGACTCATTTTGCAAGCGTCTTTATTCATATTGTGTGCCTTTTAAGGGTGCGGTCCCTGTTCGCTCCGCCCCTTCTCAGGGCCCTCTCCTCACCTCACCTCTCCACCTGCTCGCTGCTCCCACAGTCACGTCTGATGATCAGACGCGTACCAGAGAGCAGCGAGCAAGCGTGTGTGTGTCTCTCTTGGTCTGATCCCTCACTTGCGACCTTCCGGCATGAGTGGCTCTACCGGGAAAGCTCGCAAGATCATTGAGACGCTCAAGCCCCACCCCGACGACAACGTGGAGACACATTCGGTGGGGAGCCATCCAATATACCTAATAACCAACTACTGAAACAGTTACAAATAATCTTCGTCCTTATATACTACTACTACCAGCATATCTATGTCACAGTAGGACCATAACAAATTTCAAATAGAGCTCTTACTATGAACCCACCCGGAGTACAACAAGATATATCTATGTCTTCTGCCATACTGAAATGAGTTAGTCAAAGGGCAATCCTTTTGAGTGAGCTTAAAGTCTAAGTCAACGTCAAAACGTTTATTTCAATATTAGGCTGTTGTATTATTTCAATAAGGCACTTTTGAACGTCATTATTGACAGTGTATTAAGTGACTCTTATGTCCATTCGAAATGGTAAATTCTTATGTAGAAGAACCACCATAGAAAAAATAAAACTCCATAGTTACTCTTTTGAAATATTTTTTTACTATATTTGGTATGAAAAATATACATACATGTCTATGTGAGGACGATGCAACCTTGCCTTCTGATGAAAAGCTGTGTGAGCGACCAACTTGAACTGTACCTTAAGAAAATTAATATTTTTTTTACATTTATTTGAACTGTTACTAATTGCACTGGAAAAGCTATAATATAGAGAATATATATAAATGTAGAAACGGAGTAAAAAGGGGAAGGGAGATGATCTCATAGGGCATCGAAAAATTCGCAATTAAATATTTAAAGTCGTGAAGTCTTTATCTATATTAATATTATAAAGAGGTAAAGTTTGTGAGTTTTTGAAGTTGTAAGGGGTAATATCTGGATCTACTGAACCGATTTTCAAAATTATTTTACCAATAGAAAGCTACGTTATTAAGGAGTATCATAAACTATATTTTATCCCGTATTGCTACGGGAACGGGAACAACGCGGGTGAAACCTTGGGGCGCTGCTAGTCAAAACATACAGTAATTAATCTTCAAATTCATCAAGGATACCGCAATCGAGATTCAGTCATGCTCGTCTTGTGTGCTTGTAAATTGGCGGTATTAGGTTCAGTTACCGGACTGGACAAACAGGTAGCTGACCGCAGAAACCACTCCATCCAGTGACGTAAATAGTACACAAGTACACGCTGCCACGGTTTGCGGTATGCCTTGCGAGTTGGATGGAGGTATTTGTAGTGACCGTAACATGATGTCTGTATTCCTGATTAACGATACGGTTGGCGCATTGGTTGAGCGATTGGCTGCTGCGCTATGTGTCGTTAATTAAAAGTACATTACATACATATTTTACTTTTACTAGCAGAGTTATACAGCTGAGTCCCCTGGCGAGTACAGCTTTCCCCAACAGGTTCCAGGTTTTGTCTTTACTATCTTTGTCCAGTCATTTCCAGTATTTTTTGGGTTCCGTATCTCAAAAGACCAAAAACGCAATCCACATAGGATCACTTTGCTGTTTATCCATCCGTCAATCTGTCTATCAAACTCTTTATTTCGAGGAGGTATCGAGTTAAAACTATAACCATATACTAGGGTTCCCTGGAGTTGTGAAAAAATCAAAATTCTAAGTTATTAAAAAAAAGAAACGCGAAAAAAAAGGACGACCTTTCATGCCGCAAAAAAAAAACGTTTATTTTGACACTCATAAGGGAGTCAAAATTTGTGTCTGGGTACTTCCCGTTGACCTATAACTATGAAATTCGCCAAAGACAGACTTTACTGTACAAATACGGAAAAACGTCTGAAACTTGGGAATTTTTACTTTTATTGAATTTCCGTAGGTGATGTATACTCGGAAAAAATCAAGACTCGATCGGAACTCTCGGTGCGTGAGTCTGACTTTTATATAATTTCATCTACCTAGCCTTCCTTAGGACGTCTTCTAGTTCTCATGCCACTTGGGTCTGGCCCTGTAACCGATTGTGTCAATTGTGTCACCCTATGTAATGTTTTCTTTGTCTATATTTTCTGTAATTTGTATGGTGTACATAATAAAGAGTATTCTATTCTATTGTACTATGTATATACTTACGGACAACAAAGTTAAAGTTCCGTTTCTTTTTCCTTTTAAGGCACGGAGTCCTAAAAAACAGCTAAATGATTGATCCTCGAAAGAAAGTTGTTCTTATTCATGATTACTTTCAGCTCTGAAACGGTTTCAATGGATCACAAGTTTAAGTAGTAGTTACAGTGTACCGTTAAGTTTAACTTCGTGACGACGGCGCGTCGTGTTTCACGCGCGTGAAGACGGGGCCCCATAGGGTCAGTGCCTGCTAGGGTTGCGGAATTTCTTCGAAAGAGTCACCTCGGCGCTGGAATGCAAAGGGCACTAGGAGGACCACGGGTGGGTTTAGTCAGTAAGAGTCTGACACTCCCTTCCGCTCCGCTCAGATCGGGAGAAGTCATTTAAGGACTCAGAAAAAAAAAAATAGTTTATGAAGATAAATCTCTAACCCAGTTAGCTTTACAACATAATATATATAAATATGTATGTTAATTAAATTATTTATGTATTATAATTCCCTTTTGAATAAAACGTAAGTATGAGCAAGATTTTATGATCTAATATAAAATTCCCATTTTCTTAATTACCACAGACTATAAAAGGCGGGAAATGAGGCGTAACTGTCACCATAAAGTCACTTAATATAGCCGTATATATTGTTTAACGAGTAAATGTAATAATTTTTGGCAGACATCATTATTTTGTTATGTATTTGAGTCGTAATCACGGAGTGTCAAATAAAATGATATTATTCATGTTAGATGATAACATTCGTATGAGTTAGGTACGTTATTACCTACTAAATTGTGTCCGCGGCTAGGTTCGTGTCGATTAAAACATTTTCCAAAACCCTACTGAAAATGAAATAATTACGAAACGTAGTAACCAAACTAATTCGGAGACGTGGTGGTCGAGTTAAGGTCTCTCAAACTGGTGCAATCTGACAATGAAGTAGCGATGCGATGAAGTTTTTTGGGGTACCGTATCTCGAAAGGAAAAACGGAACCCTTATAGTATGGAAGCCTTATAGAATGAGAAGGGAAACGTAGGGCGATTTCCGGCCACCGAAGGCGCGGGCCTGCGGACGGCGAGCTAGGACAGGCAAATACTTACAACACGTCAGGGAATGACCCGTTCGGTTTTCACGTAGACCAAAATACCAGTATGAATAAAGCTTTGATATTTCTTGGACGTTTACGGACGAAATGAAAACTGTATACGATGGTTTGATAGAGTCAAGTCTGCTTCGTTTTTTAAAGCTAGCAAGTGATGTTCTCAGTTCCTTATTGCGTTCCATAATGTATGCAGAGTTGGTAGGCTAGTACCTAAATGATAGTCACAATCATGGACCTTGTCGGGCACAGCATGTTAGTGAGTATCAGGTCCTGGGGTTTAAAGCAATGGGAAGTCTGATTTTATATGACGACCAGAATCAGAATCAATGTTTATTTGTGAAACATAGGTTTTTACATTTAAAAGATCTTAGATAAGGTATTATAAGTGCACTATGTTTTGCCGTGAAGGCGTACAAATATTGAAAAGAAAATAACAATCATAAAAAATAACAATTAAACAACTAAAATATATGAAGAAAACAAAATAAAAATCTTACATGATAACAGGAACTACATAGGTATAACCATATAAGAATTATAATTAAAAAGAACTGAACAAAGAAGTCTTATAAATCTCAAAATTTTCTTTAAATACATATTATATAGGTATTTACCGCTTAAGAAATATTAAAAATGATTATCATTCATAAAATCTTCAAGAGTATAATAACATTTTTCCATTAATAGTGAGTAGAGAATCTTTTTGAATTTAATTAAGGGCAAATTTTTAATGTTATCAGGTATTTTGTTATATATTTTCGGAGCCATACCAAAAAAACTCTTTTTCATTAAAGCGGATCTGCATTTTTTCACGACGTGATAATTAATATCGCTGATGTGTTGCATTCAAGTGTTATCGGCTTTTCAATTATGCATTTCTCAAAAGCAGCTTTGAAGTTGGTATTTCTGAAGTTCAGGGGCCTGAGTCTGACATTAAAATAGTGTCAGAATGGTCTATCATTGGTTTCATAATTGTTGATTTTGACAAGTTTGGAAATCTACAAGTATAAAAAAAAACTTTTTACAAAAAATAAAAACGACTTCTAAACAAAAAAACCAAAAAGTATAAAATAACTTTAATTTCGGAACTCGGTGTTTTTGGTTGCTTTTTTGTTGTTGAACACACCGACTTCCGAAATTAAAGTTATTTTATACTTTTTGGTTTTTTTGTTTAGAAGTCGGTTTTATTTTTTGTAAAAAGTTTTTTTTTATTTTTCACTTTTTAGTGGTACCTACATCCCCTCCCCTCCCCCACCTAAACGAACCAATCACATTGGTGTAAAAAAAAGTACTGCTCCTTTGCAGAGTACACTAAGAGGTCATCAATGTAGACAATGTAGATATTTTTTTAGATTTTTCGAAAACCGCTGGGTTGATTTCGATAAAATTTTCATGGGACCATTTGGGAAGTATACCTTTTCCAACAAAAAAAGAATTTTTCAAATCGGTTCACAAGCGACGGAGTTATGCGCGAACAAACAATAAAAAAAAAAAAAAAACATAGTTACAAGCATCCGAATTGAGAACCTCCTCCTTTTTTAGAAGTCGGTTAAAAAGCGTCATTATGACTTTCCAATGGTCAACCACTGACCATTGAAAGAAATGGCATAAAATGGTAATCTCGTACATAATTACAACTGAATGACAGACGTATGCGGTAATCTGCTAAAATTTTGACATTTCCTTTGATCAGTGGACCTACCATTAGAACGTCATTGTGCTGTCATGTCATTGCTTTTAATAGCTCGGTTATTAAAAAGTATTACGAGATCATTGACCGACCAATGATCGATCATTATGAACTTAGCAGATTACGAACTTTTAGCAAAATGACAATGTGATCGTGTTGGAATGACAAAATTTATAAAAATAACAGACTTGGGGCCCTGACCCTTTCGTCATGCAAACGCTCAGCGCAATTTTAATGGATTATGTTTTATTATTTTTCTGGTTTTATTTTTGTTTTGTTGCTTTTTTATTGTCTGTGTCGCATAAATGTTTTATATAATATACTATTCTATTCTGAGCGTCTACAGAAACATCTGAACTATAAGAGGCACTTTTGGCCAAATCTCAAACAAAACCTCCGTGATCAATCCACACGACATAAACTTCATAACTAGGTAGCCAGACAAAAAACTAGGTTGAATGTCACACCCGGTCCCATTTGCATTCTAAATGGTAGCGGTGTGTTTTTGTTTGGCCGACAGATGGCAGTCGTTCATGACAGGCGGGTGTGCCGGCCATGTTACACGGTGCACGCTCGAATTGAGTTTGAACACCGAGTCTAACCGTCAGTTCGGAGTTATGGAATGATGTGTAACTGTGTTATGGGAAAATGGTTTTATTAGCTGATGTCTATTCGTCTGTCAGTATTTTTAATGTACCTACAGCTAATCTATACTAATATTATAAAGCTGAAGAGTTTGGTTGTTTGTTTGAACGCGCTAATCTCAGGAACTACTGGTTCGAATTGAAAAATTCTGTTTGGGTTGAATAGACCATTTATCGAGGAAGGCTTTAGGCTATATAACATCAGTAATAGGAGCGAAGAAAAAATGGAAAATGTGGAAAAAAACGGGGAAAATTATTCATCTTTGAGGGCTTCCGTTACGTGCGCTGCGAAAACGGTTCAAGATACCAAAAAAATATGTAGGAAAGAATTATTCCTCTTAAAATAATCTAAAAAAATGTCCGGGACAGTACATGTCTATCTTTTAAGATTAACTCACTAGAACCGTTTTTATGGTAATCAAATTTGGTCGAAAGGGATGAAAGTTTGTATTAAACTTTGTCAATTTTAAACCGATCGGGCTGAGAGTTACAAAATCGGGGTTACAGTAACTATTCCACGCGGACGAAGTCGTGGACAGAAGCTAGTACTTTATAGTTTACTAGCGACCCGTCCCGGCTTCGCACAGGTGCAATGCTGAAAAAAATATGTGTAGCGCGCACATCACTCTACTTTTTAAATACTCCGCCAACCGTCCTTGCGCTTCCACCAATCACAGCGCTTGCCGCTGACGCTTACATGTGGCCCCGCACGCTTTCAAGTTAGACTGAATGTTTAAATGTGCTACTAAAAGTTGTCATAACTGTTATTTCTGTTCTCAATATGGTTTAAATAAACTCCTCTGATCCATGTTTCAATGTTTCAATGTTTCAATGGTAAATATCAAATAATGTTTATTTACGACATCACATTAGAGACCTTTAAAATGATCAGTGTTTCTCTACTATGTATTATACATATAAACCTTCCTATTGAATAACTCTATCAATAAAAAAACGCATCAATATCCGTTGTATAGTTTTAAAGATCTAAGCATACATAGTGAATAAAAGCCAATGTTTACTTGACGAAGACAATTTATTTCAACATACACAAAGAGGTCATGTAATCGCGGAAAATCTTAACACCGCCATTCAGCGGCGTGACGTAAATGAACAACGCCATCTATCGATATTCAAAAGTATCAACTTGAACGTAAGATTGTACATTCCGCCCACTATGGACATAATGTCCATTATTCCCGCCCACCATGAACCAACCACATTCGAATAAATGGACTGTATGGTATAGTTAAAAAATCAAACAAGATTTAAGTCAGTAAGACATGGTGGCTAAGAACAAATTACACTAAACGTTACAAAATAAATCAAAAAACAAAACAGTATACAATAGTTTAAACAATCAAACAAAATGGTACCATACACATAACTGATCACTTAGCGACAGGTAACACACACAGTTTGGTTATTGGGCGTTTAAATGTGACTCCTTTACATTTCAGAGTGACTACTCTTGTAATATTGTCCAACCCAGGGTGTTTAGAAATGATTTTACCTAAAAGCCATTTGGCTGGAGGGAGACCATCCTCCTTTACTAAAACTAAATCTCCGATCTCAGGTTCAGGAGTTTTGTTTGCCCACTTATAACGATGTAAAAATTGACTTAAATACTCACTTGACCACCTACGCCAAAATTGTTGCAGCATTTTTTGAGTTAATTGCCAACGTTTCAATGACGAAAAGATGATGTTTCGTAATTATGCTCAGGTACTAGCATTAATGATTCACCTATTAAAAAGTGGCCTGGAGTGAGGGGTGTTGGGTCTTGCGAATTTGTGTTAATTTGTGATAGTGGTCGAGAGTTAAGGCAAGCTTCTATTTGATACAAAAGCGTCGATATCTCTTCGAAAGTAAGAGTCGCAGTACCTATCACACGTCTCAGATGATGTTTGGAGGACTTAATTCCAGCCTCCCATAGTCCGCCAAAATGCGGTGCATGGGGTGGAATAAAGTGCCAAGTGGTGCCGTTGTTTGCCAAACACTCGGCGATTTCCATCGTCAAGGTTGATTTTTCTTGTGCGAACAAGTCTCGGAGTTCGCGAGCGGCACCAACAAAATTCGTTCCGTTATCGCTGAATAAGTCAGCGCAATGGCCACGTCTTGCAACAAACCGTTTAAAAGCAGCAATAAACCCTTGTGATGTGAGATCACTCACCGCTTCCAAATGTACGGCTCTTGTAGCCATACATACAAAAAGGCATATATAACCTTTATAGGCCCGATGGCCTCTTCCTTTAGAAGTTCGAATCTGTATGGGACCTGCGTAGTCCACACCACTTCGATAAAACGCTCGAATTGGTGTAACTCGAGCTGAAGGCAATTGTCCCATCAGTTGGACCCTAGTCCGTGCAGCATAGCGTACACAAACAACACATTTAAGGACAACCTGTTTCGCTTGTTTCTTAGCATCAATGACCCAGTATTTAGTTCGCAGATAATTAATCATGAGCTGCGGTCCGCCGTGCAACGTGTTATGGTGAGTTTCATTTAAAACTAATTCAGTGAGGTGAGATTTTGACGGTAATATTATTGGGTGTTTTATTTCAGTTGTTATTTCTGCTTCCTCTAAACGACCACCAACTCTCAAGATACCTGAATCGTCTAGGAATGGAGTTAATGACGTAAGTTTGCTTTTCTTTTGTACTGTCCCCTTTTCTTTAATATCTTTAATCTCTTGCTGAAAACTCACTGTTTGACACTGTTTTACACAAATATGAAGAGCTTCATTCAATTCTATACTAGTTAACCATACAGGTAAGTTATGATCATGTACGTTTTTCAGCTTTTTAATGAATCTTTTGCAGTATGCTACAACTCGAACTAATTTACGAAGAGACGAGAACTTAGTCCACAACTGCAGCTGATCATTCTGCGTTACATGACAAACGTTTTTTGTTTTTTCTTCTATATTAGTGTCTGGTATTTGACTTTTATCTTGAGTTTCAGGTCTATGTTTCAACCATAATGGTCCTGTTTTCCACAGTTCAAACATCGGTAACTCTGACGGGTTAATTCCTCGTGACGCACAATCTGCCGGGTTATCAGCAGATGATACGTGTGACCATTGGTTCCTGTCTAGTATATTTAAAATCTCTGACACCCGATTGGCTACAAACGTTTTCCAACGCGTTGGGTGGCTGCTCAACCAAGCCAGTACCACGGTTGAGTCGGTCCAAGCACGTAGGTTAGTTTTTGGAACGTTTAACACTACCGATACTTCCTGTAACAATTTAGCTAGTAAGACAGCTCCACATAACTCAAGCCTTGGTATCGATACTTGCTTAATTGGAGCTACTTTGGTTTTGGAAGTTACCAGATGAACGTAGACGTTTCCTGAATCGTTAACAACACGTATATAAACCACAGCAGCATAAGCCTCACTTGATGCGTCGCTGAACCCATGAAGTTCCATGATGCTGTTTTCCTTGACATTAATCCATCGTGGCAGTCGACATTTGGTAAGTTCAACAAGTCCTGCACGGTAAGTAATCCACTCGTCTAATAGTATAGGTGGTAGCTTATCATCCCATTCTATTCCTGAAAGCCAAAGCTTTTGAATCATAATTTTAGCTTTTATGATTGCTGGTGCTATCCAACCCATTGGGTCAAACAACTTTGCAATATCAGATATTACTTTCCTTTTTGTTACAGGTTCCGAGATTGATGGTAGCTGAACGGAGTACTCGAAGTCATCGGTTCGTCGATTCCAGGTAAGTCCTAATATTTTGATTGTTTCACTTTCTTTTAGTTCTAGGTTGTTTGTTATGTTTTCTTTGCTTATTTCCTTATGTAATTGGTCATCATTGCTTGCCCATTTTTGCAATTCAAAGCCTCCTTTGCTTAGTAGTTTAGTAATTTCTGAGAATATTCGTATTCCTTCTGATACATTTTTACAGCCAGTAATGAGATCATCCATGTAGAACTCTTTTAATAACTTTTCAGATGCTAGTGGAAATTGGGCTCCTTCATCATAAGCGACTTGGTGAAGCGTTCTTACCGCCAGGTATGGAGCTGAAGCAGTACCAAACGTTAATCGTACTAAACGCAAATGTTGTATATCTTTTGCAGGGTCAGATCTCCACACTAAACGTTGATAATCTGCATCTTGGTCAGTCACTTTCACCTGTCGATACATCTTTACGATATCAGCTACTAAGCAAATAGGATGAAGCCTCCATCTCATAAGAATGTGCCTAAGATCATCTTGTAATCTCGGTCCTACCATAAGGTTACTGTTCAGTGAAACACCATTGTTATCGCGACTAGAAGCATTAAATACGATCCTGAATTTGGTTGTGGTTTTATCGTCTCTAACTACTTCATGATAAGGCAAGTAAACTGCTTCTGGATAATCAATTTCTTTTACAGGTATTATTTGCATATGACCGAGCTTTAAATATTCTGAAAAAACATCTGAATATTTAGTTTTTAAATCTGGTGATTGTAAGAAACGTTTTTCTAATGATAATAATCTCTTTATGGCAACATGGCGCGAATTGCTATATTTACTAATAGGGTCATTATCTTTAAAGGGTAACTTTACAATATACCTACCAGAACTATCGCGTTTGGTCGTTTCCACAAAGATTTCTTCACAACGTTTTTCTTCTGGAGTGAATTGATTTATACTTATATTAAAGTTATCAGATTCGAGCTCCCAAAATTGTTTAAGATTAAAATCTTCATTGCAAATGTTAGTATGCATGGTAATGATAGTACTATTGCAGCTCAAAGTATTGGTTTCACTATCACTCACTTTGCCAGATAAAACCCAACCTAACCTGGTGTTCTGTGCTATCGGTGTTCCTGGTGGACCTCTAATCAATCCTTCAGTTATAATTTGGTAATAGACTTCTGCACCAAGTAATAGGTCGATTTTATTTGGTATGTTAAACTTCGGATCTGCTAACTTCATAACTGGTAAGTTTGGCCACAGCTGAACGACGATTTGTCTTTCAGGTAGAAATGAAGTTAATTTTCGAAGAACGTATGTTTTGACTTTTACAATAAAGCTAGGATCCTGGAGAGATTGTAGTCTAATATAAACCACATGTTTACAATTGAGTGAAGCGTTGTCTTCACCCCCCACTCCAGTTATAACACTGTTGCATTTAATTCTCCTAAGCCCAAGTAATTGGACTGCAGACTCCGTTATAAAAGATGCCTGTGATCCCTGGTCCAATAGAGACCTCAGTGTTATATACGACCCTGTGTTAGTTTCTGCATTGACTAAGGCTGTTGCTAATACAACCTGACAATTTGTGTTAGACATACAACTGGTTATGTTCCTTACCTTGGTCTCGTCTTTTGATGTTGTTGCCGCTTCAACAACATTGGTGCTATCAACTGATTGCTTGTTTGGTTCATCAGTTGATTGGCTATTATTATTCGAATGCAGCAACGAATGGTGTTTCTTCTTGCAAATCCTACATCTTGTGGGCAAACGACACGAAGTTACCATGTGATTTGCGCCTAAGCAATTGAAACACAAACCTGAATTTTGGACAAAATTACGACGTGCTGACAACTCTTCCTTAGCAAAATCTTTACAATTCCCTATCTTATGGTTAGTATTTGAACAAAAGGTACATACAGACGTTTTATTCTCGTTTACATTTTTTACTAGATGATGTGACTTTGTGTTAGTACTCTTTACTGTTTTAGTGCATAAAAATTCAAGTGATCTAAATCTATGCTCAACAAAATCTAAAAATTTTTGTAAAGAAGGCAATTTCTTAGTTGAACTACAAATCTTAGCTTCCCATTGTTTGCGAGACTCATTATCTAATTTAGAACATAATATATAAATAACAATAAGATCCCAATTTTCGATATCAATTCCTTCATTTGTCAAAGCATTCAGACATTCGTTAGTTGTATCAAAAAGTTCTTTTAAAGAATTTGATGATTCAATCGTTATACATTTTTGATTAAAGAATCTTTTGAAAATACAATCTGTTATGAACTTCTTATTGTTAAATCTATGTTCCAAAATGTTCCAACTAGTCAAATAGTTATCACTGGTAATAGGTAGATGTCGCAACAGCTGTTCAGCTTCGCCGGTCAGATACGTTTTTAAATAATGTAATTTTTGCACATTATCTAATGATTGATTCTTGTGTATCAATGTTTGAAATAAATCCCGAAATGTTGTCCACTGAGAATAGTGACCCGAAAATGTAGGTATCGTTATTCTAGGCAATTTCACGCCAGTCTGAGTTATTGAATTACTGTTTTCCGTACAATCAGAAGGTGTTTTCTTATTAAAACGTTCTTTTAATTCAACTTTGTAGTCCATGTATAACTCTTCCGCCTGAATATACATATCACCTAAATGGTACTCTGACTTTTCGTATTCTTCCGTCCTAATCTCAGATATTAATTTGTTATGTGTTTCTTCAAACATCAACCACTGTTTTTCTAAACATTCCAACCTTGTTTCCACGTAGCTAACGGTAACCCTTTCTTTGGGAGACTTTTTGAAGTTGATGTATCCTCTTTGCATCTTTTTATTGATATCTACTTGCAATCTTAACAATGAATCCATTTTTATAGTGTTTTTCAAGAACTATATGGTTTAAATTACAAGTCCCAAATTTTGCAGAACTTGATATTTCTTAAAAATTTTACAAGTTGAAACAGTTGGTAAATTTTTCTAAGTGTTTGTAAACTCTGCCGAAATCGGGCATGGATTCCCCGTCTAAACACACTTTTGCATATAAATTTTACAAGTCCATTAGCTATGGTTAATTTAGCTAAGTTCTTTTTCACTAAATTTACTTGTAAATCACTAACTTTTTAAATGTTTTAGAGTACTCACAGTTTGTCCAAAGATTTGCACTTTCGTCACAACACTTTTTCACAACCCGCCGACAGGGGGCGCCACTGTCGCAATGTCCAACACTCAGGACTGCATCCGAAAAATCCGACTCGATTGACCATGAATAAAAGCCAATGTTTACTTGACGAAGACAATTTATTTCAACATACACAAAGAGGTCATGTAATCGCGGAAAATCTTAACACCGCCATTCAGCGGCGTGACGTAAATGAACAACGCCATCTATCGATATTCAAAAGTATCAACTTGAACGTAAGATTGTACACATAGGGACATACAGACAGCGGGAAGCGACTTTCTTCTATACTATGTAGTGATGACGAACTGATTTTGATATTATTATTGTATAGGGAATGTCTCGAAGTTGATCCTATTAAAGTGAGGATCTGATGATTGATCAAACTGAATAAAAAGAAAATCATCATTGCCCATTTGACGGTCTGATGATGTGACTTGAAGACAATAATTCAACTCCTCACCTCAATGGTGAGCAGTGGTGGCCGAGTGGTAAGTGCCCCGGCTTACGAATTGTAGGTCGCGGGTTCAAACCCAGCCAGGCGCATTACTTTGTGTAATTAACTTCATTACCACTGTTCACAGAACGGTGAAGGAAAACATCGTGAGGAAACCGGCATGTCCTAGAACCAAAAATTCGAAGACATTACTGTGACATTCACCAACCCGCACTGGGCCCGCGTGGTGGATTACGGCCCATTCCCTATCCTGGAGAGGAGGCCTGTGTCCCATGGCAGCTGTGGGAACGTTAAAAAGCTGATTATGCTTATGCTATGCACCTTAATGGATCACAATCGTTCTACAGTACATTCAGTTATTTTCCAATGCTGTGGAATAAAAATATCTCTGATTTATTACGTCCGTCAGTTAGACTATAGAAAAATATTGAACACGTATTTTTTCCTTTATCAAATCTATAAAAACTGACAAAGATACAAAGCATCAAAGATCAGGAGTGGGGGCTTGTGACGTTACGGCTCGCTAAAAATTGTAGCGAGTAGTGACGTCACACGAGTTTTCAACGCTCTGTATCGGCTTCATTTTTTGTTTACGTGAAAAAAGAAAAAATACGTGTCCAATATTTTTTGGAAATCTATCTTACGGACTAATTAGATTTTTTTAGTCAACTACCCTATTTTAATCCAAACGGAACAGCCATGGACAAAGACCCCTTTGCCGCTCAATGCCACCATGTACCAACAGTTCAATGAAGAACTAACCAAACACGGAGTGCGCCCGCATTCAATATGCAATTAGTCGTGCTAGGCTGTAAATATGGCATCAGAAAATTCGTCCGCATCACTATGGACTGGTAGTGAGCCCAAAAGCTTGGCAGTATTGCCACGTTATATGGCAATGCGTATCCTCTATCGAAGTAAAAGCCAGCCCTTGGGTCTGCGACTATTGAAATCGGAATATAGTTTCAATTGGTATTTGTGTTGCCTAGATACAGATATATATATATATATATATATTTAGGGGGCCTTGCCTCAAAAGGTTCTCAAAAGAAAAAAATAACCCGTGTGTATAATTACTTCTTCATTTATTTGGTAAGGCACACTAGTATATAGCTTTTTTCTTTTTCCCACATTGAATAAAAAAAAATCCACACACGGGAATGATCCCCATCATTCCCGTGTCGGATTTTTTTTCTACTACTAACTTTCAGGTTTTGTTTATAATTGTCTTTTTAACAATTGTATCAATCTTCAGCTTGTTGCGAATTTATGTAATTTCACCGTAATTTGTTGGTCTAATTTGACCGGACTATGATAGTGAATCCAAAACAAATAAGCTGCTAACCCAACGAAATAATTCACACGTCAAAAAGACCTCCCTATTTCAAAAACTATTAAACACTATGTTACTTCCAAGTGATGGCACTGGACATAAGTTTTTCCATTAATTTCGGAACTCGGTGTCAAAAAACGAAGAAAGTATAAAATATATTTCACATCCAATAGAACATAATCTTAGTATTTACAAAATACAACTAAAGAAGATATAATATAGAAAATATATATATGTACAAGCGGAGTAAAAAGGCGAAAAGACTCATAGGGCATTGAAATATTCGTCCACATCGCTGTCAATGGGAAAAGTGCCCAGAACACTGGCCGCATTGCCACGTTAAATGGCAATGCTGATTCGTTGACCAAAGAAAAGGCCAGCCCCTTGGTCACGTGAAGAGTCAACGAGTTTTTCCTGTACCAGGGCACTATGAGCACTTCGGTAGTGCCGTTCTTGGCACTACAGCATGTATAGTCAAGTGCACTTAACTCCACAAATGTTGACGTTGATGAAGACAACGCCGTGTCACTGTGCAGGGAGGGGCTTAGGGCAGTGACGGGTTTGTGAAAAGTTTGAAGCGATTTTCAAGGGTTCAATAGATAACCAAAATTCACATATTTAATCGCTGCTGACTAAAGTGATTTCTATATCACATGTTGATGTTGTTGTTTTGTTACTAACTAACGTTTGCGTCAAATGGCTACAATCAAATATGTTATTATTATGCTATGGGATGGATATGCATGCATGAATAGGCCGTTCACAGAATAGCGTCACCGTGTGAAAAAATATCTGAGGTAGCGATATCGTGTAGCGGAATTTGTTCGAAAGAGTCACCGCGGCTCTGGGACGTAAAGGGCACTAGGAGAAACACGGGTGGGTTTTAGTCAGTAAGAGTCTGACACTCCCTTCCGCTCCGCCCAGAGCGGGAGAAGTCATTTCAGGGTTTTCCATCTTGAAAAAAAAAGAAAAGTTAGCGATATCGTAGAATCGGTAATTTCATAAAATGTTCAACTCAAATCTACCCAAGACGAGAGACTATTTCTATTTACGGGGCTTAAAATACCCTTAACCTAAACGATATCCAACCAACACATTTGTCTAGCTGTTCAATAAACGCCGAGATGAAAATTGAGCCGCTGATAAAAGGGCACAGTTCTGGCGGCTGGTAGAAACTGGATGCGAGAAGCCAAAAATAGATCTAAGTGGCGTGCAATTGGAGAGGCCTATGTCCAGCAGTGGACTGCAACAGGCTGTTGATGATAATGATTGATGTTCTATGAAAAGGCTAGGCCGCTAATGAAAAGGCTGATTAAGCAAGTTGGTTTCACACATCTTACTATAATTAAGCAAAATTTCGCTGTTTTCTTACGGTTAGCATCACTCCATTAAAACTCGAAGACCAAAAAATAACACGCAAACGACGAATCAGATATGCAAGTTGAAATTGGATTAGAGTTTCCCACAAGGCAACTTGTTACACAGCCATCCTTGAAAAGGATTTTCCTTCCGATCCTTTTGAAAACGTAAATACAACACCACTTGCAAGGAAACTTTTGACAGTGCTAACCATAGAGTAACGAGAAGCGTCAGCGGCCACAGCTGGAACATTGCTCGCTTAGCAAAATCTTTTTTACAAAAAAGATAAAATAACTTTAATTTCGGAACTCAGTGTTCATAAAACGAAGCAACAACCAAAAATCGCCAACTTCTGAAATTTAAGTTATTTTAGAATTTATGCGCTTTTTTATTTTTGTGCGTTTGAAACTGGTGTAAACAATAAACAGACATCCGAATGCAAAACCCGGAAGATTTTCTATCATTTATTGAAGAATTCGTTTCCTATCTTCGTTTTTCATCAGATCTTGTCTAAATTAGAAAGGCCACCTCGAAATACTAAGATACTCTTTCAAACCATCGTATACAGTTTTTTTTTTTATTTTACATCGACAAGTAAGAAGGAAAATATAACGTAGAGAACACAATATAGTAGAAACCACGTATTATTAGTGATAATTTAAATACTAGTCGTCAGATCTCACTCATGGAATCACATGAGAAGCATCAGCTTTCGAATATAAAAAATCATTACACCCAGTAAAATGTTATGAGGTACGTAACACACACAAAAAAGTCAACATGAGAAGTTCCTCTCATTAGAAAGTCAATTAAAAAAAAATACAGTCGACTAGAGAAGATTTTTTCCCTCCTTTTTTGGAAGTCGGTTAAAAATACCGCCCAAGTCATTCTGACTAGCTTTACAGTATTGAAGCTATTGTATGTGATGTTAATGTTGTGCTTAGATGGCTGTAGAATGAAAGACGACCTAACTCAGAAATTGCAATTTTTGGTAAATGAGCAAGAATTAAAATTTTTAACAAAAATTGGGTAAAAGAAACAAATATTTCCCAAGACCTACATATGTATGTATAAGCTGTCTCTTTCCCAATTATTTTTCATTGGATTTTAGAGTATACTAGCAGCACCTCGCGGTTTCACCCGCATTATTCCTTTTCCCGTGGCAATAAAGGGATAAAATATAAACTCCACAATAACGTAGCTTTCTACTAGTGAAATAATTTGGTAAATCCAGAGATTACCCCTTACAACGTCACAAACTCACAAACGTTACCTCTTTATAATATTATTAGTATAGATATAATATTTTTATAGCAAGATCACAAGAAACAGTAATTTTGACTTAAGCCTCTTTCATTCTGAGAGTGTGAAATAGGTATTATTAAATAAAGTTTTGACAAGGCCTTTACAAATCTTGTAAAGGCGATGTCAAAACTTTTCATACAAATCGAGTGTGTCGGTAAATGTCACCATTTACTCATGAGACTGACAGCCGGTGTCAAGCCTGTCTGGGGCCATGACAGTTGACGTTTGTGATCGGCACGTATTGTGCGGGGGTAATATATTTTGTAAAGGCATTCATGGCATTTTAATATCTTTTTGAATGGTACCGGTAACTCAAGGAAATTGACGGCCTATGACAATTCCGGCAGCGGCTATGATCACCGCGTATTATTTTGTATAGAGTACAGCGGCACTAATTTTATTAGTAACTAGATTCTGCCCGCGACTTCGTCCGCGAGGATAGATGATATAGTTACTAACCCCCGATTCTTTGTGATATTTATTCGTTTTTGGGAGAAGTGGTGGGAGGCGCCCGACTTGACGGCACAGTGGTGGCATGCGCGTGAGCTTCGCGCAGTACTGGACAGTATTTGGAGATTGCAACATTACTTTACTTTACTTTTCTAAAATATTTTTTTTTTCTAAAATAAAAGTAGCTTAAGTTACTCATTATTACATCACATAATATATCTGCCAATATAAGTCCCGCCAAAATCTTTCCAGCCATTTCAGAGATTAGCCGGAACAAACAGACAGACGGACAAACATTAAAAAAAAATATTATTTTGGTGTACCTATGTACCGTATATATTTATATATGCATGTAGTAAAAAGCGGTTATTTCAATATTACAAACAGACGCCCCAGTTTTTGGTTTTATTCGTTACAAACATACAACAATACAAATGTTTCCTCTCAGCTGACAGCGGTTTTTTCTGCGTTCCGTTTGGGTACTAGTCTAGTATATTTTGGGGATAGATTTCCGCACTTAGTACTGATGTTGGACGATTGTGCATGAGCCATGGCGTCCGTTACTCCAACCTGTCAACCTCCTTCCAGAAGCATATTAGTCCCCCCGATCGGATACTATTCCAAGAACGTACAACAAAAACAAAATCATCCAAAGTACCAATCTAGGACTAGGTCCACTCAAGTCGCATCCATATTCGTTTAGACGTTGAGGTGTGATTTATCTCTATAATTTATGCAACACTAGCTGTCCGCACAACTTCGTTTGTGTCACATTTTTCATGACTGCTCCGCTCCTATTGGTCTTAGCGTGATGATATATAGCCTATAGCTTTCCTCGATAAATGGGCTATCTAACACTGAAAGACTTTTTCAAATCGGACCAGTAGTTCCTGAGATTAGCGCGTTCAAACAAACAAACAAATAAACAAACAAACTCTTCAGCTTTATAATATTAGTATAGATTGTATTAGTAAGATAAGATGGTATCCCCATGCGCCGGGCGTGCCGTTCTAAGCTCTGTGACGCAAACAAATCTAACTTGAAACTTACTTGACGTGTATATTGTTCTTGAGTCCGGGCCTGTGTTTAATCTAACGTCTTCCACTTGATAAGCCTCTCGCGTATTTTGAGGCCTTAGAATTTAATACCTTGCTGCATTGATTATCGTGTGGTACAACGAGATTTGTCCGTGAAGGGGTTAAATTTGGCATAGAATTAAAGCTTTAAGTAATGATTTTTACCAAATCGTTGTTTCAATCATCTCTGCTAAGCTCTGTCGTCGTAGCTAGGTTTAAGGAGGAAATTTCATGAAATGGAAAATTCTACGATAGACAATTTTTTCGTCACATGGCTTCGATATTCAAGAATATCTAAGATGTAAGATGTTTTTTTTTTGGATGGGAAATCGTCGAATGACTTCTCCCGCTCTGGGCGGAGCGGAAGGGAGTGTCGACTCTTACTGACTAAAACCCACTCGCGATCCTTCTTGTGCCTTTTGCGTTCCAGGGACGCGGTGACTCTTTTGAACAAATTTCGCAACCCTAGCAGGAAGGTGTATGATCATAGATTCTGCTGCTTTGATCGTCCCTGTTAGCTGGGTTTCTTCAAATATACTACCTCACTAAAATCTTAAATTAACTCAATAATTCACAGTTTTAATTCAATTATATTATTTGCACTAGAGTGTTATTATGAATTGCCGACCGGCAACTTATCAGATACACCGCTTGTTACAAGCTATAAATAGCAAACCGACTTTTAAATTAATCGTATGATATTCTGTGATAAAAAAATAAAATATCAGCCTTGGGTAATTTAGAATCACACAACAGTTCGCGGGGATTGAACTGATTGAACTTCCAAATAAAAACTATTAATTCATGAAGTAAGTTAATAGTAAAAAAATAAGTATTCGCTATGTTCACTCACGAGTCACGACGTCGTACGCTTTAAATTAACAGCCCAAAACTACTTCTTTAAAATTCCAAAGAGATGGCTGTCTAATTTCGCGGTGTATAAATACAGAAGTTGATAGCCAAGCAAACATTTCGGCTAAGTCTACACAGAGGAGCGCCAAGTCAGCCAGCTGAAACTTACCCCACACTGGAGTTCGCTGGTTAATTAAAAACCTATCTTGACGTTAAAAATCACAAAAGCTTTTTGGTGAGGCCTTAGCGTTTGCGTTTAAGCAATTTTCGTCTAGCATTATGTACACACTTATTTTACCTGGGTTATAGAAGTCTGAGAACCATTTCTTGTATATTTTCATCTATTTTAATACAAGAAGTGCCACATCATCTTCGTCTCAATCTGCCAGAAATACTTCTGTTTTCCCTAAATTTGTCATGTCTTGTTTTTACAGTCGTCGACAAGAAATTGCGACTTCGATTTTGATTTTTTCTTACTGATATTTCTCCGTGCATCGGAAATCTCGTTTAGCCATTAGTCCCCACGGTCATTTAAATATCTTTGCAGGAGTTAACCATTGGGGCGCCACCAATGTGGCGATATGTCCCCTCTTTGAGGAGTGGTTGGAGAGGTGCCATGGCGTCCTCACCTTCCGCTTGACGATGGTACCTGCGGTAAGATATTTTTAACTGTCAACACTGTGTCGATCGCCCGGAGGACACAAGGGAACTTACGTTGGAGGTCTGCACTGATTGGGCGAAGGAACGCTGTGTCCTCGTCGAGGCGATCGATTGCGGCGACCTCTCGCTTCCGGCCCTAGTTCAATCCATGGTCCGAAGCAAGGAGGCATAGGAAGCGGTCACCTCCTTCTGCGAAGCAGTTATGCTAGGGAGAGGAAAACCTCACCTCCCAACCACGGTAACAGAAGAAGACACCCCGGGTGTCGGGAGCCACCGGCCTGGTTCGACGGCACGTCGTGTTCTACGCGTGCCTCAAAGGTTGCGAGATTTGTTCCAAAGAATCACTGCGGCCCTGGAACGCAAAAGTCATTAGGAGAAACACGGGTACGTTAAAACCTACCCGTGTTTCTCCTAATGGCCTTTGCGCCCAGAACGGAGTGTCAGACTCTTACTGACTAAAGTCCACTCCGTTCTGCTTCTGCCCAGCGCGGGAGAAGTCATTTGATGATTTTCCATCCAAAAATAAAGTCGTAAAGCGTAGTCAGAAGCCAGAAAATCTGACACCAGTAGTTAAGTTAAGTTACCATGGATTTTCGTGTTGCCCAGTTGAGTAGATTTGTGAGGTGTCCTTCAAAAAAACTCTCATTCAGCTTCCGTAGACTGGAAGCAGAGCCCGAAAAATACGGAAAATGTTAGGCAGACGATAATTATAAACAAAGCAAAATATCACAAAACCATAAAACTTGATCCTAAAGAAGTAAAACGTTTAACATGCAGATGATGGTGGATCCAACAAACTATAATTCATGGGAGAAAACTGTAGAGTTATCACAAACTATGAAACTCGTTTATGGTCGGGTGTTTGTTCGCGAAAGTTATACCCATCTTGCATAAATGCGCACGACTGGCTTTATAAACGATGTGACTTAAAAGTAGGATTCACACAATAAACGAGAATGTAGATATATGTACATAGTTCGTTTCAAAACCGAAAAAGTCACTGAAGTGGAACTTGGCTCACATCTGCTTCATATTGTGAGAGCAATTTGAAAGAAAGAAAGAATAATTTTTAGAATTTTTTTAGGACTCGACAAAACAAATAAATAAATGGAATGTTTAAAAAAAAAGTAGTTATTAATTTAAACTAGGCGAGGCCAGAAAAGGTTCATATCTCAGTATATGCTCCGATATTAGGAAAAAAGAATATATCACAGCGCTGATGTTCCGATAAGGCGTGTGATGCCACGGATACACTTACGGAACCCATACCTACTAAAATTAATAATATTAATATATTTTAAATAATAGTTATAAACGTACATATGTAAGACAAATACACAAATAACAAAATAATAATTCAACATTGTACAACGCTCAATGGTCCAGTGGTCCAGTATCATTTGTCGATGTCATAAACAAATGATGGAACGCGCGGGCGCAGTGGAAGTATTATGGTCGGCTGTCAAAATGAAAGACTGGTAAAAACACTTTTTGTTTTTCACTTTTTAGTGGTACACCCCCTCCCTTCACCTAAACGAACCCCTCACAGCGTACACGTTATAAATTGGTGTAAACAATAAACAAACATGCTATTTCAGTAATCCCCAAAGATTTGTTATCATTTATTGAAAAGTTCCGTTTCCTATCTCTGTTCTTCATCAGATCTTCACCAAACTAGAAAGGGACCACCTTGAAATACTAAGATGCTTTTCCAAACCATCGTATACAGTTTTATTTTTTCATTTTACTTCGACAAGAGTGAATGAAAACATCATCAATTTAGTCAAAGCCAGGCATTATTAGGGATAACTCAAATATCAGTCGTCAGATCTCAATCAAATTTAAATGGGACCACACAACAAGCACCAGCTTTCGAATAAAAAAGAATTATCAAAATCGGGACAGCCAGAACAAAGTAATGAGGTAACACACACAAAAAAAAAATACAGTCGACTTGAGAACCTCCTCCTTTTTTGTCGGTTAAAAATAGTATGAGTCAACAAAAATGATATACATACTTAATATGATAGTCTCGAAATCCTTACGTATCATGTAGGTAAATACCGCATAATCAAAAATTCTGAACCGTGGGGATGAATAACTTATATTACCTATATCAAAACCCTAGGTATGTCTATCCAGGCTGTATTTTATGTAACTAAACTGTACGAGAGACTGTAAAAGCAAGTGAGTAGTTACCTAAACAAATAATTGCTCTATGTTTAATTCCGTGCTTCCTTGCATTAATAATAATTTATTTAATTCATACATAGTCAGATATATTATTTAATAAACTATTTAATATTATTTAATTTAATTTGTGACATTGGTTAGGTAACTAACCTCAAATGTCATAAATTTCAAATTTCATCAAGATCAATTCAGTAGATTTTGCGTGAAAGAGTAACAAACATCCATCCATCCATCCATACTTACAAACTTTCGCGTTTATAATATTAGTAGGATATTACAGTATGTTAGCCTAGCTAGCAAACACTTGGAATTAACTTAGCTTAGACTACTAAAAGTATAACCTTTCTTTTTCTCGGTTAAAAAGTGCACCCAACCGCGTTAATCACTCAGTTCGAACAATAAAACCAAATTTAAAATGTCGTAATAATAATTATGATCACGGAATCACTAGTCGAGACCGATGAATATAAAAGAGTAATAATAATAAAAAAGTACACTCTATTACCCTGGACATAAAGCCGAGTTTTTTACGTCCTAAAACCCTCTGTTATAGTGTATTTAAAAAGTTGCCGTCATTACAGTCAACGTCGAAATTATCTTGCCAACTTTAAATTGAGGAAATTCGTAGGTTTGTTCGGGGTTTTTATTATTCTGTTTGGTTTATTTTTGTGATTGAAGATGACGTGGTGTTTTTGCTTTGGGAGCTGGTAAAGTCAGAGGTGCGTATTTATACACAGTGATTGGTAATTGAGTTCGTTCCATCAAATGGGATGTTCTAGTGTCAATATGCAATGATAACTCGATACCTTTGTATGAAATTGGGTTGTTTTAGGAATAATTAAATCTTGTTTCAAGAAATTTTCATGGCTTAAAAAAGAAAATTCTTCTGGTAAACAAACAGTTATACAAACATGATACAATGTGTTTAAAAATACTAAATAACTAACATATTATTACATATATGAAGCAGAAGCCCAAGAAGTTATTTTAAACACAACAGAATATTTGTGGGATACAAAAAACATACATTAAATTTTTTATTTTAACTAACTACATAAAATACAATTAAAATCGAAAATCAAAAGCCAAAATTAAAAATATTTTAAAATTAAAACTATAAATTAAAAGGATACATTGAAATAAAAATTAAAGCTACGAACAAAGTGAAATAATAATTAAATAAAAATTAATTGTGAAAAGAATAAAATCATAATAATAATTAGGAAAATCATAATCAAAATTAAAACAACAAAAAAACCTTAAACTAGTTAAATAGGAAAGTGATTTGCGGATTTATTCGTTCATGTTTTTACATATGTAAATGGTCGATTTATTATTCACAGTGGAAGTGATTTCTTAACATTCGCAATTTTCGGTCAAAAAACCATCGAATTCAATCAAATCAATCCTTTGGGTAGGTTTTGAACTTAACAAACCTAGCTCAAATATGGTAAAAGTGGCGGGATATTTTATTAATAAGGCTATGATTATAACGCTTATTCCATGGCCCCACCCTTACATTCTGATCACGTAAGAGAGTTGAAAGTTGGCGGGTTTGGCCGACTTTTATTAAGCACATTGTTGCGATAGTTCAAGTTTAGAAAAGTAATAGGAAGCGTTACTTTACTTATTTGATCCTTATCTTTGAGCTTAACTTGTGGGGTGGGAATCTTTTTCTGTATTTCTTCGAAAGTCCTGGCTGATTTTTTTTTATTACAAGCCTTTCCTTTGTCTTTAAAAAACTAGCTGCAACCCGCGGTTTCAGACGCGTAGTTCCTGTTTCCGTGGGAATTGCGGGGATAAAATATAGCCTATGTTACTCGCTGATACTGCAGCTTTCCATTGGTTAGAATATAATTAAATTCGGTCCAGTAGTTTTGGAGCTTATTTGGTACAAACAAACAAAAAATCTTTCCTCTTTGTAATCTTATAAAAATTCTCGTGTCACAATGTTAGTTACCATACTCCTCAGAAACGACTTGACCGATTATTATGAAATTTTATATGCATATTCAGTAGGTCTGAGAATCGACTACTATCTATTTTTATTATAAGGGTTGTCCACTCCTAACATTTTTTATTTTATTTTATATGGCAAAATAACATTTGCTGGGTCAGCTAGTATTAGTATGGGTTGCGGAATTTGTTCGAAAGAGTCATCGCAGCCCTGGAACGCAAAGGGCACAAGAAGGATCAAGGGTGGGTTTTAGTCCCCCACCGAATGTGTCTCCACGTTGTCGTCGTGGTGGGGCTTGAGCGTCCCAATGATCTTGCGAGCTTTCCCGGTAGAGCCACTCATGCCGGAAGGTCGCAAGTGAGGGATCAGACCAAGAGAGACACACGCTTGCTCGCTGCTCTCTGGTACGCGTCTGATCATCAGACGTGACTGTGAGAGCAGCGAGCAGGTGGAGAGGTGAGGTTAGGAGAGAGGGCCCTGAGAAGGGGTGGAGCGAAAAGGGACCGCACCCTTAAAAGGAACAAAAAATGAAAAAAGACGATTGCAAAATGAGTCCCCAGGTGGGTCCCGACTGCTCAGCGGTCGGGGAATCCCACCCCGCTTCGGCGGGCTGCCCTCCGTACTCTGGGGTGGGCACCAACCGTCTTCCGCTTGCCAGTGGCAACAAGAGCCGAGGAGGCTCAGAATCGACGTCATCCGGATCCGCCTCCTTCAAGGAGCTGATGGCGTTCGGTTGTGATGCGGGGAGTTCGCCTGAGCGCCGGGGAGGTGCAGGGTCAGATTCTGGCTCTGGACTTGACCTAGTAACGGTCAGCTCGGCGGGCTCTGGAGACAGAGGAGGGGGGGCCGCTGCGGAGAAGTTCTTCCGCAAGCGACCCAGACGGGAGGATGACAAGGAGTCGTCCTCCGAGGGCGAGTTTGCCTCCGCCCGAAAAATCCCCACCGCAAGGCGGGGCAGGGGCAGTGAGGCAGGGAGGGGGCTGGCTCCCTCTACCCGGGAGGCGGGCCGTCGGGCCGAGAGGTCGGTGGAGGAGGGGCGTCGCCCTGGAGGGAGCGGTCGTGGGGCTCCCTCTACTCTTCCGCCCCCTCTCGACTCTGACGACGAAGAGTCCTCGAGAGAGGAACCGCCCGCTGCCGAGGAGCAGAGGGCCCAGTTCGAAGAGGTAGTGGAGGCCGCGATCCGCGCTGTGGCCTTCAAGAGGAAGCAGTCCTCTAAGAGGGAAGCCATCAGCGCGGCCAAGGCCTCCATTTTGGCGGCAGCGGCGGCCAACAACGGCGGGTCCGGAGAGGCGACAGAGTTGCGGGCGGAGGTCGCCCGCCTCGCGGCCGTAACGGAGCGACTCATAGCGGAGAATGAGTCGCTCCGGAGGGACCTGGCTGGCATGGCCAGGGCGGCCTCGGAGGAGCCGCAGGGGGGGCCGAGTCCGGCGGCGCTGGAGGGGAGCCAAGTGCTGAGCCAGGTGCGGAGCCTGGTGCGGCAGGAGCTGGCTCCCTTCCGGAGGCAGGTGTCCGTCTTGGAGGACATGATCCGGCGTCCCCCGTTGGCGGCGGCACAGAGGCCCCCGGGACAGCAGAAGGCGGCTTCGTACGCAGCCGTGGTAGCTGCTGGCCCGGGAACGTCCGGCCGGGCGAAGGCCAAGGCGGGAGCCGCGCCAGCGCCTGTGACGCCGGCGCCCGCGACGCCGGCGACGACCAAGTCGGCCCCGGCGAAGAGGGGTAGGAGGAAGGCTGGAGGAGGAGCGGCTAAGGCTGCAGCGCCAATGGTGCCGCAGCCGCCCCCACCCCCACCCTCGGACCCTCCTGCGGCCGAGGCCGAGTGGCAGGTTGCTGGCCAGAAGAGAAAGGCCAAAGAGGCGGCCAAGAAGAAAGCGAGGAAGCAGCGGCGGAAGGCCAATGCCATTGCGGCGAGGCTTCGCGCCCCGAAGTCCGCGGCTGTAGTATTAACACTGCAGCCGGAAGCGGAACAGAGGGGCGTGACTTACCTCGCCGTATTGAAGCGGGCGAAGGAGGCGGTGAGCCTCCAAGAGCTGGGCATCAGCGGGGGCATCGGGGTCAGGAGGACCTTGACCGGTGCCCGGAAGCTCGAGCTCGCCGGAGCGGAGAGTGGCCCGTTCGCGGACGCCCTGGCCGAAAGGCTGAGGGCGGTCTTACCCGCGGACGAGGTCCGGGTGTCCAGGCCGACTAGGCGCATTGACATGCGCATAGTGGGCCTGGATGACTCCGTGACGGAGGAGGAGGTTGTGGCCGCCGTCGCCAGGACTGGGGGGTGCTCTGCCGAGCTCGTCAAGGCGGGCACCCTCCGGCCTGACAGCACGGGCATGCAAACCCTTGTGGTGAGCTGCCCCGTGACGGCGGCCAGAACTGTGTCGGAGGGCCGAAGGCTCTTGGTGGGATGGGTGTCTGCGCGGGTAAAACTGCTGGAACCCAGGCCTCTGAGGTGCTACCGCTTCCATGTGGGCAACCACACGGGAGCTATGTGCCCCTCGGAGGTGGACCGCAGCGGTCTTTGTTTCCGCTGTGGTCAGCCCGGTCATCGGGCCGGCTCGTGTGAGGCCACGCCGCACTGCAGTGCATGTGCGGCTGCTGGCAAGCCGGCCGAGCACTGGGCTGGGGGAAGGGCCTGCGCGCCATCCGCCCCGACCAGGGGCAAGAGGTCCGCCGCCGCCGCCGCCTCTGCCGCCGCCGCGGCTTCCGTCGCCGCTTCTGCCGCTTCTGCTGCGGGTGCTGCGACTCCCAACGCTCGGGAGGGTGCTGAGATGGAGTGCCAGTAATGGTCCCATTTCGGCCTCCTCCAGAGACAAGTCGGCCGCTGTGCTGCTGCGCAGTGGCTGATGCCTGGGGACGGTGAGCGTGGGTGGCTCGCCGTCCGATACCAGGTTGAGTCGACGACGCGTTGTGTTCCACGCGCGCCGAAGGAGCCGTCAGCACCAAGGACGGGACCCCATAGGGTCGGTGCCTGCTAGGGTTGCGGAATTTGTTCGAAAGAGTTGCCGCGGCCCTGGAACGCATAGGGCACAAGAAGGATCACGGGTGGGTTTTAGTCAGTAAAAGTCTGACACTCCCTACCGCTCCACCCAGGGCGGGAGGGGTCATTTGATGATTTCCCATCCAGAAAAAAAAAAAAAAAAAAAAAAAAGGGTGGGTTTTAGTCAGTAAGAGTCTGACACTCCCTTCCGCTCCGCCCAGAGCGGGAGAAGTCATTTGATGATTTCCCACCCAGAAAAAAAAGCTAGTATTAGTATAGATTATTCAGTCAGGTCTTGGTAGTGTATCTGTGTATGTATGAGATTGGTAGATCGACATTACAGTAACTCAATTTTGGGCAAAGATCTGAGCCATAGCCTTAGACTCTCACCAGTGTGTTGTCTTCTCCAACTATGTCGTCACGCCATCATTTCCTAGGTGTGTAACTACTCTGGCCAATGCCATCCCAAGACAGTGCTAACATACCGAGTTTCCTCCATGCCCCAGAAAGTGCGTTAAGCCGTTGATCCCGGCTGTCATTTGTAGATCTTTGACAGTCGATACGAACTCTCACAGGCCAATAAATCTGACTCCAGTCTTATCAACCCTGTGAATGGGTATTTGAGGTCTGGTTGGAAGCTGCTGTACGTAAAATACTGGTATTCAGCTGGATCCGGTTTGATTGGAAGTCAACCCCAATATAGTTGGGGAAAGACTTGGCGTATGAATATGATACAAAAGATAGTGTTAAGTTAGGGCTTGCATTGATACGCGGCATACGCTGCCAGAGTGTGCCGCTTGGGAGGGGCCGCGGCGTGACCTCATCTCTGTGGCAGGTAGTGACCTCTCGCTACCGGCCGTAGTTCAATCTATGGTCGGCGGCGAGGAGTCCTGGGACGCGGTGGTCTCCTTCTGCGAAATAGTTATCTCGCAGAAGGAGGCTGCGGAACGGGAAAGGGACATCTCGACCACTCTCCCCATTCGCAGCAGGTGCATCGAGCGACGGAGGAGGCATACGCTGCCCTCTTCCGGCCCCCCTAACTGGGTCCAGGGGCGGCGGACTTGGGGACGTCTGTCGCCCCCCTTTCATCCGGACCCGATGTGGTGGCGCGTGGTGTTCCCGTGCGCCCCTCTCTGACGTCGCGGCGGGAGTCAAACACCTCACTCCCTCCGCAGACACGAGGTGGCCCGCAGAGGCGTGCCGGCACCAGCCGGGGATTACGGATGTCGCATATGTTCCCGCGATCCCCGGCGTAGGTGAGAGATGGAACACCGGGGTGGTTTTAGTCAGTAAGAGTCTGACAGACCCCTCCGCCCGCCCCAGGGTGGAGGACATCCATGAGGATTTCCCCCCGTAAAAAAAGGGCTTGCATTGCTATGCGCTGCTGTTTGACAAAGATCGTGTCGTTGCTACGTCGTAGCTGATTAGGCTACGGCAACGTAGCGGTACGAGCTACGCCGTCGTAGGCGTGCTACGGAACGCAGCATTTGTGTGTAACTACTGAAGGTTGTGGCATCTGTATACTTTGTATGGCAGATTTGCGAACTTAAAGTGGGCTTAGGCGGTTCACATTTACAGGTACCCGGGTACCTGGTAGGTACCGTATTTTTTTTTTGGATGGGAAATCATCAAATCACTTATCCCGCTCTGGGCGGAGCGGAAGAAAGTGTCAAACTCTTACTGACTAAAACCCACCCGTGTTCCTTCTTGTGCCCTTGCGTTCCAGGGCCACGGTGACTCTTTCGAACAAATTCCGCAACACCCGGTAGGTACCTGAAGTCTCTTTCTTGATTAGAAGAAAACGGTAAGAGATAAATTTACCTAGAAAAATATGAGGATCCCTTTTGCAAGGAACAATATATCGAAAAGAAAAACAAAAAAAAAAAAAACTATTTGAATAGATAGGTGTCAGTAGTTTTTATTATAAATGATAGCAAATTACAAATGAGAAAAAGTATTTTAAACTGTGAAAAATTGACAGTCTTCTTTACAACAGCAGTTTTTACAGACTGGACGTTCATCTGTTAGTATCTTGTTTAAATACCTATGAATGACATTCCTTACTTATCTATATATTTGTATGCCACAAAGGCCGAACATGATGGATCTTTTTTTTATGACCAACCTGCTTGCCTTATATGTATACTCATGTTTCTACAAATAAATGTCTTATCTTATCTTATCAGCTACCTACTATCACCCTCAAATATGGCCACGTACATTTAAAACACGCTGATAATGCGTAGGACATTGTTGTCACCTAAATAGAGAAAGTACGATTATGTTTCACTAGATTAGCTTATTTTTAGACGTCAATTTGTAAACTGTAACAATATATTTAGAGAGCAAATATATTTTCGTAACCTATCTTAATATTATAACGTGAATGTGAGTTTGTTTGTTGCGCTTTCACGCCTAAACCACTAGACCAATTTTAAAAATTATTTCACCAATAGACAGCTACATTATCAGCGAGTAATATAAACTATATTTCATCCCCATATTCCCACGGGAACGGGAACTGCGTAAGTGAAACCGCGGGACGCTGCTAGTAAAGAATATAAAACAATCTTTCCGTCTATCTGCTTTTGTCTAGATCTCCGTTTGCCTTCGTCTATGTCTCCATTTACTTCTTCCAAACGACGTGATTGAATTTGATACGGTTTTTCTTAATATAGATAAACGAAGGCTTTTGTTTATTATTTGCATCCGTGAAAAGCTGGGCGGATCGCTAGTCTAAACTCATATGGTAACATTGCAGCCTGCGGTAATTTCTAAAAATAAATTCGCTCTTATCTCTAAAACTCATCTGTTTATCAGGGATAGGCCAAAGTAGCGAAACCGTAGAAAAAACCTAGTATATACATTCAGGGTTGCGGAATTTGCTCGAAACAGTCACCGCAGCCCTGGAATGCAAAGGGCATTAGAAGGAACACGGATGGGTTTAAGTTAGTTAGAATCTGACACTCCCTTCCGCTCCGTCCAGAGCGGAAGAAGTCATTTGATGATTTCCCATACATAAAAAAGTATATACATATGAATCTCAATCCAAGTTAAGCCGGTATGCTTCATCAAAATTGCCATAAAATCACAGAATCAGGATGATCAAAATTAGCGCAATTTCAACCGTAACCTTTGAACCAAATTCTATCGAATCATCTTACTCGGATAATCGATTTGGAGTTTTCAATCAGTCCGATATAATCGAGTCAGTGTGAGATCGAATGCGAATTAGGTACACACGACTCGCATCCAGCTACGTATGACCACTGTAAGTTGATCTCTCACTGTATGAGGAGTTTATCGGATTTAAAATTCGATGAATGAGGCCGATTATTTTATCTTATTTTATTATTATTAGCTTATAATAAAGAGGAAAGACTTGTATTTTTGTATGTAACGAATAAACTCAAAAACTACTAAACCAATTTCCAAAATTCTTTCACCATTAGAAAGCTATATTCACCCTGAGTAACATAGGCTATATTTTATCCCCCTATTCCCACTGGAACGGGAACTACGTGGGTGAAACCGCGGGGCGCTGCTAGTTTCTTATATCTATGTACATATATATTGTATATGTATGTATACACACAGATATACAGAGCTGTAGATAACATTATTATAAATACGAATAGAAGACTGTAGATAATCGTTTGTAAAAAGAAGAGACATGTGAAGACCTAAAGTAATGTATAAAATAAACCGAACTATAGTGAAAATATTACTATACATTGAAAACTTATTGCAGAAAATTGTACAAACTTTTACAGTCAATCTTACATAGGGACCTCTCATATATATAAGTAATATACATACATTGGCTGTGATCATTTTATTTTCTCTGTGCGTCTGGCCTCTAGCAAAAATGAGATTCTTTCGTGCATATCGATAGTCTATTGATAGATATGCCTCTAGAATATTGAAATGTTATGTGGTCAATCGCAACCATTTTTGTCAATAGCTTTAAGCGATAGAATACCTACATAGCTCAACTTTATTTTTATCAATAATTATTATTTGCAAATAATATAGTTAAACTGCGCTTCCATTTTTAGGGTTTTGTACCCAAAGGGTATAACGGGACCTTATTACTAAGACTCCGCTGTCTGTCCGTCTGTATCGAAGCTGTATCTCATGAACCGTGATAGTTAGACAGTTGGAATGTTCAAAAATGATGTATTTCTGTTGCCGCTATAAAAACAAATACTAAAAAATAGAGTAACATAAATATTTAAGGGGGCTCCCATACAACCCACGTCTTTTTTTGTTTTGTTTTTAACATAATGGTACGTAACCCTTCGTGCCCCAGTCCAACTCGCTCTTGGCCAATTTTCATAAAATCTACGAAGAGTCTGTTCAGGTTCATGGCCCAGTTATGACCAATGTGTATTTAGGGAACGATAGAACTGACTTATACACTGCGATTATAAATGTCCCTAAATAACATCACAATGACTTCTCACGCTCTGGACGGATCGGAAGGGAGTGTCAGACTCTTACTCACTAAAACCCATCCGTGTTCGCGGTGACTCTTGCAAATAAATTCCACAAGCCAGACAGGACCAGTTCGATTATTCCTACGACCAGCGTACTGTTACCGGATCGGAAATCATTAAATGACTTCTCCCGCTCTGGGCGTAGCGGAAAGGAGTGTCAGACTCTTACCGACTAAAACCCACCCGTGATCCTTCTTGTGCCCTTTGCGTTCCAGAGCCGCGGTGACTCTTTCGAACAAATTTTCGCATTCCTAGCAGGCACTGACCCTATAGGCCTCGTCTTTTGCACCCATGAACACAATATTTTATGAGCCATAATGTTCTAGCGTAATCAACAACAAAATCTTTCCCAGAAATAAATAAATATTAATCTTAATACAGCGTCACTTAATTAGGTGCAGAAACACCACTGTCACCTCTCAAGAGGCACTAGTCTTGCCAAGGGTTGCCGTGTTATCCAGTTACCGGTTTGAGAAGGTCAAATGCTCAGTCGCTCCATAAAATGTCCTGGGTACTGAACTGCCTCCGGTAAGATTGGAAGCCAACTTAGTTTGTTGTGTCTACAGAATGCCTGCTTGCTTTTATTTTGTCGACTGGGGGAAACCTTCAAAATTTTCTTGGAATTCTGGGGAAGAGACTTGCGAGTGTGGGATGCTATCCTCACTAAAATCACTTCGATGATCATCACCACTAGCATATGAAAATAGAAAGCCAAACTATATGTGTACATATGTATATTATACGATGGAATTTAAAAGATGGCAATTTCATGTTTTTTCTACGAACAAAATACTAGGAGGCCAGTTTATACCAGGAGAGCATAGCTTGCTAGAACGTCGTGTGTACATTCGTCCGACGAGTGCGGAAACTGAGCCATCACCCATAACGATTGATTGGCCGATCCTATTCGATTTGAAATGTGACGACTGGCGCTCGGTGTCGCTTTGATGTAGCTTGATTACGAGTGGAGGCATTGTACCTACTGATTTTTAATTCATTTTTACGGTTCTATATTCAAAATGGAACATTCATAGGATCACTCGTGTGTCTGCTTATCTGTCACAGCTAATTTACCCTGAATCTACTCAGCCGATTCAGTTGACATTTGTTACACAAATGAATTTCTAACCATCCCCTCAATTTGTCGAAACGAAATTTTGAAAAAAAAAAAATTACAAATAATAGTTTTCTACCTATAGATTACCGGAGCAACTATAAAACATACACAATACACTCAACAATAACATATAGTTTTGGAGTTACATGTCAAAAAATATATTATTCGTACGGAACCCTTTGACCGCGAGTTGAAAATTTTGCAAACAGTTGATTTAATATTTCACGACTTCTTTTTCTTCGTTTTTCTTATTCCTTATAGCACACACAAAAATGAACAAAATATATTGTTTTGTGTTTGCAATATAGACTTGTGGTTACAACATCGCAGCATGTAGTATGCCGGTATAAAGATGAGCTCAACCCAGAATTGGGTTCTCTGACAGCAAACTTGAGCTTGAAGAACTTGAAGATAATTAGTGAATGAGTACGTAGCTAACTAAAACTTGAAATTATTCATGGAGGGTTTTCTAGTAATAGTTAAACACTCACGATTATATTAATTTTCAATGGATGAAAATGATCACCCCTTTTTTAACAACCTGTATTGATTCACTGCTGGGCAAAGGTCTCCCCCACTTCGCCTTCCACATAGGCCTTCCTCGCCACCGCCGACCATCCTGTGGCTTCCACTTTGTGACGAATCAGTCGACACGCACTGGACCAGCACGGCGGTTTTTGGTCTAACCCCCGCCACACATACATCACCCCTTTTTCTTTTTTCTTTTTTTCTGGATGGGAAATCATCAAATGACTTCTCCCGCTCTGGGCGGAGCGGAAGGGAGTCTCAGACTTTTACTGACTAAAACCCACCCATGATCCTTCTTGTGCCCTTTGCGTTCCAGGGCTGCGGTGACTCTTTCGAACAAATTCCGCAACCCTAGCAGGCACTGACCCTATGGAGGTCATCCCCGTCTACGTTGCTGACGGCTCTTTGAGGCGCGCGTGGAACACTACGCGAAGTCGACTCGGGCCTGGTTGCTATCGGACGGCGAGCCACCCATAGCTCGCCATCCGCAGGCCCGACATACATCACCCCTAAAATCCAACTAATTAAGAAGTCACCCTGTCTATATCGAGATCTAGTACATTTTTGTTTTTTCTTCTCATTCCGTACTGGTCATAACTTCGGCATAAGGAAAGCTTCCTGTTTGTGTAAATAAAAGGTTTGAATGTAAATAATGCCTACGTTGTTTGTGTTCTCTTATTTTTTTAGAGGTTTGTAAACTATACGGTGGTTCACGTAAACGATTCGAGAAAAAAAAACTCTTGCAAATTAAGACCTTTGTATCATTTATGGAGTTTCGAACGTCCGCGTGGAAATCAGGAATCCGTATAAGGTGACTCGTGTGTCTGTCTGTTCGTTTGTCACAGTCGTTTTGCTCCTAAACTGCTGGAACCTTTACGCGTGAGTCTGATTCACACTAGGGAGCTCACTTGCCTTGATGTAGGTAACTAATTAATTGTTGACTTGAAACCTTTACTAATGAAAAACATATCGGTAGCATATCTGTAGGTAAGGGCTATTTATCTTCATCATCTGCCTAGCCTTTTCCCAACTATATTGGGGTCGGCTCCCAGACAAGCCGGATTTAGCTGAATACCAATATTTTATGCGGAGCGGCTATTTATCTTCCTTATCCAAAAAAAAATGGCGTTGATTATTGCGATAATCAATCAAACTTTACATGAAATGATAAAAATAAGTCGACCAGTACTGAAAAAAGCATTTATATCTATGTATTGTTACGTTAAATATTTTAACTTAAACCAAATACAGATAAAGCTATAAACACACTTATAACAGTCGACACTCCGTATCTCGTTACCGATCAATTCTGTCCCTTATTGATTCGACCACGGTCTTCCCTTATCGATATATATACCTACCGCGGGTCATTCCCTAGTGGACAAACATAGAAGCAGCCTCAATAGGTTTGCTTATCCAAAAATATCTGACTCACTATTCAAAAAGTTACTCTAATGTCGAAGCAGCAAGGTTGAAGCTTGAGTGGGTAGACAAAAAGGACAATTTCCTTTCTGACAGAGGTCAAGTTGCATATGACGTGCAATGGGCCCATCACTGCCTCAATTTGGCGTCTTATTGTTGGCATTATTTATTTGTTTTCCGCTTGAAATAATGGGCAAAGATTAAGTTTGTTTGATGTGCAGAACGGTTTGTTACGTGGTTCTATAATATTTATGTATTTTAGAAGAGCATATTTAAAGCCGTAATTTGATTATTCATACATACATAATATGTTCCTTCCTATTCTTTCTTTGTTGTGGTTTTGTCAATCAAATTAGAGGTATTCCAGACATGTCAAACCAGAACTTTATCTTTTAATGTTGCAACTATTACAAAGCGAAACACCATAATTTATCATCATTGCTGCGCCATTTCTCATATTTTGTTATTGGTAGTTTTAAGTATTACTAACACTAGGCTATAAGAACATATTTACTAATCCACCAAGGCCTGAAACAAAGTATTTATTATAAGAAATCTGACCTATCTGAACCTATCTGCCCAGTCGTGATCCAACTATATTGGAGTCAGATTTTAACCAATAGTAGCTGAGTACCATTATTATTTCAATCATTGTTGGCGGGCTTATATTTTTCCTCAGCACGAGCTCATCATACTCGTAATAATTTAGGGTCTGAACAACAAATCTGCTTCAAACTTCTCTACTAGTCACCATATTAATAGTTTTTTTTTTAATAACACATGTTTTAATGTTTGGGAAATCATCAAATTCTTTCTTCCGCTTGAGACAGAGTGGTAGGGAGTGTCAGACACTTACTGACTAAAACCCACCCGTGATCCTCCAAATGCCATATGCGTTCCAGGGCCGTGGTGAGTCTTTGGAACAAATTCCGCAACCTCCATACATACACATAGTCCACATAGACCATATTTACCTACACATTCCATTCATCGTTTTCATCATGGAGTTTTTTGTCCGTTATTTTCCATAAGAATCTACTTTTTGCGAATGGACAACTGGAGTCACTATAATATTTTTATTTTCAAAAGTTTTGACGTTCAAAAGTGCCGTTTAATGGTCTAGTTGAAATAAATGAATTGACTTTGAATTGACTTTGTTTGCTATATGAGTTATTCTTAGGGCGATGTCTAATTACCCAAAACTAACTTATTACTGGCTAAACTCAAAAACTGGCCGAGTGCGAGACGGACTAGCGCATCGAGGGTTCCGTGCAAACCTTTAGGTAAGTAAAAGTGGACCCATCACGACAATCGAGTACAATTAGAAACGTGTACATGTAAAAATTTACAGTTTTCGCAATTTTTCCTGTATCTTTGCTATAAGACGTTGCTTCGTACCAAATTTCAAGATTCTTTTTCTTTTTTCAAGATTTCACTGAAAGTATCCTGTAGGTTTTAATTCCCTTGCGAGTGTCGAAAATTTGTATAAACGGCTGCATCTTTTGATTGCATTAGCATAGAAGTTTGATTTTTTCACAGCTCCAAGGGACAGTAGACTTGAGTATTTGATTTAAGCAGCTTGATATCGTTACGCGGTCCTGAAAAAAATAAGGGTCTTGATAGACAGACAGACGGACGGACAACAAAGTGATCCTATAAGGGTTCCGTTTTTTCCTTTCGAGGTACGGAACCCTAAAAATGGAATGGAATGTATGAAATAATCTTAATCTACACTTTACTATACATAATAAAGAGGTACTGTTTATGAGTTTATGATGATATAGGGGGTAATCTCTGAACCGATTTTGAAAATTATTTTACCAATAGTAACGTACATTATTAGTGACTGTTATAGGCTATATTTTATCACTGTATTCCCACAGGAACGGGTGAGTTGTGAAACGCGAGGTAATACTAGCAATATTATAAAGCAGAAATATTAGTAGTTTTGTATGTTTATACCAAAAAAAAAAAAACTACGGGACTGATTTAATAAAAATTATTTCACCAATAGAAGGCTACATTATCTCTGAGTAACATAGGCTATGTAGTCTTGTACGGGTGGCCAAACATTTATTTTAATTTTAAAATTAATAAATGTCCAACCGTGTAAAGCTAGAATGGCCGGTAGTCAAAGATAAAACACGCCCTTGAACAGTAACTTGTATGACAGAATTAGCATAGTATAGGGATGCTTTAAACTTAATCAATCAATTATCTATTTTAACTTCGTAACCACATTGAACTACTAGCTTTTGCGCGCGACTTTGTACGTGTGTTACTTAGAATCTAGTATTTCTAAGAGGTAAAATGTAGCCTATATTTTTATTCAGGCATCTAGCAGTAGAGCGGTGAAAACTGTGTTCAAATCCATGCTGTACGCCTGTATATATCTGTGCCTCACGCCAAAAGGCGTGAGGCACAGATATATACAGGCGTACAGAAATTCGAAAAACTTTTGTTTTGGGTTCTGTTGCTCTAATAAAGACCCTCCATATATTTTAATTTCAATATCATCAGAGGAGCTCGTGGCTAAAGATTAACAGCCGCACAGGTCGATCTTCAAGGTTATGCAGTGCTTGCCAAGGTTGGTCTGTGGATGGGTGACCATCTTAACATACCGAGTTTCCTCCGTGCCTCGGTAAGCACGTGAAGCCGTTGGTCCCGGCTGTCATTTGTAGATCTTTGGCAGTCGTTACGGATTGTCAGAAGCCAGAAAATCTGCCACCAGTCTTGCCAAAAAGTACCGTGTTCCCCAGTTAATGGGTTGTGGAGGTCTGGTAGGCAGCCGCTCCATGTTAAATTCAGCTGAATCCGGTATGACTGGAAGCCAACCCCAATATAGTTGGGAAAAGGCTAGGCAGATGATGATCATCAAAGTACAGACACGGGAAGTCAGCGATTTTATTGTATGTATAGATTACTTCAAAGTAAATTCATGATAGTACTAATGTTATTATGATTAACTGGAAACTGTTTCGTAGTTCTGAGTTACTAGGAGAGCAGGTTTGCAAAGGGTTCTCGAATAAACCTCTCTTGGTTCTAAACTACGATTATCCAAAGGTCACGTCTCATGGGCGATATAAACCGCTATCGGGTTATGTTGGGACAGACCATAGCTCTGGTGTGGATCTATAAATAATTACGTGACTTAATCGGCCTTACGTAAGCTCATCTTGCTTTCATTTAAAAGAATTTCTTGTAAAATAGACGATACAAAAGTTAAAAAAATTAATACGCTTTAATGTACCGACCGACCGACTGTTTTTCTTTTCTCGCGAAAACGAATGATGAAGTCACTCCTGTCTGCCAGAGATCATGAACTGTCATATCAAAATTTAAGTTCGTCTTTTCGTTGTCATAACACTAGTGACGTCACTAGACGCTGATTGTTTACGTTCCGTGTCACGTTGTATTAATTCGTAATAGTTGTTAAAAATGAATTTAACTACAGTAAAAACATTGCAGTGGCCCTTCTTTTATGCCATTTTATCATTTCAATAACAAAATGTTTATGAATTCTGTATGAATGATATGATGTTACTCAAAAAATGGGTAGTGGGGGTCAGACTGGATACTGACCACAACATAGTTAGGAAAAGGTAGGGCAGATGGATTGATAAACTATTGCAATTTCGCTCTTCTAATAACAACTGTCAACATTATTTCAACATGAACCAACAGGGCTATTCAGGGCTATACAGGGCAGCGCTCTAGTATTTATCTATTTATTAAATATCGCAACATATGCTGAGACAGGGACCTTTTTGGCCTCGAACTGATTAAAAAAAAAAAAATTGCAAATGATTATTTTTAATTACGTTTTTTTGTTGTTTGTTTTGTGCGAGTCCTAAATAAACATTTTTTTTTCTTTCTTTATTCTAGAAACATCTCATCATGAAAACATCTTTATGTGAAATCAATTCAACCATTGAAATCTAGGTAACGTGAACATGAAGTGAACCGACAATCAATACTAGTTATGTGCCGGATCTCCGAATATCCGAGGGAGAAGAAAGTTTCGTATCCGTTAGTTTTTTGGTGAATCTTGATGAATCCGTGAAAAACACACGCACACTACTATTATCAGGGTAACCTGATAATAGTAGTGTGCGTGTGTTTTTAATCAATCCTGTATAATAATGTGTAACTTATTCAATTTAATGAAAAACTATTAAATTCCATTCAAATTAATGTTTTTGTCTCAAGAACAATTATTTCAAAACGTGTTCTGTCAAGCAAAGCGTCAAGCGGCATCAACTATCGTTTCAAGGTCACGGCATCGACACCGATTGAGTAAGAAAGTTAAGATCCGTTCAAATATCCGTATTCGGATCCGTATCCGCGGATATACATTTTTAACGATCCATAAAGTTAAGGTGGAAACTCACTCCACAACTCAATTTAATCTCACTCCACCTGAGTTTTCACGGGAGGAGTTTTACAGAATAACACTTACTATTTACTACATCTAAGTTTCCATGTTGACTTTTGACAGTTGTCGACTAGCATCTTGCCACTGTCTTGTCTGATTAATTCAAAATAATCTATGCCTATTTCAAACAATGGACGTTTGGCGTCCCGCTGTCAAAGGAAGAAATTACAGGCTACAGGGCATTGCGAAACAAACATTGTGTACCTATCTATTATGTATAATACGTTCGTGTGTCCGTGTGTTAATTTAGTGGTGATAATGTCTGTTATCATGGAGGGGACCAATGGGGCGGTCTAATGGGGATTTTTTCTGTGGGTTCTTCTTGTTTTGTATTTGGTGTAGAGTGCGTTGAATACTCGTGTGACGTCACAACTCGCTACAATTTTTACCACGACATGACGTCACTAGTCCCCACTCCTGAGCTTTGATGCTTTTTATTTTCGTCAATGTTAATAGATATGAAAAAGCAAAAAATACGCGCCCAATAATTTTCTAAAACCTAATGACGGAGTCAAGAAACATTCCTATTTAGCGTGTCTCATACCAAAGACCTTATTTAGTTGTTTCCAATTAATTCTGGTACGAATCGTGCTTTTCTAGTTATTATCGCTGTTACTTTTATTTCATCGTCGTTGTTACTGGGCTCAATAGAAAATTCAGTGCCTATCAAAATTGTTGTTTTCTTAGTATATTCTAACCTTTTATTTTTGTTTCATTTTAATATGCTACACTACACATACATTTAATATAATCCTCGATTAGGACATAACTTCACCAAAAAACACCAGAAAGCATTAACATAATTTCTGTGGCTCTTAGTTTTCAAGGCAAATATTGAAGTACAATAAAAGTCATCATAATTTTTATAACATGTACTAAAATATTTTATTTCTACCGCCATATGTTTTACGATACGTTGCATGTTCTCTGCATATGTATGTTAGACGTTACGAGGTGGTCCCGTAGCCGTGACGCATGAGTAGATAAGTTACAGAGACCTAGCTTTGTACAATTTTTAGCCATTGTGAATGGCGACACTAAAGGCTGGAGTCCCCCATGAATTGACATCGATGATATCTAGTGACAGGTCGTCAAGAGACGTATCTCTGCAAACGAAAGTACTATGTTACATATGTTACTCTCAGCCTACGTATAAAATAGTCACCATAGTAATTATCTATGCCCAAACGTTATGAAAGTATAAAAAAGTGAAGCATCATCTTTGACGTAATTTTTGTAAAGCCTTCAAAATTTTATTACTATTCGTAGCCCTAAATCTATCTCTTTTCTTTCAGTCCATCCATAGGTTGTTGAAAGGTTGGCCTGTGCGATAAGACTGTCCGTTGTTAATTTGTTTTTATAAATGTCTATCTTGTGTTTATTGTGAGGTATTCATAAATTAATATAGTTCGCATGATTATTTTCTGAACTTTTAGGGTCTAAAGTAAAAACGACAACTTGTCATGGTCCAGACATAGACCGGTGCATCATTTTCCAATTTATTGGTCAGAACAGATCAAGCCTATTTATAACACTGTGACCACAGTCCTTACAAGACCAGAAAAAAACGTGGCCAGAAAGCAACTCGTCAGCGATAAAATTAAGACAGATTAAATCTTGTGAGGTTTGGACTCTGTAACATTATATCCTCCTGTCTCACAGTGGCCTGTTTTCTTTGATATCAAGATATACGAGCACATTTCCTTTATTTTTGTTTGGTATGGTTGAAGTACCTGTGTGTCCTTTTATAGCTCGGGTATACGATAAATTCGACTTTAGTAGTTCATTATTTATGGCATGGTGAAGTTATAATTTATGGAGGAATGATAGAAAACCTTCGTAGTTTCGTGTGGTTTACATTATAGAATAGGGATGTCGTAAAAGCTATTTTGATCAGGAGCATGGGAAAGGTTAAAACAGAAGAGGTTACATGCACTTTGCTATTGGATCATTGATTTTAAGTTTTGGAGTGGTTTTTGAAGTGATCATGATCCGGGGAGGATAAAAGAAAAAAAGTATTGTGCTCACTGTTAGGGCCTACTTTCTTTTCTGCCATGGTCCATGGTGCCTGGAATGAAAACGGAACTGTATAATATTTCTTGACCTTAAATATAATATCTGTGTCTTCGTTTTCGAGCGTATGGCACTTGTGGGTTGCAGCTGAAAATCAGCATCTGGTACACCTTGGGCCTGGCGAGCTATGGGTGGCTCGCCGTCCGATAGCAACCAGGCCCGAGTCGACGGCGCGTAGTGTTCCATGTCCGCCTCAAAGAGCCTTCAGCAACGAAGATGGGGCCCCATAGGGTCAGTGCCTGCTAGGGTTGTGGAATTTGTTCGAAAGAGTCACCGCGGCCATGGAACACAAAGGGCATTATGAGGAACACGGGTAGGTTTTAGTCAGTAAGAGTCTGACACTCCCTTCCGCTCCGCCCAGAGCGGGAGAAGTCATTTGATGAATTCCCATCCAGAAAAAAAAAATGGTGGTACACCTTGTTTTGACATCTGGCATTATCGCTCACCGTTGAGTTGCGACTCAACGGTCAGCGAGTCAACACGTCCCATGAGGATGCCTCGTGGAGAGGCGAAACACGTGTCGGTAATGGTGTTGGGTTTTGCTTTGCCTTCCTGCATGTGCATAAAATCCTTGCATTTGCCTTGTGATAATCTTGCATGTGCATAATATAGCGGGCGGGAGGGAGGTGCATACCTACAACCCACTAATATTCGCGGAAATTAAAACTAGATATATTATTTTCATTTACAAATTTAAAATGGATTTCCGCAAAGTAACGCCTGACTCAATCAATTTTATTAATATTTCGGTTTAGTTGTTTTGTTTAATTATAAGCTGTTTTTTTTCTAATGCCAATAAACACATTACTCTTTATTTTCTCTATAAGCGAAGTTGGTATCCTATGTGTATTCAGATTTACAACAAGATTCCTTCCAATGGACCGCTTCAAAAGGGCTTTACACAGGTGGTTGATTGAGAATCCTTTCTGTAATAGGTATAAAGGAATTATTTCAGTTTAAAGCTATATTATTGTAATTATAAATTTACTAGAAAATTGCATGTCATTAAATTATGATTAAATATGATAAGTTACTATTATACGCCACTGTAAGAACTTTTGTAACCATATTTATCTGCAAATGAATCTTTGGTTTTGACTGGTTTGAGCAGTAAATGATATCACCAAAGTCAAAGTCAAAAATTTTAGTAAGCCAGATTGGACGTTGACTTTGTCATGCCATCGCTCTATTGAAAGGGCAAGAAAATGGTGACCTTAGGCCTACGTTTTGTAGAAAATACAGCCTTGGCGGTCAAGATTACTACAGGTTAATTTGCTTGGTTTGACGACAAGCTGGTCCTCTCGTTACGATTGAAGGACTAGCAGCCCTACCATGACGTCTTAAATCCATCATGATTCCTGTGTCAGAGAGAGATGGAGTTACACAAGATGAATAGCACTATCCCTTTCCCTCACACACAACATGGATTTAAGACGTCATGGTAGGGCTGCAGTATTTTTTCTGCTCCGCTTTATGTTACTTTTTTTCAGATTGTATAAGAATATTTCGTAGAATTTAGATAAAAATGTTGTTCAATCTTATTTGCTTATCGTCTGTATTTACTGAAACACAAATCTACAAAAAATGTTTACCTCGTTAGGTTTTTGAAAGCAAATCACTGCAAATAGATATTAACTTTATGTGACTTTGCTATAAAATAATATGCTATGTTAGTGGAACTAGCAAAACGAGTTAGTCATGATAATTTGCGAGTTATTGAATCATTATTTTAAATTAGTTTTGAATAGAAATGTTGTGTTTTGAACGCCTGTGTTCTTTTATTTTTTTCAAGCAATCAACGAGATAAACAGTTTGAAAAAAAAAAAGTTGTCATAGAAATGTTGCGTGTGGAGCATTTCTATCAGAAAACAATTTTTTCAATTCAGAGTGAGAAGAAATTCATTTTCTTGGAAATGGTACAGGACTATAAACAAAAACGCCTTGAAACTTCAAATATACCAAAACAATATGCCACCGGAATATGGCAAAATACGTTAGATTATAAAATATCTTGAGAGATTGTAAACTCTTCAATTTATAATTATCCGGTGACGTATCCAAAAGATTTTTACGCATCGTTTGAATATCGTGCTAATACCATCATGCCCAAGCAGAAACAAACTGTACCTAAGCTGCTTCAAGCAGTGTCCATTTTATAAAACAACCAATATTATTATACCGGTTTGTAAGTAGCAAACAAACTGTCCCTAGGTGCGGGAGCGCTGTTCCCGTGTTATCGCCTCTCGCGACCCCTAGCGGCTAAGTTCGCAACTGAATTTAGTAACTATGAGAATTTATCGGTCTTTCACTGTGCTCGCTACGGTTTTGTTATGGCACAAACTGGAGTTTGAAAATTGCTATTTGAATGTTGAACTTTCCGTTCTTAGCTGGATTCAGCTGCAGTGTTATTTACCTACAGTGTATTTTGCAAAGGTTTATGTTTACTTGTGTCTATCGAATGTATCTGTCGGTGGCAACTAACTTAATCAGCCGTTTATTTGGCGGCACAGCCTATTCATAGAACTGTGCCGTTTAATCAGCGATATAAGTAACATCTTACTTAAATAACTTGCTTAGATAAGTAGCAGAACATAGGGCATAGTGAGCTTAGTGCATCCCGACAGGAAAAGGTCAGGTTCAAATGGTATGGCGGGACCTAGAGTGACGACCGAAGCGAACGAACTTAGCTCCCGTCATGCCACTCATGTCAGGTTTTTTATACACTAGGTATTATGTTGAAACTGTTTTTGTTTGAATTTGGAATTCTCAAAATTAAACATTTCATATAATATCGTCACACTCACGAGCTCACACATCTGTCAGTTGATTAAATGTTGTATTAGACTAATTAGCTGCCGATTAAATGCCATTAAATGAAAAGGCTAGCCAGCTAACTAACTAACCGGCTGATGAAGCCATTTGTCTGCGACATATCTATCGAATCCTAGTTTGTTTATATATTGATGGTTCGATTATGTATTTAATTTCTAAACAAGTTTTGCAGGTGTCGTGAAATAATTTAGGGTTTTTGGTCCGTAGTAAACTTAGCCATTGGTTTTAATTGTGGTCAAATATCGTTAAAATGCGTTTCCAATCAATTGTTAGCTTTTAGTTGGTCCTCATCATCAGCCACAGTTCGAATTCGCCACCTTGTAGGCCACTTTTCTTTCACCCTTTTCTGTAACTTGTATAATAATAAAGATGATTCTATTTCAAGATATTCTATTCTATTCTATTCTATTCTATTCTATTCTATTCTATTCTATTCTATTCTATTCTATTCTATTCTATTCTATTCTATTCTATTCTATTCTATTCTATTCTATTCTATTCTATTCTATTCTATTCTATTCTATTCTATTCTATTCTATTCTATTCTATTCTATTCTATTCTATTCTATTCTATTCTATTCTATTCTATTCTATTCTATTCTATTCTATTCTATTCTATTCTATTCTATTCTATTCTATTCTATTCTATTCTATTCTATTCTATTCTATTCTATTCTATTCTATTCTATTCTATTCTATTCTATTCTATTCTATTCTATTCTATTCTATTCTATTCTATTCTATTCTATTCCATTCCATTCCATTCCATTCTAACATCTGCCTATCTCGCTGTCGGATGACCGCCACTTCTTGTTCCAGCCGTGAACGTCATTCATTGGTCTTATCCCATCTATCATCACCAACCCATTGTGTCGATGTGCCCATGTGTCGTGCCCAGCTCTATTTTAATTCCGTTATAAATCACCATTGTCTGTACCTATTAAAAATCAATGTTGCCACGGTTAAACCATCCATTACCTAACAACAATCATACAATCAGTAAATATAAATACAACAAATATTTTGCTACCGCAAAACTCTTCCTCATTACATGCACAAACATACAGCGTCAGAACAAATATGTGTAAGGTCTACCCTCACAAATATTTGTCCCAACGCGTAACCGAACCCAACGCTCCGAGTATACATAGAGGGGACGACCCGCCAACCACGAGGCCATTACACAGTAAAAATATGGAACAGTATGGAAACTAAGCCCATTTGTTGAAATAATTACCTACGCTCAAGTAGAGAGTTAGGGTTGTCACTTTTAATGTTTGCAATAAGTGTTTTATTGGAACGAAGTTCTTTAACAAGACTTGCGGTAGGAGTTGACTGGGAGAAATAGTCACGCAAAAATGCGTTAGTGCATGTTATTCCATGCGACTTTCTTCTTTGGTCAAAATGTAAATAATGCCATTGTAAAAAAAATACAAACTGAATATTGTTTATCATTTCTATGCCATTTTATTCCATTTCAATTATACCTAATATCTGCCCTAAAATTTTGATGAAGGTTTTGTATATGTTGAATAAAAAAACTTTTTACAAAAAATACAACCGACTTCTAAACAAAAAAATCCAAAAAGTACAAAATAACTTTAATTTCGGAACTCGGTGTTTTTGATTGCTTTTTGTTTTGAACACACCGACTTCCGAAATTAAAGTTATTTTGTACTTTTTGTTTTTTTTTTTGTTTAGAAGTCGGTTGTATTTTTTGTAAAAAGTTTTTTTTATTTTTCACTTTTTAGTGGTTCACTCCCAGCTAAACATACCCATCATAGCGTACGTGGAATAAATTGGTGTAAACAATAAACAAACATGCGATTTCAGCTATCCTGACAGATTTGCTATCATTTATTGAAATTAACAAAAACCCGCTTGTTCAATTTCGATAAAATTTTCATGGGACCATTTGGGAAGTTATACCCTTTTCAACAAAACAAGATTTTTTCAAATCGGTTGGCAAGCGACGGAGTTATGCCCGAACAAACATTAAAACGACTAGAATATAATGTTGTCGTAAAATTATGGTCATTTATTTTTTCATACTCATAAGGATTAATTTATTCCATATGTTATATAAATTATAATACAATATAAATTAAAATTAGTCTTCGGTATAAGGATTTAATACTAGTATTAAAAATCTGTGCTTGGGTACACAGTTTTTGCAAAACGAAAACCTGAGTGGTCCACCTATAGCCATTATAATAGCGTAGGTATTATCTATGAACACGGCACCCGCCACTGAGCGCACCGCGAAAGTCCCTTAGGGGCCTCGTAGATGTGCGCGTCTGTGTGAGTGTGCCGTTTCGACCGTTTGTTCGTAGTTTCTGTACTGTTCCATATTTCTACTGTGCCATTACCTTGTCAAAATATTACAATATTTTACAATCCACTTCCGCAAAAACACTCAGGAATTCAGAAATCGTAGAGCTCGCTATTGTATTGTAATAAAGAAATTTTTCTTTTCTCTCTAACTTTCAGTTTAAGTAGACAAAATACGAGTTTACGTCTTATAAGTAGATTCATATTCGAGGAACTCTTGGGGGAGCCTCAGACCGATCCTTCGTTTATTTATACATAATCATAACATATTTCTGCGTCTTTTTTTCTGAAAAACAAAAAAGAACTTTCCCTTAACTCTCATATTTCGTGGAATACTTTTTGGAAAGTAAAGTCGCGTCAAGTTGTAAACATGGCGTCTCCCAAAGGTCACATATTGTTACCACTCGATCGCGGGACCTCCACCTTTAGAGGGACGCGTTTTTTAGAGGGTCGGACTAGATACTACGTGTGTGAATCAAGGTTCTCTCTTTTTGCTACAATTAAAAATTGAAATGAAATACGTTTTGTATCGGAAAATGCCAAATTCCGTAAGACGTAAAAAAATCTTGAGTCATTCTGAGAAATTGTGGAATAGCAAATAACCAAACATTAAGTATATGTCAACGAAAAATTGGCAAACTAAGATTACCAAATATCTTGAGAAATTGTAAACTGAACATTTGGAAAACTTTTTACGCATCACAACTGGACATACTCTATAATCTTACGAAGTCATTCCGAGAAATTGTAGAACAGCAAGTAAGGAAACATTAGGTATTACAATTTCAAAATTCTAACCGACAACGGAAACGGAGCTCCTATTTCAATCTACTGGGTTTCAAAAAATAACGTGACTAAGTTCGCTCGCTTCGCTTACTCACACTAGCTCTCATTATACCATTTGAACCTAACCTATCCGTGTCGGAAAGCCCTAAGTTCCCTGTGCCCATATTCCGCCACTTGGATAGGCCGCAGAAAATCCAATAAATCGTAGAACCGTACACTGATAGGTCGCCAATTTATGTTGGTTCACAATATATCGGAATGACTTCGAGACTATCAATTATCTATTTTGATGCGTAAAAAAGAATTACAAAATGTTTAGTTGACAATTCTTCGAGAGTTTACAATCTTTCAAGATATTTATGATCTCTCGGAGTTTGCAATTTGATGATATATGTAAGATAACAGTGATTAAAATAAATAAAAAGACTTAAAAAGTGCCATGCAATCCGAAAGCCAACATAATGTAATAACAACATAATGTATAATATTTGATTTCAATTGTACATCAACGGATTTGTATAGGTACACGGAAACCATGACCCGGATCAGGATATAAAACACTAGTTATCCCGTTTGTACGCTCTGCTCTGGAATAATTTTAAGCGTACACACAGGCAAAGCCGTTGGTAAAGTCACTAAAAATAAAACAATTCTCGTTGAAGCAATTGAAGTATGCTTTAACTTTATTGTTGTTTGAAACTAAAAGCCAAACAAATAAATAAAAGTTGAACAATTTATTATTTCTGTTGCACTTTATAATCTAGTTAATCTATGCAATCGAAACAGAACTGCTATTTTAATAACAAAATAAAATGAGCAATTGAGTAACGTATATTGCAATGTGAACATTTTATTTAATATTAATACTTCCATACTGTTATGAGTACATAACGTCACTATTGTGATGGAACATCACTAGTGGACAAGAAGGCGGGCAGCCAAGATGGCGTCCTAACTACGACTTATACCTGTAATAAATAAATGTTTTTAATTATAATACATCGAATAAAACACACATACAAAGTTTAAAACCACCAAAATCCTGTTTTGGGAGTCGTTCTGAAATACTTGTACTGGCAAAGTTTTTAACTCACTTAGACTAGTATTCTTACAAAGTTTGAACCCATTGCAGCGCTACAGGCCATGCTAGGGCTACCACCACTACACCTTATAATTAAGTGCGTTCGTTCATCGTTAGGAAACCGGCATGTTCTAGAACCAAAAAATCGAATACATGTGACATTCACCAACCCGCACTGGGCCCGCGTGGTGGATTACGGCCCATTCCCTCTCCTAGAGAGGAGGCCTGTGTCCCAGCAGTGGGAACATTAAAAGGCTGATTATGCATATTTAAACAAAGCATACGGTTAAGAGTTTGTATGAATAGGACTGAGATGTTTAAAATAGCTTCTACTGAACTAGTTAGTGGATGACACCTTAGCAAACCTTTTTTGCTCCCTTTCATTCTAACTGACGTTCAACTATAAATTAATGTGCGTCTGCTTCCATCCAAAACTTTCACATCAATGTATTATTTCATTTAAACTTTAGGGCTTTTATAAGGTTTTTTCTTTTATGTCAGAAAGCAGCTATACCTATGTAGAGCTGCTTAAATGTGAATGTCAAAATACTATAAATAGATATTATTTGTTTTGTACATAATTGATACTTTTTTGACTGGTCTAGTCTGTCCTCTCATTTCTATTGACACTGTAACGGACACTGGAAACATTGTTTGTTTTAGTGTATTGTTGTTATTTTTTGTTGGTGTTTTGATTTATCATCGTGCACAAAGTGCTCATGTATGTGAACACAAAACATATGTGAACTAAGAACTTAAGTGGTATTTTGAAATCTTGACTTAATGATTCTGCATAAATATATATTATGTATCTGATAAAACTAATCTGGAAACACGAAATCGCGACACTCTTGCATTCATACAGTTAGAACAAAACTGCACCAAAAAATAAATCATCCGTAATTGACTAGAAAAGAGCGAATTAACGAGTTGGTCCTTCGAGCCGGATATAGTGAAAAATCGTGAAAGTCTCTCTATTATTAATAGTGCGTCGTCCCAAATTCGTTGATGACAGATAGATAGATGACAGTCGACATCCTCGCGAATGTTCCTTACATAATTTATCAATACGATCGTGGACGAGAAGCAATGAGAATTAAATTATATAGGCGCGTAAAGAATATTTTTCAAGATTTAAAACTGACTGCTTTATTTACTCAGAAGATTGTATTTTATTACTTATCTTCACGGAAGTGTTTATATCTCCATTAGAAGGCCAAAAAAACAATACTGCGGTATTCACCTGTTTTTTTTTTATTTTAATTAAATGTCAAATATTTGTTAGGCCTACACGCGCCAACCAGACTTATCTTTGATCTCAGAGGAAGCGTTTAACACGAGGTTAATTGTCCAAAATTTCATAACTAATCACCACTGGTTAGCATTAAAATCGGAGTTAAAAGATTTTACATACTAGTACATAAATTATATGCATTTTTTTATGCACACGAATATGAATCGAAAGAATATTATGAAACTATATTAGAGATAAAATAAGATGTTGTTAAGAGATACAATAAAGTTGAAACTAAAAGAAAAACAAGAAAGAAAGAAAGAAAAATCGTTTATTTACCACAAAAAACGACAGTTATTGTTCTAAACTAAACCTTAAACTATTAACTAAGTATTTAATAACTCCTTAGTGGGAAACTTAGATAGCACTGATGAAAATGCAAGCCTAATTTAAAAACAATTAATTATTTAAGAAACTGTAACTACAGCTATACTCTGAACTCCTGGTCAGTGGTCTCAGGATACTGTCTCTTTATTTATTCAAAACTGCTTTAAAATGTACAGCTTGATTTTATGCTCTAGAACTTTAGACTTGAATTTCTAAGTCCTAATTAACACTTTGAGGGTCGACTGTTTTAGCGCGTCTTCACTGGTACTTCACTGGCTTTTTTAAGATATTGTGTAATGAAACAAAAACTATAGGTGACATATTATTATGCATACTTTTTTATCCTTTATGTATTAATTTTTAGTATCTATTTTAAAGATTGAATTAATAAAAAAGTATAACTATTAATAACTATTTTATTTTTATACAACATTAAATAGGGTGCAAAAATTTAATAAAAAATACGTATTTTAACTTATGAATTTTGTAATGGTGTGGTTTTTTGAAAGCAAACGTCGATGGAAGGAGATTGGATATCATGAAAGATGTAACATTGAAGAATTGACTATTATATTATAATAGTTGTCTATTTTACAAATATGATAGCGATTTTTATCTAATTGAAAACAAAAACAGAAGGTGTTTACAGTTACATATCAGTTTTATGTTTTATTGTAAAATCCTATTTAAATTTTCTATACACCAGACAATAGGTGTTAATAATATACTTTGGATTTTCTAAAAAACCTTTAAGTTTGCTGGCTAGTAGTAGTCGTTTTTATAGTTCTGATGTGTGGACTGAATATCTCTTCCTTGTAATAGCTTGTAGAAGAGAGCTATCGTATATCAGAATCTAGACTCATTCACTATGGTATGTAGTTACGCGATTATGTATTAATCATTAAGTTATAATGCCAGATCTTTATTCATAAATCAGGGGTCTTACTATACAAAAGAAGACACCCTGGGCGTCGGGAAACGCGATTCCCGGCCACCACAGGCGCGGGCCTGCGGATGGCGAGCTATGGGTGGCTCGCTGTCCGATAGCAACCAGGTCCGGGTCAACGGCGCATCGTGTTCCACGCGCGCTTCAAAGAGCTGTCAGCAAAGAAGACCATAGGGTGAGGGCCTGCTAGGGTTACGGAATTTGTTCGATAGAGTCACCGCGGCCCAGGAACGCAAAGGGCACTAGGAAGAACACGGGTGGGTTTTAGTCAGTTAGAGTCTGGCACTCCCTTCCGCTCCGCCCAGAGCGGAGGAAGTCAATTGGTGATTTTTTTTTTAACCAAACCAGAAAACAAAAAAGAAGGGCTGAGATATAATTAGCTTTACAACTAAACTAAAATGAAGTTAAGTACACCAAACAGTAGATTTGTGCAGTGCGATTGCTATTTTGAGTTAATAGACCGCTGTTCTGATATGATAATATAATTTGTATTGTATTGATTAGGAGAATTTTAGCCCAGTGACCAGTTTGGTAGACGCTAGTTAGTAAACAAGTTAAAGGCGAGTGCTTACAGACTGTGGTGCAATCCATTGATAGATCACAAACCGTTGCCTTTCATCATCTAAAGCTCGTTGGCCTAGTGTGTTACAGCGAATAGGCGCTATATCACAATTCAGCGATCCATGATGTCGATTTCCAATAGATAAGCCGACCGTAAAATTCGAAATAACTAGTGAAAGTCAGACGAGTAAACGAGATTCTTCGTGTCCGGTATGTAATCAAGGGTAATATTTGTAAAGCAAGATCATATATAGCATAATCAGCCTTTTAATGTTCCCACTGCTGGGACACCGGCCTCCTCTCTAGGAGAGGGAATGGGCTGTAATCCACCACGCGGGCCCAGTGCGGGTTGGTGAATGTCACATGTCTTCGAATTTTTGGTTCTAGGACATGCCGGTTTCCTCACGATGTTTTCTTTCACCGTTTCGAGAGCAGTGGTGATGAAATTAACTACACAAAGTAATGCGCCTGACTGGGTTTGAACGCGCGACTTACAATTCGTAAGTCGGGGCCGTTACCACTCGGCCACTGCTCTCTGCAAGCAAGATCAGAATTTCGTAGCAAAAAAAAAACAGAGATTAAGGAAAATATATATTTTGTGACGGTGGTAACCTCCTTGGCTGCGACTCACTGGCAGACAAGTTTCTCTATAGAACTTTGGAAAATGGATGATGTTCTATGATTTCAGTATGTACAGACTGTTTGGTTCGGTTCTCAGAACCATCTTCCAGTTGCTGTAAAAAAGACCTTTATCACGTCCTATTTCAAAATTCTAAGCTCATTACAATATTCGAAAGCAGCTAAAATCTCACAGCGAAGTTTACCAGCACCAAGAACCATCAGCCTCTAATCAAATCTACGCGTCTAAATCAAATCATTTTGGACAATGTTCATCAGTATGCAGACACAGATTAGATCGCTACAGAAGATCTGCTCCAAACAACGAACTAAATATACACGCACATAGTTACGCTTCATGTACACTGAGTGCAAGACTGGGAAACATTGGAGACGGTTTGAAACAAATCCACGTACGTATTGTACATATGTACTTAAGGGTTGACCTAGAGTCATGAAATTTGGAAGATCTTACAGTACAAGTACAGGAAAACGACGGAAAACTGAAAATTTGTAGATTTATCATATAAAAAAAGTTAAGTTTTGCCCTTCAATCTAAGCTGCTATATTTCTGTCAAAGTAATGAGAGCGACTTAATTTTTAAACATCCGAACAAAATCAACACTCTATCGCATCCCTCAGTGCGCTAGTCTGACTCGCAGTAGCGCGGCTTTTCTGTAACTACAACCTGAACATTCATCTGCGTTTAGTAAAAAGCTGTTATTTTGACGTATCAAACACACTCCGTAAAAGAATTTATAGAAGAAAAATAATTATTTAGTATAATACAAAAATAAATTGCAATATTTAATGTAGTATGATAAATTATAAGAATAATATGACATGATATAATTATGTATATTGATACATATTTTTTGCATATTTAAGGTCTGTAAAGTAAAAAAAACTGGCATGAAACTTACCTTCTGTACTTTATCTTGGTATGCAGACGACACAAATTCTAACTGTGTTTGCCCATCTCATTATTGTTCTTTGCTCAGTTAGTTAGTCGCGACTTGTTAGTACCGTCACTACTTGATTTACTTAAGTTAGGACTGCTTGGTCTGAAGTGTGAGTGGGCTGCGCTTGTGGAGGTTTGGCTGCATTATGGTGAAGATTGTGATATTTACTACTGAAGTCTGTAGTTATCTAATTTAAAACTCGTTTATTATTGCAATGGAGCTTCAACACCATTCTGAAGACTATAGCGGGGAGGTATGAGTCTCCTTTATTGCGAAGAGATGTTGTTCAAAGATGTATTTCGAAAAACCGCCTTGTTTCCAAATAGATTATAAGTTTACTAACATAGGTATAAGTTATCTTCTTTTGTCTTGTTTTTACTAACCCATATGGATGATGCTTATCCGAAATAAGATTGAGATGAGTTTTTTTTTTATTCTACACCCTATACGCATAGAACAAACATGAATAAAACAAGTGTACAAAAACGGGCCGTCGAATCGCACAGAAAAGCTTTAGATGGATTGAACGAAAGGTGAAATTTAAGGCGAAAATGCATAATGTATACTAGCTTAAAAGTGCGGAAGTATAATTTATGGTTGTAGCGGATTTACTATGTTATTGTATTACTTGACCAATGGTTTTTATTTATTTAAAGGTTCACCAACAGTTGTTACACTAACTGCACAACCAATTACAGAGCAAACACCACATGCAAAATGCTCTTTGCAATTAAAGTTTATTTTTAAAGACTTGTTTTAAATGTATTTAAATTCTAGATAGTGATGATAAAGGCAACATGGAAAAATCCACACTGTTATTGCTTGAAAAGGACTCTCGTAAGCTGCGCTATAACACAAGGGCCTCAAGTCTGCTATTACAATAGTGTCAGAATGGTCGATCAATGATTTCATAACGGTTGATTTTGACAAGTTTGGTAATCTATATATATTTATATATATAGATTACCAAACTAACGAACACGACACGACACGACACGACTAACGAACAGCATTTAAAAATCAATTGCTGTTCGTTAGTCTCGCTAAAACTCGAGAACGGCTGGACCGATTTGGCTCATTTTGGTTTTGAATTATTTGCGGAAGTCCAGGGAAGGTTCAAAAGGTGAGAAAATACGAAAGAAATGCTTGGAATATAATAAAAACAACAATTTTGTTTTCCCTTAGAAACTATTACTTTCTGTCAAACATTTGATGTTCGTCCCGTCGTTCAGAAAGAAAAAATGTAAAAGAATTATTTTTGTTTTTTTTCTTTTTTAAATTGTTTTTGACATTGACAACCAACAATTTCTGATCGCTACTATTATATTTTATGGACTTCGGCGGCATATACGAGTACCTACATGGAGGTATTCCTCGAAGCGCTACCATTTTGAGGAGCACCTAATGAGGCGCTCCTTATAAATATATATTGGGAGCGCTATTAAAAGGTGCGCTCTGAAGAGTAAAAAAGGAGCGCCCGTGCGAAGCCGTGACGGGTCGCTAGTCTACTAATATAAAAGCGTCATTATGACTTTCCAATGGTCAAACACTGATACTCCATTGAAAGAAATGCCATAGAATGGTAATCTTGTACATAACGACAAATATAATAATAATATATTAATATATTAATGACAGACGTATGCGGTAATCTGCTAAAATTTAAAAGTACCTTTAATCAGTGACCTACTATTAGAACATCATTGTGCAATCATTGCTTTTAATAGCTCAGTTATCAAAAAGTATTACGAGACCATTGACCGGCAAATGATCGACCATTATGAATTTAGCAGATTACGAACTTTTAGCAAAATGACAATGGGATCGTGTTGGAATGACAAATGTGTAAGAAATAGCAGACTTGGGGGCCTGGTCCTCTGCATTCCAGATTCATTTAGTCCAATCTACCTTATCCATATTACAGCTGGGAGGTGAACTACGGTTACTGACACTCAACAAATAAAATCTCGAAACCACCGACTAAAAACAAACTGGTCTCATCATCTGCCTAGCCTTTTCCCAACGATATTGAAGTCGGCTTCCAGTCAAACTGGATTCAGTTAAAATACTAGTATTTAACGTGGAGCAACTGCCTACCAGACCTCCACAGCCCATTAACTGGGTAGCACGGCACTTCTTGGCATGACTGGAGTCAGATTTACTGGTTTCTGTAACGACTGCCAAAAATCTACAAATGACAACCGGGACCAACGGTTTAACGTGCTTTCCGGGAACTCGGTATGGTAAGATGGTCACCCATCCACTGACCAACCTTGGCAAGCGTCGCTTAACCTTGAAGATCGACCCGTGCGACTGTTATTCTTTAGCCACGAGCTCCTCCTAAAAACAAGGCGGTCTGAAAACCTTTTTTTCCTCATATTCTCCCAACTATCTTGGGTAGCATTAGGTACAAACAAATATATCGATATCAAGAACAAATATCAACTCTATACAAATACTCGTCTATACTAGCATCATAGCTCAGCGGACAGCTTTATTCAGGTCACCCGAGTGTATACGCCGTCCATTTTATCCAGTTTTCTTTACATAAAACTCACATGGTATTGTATATTATTCCAGTCCCCAGCCAAGTGGCCGCGAATGGAACGATAACATGGATATGTTTACCCACATTATGTGGTACATGTCGTGGACTCGGGGCACAAAACAAGAAAGAAGGACTTGAAGTCCGCTATGTATGGAGGTGGTAGGAAATGGAGTGTTGTCATCGTGATCTGTTTGCGTTAACACCAAATTATTTGGTGCCACATAAGTGCAAAACCCAGCATGCCCATGAAGGCCATGAATTCGCAGACATGTGACATTCACCAACCCGCACTGGGCCCGCGTGGTCGATTACGGCACATTCCCTCTCCTAAAGAGGAGGCTAGTATCACAGCAATGGGAACATTAAAAGGCTGATTATGCTCATGCTTATATTAAGTGCAAAAATGAATTTGTTAGCTGTCGTGTCTTTATCGCTGAACCAATTTTGATGATTTTTTTTTGCGCACAGTTGGATTGGACCCTGAAGACGATCATAGGCTACTTTTTTGCAAAAATCATTCTAAATGCTTGTAAAGCCACTTGTAAAAACTAGTATTCAATAAATATCTAGGTATCCTTCTTTGTTTCCCATTCATTTTTGGTTGTTTCATGAACAACGGACGTGATGAGCTTTTTTCATCGCGGTTCGTTGAGGCGCCGATATGTACCTAATAAAACCATGGAGAGAGAAATGGAATGTTAATTACATCACTACCCACTTGCCTTAACGCCTTTTTGTTTTGGTGTGTGTTTTTTATAGGAATATGACTCGAGGTCTAGTATCTAGGCATTAAAAAAAAAATTAGATCGGGAAAAGAGTGGCAAATCCTATCTATATTTTTCGCCAGTCACATGATGCCATATGAAAACGAAGCAGATTTAATCTCTCAACCACCATAAATAATCAAGAAAGGTGGAGATTATGGACGAAATCCACTAGATGTTATCAACATCATTATTGACTACAGTACAAATCTGCTTTGTAACTCTAGTCATCCCGAGAGAAGAATCGTGTGTTGTTAGGAGTTAGCATTCTGGACAATCTTACTCAGTGTTCACGGTAGGACATGTTGGAGTATGTTCTATGACATGTCATCTGTGTGAGACATGGCTTTGTGAGAGGAACCTTCTGTATTCTCTACTACCTTGCATTAATATTACGGCCTGCTTAAATAATGTGGGAAAATTATTATTATACATACATTACGCTGCTTGTTGGGAGGTTAAAATTGACATATAGCTATACAAGCGTGTCTAAATTGAAGAAGAATCTTTGCAAACACTTCTTCTACAACCTATAACCATTGTATTGAATCAATTTGTGTTCTTTTTTCTTTTATTTTTCTGTTTGTACTAATACTTACCACTGACTTTTAGTGTATTATTTTTGTCGTACGACTTTAAAAAGAACAGGAGTTTCTCAAGTCGACTGTATTAATTTTTTTGTGTGTGGGTTACCTCACAACTTTTTACTGGGTGTACCGATTTTGATGATTCCTTTTGTATTCGAAAGCTGGTGTTTGAATTTTGGAATTTAAAAGGTGCCTTTGGTTGTTTCTTCGTTTTACGCAAGCTGACTTCCAAAATTAAAGTTATTTTGTTTCGAAGTCGGTTGTATTTTTTTAACGATTGTATCTAAGCTATTCACGTGCGCTTGTAATTGGCCATAATTATTGTCGTTATTAACAAAACTGTTGTGCCTGCCTAGCTGTAAGTTTTCCAAAAATAACAGAACAAATCAAATCAAATCAAATCACTTTTATTTGTTAACACAGGTAATACAGATGTTATATTTGACAAAGAGAGCGCTGTGTTGTGCCAGGAGGCGTACAAATATGGTGAGCATCCAGCTCAAGATTACAAATTAAATTTTAAAAAATATGTATTTATTTGAGAATCCTTTATAATTATAGTATTTAATTTATTATTATTAACATTAAAAAACATCATATCAGAACAAAATAAATTATAATGTTGTTTTTGTTTTTAGCCTTATCATATTAAGTTACGTGACATTTTTTCAGCAGATTATATTACCAGCCTACATTTTAGATCGAGTTTTCTTACTGAGGATGAAATTAATTCTACCCACCCTGTTTTCTTTTCGATTTACCCTGTGAGCGTGGGATTTAGAGACAAAGGATGCTGGTGTCATCTTTCTTGTTATTTTTTTTTATTAGGTAATACATATTTGTTTTTGTTTTCTTGCGTAGTTGAATGATGTTTAAGGTGGTCTCTCAAGTTAATAATTAAAAAAATAAACAGTTATAATAAGGTCACTTTTAAAACTATAAGAAGTTGTATACATTGTGTGGGTCTAATATCTGTATGTCTCTGCATATTATGTCACATTTAAACAACTCATTTCAACGGCATTTTTCAATCCTAAACATTTTCGACGTTTTCACAATCGCTTTTGCCACACTGCTGTTGAAACAATGCCAATAGGGTAGTTGACTAAAAAAATACTGGACACGTATTTTTTCTTTTTTCACGTAAACAAAAAACGAAGACGACACGGTGCGTTGAAAACTCGTGTGACGTCACTTCGTGCTACGTTTTTACCACACCGTGACGTCACAAGCCCCTACTCATAATCTTTGAAGCATTTTATCGTCGTCAATTTTTATAGATTTGATAAAGCAAAAAATACGTGTCCAATATTTTTCGATAAATCTAATGGATTAAATTTAATATAATCATGTTTTTATTCCTCAGAGAGCATCCCTATTATCTAGAGCCTAATCCTATAATGATTGCCTTCTATATTTAAGAATAACAAAATTAAGGTTAATCTGACGACTAAAACTATGTACTTATTAGAACCTACGTTCAAAATCACAACATACCTTGGACCTTTCCCCCACAAAAAGCAATAAACCTCAATAAGCCCATCTGTTGCCATCTCATAGTACCAGGCTCACACGACAATACAGAGCTTCATAAAGATAACATGGGGAGCGATAATTAGCGGGAACAGGGCCCCGGCGCTACCTGTTGACAACCCTGTGGGGACCTGCCCTGCCGTGATACGTTCAAACGTCCCTAGATTGTTCTAACTATAAATAAATAGGGATTGTTGTTAGGATTATTAAGATCTGGTTTGTCAGGGGCTGGGGAGTGGGGGTTACATTGTAGCAATGTACAAAATAGACTGTGTGAAAAATGACATGGCTGCAAAGAGGGAGACTAATGACACGATAACTAGTAGAAAAGTATGGAAAAATAAATTATTTTGCATCAACCCTACATAAATTGGAAAAAGGTCACTTGGGGATTTTCCTGCTGGAAGCCTATGTCCAGCAGTGAACATCTTTTGTCTCAAATAGTGATTATCATTAGCGTCTACAATAGCACTATTTTCTATTTTTTGTACAGTCAACAGCAAAAGCCGATTAACACTTTGGTTTCACAAATCATTGAATTGAGCAAAATATGTTATTAAAATTGGAACTACAACAACAATTCAAAAGTTTATCATCGAATTAGTTTGCGTCAATTTAGATGATGTTTAAAATAACAATGTTCATCGATTTTCGTTACTCACCGTGCGTCAATAATAAACTTAAATATTACAAAATCACACACAGACTCGCCACCATTGACAAATTCCTAACAAAATGAAACCGTGTTCATCTCGCAGTGGTTAATTAACCAACGTAATGCAGAGCAGGGTTAATTAATGGGGTTCGTCGACCTGTTGATAGGGCTAAAGGGATACGTGGGGCAGTGTGACTCTTGTTAGTCGTCAGTGGGAATCATTATTGTAATCAGTTTTAATGAGTTTGGATTTGACGGTGGATTTTGGGTGTCCGGTTTATGACCAGAGGCTTTTAACTGGCAAAATGTCGGAATATTTTCATACAGGCGTAGTTTTTAGGATGGGAAAACATCAAATGATTTCTACTGCTCAGCCCACCCGTGATCCTCCAAATACCCGTTGCATTCCAGAGCCACGATGACTCTCCACAACCCGGAACAAATAGCTAACATTTGATCGGAAACGCATTTTAATGAAATTTTGACCACAATGAAAACTAATGGCTAAGTTTGCTACGGACCAAAAACCCTAATTTATTTCATGACACCTGCAAAACTTGTTTAGAAATCAAATACATAATCGTACCATCAAAATATAATCAAACTAGAATGCAATAGATATGTCGCAGACAAATGGCTTCATCAGCAGGTTAGTTAGCTGCCTAGCCTTGCCTTAAATGCCTGCCTTTCATTAAACGGCATTTGATCGGCAGCTAATGAGTCTAGTACAACTTAAAATCTGGCAGATGTATGGGCCGTTCAAAGAATAAGGTAACCGTGTGACGATATTATATGAAATATTTAATTTTGAGAATTCTAAATTCAAACAACATACAGTTTAAACATAATACCTTTTTTATGGATGGTAAATCATCAAATGACTTCTACTGCTCAGGGCGGAGCGGAACGGAGTGTTAGACTCTTACTGACTAAAACCCACCCGCGATCCTCCAAATGCCCTTTGCGTTCCAGGGCCGCGGTGACTCTCCACAACCCGTGCAGGCACTGGCCCTAGGGCCCCGTCACTTCCGCTGGCACCTCAATGAACCGCGCGTGGAACACAACCTGGTGAGTACCAACCCACGCCAGGGGGAAGTCGAGGACCTGGCGTCTCTCTAGCTACTTTTCAAATAGGTGATTACACCCAAGTGTAAAATATAAAATAATATTTTTTTTTTGGTCGATGATTACAATGACCTCTTAAGAGGTTGTTGGTTTCTTTTAAATAACCCTGTATAACTAAATATTCTGTGAATATTTAAATAGTCTACTTGTTGCCGTTATCAACACCGAGCAAAAACGAGAAAAAAAAATCACGCGTTTTGTATATAGCCTCCTTAAATATTTATTATATTCTGTTTTGCAGTATTTGTTGTTATAGCGGCTACAGAAATACATCATCTGTGAACATATCAACTATCACGGTAAATGAGATACAGCCCGGTGACAGACGGACAGACAGACAGACGAACAGACAGCGGAGTCTCAGTAATAGGGTCCCGTTTTCCTTTTGGTCACGGAACCCGAAAAAGCCGCTTAAAAATTCAATGGCCGCTGCATATATAAAGAGTATTGCGTACATATGACCAAAAAAAAAACAAACCAGTCCCTCGTCTAACATTAACCAACCAACTCAACAAGATAACATTTTAACACATCACCCCCAATAATAAAGATAATGCATGCGACCATGTTAATGAGACACGAGCCGGTCACGACCTGTCCACGACCCTGTGGGGACGTGTTAGATCCACTGTTGGGTCCCGCAGTCCCGTAATCCCGGAGTCCGGGATCCCGGGATCCTGGAATCCCGCGGCCCAAACGCATTACTGTATGTAATTAGTTTTGTTTGCTTTTGTTTTGAGTGAACAGAGTGTGGAAACTGTGTTGTTGTTTTTTTTTTCGGACAAGTTCCGCAACCCTAACAGACATTGACCCTATGGGGCCTAGTTTTTTTTGCTGATATAGGGTAAAGGGCTAGACTGATGGTTTGCTTTTTAATTTTTATTGGAAGACATACTTAACATAGTGTTCAACTGTTCATTCAACCATGACCCTATCTATGGGAGTCAAACATAGTGTATACCACCTACAGTAATAATCTGAAATCAGTAAAAATGTATGAGGGTTATAATCATGATAATACACACTTTTTTTTAAACATGCCCCACACTTGGAATTACTTCTGTATCGTGGGTGCATTTACAAACATAAAATCTCACATACACAAACTCCCAGTCCCGGAACAACTATCTGTAGGCCATACAATTATTTGTTCCGTGCGGGAATCGATCCCACGACACGTAGCGCAGCAGCCAATCGCTCAACCACTGCGCCAACTGTGTCGTCGAATATTAAGTATTAAATATAAATTGTGATTTATTATTACCATAGAAATTTCTTATATTTATGGTTATTACAATATTAATACAGTTGACTTATTCATTGTTTGCGAAGTATAATGAGATAGTATTGAGGTTATCGTATTAATTTGGAATGTTAATTATAAATTTATAATATTCAGTTTGAAAACGATTATTTTATTACTGACCTCGAGATATCATAATATGTTCCGAATAATTTTGGACAAACAGACGGATTGTATAAAAATCCATTTTGTTTTATTTTTTAAGTTTACCTACACCAGAATTAAAGTACTTTATGTATATAGTGGTGCGTTAATTTTACGAATAGTAAGATAATCTATATCAATATTATAAAGAGGAAAGATTTTTGTGTTTATTTGTTTATACCGAATTCATCATCTGCCTAGCCTTTTTCCCAACTATATTGGGGTCGGCTACCAGTCAAGTCGGGTTCAGCTGAATCAGGAACCAGTATTTTACGTGAAGCGGCTGCCTACCAGACCTCCACAACCCATTAACGAACTGTTTGTACTGAATTACTGGACCGATTTTAACCATTTTTTCACCAATGGAAAGCTACATATTTTATCCCCGTATCCCTATGGGACTGGAATTTATGCAGGTCAAACCGCGGAGCGCTGCTAGTTAAAAATAAATAGACCTGTAATTTTTTAAACTTGTTTCGAAAAAAAAAAAGGGTGAAGTATTCATAGTCCCTCTTTTTTATATTATGAAATATGTTCTATTACCGATACCGATTGCAAGTAAAACAAATACGCAGTAACCATTTTAGAGGCAAGCACTGACCCTATGGGGTTTTCTATGCTAAAAAATCTCTTTGAAGCGCGCGTGGAACACAACGTGCTGTCGCGGGTCGACAGCACGTTGTGTTCCACGCGCGCTTCAAAGAGATGCTGGCTGAGGATGGCTTGGTTGCTATCGGACGGCGAGCCACCCATAGCTCGCCGTCCACAGGCCCGCGCCTACTATGACCGGGAATCACTCTTCAACTACCGACGCGCGACGCCCGGAGCGTCTTCTTCTGTTGCGGCTTGGGCGTGAAGTTTATCTCTTTACACGGCACGCCTCCTCCTTCGCTAGCAATACTGCTTCGCCGAAGGAGCCCTTGCCCAATAATACTTTGCCCGACCCGCGAAACGAATCCCAGACCTCATGCTTCTGAGAAATGGCACTTGCAACAACTAGACACACCAACAAGGAAATAATGCTATCATTTGAATTTTCAAAGTGAACACTTCTTTAGCATCGTTCTGATTTGAAAGTTTATGAAACGAAAAAGCGACGGTAAAAAGAGACAGACACATAAATTCACGTGTCTGTCTCTTTTTACTGTCGCTTCGTCTCATTACCGTGAAGCTCAAATTCAAATTCAAAGTCAAATTTTTGAAGGTTTCACTTCTACCACGTGTGAATGAAACACATGTATTTTTTTTTTCAGAAACTAGCTACCTACTAGTAAAAAATGTGACGTCATTTTTGAAAATCAGTGAATTGCTTTTCGCCGTCAACCTATTACAATGTGGCGAGGTTTTAGTCACCATGTTTGCTGAACGGTAGTGAAAACCGTTTCGTAGTCTGACAGAAAACACGCAGATTTTAACATACTACTGTAGGCTTCAGCGGGCGTACCATGACGTCTTAAAACGTGAGTCTTCCGAGCGAGAAAGAGAGATAGAGTTATACACTCTATATAGCTCCATCACTTTTTCTCGCTCGGAAGACTCACGTTTTAAGACGTCATGGTACGTCCGCAGTTCAGGAAAAAGGGGGTTCGCAATCGAAAACCAAACTCAGTAAAAACACAAACATATTGAATTCCTTTTCCCACTATATTTGAAAACACACACTGAAATAATAAATCACGTCACTTAATTGGTATAGGTCCTGTACTTACATGCTAATTAAAATTAAATGCGCTGCTCGGTGGTCTATGCTGCTCGGCGCCTCGACCAAGAAGACCGACCGTCACTTGTATCTCATAGAGGATGACATCGAAAGTCATGACTGATGAACAAACTAAAACCAGCTGTCATACGCGTTAATCGATTATATAGTTTGGGTTACCAGATAAAAGCTAACACTACTAACACTGTAAATCTGAAAATATTTTCAGTTTTGACAAAATAAATGAATTTTCTATACCTAGTTAAAATGTCTTATTAAGTTAACTTTGTAAGTAGGCAATCAAGAATATGTTACTCAAATATAAATCGAATTATAACAGGCCAATAAGCTTTGAAGTAACTCTAATTAATGTAAAAGCTCAAGATAAAGACGTAATAATGAAACTCCTCAGATCCTATTGATCGCAGTGTAAGCCTTATAAAACATCATAATTAAATAAAATTGATCTTCTCAACTCACACTGTGAATTATTTCATAAACCAAGCATAATATTATATCAAAACTCCTTGTCTAAACAAAAGTATTCGGAACTCTGTATACAAAGGAAATAAAACCTTATAACGTTTGAACATAGTTCAGAATTGAGTGAGGTTGGTATTACACTTGGGGCCACAAGTAAGTACACATTCTGGTATGTTGGAATGGCAAGCATGTGAGCAAGAGTAGAGAAGCTTTTACAGAATTTAGTGGAAATGGCACCTTTGGGACTTGAGCTGGGGAAATGGGCAGCCAGTGTAGTATATTATATTTTAAACACAAACCACATAAGTAAGTAACCGCTGTTTAGTAGTTACACTGCGGTGCAAAGAGGTAAGTGTGCTTAAATGAAAGTTTAATGCGGATATATTACAAATGTGGAAGGAAAAGTTTATAATATCATTGTGTTAAAGTAAGAAAATTCTGAAGAAATGTTGTCTTGAAGAAATTGTAAAACCCTTTTTAGTTAGTTCAACTTTTTATTTGTATTGTGTGTGTATTTGTGTTTAATATGTTTGACTTCTAAATATATAAATATACATATAATATATCGATTCACTTTCAATGGATTTCAAATAAAGAATACAGGGTTTTTGAATCACTGCTAAAAATAACCACTATTAGGGGAGCATAAAGTTTGAATCGTAGGTTTCAAATAAATTCTCTAATCACCATCAGCAAAGATAAAATCGGCAATTTAACAAACATTACCCAATCCCAATACAGCCGAGTACTAGGCGAGCATGACCGACACACAGTTGGATCGGTGTTTGTTGGCGCCTCTAAAACAATCCTTTGACTGTCGCTTGTAATCGCGTGTGCAGTTGAAATCTAATGGGTTTGCGATGGATTAGAGACTCATTATGATGACAGATGTATAATAGGTTGGGCGCCGTATAAATAAAGGCAGTTACACGGTTGCGGAATTTGTTCGAAAGAGTCACCGCGGCCCTGCAATACAAAGAGCACTAGGAGGAACATGGGTGGGTTTTTTTAGTAAGAGTCTGACGAAGACGAAGAAAAATTATGTACAGTTTCCTTCAAGAACAAAACAAAATGAAGCGTACCTATTAGGATAAATTGGCTTCAAATGAATTCCCAAATCACCATCAACATAGACATAAACGTAGGTTAATCAAACACATTACCCGATCTCATTACAGCCGAGTACCAGGAGAGCATGACAACCTGGTCACTCAATTCAGTTGGAACTGTGTTTGTTCGCGCGCGCCTCGCAAAACATTCCCTTGATTGTCGTTTCTAATCGCGTGTGTTGCTGAAAATCTAATTGGTTTGCGATGGACTTGGGACTAATTTTGGTGACAGATGGCTGGGTTCAGTATACAGGCTATATTTTGATATGAGAGAAAAGAGTGTCATCGCGTTTTAAGCGTGCCGATTTATTTAATCAATCAAATAAATTTTGCGAGTGACATTAAATTAGTATCAATCTTGTCAAAATCAGTCCCTCGATGTTCATTTTTAGTAGACACATTCAATTTTAGGGTTCAGTACCAGAAGGGTAACTAAAGGAATCTTATTTCTAAGACTCCGCTGTCCGTCCATCGATCTGTCTGTCAGCGGGCTGATCTCATGAACTGTAATAAGAAGAATGTTACAATTTCCACAAATTGAGTTTTTGTTTGGCTAGACTGTCATGAGGTGTTAGGTCGCTGTCAGTTTCAGTCACGCGCGCCACTCATGACAATGTTAGTGTCACACTTGTTTTGTCTATGGTGTGGCCGCGGCATGTGATAGTGACTTCATACCTAGTGTCCGTCCCTGATATAGGCGGAGTTTGTAATATTTAATGTCATGTGCGTCTAAATGAGGGAAATAAACCATTTTTCTATCTTTCTTTTCTTTTAAAACGAATTATATTTTATTTTAAAACAAGAATTTCATACAAGTACGTGTTTTTTTTTTGGTTTGTGGTACGGAACTCTCCGTGTGATAGTCCAACTCGCATTTGGCCGGTTTTGCCTTTCAGTTAAGCTATTCAACTTTACTGGGTAACAAAAATATTAACTACAGCGCCCCGCGGTTTCACCCACGTAGTTCCAATTCCCGCGGGAATATGGGGATAAAATGTAGCCTATGTTACTCGCTGATAATTAAGCTTTCCATTGGTGGAAAAATAGTTAAAATCGGTCCAGTAGTTTTGGAGCCTATTCAATGCAAACAAAAAATCAAATCTTTTCTCTTTATAATATAAGTATACATAGATTCATTTTACTCTGCTATTTAAAATGTCATCAAAAGGCTCCAGACTTAATAACCAACTCGTCAAATCTCGAAATAAAAAGAAAAGAAAAATAAAATGAAACCTCTCAGTTCACTTCAAAATTAATTATTAACTTTTTGTGTGTTTGACAAAAAGCAATTTTATGTATACCCAAAAGTTTTAGGTCACCACGAGTTCAGAGGTAAAGTGTAGGTTTATAATACGTCGTATTTATTTCAGTAAAACCTTCTGAAAAATCCGTCTACTTAAGTCGCGAAATATCCATTAAGCTCTTGTAGAACTGAATGTGGTTGACATTAAGCCTGGTTGTGAGATGTCTGGAAGAACCCTGTTGGTTGTATGGAGAGAAACATACAAAATTAGAAGTAGCTGAAAACTAAATTATCTAAATGAATGATAAATGATATTTATTTTGTACTAGCGACCCACCCGGCTTCGCACAACGGTACAATGTAAATACTAATGTTTTCTCTACTATAATATGCATATATTACACATACAAACATTCCTCTTGTATCACTCTATCCATTAAAAAATCCGCATCAAAATTCGTTGCGTAGTTTTAAAGATCTGAGCATACATAGGGACAGTTAGACAGCGGGAAGCAATTTTGTTTGATACTATGTAGTGAAGTAGGTTGTAAATAACGCTTTTAACCGTCAATCTTTTTTGGCCGTCATAAACAAGATAAGGCCGGCCATATAATGTGTGGTTATATCCAACCAGTCTTACCCAATAAGGGTTGTGGATTCTAAATAGGCGGTTTTTCCAGTATAAATACTGGTACTCAAATACATTCGGTTTGAATGGACGCTAACCCGAACATACATAGCATGAGGCAATAGGGATGTTTCCTGAGGAATAAAAATATGATTCTATTTAGTCCGTCAGTTAGAATATCGAAAAATATTGGACACCTATTTGTTGCTTTATCAAATCTATAAAAATTGACGAGGATAATAAGCTTCAAAGATCATGAGTGAGGGCTTGTGACATCACGGCGTGGTAAAAATCGTCGCACGGAGTGACGTCACACGAGTTTTCAACGCACTATACCGTCTTCGTTCGTCTAGTTTACGTGAAAAAATAAAAAATACTTGTTCAATATTTTTGGGACGTTTATCTTACGGACTAATCAGATTTTTTTAAGCAACTACCCTATTGTCCATAATGATGACAGTCCCCAGGGTCCTCAATGGTGCCGATGCATTACTTAGGACCCAATAAATGCTACTGATGCCGCTATAAACCAGAGCCAACTACTAGGCGCAATCTATGTTAATGTATAAAGCTAAATAGTTGGTTTGTTTGCTTGGACACGCTAATCTCAGGAACTACCGAACCGATTTGAAAGTTTCTTTCAGTGTTAGATAGCCCATTTATCGAGAAAGGTATATACCTTAGCTATATACCATCACGCTAAGACCAATAGGAGCGGAGCAGTCATGAAAAATGTGACACATAAAGTGTGTATATATAAAGGTAACCATAGACTCGATAATAAAGAAGAATGTCTTCAGTACCATTACTTTTACCCTAAACTTGAACTATTACTTTCAATTTGCCCGATTAGTTATTTAGGTGAATGATTTTCTATTATGGTTGGTATTTTTTTTGGACTTACTTTGTAGGTAATGCGTACGGTCTGAAAGTTTCTAAAATTAAGCAGAAAGTTTCTTTCTCCATTGTTTTACTTCAATTATAAATTCTATTAAAGTTTAGAAAATTAGTTTCTCTAATTTACTTTACTGAACAATAGGGTATTTGACTAAAAACATTTAATTAGTTCGTCAGATAGATTTCCAAAAAATATTGTTCAAGTATTTTTTTTCTTTTTAAACGTTTTTTTCCACGTTTTTCTTCAACTTTTTTTATTATTTCTGAATGGAATATTTTATTATAAGGTAAAATATACTTTTGAAATCCTTACAATGTGCTCTTTCTTTTGACATAATATCTACCTACTAAACAATTGGGGAAACTTTGTTTTTAATTTGCACCCTATTGGGTGACCCCTTTTACCAAAATTTATTTTAGATATTTTGTGTTTGGGTCACCGAAGTTTATATGTATACAAAATTACAACTGAATTGGTTCAGTAGATTCGGAGACACACAATGAGTGATCCTATTAATGTTCCGATTTTCCATACAGAGGTTTGGAACCCTAATTAATCCTTTTTTACTCACGACGGAACGGAGACAGTGTATGCGTTTGGGGTGAGAGGATGTTTGTTTGTTTGTGCAAACCATTGATCTCCAGTACTGCTCCGATTTTCATACGATTTTCAGTGATGGGTTCGGATTTGATTGGTGCATGTTCTTAGATAGGTGTTACGGTGACAACTCACCAAGCGGGTGCTGCAGTGAAGGATATTTGGGCAAACCAATGTTGCCATTTATCTTCAAAACTACTATTCCAATTTTGATGCAGTTTTCAGTGGATTGAGATTTTACAGGTGAAGAACGACGTTTAAATATTACTGTTCCTTAAAATACGAGAATAGTCCCCCAGGTCTTTTAGAACAACAATCGAAATGAAACTTCAATATTTCGTAACCGCATCAAAAGTTTACCCAACACGATTTCATTCGATTATTAAACTTTACCTTATTATAACGAGAATGACGTCAATAGGAACAAACTTAGTTCGTTTAATATTGATGTACACAATGTACCGAATTCTGTAGTTTGTGGTACAATAAACAAACAGGCATACTATGTAATTATGTTTAAACTTTAAGTGAATAATACAAACTTATCTATGTTCTTATGTATTATGCTGGTTACAAGAGCATTGAATGGAATAAATAAAATAGAAATACATACTTTTATTGTATACTTACCATAAAAAAACATTTCATTTGTTTCATTTTCGTTTATTTCCAAAATGCTTAAGTTTATTTTAACAATGGTTTTTGCCACACAACGAAAACCTCTCAGGGTTTATCTGTGTGCTGGCAAACCGTTCAAGTTGCGGTTTTTTCTCGAAAGAGGGCTGTGTACCATTAAAAAGTGAATTCGAAATCGGATTTTTTGAAAAAAGATTTTTTTTATACCTACTCTGGAGTCAATTTTACTAATTATATAAATCATATTTCTTTTTTGCCCGTTTGTCACATCATATAAAAATTCTAGAGTTGGCGGGGCTGGTGACGTCACGACATAAGTAAAATTTATAGCACGTTGTGACGTCACTCGAGTTTTCAAGGCACTGTATAGTGTTCATTTTTTGTTTCCGTGAATAAAGAAAAAGTAGGTGTCCAATATGTTTTGGAAATCTATCTGACAAACTAATTCGTTGTTTTCAGTATAACAACCTATTCGTTTCCAAAGAAAATTATTTAATTTATTTAATAAGTTATCCCATCTATAATTAAATTGATTACATTTTCACAATTTCATAAATGATAATTATTTTTTTCTTAGTCATTATTTTTGTAATCATTTTCATACTAAAGATTACAGAGCTGGACCCTTTTTAAATATTTCAAATTAACTTTACTACAATTCATGTAATAACAAGGATCGGTCCAATGCTTCTAACAAGTTGCTGTCGAGTCATTTACTGTCGCTCAATGAGCGGTCGTGATTATTGATACACAGATCAGGTAAGTCTGGACTGTTTTATAATTACACTAGCTGTCCGCACAACTTCGTTTGTGTCACATTTTTCATGACTGCTCCGCTCCTATTGGTCTTAACGTGATGATATATAGCCTATAGCCTTCCTCAATAAATGGGCTATCTAACACTGAAAGATTTTTTCAAATCAGACCAGTAGTTCCTGAGATTAGTGCGTTCAAACAAACAAACAAACAAACTCTTCAGCTTTATAATATTAGTATAGATTTATGTTACCAGCGGTCTTTGATTTACTTCCGTTTTTTCTTTATAGCCCCCACTTCCCACTGCTCGGCTCCTTTCAAGAATTCTAGAGGCTCATTGGCGATGAAAAACTGGTGAGTGCCAAGCTTCACAGCCTGGGTCATCGACGCAAGGTCGCCTGCTTGTCAGTCTCCTACAGATTGTATTTTGGCGAGTGTGCCCATGAACTCCACGACCTCATCTCACCGGCCCCCTTCTACCTAGGACATCTAGACGCACTGTAAGTTACCATCCCTATCTTGTTGCTATTCCATAAATTCGCACCAAGCGTTTCCAATCGTCTTTTATAATGCGCACAGCAAAGGAGTGGAACTCTCTGCCTGCGTTTGTATTTCCGAACACATTCAACCCTGATCTCTTCAAAGTTAGAGTGAACAGGCTTCTTCTGGGTAAGCTCATTCCATCGTCGACTTTGTCTCTGTCACCTTTTTTTTTGGATGGGAAATCATCAAATGACCCCTCCCGCCCTGGGTGCAGCGGTAGGGAGTGTCAGACTCTTACTGACTAAAACTCACCCGTGCTCCTTCTTGTGCCCTTTGCGTTCCGGGGCCGCGGTACCTCTTTCGAACAAATTCCGCAACCCTAACAAATTCCGCAACCCTATTGTCTCTGTCACCTGCGACCTAGACTAGAGTCAAGAGCATATCCATCTTACAAAAAAAAATCTTTGCCGGCACCGTAGAAATTCGTGGAATTTGTATCAGCTCTTATGGTACGCGTCCCAGGTCGTCTTGCCACCGGTTTCTGGGCCGGTCACGGCGGCGCCACCCATCTTCGGGCACCTATTATGTGGAGAATTTTGCCCAGTGGACCAATCCTATTTGAGCCTGGCTGCCTTCTTACCCACAACCATTATTCCCGTTGGAACGCAGCGTGGTGTTTCGAGTTTTGCCCAGAATGCTGCTTTCCGTCGCTCTTTGGCAAACTCCAATGCGACCAGGTCCGAGCACCGTAGGTTAGGATGGGCAGAATACACATGTTGACAAGTCACGACTGCGCTTTTGCTAATGATTTTAAATATTGTTAATTATAGCACCTATGTCATTTAATCAATCTGATTGACTTATATTTAGTATCCTTAAAGTCATAACTAAACAACAACGATGAAGGAGTGGAATTATCTCCCTGCGTCTGTTTCAAAACGCATTCAACCCTGATTTCTTCAAAGTTAGAGTGAACAGGCTTTTTTTGGGTAAGCTCATTCCATCGTCGACTTTGTCTCTGTCACCTTTTTTTTTCTGGATGGGAAATCGTCAGCTAAAACCCACCCTTGATCCTTCTTTTGCGTTCCAGGGCCGCGGTGACTCTTTCGAACAAATTCCGCAGCCCTAGTAGGCACTGGCTCTATGGGGCTCTGTCTTCTTTGCTGTCAGCTCTTTGAGGCGCGCGTGGAACACGATGCGCCGTCAACCCTAGAACATAACAAAGCCCTCATATTTTTAAGTATGTCAATTCTTTATTTTAAGAAGTCTCTGTCACCTACGACCTAGACTATTAGAATCAAGAGCAAATCCATCTGACAATTAAAAAAACAAACAAAACGATTCTCGGTATTTTATGAAAATTATCCACTTAATTGGCATTATCAAGAGTCTATTCAGCCTCCATAAAAAAGTAACAGCAAATATTGCAAAAAATATTCGTAACTCCAATAAAAATAAAGTAATACAACATCGTTTTCGAATTTGCTGCCTCGGCTTTTATTGGTTGACCGAACATTGGCCTCAGCAATAAATATGGCACATCATCTATTAAAAAAAGAGGGTTACCTTAATGTCAGCCTGTCAAAGTCGTAAGGTAAAAGGTTGCATAAATATATCTACACTAATATATAAAGCTAAAGAGTTTGTTTGTTTGTTTGAACGCGCTAATCCCAGGAACTACTTACTAGCCCGATTTGAAAAAAAATTTCGCGGCAGGCCGCGAAAGCGGCCAAAAATAAGGCGAGGAGGCAGCGGCGGAAGGCCAACGCCATTGCGGCGAGGCTTCGCACCCCGAAATCCGCGGCTGTGGTGCTTACACTGCAGCCGAAATCGGAACAGAGGGGCGTGACGTATCTCACCGTACTGAAGCGGGCGAAGGAGGCGGTGAGCCTCCAAGAGCTGGGCATCAGCGGAGGCATCGGGGTCAGGAGGACCCTGACCGGTGCCCGCAAGCTCGAGCTCGCCGGAGCGGAGAGTGGTCCGTTCGCGGACGCCTTGGCCGAAAATCTGAGGGCGGTCTTACCCGCGGACGAGGTCCGGGTGTCCAGGCCGACTAAGCGCATCGACATGCGCATAGTGGGCCTGGATGACTCCGTTACGGAGGAGGAAGTTGTGGCCGCCGTCGCGTCGCCAGGACTGGGGGGTGCTCTGCCGAGCTTGTCAAGGCGGGCACCATCCGTCCTGACAACACGGGCATGCAAACCCTCGTGGTGAGCTGCCCCGTGGCGGCGGCCAGAACTATATCGGAGGGCCGGAGGCTCTTGGTGGGTTGGGTGTCTGCGCGGGTAAAACTGCTGGAACCCAGACCTCTGAGGTGCTACCGCTGCCATGTGGGCAACCACACGGGGGCTATGTGCCCCTCGGAGGTGGATCGCAGTGGACTCTGTTTCCGCTGTGGTCAGCCCGGTCATCGGGCCGGCTCGTGCGAGGCCACGCCGCACTGCATTGCATGTGCGGCTGTTGGCAAGCCGGCCGAGCACTGGGCTGGGGGAAGGGCCTGCGCGCCATCCGCCCCGACCAAGGGCAAGAGGTCCGCCGCCGCCGCCGCCTCTGCTGCCGCCGCGGCTTCCGTCGCCGCCACTGCCGCCTCTGCTGCGGGTGCTGCGACTCCTAGTACTCGGGAGGGGGCTGAAATGGAGTGCCAGTAATGGTCCCATCGCAGCCTCCTCCAGAGACAAGTCGGCCGCTGTGCTATTGCGCAGTGGCTGATGCCTGTGGATGGTGAGCGCGGGTGGCTCGCCGTCCGATACCAGGCTGAGTCGACGACGCGTTGTGCTTCACGCGCCTCAAGGAGCCGTCAGCACCAGAGACGGGGCCCCATAGGGTCGGTGCCTGCTAGGGTTGCGGAATTTGTTCGAAAGAGTTACCGCGGCCCTGGAACGCAAAGGGCACATGGAGGAGCACGGGTGGGTTTTAGTCAGTAAAAGTCTGACACTCCCTGCCGCTCCACCCAGGGCGGGAGGGGTCATTTGATGATTTCCCATCCAAAAAAAAAAGGGGTTAGTAACTATTCCACGCGGACGAAGTCGCGGGCAGAAGTCAGTTTGCAATAAAACAGAAGTTACGATTCCGTACGAATAATATTTTATATTCAAAGTTGTTTTACGACATTTCAAATTTGATACATGCTGATGGAATCAATAATGTCGCTTTTATTTCTAGTATTATGTACGTCCCATGTCCCAGTTTTAATGCCCTCACGACCGAGGGAAGTGAGTTAGGTTAAAAAGTGTATGGAAAACAAATTCAATTTCATGGTTTAATGGCTTTTATAGATGCCAGGACACTATTAAATAGATTGGAACTGATAATGCAGTTTCAAAGTAGATGCTGTAAAAACTAAATGAATTTCGTAAACTACGAGTAGTAAGTATATACATAAAATTGTTTCTAGAACTACAACAAGTTTTTTTTTTTGTTATATGAAAGTAATCAGGTAGAATAGGAATTTTTGATATCGCATCGTCGAAATATTATTAATAAAGAGAAATATTAACTATATATTGTGAAATACGTTTTGTGTCATATTCGATATGGTTACATTACAGAATTTTCAATAAAAAAGGTATTGAAAAACTTACTCACGTATCATATTGTGACAGTTGCGAGATTTCCAGCGATCATCATTGGCATTCCCAAAGGATTCCCGAATAATCATGTATGATTGAGTTTTATGAAATAGTTTTTAGTTGGCTTGCGTAGAGTTAAAACTAGCTTCTGTCCGCGACTTCGTCCGCGTGGAATAGTTACTTTACCCCCGATTTTGAAACTCTCAGCCCGATCGGTTTAAAATTGTCAAAGTTTCATACAAACTTTCATCCCCTATTTTATCCCCTTGGGGTATAATTAATCAAAATCCTTTCTTAGCGGATGTCTTCGTCATAACATCTACCTGCATGGTGCATGCCAAATATCAGTCCGATCCGTTGAGTGGTTTGGGCTCTGCGTTGATAGATCACTATGTCAGTCAGTCACTTTTGAGTTATACATAATAATACATAATCAGCCTTTTAACGTTCCCACTGCTGGGACACAGGCCTCCTCTCTAGGAGAGGGAATGGGCCGTAATCCACCACGCGGGCCCAGTGCGGGTTGGTGAATGTCACATGTCTTCGAATTTTTGGTTCTAGGACGTGCCGGTTTCCTCACGATGTTTCCCTTCACCGTTTTGAGAGCAGTGGTGATGAAGTTAATTACCTACACAAAGTAATGCGCCTGGCTGGGTTTGAACCCACGACCTACAATTCGTAAGTCGGGGCCGTTACCACTCGGCCACCACTGCTCAACTCTGAAACCATGAAACCTGCCTCTCTCAATAACCTTTAGGGTTCTATCCCGTTGTTAACCTTGACAGCCTGACAAATAAAGTTAACAATTTAAACCAAAGAAATAACCGTATCAGTTACACCGACTAGAGCTACCAGGACAGCATAAATTGGCGAGAGTTAATATTTCAAAAGACGAAGACCGCGGGCGACGACGTGACACGACTGGTAATATAAGGCGAGCTGTATACAGATGGGAATTAAACTTTAGAGGGAGGGGAAACGTATAGCACTGCACTTTGTACGCTTTTAAACGATATATTAGCGTTTAGCTTGAGAATCAAGTTGTAAGGAAAAATAACCGTCATTTGTTTAGAGTCAGGATTGATGTTAAATCCTTAGTGCTTTTCCTATGCTTGCTTGCAATTAAGACATCATAAAAGTGAATTATCAGACTTAGATAGGCATTATTTTAGTACTTAGTATAATTTATTTCTACAATAGGGATGTTGCCTGAGTAAAAAATATATAATTATGTTTAGTCCGTCAGTAAGATTATAGAAAAATATTGGACTCGTATTTTTTCCTTTATCAAATCTATAAAAACTGACGAAGATAAAAAGATCAGGAGTGGGAGCGTGTGACGTCACTGCCCGGTAAAAATTGTAGCGAGTAGTGACGTCACACGAGTTGTTTACGCACTGCATCGTCTTCATTTTTTGTTTATGTGAAAAAAGAAAAAATACGTGTCCAATATTTTTGGAAATCTATCTGACGGACTAATCAGATTTTTTTAGTTAACTACCCTATTCATAACCCTTAGTATTTTTTTTACTTATTTCACCCGCTCTGGTTTGTAATATCCAGTAGACTTGAAATTATTCTACAAGTATTCGTCGTTAAGCCACTAATACATTCAATTCTTTCCAAAAATAACTAAATCTCCCCAGCCAATCAATACAGTGTTTGTACGTTAAAAGTAGATTATTGTCACACATTCAAGAGTGCCGAGGTTCCAATTTTCTACGCTGCTGATTTTTTCCCTTTGAATCCTCTTCGATCCACCTCGAACTCCAACAAACAAGAATTGTTGACTTGTTTCTGCTCCAATAATGTCACTTCCGTAATTCTGTATCGAGATTTTGTTTATGGCGCTGATTTGGGTCCCCCATTCTGTGCGAGTGTATCCTTGGCTTAATTCGCCAAATCCTTTAGGCAAAATAAGACGGCGAATGATTTTGCATAATACCAATTGCTGTACTGATTACTTGGGAATAAATAATTTGAACAATCAGCATTTTTTTTTCTTTGTGCTTTTACTTACGTTGAAAATGATGCTGGCTGGAATATGGCGCTGGATTGTAACAAAAGAGAAAATTACACATCCAATCATTGTTATCTTTATACGTATTTTGTAGTATTTTGTTTACAGACGTGCTTTATAGAACAATAAGGACGCGAATTTACGATCGGTTTTTACACTGGCTGATGGATACTCGATTTTTGTTCTGAGCTAATTAAGTTTGTAGACTTTTTTTATTGCCCCGTTAGTTTATTGTTTTTGGATACTTGAACCGTAACTGGTAAAGTGAGAATGTGCTAAACCCTATAGCTTAGTAGAATATCTACATTTTCAATTGATTACTGTTTTAAAACTTAACTAGAATACACTCCCAATCCTACACCCAAAAACAATTCACTACTCTAGGACAGTAATATAGAAAATTCACACAATAGTGTGGCTCTTCCAATAACATTAAAATCATCCATTCAAATATTTCCCATTCAATTCTCTATCTACAAGAATCAGTCTTGGTTATCGAATGCACCAGAACTAGCCTTTTGCAGCACTTCTGAATGGAGCAGGCGGGCTCCCGTTTGCTTAATGAAATTCTGTTCCAACCACCATTTCCGTAAGGTTTTGGGTTTCCTGTGAAAAGGGGTGACTGACTTGGGTCGGACTTAGTTTATTGATAGGGTTTTCTGTATGGGTTGGTTGTGTAATCAAATTAGATACGTGATGGAGAAAATCTTCATGTTTATGCTACCTACCTGTGAACTTATGTACGTTACGCAACGTTGTTACACGACCGTGATTTGTTGTTGCTGTAACATGTTGCTAGTAACAGAGCATGGGATTCGTGTAACGCTTTTGTTAAATAGGCCATATTGCTTGTTTTACTGTTTTGCCATTTTAAAATATTGAAAGTTTTTTTACAGAAAATAAAAAAGTACACAAAAGTATAACACAACTTTAATTTTGGAAGTCGGTGTTTTTTTTAACAACCATATCCATATTGAAGTCATCCATTTCCGATATTGAAGTCATTTTATACTTTTGTGTTATTTTTTTGTTGTTTAGAAGTGGGGGGTTGTATTTTTTGTAAAAAAGATACAACCCACTTCAATTTCAACAAAAAACATCAAAATCGGTACACCCAGTAAAAAGCTATGTGGTAAAAACACCCAAAAAAAAAACATAAAGTCGACTTAGAGCCTCCTCCTTTTTTCGAAGTCGGTTATGAAGCGAAAGGATGATTTAATGGCCTACAGATAGTTATTCCGGGTCTGGCTGTTTGTGTATGTGAATTTATATGTTTGTAAACGCACCCACGATACAGGAGAAATTCCCAGTGGGCAATGTTTTTCTAAAAAAAATAAAATCTTTTCATATATTTGCCGGCGAAAATCTTACCGTGCAAAATGTGAATTGAGCTTAAAGTGAGCTGACAATCCTTAGAAATATGATGAGAAATATGAAATTTTTCAAGGTTAGATTAAAAAAAAAAATGCTACTGAAACCTTTCACATAAATTTCACTAAGTAACATTATCTAAGTTCAAATTTTTTCATACACAAAACACAGAACTATAATAAGAAAATGCGACTCAAACTTCACCATTCTGCCAATTTTTCTTACAAGCCAAGTTATTGTGTCCTCAGAGCAGGTGACGTCACTCTAAAGTGAATTTTCATGTCGCTTTTGACGTTTCGAACATAAAATTTTCCTTCATATTGACGAAGGTCTTCGGAAAATCACGTAGCGAGTCGATTTGGTGACTAAGGAGTTTCTTAGCGTTGTAGACTTGTCAGAATAAGTCTTAGTTTAGGTATTTTGCTGGTTTAACTCGACATGAAATGAAATGTTATAAATATTACGCCTGTTTTTCTGAAAGAATGTATGGAGGTGTAGCTATGTATCCTATTTTATCCCAAGTATCTTTCAACAGGAGCAGTGGTGGCCGAGTGGTAACGGCCCCGACTTACGAATTGTAGGTCACGGGTTCAAACCCAGCCAGGCGCATAACTTTGTGTAGTTTATTTTCATCAGCACTGCTCTCAAAACGGTGAAGGAAAACATCTTGAGGAAACCGGCATGGCCTAGAACCAAAAATTCGATGACATGTGACATTCACCAACCCGCACTGGGCCCGCGTGGTGGATTACGGTCCATTCCCTCTCCTAGAGAGGAGGCCTGAGTGGCCAGCAGTGGAAACAATTAAAGACTGATTATGCTTGCTATGCTTATACTGGTTTAACTCGGCATGAAATGAAATGTTATAAATATTACGCCTGTTTTTCTGAAAGAATATGTGGAGGTGTAGCTATGTATCCTATTTTATCCATAGTTTCTTTCAACTTGCTTAGTTGCTACATAGTATAAAATATTCACCAGCCAAATTGCTACATAGTATAAAACAACGTCGCTTCCCGCTGTCAGTCTGAACCTATGTATGCTTAGATCTTTAAAACTACGCAACGGATTTTGATGCGGTTTTTTTTAAGAGATAGAGTTATTCAACATGCATAACATAGTAATAATTTTTAAGGTTTCTAATGTGATGTCATAAACAAACACATTTTTTTGCGCTTACATCACAAATGCTGGCTGATGAACGTTGTATACGTATATAAAAACATTCTGTAGTTTATTTAGTATCACCATTGCACCCGTGCGAAGCCGGGGCAGGTCGCTAGTTATCTATATACAATACTTGGAATTATCAAATTGATTAATAGATGCCGAGGTGTACAGATATTTTATGACTAAATATGTTTGTGTACCGAACCAAAATGTGCCTAATTTAAGTAGTCTTTTTGCTGAACATATTTTCGAGGTTTAGTACTGGTAAATGAGTCCATATTTTTGAAGTGAAAAGTTCTTTAGCTGCGTTGGGCAGTTCTTGGTAGGGAAAAATCTTGTGGGATCGCGTCACCGACATGCTCATGACTCATGCGTATAAGTGAATTTGAATGGATTTAGTGTAAAGTTCAATGTGTATATACTATAAAAAGTGTTTTTGTTTGATTATTATTTGAATTTTTTGACTGTAGAATCATTGTGCAGTACAATAGTGAGTACTAAATAAATATACTAATATTTACAAGAAAAAAAATAAATAACAGAAAATGAAATCTTCGTATTTTTGTTAAAATCAAGTGCATTTTAATTTATGTACTTTTTTGTATTTATGTATTACATAATTATACTTTCCTTCTTCTACTTTAAATAATATGATTATAAATTGTTGTTTCAATTGGATTGTATTTATATTTTGTCTTGTACAGCCTGTATGTGGCTTAGTAGGCGACTCGGCCTCTGAGTCTCGTCCGATCCGGTCGAGACGGGAATTTCATTATTATTAATATTTTTGAGTGGTGTTTCGGACGAATCCTTTTTTAGAGGCAAAGTACCGTCAGACATATAATTAAATAACACATATTTTACTTTGTCGCCATGGATAAATTATTAATAATATAAATAAAATAAACATTAATGAGTGATGAGGTGACAAGTATCCCTATTTGTCAGCTCATCACTCTTGCTTCGATACACATTTTACGATACCGATACATAGGTATTAGTATCGTATCGTATTTTTACATACCATACATATATGATACCGTAACAAGTCAGGTTATTTTTTTGTAATAATATAAAAAGAACAAATAACAGGACAAACTAAATAAAACCATTTCAAACTATAGACACGTTGAGATTAGTTAATAGTTTTAGTAATTAAAATTAACATTGATGAGATTTTTGTTTCAAAAACAAAGTAGACGAGACAACACGCGCGTTTATATTACATTTTCAAAGCGCGAAATTTAAAAAGTTTCGTTAAATCGGCCATAAAAATATCGCCGATGCCGATATATCGGCATCGGTATCGGTATCGGATGCATACCAACTGACAAGTTGGTTATTGAATAATTGTTTTTATGACATTGGTGAATATATTATGGAATATTGTTAAAACCCAAGACGACATGTATTTAATTTTGACATGATTTTAAAGTACTACCTAATTACAATAATTCATATTGGACTTAATGTCAATCATAAAATCATATAATTAGTTGTACTTAGCTATATAAGAATGGCATTTCAATATTTATGTTATGTCAGAGTGTGTAGAACTTAAAAAATATTGATACCATACTATGTAAAACTACATTCTTACAATTAAATAAATTTTTAATTGATATATAAGACTGATTATTGTGATTTATCATGTTTACTGTTGATTGTTGTAATTGTATATTAAACTTTATCTCTTTCTATCAATTCCCTGATTTTTATTTAAATTATAAAACTCTACCTAAGGTTTGTCATTCTGACTGTACAAAATTTGCTTAAAAAACAGTATAGTCCGAAACACCACTCAAAAATATTAATAATAGTGAAATTCCTATCTCGGCCGGATCGGACGAGACTCAGCGGCCGAGTCGCCTACTAAGCCCTGTATGCATATAATTGATGCTCGGAGTGTTGATAGATCGATTTTGATAATTTAAATTCAAACATTATGAAATTTAAAATTTTAATACTAAAAGTTCCAAGTTTTCAGTTCTATCTGCAGTCCCTATAACTGCCAATTTCTTTTTCTTCGTCCTTGAAACCAACATGGTTGAAAAAGCCCGATGACAAACTTAAACGTTTAAAAGATTAAGACCATTCTCCTGCCATAAATCGAGCAGTAAATTCTGTTTACACCGTCCGAATATTCGTGAAAACTTACAATTTTATCTTTCCGAAGATATTTGAGCAAAATTGCCAAAGCGATTTCGTTTTATGACCGGAAAGAATATTTCTTCTGGAAGCTTTTAGAGAAACTCCGAGCTTATTGTCCGTGTTTATTTTGGAAAGTCTTGAATTATGATAATTGCTCATGCTCGTGTAGGATTTAAAAGAAGGAATTGTTTCTTATCAGCTGCGCTTTTTGTTGATGGTAAATCATCTAATGGCTTCATCCGCTCTGGACTGAGCGGGAGGGAGTTTCAGACTCTTACTGACTAAAATCCACCCGTGTTCCTCCTAATGCTCTTTGCGTTCCAGGGCCGCAGAGACTCTTTCGAACTAATTCCGCAACCCTAGCAGGCTCCATCTTCTTCGCTGACATCTGTTAGAGGCGCGCGTGGAACACGACTCGCCGTCAAATCGGGCCTGGTTGTTATCGGACGGCGAGCTAACCATAGCTCACCATCCGCAGGCTCTTTATCAGCTACCCTGTTCTTCTATATTGAACTAATTTGTTGATATTTTAAGCACACAAATGTGTAGAGGCGCCAAATTCAATTCATTTCGATTTGTTTCTCATGTAACAATAGTAAGAAGAAATATTTTAATGGTTCCCAAAATCATCGATATCTATACGTATACGATCACTTAGTCTGTCAGTCTGTCACGGCCAATTTTCTCCGTATCTATTAGACTATAGATTCTTATCAATTTCGTAACCCTTTTTGGGGGGAAAACTGAAAATGACAATTTTTTTTTAACCGTTACTAAAATATATGAATTGAAAGGGCTTACTGAATACAGATACATCAAATCCCCCATTTATTGACAAATACTCTAGAACTAACATGTATTACACAAAGTTAAAGTGTTATGATTTACGGGCTATTTACACGCTGCTAGAGAAACTCGAAGTATACACGAGTGTGGCGCGATGTGTATCTCTTTGCTGTACATTTGTGAGCGAATTTAAGTTTTGATGTGCTAAGAGTTCACTCTTTAAAATAGACTAGCTTTTGCCCACGACTTTGAATAATAGTGGAGTTTAGAATTTGATCCAGAGAAAAAATATATAAAACTACCTGACCGCACAACTTCGTTTGTGTCACATTTTTCATGACTGCTCCGCTCCTATTGGTCTTAGCGTGATGATATATAGCCTATAGCCTTCCTCGATAAATGGGCTATCTAACACTGAAAGATTTTTTTCAAATCGGGCCAGTAGTTCCTGAGATTAGCGCGTTTAAATAAACAAACAAACAAACAAACTCTTCAGCTTTATAATATTAGTATAGATGTGTTTTCTTAATATCATTAACTAGCGTCTCGGTACGCTCGCACGGATGGGCGTTTATTTTAATATAGTCTACGTTACTCAGAGATAATGTAGCATTGTAATGGAAAAAGAATTTTTGATATTGGTACAGCAGTTTTTGAGTTTATTCGTTACAAACGTACCAACATAAAAAAGTCCTCTTTATAATATTTGTGTATATGTAATTAAATTTCGTAATTGTCTCTAAAATTCTCTTTCTTCTTCTTTGTGGTTATGATCTCCTGGTAATTAATTAGTAAGAATATTGCATTTAATAAAAACAACATTTTCGCTTACGATTTCTTTAATAACATTAATTGCTATTCAAATTATTACAAATTCTGAATTCTGTTTATTTCTTGTTATTTTAAAACGTATTAAATTGAAATGTACCTGTAGTCATGCAATAATAAAAACTTTGTTAAAATAAAATTATTTTGACAAAGTTTTTATTTAAAATGTAATTAGGTAGGACTCCTGGTCCTACCTAATTACATTTTAATTTGTCGACTTATCGACATATTAGTGCGGTATCGGAATTTGTTCGAAAGAGTCACCGCGGCCCTGGAACGCAAAGGGCACTAGAAGGATCACGGGTGGGTTTTGGTCAATAAGAGTCTGACACTCCCTTTCGCTGCGCCCAGAGCGGAAGAAGTCATATGATAATTTCACATCCATAAAAAAAGCTAATTAGCGTCAAAAACCTTTATAGTAAAACTAGCAGCGCCCCGCGGTTTCACCCGCGTTGTTCCGTTCTCGTAGCAATACGGGGATAAAATATAGTCTATAACACTCCACAATAACGTAGCTTTCTATTGGTGCACTAATTTTGAAAATCGGTTCAGGATCCAGAGATTATCCCTTACAACGTCACAAACTCACAAACGTTACCTCTTTATTAAGTGTATATTATTTAAGGTAAATACGTGACTGCCATATCAGCCACTTTATAGCTCAGAACGCCAAATATTACTTCACCAAACTTTGTTATTACTTGAGCCAAGTTTATTTGGGAAATGAACTGAAAACTGGCGTCCAGTGACACACGCGATTTATAACCCCAAACATTACTCCTGAAAACACCAGAAAACGCAAATCTGAACCTTATAACCAACATATAAAGTCCACATAGCTTCATTTTAAACTTGGTTGTTTTATAGATTTGCCAAATTGTAATGCAGTTAACGTAACGTAATTTGGACTTTATTGTTTTAGTGATAGGTCTTTATATTGGTTATTAAATCCTCAGGTAAGTTCTAATTAGGCAGGGCAAGGCTCGTTTAAGCATTTTAGAGTCACTTAGTAAAGCAGTAAAATGTTAAACACTTTTCCCCGTTGATTTGAATACAAATTGCTGAATGTAAGACGTAGCTAAGTTAATTATTTGAGTTTGTAAGTGAGTATCGATTTTAAATAATTCACTATCGAAGTTTGTAGATATCTTAGGTAGCTAAACTTTTGCGGATTTCTTTGAAAGAGTCACTGCGGTTCTGGAACGCAAAGGGCATCAGGAGGAATATGGACACTCCCTCCCGCTCCGCCCAGAGCGGAAGAATTCATTTGATGATTCCATAATAAAGGTTGCTAAAGTTAATGATAATTTGCAAAATTTCTTTTTTCAATTTATTTTTACCTGTAAATCTATACTAGTATTATAAAGAAAGTAAGTCTGCCTGATAGCTCTTAAAAGCTTCAGGGATTTGGATGCGACTTGGCCCACGGGTTTCGCATACTATTGTATAAATTCAAGTTCTTAAAACGCAACAGACAGATGTGTTCCCCAGCAACACATCTGTCTGTTGCGTTATAAGAATTTGACTTCAGTTCGTTGTGCCACTTCTTCTTCCAGCTAAAACACTAGGAAGTGGTCAGTGACGGATTAAGACTACTTGATGCCCTAAGCAATCCACGCCTGAAACCATTATTTTTTTGTAAGATGATGAGATGTAACGTACCTTAGAAGTGGAGTAGGTATGACAACAATAAAAACTAAAGCATAATTTAGTTATTTATTAAAACGTGCCTTGCGGCTTTTCCGGGCTTTGAATTCACGCAAGATAGTATTAACGTCTAATGTTTTTAACATATCGGACTCTACGAGTATGTATAATATCGATAAATTATCGAGAATTTCTTGTATTATCTTTGTCCTTTTTTTAATTTTGAAAAAGAACGTTCCGCTGAGCAATTTGTGAGCGATAAAAAAATATACTTACGCAGGGCTGTTTCCACATTATTGAAAGCTGATTCAATTTTATCATCATGTATTATTGGGGGTTTTGACTCTAGGTTGGATTCTATATCAACTTAAAACGCGCAAATTAGTCCTAGATTTTTTTTTCGTTTGGTGACATTAGAGTGAGACGTGATGCCCTAAGGACGGATATTTTTTGTGCTTCTTCTGGTGCCCCCCCAGACGTGATGCCCTAGGCAATTGCTTAATTTGATTAAGGGTTAATCCGTCACTGGAGGTGGTGACGGGCGGGTGTTTTGGGGGACTGTCTTTATGTAAAATTTGACGTTCCAAAAGTGCTGTTTCTCAGCCTAGTTTGAATAAATGTCTTTTGATGTTTGATTTTGGTTGACCATGTAATGAAATAGGATATAGCACATTTTTTTGCCCGATAGCGTATTCCATTGGGTTTCCATAATTATCAACTTACACGCGGGAGGAGCCAGTGGCAGACGCTAGTCCTACATAATTATGTCTATGTCTATTATTTCGCAACATCAACTGGGGCTCCACATAAAGCGACATTTTACCAGTATTATCGATTTTGAATAGCAAATGTATTTGTGCTCCTGAAATGTTACGTGATAAATTCCGAATTTCGGAACATTTTGACAATTCTAAAGAACGTCATTTTGTTCAGGCCGCTGGGTTTCGGTATATCTGTTTATTTTGCAGATTTAAAAAGGGGAAAATTTTAATGAAGTACGTGTGAAGTGTTGTTCTATTTCTCCTTATTTTTCACTGTGAGATTTTTAAAGAATATCCTGTCTAATAATAGTTTAGCAAGAGACATGAGTGTGTTAGTAGAAGTGTTATTTCGACATGAGACAACGTAAGCAGAGTGGCGCAGTGGAAGCGTGCTGGGCCCATAACCCAGAGGTCCGTGGATCGAAACCACGCTCTGCTAAATCTTCTTTTTGTAGATTTTATTATTTTACCTAATCTTTGCAATGAATAGTCCTTTAGTTTTGCAATGTAATGTTCTTGTCGGACCTGTTGTGTTGTTATTGTTTTTGTTCCCGTTTTTTTCACTCGTAAAACAATAACAGTAGACGAAGTTCCAAGTATCGGGATCCGAAGACGTACGAAGGTCTTCAACATTGGTAAACGCGTTATGAAACTGAAACGGAGTAGAGCGGGGCACATTATGGCATGACGCGGCGATGACAGTTGAAGTAGAGACTGGTAAAAGGGATTCGTATTTGTAAGTGCTAGTCGGTATATATATTTGATAAATATGTTATCATATTTTGATTTCTTACTTTACTTTCACATACTCTTCTTCTGTTGTACTTTTTTTTTTTTCATTTCTCCTTTTGCAGGTCCGCTGGAAGAAATTTTGTTACAATTAAGTAGGTGTCACGTGTATCATCTGCAAATCTCGCTTCCAGGCGACTAATATGCCTGGCATTAATTAATTCCTCATTCAACCATTTGTTGGTTACGCATCCCTATTTATTTTATTTTTCATGTACACACAGAAAATTAGTAAAAGATAATATTTATACGAGTATAACGAGGATAAGTACTCATTATTTTAATGTTATCTTTTACTAATTTTCTGTGTGTTCCGTTCCGTTGTCTTCGCCACTCACACCAAGCATTTCATAGTCTTTTTCTAAAGCTCTTTGTGCCTTATTAAATCCTGGTACCTGTTACTGTAACTTTAACGTACAAAATTGCCATACGAACATTTATTCTACAAAACACTTATGACTTTCTGAATTTAAAACTCTCACAGGTACCTGCAAATTATGATGGAAGTTTACGAGGCTCATGTAACCATATAAACAAATAACGATGCAAAATGTTCTGTCGTATATGACCCTCTCTTTATGACGCCTGACATTACGAGATCGAGTTCTAAATGGGAGAGAGCTGTTAGAAGTAAGGTCTGCTGGCTGACGGGAATTCCTGAGGGGGTCCTTTGGAGCTGGCGTGTTTTGACTGAGCAATTAGTGTTCTGTGGACGTATGGAGAATGACATAGCATAATGTTACGCATTTTCTATGGGGAGTACCAGCGTTGAAAATGCCGAAAATAATAATTTGTTTGTTTTTTTTTTTTCACTAAAAAAATAATATTGTGGTTTTTTCGGTTTTTTTTCGCTTGTTACATAGAAAAACTTGCAGAAGGAAATTTTGAAAAGAGACACGATTCTATCGAATGTTTTGGTTTAAATTTTGAAAAATTGAAAAAAATAAACAAGTTTTATTGAAATTAAATTTATTTTAATAGATAGAATTAAGCTTAAAAAAAACATATTTAAAGTTAAAAAAAAAAAAAAAAAAAAAAAAAATTGATTGAGTCAGGCGTTACTTTGCGGAAATCCATTTTAACTTTGAAAATGAAAACAAAATATCTAGTTTTAATTTCCGCGAATATTAGTGGGTTGCAGGTATGCACCTCCCTCCCATAATGCATGTGCATAATATAGCGGGCGGGAGGGAGGTGCATACCTGCAACCCACTAATATTCGCGGAAATTAAAACTAGATATTTTGTTTTCATTTTCAAATATTTAAAGTTGTTTTTTTTTTCATTCTACCATCCATTTTATTAGTAAATTTTAATATGTAAATATTAAATTAAATATAGAATATAAACTAAATATAGTAAGTACGTATTGAAAAGGTTCCCGTTTCATACATTAATATTTCTCATATATTATTATATATACAGTTAGTATATTAATATATTAGTATATAAATAGTTTCATATATTAATATTTTTCTTTTTCTTTTTCAGTTTTATTGATACAAAACTTGAAATATACACAGTCAAAAATTCTTGAAACATTCGAATGAAACAAAAAAACACGGAATTGGTAAGAAACGGGAAATTTTCCTACTTTTTTCGACGCTAGGGGACATAAATGACGCTCACATGTTGTACTATCAATCCAATGCAAATGAAGACTAAATGAAGGCTGCTTCTGATTTGTCAGGGATGCAGAATTGTTTGGATTTGGCGTTTAAAGGGACACGGTGGGTTTTAGTTAGATTTAGTTAGAGTCTGACACTCCCCCCCACTCCACCCATAACGGAATAACGGGAGGAATCATTTGATGGCTTCTCATCTAAAAAACAAGAAGCCTACATATTTCATGTCACGGAACGCAGAGAACCGTGTAGGTTATATGTTTCGTCAATATAAACCATCGTACATTGAAGATGTAAAGGAATTGTTCGTTTATAAATGTAAAATTATTATCTCTGGAATAACTGATCCAATTACAAAATTATTACACTATTATAAAGTTTAACTATTGCCAAGACTCCGGCGTATCTAATTTATATTAACCCGAAATTTTATCTGTTTTTGGTCAGAAAGACTCAAGAGTTTCGTTGGAAAAAAACCTGAAAAAAAAGTAAATGTTTCGGTAGTCATGCCCTATTTTTTTTTGTACCAGTTTATCATACAATCGAAACAAATCCAGATTCAAGACTGAAAATGAGAAATTCGTCTAATAAACCCCAATAACACTTAGTCCCACAGACTCGGTGATTAAAACCATTAGGTTTTTCCCGCTTTTCACACGGGATTCAAACATAATGGGAAAATTGATGGACGCACTTCTTCCTACCCCGTTCGGGGAACACAGGCGTATTATAAGTAAATAAATGAAATATTAATGTTTAGGTAACATTAATAGTATTGGTTCGACTGCTAGTAACGGCCCCGACTTACAAATTGTAGGTAGCGGGTTCGAGCGGAAGAAGTCATTTGGTGATTTCACATCCAGAAAAAAAAGGTGGTTACCCGTCCATAGACCAACCTCAGCAGGCGTTGCTTAATATGGTTTTGGTTTGCCTCACTATCCTATTAATATCATATTTTAGGAACTAAAATCACTCACAATGCAATATCAAACTGATCCGTTAAGCAAATTCGATACTCAAATAATAACAGTTTGCGTTTAACTCTGTATTTGTCTATGAACATAACTGCGAATAACACAATTCCTCTATTGCACTATGCTCTTGTTTCCGAGTTTCCTCAAACATAACACTGTATGTGGATTAAGTTATAAGCAGAGTTGCAGCTGAATTACTGCTCATAAACAAAAGCGCATCGGACTCGAGCCCAATTTTTTTACATTACTTTACATACGTTTTGTTAAACACGCTTTTATTTTTTTGACTGAGTTAAAAAATGAGGAGGATCTAGGTTCGTGTGCATTTTTTTTAATAATGTTACCTCATCTATACTAATATTATAAAGAGGATAGATTTGTATTTTTGTATGTAACGAATAAACTGAAAAACTACGGGACCAATTTCAAAAATTATTTCACCATTAGAAAGCTACATTCACCCTGAGTAACATAGTTTATATTTTATCCTCGTATTCCCACGTGAACGGGAACTACGCGGGTGAAACAGCGTGGCACTGCTAGTAACATATACAAAAATAATGCATTCGAAAGCTTGTATAACTAAAAATAATACGAATAGAGTGTATAAATTGTTTAAATTGAAGGTCATGTATAATTTCTAACAAGTTAAATGAATGAATGATGCACTGCCATCTATTTCTTTTCTCTAAAATTAATTGTTGTCGACACTAAAACATCTTTATTTGTTAGTAATATCTACTAAATTATATTTCCGCCATTTCTTTCAGAGAGATTTCAATGAACTTGTCCTAAGTATAACGGTTATAATCATAGTATCATACTTAAATTCCAAACCCATTACGATCCACAACCAAACAGAATAAACCACTCGAACACAGTAACTCTGTCACCATCGCCGTGGGAGAACAAGTTTAATAAACCAAAAAATATCTCACAAATCTCAATATTTCACGTCGTTTTATAAAATTCCCATGACGAATATGACGACGTCGGCTGAGTGAATAAAAGCCGACATTTCGGAAACTTTAAGACAATTTATTATATGTCCACGTTCCTGTGGCTATACGCTACTGTTTAGCAAAATGAAATATCTAAAAAGTTTTCCTCGCTTCCCGCCTTCAATTTTACACTGGGGCTCGATTTTTGAATCGCTGAGAACAAACTTGTAATTGCGAATAACTCTCGCGTGACTGTTGAAATGGATGTTTTTGTTTATAGATTACTAGCGACCCGCCCCGGCTTCGCACGGGTGCAATGTTGATATTAAATCTCTGCTGTATTATGCATGTAGTATACATATAAACCTTCCTCTTTAATCACTCTATGCATTAAAAAAAACCGCATCAAAATCCGTTGCGTAGTTTTAATAATCTAAGCATACATAGGGACAGATATCAGGAAGCGACTTTGTTTTATATTATGTAGTGAAGGTTTTTTACAAGACTGCCGAAAAAGGAGTATTATGTTTTCAGAGTTCATTAATGTATGTATGTACATAATATGTTTGTGAGTTTCTCTATTCCACGATAACTTTCGAAACGGCTTAAACTATATTAATGTATGTGGTATCGTTACCGTTAGAAACTTTGAGTTAACCCGGGTGACACAGGCTAATGAAACAAAAGGGGGAGCCATGGTTCGTAAATAAAAACGAAAATATTTTGTTTTCATGAAAATTAGACTACGTATCATCTAAAGCTTGCTTAGTATATAGCAAAAAGAGGTATGAAATAAAAAACAAAATATAGACATAATCTTCTTCATGAATTCAGTCATTAAATGACAGTGTGTATGGAATGAGTCTAAAACTATTAAATTTTCCACAATCCCGGTCCGTTATACATAATGAATGAAAAGCGAGAATTTAATCAAAGGGAATTTAAACTTTGTACCACTTCGGGAATATTACGCGCTTATTTAAATGACAAATTCCAACTGACCAAAACCTGTCTAAAAGCGAAATATGACTATTTTCATAGCGAGTGATATTGCTCCAGCAATGAAAATATATGCATGAAGATAATATTTATCTGAACAGTTTAATCTAACTAACTATCTAAATATATAATGTTAACAATGAAAGTCAATCAAATTGACTGAATAATAAACGAGATATAACTATTTTAAACACAGAATATATAATAAATAAAAAACCAGCTGTATAAGCGCCATGGAATTTGACGTCAGAGTTCGTATCGAACTTCTCTTTCTAATTGTCAACTTTGAAGCTTTATAGGGAACGTGCAGAAACTATAGGTGGCAGCACAGTCGCCAAGTATATTACTTAAAAGAAAGAAAGAAGAAGAAAGAAAACTCATTTATTCCGCCAGAAAACGCGCACAAAAAAAAATAAAAAAAAAAACAAAATCTATATATAGACAAATTTAAAAGAAAACAACTTATCGACTAAAACTAATAAAACTTACAAGTTTCAAATTTGTTACGCTACATGGCACAGTCTACTTCGTGCACGTTCCCCTAAACAGAAGGTGCAAGAAGTATAGGTGGCAGCACAGGTCAAATATTTACAACGTAAAAGTTTCAGATTTGCAACACTAGATGGCATAGTCTACGCCGTGCACGTTCCCTATAACTTCATCGCTGAGGAAGGTATTTTAAAAATGATTTCGTAGTTGTTTACTAAGGCTAATAAGTATTATATGTTGCAAATAAAAAAAAATGCATGCATTTGCCCTTGTATTTTTAATTCATAGTCTTGCACCGTTTATTTGTTAAAGACGTGTCTCCTGGTCTGCAAATGTTAAAGTTAAAGCAAGGTAGAATAGAATAGAATAGAATACTCTTTATTATGTACACCATAAAAGTTACAGAAAATATAGACAAAGATAACATTACATAGGGTGACACAATGGGCGGCCTTATCGCTAAAAGCGATCTTTTCAAGACAACCTTTGGATGGATTTGAAAGAGAAAAAGGAAATACAGTACTGTAGGTAGTCTTAGGTGTACTAAAAGAAAGAAAGAAAAAGCGATTATTCATGCACGTTTTTGACGCGAGAGAAAATTAAAAATAAATAAAAACTTACAAATAACTAAACCAGTCCCACTGTCTGAACCAGCCATTACAAACAAAGCATAAAATTATCCGTATATATAATGTACTCTGTGTTATACAGTTTGTCTATGGCGTGCATTGGTGTGCCACTCTGACAGCGCAGCGCATTGTATATACAATAGATACATGATAGATAAATATATACTTAAAATAATAATTATAAAACAAAAAGCGCAGAACGGAAATAAAAACGATTAAAGAGAGAGGTAGTGATTTTTAACCATTGTTTTAAAAATGGACAAACATTGAGCACGCCTTACCGATACGGGCAAGGCATTCCATAGCCGCACCGCTTGAACCGTAAATGATTTGTCGTAAAAGCTGGTGGAATGTATCGGCATCTCTAGTCTCAAATTTCTCAAATTTATTAGGCAGCACCGGTAAAGAGCAAAGATAAACGGATAATTGGAAGGTGTTAATGGCAATTAACTAAATACAGTAGGGAATCATTCGTTAATGTTTGCCTGTTTATGTACGCAAGCTGTTTGATGTTCGAGTTCAGGGGTAATCAACGGGTCCGCTCCACCCAGAGCGGGAGAAGTCATTTGATAATTTCTCATCATTCGCATTCATCACATTGTATTTGCGTGTGAAATTAAATCACATCATATCATTTATTTGATATATATACCTTACAGACTATCAGACATATTTAGATACATAAAAATATTACACATATTTTTACACGAAGTGACAGCGTCGTGTCGCGCTGCGTGGTGTCACGTAGCCTTCCGCGGAATCGCCGATACAAATGTCGGGTGTTACTGACGAAAGAAGTCATGATACTTGTAGTTGCTTATTCTGAAAAAATAAAACACAAAGGCCGAAATATGGCACTAATAGTTAATTTATAAAAACTCAGAAGGTTCAATACGGACTCAATACATCACTCAATTATGTCACTTAAAATGTAAAACTGCAACCTAAAAACTAAAACTGATTACTCTTCAAGAAAATATTAATTTTAGAATGTATTTATTTATATTTAACGCATAACATTACATGCATAGGATATACACCTAAGGCGTTATACAGTCTAATTAAAAAAGAAAACAAAATACACAAATATTGCATTATTAAGTGTCTAATGCAAAATTTTAAACATATAATTATATTTTTACTGTCTATATAATACTAGCTGCTGCCCGCGACTTCGTTCCCGTGGAATCCCCGGTTTTAAAATATTCTTTATCGCTGCTCCGCTCCTATTGGCTTAAGCGTGATGATATATAGCCTAAAGCCTTCCTCGATAAATGGTCTATTCAACCCAAAAAGAATTTTTCAATTCGAACCAGTAGTTCCTGAGATTAGCGCGTTCAAACAAACAAACAAACAAACTCTTCAGCTTTATAATATTAAGTATAGATTACAATATCTATGAATATATATGAGAGGATAGCGTAAACGAGCCAACATAATATATAGTACTAAAGCAAGCATTGGTTTGTTTGTGTAATTCCTATTAATGCCAAAGCGATACTCGCTTTGGGAAACGCATAAAGGCCAATTCAGTTCCCGGGGAATGGAAAACTAAAACAGCACATTCTAGCACAACAGACTAGGCTCCAATAAACACTATTCCATTCTAAATCTAGGAAAGGAAACTCTTCTCATAAACTGAGTTCAGAGAACACATCCAGTCGGACGCGGCAACTGCCAACACGGATATTATATCTAAAATATTTCACATTTCAAAACTGAAACTTGTTGGAACATGTGACGGGAAACGCGCAGTTAAACAAGTATTTAACCGTAGTCTGTTGAAAAGTGACTTCAGCGAGAGATAGGGATGTGGTGTACTTATTGTATCCTTACGATGAAAGGGACCTAACTCAAAAATTGCAATTTTTGGCAAATGAGTAGAAATTAAAATCTTTAAAAAGTGGTTAGTGTAAACAAATATCTTCCGAAATCTATGTATAAGCTGACCCTTTCCCAATTATATTTCGGTATCTTTTTCATCACTAAGTTTTAGACTGTTTTACGTTCAGTTTAAATAGCACAATTACAAGTAATGGGAATTTTGAGCTATACTAAGCCACTTTCATTTTGAGAGTGTGATATGTATTTCTAGCATGATCGGAGGGACTAGAGAGTTTTTAAACATACTCAATTACAATAATGTTAAAGTTCACTCATGTCTAGTCCTAAGGAAAAAAGAGGTTTTCCATTACTGTTTGTTAGTAGACGGTTTTTATGCAGTTTTAGTACAATTATAATTTTATGTTAATGCAATCGAATGCTTTTATAAATTCGCTCTAAGGCCACAGGGCGACAAGTCTGCTATTTTTATAAATTTGTCATTCCAACACGATCCCATTGTCATTTTGCTAAAAGTTTGTAATCTGCTAAATCCATAATGATCGATCATTGGTCGATCAATGGTCTCGTAATACTTTTTGATAGCCGAGCTGTTAAAAGAAATGACTGCACAACGAGGTTCTAATGATGTTACTGATCGAAGGATCTGTCAAAATTTTAGCAGACTACCGCATACATCTGTCATTCATTTGTCATATGTGCGAGATTACCATTCTATGCCATTTCTTTCAATGGAGTCAATGGTTGTCATTGGAAAGTCATCGTGACGCTTTTATATATACCTAGTAGATTACCAAACTTGTCAGAATCAACCATTATGAAATCAATAATAGACCATTCTGAGACTATTGTAATAGCAGACTTGAGGCCCTGGTATACATTCAGGTACGTAATCTCTTCGTTATCGAGTGTATACTAATTAAGGAAATCATATCTTTCTTAAATTATAAATGTGAAAGTTTTTACGTTTGATCTAAATGAATTCAATAATGAATCATGCATCAAAGGCTGAATGAGTTCAGAGTAACACTAGTAAAATAACTCCGATTTTTATATTCCGATACCTTCCAGCTATGCCAATAATTCGACCGACCAAGCTAGTACAATATACATATATGATTTCGCTGTATTGAAAATAATATGAATCCGTGGAAATACTCGATTTGAACTCGGAACAGGTAAATACTATACCAATAAACATGAACTAAAATACTTAGTTCAAATTGATAAAGTATTTTCCAATGCTTGTACTAGGTTCACCTAGTACCACAATTATCTAGTGCGTCTCAACCCTAGAGAAGAGTTAGCACTGTGGGGAACTATCCAGTTGGTATGCAAGTTGGAACAAAAGATTGAATGTAGGAATATAGCTCATCTTATGTTGTTTCATGTCGACTGCAAACATGTGAAGAATGTGGTTGCTATGTGGCAGGAATGTGCGGCGATTGCGATGTACTTTGGTTAGCAATTATTCATTTGGAAGCGAATATTCTAGAGTAACTGGGGATCTAGACAAACTCATAGGTATTGTTAATTGCTTCAGCGATAATGATGGTCAAATAATAAATGTTTCAGTCACAAACTGTGAAAAAAAAATGTTATTGACAAATGAGTTTTTACTAAGTAACGTATATAATTTAGGATTTTACATATGCTAAGAAAGCAATATACCAACCTATGGGATAGTCGGGTGATAAAAAGAGCGTCAAAAAGAACTTGGTAACTTTTGTAGTTAACTGTAACGTACAAAGAACTAGTTTTAAAAAAGGGTGACAAAACGAGAATGGATGTATGAAGATCAAAATCTTGACCAAACGCCACTAGCGTTCATTTGTTTTTAAAACTTTTGACATGTTGTCCAATCGGGAATGTGACATAACGGGAAGCAGCCGTTATATCGAATGCAACTTGAAATTTTGGGCTCAACAAAAGTTCTAAAAGCCATTTCAAAACAACTGCTGTACATTCCGATGTATCCATCTGTTCAAATTTACTTAATAGTCTGATATAAATGTGGAATATATCAAAGATACTTTTTTGTACTTACATATAAAGGTTTATGTCAGTAAAACACTATCTGTGAAAAAACAAAACTAATTTCTCATTCCTTATGCTTATATACGCAATCTGTCAGTTTGCGTCTGATTTGCGAATGCGCCATTGCTTGAAGATAAGTTAGAGTGAACAGGCTTCTTCTGTGTAAGCTTATTCCATCGTAGACTTTGTCTCTGTCACCTGCGACCTAGACTAGAGTCAAGAGCAAATCCATTTCACAATAAAAAAAAAGATAAGGAGTGGAATATTGACCATCTGAGGTACTGTTTATTTTTGCGGAATCTGTTCGAAAGAGTCACCGCGGCCCTAGAACGCAAAGGGCACTAGGAGGAACACGGGTTGGTTTTAGTCAGTAAGAGTCTGACACTCCCTTCCGCTCCGCCCAGAGCGGGAGAAGTCATTCGATGATTTCCCATCCAGAAAAAAGGTACTGTTTATCTGCGTATAATAATATAAAAATAATCACTGAATGTGTTAGTTGCTAAGCGCAAATCTCGAGAACAGCTGTACCGATTTCGCTAATTATTTTTCTGTTGTGTTTATTATTATTTTGAGAAGGTTTTTATGAAAGAACATTTTGAGAAAAAATATCACCTGAGTGAAGCCGGGGCGGGCCACTAGTTTATTTATAAAAGGTACAGTCACAGAATACAGACCAAGTAGTACACTCCAATTACTACCGTACGCAGCATTGGGGATTTATTTTTATTTATCTATTTTTATTGCCGAGTAATAAAAAAAAGTTTAGCTGCCTGAGAACAACTGGGTCAATCCCTGACTAACGAAACCATGTTTTTCTAACTGTTCTAATAAAACATAAAATATTTTTGAATTTGTTCTTTTTAGGGTTCCGTACCAAAAGGGTAAAACTGGACTCTATGACTAAGACTTCGCTGTCTGTCCGTCTGCCACCAGGCTTTATCTCATGAACCGTGATAGTTAGACAGTTGAAATTTTCACAGATGATGCACTGCTATTGCCGCTATAACAAGAAATACTTCCTCAAACCGAATAAGCATTACCATTCAACGTAGCAATGCGGCCAGCAGAGACTTTTCTTTATTCTGTGGCAGCCAGTGTTCTGTGCACTTTTCCCGTTGACAGCGATGTGGACAAATTTTTCGATGCCCTATGAGTTCTTCCCCGTTCCCCCTTTTTACATCGTTTGTAAATATATTTATTTTCTATATTATAGCTTTTCTAGTGCAATTAGTAATTGTTCAAATAAATGTATTTCATCTAAAGATACGGAAATGTTTATTTCAGACTTGCTATTCCATGTTTATTTCAGACACCAAGCGTTTCTAATCGTCACCTTTCCACGGATTGACCAGCTAAAAACAAGTTTACAACCATATATTTCTATTTTTTTCATGTATATAGACTTTTCAACAATAATAAAATGAGCGAAGTCAAGATTGTGTTGAAACGAAACTATGTTTTCACAATTTCTATTTAACGTTATAAAAATGGCCGCCTAACTTGTTGCGACTTCGTTAGACAAAGTTTTGATATACTGCAGTTTTTTTATGCTGTTTAACACCATGTGTGAACGGGTGTGGGCCATCTGTTACAATGTACCCTTGGTGTTAAAGTTCAAGCAAGTTTTATGAACGAACTGGAGTTTAGTGTATAGTTGCGCTAGGCTATAACTTATAGCAGTCATATTTCAAGGTATTAAATATAATTTTTTGAAGTGCTTTGACTCTTTCGTTTTTTCAAACAAAAAAAAATGTATGGGTTCATTCTTCAATCCTTGAGTTTTTTTTTAAGGATAGCACATCATCAAATGACATCTTCTGCTCTGGGCGGGACGGAATCCAGTGTCAGACAGTTACGCACTAAAATTCATCCGTATTCCGCCGGTCGCGGTGACTCTTTCTTGCTAGAAAGAGTCACTGCAATCTTGGCAGGGTCAACCCTTGCCTAGCGTTTTCCCTACTGTGCTGGGGTCAGCTTCCAGTCTCATTGGATGTAGCTGGGTTCAGTATTGTACACGGACCGACTACCTCGCGGATTCCCTTACGTTTCAGGACCGCAGTGACTCTTTGGAACAAATTACGCAACCCTAGCAGGCACTGACCCTATGAGGCCCCGTCTTCTATGCTGACAGCTCTTTGAGACGCGCCGTCGACCCGGGCCTTTTTGTTATCGAACGGCGAGCCACTCATCGCTCGCTATTCATAGGTCCGCGCCTACGGTGGCCGAGAACTGCCCTGCGACTCCCGACGCCCGCGCATGGAGCGGCTGCCTATGTGTCCCAAGCTTCTCGGTAAATGGGTAACACGGTGCCCCTTGGCAAGGCTGGTGTCTTGGCAATACTTCTTCAATAGCTTTTAGGGGTGTTATAATCAATAATTTGAGGTTTTACAATGATGCGTGTGAGGGTGTTATAGTGAATTGATTTATGATTTCCATGTTGGATAATTATTTTATTTTATTTTTTTTCTACCTTTGTCATGTATCAATGACTTTGCATACTATTGTATAAATTCAAGTTCTTAAAACGCAATAGACAGATGTGTTGCTGGGGAGTTTGTTGCGCCACTTCTTCTTCCCAGCTAAAACACTAGGAAGTGGTGACGGGTGGGCGTTTTGGGGGACTGTCTTTATGTAAAATTTGACGTTCAAAAAGTGCTGTCTATCAGCCTAGTTTGAATAAATGACTTTTGAATTTTGAATTTTTTTTTTGAATTTTGTTTATCGAACGATACAAAGAGTGCCACAGTGGCGGCGCGCGCGTGAGTATTTGGTACTATACGCACTCCCTCTCTGGGTTGTTCAATAGTGGCAGCCCGATCTAGTGACGTTGTAGTGACCAAGACATGGATAAAGTTTATAAACGTGCATGAGTAGGTGATGCGATTCGATTGATTACAATCTATTGCAATCGCTCGTTGTAAGAAGCTCGGCTCAGCTCTAATTTAAAACAAAGTAACTTCAGGGAAAACGTCAAAGCTGAAAACCTTTAAGTTTCTTTTTAGAAAAAGTACCTCTGCCACTGTTTTTAAATTCCATGAAGCTACCAAAAAGCGAGCATCAATTCAATCAATCAACCGTACTCTACCCGAGACTGGCGCACCTCTAGTAGCACAGCAGTAGTGATGTCCCTGCAGATTCTCGGCTAATGCACTCGATAACAGATTTCCCGGGGCAGTCGTTTGTCCCGTGAAATAGACCGCGCATGCGCGCCGGTGTAAATTTGATGGACCCGCGCAACTTTAGGTGAGTAATAAAATATTATATTTAGCTATCAGTTTTGGTGAGAAGTTTGTTGTGGACATTGAGTCAAGATACGTGATGTAAGAATAAGTAGATATTTGAGGTGCCTCAATTTTTTTTTACTCTGAAAGGAAATTGTTAGGTACTTCAATATAAAACTAAGTGAAAAGTCACATTACTTACGCCTTACGCATTTTAACATTTTCCTTAGTAAAGTAGGTTGCTACTAGGCAAAAAATATTGATTGTTCAGTCCCGATTGAAGTTGGTGTCAAAGGGTTATATTATAATTGAAACGCAATCTAAAATGATACTCCAAAAATAAAAACCGGCCAAGTGCGTGTCGGACCACGCAAAGTGAAGGGTTCCGTATTTCACTGTTAAAATGTCATATCTCTAAAAGTATATAAGTTGTGATGTTCAAACCAATTTTCGTTGCTAGTATCTGTGAAGTTCTATTTTGATCATTTTTTTTAAATTTTTAACTTCATAGTTTAAAAGTTAGAGGGGGGACACATTTTTTACGAATTCGGAAGCACATATTTCAAAAACTATTGCCTTAAATAAAAAAATCTTTATTGGAAATCTGTATTTCATTTAAAAGAGAGCTATCCAATGGCACCCCACACGATTATGTTTGTTGGAATTCATTTTTTCATCCCTCAGTTACATGTAGGTATGGAGTGCCATCCCCAAAATTATTTTTTCCATAATATTACAGCATTATTGAATAGCAGTTTTCTACCAATTTTCATGTATGTAGCTTTAATAGTCTCCGAGTAGAACGGCTGTGACATACGAACGGACAGACAGACCGACATGACGAATCCATAAGGGTTCCGTTTTTTGCCATTTGGCTACGGAACCTTAACAAGCAAACTTAATAAATTTCAAACGCGCCATCCGCTTCCCAAATTGCACTGCAAAATTTTAACAACCACTCGCCATCTAAACTGGTTACACAAAACACAATACAGTGGCATCCCGTTAAATACGCACCGCAGTTTCGGGGATAGTTGGCCGTCTGTTCATTGCGCCGCGTACCGGTTCCCGGGAGGCCCGGGATAATGGGGTAACTCGATAAAAGATTTCCCGTGACGACGATACCTCACAACACTGCCATCGCGGCCATTTTAACTTCATCCCGGAGTCCGGAGTGGCAAGTTTCCCGGGATTTACACTTCTGATGGCACAGCGCTGTTATCATAAACAAGAATGGATTTGAAAAGTTTTGTTATTATTTATACAGGGTCGGTTATGTCACCTGGGTAAGTGGGTGCATGTATGTTTGTAAGTGGGATTTGTGGGTCTGAGTTTCTAGGGAATTTAATTTCATTTTGAGTTTTAATAAGTTTGTGTCACATATTATTTACCAAGCCGTGTTATCTAGAACATTATTGTTTTCTGCTGTTAATGTAAAACCCAGTTGATATAAGGCACATTTTATTTGCAATGGAAGCGTTGAATCTGTTGCTTATGCAATCAGTTGACATGACGTCATGCTGAATACATGACAGTTTAAAGCTGTTCAAACAGAAAAACGTGTTTCTCTTTGAGACTCGGAAAATGCTCAACCAATATTATCTCTTCCAACATGAACAGAAAACCGAATTTCCAATTGGAGTTCGACCAGCGCAAATTGAGCGTGGTACCCGGCTATCTATCGATCAAAGCCAGCTCCCCGATAACCAATAAAGCTATCTACGTAACCTAGATCGCAAGACTCGCATAACTTCTCCTAACTGTCTGGGACATATCTCGAGTAACAGTTACCACAAATAAAAGTGCCATTGTCTGTCCACCGATAATCAGGCCGAAGGCTAATTTTCTCGACGCGAGAATGGCCGAAAAACAGTTTTATCTTGCCCATAAGACCACTAAGGAAGTAATTCCACTAAACAAAGGGTCCCAATAACGATCCTAGTGTTCCGCCATAAGATATTCGCTGATCGGTCCGGCGGATAAGTTCTGCTGTAAAGTTAGTAATGTATAGAGGTGACACTCGTGTGGGCATGACATCACATGTTGAGTGAGTAATAGTGTGTGAGAGAGAGATGGATACATCTTCCGACTTCCTCTTTTTACATTGGTCTTTCTTTGAACGATAGGCATTAAAAAGTCTTTTTTCCGGTACCCATCCAGTAAAATTTGACTCAGGGATCTTTGGAACGAGACTGACTAGAGTAAAAAAGGTTATTTGACTAAAAAAATCTGATTACCTAGTCCGTCAGATAGATTTCCAAAAAATATTGGACAAGTATTTTTTCTTTTTTCATATAAACAAAAAATGAAGACGATACAGTGCGTAAAAAACACGTGTGACGTCACTACTCTCTACAATTTTTACCGGGCCGTGACGTCACACGCTCCCACTCCTGATCTTTGGTGCTTTTAATCTTCGTCAGTTTTTATAGATTTGATAAAGGAAAAAATACGTGTCCAATATTTATCTAATCTTTTATAACTGACGGACTAAACATAATCATATATTTTTTACTCAGGCAACATCCCTAATAAGTCTTATTTTTTCCTATATTTTCTTCCTTAATATAGACATTTCTGATGACACATTTCGCCGTAGCACCTGACTCAAAACCAGTTGCTGTTCTCCGTGTTGCTAACACTGTTGAACTTTTTTATTACCAAATTACAGGCATTATGTTGTGCTATGAAGGGTTACGAAATCAGGCGACCTATTATGACGTCTTAAATCCATCATGAATTCTGTGTCAGAGAGAGACGGAGTTACACAAGACGAATAGCACTATCTCTTTCCCTCACACGAATCATGATAGCATTGGCACTAAGTAATACGGCCACAGGACGAGATCTTTGGACAGATTTACTGGTCGAACATAATTATTCTATCTGGAATTTTTCAGTCGCAGCAGTATCTAGATTTTTGCCTGGTTACTAAGCTTGGCGTTTGTGTCAATGTCACTTCTAGAAGTTTATAATTCTATAGTTCTTGTAATGCTACGGTTAGGGCGTTTGCATATGGGGGTGTAATGTGTAATATCAGCGCGCGTAGATGCAACGAGGGTTTAATGGGGGTGCTAAGTTACTTAACTGAGTAGGGGTTGTCTTCATATAGTAAGTGTTTAGTTGACTTTAGTCAAGAAGAACTGTTTAATACGCATAAATTAGGTGAAGGTCGCTGATACGGAGAAAATGGAGATAATATTGTATTAGAAGTAGTGGAAGTTTATGCGACAACAATATGTATTTATTTAAACAGTTTAAATCTTGTTGTAGTATAGTAGGATTTAATGCAACAAGGCATTATCTATCAACCACAATTTTGGGTTAAAAGATTCTATCGGGGAAAGGATTTTGCCAAAATAAAAATAAAAGTTTTTTTTTTATTGCTAAATGTTCAATAGTCCAATATTTTGTTTTGTTGACTTGTGAATAAGATTAGCTACTTGGGCCGTTTGATATAATTTAACCGCCATTTTTATTCCTCCACTAGGCTTATCTGAGTTTTGAAAAATTGATCCTCAATTAATTAATTTGCACCTTGTAAAATGGCCAGATTTAGAAAAAGAAGTGTTGTCCATGCCGTATAACAAAACTAAAAGTATATTTTACCACAAAAATGTGAGTTCGCTCTTACAATAATATTGACGTTTCTATAGGTAAGTTCCACAAAAATTTGGGCGAGCCGCGGTCGGTTGAACATTTTCAGCTTTCAGTTTCCAACGGATAAACTCTCAATGATCGGTAATAAACGTAGTTTTATTTCATGCAATCTATCCGCTGCATTTATACGTAAATTTTGCAAAAGCTCCGTAAAACTTTTTTTTTGATTTTCGATAAAATTCTATCCTTAAAAATAATCTTATTGAAGAGGGGAAATAATAAGGCTTTCGAAAAACATCCAACGTCTTTAATTGACTGTAATGCTAACTTAGATAAGTAAATTGTCGAATAATTAAAAAAAAAACGCCGGCAAAAATGTTTTATTTAACAAAAAACATGAGCTTCATCTCATCTGCCTAGCCTTTTCCCAACTACATTGGGGTTGGCTCCCAGTCAAGCCGGATTCGGCTGCCTACCAGACCTCCACAACCCATTAACTGGGGAACACGGTACTTCTTGGCAAGACTGGTATCAGATTTTCTGGCTTCTGACAATCCGTAATGACTGCCAAAGATCTCCAAATGACAGCCGGGACCAACGGCTTAACGTGCTTTCCGAAGAAGTCTCGTTATGTTAAGATGGTCACCCATCCACAGACCAACCTCGGCAAACTTTGCTTAACCTAGAAGATCGACCCGTGCGGCTGTTATAATTTAGCCACGAGCTCCTCCACCAACCAACCACCAACAAAAAACATGAGCTTATCTATACTAATATTATAAAGCTGAAGAGTTTGTTGGTTTGTTTGTTTGTTTGAACGCGCTAATCTCAGGAACTACTGGTTCGAATTGAAAAATTCTTTTTGGGTTGAATAGACCATTTATCGAGGAAGGCTTTAGGCTATATATCATCACGCTTAAGCCAATAGGAGCGGAGCAGCGACAAAGAATGTTTTAAAATCGGGGATTCCACGGGGACGAAGTCGCGGACAGAAGCTAGTTTCAAATAAAATTTTACAAAAAATAATTTATCTGTACTTTTAAATAATACACAGAAAGGTGAATGGCAGGCTTGTATGGGAACTTCGTACAGCTAATAAATTTTCGTGTTTTGGGATACTTTTTGTTTTAATTGATAACTAATATGATAGGCAAGCCCTTTTCAACTTTTTAGATTTTTAGAACTTGGGATGTAAAAGTTATAAGCAGTTTTATTTTTTAAGGTTATGTAGGTACTAGTGTTACAAATAAGTACTCATAAACATTGTTTTGGTGATAAAATAAATGTTCTAGATTACTTGTCGCTATCTTTATAGTGTTTTACTTACCATTAAATAAGTATATTGAGTCTAGTAATCGTATGATCTGCTCAGTGAGATGCATTAAGAGATACCTACATAATATGTTTAGTAGCGGACTGCAACAGTTTGATAATGTTGAAGTTCTGATGGGTTTCGAGTGTCGGTAAATAAAACAATACTTTGTTTTTGAGTATGTACATACAGTATGTACATTTATTATATTGTACTTGAAAGCGAACGTTGCTATTAACACATTGCAAACTCGTCATTTTAATTAAAGCACTTATACACACACACACACAGCACAGCTTAAAGCGTCCTTTCGCAAAACTACTATCAAGAGATAGAGAACGGAGGAGCAGATGCTCAACTAAACGTAAAAACAGCCAGATAATTCGCTAAATTGCTCAGATACAGTCACAAACCACAATCCAAAACAACAGCAAAGAACTGAACTGAAATTGACAGCAAAAAAAAAAACAGATTTTCTTTACCTGTCAATAATTAATTTCCATATGAACAAAACATTATTGATGACAAAAATCATATCTTTCATTAAATCGTGAACTATTATGATTTTATACAACAAGAATGCACTCTCAGATATAATATATAAGTGTTCAATTATATTTAATGCTATTTATATTTCTAAATAATTAATTATCGTTTCGATATTTGTGTTATTTTACATCTGGCAACCTAACAATAAAAAATAAGTGCGTTTAGTTTACCTTTTTTTACGTTTAATTGTTCAAATCTTTTTATTGATATTATTCATGAATCCCAAGTTCTTAAAATGCTGCACCTACACGAAATAAGATGGTTTAATTGCCTTAATAAGTGGTACAAATTCTATAACAGAACAACAAAAAAAGTTTGTTGTACGAAATCTGCCGTTCACCTTTTAAAAAAAGTATATCAGCTAAAAAAAAAATAGATTCTACAACTCGGACGTGGCCTTCCGCGCCGTTTTTACAGATTTGTATTTGTTTATTTTTTTTGTCATTACTTGCAGTATATCTTTCTATAATGGAGCAATGTTTCATTCATCAATGCATAAAAGTATACGGTCTACGCGACTATGTGTATAGTTTTCGGGAAAACGCAATTTAAGCTGGTGGATAAATATAACGCCAGCAAATGCTGTATTGATTGTTTGGAATTTTTAGTATTTTATTCGGACATTTATTTTTTTGTATCTAAATATATATAACTCAAAAGTGACTGACTGACATAATGATCTATCAACGCACAGCCCAAACCACTGAACTGAGCGAGCTGAAATTTGGCATGCAGGTAGATGTTATGACGTAGGCATCCGCTAAGAAAGGATTTTTAATTCTACCCGTAAGGGGATAAAATAGGGGATGAAAGTTTGTATGAAACTTCGGGCTGAGAGTTTCAAAATCGGGGGTAAAGTATATTCCACGCGGACGAAGTCGCGGGCAGAAGCTAGTTCGCATATAAGTTACTGGTGATCTTTCCGTGGGCTCACTCTTCACTACTATTGGGCTTTTAAGCATTTTCGTGTTTTAATGATAACCCCTGGCATTTTATGGGACCTAGTAGTCGATATCAGAGGTTATTTTAGGCGTGCCTTAATTAATGGATATTTTAAATTTAGTTAGTATATAAAATTAGTCTTAAGAAGGAATGTATAATAAAACCTCTTAGATTACGGTTTTGTGGGGCTTAGTTTATGAATGGTATATGATAATGTGAACTTTGGAAATAATAAAAAAGCCGAAACCAAAAATAGATCTCAGTGGCGTGCAATTGGAGAGGCCTATGTCCAGCAGTGGACTGCGACAGGCTGTTGATGATGATGATGAAAAAAAAAATACATGTGTGAAACCTTCAAAAATTTTGGCTTCAAGATAATGAGACGCAGCGACAGTAAAAAGAGACAGGCACATGAATTTATGTGTCTGTCTCTTTTTACTGTCACTTTTTCGATTCATAAACTTTCAAATGACAACGATGCTAAAGCAGTTTTCACTTCAAAAAAATTCTTATTCTTAAGTAACATACACGCAAGTCAAACCATTCAATAAAAGTTAACCATTCACAAAACTTGAGAAGTTTTTTCCCGAAACTTCAAATATCTTTAAAAAGGGGAGCGCCAACGTCGGAATGGTTGACAATGCGGCACTGAACACGACGAGGCACATATAAACAGGATATAAAATATGTCACCAATAAGCAAGACCAAATGTCGGATGGGGGTACGGATATGTTGGTGAAAGAATAGCGGGGAATAAAAGTATTTGTTTACCGATTTCTTAAAAAAGGAGGAGGCTCTCAAGTTGAGTGTGTAACGTGTTGTGAGTACCATGTCCCTTACTATCTATTGGGTTCTGGTTTATGACCAGATGTTGTGAAATATTTCTGGAGCTGAGGTAATACCAAAAGGTAAACGTGTGAACCTATATCTCCCAAAAGGGGTTATGAATGTACACAGTTTTGAGGATTTTTCTGTCAATTTCAGCATCCAGAAGCCTTTGTTTGCATCTAGGGTTGTAAAATATTTGGCTCCTGACAGTTCTGACTTTATCTCATCTATCGTTGGAAACTGATAATGAGGTCTCATTATGGCTTCATTTAATTTACGGGGGTCAATGCATAACCTAATTTTGCCATTCTTTTTCTTTGTAAGAACAATTGGACTCACCCATTCAGTAGGCTCCTCGACTTTTTGTATGATGCCCTGCTGTTCCAATTGTTGTAGTTCCTCTTTTAGTAGCTCCCGAAGTTGAAAAGGAATGCGTCTACATGCTGCAATGACTGGAGTGACGTCTGCCTTTAGCTTGAGGTCCACTGTGACGTCTTTAATGCAACCTATTCCGGTTGTCAATTCCTGTGGAAGTTGAGGTGTAAAACCTACCTTGTAAACCCTTTTAAGTATGTTGAGCGTCGTGCATGTGTCGCGTCCTATAACGTTTTGGCAATTCAAGTCAACAATATGAAAAAGAACATCTTTGTCACTGCCATTGTGTTTGACAGTCAATTCACACTGACCCACTGTGGGTATAATTTCACCACTAAAAGTAGAGAGTATTTGCGTACTTTTGTGAATTAGGTTATGTGGAATGTCTATCTGTTTGAATGTGTCATATGATAAAATGTTAGTGTCTGCCCCTGAATCTAAAATAAAGTTTACATGTTTATTATTTATGAGTAAATCTATCTTCCAAGACTTAGAATTTACTGTATTTATATGTATAGACCCTAGAAAGATATTGCCATCTTCATTGTTTTGTCGAATATCACTGGCAATGAGTTGAACGGGAACAGTCCTACAAACTGAAGCAAAATGGTTCATTCTACCACATTTTTTGCACTTCACGCCTCTCGCTGGGCACTTGAATCGATGAATTTGACCGCATTTGCCGCAAGTTGACTTCTTGTTGATGGAGTGTGATCTTGCTCTGCCTTGCCTAAAGTTAGACTTTTCTTTTGTCCGTCTCGAGCTGACTTCTGCGATAACATGTCCTGATGGTGTGTTCTCTAGTAACTTGGCTTGTATCTTCGAAGCTTCCTGACTCTTGGCTAGCTGTATAGCTGCATTCAATGTACTAGGTTTTTCTTTAAGGATTCTTTCTTTTATGAACTGATTTTTTGAATTTAAATTCCAGCTGAAGATGTCTCTCAGGATACCATCGTATAAGGTTCCAAATTCGCATTGATTTCCTATATTTTTCAAATCTGTGACATATTGGTCGATCGGTTCCTGCTCTCCTTGGCACCTGTTGAACAGTTTGTGTCTCTCCATGGTGATGTTTATTTGGGGGAGGAAGTGTTCTTCATACTTTTTCACTAAGTCTGCGAACTTCACTGTGTCTATGTCTAGCCCAAAGGAATAAAATATGTTGAGCGCATCTCTGCCGATAAAATGAAGTAATATGGCTACTTTTCTGGCGTCATTGCATTCTTCCAATAAGTTAGCTCTGAAGTAGATTTTCGATTGCGTAATCCAATTTTTCCACTCTAATGGCATGTTATTAGCATTGATATTTAGAGGCTGTAACTGGCTTGCAGGCAGACTATGTGCAGATTCCGACTTGTCTTCAGGTTTCTTTTCTTTAGTCGTTTTGTCTTCCGCCATCTTGTCGTGTGTGGTTTGGCTTCGTAGCTATTCTTGATGATAGCAAACTTCTGACACCAGAAATATTTCACAACATCTGGTCATAAACCAGAACCCAATACTATCAAACTTATTTATGTTGGACCTATTAGTAGTATAGTAATGTTCTTTTGGGTGCATCGTCCTCACATATAATCAAGTTGTGGAGTGGAGTTTCTTCTCCAGAAGAATTTGCTTTTTTTTTGCGAATAGACCACTAGAGTCATTATAATATTTCATTTTCAAAGTATTTTGATTCAAAAGTGCAATTTATTGGTCTAGTTTAAATAAATGAATTGACTTGGACTTTGAATACAATCACGTAAGTTTGGGCAAAAATCTCAGATGCTACAATGAGCAACTATCCAAATTGATTCAGAAATGTCTTTTTAATTTATATAACAAAAAATTGAGCCCTGCTAATGGATGCTGTAATATTTTTTAGTAAAATGTTTTATGCATACACTATAAATCTGTTCTAGGAAAATTAATCAGGCTACTGGAGTTTGCTGCATTAATGAATCTCGATTTTCACGGAATTTTCATGGCTGTTGTAGAGCAATCTTCTCGTATAATCGTAATGCATTTTCTATCGTACTTTTTTAAGAGAAGAAAGGCAGAAAGTTGTATTTATTGGCACACTAGAAACACCAAATAGAGAATATAATATGTAATATAATCTTGTGCCAAAATGGCTTCAACTCAGCATGTCAGGTGGCAAAATTAGGTATTAAGAATTTCTAATTTATATGAATAACTAGCAGCACCCAGCGGTTTCACCCGCGTTGTTCCCGTTCCCGTGGCGATACGGGGATAACATATAGCCTATCACACTCCACAATAACGTAGCTTTCTATTGGTGAAATAATTTGAAAATCAGTTCTGTAGATCCAGAGATTACCCCTTACAACGTCACAATCTCACAAATGTTACTTCTTTATAATCACTACATAATTTTGACGGGCCTTTCGGTCTAGTGGTTAGTGGCCCTGACTGCTAAGCCGGAGGTCGTGGGTTCGATTCCCACCCAGGACAAACTTTGTGTGATGAGCATGATTGTTTGTTCTGTGTCTGGGTGTGATTTATCTATAATATGTATGTATTTATAAATTATATAACTATGTATATCAGTTGTCTGGTTACCATAACACAAGCTCTGCTTAGCTTGGGATCAGATAGCCGTGTGTGAGTTGAAAAAAAAAAAAAAAATATAAAACAAATTCGCTTCCCGCTGTCTGTCCCTATGCATGTTTAGATCTTTAATACTTCGCTACGGATTTCGTTGCGGTTTTTTAATACATAGAGTGATTCAAGTGGAAGGTTTAAAGAAAGAAAGAAAGAAAGAAAGAAAAGAAAGAAAAAGCGTTTATTCATGCTCGTTTTTGACGCGAGAGAAAATTAAAAATAAATAAAAACTTACAAATAACTAAACCAGTCCCACTGTCTGAACCAGCCATTACAAACAAAGCATAAAATTATGCAATTTGTCTATGGCGTGCATTGGTGTGCCTGTGGGTGTGCCACTCTGACAGCGAGACTATTACATAAAACAAAACGAAAATAATAAATAAAAAAATATCAACAGAAAATTGCGATACATAAATATCATAATTATAACATTAAAATCAAGATTGTGCGTCGCATACGAGCAGAATAGGTGGATGCTCAGCATATTCCGTGAAGGTGGAAAAATCCGACTGTCACGGATACTGATTTTCAGAACCACCTTGCGAGACGCTTTGGCGTCCCCCGCATGTGAGTATACCAACAAATCTTAATTATTTAGGTAAGTAGGTTTTTTTTTATATATAAACACTATCAAATTAATACATTTGTTTTTTTACTTTCCCTACAAATTACATAGTTGGTAGTTACACCACCCTTAAAGTAAATCTAACACGAAAATTACACAGAAAATTAATAGACAACACAGACATTTTACAAAATTTCAATCTTTGCACATTACTACCTAATATTATAAAAAATTACGTCGATTGAGGAATCACCATTAATTAATTCTCCCATAATGCGATGGCGTGGGCTGGCAATATGGCGGACGGCCATTTGCATCGCGACTATGCACATTGCACATTGCACTACACTACAACCATGCCACAACCAACCTCGTGGGATTGCAACAAAAGATGTTTTCCAGCAGTAATATGGTGTGTTAAAGTGGAATAATGCATAAATAGTGTGTTGTGTGTTGTATTTATTGTGTTAATATATAGGTACCTATATAATGTTTGTTATAATTGGTTTCAGAGACCGTATTATATATAAATCGCGCGGCGGATCGATCAAGCAGTCAATCATATAGGAAATAAAATGCAGTGCCTAAGTTTCACGACGAGACCGCTACCTAAAGTCAGCAATCCAAATACCTTTAAGGATCTGCGCCCGATAAGCATTTTGCCATGTCTGTCTAAAGTGTTAGAGAGGATAGTTTACAATCAAATGCTTGAATATCTTGAAGCAAATAACATCCTCCCTGACCTACAGTCTGGATTTAGGAAGGGTCGTGGGACGGCTACAGCCCTAGCAGATGTGGTAGGGAATATACTAGAAGCAAGAGATAGAGGGGAGGGTACCATACTCGCACTTCTCGATTTTTCGCGGGCCTTCGATGCAATTAACACCACTCTATTGATTTCAAAGTTAGCTTACTATGGCTTTACTGCAGAAACAATAGAGTGGTTCGCTAGCTATCTACAAAACAGGTCACAACTGGTGGAGATACGGGAGGAGGATGGATCTACTCTCTTATCCTCTCCTCGACAGGTGCAACGTGGTGTGCCCCAAGGATCTATTTTGGGGCCCCTTTTGTATATTCTCTACAGTGCAGATATTGTTGAATCATTCCACCATTGCAAGTTCCATATGTATGCTGATGACATTCAGTTATATATTTCATTTAAGCCGGCAGATCTAAGAGAGGCAGTTGATAAACTTAATGCAGATTTGGAAAGAGTGATGGAGTGGTCAGATGCTAACACTCTAGTTTTAAACCCACTTAAGTCAAAATTTATGATTTTAGGTAGCAGGAAAATGATCAGTGTAATACAGTCGGGCAATCCAGAAGTTTCTATAAGGGGTGATAAAATTGACAGAGTGGAGGTGGCATGCAATCTAGGTTTGACAATGGATTCTGAATTAAGGTTTGAATAGCACATAAGTAAAGCCATGAGAAATTGCTTCTACAGATTAAAACTGTTGTACAAAATACGAGCCCATCTGAGTGTTGATATGCGCAAACAACTGGTTGACAGCCTAATATTATCAAGGCTTAACTATTGTGACACTGTGTATGGGCCATGTCTGTTAGCAAGAACCGAAAAGCTAATACAACGGATACAAAATGCCTGTACAAGGTTTTGTGTTACCATACCACCTAGGAGTCATGTCACACCTTATATCAATGAAAATCATATTATGAAAATGGCGGCAAGGAGAAGGTTGCATTTGGCTACCTTACTATTTAGAGTTGTCACTACACGGAAGCCGCAATATCTGTTTGACAAACTTGGCTGGAGACAGAGCAAGTATGATCCACGATCCTCCACATACCCACTTTGCACACCACATCACAGGACCGCAGCATTCAGGGGTAGTTTCAGATATGCCGCCACGCACTGTTGGAACAACCTCCCTCCACCAATCAGAGGCCTAAAAACAAAAAACACATTTTGTAAAACATTGAAAAGATACTTAATGCATACTCAGCAATCCACTTAGCTTGTGATCTATAAAACATTCATGGTCAATTCTTTTGTTAGATTACCTCTTGGGTCTTGGCCTACAGGCAATGGAGTTAGTGTTCCACAGTGCTGGTGGTCTCTGCCTGATTCTGTCCTTTTCATGCTGATGTTTATATGTATAATACATACATAATATAGCAGAGATTTAATAACAACATTGCACCCGTGCAAAGCCGGGGCGGGTCGCTAGTATTAGTATAGATCAAAGATGAAAGAATTTAGAAGATGAAAGATTTTAGAAGAAAAGAATTTACTTTTACATAACAGTTATGTGATCGTAAATACTTTTTCTATATTTAAATAACTCGTCCTAGTGATGTTCCTTTTCTTGCTTTTCTTCTTACAATATTTATGAATTACTCCTAATAGCAAAATTCGTATTATTTTCACCACTGGAATATGTTTTTGCCTTCTTTTCCTTTCCCTGAATCATCATGATCATCATCTCAGCTGAAAGACGTCCACTGCTGGACATAGGCCTCCCCAAGTGTCGCCACAATAACCGGTCCTGTGCGTCTCGCATCCATCGGCTACCCGCGACCCTCACCAGGTCATCGGTACACATTGTGGGAGACCAAGGCTACTTCGCAGAAGGTGAGCGCATCCCATGCCTCCTCGCTCCGGACCATGAACTGAACTAGGGCCGGACGCGAGAGGTTGCCGCCACCGATCGCCTCGACGACGACACGGCGTTGCTCCGCCCAAGCAAGGCAGACCTTCACCGTATGCTCCACCGTGTCCTCCGGGTGCACCACACAGTGTTGATACTCGGACGTGTCCTTCCGCTGAATCTGAAACAGGTACCTTCCGAAATAGTCGTGTCCGGTGAGCACCTGCGTCAGGCGGAAGGTAACGACTTCTGGTACGCCACTCCAGAACTTTTCACCCCCATCGACCATCTGTTTTGCGAGCAATGTGCCCTGTCCACTGCCACTTCAGTTTGGCGATCTTTCGGGCTATGTCAGTAACCTTGGTTCTGTTACGAATATCATCATTCCTGGTTCGATCACACGGGTTGCGGAATTTTTAGGGTTGCGGAATTTGTGGAAAGAGTCACCGCGGCGCTGGAACGCAAAGGGCACAAGAAGGATCACGGGTGGGTTTTAGTCAGTAAAAGTCTGACACTCCCTACCGCCCAGCCATTCACATCCAAAAAAAAAAAAAGGTTCGATCACAAGGAAACTCCGAGCATTGCCCTCTCCATGGCCCTTTGGGTGACTTTAAGACTTCTGATGAGTCCTATTTGTAGCGACCACATCTCAAGTCCGTAAGTCAATTTTCCTGAATGTTAATTACCAAATCGCTCTCGCTCGCACCATGCTCACACCAGCACCAAGCAACAGTGAAATGAGCGTAAAAAGAAATCCTTGAGAGGGCCAATAGCGATCCTTATTTATGAGTCAGCGTATTATTATGACTTGCCAATTTTCCGGAAAATAAAACCCGTTACGGCTTCGATCCGGATCGGAGACGTGACGATGCCGGATCGCGTTCAGATTTTACTGACGCTCTGTATGATAATTTGCCGTTTCCGACGGATGGGCGGTAATGTATGATTTAGATTTTAAGGAATCATAACTCGAGATTGGCTTGACTGGGAATTACAGACATGCACGAAGATATTCCGCAAGCAACAAATAATTTTTCGAATCACAAATAATTCATTACTCATCAAAATAAAATAAAAAACAAACATGCAAGAAACATCTTGGATACTAGAATAGTATCTATGCTACTTCGTATTTAATTTCTTATAAATCATAAATAATGTCTGTTACTGTCTCTCATGCTAATTATTGTATTACTTGCCCAATGTCATTAGTATAATTATAAATGTTGTGCACTAGTAAGTGCGAATTAGAAAACCCTCAAACAGGTTAGAAATATTTCTAACCTATTTGAAGTCCAAAGACTAAACTTGTTATGGATTCTTAGTATTTCACATAGAAGCGAATAAAAATACTTGGAGCTCTATGGTTGTTAGTGGTTTTAGTTTTGTGAATGTACTGGAATTCTGTGTCTACCAATACCCCATTCACAATAAGATTAGACATTGAAGTACCTACATCTTTTTTACCGTTCGCTCAACCGATTTTGACTTCTATTGCGTTGGTGTCATGACACACGGTAGCTGCAGTGAACAGTTGGTATTATAATCACGTTTTTGCTTTTAATGCCATCCTTATGCCTACGGAATAGAAGTTAAAATCGGTTGAACGGATTGTAAACAATTTTGTTTGAATGTCTAATCTTATTGTGAATGGAGTATATTTGCCATTTAAAAATGAGCTGTGATTCGGGAAATAGTGCATATGTGAACGTTGCTGCTCATTTAGATCTATTTTTTTCGTTTAGTATATTGTCATCTAAGATAATGCTCTTCTATTTTGGTCCATAACAGGATAGTTGATAAAAAAAAAAACAAATTAATCCGTCAGAAAAATACTTAAAAATATTGGACAAGTATTTTTTCTCTTTTCACGAAGATCAAAATCAAAGACGATACAGTGCGTAGAATACTCGCGTGACGTCACTACTCGCTACATTTTTTATCACGACTGACATCACAAGCTCCCGAACTCCTGATCTTTGATGCTTTTTATCTTCGTCAGTTTTTATTGATTTGATACAACAACGGTTTTGTAATCGTCATCGTTGACAGAACGTCAGTTTGTGTAGTCTTCATGATTTAACACACAGCATAGCCAAGTTACAAACGTTTCGTGTCGAATTCTGTTCTCCAATCGGTAACGCCTCGGTGTCAGCAACTGTAGAAAACGATAAGTTGGTAGCCATTTTGACGCGCCGGAGTCGGCCGCTCGTTCTACGATGTCTTTAGAAAAAAGACCTATTCTTTATACTTTGGCGAGCGTTCCTCCAAACGTCAAACAGGTTAAAAATTAAACTCTGTTTAAATCATTATTTTTTACATTTTAACAAAGGATGTAGCGTTGAACATTGTAGAAATGGTAACAATTCATTCTATCATTTTGAACGATGTGAACTTGGCTACGAAATTTTTTTCGTTTGTTCTAACCACGTGACTTGACGTTTAGATGATTTCATTCCCATACATTTGATTCGTTTTCGACTAGCGTTAATGATTGCAGATTATCAACTTGGCTATGGGGACAGCTATTTTGGTATGTGCGTCAAATAATATTTATCTCCAAACAACAATGATTCTGATACTGAATATTGTCCCAGGGCATCAACAAAAATCACCTCCATAAAATAGCTGAAAAAAATATCTATCAAAATCAACTTTTTTTAAACCAAAGTCTCATTATATTAGACGGACTGAGCCCCTAAATTTTATATTATGTTTTCGCGGCAAAAACAATTTCCTTCAAGGTTTTCGCCGAGGATTTACAAGACACATTTTTTCGCGTCTCAAAATAGTTTTGGCCGTGTTATGTTCTTTTGAAACAGTGGTAAATAGAATTTGGGTAATGTTACCGATCTTGTTACCCCACACTTGATTTTGTTTCTTTTGGATACTGCTTTAAAGTGGAAGTTGGCTTTTAAGTAGAATTTATTTTTGGTAAAGTTTGAGAAAATACTCTGAGCGATTTGGATAGCTTTTACTACGCCAACAAACTATGAATCGCAAAAAAAAGAATTAACTTTGTCACTTTAAGCGCATAAAATCGTTATGTAGTAGGTTTACTAGTTTCGGAGCCTATTCAATGCAAACAAACAATCAAATACTTTATAGAAAGAAAGAAAAAAAATAGAATATTAGTATAGAAAATATTTATAATATTAGTATAGACTAGCAGCGTCACGCGGTTTCACTCAAGCAGTTACCGTTCCCGTGGGAATAAGGGGTAAAGTTACATGCTGATAATATAGCTTTCCATTGGTGAAAATATGGTTAAAAGTGGTCTAGTAGTTTCGGAGCTTATTCAATACAAACAAGAAAAATCTGTTCTTTTTATTATATTATATTATATTACTATAGATTCCAGAGAGTGTTGAACTAGTAATAAATCTTCAAATTGAAGAGTACTCTTACCTCCTGATAGATTTTCAATGAAACAACAAAGTATTCATCTATATATCAAAGTCGTTTCCCTAGTTTTAGTTAATACCTATGCCTCTCTTAAATTGCCAGCACAGCACCCTTTGAAATTGGAACACAGCAAGCATACTGTTACTTACGAACAGAATTAGGTGAGGTGCCACAACACAACTTCCCAGTCAAACTGTTACACAAGGAGCTTTGTCCAGTCGGACGAACTTGAACAGATATTTAAATTACTGGCTTTAACTAGAGTTGTAATGGAACCAGGTCTCTTTCGCAAATGTGGAACTTCTGCTAAGAATTCAGCCACCTGTATCTAAATAATAACTTCCTAACGTTTGCTTAATTTTGAAGATCGACACATATCACAGATGCTACCCGCTAATAACTTGCGAAGGTAGATGCTGATCATTAATCTATCCAATTTGTTCCCAATTATATTAGGGTTGAGTTCCAGTAACCTGATCATCATCAATAGATCAGCTTGGCTATTTGTCTCTCTCTCCACAACCGAGTAACTGAACAACATCTGGTATTTTTTGACAAAACTGGTGTCAGATTTTCTGGCTTCTGGCAGTAACTGTCAAATATTTTTAAATGGGTCTACCCTTTACGGCAGAACTTATTATGTTAAATTTAATAACACTTACCAAAGGGAATTAAGCAAAAAAAAAATCCGCCGTCTCAAAATTAAGTTATATTCGGATATTGTACATGGCCAAATAATAACACCGGTCAACATAATTTTATCACAAGAAATGTGCTTAGTAATTTTGAATTATTATTAACCTATTTTTATTGCAAGGTCATATTTATATTGTTTTGATCACGTCTAGTTATTGTGTTACAACTGCTACCAGGAACATCATTTTCCCTTTACCTTGTTAGTTAGATTTTTTTTAAATAAGGTAATCTGTTTTTATAGTTGACTAAGGTTTTTTCATTTTATATAATGTGAAAAAAGTATTCAAATGATTCTTTACATGTTTCTTTACATTCGTAGTGAAATTATTTTTAAAACGCACAAAAAAAATCTGTATAGTATAATCAGCCTTTTAATGTCCCCACTGCTGGGCCTCACGCCTCCCCTCTAGGAGAGGGAATGGGCCGTAATCCACCACGCGGGCCCAGTGCGGGTTGTTGAATTTCACATGTCTTCGAATTTTTGGTTCTAGTACATGCCGGTTTCCTCACGATATTTTCCTTCACCGTTTTGAGAGCAGTTAATTACAAAAAGTAATGCGCCTGGCATGGTTTGAACCCGCGACTGACAATATTCGTAAGTCGGGGCCGTTATCACTCGGCCACCACTGTTCACTTAGGCCTCCTCTCTAGGAGAGGGAATCGGCCGTAATCCACCACGAGGCGCGGACCCAGCGCGGGTTGAGTTTAAAAAAAATGTGAGCGTTATTCTTTAATATAAAAAATACAGTTGAGTATTCGGACGATCCATCTGCTACAAAACCAATCCTTTAAAATTATAATTTGCCTATACCACCTGAAAACTTCAGTTATCGCCTCAAAGCTCCACTTCAAAATCATATTACAGGAAAACTAAGCGTGTCTAAATAATTCTATTTTCAGTTATAAGATACTTGAACGTGTTCTAAACATAATTTATTAAAAGTTTTCTTGTGGCACACAAAACGTGTTTTTTGTTGACCAGTGAATTTAATTAAATAATTTTCATGCCTTAAAAATACATGTTAGATGATTATGCCAAATGTGTTATGCCAAATAAATTTCGGAGCATGTAGATTCTGCCACATAGAGGAAACACTGAAAAAACAGCCAGGAGCAAAGGCTTTCTGAGACATGGAGGAACCTCGGTGTGTTAAGATGATTACTACGGAGTGGCTTAGGCAAGTGTTGCTTATCTTTATGAATTGACCCGTGTAGCTGCTATCATTTAGCCATGGCTCCACCAATCTTTCCTCATCATCATCATCAACAGCCTGTTGCAGTCCACTGTTGGACACAGGCCTCTCCAATTGCACGCCACTTTGATCTATTTTCGACTTCTCGCATCCAGTTTCTGCCAGCCGTCCTGCGCAAATCGCCACTCCACCGTGCCTGAGGACGTCCTACACTACGTTTGCCGAGACGCGGTCTCCACTCTAGAACTCGTTTACCCCAACGGTTGTCGGTTCTACGACTAATATGGCCAGCCCACTGTCACTTCAGCTTACTAATCAGATTCAAATCTAAATCTCTCCTCGTTTGATGTTATTGACTTAATGGTTGCTTTTTTTCACCGTTTTCGCTACTATCATTGTCTTCAGCACATCCCTAGCCTAGCTTAGATGAACCACTGTTACTGTTGATTTTGCAAAGATGACAATTTAACTTACAAAGCCTAAACAAGTTGTTTACAAGTTGAATGTTAACAGAGTACTTGGGAGTATTTGGCTCGAACTGGTTTCTGAGTATTTAATGGTACAAGTACAAAGGAAGAAATCGTTGTTTATTTGGAAAGATCTCGATGTTTTGTTTATTTACATTGATAAACGCTTTGTCTATCAAGCTACATGATTGTATTGATATTAATGAAGACTATGATTACGGTTTCGACCTTAATCCTCTTGACTATATAATCAAGCTGGAGATATTACTCTGCGTAAGTATGTACGCAAACGTAAAAATCTCTGTTCCCTAATCGCTCCCTCGTTTTTTTTTTTTAAGGAATGGAAATCATCAATTAACTCCACTCTGGGCGGAGTGGAAGGGAGTGTCAGATTCTTACTGACTAAAAGCTTGCATTCTAGGGCCTCAATCCTGCCGGGACTCATAGACTGATGGGACCTGCAATCCGACACAAACGAGGACATACCCACCAACTTCCGAACTTCTAACTGCTACTGAGAATTTTTTGATAGAAAAGCCCAAATTACTTTTTATGAAACATCGATATGAAGCAATCGACAACAGCATAGCGTAACGTGAATAAAAAGGGATACCTTAAAAAAAATCGTACAAAATACTATCAGTCTTCATTTTTATTACTCATCCACTTGTGTGGAATAATATTGAGGCCAGCCAGTCCCTAAAACCATTCAGGCCGCTTGGGATCATACGAATGAAGAATCGCCGAGTTGGAAATACTGTATGAAGTTGTTAAACTGTGACATGCCTAATCGTGTTTCTGAGAACGGCGACCTCCGTCAAATTATGTGATCCTGGTAACGGCCAGTAAAAAGGACAGATTGACACGTTGCCTTTGTGGGTTTCGATGTAAAATGATTTATCAGAAGCCACTTGACCTCTACCTGGCTATGTTATTATATCACTTTTACTGTCATTCCACTCAACAGTGCTTTGTCTGCGTTTTCGAATGGAACTTGAACGTTGACCATTGAGATCGTACTTTAGACGTTCTGCGCGCAATTTACTGTTATGTTCACTTTTATCTTTATTGAAAGAACTGACGTAGGTTGTATATTCTTGTTTCTTAAAGGGCAAAGACTATAAAGTAATGAGTTCTTAATTGCTACTTGGTGTGATGTTAAAACACCCAAGAGTTTATTTTTTACTATGTTTTGCGTATTAGGACTATCCATTGTCAAGATACAATCTATATGTATATACTAAAATTGCACGAAATTGGTCTGACACTCCCTTCCGCTCCGCCCAAAGCGGGAGAAGTCATTTGATGGTTTCCTATCCAAAAAAAAAAGGACAGTACAGTACTATGAGATTATTCTGGAATAAATATCTGGGTACATATTATTATGACCCTACATCTACTCTAGATTAACTCCCAAAATTAATTCATTCAAGGGTAACAGACGAATATTTTTTGTCAAAAAACAGAAACTCATTTCCATTTATGGAGCAGCCTCTATACAATTTCACTGTGTGTTCATCTTTTTTTGTATTACATGGGAATGAGGTCCGAGGCAAAATGAATGACCATAATGTACTGCTATAGTGTTTTGGGGTCCAGTCAAGTAGGAAGATAGGGCTCTACACTGTGGGTTCCGTAAAAAAAGTTAAATAAATAGATGGGGGAAAACTGCTGTGTCACTATTGGTGCGAGTGTGCGATTGATTAAATGCTGCAGGGAAAACTAGCTTAAACCCAAGGCTTTGCTCGGGTTAAAGCAACCTATAATCGTCTCCAGGAACCCATCTATCTCGGAACCAAAAATTCTTCAAAATTAGTTCGCCGATTTAGAAGTGAAAGTATAACAAACAAACTCACTTCCGCGTTTATAATATTAGTTGGGATTAGGAATTTAGGATGTTTATCATGAAATGAAAAAGTTAAAAATAATATTTGAAAAGAGTAGGTAACTATGGATTTTCCTGTCCGTTCTTCTCTATAAGAATCTACTTTTTGCGAATGGACAATTAGAGTCATCTCTAATATTTTTATTTTCAAACTGTTTTGACGTCTAGTTGAAATAAATTAATGAATTTGACTCTGATGTAATGAGGAAAACTGATTTATTGGCGAAGTAGGTCCCTGATGTATTTAGAATGGAAAACCATACCCTAGGGAACTCCAAAAAATCGAGACAAAAACGTCGTAAACATACATTCAATCTGGGGCCAAATGTTAACTTCATAATAAAGTCATAAAGCCGCGTTATCTGATCGCCATGCGTCACTGGTATCCTAGTATCTATACCCCCTTCCCCCCTCGTATCCTCGCTTGTTTAATTCGCAAAATGGCGTATTTTCGCGTGTTGTTCCTCCATCGTTGGTTGTGGATAAAAGTTGTATTTTATGGGGACAGTGTAATAAGTTGTTGTTTGATATGGTTGGAAGGCGAAGTTCTTTCATAATATTATTGTTGTTAAAGTCCATTCAGATTAGTCGTGTGTCAAAGGGTTGATGGATAAATTGTGTGATAATTTTGGGAACAAAATATTTTTTTTTGACTATTTTCGTGTTGATTCATAAATTTTGCTTGTAATGAATAATCTTGAATTCATGATGCAAATTATAAATGTACATACAATAAGGTAGTTGACTAAAAAAATCTAATTAGTCCGACAGATAGATTTCCAAAAAATATTGGATACGTATTTTTTTCTTTTTCCACAAAAACAAAAAAAGAAGACGATACAGTGCATTAAAAACTCGTTTGACGTCACTATGTGGTACAATTTTTACCACGGCGTGACGTCACAAGCCTCCACTCCAGAATTTTGATGCTTTATATCTTCGTCAACTTTTATTATATGTATTTGAAAAAGAAAAAAATACGTGTCCAATATTTTTCGATAATCTAACCGACGGACTACATAGAATCATTTCTTTTTTACTCGAGAAACATTCCTATTGTTGAGATTCAATATAATCACAACGCTAGTTTTTTATAATATGTGTTTCATAGACCTGTTTTATGTAGTCTTTGACTGTCTCAGAACCTCTATGCAATATGGCGTTCTAGATGTAAGTTGTGTGTGTTATTATTTTATTTAGTTAAATTTACTCTTTCCTCCAAACACTGCGTTTAATTTAACTCTGCAAGCCCTCCAATAACCTCAACAAAAATAACCGATAATCCACAAAAAAATGTATGGATAATCTGAACTACATAACTTGCGACTTCAATTGAAATATTTTTTTATCATCAACAGCACTTAATTCTACAGTTTATAGGTACTAAAATCCAAGTAATAACTGGGTAGTTGAAATAACTCATAATATTATGTAAGTACGACATTTTATAAAATAGGTCACAATCACACAAAACAATGAATATTTTCAACTGATTGCCTAAATCTTTTCCAAACCAAATATTTGCAAAACATTCTTACCTACCAGGAAAACAGAAAGCAGGAAACAATATCATACAATAAAACGCAAATAAACAATATTGTCAGCATAAGTAAGGCGGTGCCATAAATAAGTCCACTCTCCATTATATTGCCATGAACTGATAGAGGTTTTATGGGCTGCCGGGATGAAACAGGGCCTTGGCCACAAATACACAGAATATATGGCCAGCTTAATAGCCGTTCTTGAAATATTTTGAAGAAGATAGGGTTAGGAGGAAGAATTGGGATGTCTTGTTTATTGGATCAAGTTTTATCTGTGACTTACTTTTGTTTTATTCTTCTTCAGAAATCCCTAAGCTCAAAATAAATATGAGCGTCTAGAATTAAAAGGCTGTTTTGTCTAAAAAAAGTTGGTGAAAAAGTACAGTTGTTTTAGGTACTTTGATTGTCCCTACTTAATTCTTCATAATTATTTTCTTACATTATACTTCTGATGCCATTGTTACTGTCTCATATTTATTTTCGGACAGCCTCAAAAGTACAAAATAATCCAAAGTAATCGACTCTGGAATCAAGTAACTTATAGCACAGCAGCTAAACCCCTCAACCACCAAAGAAACTTTTTACTGCAGACGTCTGACGTCACCAAGGAGCGTGACCGCCATATTTATTACAATTTCCTTCCCTTCCAAATGATTTTATAGCCGTCAAAACTCCAGAACACAAAATTCGAATTTGGAAACAAATCCCAAACGGAACCAGGAAGTTAGAGCAAAAAGCGCTTCCTGCTTAATTTTTAACTGAACTCGAAGTTTTGATACAAATTTTGTTCGTCGGCGCTCCGCTGGATGCAGCGTTGTGCAGTGTTGCAGCGGTTGTAAAAGGAATATAGAATGAGGACGGCCATCTTACCTTTGCGCGCGAATACCAATAAATGTCCCTGAAGGTTTTCATAAAAGTAAAGAACACTTGCTCTTTGATTTTGTGACCCAATGGTATTTTAGAAAGCATTTGAGAATTTAAGACGTAGTACTTTGTAAACGAAAATGGAACGCGAAGGGGATTGGCCTTTGTTTATTAGTTACTCAGCCTGTTTGAATTTCTCGAGTAAGAACTCCTTAAGATGGACCAGTACTTTGCCTCCATTGCGTCTAATCACTTTTGCTTTCATTTGGGTATTTCTCTCACAAATATAGTCGACAGGAGATTCACCGGTATAGCTTGTACTAGATTTAAGAGATCTTAAATCAATGTCAGCTGAGATGATTTCCCAAGAAACAGGATTTCTAATAAAAATAATTGACTACTACTAATGAATATAATATGCTATGTACATGAGTGGCATCTGTAGTGCACGAAAAAATCAATTTATAATGTCAATTAGACAAGCTTTCATTGACGTTTTCGTGCTCATGTTGGAGTTTGTATTTGAGTTGATGATTTTGGAATATGAGCCTTACTCTGGTAGAAAGTACGACACAACGGATATTATGTATATCCGTAGAACTGTTTTTAAGACAAACTAGATTCTGCAAGCGGGTACTACCGCATGAAATTTGTTTTGCGTACATTTGTATTTTATTTATATAACACAAGCAGTGCCCCGCGGTTTCACCCGCGTAGGTCCCGTTCCTGTGGGAATACGGGGATAAAATACAGCCTATGTTACTCAAGGTGAATGTAGCTTTCTAATGGTGAAGGAATTTTTGAAATCGATCCAGATGTTTTTGAGTTTATTCGTTACATACAAAAATAAAAAAATACAAATCTTTCCTCCTATATTATTAAGTATAGATAGTTAAAATATTATTTACATATTTTTTCGGGATTCAATTGAATTTTGCTGTACACCTACCACTGTGTAGCCTTTTTAACCAAAAGGTGGCTGGTAGAGAATGTCTCGTTGCATTAATAATTTACACAAAATTTAAATAAATAAATAAAATTATCTCTAGAGAACAAAGATGGTCTATCCATTATCCAAGTAAAGCATGCGAGCAAAAACATAAAACTATAACAAACAGACAGACAGATCGATTGATAGACTAACATGCGATAGTCATCATCATCTGCCTAGCCTTTTCCACACTACAATGGGGTCGGCTCCCAGTCATACCGGATTCAGCTGAATACCAGTATTTTACGTGAAGCGGCTGTCTACCAAACCTCCACAACCCATTAACACGGTACTCGTTGGCAAGACTGGTGTCAGATTTTCTGGCTTCTGACAATCCATAACGACTACCAACGATCTCCAGATGACAGCCGAGACCAGCGGCTTAACGTGCTTTCCGAGACACGGAGAAGTCTCGCTATGTTAAGATGGTCACCCATCCACAGACCAACCTCGGCAAGCGTTGCTTAACCGCCACGCTAATTTAGCCGCGTTTATTTTGTCACGCTTTTTGTTTACTAACATGCGATAGTATAGATAGTAAATAGTAATGGCAATAGTACAAGTTGCTTTAACAAAACTAACAATCTTTACAGCAAGTTCTTCTTTGAACACACCAACAAGTATCATAACCCTAATCTTCTCTTCGTAAACACGTGCTTCACAATTCGCTGCTCATCCATGAAGAGTTGATGAATAAGTAATAGCTTCCTTTATGAGTCGGGCGTTTAGTATCGTATTAAAAATGGATTCTCGAACCAAACGCCGCCATTTTGTAGCAAACAAAGTCTACAGGAAATGTAATTTGTTGTAGAATTGAGATTAAAACTAATAGATAGGCATTTGGAAGATTGAAGCTAAGACTCTTTCTCGTTTTAATAGGTTAAGTTGTTATTTTTTTTTTCTAAATACTATTTTCTTATCAAATAACAAGATGTGCTAACACATCGAGAGACCAAAATATTATGATTGGACATTTCATTTTATGTCTTGTGTACCTGATGGACATTCGTCATATAAATGTCTTTTCTTTGTAGGGATTGTGTTTTCGTCTATCGCAAAATAATGGGCCAATACACAGTTTGTACATGAACTGGGCCCCAAGTCTGCTATTGTTATAAATTTATCATTCCAACACGATCCCATTGTCATTTTACTAAAAGTTCGTAATCTACTAAATCCATAATGGTCGATCATTGGTTGGTCAATATCTATAATAATCTCATAATACTTTTTGATAACCGAGCTATTAAAAGCAATGACTGCACAATGATGTTCTAATGGTATGTCACTGATCAAAGGAACTGTCATTTTAGTAGATTAGCGCATACGTCTGTCGTTCATTTGTCATTTTTTATGAGATTACCATTCTATGCTATTCCTTTAAATGGAGTGTCAATGGTTGATTTTTTTAGATAATGACGCTTTTATGTAAGTAGATTACCAAACTTGTGAAAATCAACCATTACGAAACCAATGATAGACTATTCTGACACTATTGTAATAGCAGACTTGAAGCCGACAGATTAATTAAAGAAACTCTCAGATAAGACAGCTGACGGCATTGACACAGTTTTTAGCTACAAAACCTAGTATTCAACGTTCAAACACCAATAAAAGTTCAAAAATAATCGAATTCCTGAGAACATAAAATTCACAATGTAATCGTATATTGTCAGTGCAGCTGCTCCGGTTGCAGTGTGATTCTCTGAACTATGACGTAAGCTATCCGAAAGAGCGTCGCAATGCGGTTTATGAGATTATAAACATCTACTTCATCCATCGTCAGTCTCAGGAATTCCGTCTAATTTGTTAATCGTTTAGTACAATGTACCGCATAAAACTATTTGGAAGGTGATTTTGAGACACTGAATTTTCAACTTTAAAGTGGAGACACAAGGTGGGATTTCGAGTGATAGATGTCATAAGCAGTGAAACACTGATCGCTGACTGTTCAAAATCCCAGGCGAGGAATACGGGCGTTGCCAATTTTCCGCAAGAAAGCCCACCCCTTCCGGTAAACGCTTAAGTGTTTGATACCTTAATTGCGTATCTTCGGAGTTCGACGTCCGGACGTGGGACACGTTCTTTTTATTTATTCTCTCTTGTTTCCCTTCTATTTTGAATGTTTTGAGCAGATAAGCCCCGAGAGAGAATTTTCGTTGAGTGTAAAAATGAATTTTGCCACCAAGTTTAGCCGATTTTGTTATGATAGAAGTTATTTCTATGAATGTACAAGTATGCAAAGCGTATTCATCGGTAGCGGAACACCGTTTCACTGAGGATGCGGGACAGTTCAAAGGCACCATGGATATAAAGACGCTCCTGGGAAATAAAGGAAATCATATTCTAAGGAAAAAAAAATCAAAACGAGTATTACAGGTTCGGATTATTTTTTTGTTAAAATTTCCATAAGCTGTAAATAACGATGTATCTTCGTGATAATTATTTAAAAAAATATATAGATGAAAGTTTGACTGAAAACAACACAAAAAAATGCATATTGTGTTTTTTTTTGTTGCGTTTATCTATAAATATAATACAATTGTAACATACCGATGGCTGTACATAGAGGATATTGAAAAATAAAGTACATGGGGTGTTATTAGAGTAACTGAAGTCAAAACAACAGTACTTATTTAGTTTTTTTTTGTCTGTCTTTCTGTATGTATGTTTGTACGCACATCAAGCAAAAACTACAGCATGGATTTGATCGCAGTTTTCACCGCTCTACTGCTAGATGTCTAACTTAAAATACAGACTACATTTTATCACTTAGAAATACTAAATTCTAAGTACCACTTGTACAAAGCCGCGGGTAAAAGCTAGTTTAATTATAAAATGGTAAACGCTTAAACGAAAGAACAAAAGATTACAAATATTATTAAAATAAATACAATCATTTAACCGAGGTGATGGCCTAGCCTTTTCATTGAACGGCGCCGTTTAGTCAGTGAGCTTAGTGGCGTTCTGGTATATCATTGAACATGACTTTCAATGACATGCCTAGCCAAGTCATTGGACGAAATTTGTAGAAGAAAAGATATGTTTTTGTAACGGTCAATTGATGTGTTATGTGCGGAGTTTTTGATAGTAAGTATACTAGCAACTAATTACATTGAATAAATATTTATAAATAAATGATTCTAGGGGTAGTGGTGGATAACAGCCCATTCCCTCTCCTAGAGAGGAGGCCTGTGTCCCAGCAGTGGGAACATTAAAAGGCTGATTATGCTTTATGCTTATGAACCAAAAACACTGACTTCAGAAATTCAAGTTATTTCATACTTTTGTGTTGTTTTGTTTAGAAGTAGGTTGTGTTTTTTTTGGTAAAGAGTTTGTCACTCGTAAAAACTACTACTAGGTACTCGTATAATCTATACCAATATATAAAGCTGAAGAGTTTTTTTTTTGTTTGAACGCGCTAATCTCAGGAAGTACTGGTCCGATTTGAAAAAAAATCGTTCAGTATTTGATAGCCCCTTTATCGAGGAAAGCTATATAACATCACGCTAGTACCTACAGCAGTGGAGCACAAATGAAAAATTTTTCAAAATCGGGGTCTAAAGTTAGCGGTAGCTCAAAATAACTTTTCCACGCGGACGAAGTCGCGGGCAAAATCTAGTTTAAGAATTACAAAATTACGCAACATTGTAATTATTAACAACTGGTTACAATCAGCTTCTATATGCTAAAAATCAATCTCACACATTTCAAATAGAGAGTACAAAGATGGCCGTAATACGAGTACAAAGATGGCCGTAATACCATTAACTTTTTGCACCACTAACAGAACACCGAGTGGATAACTTCGCAATGTGGATGCTTCAGTACGTGTTACAGCAACTGGCAGTGAGGTCAACGACCTCGCGCTGTCATCTCGGGGGACAAGTCTGTCGTAAGATATGATAAACTTTAAACTGGAAACACAGGGGGACTCAAAGTGTGAGGAGCGGTTACAGTGGCACAACTAGATACTGTGGCCGTATTACGAAGTGCCAATGCTATCATGATTCGGGTGAGGGAGAGAGATAGTGCTATTCGTCTTGTGTCTCTCTCTGACACAGAAATCATGATGGATTTAAGACGTCATAATAGGGCTGCTGAACTGTTGCTCAAAAGTCATCATCTACGTTGCTTTTTCCTAAGTATAAGTATAAGCATAGCATAACCAGTCTTTTAATGTTCCCACTGCCGGGACACAGGCCTCCTAAATCAGGCCTCTTAGCCAACCACGTTCCCAGTGTGGGTTAGTGAATGTCACATGTCTTCGAATTTTTTGTTCTAGGATAAAATCAAAAATAAAACGTTTATTTATCCAGATCCATACAATCCAATTTTTAAGTGATCACATACACAACTTAATCGCTATTGTTAGTTACATACATTTGGCAAATTTTGGTAATAAGGACTAATAACGTCACAATAATAAATAATCTATACTAATATTATAAAGCTGAATAGTTTGTTTGTTTGTTTGTTTGTTTGTTTGAACGCGCTAATCTCAGGAACTACTGGTCCGATTTGAACAAATCTTTCAGTGTTAGATAGCCCATTTATTGAGGAAGGCTATAGGCTATATTTTATCCCCATATTCCCACGGGAACGGGAACTACGCGGGTGAAACCGCGAGGCGCTGCTAGTCAATAATAATAATGTCACAATCACTCCATATTCAGCTGAATCCGGTTAGACTGGGAGCCGACCCCAGTATAGTTGGTCCACCACGACTCGCTTTGGTGTAGACGGTTATCCATAGCGCTTATGCTATTGACTGTACCCAGTTATAGGTGCTCGAAACCAATTATTACTACGATTGGATGTACAGATCGAGCATGCACTGATGAAGTTTATAATGAACTAGCATCGCCTCGCGGTTTCACCCGCGTAGTTCCCGTTCCCGTGGGATTATGGGGATATAATATAGCCTATGTTCACCGGAGATAGTGTAGCTTCCCAACAGTGAAAGAATTTTTCAAATCGGTCAAGTAGTTTCGGAGCCTATTCAATGCAAACAAACAAATCTTTCCTCTTTAAAATATTAGTGTGGATTAGATAAATTGAATTTAAATGTAAAATTAAATATTTATTTTCACAACTCGTAATTTTTTATTAATCACGAAAATGACCTACCTACTATACTTCAATTCATTAGTAATATACTACGAAAGGAACTTCGTTCCAATCGAGTGTTACACGACACTAATGCATTTTTTTTAAGCTGTAGTTGTTGTCTTTTTGCCTATCTTAACGGAGACTAGAAGTGTGATTAAATGCGAGATATTTACGTATAGTACATAAGTGTATACACTAACACAGAGGCACTCCCTCCTCCATCACCTTCATAATTGGTTGGGACTGCAATCCGACACGAACGCAGAGAGATTATTTCTAAAGTAGGTACAGTCTTGGCTCGCCGTTCGATAACAACCAGGACCGGGTTGACGGCCCGTCGTTCCATGTGCGTCTCAAAGATATGTTAGAAAAGATGACGAGACCCCATAGGGTCAGTGGTGGCTAGGGTTATGGAATTTGTTCGAAAGAGTCACCGCGGCCCTGGAACGCTAAGGGCATTTAGGAGAAACAGAGCGGTAGATATCTGTTGATGATTTCCCATCCATAAAAAATTGAAAATTTTGAAAAAAACCCACTACAGTAAAAAGCGTTTTTTTTTTTTGCAAAAACATATGTTTACTGCAGCCCCCTCGTGAGTTGTCACTGTAACACATATCTAAGAACATGCACCAATCAAACTTTAACCCATCACTGAAAACTGCATCAAAATTGGAATAGTTGTTTTGAAGATAAATGGCAACATTGGTTTGCCCAAATATCCTTGATTGCAGCGCCCCCTAGTAAGTTTTCACCGTAACACTTATCTAAAAACATGCACCAATCAAACCCGAACCCATCACTGAAAACCGCATGAAAATCGGACTAGGAGTACTGGAGATAAATGAGAAAATTGTTTTGCACAAACAAACAAACATTCTCTCACCCCAAACGCATACACTGTCTCCGTTCCATCGTGTTTAAAAAAGGTACAGTCGCATCTAAGCTAAAATCTCGGTTTTGATCAACCACGCTTCTATAAAAGCAAAATGGGTATCCAAGTATTCGGCCCTCCCCGACTTTTGCCTAACGAGCCAGCCCGCGCTGCTGAGCCATTAGCGTTAAATCCCCTAATTAATATCAATCTGACCCAGCCTGTCCCTTGCTGCCCCCCCTCAATGACCCCGCTAAGCCGAGGCCCGTGTCCCACAGGGGATGCCCTTAGCGAGCGGTCATTTAGTTTTTAAGTAGTTTTAAGCCCTGGCTGGGGGCCTTAGAATCTAAGGCCACCACAGGAGTGCCCGGTTAAGCAGTAACCAGCCTTAATGTGCTGAACTACGAGTGGTCCTTTAAAAAAAAAAAACAAGTATTCGTTTGAACAACGTTCCGTTCCCAACTCGAGCGCCGTACATTCATGAAATGCATACCACGCTCTGCATTGCTAGAGTGGTCTCCTCGCGCTTCGTTACCCTAGCCTCAGCGACAAGGGTTTTTGTCACCTCAAAGGAACGAGGAAATCTGAACATTTCTTCACTTTTTCACCATATTTTTTATCTTCAATTCGCGTCTTCTCAGCTTGTTTTACTTAATTAGTGTGATGCTCGTTACTTGGCAATGAGTTGGATAGTTTTTTGCTTGCCTTTGTGCGGTAAATTGTTGACTCAAGATCTTTTTGCGCTACATTGTTGTGATTTGGGGGTGCCTTTGTATCCACTAGGAAACATTTGACTAGATGCACAACATGTTACTTATATGTATGAACGGCAACGAGCAACATTATTTTAGTAACATTATCAACGTTGCGCGGTGTTGTGCACATTTTGGGCGTCGCGTGTTGCGCGTCAAAGTTGCCTGTGAATACGAGGCGTAATTATGTAATATGACTTTCTTTAACCGTCTGGACCTTGACGTTTTCAATTTTCTTATGCAGAAGTTGATTTGAATATTGTGAAATAAGTCACGTTCCTTTTGATTCCCGCCACGCACGTTATGCATGAGAATGTGGGGGCTAGGCTTGGGTGTTGGTATCATTATGGCATCTACTCCATGTTAACTGGTAAATGCATTATCGTGTCTGCCTTATTATTCCGATCTTTTCACCTTCAGATACGTTTCTTTATTAAGGAAGGAAGGAGGAGCTCGTGGCTAAATTATAACAGCCGCACGGGTCGATCGTCTAGGTTAAGCAACGCTTGCCGAGGTTGGTCTGTGGATGGGTAACCATCTTAACTTAACGAGACTTCTCCGTGTCTCGGAAAGCACGTTAAGCCGTTGGTCCCGGCTGTCATTTGGAGATCTTTGGCAGTCGTTACGGATTGTCAGAAGCCAGAAAATGTTCCCCAGGTAATGGGTTGTGGAGGTTTGGTAGGTAGCCGCTTCACGTAAAATACTGGTATTCAGCTGAATCCGGCATGACTGGGAGCCGACCCCAATATAGTTGGGAAAAGGCTAGGCAGATGATGATACATTTCGTTATTAAGCTTGTTGGTTTCATGTATCAGTTTTATTTGAGTGAGCCTAGGTTTATATCTAAATCTAGACTAAGAATTTGAAGACAAAATTGTTTGTTTGCTCTTTGTGTTTTATCTTTGTTAGAGAAAAAATCTCTGTACAGATCTCTCGCAGTACAGATACGATTCCAAGAGCACTGATTGAAAGCGCCACTGTCGCTGAGTATCGTACGCTACTTTTTATCCCAGAAAATGCACAGTTACTGTGGGACTGGCTACGCGAGCGAAACCTTGGAAACTAGTAGTGTTTCAATATTTATTTAGTTATTCACTCTAAATATATAAATATCCGTACAGGCTAGACCCAATGCAACAATGGTTGCTATAACACTTAAAATTAAAAAAACATAATCCGCCTTCTGGCGCAGTCGGGTAAGATAAGAAACTACATGAGCGATTTTACTTATAGGGTGCAAAAATTTGTACTTAAACTATTGAGTAAAATTTACACAGTTAAATTAGGTTTTTCATCGCACATATTGAGTTCTAATAAATGTTATCACGATTTAATATAAAGTTTGAAAACATTAATAACTTAAATTAAAGTCTAAACTATGCGCAAGACAATAATGCCAAAGAACTGAATACGAATTATGAAAGTAAAAATATTAAAAAGCAGACAGAATATTATACAAAAGTCGCGAAAGCCTTACAACTTGAAATTCATACAGCAATCATCATGAAAAATCTAAATAAAAGCGAACATAGTACAAAACACTAAACAGTCCCAGGATCCACATTTCAAAAAACAGCAAAGTCTCAACAAGGAAAGTACATTAAAACAAAAAAGCATATTACTAATAACAAAGTTCATTCAACAAAGATGGTTCCTGTACCAGGAGAACAGCAAGAATGGGGAGATGGGTCCCCGTGGGTGACATTAGGGGCCCTAATGTCACTTTCGGGGCGAGAGGGCCTGTCGCGCGTTATCGTCTTAGTTTTGCTGGCGCGTTGATGGGGCGAATCTCTCTCGGTGGACGTTTGGCCGTTTTACGAACACGACGAAAAAAGGTTACTTACTGATGGCGGGACGGATAAGGGGATTTTTGGGTCGAATTAATTTATTACGTGCTGTCAGTTTTGATGTTTGAGATTTTTTTACGGTATCTGTAGTAACTAAATGGCGCAAATAGAATCATGAATAAAACAACAAGCAACAATATATTAATAATACGTTTTCTAATGCAAATCTGTCTATAGACTAACACTTGACATAAATACTTTGAAAAAGTCAGTCGTAAAAATAACACAATCCACGTTTTCACACCAAATATTTGTTGAAAATTGTTAGTCGACCAAATAAAACTCTGTGTCCCGAGTAAACAAAGTAATAAAACAATTTTTTTGGTCAATGTGTAACTCATAATGGTAATTTTAGTCAGATTACTAACAGTTTCACACTATACGCGGTCCCAATGAGTAATAAAACATTTAATTTATTTATTGAGAACCAACAGCTATGACAGATGGATAACAATTGTTTATGAAACATAAAGCCAATTACAGCTACTCACGGGGCAAAACAAAAAAAAAAGTATTAGAAATCTGGGATCACAACACGTACTGTGTTTTGTTTTGTCTGTGGTGTAATCAGAGACATGTGGTAAGTGTCGATAAGTTGTTTTCTTTTAAGATTTTTTAGTTAATTAGTTTTATTTTTTGATGCGTCCTTTTTGACGGAATAAACGAGTTATATTTTTGTCTTTCTTTCACTATAGAAAGGAATATATTAAGTATGTGTCACAGGAAAATAGAAAAGTCTGTAAGATTATAAAATATCTTGAGAAATTGTAAACTCTCGATAAAATTGTCAACTGAACATTTGGAACACTTATTTATTTACGCATCAAAATTCGATAGTTCGAGTGATTTGGCGCGATTCATGTGAGTTTGGCCGGAAAAAGCAGATCAAAGTGAGTAATGGAATGTAAATTATTACAAGAATTAACAGTGTAGCAAATAATCTATAGAAGTGCCTACTAGTCACACAAGATGAAGAGACATTCTTTAAAAAACATCATCACTGTCGCAGACTGTGATCTAGTTTTTACTTCGGTATAGTGCAAGATTAAAGATAGGCCACAGGAGCCAAATGCGGCCAAAATAAGCGTTATGTAGACTAACAGCATCAGCTCCATAATCCCATTATGAGAGAGAGATGGACCTATACAGAATGAATAGCAAAACTTTTTTCCACAACAACATCATGTCATCATGACGTTGATGGAAAAGGGTTTTGCTCAGCCCCCCGCTGATGTGTCAGTGTCAGCACTGACACATCAGCAGGGGGCTGACCACTTATATTCGTGATGATGATCTAGTGACTTTGCTAAAACCAATCAAGGCCAAACATCTACAGACAACATGGAGGACGTATACATTCAGAGAGGAAAAACATTTAAAAACTTTATTAAAATTAAACCTTTCTTCTGGATGGGACATCATCAAATGACTTCTCCCGCTCTGGGCGGAGCGGAAGGGAGTGTCAGACTCTTACTGACTAAAACCCACCCTTGATCCTTCTTGTGCTCTTTGCGTTCCAGGGCCGCGGTGACACTTTCGAACAAATTCCGCAACCCTAGCAGGCACTGACCCTAAGGGGCCCCGTCTTCTTTGCTGACGGCTCTTTGAGGCGCGCGTTGAACACGACGCGCCGTCGACTCGGACCTGGTTGCTATCGGACGGCGAGCCACCCATAGCTCGCCATCCGCAGGCCCGCGCCTAAGGTAGCCAGGAATCACCCTGCGTTTCCCGACGCCCGGGGCATCTTCTTTTGTTGCGGCGGCTGGGGCGTGAGGTTTCCTTCTCTCGCACGCGTTCCGCCTCCTCCTTCGCTAGCATTACTGCTTCGCAGAAGGAGGCGACCGCTTCCCATGCCTCTTCGCTCCGGACTATGGCTTGAACCAGGGCCGGACGCGAGAGGCCGCCGCCGATCTCGTCGACGGGGACACGGCCGTGCTCCGCCCAAGCAGGGCAGACCTCTACCGTATGCTCCACCGTGACCTCCGGGCGATCCACACAGTGTTGACACCCGGACGTGTCCTCCCGCTGGATCCGACACAGGTACCTCCCGAAACAGCAGTGTCCGGTGAGCATCTGCGTCAGGCGGAAAGAAATTAACACTGCAACAACATAAAAGGATCGGTTACATACCTGCGCCATCTTAAACACAAAAGTGCGGCAGTAACTGATTTCTTTCCACCTTAAAACCTAATAAAGCAACCACGTTGCCAATCCTAAACTAACATAAGACACTGACGCAGCCGCAAGCTTCAAAAATTTGATCCTTACGATCTTCAACCTTACCTGTTTTAAAATAAGGGTGTTAGAAAAATTGGCGGTTCATTTTGGCGCCAAACTAAACAAGACTTTCTTACGTGCTCCTCGGTCTATTTCAATTTTCGCTTCGTTACCTTGCCAGGTTTCAATCGTGTTTTATTTTTTCTTACAAGGCAACTTAAATTCTTTCGAGAAAAGTGATTTTTGTGGTGTATTTTTTTTATGTCTTTTTTCTCGAAGGAGGCTTGATACGGAGCGTGAAGGTCTTAGCGAACGATGCGTAATAAATGGTAATGTTTTCTACAAAAATCTTAATGTATTTCAGTCTGAACGTCGTGCTTAATCAGTGAAAAGAACCTTTTTTGTGTCAAATTAATTGCCACACACACTTACTGTTAATGCATTGCAAAAAGTTTTACTTAAGAATAAAAGTACTAGCACTACAGAAAATACAGCAGTAAGAGTAACAATAGTAGACATAAAACAATTTCTGTAAATTCAATTATTCTTCTAACGAAAGTGACGTGAACTGTTTCTTGAGCAATTAAAGTGTCCTGAACTTAGATAGAAACTTTATGATTTGATCTTTTTCAGTCGTTTGATTTATTACGAAGAGTTTTAAAGATAAGCTATGGAATTCTGTTGGAAGAGAACTCACAAGATGAGAAGAAAATTTTAATAAAACATAAACGAAGCAATAATGTACATTACATTCTTTTTTCTTTTATGTTTCTTAAGAAAATGAAAAGATACAGGGTTTTAGTGGCGAAGCGTGGTCATAAGCCGATTCCCACCGGCTTCCCTTCAGAAGTTTGGAACACAACTACTCTATCGTAATTGAAAAATCGCACAATCATTACTGTTAAAAGTAGAGAAACATCACAAAACGCATACCTATTAGGGTAGTTGACTAAAAAAATCTGATTAGTCCGTCTGATAGATTTCCAAAAAATATTGGACACGTATTTTTTCTTTTTTCACATAAACAACAAATGAAGACGATACAGTGCGTTGAAAACTCGTGTGACGTCACTACTCGCTACAATTTTTAGCGAGCCGTGACGTCACACGATCCCACTCCTGATCTTTGATGCTTTTTATCTTCGTCAGTTTTTATAGATTTGATAAAGGAAAAAATACGTGTCCAATATTTTTCTATAATCTAACTGACGGACTAAACATAATCATATAATTTTTACTCAGGAAACATCCCTATTCCGACAAAATTTGCTCTTCAACAACATTATTTAACTCGCAGGCGCTATCGGCTTATTGACAGTTCAATTCATATGGCAAAATAGTCGTCATGACGTCACGATGTCCAGCCCGCGATCACCGCGATTCTATGCCGCGAAGTAAGCCGCTGTGCGCCGAGTTACTATAGAGACAGTAATACAAAATGCGTGCGCGTGAGCGAGATAGAGGATTATCCTTATTGTATTTCGTACGTTCGTTCGTTCGGACATCGTTCAATTTTGATTGACATTTGACATTGACGTAATTGCATTTTGACCATTGCAATTTGCATAGTATTATTTATTTGATGTTGAATATTTATTGTAATAGTTTCACCTATTAGAATCTATTTCTTGGTGCAAAAAAGTAACCAATCACTTTTTTGCACCAAGAAATAGATTCTAATAGGTGAAACTATTACAAGTGTAGTGAAAGTAATTTACGCTGACCGTGTACGTTGTAGTAGTTTGTAGGTTTTTGCGGTAAGTCTATATTTATTGAAATTAGTAACTAAGAATAAGTAGATTTGCAAAGTAATTAGTAGAATCAATGAGATGGCGGCATTAAATAGGGTTAGATTGTTGTTTGACAGATTATTTACTCTCTGAGGAAACATACTTTTCAAGGTTATGTTTTGAAAATAAAAAAAACATGTAATTCAGTTAGGCCGTGCTCGTCCAGATATGATTATAAATTACAAAAGACGTGATGGTTTTTTTCAAACATTTTAGTGTTTCACTTTATTATAAATATCAATGGTTAACGGGCTTTGAAATTGCTGGGAATAGTTTATCGAATAAAGGGGGTTACACCGACATTAATAATCTAACGAATTCATCTAGGAAACATGTTCAGACCGAAAAGCATATAATATACGTAGTTGTTTAGCATTACATGAGTTTGGGACTAGTAGGAGTTGGAATTATTTTTCGAAAATTCACATGACGCCCATAACAGAAAAAAGTAAATCGTAATAGGGAATTGCCGCGCCCGGCCTGGAAGTAAGCATATAATAACGTTTTTTTTTTTTGCTACGGCTTACCTCTCTCAACATATCACCCTTCGCCACTGCAGGGTTTTTATACGTACATCAGCCACGTCAAATAATAATGATAATATTTTTTTTTAACCAACTTCTAAAAAAGGAGGAGGTTCTCAATTCGGATGTTTGTATGTTTTTTTTTGTTTAATGTTTGTTCGCGCATAACTCCGTCGCTTGCCAACCGATTTGAAAAAATCTTTTTTTGTTGGAAAGGGTATACTTCCCAAATGGTCCCATGAAAATTTTAATTTTCCGAAATTAAAATTATTTTATACTTTTTGGTTTTTGTTTAGAAGTCGGTTTTATTTTTAGTAAAAAGTTTTTTTTATGTCAATCAATGGATTGTTCCAGAAAGCAGTACTCCTGGACACAGCGATTATTATTAGGAGGTTCCTCTCTCAGGGGCCTTGACCACCGGTAGCTGGGAACCTCTTCCCGATAGAAAAGAATAGAATACTGTTTATTATGTACACCATACAAGTTACAGAAAATATAGATGAAGAAAACATTACATAGGGTGACACAATGGGCGGCCTTATCGCTAAAAGCAATCTTTTCAAGACAACCTTTGGATGGATTTTAAAGAGAAAAGGAATTACCGCCGGTGGGCTACTTTTTTATATTTTTAAATAATTTTTATTAAGTATTTATTATCCTTGTATTTTAATAATTAAAAATGTATTTTATATGTCTTTATTTAAGGAAATAATAATAATAATTTATTAGCAGACCGTAGTCCATATTGCTAGTAGATACAAGTTAAAAAATAATGTTAGTACACACACAAACGTTACCAGATTAGGTAGTGTGCAGACCTACCCATCGGCCAAGCATTGGACAGACCCATCAGTCTCTCAATACCCCAGCATGCTGTGAGAGCTGCCGTGTGTTCAGTGCCGTAGAGGCGCAGCGCTTGCGGATAATAGGGTAGTTGACTAAAAAAATCTAATTAGTCCGTCGGATAGATTTCCAAAAAATATTGGACACGTATTTTTTCTTATTTCACGTAAAAAAAAAATGAAGACGATACAGTGCGTTGAAAACTCGTGTGACGTCACTACTCGCTACAATTTTTACCGGGCAGTGACGTCACAAGCCCCCACTCCTGATCTTTGATGCTTTGTATCTTCGTCAGTTTTTATAGATTTGATAAAGGAAAAAATACGTGTCAAATATTTTGCTATATTCTAACTGACGGACAAAACATAATCTTATTTTTTTTACTCAGGAAACATCCCTATTGCGTAAAAAATATCCACCCGCGCATCTGCAAACATATCTGACTCACTACAGAGCCGCGACAGCCCGACAATCATTAACAAACAGGTTCGCAGAGGATGTACATTTTATCGTCTGTTACTTCAATTCACATACGATCAGTCACTGACTTGTGACTTGACGGTGAGGTGACTGGATGTTGGTACTATATATATAGTACTAGCAGCGGCTCGCGGTTTTACCCGCGTAGTTCACGTTACCGTGGGAATATGGGGATAAAATATAGCCTATGTTACTCAGGGTGAACGTAGCTTTCTAATGGTGAAAGAATTTTTGAAATCAGTCCAGTCGTTTTTGAATTTATTCGTTACATACAAAAATATAAAAATACAAATCTTTCCTCTTTATAATATTATTAGTATTAGTAAATTAGTATTAGTATATTAGTATTAGCATAGATGGATGAACCTATTCAGTAGGTATATGCATTTAAAGCTCTTTCGTTACTGAAGAGTGACTGACAGACAACACAGCCGAATCTACCGTGGCCGTACTACGAAGTGCCAATGCTATCATGATTCAGTGTGAGGGAAAGGGATAGTGCTATTTGTCTTGTGTAACTCCGTCTCTCTCTGATACTTAGAATCATGATGGATTTAAGAGGTCATGGTAAAAGTGCTGGTCGTACAAAAGCTGAAATTTTGCATGTATGTAGGTTCCTTGGGAGAATGGTAGGTACATGAGAGCACTGAGAGAGAATTTCCCAAAATTGGATATGCGCGTACGAAGTCGCGGGAAAATCTAGTTATCAGTTAAAAGTATAAAAGTAAAAAAACCCCTACGCAATAAATACTTATACTGTAAGAATCAGCCAAACAGCTATGAAACACCGCAAGGAATTGAAATTCAAATGAAAAACCCGCATCGTAATCGGTGCATCCGTTTGAGAGCTACGATGCCACAAATATACACACACACACACAGACAGACATTGACGTCAAACTCATAACTGGCTAAAAAATAACCAGAACTACGAGACCTAAAAGCTAGGCTACTTATTTAAAACTACTCCTAAAATAAAATGGAGGGTCAGATGGCCTTTGAAAGTTGTACTGTAACTGGGCCGCCCCGTCTGCCTCGAGCTTAGGTCACCAGGCAAACAGCACTATTGTGGAGCCTCCTTTATGAGGCTTTCAGTTGAACTTGAACATACTAAGCGGGTGTAGGTCAGTTCTGTAGTGCAATCATCTTCTTTTGAAAGCACTTTCGTAGTATTTTTGTGATGTTTGAAAGTAGATCTTAATATTTTTTGCTAGTTGCTGTAACCGGTACTTCCTAATAAATATTGTCAATGCGAAAGTGTTTTGTTGTTAGTTAAAAAATCATCAACATCGAATCAGCGTGAAAACGTAGGTATTTCCTTTCACGCCGATATGTTTTCACGCTAAACCAATTTCGATGAGTTTTGCTACATATATAGATTGGGACCCTAGTGACGGTTATAGACATTTTTTTTCTATGCGCAAAACCAAGCGTTTAATCATTTTGTAACTAATTACTAATAAATAATTTTGTAATTACTGTCTCCAAGATAATGACAGTTCACGTTGATTTATTGAATCTGTTTGTCCATTTTCAGCATTTGCTTTTAAATTCCATTTGCATCACGAAACCCCCGATACGTTTAGCGAAAACACAAGTATTTAAATCACAATTCTGTTTTTGTCATCTTCAAACGATTGAGCACCACCCGTACAGTAAACTTTACTGGCTACAACATCTTAAATGCCCAGATTTATCTTGGTTTAAATTAGGGATGTGAAAGAGCTTGAAACCGTAACCGAAACTATCGGATATCCGAAACAGAAATGTATCCGTAACTGAATTCGATATACAAGATTCGGATAATTTCAGATAGGGCAGAGTCTAAATGATACATTATGCCAGATTTTTCTACCAGGCCGAGCTGACCCTCGAATCACGCGCGTGACTTGCATTAAGTTATTGATTTGTGTTTTACTTTTACAGTTTCTTAAAAATCTAATAGGCGAAACCGGTATAGCATTTCTATATCCACATCCAGATCCGAAGTTTCATATCCATAACATCCTTGCTTTAAAATATTCCTAAAAATTTCGGATGCTCTAAGCAGAATTAATTGCACATTGAAGATCGTAATCCGCGACCCCAACACCAAAAATACACTTAAAAAGGGCTATTACAAAAATTCTTAGATTAATTACTTCTCTGATCATCTCTTTAATGAAAAGGGTAGGGCTGGCATTAAGAGATTAATTCGAGAAAGATTCCCAAGGGACTTTTTGTATAGAAAATCTTATTTACTTCAAGTGAGTTCTGGGAGGGGCGCGAGGTGAGAGCAGTTAGCGATTCATGGCGCGGGGAAAATATTCCGTGTTTGTTGAGTGTTTCCTTAAGCTATAGTACTGGTACGTTTCGGGAGTCAGTGGGCGATTCCCGGCCACCGTAGGAACGGGTCTGCGGTTGGCGAGCTATGGGTGGCTCACCGTCCGATAGCAACCAGGCCCGGCTCGACGGCGCGTCTTGTTCCACGCGCGCCTCAAAGAGATGTCAGCAAAGAAAACGGGCCCCATAGGGTCAGTGCCTACTAGGGTTGCGGAATTTGTTCGAAAGAGTTACCGCGGCCCTGGAACGCAAAGAGCATCAGGATGAACACGGGCGGGTTTTAGTCAGTATGAGTCTGACTCTTCCTTCCATTCCATTCCTCCCTCATTTCTGGGTGCAGTCTGAGCGGAAGAAGTCATTTGATGATTTCACATCCAGAAGAAATAAAAAGTAAAGGTACGTTAATTGGTGTTTCTTCAACGATTTCTTAAATAAATGTTTGTTTTATACCGACTGAAAAATAATCATTGTCTGCCTCTTTGGCACATTACCAGCTGAAAGCGTTGAGGACGAATTTTTGAAGCTACAACATTTTAGTTTGTTGTTAGTTTAGTTTAAATGTTCATTTTAGTTCAGTTTTATAGTTAACTAGCTGCTGCCCGCGACTTCGTCCCCGTGGAATCCCCGATTTTAAAACATTCTTTATCGCTGCGCCGCTCCTATTGGTCTTAGCGTGATGATATATAGCCTATAGCCTTCCTCGATAAATAGGCTATCTAACACTGAAAGATTTTTTCAAATCGGACCAGTAGTTCCTGAGATTAGCGCGTTCAAACAAACAAACAAACAAACAAACTCTTCAGCTTTATAATATTAGTATAGATTTATTATTTTCAATATACGATCTTAGCCAATAATCAACTGATATATAATATCTCCCCATAGCGTTCCACACTTCCCGGTGTGTTGTCCTCTCCAGCTAATCCGTCATGAACACCTCCAAGTCGTTACTCCAGCGTTTCTTCCCCAGCAACGACGTCCGTCTTCTGGCTCCCAGTTTATGGCGACTGTCTGTTTCTGGGCTTAGTTCTGACAATGAACGTTGTAGTAAGACACGTGTTGATTTTAAAAAGATTGCTAAACGAGCACGGATTGTGTATATGATTTGCACCCGTACGAAGCCGCAGCGGGTCGCTAGTACCTATACGTTTAATAAAATTGTAACAGGTCGATGTCTGTCCATAGAAGATATTGAAAAAAAAAAAATAACCTGATTAACCTAAAGTAGGTATAATACCTACTTTAGACAAAGTTAATAATATCGCTGTAAGCTTTCAACTGGGTCCCATTCAAGACGCGACTGATCGGGTTGGGTCCGACATTTTCTAGTTGATTTTTATTGAAGCAGGAATCGAGAATGTTATTTCGTTGCCTTTATTTTTGATTCGATACAACTGCGAAATGAGTTTGTGTTGGTGTTTGAATCGATTTGCATTTAAACGTTTCAGGTTTTTGGTACTAGGTAATGTTTATGGGTTGTGTTTTATTTCCCTTTTGGGGGATTTGTGAAAATAACTGTTTTTTTTTTTGTTTTCATTTAACGAAATCGGGATTTATAGTGATGTATGTTTTTGGTTGTTGTACGACTGAATGGAAACACTGAACTCTTTTGGGATCACTCGTGTCTGTCTGTAAGAGCCGTTTGGCGGATTCAGTTCCAAGTGGACTTTTTGACTTAACATGGATGTGAATCGTAAATAAATCGTTTATCTAAATAGAATTTAAAATCTGTGTCGTGTGCACCTAAGGTGTTCTTATTATATTTGAAGCTAGTAGCATTAGTGCTCTTAAAATCGAAAAAACTTCACTGTGCCCTGTGACTTAGGAAATGGAAATATATTTTTGTAAATTTAACATAATTGTTTTAAAATAAATAAGCGAATATTGATAAAATATATGAGCATACAATTTTAAAAATGCAGGTAACAGAGGCCTAATTCTACTAATTTTTAAGCAAAGCTCGAATTCGCTTCTCAGGCGACATCTGCCAAAAATACCTTAGTTTCCTAACATTGATGACATTGGTGGTGGTGTCTATGACGCGAATATAAAATTAGCAGAATTGGCCCGGATTCAGCTGTATACCAGTATTTCAGCTGAATACGGTTTGATGATGAATGAAAATAATCGAATAACACATTTGTCCTACCTGCACTCTAAATACTCGCTTAGTCGTGGAGTTACGGAAACCAGCCCGATCGACTAATACTAATAATACCAGTATTTTATGTGGAGCGGCTGCCCTTGAGACCTCCGTAACGACTTCAAAAGATCTACAATTAACAGCCGGGACCAACGGCTTAACGTGCTTTCCGAGGCACGGAGGAGTCTCGATATGTTAAGACCCAGTCACAGGCTGAACCCCGGCCAGCGGGTCTTAACCGTGATTATCAAACTTATAAAAAATTATATATACATATATAAATTCGAACGAAACCCATTTCTTACGCGTGAGTACACTCACTTTGAGTTTAATTGACTTGACTTTTGGAATTATTAAAATTTTCTGGTATGGCGCTAGCACGTAGCGAGAATTCAAACATCAATGTTTCTTTTTCGTATGAGAAATAACCCGTATTTTTATGTAGGTAAGTATGAAAAGAACCGAACGAGCCCCGAAAGCCCTTCAAAAATAGAAATACAAAAACCCAGACCTTCTAATCTGACTCTCACATTATTATAAAAAAATAACTTTCCTGAATTGATTGGAATTCTTTGTAAGCCCTATTCTTAAGCTCATCTATAAGTATTTCGGCAAGAGAAATTAATACAGGAGCATATTTATTGTGAAGTAGAACTATTTAGATTAAAATCCTTGAACTGACTTATTATGTTAGGGAATTGTTGGAGAAAACTTTGAACTCGTGAGAATTTCGCAGTAGACGCGAAATAAAGTTGAGAATTTCGGTTATTCTCGAGGTTGTTTTTTTTTCTTTGCGTAATTAAAGTTTGTACGCGAGTAGCCAAGTTCTAAGTTAGTTCCTGGCTATTATTTTAGAAAGGAACAATTCTTCTTTATTAAGTTATGCTGTAAATACTTTCAAGTCTATCTAAATATCAGGAATTGCCGCTGATGATATTGAAAGTGGTTTACAGAAATAACAGTTTATATTTCGCGGCGTTGCTCATTCAAAGTATTTAGACCCGAACCATGCGTTGTGGCTTTTAAAAACTGTATCCTGAGCCCATCAATTTCGTTTTACAGATGCAGCTAAAATGGAACTCCTCAAACTATTTACCTACTGGGTAACTCGAATAGTTCTGAAACTGCAAACGCATAACGGAAGATGCAGCGTTGGAAATCCTACCATAAGGTGGACCACTCCGCAGAGCAATCTATCCTTAAAACATGAAATCGTCGAAGCATAGGTGAACAAAACAGGAAAGTGAGCGGTCAATCCTTAGAAAAAAAATGGAATGAGTGTTCACTTCACGGCCACGTCACCTAAGCTGGACGGTGAGACGTCAGAAAAGACCGGCTGATGAACGCCGAGGGAACCCGCTGGTAGCAAGACATACAGTATGGTGATACTTGGAGGAGATCTATGCCCGGCAGTGGATGTTTCTCCGTATAGCATATGCATAATCAGCCTTTTAACATTCCCACTGCTGGGACACAGAATGGGCCGTAATCCACCACGCGGGCCCAGTGCGGGTTGGTGAATGTCACATGTCTTCGAATTTTTAGTTCTAGGACATGTCGGTTTCTTCACGATGTTACCCTTCACCATTTTGAGAGCGCGTTTCTCCGTATTAATAATGAACTCTGTACCATCTGGTAGTGGCGGAATTTATTCGAACCGCGGCCCTGGAACTCGGAAAAATGGTATTCGGAAGAACATCGGGTGAGTTGTAGTCAATAAGAGTCTGACACTCAATGAAGAGATAATTAATTGACTTTTAATCCAAAAACCTTCCTGGTAAGAATCATGAGCAGAGTTGCAGTATTGTATCCCTTTTGTGGTATAATAAATATAATGGAATAGCAAATCTAAATAACCTAATTAAAATGTATAGGTATATATAAAGCATCACAATCACATTTATAATTTTGGTGTCTGAATAGACACCAAAATTCTTCGTTTATTCATTCCCAATTACTTACCTAAGTATGTACCTTGCCCATTGTAAGATATTACATAAGAGAATAAATAAAGGGAGTCCGGATTTAATGAAAAAATAAAACCTTCTGATATTAATAACGCAAGATATGGTTTCCATCGAGAACCGTACGTGCTGTGAATGGGAATTGATCGTCTTAGGAAGCCTTATTATGGAAGACTGAATAGCTGTATAGTAACGACATCGATCGAGGGATGTATGTATGTGACATTAAGATGCATTTGATAAGTTCAGTGTGTTCATGGGTAGCTGTTCTTGGTAGATAGAAAGATAGATAGATAAAACATTTATTTAGTGCAAGAACAGAGGACACACAAAAGCACAATCACATGAATCATACATAATACTAGAAATTGTTAATAGTAAAATAAGAGTAAAAACATTAAAAAAAATATCGGAATTTTTTGGCAGAACATTATGCATCAAAATACGAGTATAAACTAAAAAATATTGAATTCAAAGAGTGTCATTCACTGAGTAATGTGTGTCTCAGAGCTGCATCAAAATGGGAGTCCAACTCAGCATGTGCCAGGCAAATATACCTGACCCTGTTATTTATTTATTTTATTTTATTTTATACATTTTAGGAAAACTTACAGCTAATAAACTACAATAGAAACTAAAAATATGTAAAAAATGGCCATTTACAAGTTTTCACTTATATATAGAATTAATACTAAAAATCTCACGAAAACAGCTTAGGACTAACGCGCATACCTACATACGATCAATCAACTATTTCTTCTGAAATTTATTCTGCATATATTACATCACACACATCACATACAGCACATCGGTATTTGTTGAGTCACCGCCGCCTTGGAACGCAAAGGGCACTACGAGGAACATGGCTGGGCTTTGGTCAGTAAGAGTCTGACAGTCCCTTCCGCTCCGCCCAGAGCGGATGAAGCCAGTTGATGTATTCCTACCAGAAAAAAAAGTACAGGTTAGTACCAAATAAAGTATCTATCGATTGTACAAAAAATACCTAGACCATGGAAAAAGAGTAAAAATGCAATGAACTTATTTTACTAGGGCTGCCTACTGGCTCAGCATGAAGCAAAGGAATAGCTAGAAGTATTTCAAAGATACTTCCGCTCTGCAGTGAGTCATCATCAAGTAATAAGTAAAACAAACAGTGTCTTCATCCTCTCTCCTACTTAATCTTTGCTGTGCCCGACAGGGTCCATAACTGTGACTACTATTTACTTTCCTACCAACTATTGTAACTTATGGTACGCAATAAAGAATTGAGAATTGAATTGAATTGATCATCGCTTATCATCAGGTGAGAAGGAAGTCAAATGTGAGCCGATAATTAAAAAAAAATACTGGTCAAGGGCGAGTCGGACTCCGCTGCAAAGGGAGAAAAACATTGTCAACATCTAGGTTTTTCCGCATTTTTTTCAAATTTTAGGCTCTGTATTTTCGGTAATTACTGGAGGTGGTAATGTTACTTTACGTATAATTTCTTGAATAACTTCATATCTTCATTATTTTTTTGTAAAACTGTGAATTAAATATATTTAAAATCCTCACATTAAGCCCTTTCATTTGATATCTCATATGTATCGTGGTTCAGTTTGAAAAACTTAGTTCAATTTTCTTGCTCCCAAAAGTGACTCCTACACTCAAAATTTATTTATTTATGTAACGCGTCCGTGTTTGGTTTTTTCGCAGAAGTTCAAATGTGGGACACATTTCAACAGAATCGGTCCAGTAGATTCGGAGAAAATTGGCTGTGACAAACGGACAGACAGACACCCAAGTGAACCTATAAGGGTTCTTTTGCTCACGGATGTTCGGAACCCTAATAAGGGAACCATAAAATCGCGCGTGCCGCTAACAATACTTCTGCAGAATGTTTTGAGTAGCCATTAGTTCATTTTTACAGCACGAAAGGTGTTTTCTAATTCTATTAAAAACCGATTGATTTTATGCTCATTTTATTTAACGCTAACTAAGGAAATGGGAAAGCGAAGTAATCATCACTTTTAAAAGCAATCGGTTGGGACTAACAATGAGATTTTTCCAGCGTTAAAAGTTTAAAGGTTTTTTGCTTAAAGAAAAGAAAGTTTCCAGTTCAGTGGATTTAGATTTTATTAGCAGTAAAGCTTCTCGTGAAAGAGTTTTGGAGGAACCGTTCTGAGTGGTAGTTTCCGAAAAGAACTAACTGAAAGCTTCTTGGATACCAATTCGAACTGCCGAACGGCATTGCATTAGTTCCGGTTTTGACGGTATTCGAGCTGATAAAATTACAGAGTCATGAACGTGGATTAGCATTACTTGAAGCATAGGTTCTAGTTCAATCAAAACTAATAATATTTTAAGAGGTAAAGTTTTTGTTCGTTCTTTTTTATGCAAGACGTGTCTTCTGAAAGTACTTATCCGATTTTGGTATCTCAATAATAGGCAAATCCAGATTCCTCTATTTTCTTCCCAACTTCTCTCAAAAATTCAAAAGTCATTTATTCAAACTAGGCTGAGAGACAGCACTTTTTGAACGTCAAACTTTACATAAAGACAGTCCCCCAAAACGCCCACCCGTCACCACTTCCTAGTGTTTTAGCTGGGAAGAAGAAGTGGCGCAACAAACTCCCCAGCAACACATCTGTCTATTGCGTTTTAAGAACTTGAATTTATACAATAGTATGCAAAGTCATTACATGCCGAGGTAGGAAAAAATAATAATTATCCAACATGGTAATCATAAATCAATTCACTATAAAACATTGTAAAGAGTAGATTGAGTCAATAAAGTAAAAACAGATTCTGACAGACTCTGAGACTTCAGACTCTGTCTTGCACGATCACTGGCCAAGTTTGAACCGATTACGAAAAGTGTATTTCATAAAGTTGTATGTATTAGTACAACACATTGTACAAAGGCAGACTTATTGTCTTAGACATGTTGTACTAGGCAATCATGAGGTGGCGCAGAGACTGACCATAGCAGAAAGACATTATCATTGAATGCTATAGGTAACATTAAGAGCGTGTACGTCGTATGGTATTTCATACAAATTTTCAGGTCACTATTTTTCCAAAATTAATGAACCAATTTTAATGAAACTTCTCACATATAAGCAGGATACATAGGTCTAAAAAGTTAGTTAAAAACATTTTCGAAATGTCTTATTTAAAAAAAGATAACTGGAAATTTATGTTTGTATGGAAAAAAATGTTTTCTACTAACCTTTTTAGACCTATATATCCTGCTTATGTGTGTAAAGTCTCATTAAAATCGGTTAAGTCATTTCGGAAAATAAAGACTTGAAAGTTTGTATGAAATGCCGTACGCTCTTAACGTACAAAAAAGTTATAGTTCCTACAGAAAAACCAGGGAAGCGAAACGCAAGAAAAAGTCAGTAACAATAAATTATTGCGTACACGATTACACAACCCTTATAAAATTGAAATAATTACATTAACCTTGGCGTAACTGAAGCATGATAATAATCCCCGAAGGTAACACCTGCAAAACGTACTCAGGAAAATAAGCAAGAATCTGAATAACTAATGAATTCTCAGGAAAATAAGCAAGAATCTGAATAACTAATGAATTATACCGTTCGATATCGTTCTCCAGAATACGGCGCCTTCCCGTTATTGGATAAGTTGGTTTTACGCGTGATTGGTGCAGACCGGTCACAATATATGGCCATTGTCGTATGGAATACTAAGTTAAAGCGATTAAACGCTGAACCAATCTTTTGGAGATTTTCTTCTTGTACACGAAGTTTATTGTCTTTTTTGTACGTGGGCGTTTGATTTGAGTTTCTTGTTTGTGTGGTGATTGCTAATTAACTAAAATTATTGCGTTTAGTTTTCAATGAGACACGTAATGCGTTTATTTATGGTCAATGTAATTGAAAGGCTGTTTGTCAATAGAAAAGGAGTCGTGGTTCGGAAAAAAAAATCTTATGTAGATGCATTGTACTTATATTAAGTGTAGGTATTTTAAGAGCTCCAAGTTATTAGATTGTTAAGTATTAAAATTTGTTTCTGATTTTGTAATTAGATTTACGAGATGTTTTTTTGGTTTCTCTTTTAAGTGAATATTGCAATGTTACTTGGACAAGTGTCGGGCAAACCAAATATTCTCAATTCTTTATTGCGTACCTTAAGTTACAATAGTTGGTAGGTAAGTAAATGGTAGTCACAGTTATGGACCCTGTCGGGCACAGCAAAGATTAAGTAGGAGAGCGGATGAAGACACTGTTTGTTTTACTTATTACTTAGTTAAAAAAAATAGCTTTTATAATAGCAACTGTTATAGGGTAGTTAACTAAAAAAATCTGATTAGTCCGTCTGATAGATTTCCAAAAAATATTGGACACGTATTTTTTCTTTTCACATAAACAAAAAATGAAGACGATACAGTGCGTAAAAAACTCGTGTGACGTCACTACTCGGTACAATTTTTACCGGGCAGTGACGTCACACGCTCCCACTCCTGATCTTTGATGCTTTTTATCTTCGTCAGTTTTTATAGATTTGATAAAGGAAAAAATACGGGTCCGATATTTTTCTATAATCTAACTGACGGACTAAACATAATCATATATTTTTTACTCAGGCAACATGCCTATTGTGTTCATACATTAATTTATGAATCTTAGTATTGTTTTTTAAATTATATACATTTCATTTATTTAGTATGCTAACTAGACTAAAGCTGTAAAAGTATCTTTTGAACTGAATCGGAATTATCATTGCCATGTTACGCTTTGAATACAATTCCCACAAGAAAATTCACAAATATTTACCAACAGAGCCTCCTGTTTTGGTAAATAATTGTGAAAATGTTATTCAAGATCCTTTACAGTTAACATCCTTGTACCAATTTAAGTCTTCAAGCTTTGGCTGTGATTCATAAAACCATCTCAACCCAAGCAGTGGTTCGGGTGGCTGTTTCTTAAGAAATAATGTCTTGTGACAGTGGTCATAAGACATTCTTAAGGAACAGATCTGCCGTGCTATTCTGAAAAGTTCGGGTCAGAGCCCATTCGTCCCCTAAGATTCGCACCCTGTGCCCACTCGTCCCCTGGAACTTTTGAGGGGCCCATTCGTCCCCTGAAGAATATTTATTTTTATTCATCTTCTAATATAAGTACATGTATATGTGTATACTGCAGCTTGGTAGTCCTGGTACAGTCGCGCAGAAAAGGCTAAAATAAAAAATATAGTAATTCGGTAGATATCATGTTTATTTCAAATAAGATTAACACATACAAAATCAGAATATCCTAGAAACTAACAAAATACAACTCTTTTACAAAAATCAGCCTTGATTGACCATCATATAAATCAACATTAAATATAAAATATGCAAAAAAAAATAGAACACATATCAACAGTAAATAATCACTTCTTATTTTTTTGTATATTTACCAACTACATACATGCAAAATCATAATAATTACCCCTCCCGCTTCGGCATTCCACACCCCGCGCACATCTGGAGAGTACTTATCAATTTTAAACACCTTATCTATTATTTGTAACCCGTTTTTTTAACAAGCCATTCGTAGTGAGACAATTTTACATCGTAAGCCTATCGACAGGTTATATTATTATCATGACGGATTATCATTCATCATAGCTCTTTTTTCAATGATCTGTTATGATTTATTAAATTAATTCTGTTAATAAACTGTTCACAAGTGTACTATGTTAACCGTTTCTTATGTAAAATATAGCTAATTTTATCTCAGGGGACCAATAGGCACCTGAATAGGTGCCGAATCTTTAACTTATATTGTATATATATTAGAGGGGACGAATAGGTACCTTAAAAATAATATTTTTTATTAAAATATTAATTGGTCCCCTACCAGGAGACCAATGGGCACCTATATAGGGGCCGAATCTACAACTTTTATGCTGGGGGACGAATTTTAGGGGACGAATGGGCTCTGACCCAAAAGTTCATTTGCGACATCACTTCTGAAACCGCAGTGAAATCATATGAAACTAAAGTTTCGTATTCTTAAATGGAGTGAATTCGATACTGGCGCCACCAAGTGATGATCGAAGTGAGAGGTACTAAAACGGGTGAGAATTTTGACGTTTGTCTATATGATTTTGTTATACAAATAAATTGGTTACACATTTAAATTTAGTGAGTCGATGTAAATCATAAAAGACACAATACAGCGTCACTACCCTACTACCATAGAGCAATGTCACTTGGGTTCTCGGAACTCACTTCACTTCACTTGGCCTTGACATGTGAATACCGAAACTTGTGCAGGCGAGATGAGAAGCGAAGTGAGTGTGACTTTCGAGATGGCTTTCGAAGTGATTTACCATTTACAGAATAGCACTACAGGAAATAATTTCAATAAATGCAGAAAGAAGATATTCCATAATTTCCTTTATGTCCCATTGCTAACATAAGAACCGAGATACGTCGCATTTCTACGTAAAAAGCGTCGAGATTCAATTCCGACATAAAAGAACTTTTGTCTGCGTTTTAGGATTTTTTTTCCGTGTTCATCGAATCATTAAAATCGCTCGCAATAAGAGTGTCCTTTTGAGGGAAAAATATGAAAGAAACGTGTAAAGAATTATTGCTTAAATAAATTGTTTAGGCAACTTTTATTTTCAATGAGAATATTTTGCAAACCGCTACTTATAAATTTCTCCGCAAAATAATATACATAATGTAATAAAATATTTTTATTCTTCTAAACTAACACCACAAAAAGTTAGAACTGTCCGTTTAAATTTGTAAACGATAATATCTGGAAGCTCACTGACTTACAAAAAAAACTTTTACAAAGCGACACTATGCCCGAGTAATATTCCATTCTTGCTAAATACACGGGTCTGCAAACCACTTGTAAAGTCGCGGTAAGTAATAATAATTCTTTTAAATAAAACATTAACATTGAAGATCATATAATAATATGAATTTCGTTTAACTCAAAGTATTCTGCCTGAAAACAAAAGTGACAGAGAAACATAACAATAGAGTCTATCTAAACTCCAGTGTAAAACTTAGTTATAACTTATATTTAATAAAATATCAGTATGGAAAATCATCAAATGACTTCTTCTGCTCTGAGCGGAAGGGAGTATCAGACTCTTACTGACTGAAACCCACCCGAGTTCCTTCTAATGTCCGTTGCGTTCTAGGGCCGTGGTGTCTCTCGAACAAATACCGCAAGCGTAACTGGCACTGACCCTATGGGGCCCGTCTTCTTTGCCCACACCTGGTCGACCCAACCGTTAATAAAATATACCTACGTACATAAAGTACTTACGTAACCGGTCCATTGTTAAATTAACATTGCCTTTTAATTCAGTTCTGCAACTAGTTCAGAATATTAGACTACTGTAAACGTTTCTTCACTAAAAATACGAATCGGTAAATATAGGAACAGGAACCGATTATTACTGACCTATTTTGGACCGGCCAAAAATATGTAGGCGAGGTTAATTGACCTGTCAAATGGGTGCTAACCACGAGGGTAGGATTAGTGCCATAAATAGGCGGGGAGGTACCTTTTCTGGTCATTTTAGGGTAGTATTGAATACCGCCTCATTGGTTAAACTTTTCTGTTTTATGTCGATGACTTTTTCTGCTTCATTTGCTGGACAAAGGACTCATTGGTCACTTTGGTCAGTGGTAGTTAGCTAGTGGAAAATTAATTTAAGGCGAGAGTTTTTGGTCTTGGCTTTCTGTTATTTTTAAATTATGTATTGAAAGTTTTTTTATTATTTATCTACTGTTAGTTAATATGTTATTAAACTATTTAAAATAAATTATAGTGACCGAGGTTTTTAGGTAATCGACTAACTGTGCTGGATTCAATGAAATTAAGGATTGGAAGTCATCAAATTACTTCGGCGGAGCGGAAGGGAGTGTCAGACTCTTACTGACTAAAACCCACCCGTGATCCTTCTTGTGCCCTTTGCGTTCCAGGGCCGCGGTGACTCTTTCGAACGAATTCCGCAATTGAGACCTTAAACTTCATATTTTATTATTTTTCATGAGAAATTAATCTACCAGCAGATATAATTGTACTCGGAAAATACGATTTCATTTAAAATATTGACAAAATTATCCTTTTAAAACTCTTTTTACAAGAAGCTTTCACAAAGACCAAATAACTCATATAGCAAGCCGATAATAATAATATTACCTACCAAAATCTAATTCACCTCCATGCCTACTAAGTAATTACAACAAAATTTAATATTAAAATAATTACGGCAGCCTCGTCACGCGGTAAACGGTAACCTATAACTAATCTAAGTTAACAAAGCCATGTTATTAAAACTTTGAGTTTAGATGAGAACAATCGGTCGCCCGCGGCATTCGTTTCACTGATTATTCTCTAGAAATGGTAATGAAGTAGGTACGCACTTAGAACGTTTTGTGAGACAGATCGAAAATTGTGATTTTATAAATGAATAATTAAAACCTGGAGAAACCAGATCCTGGAGGGATCTGTCAAGAACTATTCAAAGGAACCGTCCCCCGACTGCAAAGATTATTATCTATCTTGTTTTTAATTTTTTAGTTCACTTTTTGACATGGCGGGCGTGTTTTTTTTTTAAAAGAAAGAAAGAAAGAAAAATGTTTATTTAGGACTCGCACAAATCAGATTAAAAAAAAAAAACAATTAAAAGCTTAATATTAGATTTAAACTGTGCGAGGCCAAAAAAGGTCCCTATCTCAGCATATGCTGCGATATTAAATCAATTGACAAATACCACAGCGCTGGTGTTCTGATAGGGCCTGTGATGCCACGGATACACTCACGGGATACATACTTATTAAAAATAAACAAAAGAAATACTAATAAAATAATAAATATCAACTAATGTACATAACAACATGTAGCGACATCTATGGCGTCACATAAGAACTAATCCTGCATCGCGCAATCAAAGTTCTCCGCGCGATTAGAACATATACGACAGCCCGAAATCATCTATCGGGCAGCTGCCCACCAGACATAACAACCCGTCTGGCCGGAGGATCCTCCCTTTTCAACGGAGGTTTGCGGGACTTTACTCTCTGTTCCGCATACCACCAAACTGGTGACCCTCGACAAAGAACGTCAGCGCAGCCTTCGTGCAGCTACTACTTCGTGACGTCATCATCACTTCTCTCAAGCTTTCGAGCAGCAAGCAGCCATACAGCCAGCACCCACGGCTATAAAGGGTATCCTGACCACCAGCATGCCTACTTGGTCATACCTGGTCATCACCCTCAGCCTCATCAGCGACTTTGGTGAAGCACACTGAACCTTCGGCCAGTCAAATGAAGAGCCATGAAGAACCTCTCCTGGTCGACGCAAGCAGTCAAGCCACTACGTCGCACAGCACCGCTCCGACTCACTGGAGCCAGCAGCACTACTCCGACTCACTGGAGCCTACAACATCACCCCGACTCACTGGGGCATCACCGCAGACAGTTCCGACTCACCGAGAACTATGCGGCATTCGGTTCCGACCCACTGGAACCAACCTACCACTGACCTGGCACGCATCAAGAAGCATCAAGAACCATCGATCTCCGATCTCCGGAGGGGAGTGATGTAGCGACATCTATGGCGTCACATAAGAACTAATCCTGCATCGCGCAATCAAAGTTCTTCGCGCGATTAGAACATATACGACAGCCCGAAATCATCTATCGGGCAGTTGCCCACCAGACATAACAACCCGTCTGGCCGGAGGATCCTCCCTTTTCAACGGAGGTTTGCGGGACTTTACTCTCTGTTCCGCATACCACCAGACTAACTCAATGGCCCAGTGCTCCAGTATCATTTATCGATATCATAGACAAATGATGGAACGCGCGGGCGCAGTGGGAGTATTATGGTCGGTTGTCAAAGTAAAATACTGGTAGAACACAAACTAAATAGCTAAATAACACAAAACAATAAGCCTTATCGACTTTAGCATCTTAAATAACGTTTGGGGATAGCAAAAAATAAATAAAATATTATTTAACAGAACTGACTATGTTATTATAGTGCATTATCAAGGAAGCGTTGTGCTGAGAACATAAAACAATGTCACCAATACAAACTGCGTGCAGACCCTGGGTGAGTTTATGTCGTTTCTTTTTGGATGCGTAGTAGATGTTGCTTGAACTTAGCACTAAATGTACCGACTGTTTTTAAAGCACGAAACGGCGGTGGCAGGTCGTTCCAGCAGCGTGAAGCTGCGAATTTAGAAGAGGAGAATTTGAGAATTTAGAAAGAAGGTTAGCAAAAGGTAAGCAGATGCTCTCGTTTTGACCTTGTTCACATCTCGCGACCAGGTTAATTTACTGTATAGATAATCTGGTTTTTTTGTGAGAATTACGCCAAATAGTAGGGTAGCCAGATGAAGCTTTCTCCGATCTGACATTCTCATCAAATTACCCTTATTTAAAAATGGAGTCATATGGGATCTAGGAGGGACATTAAAACAAAATCTTGCACAAGCATTTTGTACCCGCTGGATCAGCCTTTCGCTCCTACCAAGAATGCACGCCCCATACACAGTGTCAGCATAGTTCAGCTTGGACTAAACTAGTGACTCACAAAGCATGACACGCATATCCACACTTATGTAGGGACGCACAGAGTACAGGAGTTTGAGTCAGTAGAAGCAGTTGCGCACAGCCTCCATGATGTGAGTCTCAAAATGTAGTTGCCCATCAAATACCACCCCAAGATTACATTACACAAGATTAGGTTTTTAAACAACAGAAGAAGACGTCCCGGGCGTCGCGGTCGGGAAACGCGATTCCCAGCCACCGTAGGCGCGGGCCTGCGGATGGCGAGCTATGGGTGGCTCACCATCCGATAGCAACCAGGCCCGAGTCAACGGTGCGTCGTGTTCCACGCGCGCCTCAAAGCGCTGTCAGCATCGAAGACGGGGCTCCATAGGGTCAGTGCCTGCTAGGGTTGCGGAATTTGTTCGAATGAGTCACCGCGGCCCTGGAACGCAAAGGGCACAAGAATGATCACGGGTGGGTTCAGGCAGTAAGAGTCTGACACTCCCTTCCGCTCCGCCCAGAGCGGGAGAAGTCATTTGATGATTTCCAATCCAAAAAAAAGCAAAGAAGGACTTTTTTTGTTTAGAAGTCGGTTGTATTTTTTCATTATTGTACTATTTGTGCAGATATATGCACCTCTACTATCGAGTTTAATAATTTGTATCAGACTGCGGGGTAATTGTTTTTTTTACCTATATTGTCCTACTGTTGGGCAAAGGTCTCCCCCATAGCCTTTCACTCTTCCTGGCGTTTTGTCCTTTCTAACCAATCCATCATGAACACCTCCAAGACGTCACACCAGCGTTTCTTAGGTCTTCCCAGCGACGATGTTCGTCCTCCTGCTCCCATACCGGGACGACTCTGGCTCATCTATCCTTATACATCCTGATGTGACTCGCCAAATCCCACGTCAGCCTAGCAAATTCGTTGCACACCTCGGCGATCCCTCTTTTTGAGCAAATCGTGGTATCACGATCGTTCACTAAGCTTATACCTAAAACGCTTCGTTCCGTTTATTTTTTTTGACAATTCTATAAAATTATTTGTGCATGTTCACGGAAAACATATGAGGTTCAGTTTCATTCACTTTTCAAGTGCGCCTAAAGAAGTTTTTACTTCACTTAAGAACGTGATTTTAAGGTTGATCTACACATATCAAGGCAGTGCCCGGGACGTGGTCAGGCCGTAGTTCGTCTTGAGCTAAAAAAAATGTTGCTTACATACTTATTATATGAGCTCGTGCACACACGAATGTGTCCAGGCACGGCGCTGATATGAGTGGATCAACCTTAATGATTGGATAGTATTGAACAAAAACAAAATAAGAGCACTATTTTGCTTAACCGACTTTAATGAAACTTCACACACATAAGCATAATAAATAGGTCTAAAAAGTTAGTTAAAAATATTTTCGAAATGTCTTATTTAAAAAAAGATAATTGGACATTTACGTTTGTATGGAAAGTTTTAAATGGGTCTAATTTAATTGTAACACTATTAATCGAAAATATTTTCCACTAACTTTTTAGACCTATGTATCCTGCTTATGTGTGTAAAGTTTCATTAAACTCGGTATAGTCATTTCGGAAAATAAGGACTTGAAAGTTTGTATGAAATGCCGTACGGCGTAAACGCTTTTAAGGCAAGGCTCTATTTCTCATGCGTGCATTTTGGATATCAGAGCAATAATATTTTTAGATCTCTTTCGGTAACTATTCCACGCTTTAAACGGTGGCCACTTCCCACTTTAAAATTTATATTCCCCGCTGCGTCGACCAACTGAAAACAGCTCCAAAGATTTATCAACTGGCCGTCCGATTTCCGGCAGCACTGGGGGCTTCGATCATAATTTCATTTGTCTATCCGGTTCCATTGATGCGATCCGGCGACAATACGGTCGGTAAGGTTTCCTTCAATATTTTATGGAAAGGAAGCTGCCTAGACAAGTTAACGAAGGGTTTCGTGACTAGGGTATATAGTGAATGGGTTGTGGAGGTGAGGGTCATAAGTACTTCGTATAAACCGGCTTCATCTAGCTTAAAATGACAAGAAATATTGGACGTGTAAAAGTGTTATGTTTAACCTACTTACAAAATAAATATCATTTAAAATCGTGGTAGGTACATAGGTATTCAGAGTTGCTTGAATTTGTTCGAAAGAGACAAACTGACAAGTGATATTTATATTGTAAGTAGGTTAAACATAACACTTTCACACAACCAATATTTCTGGTAATTTTAATTAAGCTAGATGAAGCCGGTATTTCCTAGTTGACTTCCCTGAGAAGAAACACCTAAATAAACTCAGAGCTCAAGAGGTCAGTGGCCCTGAAACGCAAAGAGCACTAGGACGAACACAGATGGGTTTTAGTAAGTAAGAGTCTCACACTCCCTTGCGCTCCGCCCAGAGCGGAAGAAGTCATTTGATGATTTCCTATACATAAAAAAAGTACAAAATAACTTTAATTTCGGAACTCGGTGTTTGTGGTTCCTTTTTCGTTTTTTGAACACCGACTTCCGAAATTAAAGTTATTTTGTACTTTTTTGATTTTTTGTGGAAAAGTCGGTTGTATTTTTTTGTAAAAAGTTTTTTTATTTTTCACTTTTAGTGGTACCTACACCCCCTCCCCTCCCCCACCTAAACGAACCAATTACATTGGTGTAAAAAAACGCACTGCTCCAATGCAGAGTAAACTAAAAGGTCGTCAATGTAGACAATGTAGATATTTTTTTTTTGATTTTTGTTGATTTTTCAAAAACCGCTTGTTCGATTTCGATAAAATTTTCATGGGACCATTTGGGAAGTATACCCTTTCCAACAAAAAAAGAATTTTTCAAATCGGTTAGCAAGCGACGGAGTTATGCGCGAACAAACATTAAAAAAAACATACAAACATCCGAATTGAGAACCTCCTCCTTTTTTAGAAGTCGGTTAAAAAAGGTAGGTATACATTATAAATCATAGTCGACATCAAGCTCAAGTTCAAGCTGTTGCGGCCCCGGAATTACCACAGGGTGCCCGCGGGTCTTTCTTCTGCCGTGGGCTCCAAGAGTGCGTGACTTCACGGTGCCATGCAAGCCCGAGTCCCTGCGCCGCGCCGCCAGAGCGCCCCACTACACGAACTAGTCGTTGTCCGTGCGCCAGCAGCGATCTCACAGCCATCAGCAATTTTGTACAACAGTATTCACTCCATATACTAAATCGAAGAGTATTATTATCAGCATAAAAAATAAAAATAACACAGCTCTTACAGTGGTCCTTCGAGCCGGATTAAATAGCCTTCTAACTCACTGGCCTATTATATATTGATTTATGTACGGTAGATGTGTACATGTTGAGGAATTTGTTCGAAACGCAAAGGACATATAGGAGGAACACGGATGGGTTTTAGTCAGTAGCTCCCTTCCGCTCCGCCCAGAGCGGAAGAAGTCATTTTATGATTTCCCATACATAAAAAAGGTAGGTAGGTATATATTATTTTCATAGTCTATAACAAGCTCTGTAGTTGATGAAACTACGAAATCTAGAAATAAGCCTACTTTAAAAGATGTACAAATATTCGACCAAATTATACAGTCATTTTTTAGGTAATAGAATTAACTAAATCTCAAAATAATATTTATTTATTTAAACTTTATGTACAATAGTGATACATGGGCGGATTTAATGCAACAAGGCATTCTCTAGCAGTCAACCTTTGGGATAAAAAACAACTCTGTGGTAGGTGTACAACAAATAAATAAAATCCAAAATGTATTTATTTTTTTGGGAATGATATTGCAAATAATATATGTATATATTATATGTAATTTATTTCTATATATTATAATACTAATAAAACATATATAAGCTAAAATAATTAAGTAAAAATTATGACGTTTTATATTTCAAGTAAACCATTTTACAGGCACTTTTGAATCGTCCAAGTTAGTGGAACTAACTTACCTCTCAAAACAACTACACAGTAAATCTGCTAGAACCACATGGTTTTTTATATTATCATTTTAAAAATAAAAACCAATCAATGTACCCAAACGGAACAGCGTACTGAACATTGAAATGAAAACAAAATAAACCGTAGCGAAACGGTTCACGTTCTTTTGAACGATTCTTTTCAGAAATAACTTGAATGAGGAAAACGGGACAGTGTCCGTTATTTGCCGAGTAATGTTTGTAAATAAACGAATCTGTTATTGTAACAATGTGATATTTATTTCATCTTAATTACTTAACATAAAAAAGAAAACTTATTGTTACTATTGCTTATCTATACATATAAATATTTTTAGAGGAAAGATTTTATTGTTAGTTTTTTTGTACCGAATTAGTTCCGAAAATACAAGACCCATTTAAACCATTTTCACCATAGAAAGCTACATTATCCGCAAGTGTAATAGGCTACATTTTATATGTATAATTACGTGGGTGAATTTGCACTGCTAGTATAATATACATATGTATCTATATTGTTTGTGCTTATCATCAAGGTTGGTTGATGGACGTCACTATTACTAGAGTAAGTAAATAATATTTTTGAAATATTTGCTGTCTTTCTTTTAGCTACGCACCCTTCTTCTTAATGTCAACTTACACTAACGTATAAAACCGGTCAAAGGTGTTTGACCACGCATAGCGAGGGTTCCGTAGGTCACTATTAAGTTAATATCTCATATCTCTAAAAGTGTAGGTATGTATAAAAAGTATATTGTAGCTGTGATGTTCAAACCAACTTTCGTTGGAAGTGTCAGTGAAATTCTATTTGCCCAATTTTTTTTAGATTTTTCAACTTCATAGTTTTAAAGTTAGAGGGGGAACACACATTTTTTACGAATTCGGAAGCACATATCTCAAAAACTATTTCAATAACTCTTTATTAACTATATAGTAACTACTACTACTATACCAATTACTAAACTATACTAACTATTGCCATAAATAAAAATACAAATGACTGAAATAGCACGATAGTTCAAATTCGTAGACAAATCACAGATGTGTACTGACCCTTACTTTCTAACGTCGCAGTGGTTTGTGTGTGCTCGCCCTGATATTCCCACATATTTCCTCGTCACCCGGCTCCCTGAGACTATGCAGATGGCGAGTTGAGCTGGGCTAGAAAGGATCAAAAGGGCCGGCTGAACCTTTGTCGTACAATGGACAATACGGGCTCCGAATAAAAAGTGAAACTACCCTCTTATTCACACGTACGGCTGCTGACGTATAACCGTGTTATTGATCTTCTTTTGTTATGGTTTAGGCTAGACTCTGTGATTACGTGACTGGAGTGTTAAGTTACGTGTTAGACTTTGGTTTGGGGGTCTTTGGTAGTGTAAAACTTCATGGTTTTTTTTTACTGACCGATCTTTGACCTCATCTGATGGTAAGCAAACGGCACTCTTGATTCTAGCGGTGATTTCATGAAGTTGTAACCACCACACATATGCTCTGATGATCGTCGAACCAATGATCATCATCATTGTTTTAGCCGAAAGGCGTGCTCTGTTAGACATAGAACTTATCCCTCCCCGTGTCGAAACATCGACCGGTCCTATGCGTTATGCATCCAGTGGATTTCAGTGGTTTTCTCCAGAAGGCTTAGTGCGAGTTTTTAGGGTTCCATAGCCAAATGGCAAAAAATGGAACCCTTATGGATTTGTCATGTCTGTCTGTCTGTCTGTCCGTCCGTATGTCACAGCCGTTTTACTCGGAGACTATTAAAGCTACATACATGAAAATAGTTAGGTAGGTGCAACCTGTTACCGATAATCAAAAATGCTATTAAATATAAACGCTATCAAATATTATGGAAAAAAAATATTTTGGAGGTTCGAATTGAGAGATGAATCTCAAAATTCCAGCCAAAATAATTATGTGGGGTATTATAGGATAGCTCTTTCTAAATGAAATATTTATTCTAAAGGTTTCTAAAAAAGTTTAGGTAATCGTTTCTGAGATATGTGCTTCCGAAATTCGTAAAAAATGTGCGCCTTCTAACTCATAAACCATAAAGAAGAAAATTCTAAAAAAAAAAATTGAGCAAATAGAACGTCACAGACACTTCCAACGAAAATTGGTTTGAAAATCACAGCTTATATACTTTTAGAGATATGAGATTTTAACAGTGAACTACGGAACCCTTCGCTATGCGTGGTCCGACATGCACTTGACCGGTTTTTTAACTTGCTCCATCGCGCTAACGTAAACGTTCTCTTACGTCAAATTGTATGAAGAAAAAAGGTTTTCCGTTACGCTAACGCGATAGACCACGTTAAAAAACTCGTATTAAGCCCACAGGTCATTGATCCACCTTACCGGAGGCCTTACAACACAAGTCGGCTATTACTGATACCGATATATTAAGCTTTAAAATATTCTTTGAGAGAATGAAGAAAATACAACTCGTGCGTCTACGCGAAGACTTAGTTTACGCGCGAAATACGTACTCATTACCGTGAGATAGAATTTGAACCAAGATATTCTACGAGTACTTTCTACGTAAATGGTATACCCACCTACACATATTGTAAATCGTATTAATTCAACAATAAAGTACAAATCGAAGTAGTTTCCCGTTCGCACACAATGTACCCTCGTCACGAACTTTTAATTGAAAATGACGCCAAACAATTTGCAAGAGATAGTGTACCATTAGGAGTTCAGACGAAAACTAATAGCAACCTGGCGCTAAAACTGTGATGATTGGCGAAGTGGTGTTTACACAATAGGAATAATTCCTGATAAAAAAATATAGGGTGAAATTGAATAGATGCGACATATTTAAATATACAATAATACGTGTTGTCAAGAAAATTTAGAACATACCAAATGTAAAATTAATGAACTTTTATCACCGCTATGAATGGCAACGTTTAATAACGCGAGTACTCCACAACGATCATTGAGCACTGCGATTAGTTGGACGAGATTTTTTGATACTTTAATTTTTCTTATTTATTTTGCATATTAATTATTTTTCTGGAATACCGATAATTCGTACTTAAATAACATTTTAAAACGCCAACCACGTAACTTTTTTTAACGATTTAGATTGTAGAAAAAGCAGTTTATAATTACTATGTTACTGTAACTGAAGCTCCCATTTCATTTTGTCGCATCTATGCAAAGTCATCCTGTATATGATAAAACATAAGAAGAAAATATGATAATAACCTTTTTTTCTGGATGGGAAATCATCAAATGACTTCTCCCGCTCTGGGCGGAGCGAAAGGTAGTCTCAGACTCTTACTGACTAAAACCCATCCGTGTTTCTCCTAATGCCCTTTGTGTTCCAGGGCCTGTGACTCTTTCGAACAAATTCCGCTTTAGTTACCGATTTAGGTAACCTTAGTTCCCAACAACAAGAGCTGTGATGTTGGTACATGATGGGTCCTATATCTAACTATACTTATATTATGAAGCTAATGAGTTTATTTGTTTGTTCGGTTGAACGCACTTATCGCAAGAACTATTTCGATTTGAAAAAATGTTTTAGTTTTAGAACGTCCATATATCCAGAAAGGCTATATAACATCACGCTACGGCCAATAGAAGCGGAGCATCAATAAAAAAAGTTGCAAAAATAGTTTTTTTTTCTCTCTGTTATGTGACGCAGACAAAGTTGCGCGGATCAGCTAGTATAGATATCTATTTTATATATTAACAGTTAGTAAACAAAACCCAATGCACTAAGACAGTTTTCATTCCTCTTTCAGCTGAAAACAAAAGTTTAATTAATTAAGGCCCTCATTTAAAACGTCTGACTGTTAACGAAACAAAAACACAAACCACTAATCAGCAGTAAGATTACCAAAGACTAAAACGACAGTTTAAAACCTAAATCTTCTTACACACAATTTTGCATGCGGAATTCCCGACTTTTCCTGTACCTATTCGTTTTAAATCCGACACACTGAATACAGTCCCAAAAATAAATCACAACAGTTTTAAACTTGAACGAGTTTTTCTTTGTATTGTTTCCTTACCAGAGACATAGAATAGATTGATTCAGAAGGTTAGGTTCATAAAACTCCCGAAAACCCACACTTTTTCATACGCTTACAACATAACTAAACTAAATATATCTAATCTTTCAATAAAGGGGGGTTAGTAACTATCCCACGCGAACGAAGTCGCGGGCAGTAGCTAATGGAGAATATATAATTAGTTCATTATCATCATTGTTATGGGTGTACATCGTGTGCATTTTCGCTTAAAGCCAACCTTCTGTTTCCACTATTTTGTACAGCGGAAGCCCGTAATTTATCTTGCGAGATATAAAGAAGTCGAAAAACAGAAAGATTGCACTTTGCTGAAATCTTTGGACAAACAATGCCGGTACAATTAATGGGGATGGGAATCTTTAGTTTTTTTCCGAAGGCAATTAGCGAAGACAGTTGGTTACCTTGGATTCGGTGGAGTTAGTTAGGAGTTCTGTTGTACGTTGTCATGTATCCGGACAGTTTGTCAGTTTTTCTTTGTTTATTTGCCCGAGGAAATTGGGACAAGGACAATTAAGGATCTGTTGTATTTTGTGACTTGGAAAATATAGACATATAGTTTTTGCTCTTGTGTTCGCTCGCGTTCTTGTGGATATTTGCAAAGCAGCTTCTAATTATCTCCAGAGTCTAATCTATGTGTGTAACAAAGTTCATTAAAATCGTTACAAACCAGGCGTTGTAATTGCTCAACACACTGACTGCTAAGTATCCGAATGTAAGGCATAATTATTACACTCTAATGTGCGTCTATTTCTCAAAAAATATGTAAAATTTGTTATGGCCTTTGTATTGAATAAGTATTATATTTTTAATTCTAATGCGATTTATATGATTTCATTGAGATTAATTCAAGTTGACACTAATAATATTCTGGCTTTATTTAATAAGGTATTTTACTCAAAAAAAAAAATGTTTTTTTCTTGTTTCACGTAAACAAAAAATGAAGATGATACGATGCGTTGAAAACTCGCGTGACGTCACCAGCCCCCACTCTTGAACTTTGATACGCTTTATCTGTAAAACTTTTTTATCATTTGAAATGACAAAAAATACGTGTCTAATATTTTTTTGAAAATCCAATGGACGGACAAAATAGAATTATGATTTTTATAACTAGTAAAATACCCAATTAATATCGTAATTGCTGACTCTGCACGTTTTGGTAATAACTGTTAGTGCAAAAAGTAATTGAAATAATAAAAAAAAAACGAATCATTATATTTTACGATTATTAAGTAGTTTGCATTTATTGCGCACTTTTGATTCAGCACTTAATTACAACCCAAACAATTTATTTTATTTATTTGTTATGGGCTTGCTCTTGACTTTAGTTTAGGTCGCAGGTGACAGAGACAAAGTCGACGATGGAATGAGCTTACGCAGAAGAAACGTGTTCACTCTAACTTTGAAGAGATTAGGGTTGAATGCGTTCGGAAACAGACGCAGGCAGAGATTGTATCTAGACGTCAAAGCGAAGACAAGTAGGCAGTCGTAAAGATGCTAGTGGTCTATTCCAAATTATATTCTCTCAAATCATACTCACTCAAATCATATTCTTTCAAATCATACTTTTTAAAATCATACTCTCTCAAATCATAATTTCTAAAATCATACTCTCTCAAATCATAAATTCTTTCGGACAAATTTATAACACAGCTTGACTATAACGAAAGACATTAGTTATATCTAGAATGATCACAAATCCCTCTAAGTCAATAAATACCTACCCTCTCATTTCCCTTATGTTAACAAAGCTTAAATATTCAACCATCTGAAATCTACATCCGTATAATTTACGAGGCACCGCATTTAATCTGTAACGTAACTTGTTTGTATAAAAAATATGATTTATTGAACTCATAGAAAAGGAGGAATGGACTGAATAATACCGTCGTTATGTTAGCTGCTCTCTAGAAAGAGACAACGCTACTGTCTGGCGAATGTCTCTTTTTTTGGATGTTGTAGTGATGGTGACACTGCAAGCCTGTGCTGTGGACTGTTTCTGAATACAATTAGCGAGTATACACAGGACTTTTTCCTATTAATCGAAAACAATTTCAACCGACTTCAAAAAAGGAGGAGGTTCTCAATTAGACTGTATTTTTTTATATTCGATAGCTGAAATCGCGTTTTTGTTTATTGTTTACACCGATGTGATTGGTTTAGGCGGGGAGGGGGGGGAAGAGGGGGTTGCACCACTAAATTGCGAATACCTTGAGAAATAATTGAGAATGCCTTGTTGCATTAAGTCCGCCCATGTACCACTATTCTACATAAAGTTTAAATAAATATTTTTTTTTTTATACAAAATAATAATTAAATCCGTCTATAGCTTGGCGGTCACGACTTTTATATTTACTTCGTTACTTACTTCCTGACTTTGAATGTGATTTTGATGAGGACATTAATTTGGGTTGTGCACTTTTAGAATAATTAAAAGACTTTAAGCAATACGTCTGATGTTTGATTTTTTCGTATATTTTATTCCTTTCCTGTACTGGCTAAAAAACAATCGAATAGTTATGTATCAAAAATAGTCGCAGCAATCGATAACTACAATATCAATATATTTTCAAAATCATCCCAGCCCTAGTTATGTCACTATGAGAGTTGTCACAAGCCTCAAGCACACATTTTACAAGACAAACTGTTAATGCGCCCTACGTTCCTAAAACTTGAGGATATCTACAACACCAATCGGCATTCTAGAAAAAGATAACCAATGGCAGTAAGATCGCTTTGTCTTTGTCACACTTTTTGTTCAGATTCTCTTCACGGCTGGAGCATCAGACCATTCTCCTCCGTATAGAGAGTGTACCATCAGAAGAAAATGTCTATGCACAACGCGTCCGTATCTCTGGGGTAATAAATATGTTTGTGTTGGAAACTCTATGGAAAAATATTCGTGTTAAATAAATAAATTAACGTTTGTATTCATAGTGCTTTGTTGCTGGTGCTTGTTTTTGAATATATTAAGCGGGGCTTTGAAAACTGTAAAATGGAGTCTGATAATGAATTTTAGGATTTTTTTCGGAAACTGCTGCATTAATTAGTCTTTGAAAAATGTGTGTTTAAAATGTAAAATGGTATCTTTTTCTGTATGTAGTATACCCACAAGATATGTCTCCTGTTTTTTTTTGACCGACTGCAAAAGAAGGAGTTTCTCAATGTGACTGTATTTTTTTTGTGTGTGTTAACTAATACATTTTTATTAGGTGTACCGGTTTTGATATTTTTTTTACAATAGAAAACTGGTGCCATGTGAGGCAGGGACACACAAATCGCACTGGCGATTTAAATTGGTGTCAAAAAACGAAGACATAACCAAAAACACCGACAGCCAAATTTAAAGTTATTTTTAGTGTTTTTTATGTATGGTTTTGTAAAAAAAGGTTCTAGTCCAATAAACTAACTTTTTGCGGATGGATAAACGAAGATTTAATTGGCTTGTCACAAGTTTTGTGAGAGGGATTCATGAAAGAGTTGTTAACCATTTTTTTTTATTCCTCTGATTTATTTTTTCTCTGTGAAAGTTTCAACTGTCTACCTATTACGGTTCATGAGATACAGCCCGACTGACAGACAGACGGTTAGACGGAGAGCGGAGGTTTTGCCGAAGCACGTTACACAAGTTGGCCGCTAGTGCAATCTTCCAGTGCCTCAGATAAAGCCAAGCAACCAAGAAGTTATTATTACACAGTCACCCCACAGTTTTTTTTGTTGCCATGGCGGAAAATCCTCATGGATGTCCACGGCCTAGGGCGGCTGAAAGGGTCTGTCAGACTCTAACTGACTAAAAACCAACCCAGTATTCCGTCCCACACTTGCAACGGGAATCTTAGGAACTAGTACGCCTTCCATGATCTCCGTCACCCTATCCTAACTACGTACTAAACACGTACAAAACCCCAGTGTCAATACAAAACCATAAACTTGCATCAACTAACAATTTAGACGACCGCCCAAATTGAGCACGCACCAATACGCCCAACCACCTAACCGTGTGCTAACAATGAATTTATGAAACAAGATTAACCCGTTTACTGAATCGACATAAAAAAAACTGTATTCGAAATGATTCAGCGGTTGAAAACAGAATCAACCGAGCGTCAATATAGCCTGAATGGGAAACGCTATCGATTAGATCTGACGTCATATTTTATGAAAGGGGTTTTTGAAACACGCGTCTGTTTTCGTGCAGGGTATTAACTGGATAATAACTGGGTGATAGGCGTATTATTAGTACTTCAACTATTTATAATGCACATCATACTTTATCAGCACTCTGAGCTTCCTTTTGACCCAGTATCTTCAACCAGGAGGAGGAAAGATTTGGTTTGCATTTGCAGACATGCATTTGCTCATAGATTTTGCGGGTTTATAGGATAAGTTAGATATATATAGCATAAATTACATTAAATGTAGTATATTGATATCAGAGTATCTATTAAAAATCAATTACACTGACACAGATAAACTATTAGAAGTTCTAGTATGATTGTAAGGTTTAATTCGTAAGTTTTTATTCCATAATTTTTGTATTTACATACGTACACTTAATGATTAGCTGAAATACAGGTTTTATAAACCTAGGTCAGGAAAGTCGCTAATCTATACTTATAATAAATCTGTAGAGAGGTCAATTCTGTACAAGGAATATATTTTCAAAATAACTATCAGGGGGTGATTAGTGATCGATACTGGTGCCAAAAATGCAATCAGTAAAATTTTTGTCTGTCTGTCTGTCTTTCTGTCTGTCTGTCTGTCTGTCTGTCTGTCTGTCTGTATGTTCTTTATAGAAACAAAAACTACTCGACCGATTTTAACGAAACTTGGTGCAATTATTCTTCATACTCCTGGGCAGGTTATAGTATACTTTTCATCACGCTACAATCAATAGGAGCAGAGCAGTGAAGGAAAATTTTGGGAAAACGGAAGAAGTCATCTACATAAAATTATCTAAAAAACATCCCGAAACAGCATGTCTATCTTTTGTCAATTTTAAACCGATCGGGCTGAGAGTTTCAAAATCGGGGGTAAAGTAACTATTCCACGCGGACGAAGTCGCTGGCAGAAGCTAGTGATACATAATTATGTAATTGTAGGTTTAAATATTGTTTAATATTTGTTGGGATACTAGCATAATTATTTATTTTAGTTTACTTGTGGCTATTAATATGTAACTATATTGTGTAAAAAAGATTTTAATAAAAATGTTCACCCGCGTTGTTCCCGTTCCCGTGGTAATACGGGAATAAAATATAGCATATGTTACTCAGGGTGAATGTAGTTTTCTAACTGTGAAAGATTTTTTTAAATCGGCACAGTTGTTTTTGAGTTTATTAATTACAAACACACACATACACACAAAAATATAAATATTTCCTCTTTACCCGTTAACTTAGTAACTTAACCGTTTCAGGGTCCCATTTTTATCGCGGAATTTGTTCGAAAGAGTCACCGCGGCCCTGGAACGCAAAGGGCACAAGAAGGATCACGGGTGGGTTTTAGTCAGTAAGAGTCTTACACTCCCTTCCACTCCGCCCAGAGCGGGAGAAGTCATGTGATGACGATTCATTAAGGTCAGTTCCGCAGTGAAAACGTGGAAGAGTAAAAAAAAAGCTTCCGTTCGCTCTTATAATATGAATTAGGATAACTTAAACATTGGACTGAGACTGAACACTGGGTTAAGGACTTTGGTTTTGTTGTGAAGTTACAGGATTATCATCTGCCTAGCTTTTTCCCAACTATATTGGGGGGTTGGCTCCCAGAAAAGCCTCAATCAGCTGAATACCAGTATTTTACGTAGAGCGGCTGCCTACCAGATCGCCACAATCCATTATCTGGGGAACATACTTCTTGGCAAGACTAGTGTCAGATTTCTTGGCTTCTGACAATCCGTAAAGTTACAGAATAGATCTTATTAAAATAAGACATACCATCAAAATGCATGGCATTCAAATCAGGTGCGGAGTTAAATTATGTTAATAAATACATAGTTTATTCCAAAATGGCTTGGTATGCATGTATTACTCTTTCTAAGGTAAGTAAAGAATTTGATACGTGTTTCTGCGCACGTATGCAAGTGAATTTTAAGTGGTATTCACTCTTGAATCTAGCAAAGTGCTACTAATTATATATGTAAAATTAATGTAAGTTATTTTTGTCACAGTTGGTTGACACTCGTTCATGAGTAAAATAACTGAGACAAAAATGGGATGAACTAAAGGCATCGATCCTACGCCACATCATCTGCCTAGCCTTTTCCCAACTATATTAGGGTCGGCTTCCAGTCATACCGGATTCAGCTGAATAGCAGTATTTAACGTGGAGCGGCTGCTTACCAGACCTCCACAACCCAATAACACGGTACCTCTTGGCAAGACTGGTGTCAGATTTTCTGGCTTCTGACAATTCGTATCGACTGTTAAAGATCTACAAATGACAGCCGGGACCAACGGCTTAACGTGCTTTCCGAGGCACGGAGGAAACTCGGTATGTTAAGATGGTCACCCATCCACAGACCAACCTTGACAAGCGTTGCTTAACCCGAAAGATCGACTTGTGCGGCTGTTATTCTTTAGCCACTAGCTCTTCAGAACCTACCCCATGTGACTGGTCATAATTATAAACTTTTAGCATAATTGGGTTGTTTGGGATGAATTTAACGTACAAATTTAAAGTAATGTTTGGCTGTCGATGTTTTTGTACTCTACAAAACGTATGTATGTTATTTTGAAATACCTATATGACTTCAAAATTGAATTCAAAAGTCATTTAAAGTAATATTAAATGACTTTTAAATTCAATTGATTTACGAGTTAAAATGACTTAAATATACTGTTACTATTCATTGTTGTTGTTGATATTCGTTTAGAATGGAAATTTCAAATTATAAATGTTACAGCATAAGCTGGTCATTATAAGAAGTTTAGAGATACGTTGGAAGTATTTGCCAAATAATCAAAATTTCTTCTTCTTAATCCATCAATCTGGAGAATATTTATCATGTTTAAATATTCTGAAACACAATATTTACTACTATTTTACCCGCGACTTTGTACGCGTGGTACATCAAATCTAGTAATTATTCTAAGAAGTAAAATGAAACCTATATTTTAAGTACTATCCAGCAGGAATGCGGCGAAAACTGCACTCAAATCCATTCAGTATTTTTTGCGTGATGCGCGCACAAACATACAAATAGACAGACAAAAATTGTTTTGGCTTCTGTTGCAGAATAACGACCGACTGTATTTTATTGTTTTCAATATCTTCAATGTACAGACATTTATTATGTGTATAGATCAGAATGATAAATCTGTTGATCAGCAGCACAGTCTCAGTCCAAGAGGTTACGTTGTTTTTGTGTTGGAATCCTACGGCCACAGCACACCTGTTTTATGGATGGGAAATCATCAAAGGACTTCTTCACGCTCTGCTCTGGGCGGAGCAGAAGGAAGTGTCAGAAGTTGTGTAGATAATACTGAAAGTAGATAAAGACTCGACAAATATTTCTTATAATTCTAAATATGGGCAAATCAGAAATTCCCACTCTCAAAAATTGCTTGACTGGATTGCGCTAAACGAAAATTGCCCTTTTGTCGACAATACTTAACTAAATTACAAAACACAATCGGATTTCATGTTGCGATAATTTAACTACCAAGTATCTATACATTTACTTCTGTCCCACTGCATTGCAATGATATTTACACTAGTTATTAATAAAACAAAACCAGTACTTATGTATGTTTGGATATAGGATACGCCTAAACGGCGGAACGGATTTATATGTAACTAGCACTTTTTGTTTCTAGAGGGAATTTAAATCATCAAATGACTTCTCCCGCTCTGGGCGGAGCGGAAGGGAGTGTCAGACTCATACTGACTAAAACCCATCCGTGTACCTCCTAATGCCCTTTGCGTACCAGAGCGGCGGTGACTCTTTCGAACAAATTCCACATCCCATGCAGGTCACAGCACACCATGCGCTTCGTATTACACCCAGTGCGTAAGCTCCTTTATACCGGGTATTAGTTCAACGGGATTAATTCCCAGCTAGTGTAACCGTTCTTTAGACTTAGTCGGTCATAATCCTGCTCATATGGAAAGATTATGCTGTGTTTGTTATGTGAAACTGCTGTTATGTTTGAACTCGTTTACGATAATGGCGTGTGCTGATATTCTCGGTGTTAAGGGAATACGGTAGCGTAACATTTACTACAATACAAACTTGTGACGTAGTAGTTAAGCAGTATCTTATAAGAATATATAATGTATTTTTTAGAAGACCTGGGCATTAATAAACGGACCGTATTCCGATCAACAACTCTTTCATTTACTAAGTCCCGTCCTTACATGGCGACCCTGCCATTTAAGGTTCGGTGTCTAATTCCGGGCGCGGTACATCGCGTGGTGAAATAATGGGATTAAAAATTCGATTGCGTTACTGTTCGGACAAAGTGATAAGTTCGGTGCATAGTTTTAAAAATGGGAAAAACGCAAAGTAAAGAGGAAATTGTGATCGCACAAAACGCCGCAGCTGGCGCAAACGCGGCAGATGTTGCACAGCTACATCAAAACCAATCAGTAACTAATATTATACTGGGGGTAATGTTAATCATCCTAATTCTTGGAGTTTCATTTGGAGTCTATAAACTATATAAACGCTGCCACGTAGACTGGATGCGTGCGGAAATAGCCAGGAATGCTTTTAGGCGTTCTGGCCCAAGGCGTGAATCAAGGAGCAGAGGGGCCAGTGTCCAAAACGTCTAGCCTTGAGTAAAAACTTCTCTTTCAGTGATGGCTGAGGGAATACGTTGGATGCGAGATGCACAGAAGTGCGTCTAAAAGTGTTCGATGAGGCGATTTTTGGTGAAGGGTTGTGTTCAGCAATGGACGACTTTTGCCTGAAGTAATGTTGACGTGGCTGTTTTCTCATTCATCTATCTATACTTATAATAAATCTGTAGAGAGGTCAATTCTGTACAAGGAGTATATTTTCAAAATTACTATCAGGGGGTGATTAGTGATCGATACCGGTGCCAAAAATGCAATCAGTAAATTTTTTGTCTGTCTGTCTGTCTGTCTGTATGTTCTTTATAGAAACAAAAACTACTCGACCGATATTAACGAAACTTGGTGCAATTATTCTTCATACACCTGGGCAGGTTATAATATACTTTTCATCACGCTACAATCAATAGGAGCAGAGCAGTGAAGGGAAATGTTGGGAAAACGGGAGAAGTTACTCCATTTTTTAAGCTCCCGTCGCGTGTGTAGCCTTAATGGTTAAAGTTACATAGAAATCATGTATGACGGAAATGTTTTACATAAAATTATCTAAAAAATATCCCGCAACAGCATATGTCTATCTTTTATGGTTGACTCACAAAAACACGTGTAACTCCCGATAGCTTAGCAGTTCGGAGCTTTCTGATTATATTTGTTTACTCTTACGTTTGTAATACTCTCACTCATCCCTAATTAAAAAAAGTTAATATTATTACCTATTCAATAAAAAAAGAATCATAGAAATCGGTATAGAAACACCAAACTTATACATGAATACAATAATAAGCCATCGCGCCGTCGCGCTTTAATACTGAATCATGCTGTAAGATGTTATTGTGATTATTTTTGTGCAAATTTTGTTGCTATTTTATAAAATAGGTACTTATTAGTTATTTTGGTAATGTTTAAATATTCGTTCAAATTACAAATTATTAATAGTTTCAATTTTATTTCTTTTTAGGTGAAGTAGTAGTAGAAGTAGGAGCATAGATTTTTAGATACCGATAGGTTAGTTTTGGCTAATTTATGTTCTGTTTTTTTTAGTATTAAGTAGGTTAAAGCGTAGATACTTTTATTAATTAGTAGTTATTTTATTAATTAGTTATACGTAGTTATAGGTATTTAGTTTTAAGTGAAGTAGGTATAGGTTTTTATAATATAACCAGCGACTTCGTCCGCGTGGAATAGTTAATTTACCCCCGATTTTGAAACTCTCAGCCCGATCGGTTTAAAATTGACAAAGTTTCATACAAATAATCAGAAAGCGCCGAACTGCTAAGCTATCGGGAGTTAAACGTGTTATTGTGAGTCAACCATAAAATATAGACATATGCTGTTTGGGACATTTTTTAGATAATTTTATGTAAAACATTTCCGTAATACATGATTTCTATGTAACTTCAACCATTAAGGCTACACACGCGACGGAAGCTTAAAAAATGGAGTAACTTCTCCCGTTTTCCCAACATTTTCCTTCACTGCTCTGCTCCTATTGATTGTAGCGTGATGAAAAGTATACTATAACCTGCCCAGGAGTATGAAGAATAATTGCACCAAGTTTCGTTAAAATCGGTCGAGTAGTTTTTGTTTCTATAAAGAACATACAGACAGACAGACAGACAGACAGACAGACAAAAATTTTACTGATTGCGTTTTTGGCACCAGTATCGATCACTAATCACCCCCAGATAGTTATTTTGAAAATATATTCCTTGTACAGAATTGACCTCTCTACAGATTTATTATAAGAATAGATATAGATTTTGCACAGGCATTTCAGCTTTACTTTCATTTCTTTTGTTGTTGTAAGTTGTACATATTTCACACACACATAGTGATCTATCAATGCAATTGCACAGCCCAAACCACTGAACGGATCGGGCTGAAATTTGGCATGCAGGTAGATGTTATGACGTAGGCATCCGCTAAGAACCCCACCGAATGTGTCTCCACGTTGTCGTCGTGGTGGGGCTTGAGCGTCTCAATGATCTTGCGAGCTTTCCCGGTAGAGCCACTCATGCCGGAAGGTCGCAAGTTAGGGACCAGACCAAGAGAGACACACCCGCTCGCTGCCTTCTGGTACGCGTCTGCTCATCAGACGTGGCTAGGACACAGTGAGCAGGTGGGAGGAGAGGCCCTGTGAGGGAGAAAGGGCGGAAGAGCAAGGGACCATACCCTCTAAAAGGAACAATATGAAAAAAGGCCTGAGTAAAATAAGTCCCCAGGCGGGTCCCGACTGCTCAGCGGTCGGGGAATCCCGCCCCGCTTCGGCGGGCTGCCCTTCGTACTATGGGGTGGGCAACAAAGACCTTCCGCTTGCCAGTGGCAACAAGAGCCGAGGAGGCTCCGAATCGTCGTCATCCGGATCCGCTTCTTTTAAGGAGCTGATGGCGTACGATTCCGTAGTGGAGGGTTCGCCTGAGCGCCGGGGTGGTGCGGAGTCGGATTCCGGCTCCGCGCCAGACCTAGTAACGGTCAGCTCGGCGGGCTCTAGAGACAGGAGAGGGGGGGCTGCTGCGGAGAACGTCAAGTTCTTCCGCAAGCGGCCGCGACGGGAGGAAGACGGGGAGTCGACCTCCGAGGGCGAGTTTGCCTCCGCCCGCAAGATCCCCACCGCTAGGCGGGGCAGGGGCTGTGAGGCGGGGAGGGGGCTGGCTCCCTCTACCCGGGAGGTGGAGAGTCGGGCCGGGAGGTTGGTGGAGGAGGGGCGTCGCCCTGGAGGGAGCGGTCGTAGGGCTCCCTCTACTCTTCCGCCTACTCTCGACTCCGACGACTCGGAGCCCCCGGGAGAGGTGCGTCCCACTGTTGAGGAGCAGAGGGCCCAGTTCGCGGAGGTCGTGGAGGCCGCGATTCGCGCTGTGGCCTTTAAGAGGAAACAGTCCTCGAAGCGGGAGGCCATTGGCGCGGCCAAAGCCTCCATCCTGGCGGCAGCGGCGGCCAACGTTGGCGCGTCGCCCTCAAGGGAGACGACAGAGCTTCGGGCGGAGGTCGCCCGCCTCGCGGCCGTTACGGAGCGACTCGTTCGGGAGAATGAGTCGCTCCGGAAGGACCTGGCGGGGATGGCCAGAGCGGCCTCCGAGGAGCCGCAGGGGGTGCTGAGTCCGGCGGCGCTGGAGGGGAGCCTAGTGCTGAGCCAGGTGCGGATCCTGGTGCGGCTGGAGCTGGCTCCCTTCCGGAGGCAGTTCTCCACCCTGGAGGACATGGTCCGGCGGCCCCCAACGGCGGCGACTCAGAGGGCCCCGGGCCAGCAGCAGAAGGCGGCTTCGTACGCGGCTGCCATGGCTGCCAGCCCGGGAACTTCCGGCCAGGCGAAGGCGAAGGCAAAGGGGGGAGCCGCGCCGGCGCCTGTGACGCCGGCGGCTGCGACGCCGGCGACGACCAAGTCGGCCCCGGCGAAGAGGGGCAGGAGGAAGGCTGGAGGGGGAGCGGCTAAGGCTGCTGCGCCAGTGGCGCCGCAGCCGCCCCCACCCCCACCCTCGGACCGTCCTGCGGCCGAGGCCGAGTGGCAGGTTGCCGGAGAGAAGCGGCAGGCCAAAAAGGCGGCCAAAAACAAGGCCAAGAAGCAGCGGCGGAAGGCCAACGCCATTGCGGCGAGGCTTCGCGCCCCGAAATCCGTGGCTGTAGTGCTCACACTGCAGCCAGAAGTGGAACAGAGGGGCGTGACGTATCTCGCCGTACTGAAGCGGGCGAAGAAGGCGGTGAGCCTCCAAGAGCTGGGCATCAGTGGGGGCATCGGGGTCAGGAGGACCTTGACCGGTGCCCGGAAGCTCGAGCTCGCCGGAGCGGAGAGTGGCCCGTTCGCGGACGCCCTGGCTGAAAGGCTGAGGGCGGTCTTACCCGCGGACGAGGTCCGGGTGTCCAGGCCGACTAAGCGCATCGACATGCGCATAGTGGGCCTGGATGACTCCGTGACGGAGGAAGAAGTTGTGGCCGCCGTCGCCAGGACTGGGGGGTGCTCTGCCGAGCTCGTCAAGGCGGGCACCCTCCGGCCTGACAACACGGGCATGCAAACCCTTGTGGTGAGCTGCCCCGTGACGGCGGCCAGAACAGTGTCGGAGGGTCGAAAGCTCTTGGTGGGGTGGGTTTCTGCGCGGGTAAAACTGCTGGAACCCAGACCTCTGAGGTGCTACCGCTGCCATGTGGGCAACCACACGGGAGCTATGTGCCCCTCGGAGGTGGACCGCAGTGGACTTTGTTTCCGCTGTGGTCAGCCCGGTCATCGGGCCGGCTCGTGCGAGGTCACGCCGCACTGCAGTGCATGTGCAGCTGTTGGCAAGCCGGCCGAGCACTGGGCTGGGGGAAGGGCCTGCGCGCCATCCGCCCCGACCAAGGGCAAGAGGTCCGCCGCCGCCGCCTCTGCCGCCGCCGCGGCTTCCGTCGCCGCTTCTGCCGCTTCTGCTGTGGGTGCTGCGACTCCCGGTACTCGGGAGGGGGCTGAAATGGAGTGCCAGTAATGGTCCCATTTCGGCCTCCTCCAGAGACAAGTCGGCCGCTGTGCTATTGCGCAGTGGCTGATGCCTGTGAACGTTGAGCGTGGGTGGCTCGCCGTCCGATACCAGGCTGAGTCGACGACGCGTTGTGCTTCACGCGCGCCTCAAGGAGCCGTCAGCACCAGTGATGGGGCCCCATAGGGTCGGTGCCTGCTAGGGTTGCGGAATTTGTTCGAAAGAGTTAACGCGGCCCTGGAACGCAAAGGGCACATGAAGGAGCACGGGTGGGTTTTAGTCAGTAAAAGTCTGACACTCCCTACCGCTCCACCCAGGGCGGGAGGGGTCATTTGATGATTTCCCATCCAAAAAAAAAAAAAAAAAAAAGGCATCCGCTAAGAAAGGATTTTGATTAATTCTACCCCCAAGGGGATAAAATAGAGGATGGACGTTTATATGAAACTTTGTCAATTTTAAACCGATCGGGCTGAGAGTTTCAAAAACGGGGGTAAAGTAACTATTCCACGCGGACGAAGTCGCTGGCAGAAGCTAGTCTACCATAAATATAAATAAAACTCTTTCGTTGCTGAGTTTTTTGATTCCTTCGTAAACGGAAAAAATCTAGAAATGCGCGTACGAAGTCGGGAGCAAAACCTAGTTAAATATGTTTAACTAGGTATTGCTCCCGACATCGGACGAAAAAAAATTAATGTTTTTTTTTCTATGTAACACTGGACTAAAATAAAAAAACAGAATTTGATTTTTTTCGTGAAAAAAAAAAAAAAAAAACAAATTGTTATTTTCGGCAATTTCAACGCTAATGCTGAGCGATGGGTGGCTTGCAATCCGATAACAACTTGCCTGGGTCGACAGCTCATCGTGTTCCACGCATGCCTCAAAGAAGACGGGGTCCCACAGAATCAGTGCGTAAGAAAGTGAAACTGCACTTCGTTCAAAAGAGTCGCCGCTACCTGGAACGCAAAGGGCAACAGGAGGAACACGACTGGGTTTTAATCAGGAAAAGTCTGATACTACCTTCCGCTCCGTCCAGAGCGGAAGGTGTCATATGATAATTTCCCATTCGGAAAAAGAGGACGTGCTAAAGTCCGCATAATTTACAATTTCCACCCTCCAGAAAACATTGTCTCCTGTTACCACTCGTCTTATCTATAATGCCCCAGCAATATTAACGAAAGCGAAATCCCAGTAGGTATACCGTAAACATACCGATTAGCCGTGGGCTATATTTTATGTTGTTTCTAAAAAAAGCGGAGTTTAATTTAACTGATTTCCCAAATACGGTCGCCGAGGTAAAAGCTTTTCTCTGTTTTCTTACAATAAATTTTAGATGTTCAATAATTGATAATATTCTCAGATAGGGAAGTACTTTTGAGGAAACGGAAATGTATTACCTGAGATTGTGGGTTGTGTGTTTTTCTTGGTAATTGTGAAAGGAATAGGTTTCGTCGCTTCCGAGAAGGGACGCTTTTACTTGATTTAGAAGCTTTTGTGCATGATTATGTATTGTTAAGCTGGTTAGTTTTGACCTGTGGTATTTTAAACTGTATGTTCAGTTTGCGATTAGTTTTTTAATTCGGCAGATAGCGTAAACGCTGCCTAGTATGATTTCTTGTGTCAATAAAAGTTTTTATAAATATATATACTTAATTGTATTAGAATTTCTCGTTGGTTTTTTTGTTCACAATTACAATTACTGACTTTTTTGACAATGACAATTATTCACAGACGTATGTCTAGATAAGCGATAAAAATTAAACACATTTTTATTTAATTTGATTAAATTCACAAAACGTCCGCTCAGAATATGATTCAAACTTGGAACAGATTTCATTTTCGAAATCGCGTCGTGTCTTCCGGAGATTGGAAAATCATTCCGTTTTTATGTCATCCTAGTACTTCACCTTTCAAGAAATGACACTGAAATCTTCAAAATGTTGATTATTAAATGAGAAATAAAACAAATGGAAGATGTTCAACCAGTCTATTCTGTGAACATCACTTAGCTACTTCACTTGCGGGCATGTATATACATAAAATATGTACATACTAATTAGCCGTTGAACTAAGAAGCAAACGCGTAGTATAATAGCATAATCAGCCTTTTAACGTTCCCACAGGTCTCCTCTCTAGGAGCGGGAATGGGCCGTAATCCACCACGCGGGCCCAGTGTGGGTTGGTGAATGTCACATGTCTTCAAATTTTTGGCTCTAGGACATGCCGGTTTCCTCACGATGTTTTCCTTCACCGTTTTGAGAGCAGTGGTGATGAAATTAATTACACAAACTAATGCGCCTGGCTGGGTTTGTCCACTCATTTCATCATAGTATTAATTAGAAGTAAAATTATAACACGTAATTTGAGTCACTACTAAATACTTTCGAGATACGTAAACATTCTATAAACAAAGATATATCATATTAAGATGAAACCGGGAGACAAAAGCCGCGCTTATCTCGCTGCACGCTTAATTGGTATAAATGAAGTTTTAGCTAGGTACTCATGAGACTCGAATGAACCGTATCTAGGTACTATTTCGTGTAATAATATGGAAATTTAATAAAGGTGGCAATGGTTTAACAAGCGACATTAGGTATTTTAATAAATCTTCTATATACAACAAAGACGGGTTTGTTACAATACTTATAATAACTCGAGATCTGGACCAATTTTCTTGGTTTCTGATTCGTTGGATTTGTCTCCGCCATGGCATAGAACGGTAATCTCGTGCATAATGACATATAAATGACAGACGTACTGTTTTGTCTGTGGTGTGATCAGAGACTCGTGGTAGTCGTTTCCGGTTATGAAATTGTTTTTAGTTTTAATTGAAACGTTATTTTCTTTTAAAAATAAAATAAAATAACCTTTATTCCGGACAAATTACGTCCATAGTGGGTTAGTATCAAAAATCTTATGACTATGTTTTAAGCTTATTCATTTAATTTTTTGTGCGTCATCTATGGCGGAATACACGACTTTTCTTTCTTTCTTTATTATGTATGCGGTTATCTGCTGAAGTTTTGACAGTTCTTTTGCTCATAGCTCGGTTATCAAAAAGTATTACGAGGCCATTGACCAAGCAATGATCGACCATTATGTATTTAGCAGATTACGAACTTTTAGCAAAATGACAATGGGATCGTGTTGGCAAGACTGAAAATAAAAATAGCAGACTTGGGGCCTTGGTCTAAAGATTTCCTCCTCTCGTTGTTTTTGTACTCATTGAGCCGCGAGGGCTTAGTGATATTTATTTTGTTACTAGGTCGTAAATAACATTGTTACACGTGAATCTTTTTTGGCCTTTATAAACTAGATGAGGCCGGTGTTTCCTAGCTGACTACCGTGAGAAGAAACACCGAAACAAACTCAGAGGTCAAAGTCTCTTTTGAAGTCCATACAATCCGTAGGTACTGGTCAAATCATATGAGAGCCATGTAGGTTGGTGTCTGAAGTGGTGTTTTGAGGAAAGTACCATACAGATTTGAGTTCACCTGTCGATACATTGCAAGCATTTGCTTTGTTATTATGTAGCTCAAACTTAGACTTTAAGGAGCTCAACGATTTGACGAACAATACTAAAGGACATTTTGTTAGGCCACATAAAGAACTCAAACCGCCAGAATAACATGAAATGAACCGTTAATATAGCGATCTTTTTTTTGGATGGGAATTCATCAAATTACATCTCCCGCTCTGGACGGAGCGGAAGGGAGTGTCAGACTCTTACTGACTAAAACCCACCCGTGTTCCTCCAAGTGCTCTTTGCGTTCCAGGGCGCGGTGACTCTTTCGAACAAATACCGCAGTCCTGGCTATGGCTAGGCATGTTTATATATTGCTAATCTTTCACAGTTGTAATGTGTACCCCAAACTGACAACTGTTATTTAGTAAATTCGTCTAACAATTTGTGAGATAGCTTTGGGCTGCTTGTCAGACCTGAGCGTTAAATTAATGTTCTCACTTATTTTTCCATATTTTAACCCAGTATCTATTTTTTGTAGGTCAGAGGGTAGACGCTCCATTTAAAATACTGGTATTCAGCTGCATTTAGGCAGACTGAAAGCAAAAACCATCATAGCTACGGAAAGGCTAGGCAAATGATGACGAATAAAATTATTCTGTGGTAATATAATATATAAAGCTGAAGGGTTTGTTTGTTTGCTTGACTGCGCTAATCTCAGGAACTTTTGGTGTGATTTGAAAAAATTTTTAAGTGTTAGGTAGCCCATGTATCGAGAAAGGCTATATGCTATATACAATTGCTAAGACCAATAGAAGCGGAACACCAATGAAGAAGAATGTTTCAAAATCGGCGGGTTAGTAACTATTAACTATTACACGCGGACAAAATCGCGTGTAGAAACTTGTAATTTATAATATTGTTTTAGTATCCATTATTGTGGTGTTGGCTATGTTATGTCATTTTGATAGAGAGTGTTTAAGTTTGAACTATTAATTAAATGAGTTACATTATAATTGCATATATCATAGCGCTATGTAGAGATAATTAATGATTGTGTGTCCATAACTTGTATCTATGCAAATAATTATCATATTATGAAGATCATTACTGTGTATAATAAAATTATTATGTATATTCACTGGCTTTAATAAGTTACAGTCAATTTGAACATCAGTGGATGCTTTACGGATTTTTTTGTTATTCTTTGCTCTGGCATAAACATTCTTCCCACATACCGAGTTTTCCTCCGTGCCTCGGAAAACACGCTAAACCGTTGGTCCCGGCTGCCATTTGTAGATCTTTGGCAGTCGTAATGGGTTGTCAGAAACCAGTAATTCCGTCTCCAGTCTTGCCAAGAAGTACCGTCTTAGCCAGTTAATGGGTTGTGGAGGTCTGTAAAGCAGCTGCTCACGTAAAATACTAGTATTCAGCTAAATCCAGTTTGACTGGAGCTGACCCTAATATAGTTGGGAAAAAGCTAGGCAGATGATTAAATAATGTTGCCACTGATATGCAGTTGAGTGCACCTATACGATATTTGGCAAAAACGCATGGATTAGATACATGGACGATTCTATCCATAATAATATTGGTTGTAACGTACTTCGGGGTATAAATGGATACTATAGATTTAGCACATGTTTCTGACATCTCTCCTAATCGTCGGGATTTTACTAGAACTAAATTCTTAAACTAAATTGAACAAAAAACGAACTGAGCAATGTACATAATTATATTGAGTTGTTCAGTAAAAAATAAAATTATATATATTTATATTTGCGTAGAGAGGAATAATGATTTTATACAGTTATAGACTGATTTTTAATAGAAAAATAAGTTTTATTTAAGGAATGAATATGGTGGTTTAACACCGTTGCCCACACTGGGAACTTCTCCCGTGTCGTGGGTGCTTATAAACATACAATCTCATATACACCAACAGCCAGACCGGGAAAAACTATCTGTAGGCCATACAAATATTTGTTCCGTGCGGGAATCGAACCCACGCCACGTACCGCAGCAGCAATCCCTCTCCCACTGCACCAACCGTGTCGTCTAATATGAAATATTATTAATATTATAAAGACGAAAGATTTATATTTTTGTATGTAACGAATAAACTCAAAAACTACTAGACCGATTTCAAAAATTATTTTACCATTAGAAAGCTACAATTACCCTGAGTAAGATAGGCTACATTTTATTCCCGTATTCCCACGGGAACGGGAACTATGCGGGTGAAACCGCGGGGCGCTGCTAGTATGAAATATGTCGAACGGTCATATTGAAATACGAATAAGATGTTATATAAATTAACTAGCCTCTGCCCGCGACTTCGTCCGCGTGGAATAGTTACTTCACCCCCGATTTTGAAACTCTCAGCCCGATCGGTTTAAAATTGACAAAGTTTCATACAAACTTTCATCCCCTATTTTATCCCCTTGGGGGTAGAATTAATCAAAATCCTTTCTTAGCGGATGCCTACGCCATAACATCTACCTGCATGCCAAATTTCAGCCCGATCCGTTCAGTGGTTTGGGCTGTGCGTTGACAGATCACTATGTCAGTCTGTCAGTCACTTTTGAGTTATATATATTTAGATAGATGAATAATCTTTTTACCAGCTGGAAAATATGTAGATACCATTGCATAGTGATTTCATCGTACTATAACCACAGTAATCCGACCTCAACTTGCATCCAGTACCACAGATACCGCGCACAAACTAAACGACTAGAGATTGCAATAGAGAGGATCTCATTAAAACTAGTCGAGCTTCAATATAATGATGAGGTTCGGTTTCATTGAGTACTGCAGCTTTGGAAGCCCAACTTTTGTCTGCAGCCGGTTGCTGTTAGAATAAATGTCGCAAAGAGCGTTTGGATATGGGTCTGTTTTCTAACGTGTAATTTTTTACTTTTATTTAATTTTTCCCTATTTTATTTTCTTTGTTTTTTTTTTTTATTTGTGCCTGTACTAATATATGCTAAGCTGAAGAGTTTATTTGTTTGCTTGAATGCGCTAATCTTAGGAACTCAGCTTATTTCAGGAATTACTGGTCCGATTTGAATGTTTTTTTTTTTTCATTGGCTCCGTTTTTGCAACATTTTTAATTGATGTTCTATGGTTGTAGCATATAAAGCCTTCCTCGATAAATGGGCTATCTAACACTGAAAGATTTTTTCAATTCAAACTAGTAGTTCCTGAGATTGGCGAATTCATTCAAACAAATACTTCGGCTTTACAACTCTACATATATTCGCAGGCCTTTCATTATACCTAAAAATTGCAATTACATAAATCACCACAACCACATCCACATTGCCTTATCATGCAACAGGCTCTAATTTATATCCAAAATTATAATCTATACTAATATTATAAAGCTGAAGAGTTTGTTTGTTTGTTTGTTTGAACGCGCTAATCTCAGGAACTACTGGTCCGAAATGAAAAATTCTTTTTCGGTTGAATAGACCATTTATCGAGGAAGGCTTTAGGCTATATATCATCACGCTTAAGCCAATAGGAGCGGAGCAGCGATAAAGAATGTTTTAAAATCGGGGATTCCACGGGGACGAAGTCGCGGACAGCAGCTAGTATACTATAAAGTGTATTAATTAATTAATAACTACTGACAATGCCAAACAATACATGAACATTTTCAACATTTAATAACAACAAAAACGTATAACAACGGGCATAATGAGCTGAAACAACAATGGTACAATTAATGATGATTATTTTAATAATTATCAACCCGGATCGAAGGACCGGTGATTGATATCTGTTATAATTGAATTGGTCTGCGTTTAATTTGTTTGATTAATTTCATTAGTAATATTGAGATATTTGTGATAAATTTTCGTGCTCATCACAGACGGTACAGTCCACCAAGAACCAGTATAACATAGTAAAATGACAAAAATAAAACTTTAATTTCGGAAGTCGGTGTTCAAAACACGAAGAAACAACCAAAAACACCGAGTTCCGGAATTAAAGTTATTTTATACCTTTTGTGTTTTTCATTTTACATTGACAACTGAATAAGAACATCATCAATTTAGATAAAGCCACGCATTATTGGCGATAACTCAAATACTCGTCATCAGATTTCAATCATATTTAAATGAGAGAGACCACACGACAAGCACCAACTTTCGAAAATAAAACGAATCATCAAATCGGGACACCCATTACAAAGTTATGAGGTAACACACACAAAAAAAAATGCAATCGGCTTGAGAACCTTTCCTTTTTTGGAAGTCGGTTAAAAACAAACAAAAAAAACTGATGATTGTAAAAAAATGGTTAAGATCGTTCCAGTAGTTTCGGAGGTTATTTGGCACAAACAAACAAAAAAATATCTTACCTCTTTGTAGTATTAGTACAGAAAAAACCAGGAACCCTGTTACAGCACTATCAATCGGGTCACATTTTGATTTGAAAACTTCTCAAACTCACACAATGAAGGTCATCAAAATCGATCCAGCAGTGTAAGAAAAGTTGAGTGACATGAATTTAATGACACACGAACAGAAGAATTTAAATAAGCTTAGTCTGCATGTAGATAGATACACTTTTGTATACAGCTCTTCTACAATAGCAAATATCTAGATTTATGTATATTACTAGTTTATCGAAAACAATACAACAGATTGATATAGCCCATTGCGGATGACTGTGAGCACTGAATTGCACTGGAACGATTAGTTTCGACGCGGACGTATTTTTATTTAACAACTAGGTGTATTTGCGGCAGCACTGTTATTTTACGAGAACCGATAACGTTATTGGAACTAATTTAATCCATATTTTACTGGTTATAATAATTTCGCATTTGTTTTCATACTTACTTTTGATTCGGCTTCGCTTGCCTTAATATAGGTACATTATTTTTTGACGTAAAAACGTCTAATAAATCGATTAACGTCGGCTGCATGCACGTAAAAGGATGACTCCTTGTAACGTTACGCTCATTGTAATGTTACGATCGGAGCGAGAACGCTGCACGAGTGAGCGAGAGGCACGATCATTTCATCAATGTTTTGCTATGACGTTGTCACGTTGGACCAACTTTACAGACATCCAATTTTTTTTTTGAGCACATCTATGGGCATTGGTTTGCGTACGAGACAGTTGAAAATTATCCTGCTGAAACTTATCAGAAAAACACCAGGTAAAACAGGATACATCCAGCGGTTACTGGTTAATAAAAACGAAACTTTGATGGGAATTTTCACGTTATTAAAATATTGTTTACTGATGCAAACAATATTTTAATAACGTTATGAAGACTCCCATTTTTTTTTTTTTGTTAATTAGTGGATGCCATTAAGTGAAGCTCCCAGTAAAACTTTAGTTTTTAGTCACCCTTGCATTTCTATCCACCCCTATTTACGATGTCCTGTGTCCTATACCAGATCATCGTATATACTCGTGTGCCAAATCTATATACATAAAAGCGAAATACCACTCTGTGATTAATTACGAAATCTCAGAAACTATAACACCTATGAACTTAAAATTTGGCTGGTAGGTGTCTATAGGGTGTAGACTTCCGCTTAGGATGCGGATTTGGTGGAAATTGTTTGTTTAGGGTCAGTGCCTGCTAGGGTTGCGGAATTTGTTCGGAAGAGTCGCCGCGGCCCTGGAACGCAAAGGGCACTGGAAGGATCACGGGTGGAATAAGAGTCTGACACTCCCTTCAGCTCCGCCCAGAGCGGGAGAAATCATTTGATGATTTCCCTCCAGAAAAAAAAGTGCTAGTAACATATAAATCCGTGCCGCCGTTTAGGCGTATACTATATCCAAACATAAATACGTAGTGGTTTTTGTTTTATTCATGGGTAGTGTAAATATCACTGCAGTGGGATAGAAGAAAAGTATAGATACCTGTTAGTTAAATTATCGCAACATGAAATCCGATTGTGTTTTGTAATTTATTTAAGTATTGTCGATGAAAGGGGACGGGTGTCTTATGTATGTGAGTTTTCATGCTTGTGAACGCACCCACGATAGATGAGTAAACTCTAATCCTAGTGTGGGGCAACGATTTGTAAAAAAGGGCAATTTTCGTTTAGCGGCGGGTCGAGAATGGGAAATTCAGATTTGCCCATATTTCAGAACATACGATAGCCATGATCACTATTAAGGCATAAAAAAATTTAATGCATTATTTATACGAAGGAAATAGTTGCTTTGATTGAAAAAAAAATATGCATCTAGACATGCGGTAGTTTTTCCAGCCAAGTTCAAAGACAAAGGAAGTAGCGACGCAGCAAACTTTTAGAACTACTTTAGCCCCTTCACAACTCGAAACCTATATAATTATATGAAATTGGGCACATTTATTAAAGCTTCTCAGGTTGTCTAGAATCTTAAATGTAATAAACGTAACTAAAATAGATATTTATATATTGGAAACCGGCATTCTATGTCTAACAACCCAAATCCAGATAACCTAGAAACCGGGAATTCCTAAGGATTGAATTTTATTTTTTCGATTTTGTTAAGTAAAACTTGGCGCTTTTTAAAATTATAAGAGATATTTGTCGAGTTTTGAGCCTTAATAAAATGTATGTAACTTCAGTATTATCTACAGAACTTTACACCAATTTAGATCTCAATTATGTTTTCGCTGAAGGCGACAATCACGCGTATTATTAACATTGAACTTAGCTCCCATTTCACATTTATATTTTTGATGGATTTTTTTTACCCCACTGAACACACAACAATGAAATTTTCGCTGTATGAGATTCATTATAACATCTGTTCCACGCAAAGATTTCAATTAAAACATATTTCACATGTTGATATAAAAATAAATTAATATTGAGGCGTTCGTTGGTATTTTTAATTGAGTTTCAGATGCATTGTCACTCATATGTCACTCGTCGTGCAATAAGGTCGTACCTGAGAGGTAGCACCATTTTTCTTTTATTAATGAAAATCATCTTAATGACTTCTTCCGCTAAGGGAATGTCAGACTCTTATTCACTGTAACCCACCTCTGTTGCTCCTTATACCTTTGCGTCCCAGGGCCGCAGTGACTCTTTCGAACTAATTCCACAACCGTTGCAGGCACTGACCTTACCCCGTCTACTTTGCTGACATCTCTATGAGGCGAACGATGAACACGACGTGCCGTTGACCCGGGCCTCATTTTTATCGGTCGGCGAGCCACCCATAGCCCGCCATCCGCAGGCCCGAAGAAAAAAAAAAGCTCCTGCAAGTCAGGCTATCAAATTAAAATTAAAATCTCTTAAAACCATTAAAATTCAATTCTGCAAACTCAGCGTAGAGAATATAAAAAATATGTGATTTTTTTTAAATGAATATTCATTTCGTCAATTTTGTCGTCGCATATTAAAATTTGAAAATATTATACCGTAATTCATCACGGGTATTTACGAGTGTCAATTTGAACAGAAATATGGCGGCGTTCGTATTAAACTATGGGCCTGTCATCGCCTTTAATAAGTGCCTATTATCAAAGAATACGATATAAACGAGAATTAAAAACGATAGTGATGTATCGTGAATAATTTAAGTTTTTCTTGCCACTACAATCCGACTAGAGGATTACTGTACTGTTGTTTTAAATTTTGAATTGCTTAACTATCCTTACTTATTTGTAATATTAAAAACGCAACAGCATGTATGTATGGATGTTTGTTATACTTCCACGGAAAAACTACTGAATGGATCTTGAAGAAATTTGGCACAGAGGTAGATAGCACATAAAACACCAATTTATCCCAGGAGTCCCCTATGTTCCCTTGGGATATATTTCGCAATACATGCGCGGAGAGAGCCGCGGGCGGCAGCTAGTTCTAAAATACGATGAACATAGAAATGAGATCAGAAATAAACCAAATAGAATGAGTATGCAAATACACAAACCCTTGGAACAAAAATAGATTATTTAATCAGGCTTTTTCATTACAAATTCATGACCTTTTTAACCTTTTCACGATATGTTTACACAGATCACAACTAAACCTTCACTACCTACCAACTCGTGAAACCTTCTTACCTAAAAGGGTTAGTAGATATTTCCCTTTATCCAAAAAAGAGGACTTTGCCTATAGTCTGGTGATTCCCCCCTATTACAATAGAATAGAAGAGAAAACATATATTGGACACAGGCACAACACAACAGCAACAAATTACAAACTAAAAAAATAACAATAATAAAATATTACTCTCATTAGTCTCCAGAGTCAATACTCACTAATAAGTTCTTATGGAGATGCATGGAAAAGTAAATGTATAGTTTCCTTTTTAATGCTATGTTAAAGATATAATGTCAATCCAAGATTAATTCTATTTTTAAACCATAATAAAGAGTTCGATTTTATCAATATTATAAGCGGCCAGTCCCTTTGTCGCCCAAATACTCACGATAATGTAGCATTCTAATGGTGATTTTGAATTGAGCGTTGAGAATTTTGAAAGTGGTCCAGTAACATTTTTTTTTTCAATGTATTCGTCACAAACATAGAAAAATAAAAATCACAGTACATGAACACAGAAAGTCCGATACACATAACTTAAAAACAGTAGATACTAGTACAATAAACTTTTTCCAAAACTCTAAATTATTTAATTTAATTAAAAAGAACAAATAATACATAATACTGGTTCAGCCTCAAATTATTTTTAAATTCTGTACGACATACAATAGCTTATTGCTCGTATTGTATATTATATTTCACGAACGATATAATAGCGACTGAGTCAACAATACTCCGCTGCAAGTTAATGAAAAATGATATTCATGCAACTGGCGGTATAATCCCTTAATTTTAATACTTTTTGGTGCAATAAATTTCACGGCTGGCAATATTTTCCGAGCCGTGACGGGAAGGCTCAGTAGTCGTTTTAATAATGCTGCAATGGCAGGTGATGCCAAGGAGAGAGATTTTATGGTAAAATGATACTTAATTATGGCCCTTTTCGGAAATACACACATGAAACATACACTAGTTGTTGTGTTGCGTTTTAACGGTGACTAGAAGCGCCTCGCTGTTTCACCCGTGTAGTTCCCGTTCCTGTGTGAATACAGGGATAAACTAGCTTAGGTTAATGATTGATTTTGTAGCTTTCTCATCATCTGCCTAGCCTTTTCCCAACTACATTGGGGTCGGCTCCCAGTCAAGCCAGATTCAGCTGAATACCAGTATTTTACGTAAAGCGGCTGCCTACCAGACCTCCACAACCCATTAACTGGGGAACACGGTACTTCTTGGCAAGACTGGTGTCAGATTTTCTGGCTTCTGACAATCCGTAAAAACTGCCAAAGATCTCCAAATGACAGCCGGGACCAAAGGCTTAACGTGCTTTCCGAGGCACGGAGAAGTCTCGTTATGTTAAGATGGTCACCCATCCACAGACCAACCTCGACAAGCGTTGCTTAACCTAGAAGATCGACCCGTGCGGCTGTTATAATTTAGCCACTAGCTCCTCCACGAGATTTTGTAGCTTTCTATTGGTGAAAAAATGGTTGAAATCGGTCTAGTAGTTTCGGAGCTTAATCGATATGAACAAAAAAATCTTTCCTCTTTATATTATTAGTAAAGATTACTTAAATTATGCCGTTCCTGTGTTAATACGGAGATAAAATATATCCTCTGTTAATTGCTAATAATATAGCTTGCCATTGGTGAAAAAATGGTTTAAATCGGTCCAGTAGTTTCGGAGCTTATTCGGTATAAACAAAAAAAGATTTCCTCTTTATATTACATATTAGTAAATATTACTTAAATTATGCTTTTCTATGATAGGTGCCAAATAAATTTGCGGTCATTAATAAGTTAATTACCGCAGATTTATTTGGCTGCTACATTTATTGGCATTCTTAACTTGAAAAACGGAAATAAAGACAAAAAGCTGTCTTGAATGTTTCGGATTCTGTTCAAAGAGTCACTGCGGCCCTGGAACCCAAAGGACATTAGGAGGAACACGAGTGAGTTTTAGTCAGTAAGAGTCTGACACTCCCTTCAGAACCGCCCAGAGCGGGAGAAGTCATTTGATGATTTCTCATCCAGAAAAAAAAACTGTCCTGAATCAGCATCTATCGTGACCCTTTACATTTTATAGTCATGAAAAATGAATCATTATTTGATTTCCGGGTAACCTATGAAAAAATATCAGAGGAAGGTCAATGTCCATTTTGCAAATACATATATCTGGTACCTACCATAATATTTTGCAACAGTCAACTAAAATTGCCAGTCTGAACAAATATGAATTAAATACTAATTAGTCAGAAAACAAAACTTTCAACCAATAATTAATGAAAAATACGTAACTACTTATCTCCCGAAAACTAGACCACAAGCTGTCAAAAAAACTAGCTCATTTAATGGCAGCCCTGACGGTTATTCTTGGGCTACACTAATTCTGTAAGTCAGGGGTTTTTATTAATTACTTTATCCTTTTTCAATTATGTTTTAACTGGCGTGTTGAATTGCACAAAGTGACCATAGATGGTCTATCTAATGGAAACAATAACACTTCTGAAACTAGACTAGACACAAGCTGTCAAATTAAAAACAGGACAATAAAAAATCGATTTCTAAAAAAAAAACTCCCCCGCTCTCCAGTGTATTAATTAGGTGTGGTTAGACGCCCCCACTCCCACCGAACCTCACCGTGTGCTATAAATGGCACTTATTAAATTTTCATTACATTTCACCCCTCGCGGCTAGTTTGGGGAAGGTAAACTTTGTTGCGTATGTTTTACTTGTAGATTACGTAAAATTACTGTAAAAGAGTTTTCGATATTAAATTTATTTATAACATTTGGGATAACAAACAGTACTATATTAAGCATAAATAATGTTGTCTTAAAAATAAACTAACCACAGATACTGTAATCTATAATACAAACAAGCTGTTCAACATGGAACACTTAATACAAATAAAAATGAAGATGACAATATTCTATACAATGTGTAATAAAAAGTTTGTCACCTGTGATGTAACATACAGATCTCTAACCTATTAATAATGAAAACAACTTTGTGTTATCACATGGAGCCCACTGCCGATCCTTCAGAATTATAATTGTATTAATTTTAAATTTAGATATACTTAACTAATATGCATATTGCACCAAAACGACCGAAACGACTGTTAGAGAAGGCCTTGTTGCATTAAGTCCACCCATGTACCACTGTTTTATATAAAGTTTAAATAAATAAATAAATTAAATAGAATAGGATAGGATAGAATAGAATAGGATAGAATAGAATAGGATAGAATAGAACACATTTATTTAGCATGGAACAAACATACAAAGTAACAGAAATAATAGTAGGTACAGAATTGTGTTGAGCGTACCCATACCGAACGGGTTACCATCTCAGCATTTGCTGGGCGTCAGACAGCCAGCGCTGGTTTTCAGTTGGCACCCCGCAGTGACACACATCTAATACATCTAAACAAGATACTTAATTAAATACACACACTATAGATGGTGTTATGTTAGTAACACTGTTTTTAAAATTCGTAAATAAATAAATAAACACTAAAGACTGAGATTCTCGAATAATCAATCTGGGTAGACTTTTCCCTGGCTGTGTCAGTATACAGTGGCACATGGAGTATCAGCCTATCTGACCTTCACAACTCAGTAACTGTGTAATAAATACAATACTCCTTGGTAGGATTGCCGTGTTTTCTGGCTTCTTACTATTCGAAAGCGAAAGAAAACTCGAAATTATTTTTTATAGCTAACTGTGGCCGACGCCCAAGGCGTCTCTTTCTGTTGCGGTGGCTGGAGCGTGTGGTTTCCCTCTCCCGTACGCGGTTCGCCTCCTCCTTCGCTAGCATTACTGCTTCGCAGAAGGAGGCGGCCGCTTCCCATGTATCCTTGCTCCGGACCATGGTTTGATCCAGGGCCGGACGGAAGAGGTCGCCGCCGCCGATCGCCTCGACGAGGACATGTATGCTCCACCGTGTCCTTCGGACGATCCTTAAAGTGTTGACACCCGGACGTGTCGTCCCGCTGGATCCTCTACCTGGTACCTCCCGAAATAGCCGTGTCTGGTGAGCACCTGCGTCAACCACTCCTCAAAGAGGGAACTTATCGCCGCAATGGTGGCGTGTCCAGTTCAATCAAACCTTGAATTATAATTGGATCATTGGATAGGAAAGGTTGCAATTGGATTAACACCTATAGAATTTGAGCGAAAAGTTGTCTTTAATATCCAGTATTGATCGCTCGACGGTTCGCGTCACGGATTAGAACAATTTCTATGGAACCGCCTTGTTGTTTTGTCTTACCGCACCTCGTTTTGCGGGCCTTTGCTTAGATAATCCTTTTGATGGAAACCTCCTCCACACCATTCAACTCGACTCAATCCAATTATCGTAGCATAACGCTAGTAATCTTGAAACTATATTTATTTAAATCTTATTGGGATATTTTTGATGTATGCTTACAAAGATATGAATTACGTAGGTAATTCAAAATAACGGCTCCGCGAACTCCGAGTTTGAAATTATGGAAATAGATTTAGTTTCTCGTAAAACAACATTTTCACTAGATTACTTGTCTTTTACGACCTAATATATTATTTAGTGTGAATTGATCCAACAGTTTTGTCAGAAACAAACATAATACAGCAACACAACCACTTTCGGCGAGTTTTTTCTGATCAATAGGAAATTTTCATATATCGAGTTGTTATAAGAATCTCGTTTACATTGTATTTCATAATAATTCAGGAACCCGCAACCGTTTCAAGTGTGTGTATAGACGCTATAGATTCGCAGCGGTAATGTTTTTGAGAGCGCCGGGAGTATGACACTTTGATACGTGGGAATGCTGAAAATGACAGGTTAAGCAACTCTCGTCTCGGGGATGCTATTTTCAGTAAATTATTATACTTTCAATTTGATTTTCCCTCAATCTGACGACACGGTTGGCGCAGTGGTTGAGCGTTCAGCTGCTACGCTACGTGTCGCGGGTTCAATCCCCGCACGGAACAAATGTTTGTATGGCCTACAGATAATTCCAGGTCTGGGTGTCTTGTGTGTAAGAGTTTACACGTTTGTGAACGCACCCACGATATAGGAGTAAATCCTAGTGTGGGGCAAAGTTTTAAAAAAAATCCAGAGGAGGTAATGATATTACTGTAATGAAACACCAACCTTTATAGTCCTTGTTCACACACTCTGGTTAGTCCTAGTGTAGGTAGAAGCTAATTTAAATTTAATTGTTATTTCATACCATACCCGCGAAAATATTCGTAACGTTCTGAAACTACGTCCAAATTTCAGCCATGTTCATGAATTTTTAACACAACAATATCACGCGAAGTCTATCTAGCTTGCTACCTTAGAGCAGTGGTGGCCGAGTGGTAACGACCCCGACTTACGAATTGTATATCGCAGGTTCAAACCCAGCCAGGCGCATTATCTTCATCACTACTGCTCTCAAAACGGCGAAGGAAAACATCGTGAGGAAACCGGCATGTCCTAGAATAAAAAATTCGAAGACATGTGACATTCACCAACCCGCACTGGGCTCGCGCGGTGGATTACGGCCCAATCCCTCTCCTAGAGAGGAGGCCTGTGTCCCAGCAGTGGGAACGAAAAATGCTGATATTGCTAATGCTATCAATAATATCAAAAAAGGAAACGTATCCATCCTAGATTTCATTCTGTAGATACTTGTTTGATTTTTGTGAAATTGACCGTTAACGGTCTCAATTTCTTTTCCTACATCTATAACAATAAATCTTCCCGCGAACATTTAAAAGTCAACACTTATTGTATGTACAGCATGTATCTAGTTGTATGCGGTTTAATTCTGCGCCAGAGCTCAGGGCAACGACATAAATCTCTCTAAACAACAATATACTGCTCCGCTGCATCCAATGCTGACGATTTATCGCTGAAAAAATATATTAGGAAACTTCACTTTGTGCTGTAATGATAGAACAGGCTTCTTATCAGTTACTGGGATTAATTGCTCTGAACGTAAATAGAGAATTGTAATAGGGAGGAGCTCGTGGCCAACATTACAACAGCCGCACGGGTCGATCTTCTAGGTTAAGCAACGCTTGCCGAGGTTGGTCTGTGGATGGGTGACTTCTTAAAAAAACGAGACTTCTCCGTGCCTCGGAAAGCACGTTAAGCCGTTGGTCCCGGCTGTCATTTGGAGATCTTTGGCAGTCGTTACGGATTGTCATAAGCCAGAAAATCTGACACCAGTCTGCCAAGAAGTACCGTGTTCCCCAGTTAATGGGTTGTGGAGGTCTGGTAGGCAGCCGCTTCACGTAAAATACTGGTATTCAGCTGAATCCGGCTTGACTGGGAGCCGACCCCAATGTAGTTGGGAAAAGGCTAGGCAGATGTAAATAGAGAATTGTAGAATTATAAGTTATGGCAAAGTGGCTTCTTCCTGTGGCTTCACTCTCATTACGTATTCCACACTAGTCGTGCGTTTGCGAGTAAACATGACTTGAGGTGTCTATCTGTATATAAAAAATAGCAGCGCCCAGCGGTTTCACCCGCGTAGTTCCCGTTCCCGTGGGAATACGGGGATAAAATATAGCCTATGTTACTCAAGGTGAATGTAACTTTCTAATGGTAAAAGAATTTTTGAAATTGGTCCAGTAGTTTTTGAGTTTATTCGTTACATACAAAAATACAAATCTTTCCTCTTTATAATATTAGTAAAGATGGGTTATGGCTGTGTACGTAATGTTCATAATTTCAACCATCCTAGCTGCAGATGTACTTGAACTGTCGTTCGATTGGCCGCATTCATTCGTTCCCGGCACTGGTTCACTCAGTCATAATTATGGTGTTTTATTCGTATCATTGGATTGCTCTTGGGAAGCCCTTTCCAACCGTATTTAATCTACGTCTTTTTTACGCGTATAGGCCGACATTATATATTTTGTATTATATTTTTTAATTTTTAATTCTTTATTGTACATCAAAACCACTTATATTATACTAGCAGCGCCCAGCGGTTTTACTCACGTAGTTCACGTTCCCGTGGGAATATGGGGATAAAATATAGCTTATGTTACTCAGAGTGAATGTAGCTTTCGAATGGTGAAAGAATTTTTAAAATCGGTCCAGTAGTTTTTTAGGCTATTCATTACAAACAGACAAACAAAGTTTTCCTCTTTATAATATTAGTGTAGACAAGGCATAATGAAGGGCATGTACAAAGGCGAGCCGAACTCAAAGTTAAGTTTTCTCCCAGCAAACCTTTGAGTGATAGAGAGAGATCAGTATAGAGGGTAGGATCCAGTGTATAAATAATATAGATCAACAATACATAAATATCAATATATAAAACGACACCTCACGCCATCTATAGGATTGTGTGCACAACACTGCGCCGCCCAGATAGATCATGACACATACGAGATCACTCATCAATAAGACGATAACATAGAAACAGTACCTGCAGATTACTAGCGACATCTAGCATACGACCTATGAAATGTCCGTGACGTCAACGAAAGTTACATCCACATGCAGGCATGAGATAGTGAAGACACACACTAATCTGTCAAACCGCCTATATAAACGGACACCATGGAGGAACTAAGAAACCACCCGATACACGCCCTCCCAGATCAGCAAGATCCGCCGACCGCGGCATACCCTTGTCGAGCCCGATGACCCCATCACCCTGACCCAAGAGAGTAGTAGGGAAACCAGCACTCTTAGGAAAAACAAACCCAGAACGCGTTCCGTATTCCGACCTCGCCGACGAGGTCCATCGCGACGCCCCCGTCAAAACCCTCCCCGACTTTTGCCTAACGAGCCAGCCCGCGCTGCTGAGCCATTAGCGTTAAATCCCCTAAATAATATCAATCAGACCCAGCCTGTCCCTTGCTGCCCCCCCTCAATGACCCCGCTAAGCCGAGGCCCGTGTCCCACAGGGGATGCCCTTAGCGAGCGGCCATTTAGTTTTTAAGTAGTTTTAAGCCCCGGCTGGGGGCCTTAGAATCTAAGGCAACCACGGGATTGCCCGGTTGAGAAGTAACCAGCCTCAATGTGCTGAACTGCGAGTAGTCCATTCAAAAAAAAAAAAAAAAAGGAACTAAGAACACTCGCTACTTAGAAGGCACAGGGGACGATAGCCCCGCAGTCACCACTGTTGTCCTAAGCTTGACCTGAGCGGAGGCCCCGTCGCCCTCAGGAACCGCCGAGCTAGGAGGTTAAAGGGATAGGATAGCCCCGCAGTCCATCCCTAGGACCACTAATAGGTCTCACTTCAGTATAACTTTGTTTGCATAAATCTGTCAAGTGTTTGAAGTATAGTAAATAAACCCCTATCTGTCATCCAACGTTGGTTTTATTCCACCGCCACCATTATAAATACAAATACATTTCACAATGAAATATAATTAATAGATACATATGTACATTTGTATCTATTAATTATATTTCATTGTGAAATGAAATGCTCTTTAATGCTCATTCGTTTTCGTGTTCAGAAGAAATGAACACGAAAAAAACTTATTTTCTTTCTATCACGACTTTTTATCCTTTAGAATGTGCCAAATAATATTATGTGATGCTAAAAATTAAAAATACATATTTTTTTTATTTTGAAATTAAGTAGATTTTTTTTATTTTAATTTTTAAGTTACACTTAGAAAAGTAGAAAAAATACAAATGAAATAGAAATTTAATCTTTTAATTTATAATTTTAACTTTTCGCAATAATCTTCACGCTTTCTGAATTATTTTGAATATTTATTTTCTTCATTGCTTACTTATTTGTCGTGTCCTTTTGGTAACGAAATGAAACACAGTAAACAGATATAATTGAACATGGAGCAATATTTACAATAAATAAAAAGAAAGTTAGGTTGACATATAAGAATGTGTTTCTGTGCTTGAGTACGTGTAATGTGTTAATATACACCCCTAGTTTTTAATTAGTATAAATACTTTAAGGGCTTATTAGAAAAGGTCTTGTTATTATTTAATAATAATATATTGTAATTGTACAGGCTATTGATTTATGAATGAATAAATGACGATTAAAATGGAAAAACACTATGCATAGTATTTTCTAGTAGCAATTGTTATGAATGTTGATTCTATTATGAATTTACCAATTATTAAAAAACTCCGTGGACAATTTTAGGTTTTTATTTTTTTACTTTTGACTACACAAATATGATCAGTAACGGGTACGGACAGAGCCCTGTTTTTTTTTTGTACTAATTTAAAACTAGGGGTGTATACTTAATAGTTACCACTGATAGAAACGAAAAGGCTATTCGGTTAACTGTAACGACAGGTAACCTCCAAAAATCACCAAAGCTCGTTCCATCATCGGACCACAAGACGTATGGTAATGCGCCAACGTTATATGGTGGACATCCCACCCACACGCACAAAACTTTTGCAAACACATTCATTGTGCGTAAGGAAATAAAAACAAAATAATAACCCACACAGTCCTCACATTCACAAAAATTAATTTACTCAAAATATAATAATTTACAAAGTAAGTAGATATTCATGTCAAACATATTAAATAAAAATAAAAATTATTACTTTACAAAGTATAAAATCATGTTACAATAATAAAAGAATCCCTACTAATATATAAATGTGAATGTATGTTTGTTACGCTTTCACGCGAAAACTACTCAACCGATTTCAAAAATTCTTTCACCACTAGAAAGCTACATTTACCCTGAGTAATGGGCTATATTTTATCCCCGTATTCCCACGGAAACGGAAACTACGCGGGTGAAGCCGTGGGGCGTTGCTAGTACTTTATAAAGTAAATATTCATGATTGTCGAAATTGTACAAACAGGATAGCTTTCCGTGGTCTCATGAGTAACTATGATTGACATGTTTAATTTTTTATTTTATTCGTCTGAATTATTATCAAAGCTAAAAGAATACTTGAAGAATTGAGTCTCATTGTAACTAAGAATGAGCCCTATGAACATCGACGAATAATCGAGGAAAGTCCAACAAAAATGACGTACTTAGATCACAATGATGAAACCAGGACACATAAACCAAAAACCCAATAAGCATAGACTTCTCCTTCCAGGCTTAACAACCCCTCCACTCCAAATTCAACCATATCTCTTCAAACTTAAAGTTAAATTTTCTCTGTGGTACAACGGAATCCTAGCCCGTACTTAATTTCTTACTTAACTACACAGATTGTCAAAGGGGACGCTAATTAGAGTTTAACAAGATGCTGTCCGTCCACTGATTACATCCGTCGGTTGAATTAACCAACGTTTTTACTGAAACAATTTACTTTTAACTTTGAACTATGAACAAGTGGAAAAACGCTGCGGACTTGAAACGTTTTCTTGAAGTTTTGAAGTGGGCAGTTGTGTGTGAAAATGTGGAAGAAGTTCTCATTAAATATCATTATTATGATTTTATGATTTTATGGCCGGTTTTCTTTATTCACAGTTCGTAGTCTGCTAAGGGGCTATGGAGAGGCTATTCTAGCGGTTTTTAGGATCCAAGATAGAAATAGAACAGAATAGAAAAACTTTTATTCAGAACGGACACAGCACAACGGTTACAAACACACATTAAAGGAAAAGAAAAGTACAGAATGCGCCGAGCGTGTCCGAACGGAAAGGGTTACCACCTCAGCATTTGCTGGGCGTCAGACACCCAGCGCTGGTTTTCAGTTGGCACCCCGCAGTGACGCACGGACGAGGGTAAATAAAATATAAACTTGAACTAAATATTGATGTTTGTGTCATATATATATACTATAAAACGTAATGAAACAGTTGCCAGATTTGATAAAACTGAAACTTTAACTAGAAGTCGACCCTATTGGGGTCGACTTCTAGTTAAAGTATTTGAGAAAAGGCTAGACAGATGAAGCTAAAAAATACAATCATATTAGGGAATATAATCTTCAGTAAAATTTTACTAAAACACAATGCTAATTCTGAAAATACAGTCGTTAAACTAATCAAAACAAAATGTTTCAAAATTGAACAAAAACTCATGCTTATCCGAAGCTTAAAACTAAAGCTATTTATTTTAATGAAAACGGCTCTTCAGTATCTAGGGACACTAAAACTTTTAGCTTTATAAAACTTGTGACGATATCAAACTAAAATAAACGATACTTTACAGAAGTAATACTGAAGTATGGCGGGATAATATTGGCGTAATTCTCACAAAAAAACCAGATTATCTATACAGTAAATTAACCTGGTCGCGAGATGTGAACAAGGTCAAAACGAGAGCATCTGCTTACCTTTTGCTAACCTTACCCCACCGAACTGCTGCATTCCGGGGAAGTTTTAAATTCGCAGCTTCACGCTGCTGGAACGACCTGCCACCGCCGTTTCGTGCTATAAAAACAGTCGGTACATTTAGTGCTAAGTTCAAGCAACATCTACTACGCATCCAAAAAGAAACGACGTAAACTCACCCAGGGTCTGCACGCAGTTTGTATTGGTGACATTGTTTTATGTTCTCAGCACAACGCTTCCTTGCTACTAAGCACTATAATAACATAGTTCTGTTCAATAAGTTATTGTATTTTTTGCTATCCCCAAACGTTATTTAAGATGCTAAAGTCGATATGGCTTATTGTTTTGTGTTATTTATCTACTTAGTTTGTGTTCTTACCAGTCTTTTATTTTGACAACCGACCATAAATACTCCCACTGCGCCCGCGCGTTCCATCATTTGTCTATGATATCGACAAATGATACTGGAAATGCTCCAGTATCATTTTTGGGCCATTGAGTTAGTCGATTTTTTTTTATTTTTTTGTTGTGTGTGTGTATTTTTTACTTTTTATTTGTTTCATATATTATGTTGTCATGAACACTAAGTTGATATTTATTATTTTATTGGTATTTATTTGTTTCTTTTTAATAAGTATGTATTCCGTGAGTGTATCCGTGGCATCACAGGCCCTATCAGAACACCAGCGCTGTGGTATTTATCATTTAATTAAATATCGCAGCAGATGCTGAGATAGGGACCTTTTTTGGCCTCGCACAGTTTAAATTTTATATTAAGCTTTTAACTATGTTTTTTTTTTATTTGTTTTGTGTGAGTCCTAAATAAACATTTTTTCTTTCTTTCTTCTTTCTCTAAGTATGTTTTACAAACGTTATACAACATGTTACTGTAAAAGCCCGAACTACGGTAAATCCTAAGATTTACCACAAAACCTAAGATTTACTATCTCTTAATGGTGAAAGTCTAAACCATTGTATGATCATGGTTTATTTCGAACTATTACCACCATTCACTTGGTAAATCTTAGGATTTACCTCAATGACATAGTAAATGTTAACATCGCCCCGCAGGCCGTATGTTAAAGTCGTAAATGGAAAACCAAGGCATAGCCAGAGTCCAAGAATCAGTGGAGCGTGCCAATTGAGACGGCGAGAATAAGCTTAGCACGTGGATGGAAAACAATCAGTCGTCAAAGTGGTCAGAAGGTTTGAAATTCATTCAAACCATGAAAAATAAAGCATATCACGACGGAATTAAATGCTTCCCTTATGAAGCAATGTAGTTTCGAATGATAGTTCATTAAAATAAATGATTAACAAGTACCTACTCATTTTTTTGTTCCCGAAACCAACATTTACCAACCGTAACTGGTAAGACCTAACATGTAATACATTCAAATGGTAAAAGCCCGATAAAATCGTTTCTTTTTTATATATTCTTACATTTACCGACTCGTATGGGTAAATCCTAAGATTTACCGGTAAACCCTAAGATTAACCAATATTCGGGCTTTTACAGTAACATACATAATATAACAGCCAGCCAAAAATTACATACGACTAGAACTCTGCAAGGGCTTAGAGGTGCTGTAGGTGCTCACGCCCAGTGCACTTCATGGGTGCTTAAGTGAAGACTTATATTGCACTCAAAGACACAACACTCTCCAAAAAACACATCCAGCACATCTCCATATGTTTTGAATACTAATTCTCTTGCTCTCAATACTTGAAGCTTTAACAAAGTTGTAATACGTAAATGGACTTCATTTTGTAATTTTAAGGACGTGAGCTTGGACATCGGCCATACAGCATCTAAACTCAGTATATACGAGTACTTCAACTCTCACTAATCTGCATGTAACCTAGATACCAAATTGTACGAGTACCTTATGGAGAGAAAATAAGATATTATCATTAAATAAAAAAAGCATTCCAAAAAATAAAAGTGGTAGTCCTGCGGTGTTCGGAGCAGGGTCGAAGCTACCGATGGCTAGGGTTCCAAGGATTGGAACCCCCTCTTGATACGAGCCGTGTCAAGGAGCACGGCCACCTATCCATTTATCCAGCTTTGGTGTATGGTGAACGGAGCTATATTATAATGTACATTTATAGTAGGTATATTAAAATTTCGCCAGTAATGTTTATGTAGGCAAGATTATTACTTACCATCAACAGGCTAAAAACCTGTACTCTGGTCTGCTGCTGTGACATTCCAGGGCAAAAACTAAATAACGCGTTGCCCCATCTGGAAATCAAACTAAAGACAGCTCAACAGTATTGTACGACCACTGGAAATTATTTTATCATCATGAAAGCGAATGACCGAGAACGACGCTGTCTTTAGCTGAATATATATATAGTCATCATTAAAATTTATCATAATTAAATGCGTCCATTCGCAAAGGTAGATTCTTATGGAGAAGAACGGACAAGAAACTCCATAGTTACTCTTTTCAAATAAATATCCAAAGAAACCCTGATTAAAATCTAATGTGAAGGCATACTTACAACGCGAGCCTGCGGATGGCGAGCTATGGGTGGCTCGCCGTACGATAGCAAACAGCCCTGATTCGATAGCGCGAAGTATTCCACGCGCGACTCAAAGAGCCGTCAGCAACGTAGACGGGGCCCCATAGGGTCAGTGCGTTATCACGCACTTGCCCTATGGGGCCCCGTCTTGCGGAATTTATTCGAAAGAGTCACCGCGGCCCTGGAAAGCAAAGGGCACAAGAAGGATCACGGGTGGGTTTTAGTCAGTAAGAGTCTGTCACTCCCTTCCGCTCCGCCCAGAGCGGGAGAAGTCATTTGATGACTTCCCATCCAAAAATAAAAAGGCATACTTATAAATACATCCGGCACACTTCATGCAAAATAGTTTTCAGTAAAATACAATCCAAGATTACCGCAAACTTGGCAAGCGCACTAACGTTCACCTATGAGAACTTGGCAGCTGTCCGTACATAAAAACAAACGTCATTTCTTTGTGAACGCATAGAACCTGAAATGCATTTTAATAGAAACATGCTGTGTCAAACATTGGATAGGTACATTTTGTTACTCTTCTATTGTTGTATTTGTGTAAGGTGCTGTGGTGCAGGCGATTTTTAGAAGTATCACTTTGGAAAGTATCTATTTGATAATCATCAATTAACTGATACATAATTATTTGAATAGTACAATTGTAAGGACTTCAAAAGAAACTTTGACCTCTGAGTTTGTTTCGGTGTTTATTCTCAGGGTACTCAGCTACTAGGAAACACCGGCCTCATCTAGTTTATAACGTCCAAAAAAGATTGACATGTAAAAGTGTTATTTACAACCTACTTACAAAATAAATATCGTTTATCATTTAATATGCCTATTACGGGTATATGTTTCCTTTTATTAAGTACTAGTTGCCCGTCCCGGCTTTGTATGGTTGGGCATTTATTTATTTTTTTGTTGTAGCCTATGTTACTCAAGGATAATGAAACATTGTAATGGTGAAATATTTTTTTAAATCGGTGCTGTCGTTTTTTAGTTTATTAAAAATGGAATAGAATAGAAAAACTTTTATTCACGACAGACACAGCACAACGGTTACAAACACAATTTACAGGAGAAGAAAAGTACAGAATGCGCCGAGCGTGTCCGAACCGAAAGGGTTACCATCTCAGCATTTGCTGGGCGTCAGACACCCAGCGCTGGTTTTCAGTTGGCACCCCGCAGTGACGCACGGACGAGGGTAAATAAAATATATACTTGAACTAAATATTGAGTTTGTGTACTGAATTTATAAATTTACTAGCTGCTGCCTGCGACTTCGTCCCCGTGGAATCCCCGATTTTAAAAACATTATTTATCGCTGCTCCGCTCCTTTTGGGTTAAGCGTGATGATATATAGCCTAAAGCCTTCCTCGATAAATGGTCTATTCAACCCAAAAATATTTTTTGAATTCGAACCAGTAGTTCCTGAGATTAGCGCGTTCAAACAAACAAACAAACTCTTCAGCTTTATAATATTAGTATAGATGATTACGATAAAAATCACGGTTTGAGATGAAATTTATTAAAGCTATTCTTCAAAACCAATATAGGATTTAAGTTCAATTTAATAAGACTTAAAAAAAAAAACTGTAATAATGCCTTGAATTAACTACCAAGCTACTGACACCTAATTGAAAGCTTAGAAGTTGCGCCATGGGCTACGGCGTAGCAGCTACGCCGTAGCACTTACTTTCGTAGCACGTAGCATAAAACAAGACGAACCCACAGTCTCCTTTTTCTACATAGTACTGCTACCGGAAAGTTCTATTTCTTTACGATACACATTGTAAGAAAATAGGTATTTACATGGTAATACTATAAAAAAAAAACTTCTGATAAACTTCTGCAATATGACTCAATATAATACTTGTACATCGTCCCATTTGCACTGCACGGTTAACCACACCTATATCCATCGTTTGCTGAAAATTGAAACGGGATTTTGATACTTAGTTGTAAAGCTATAAGATCGATTATTGTTTGAATGTTTTGTTAGGATGGCATTGCTTTGATGCTCGGTGTACTCGGCAGCACTCGGTGGCACTGCTCGTGAAATTATATTTTATACGAGAGTCCGTAACTGGGTGCTATGGAATGACAAGATATTGATGTAATATAACCTCTGCTATATTGTTTACTGAGTATTTGTGGCTTGTTAGTTAAATAAAGAATATGTTAGAGTTGGTCGGCAAACGTAGCGTAGGACGTCCTCAGGCACGGTGGAGTGACGATTTGCGCAGGCCGGCTGGCAGAAACTGGATGCGAGAAGCCGAAAATAGATCTACGTGGCGTGCAATTGGAGAGGCCTATGTCCAGCAGTGGACTGCAACAGGCCGTTGATGATGATTGAGTTGGTTATTCGAAAGAACAACGTTTAGTCGTCTACTTACTACAAATATAAAATGTTCTTTTGTCATTATAAAGGCAAAGGCAAATTCTTTCATGTATATTCAACTGGATGAAGATTTAATTCAGAATAACACAAAAGCTATCTATATATACTAATATTATAAAGCTGAAGAGTTTGTTTGTTTGAACGCACTAATCTCAGGAACTACTGGTTCGAATTGAAAAAATCTTTTTGGGTTGAATAGACCATTTATCGAGGAAGGCTTTAGGCTACATAACATCACGCTGCGAGTAATAGGAGCGAAGAAAAAATGGAAAATGTGGAAAAAACGGGGATAATTATTCATCTTTGAGGGCTTCCGTTGCGTGCACTGCGAAAACGGTTCAAGATACCAAATAAATATGTAGGAAAGAATTATTCCTCTTAAAATGATCTAAAAAAATGTCCGTGACAGTATATGTCTATCTTTTAAGATTAACTCACTAGAACCGTTTTTATGGTAATAAAATTTGGTCGAAAGGGATGAAAGTTTGCATTAAACTTTGTCAATTTTAAACCGATCGGGCTGGGAGTTTCAAAATCGGGGTTAAAGTAACTATTCCACGCGGACGAAGTCGCGGACAGAAGCTAGTAAGTTATAAAACATTTACTGTGCAAGTACCTATTCCACGTTGCCGAAGCTTTAAAGAGATGTCAGCATAGAAGACGGGCACCGCTAGAGCCAATGCCTGCCAGGGCTGTTCGAATTTTTTCGGGAGAAGGAACACGAATGAGTCAGTAAGAGTCTGACACTCCTTTCCGCTCCACCCAGAGTGAAGGAAGTCATTTGATGATTTGTCAAAGAATAGAATAAAAGAATAGAAAATCTTTTATTCAGGACAGACACAGCACAACGGTTACAAACACAAATTACAGGAGAAGAAAAGTACAGAATGCGCCGAGCGTGTCCGAACCGAAAGGGTTACCACCTCAGCATTTGCTGGGCGTCAGACACCCAGCGCTGGTTTTCAGTTGGCACCCCGCAGTGACGCACGGACGAGGGAAACACGCTGCTGGGACCCGCACTCATCTACTAGTTTGTTAGTAAAACCTGCTAATACCTTGCTTAATTGGATTACCACATTTTTTTACGATCCCATACAGTCTACTGTACCAATAGAACCCTTCATGGTAGTAATAAGACTATCTAAAACTCCTATGTTTAACAGATGTTGGTTCAGAGAGAGGGAGGGAAGGCAATTCACCGTAATTTTCCCTATCATTACTCTGAGGTAATTTAAACACGTCACTCCCACCGCTGACCCGAGGTCGCGATCCCCGGCGATGGAACATCGGGGCGGTACCATCTCCCACCGACGCCAGGGATCGCAGGAACATAGGTGGTGCCAGCTGGTGCCAGCCCGCTTCTGCGGGTTTTAATCAGTAAGAGTCTCACAGAACCCTCCGCCTGCTCCAGGTTGGAGGACACCCATGAGGATTTACCCCGTAAAAGAAAGGAGGGGCAGGGAAGGAATTTTATTTATCACTAGCTTCTGCTCGTGACTTCGTCCGCGTGGAATAGTTACTTTACCCCCGATTTTGAAACTCTCAGTCCGATCGGTTTAAAATTGACAAAGTTTCATTCAAACTTTCATCCCCAATTTTATCCCCTTGGGGGTAGAATTAACCAAAATCCTTTCTTAGCGGATGCCTACGTCATAACATCTATCTGCATGCCAAATTTCAGCTCGATCCGTTCAGTGGTTTGGGCTGTGCGTTGATAGATCACTATGTCAGTCAGTCAGTCCCTTTTGAGTTTTATTTATTTATCATTATTCTGAGATTATTTCTACTTAGGCTGAGATTTTTTTCAGTTAGTCGTGGGTGTGAACTTTGTGTCACCATTTATTCTATCTGTCAATTCTAATTTAAACAGTTGAAATCTCCAATGATGTTGTCTTCCGAAAATAATATTTAAATACAAAATTTGGCTTCAGATATAAATGACAAAATCGTGTTTTTAGAACTAGAGGGAAATATAATAATAGAATTTGTAACATAAATAAACGAGGGAAACACATTGTGATCCCTTTTACATTGTTTTCAAATAACTTTGGTTATAACTCCAAAATGCGAATAGAAAATATGTCACTGAAATTCAGATTGTATTTAATATAGTCATTAAAGAGAAACATACAGAGCTCAACTATTTTGTCATTTATCTATTTATGAGTTGTTATGAAAATCTTGTTTACATTGTATTTCATAATAACATCATTCAGGAACCCGCAACCGTTTCAAGTGTGTTTATAGACGCTATAGATTCGCTGCGGTAATGTTTTTTGTGAGCGCCGGGAGTATGACACTTTGATACGTGGGAATGCTGAAGCTGGCAGGTTAAGCAACTCTCGCCTCGGGGATGCTATTTTCAGTAAATAATTACAAGCTATGACTGTCAATTTGATTGTCCCTCAATCTGACGACACGGTTGGCGCAGTGGTGGAGCGTTCAGCTGCTACGCTACGTGTCGCGGGTTCGATCCCCGCACGGATAAATGTTTGTATGGCCTACAGATAATTGTTCCGGATCTGGGTGTCTTGTGTGTGTGAGTTTACATGTTTGTGAACGCACCCACGATACAGGAGTAAATCCTAGTGTGGGGCAAAGTTTAAAAAAAAATCCATAGGAGGTAATGATATTACTGTAATGAAACACCAACCTTTATAGTCCTTGTTCACACACTCTGGTTAGTCCTAGTGTAGGTAGAAGCTAATTTAAATTTAATTGTTATTTCATACCATACCCGCGAAAATATTCGTAACGTTCTGAAACTACGTCCATATTTCAGCCATGTTCATGAATTTTTAACACAACAATATCACGCGAAGTCTATCTAGCTTGCTACCTTAGAGCAGTGGTGGCCGAGTGGTAACGACCCCGACTTACGAATTGTATATCGCAGGTTCAAACCCAGCCAGGCGCATTATCTTCATCACTACTGCTCTCAAAACGGCGAAGGAAAACATCGTGAGGAAACCGGCATGTCCTAGAATAAAAAATTCGAAGACATGTGACATTCACCAACCCGCACTGGGCTCGCGCGGTGGATTACGGCCCAATCCCTCTCCTAGAGAGGAGGCCTGTGTCCCAGCAGTGGGAACGAAAAATGCTGATATTGCTAATGCTATCAATAATATCAAAAAAGGAAACGTATCCATCCTAGATTTCATTCTGTAGATACTTGTTTGATTTTTGTGAAATTGACCGTTAACGGTCTCAATTTCTTTTCCTACATCTATAACAATAAATCTTCCCGCGAACATTTAAAAGTCAACACTTATTGTATGTACAGCATGTATCTAGTTGTATGCGGTTTAATTCTGCGCCAGAGCTCAGGGCAACGACATAAATCTCTCTAAACAACAATATACTGCTCCGCTGCATCCAATGCTGACGATTTATCGCTGAAAAAATATATTAGGAAACTTCACTTTGTGCTGTAATGATAGAACAGGCTTCTTATCAGTTACTGGGATTAATTGCTCTGAACGTAAATAGAGAATTGTAATAGGGAGGAGCTCGTGGCCAACATTACAACAGCCGCACGGGTCGATCTTCTAGGTTAAGCAACGCTTGCCGAGGTTGGTCTGTGGATGGGTGACTTCTTAAAAAAACGAGACTTCTCCGTGCCTCGGAAAGCACGTTAAGCCGTTGGTCCCGGCTGTCATTTGGAGATCTTTGGCAGTCGTTACGGATTGTCAGAAGCCAGAAAATCTGACACCAGTCTTGCCAAGAAGTACCGTGTTCCCCAGTTAATGGGTTGTGGAGGTCTGGTAGGCAGCCGCTTCACGTAAAATACTGGTATTCAGCTGAATCCGGCTTGACGGGGAGCCGACCCCAATGTAGTTGGGAAAAGGCTAGGCAGATGTAAATAGAGAATTGTAGAATTATAAGTTATGGCTAGTGGCTTCTTCCTGTGGCTTCACTCTCATTACGTATTCCACACTTGTCGTGCGTTTGCGAGTAAACATGACTTGAGGTGTCTATCTGTATCCAGAGACAAGTCGGCCGCTGTGCTATTGCGCAGTGGCTGATGCCTGGGAACGGCGAGCGTGGGTGGCTCGCCGTCCGATACCAGGTTGAGTCGACGACGCGTTGTGTTCCACGCGCGCCGAAGGAGCCGTCAGCACCGAGGACGGGACCCCATAGGGTCGGTGCCTGCTAGGGTTGCGGAATTTGTTCGAAAGAGTTACCGCGGCCCTGGAACGCATAGGGCACAAGAAGGATCACGGGTGGGTTTTAGTCAGTAAAAGTCTGACACTCCCTACCGCTCCACCCAGGGCGGGAGGGGTCATTTGATGATTTCCCATCCAAAAAAAAAAAAGGTGTCTATCTGTATATAAAAGATGGGTTATTGTTCATTTCTTTTGTATAACAATATATGCAATATTGTTATACAGAAGAAATGAACATGAAAAAAACTTATTTTCTTCCTATCACGACTTTCTATCCTTTAGAATGAACTAAATTTATGTGATACTAAAAATTAAAAACACATTTTTTTCTGTATTTTGAAATTAAGTAGATTTTTAAAAATCTTTTTGGATTTTATTTTTCTAGTTTCACTTAGAAAAGTAGAAAAAAAATAGAAATTTAATCTTTTAATTGATAATTTTAACTTTTCGCAAGAATCTTCACGCTTTCTGATTTATTTTGAATATTTATATTCTTCATTGCTTACTTACTTGTCGTGTCCTTTTGGTAACGAAATGAAACACTGTAAACAGATATAATTGAACATGGAGCAATATTTACAATAAATAAAAACAAAGTTAGGTTGACATATAAGAATGTGTTTCTGTGCTTGAGTACCTACGTGTAATGTGTTAATATATACTTAATAGTTGCCACTGATGGAAACGAAAAAGGCTATTCGGTTAACTGTAACGACAGGTAACCTCCAAAAATCACCAAAGCCCGTTCCATCATCAGACCACAAGACGTACGGTAATGCGCCACCGTTATACGGTGGACATCCCACTCACACGCACAAAACTTTTTGCAAACACATTTACTGCGCGTAAGGAGAGAAAAAAACAAAATAATAACCCACACGTCCTCACATTCACAAAAATAGTAAATTAACTCAAAAATGTAATATAATAATTTACAAAGTAAGTAGGTATTCATGTCAAACATATTAAATAAAAATAAAAATTATTACTTTACAAAGTAAATAATCATGTCACAATAATAAAAGAATCCCTACTAATATATAAATGTGAATGTATGTTTGTTACGCTTTCACGCGAAAACTACTCAACCGATTTCAAAAATTCTTTCACCACTAGAAAGCTACACTCACCCTGAGTAATGGGCTATATTTTATCCCCGTATTCCCAAGGGAACGGGAACTACGCGAGTGAAGCCGCGGGGCGCTGCTAGTACTTTATAAAGTAAATATTCATGTCGAAATTGTACAAACAGGATAGCTTTCCGTGGTCTCATGAGTAACTATGATTGACTTGTTTAATGTTTTATTTTATTCGACTGAATTATTATCAAAGCTAAGAATACTTGAAGAAGTGAGTCTCATTGTATCTAAGAATGAGCCCTATAAACATCGACGAATAATCGAGGAAAGTCCAACAAAAATGACGTACTTAGATCACGATGATGAAACCAGGACACATAAACCAAAAACCCAATAAGCATGGACTTCTCCTTCCAGGCAAGTTTGAAGAGATATGGTTGAATTTGGAGTGGACCCCTCCACTCCAAATTCAACCATATCTCTTCAAACTTAAAGTTAAAAATTCTCTGTGGTACAACGGAATCCTAGCCCGTACTTAATTTCTTACTTAACTACACAGATTGTCAAAGGGGACGCTAATTAGAGTTTAACAAGATGCTGTCCGTCCACTGATTACATCCGTCGGTTGAATTAACCAACGTTTTTACTGAAACAATTTACTTTTAACTTTGAACTATGAACAAGTGGAAAAACGCTGCGGACTTGAAACGTTTTCTTGAAGTTTTGAAGTGGGCAGTTGTGTGTGAAAATGTGGAAGAAGTTCTCATTAAATATCATTATTATGTTTTTATGATTTTATGGCTGGTTTTCTTTATTCACAGTTCGTAGTCTGCTAAGGGGCTATAGAGAGGCTATTCTAGCGGTTTTTAGGATCCAGGATAGAAATAGAATAGAAAAACTTTTATTCAGGACAGACACAGCACAACGGTTACAAACACAAATTAAAAGAAAAGAAAAGTACTGAACGCACCGAGCGTGTCCGAACCGAAAGGGTTACCACCTCAGCATTTGCAGGGCGTCAGACACCCAGCACTGGTTTTCAGTTGGCACCCCGCAGTGACGCACGAACGAGGGTAAATAAAATATAAACTTGAACTAAATATTGATGTTTGTGTCATATATATATATACTATAAAACGTAATGAAACAGTTGCCAGATTTGTTAAAACTAAAACTTTAACTAGAAGTCGACCCCAATATATTTGGGAAAAGGCTAGACAGATGAAGCCAAAAATACAATCATATTAGGGAATATAATCTTCAGTAAAATTTTATTAAAACACAATGCTAATTCTGAAAATACAGTCGTTAAACTAATCAAAACAAAATGTTTCAAAATTGAACAAAAACTCATGCTTATCCGAAGCTTAAAACTTAAGCTATTTATTTTAATGAAAACGGCTCTTCGGTATCTAGGGACACTAAAACTTTTAGCTTTATAAAACTTGTGACGATATCAAACTAAAATAAACGATACTTTACATAAGTAGTACTGAAGTATGTTTACAAACATTATACATGTTACTGTAAAAGCCCGAACTACGGTAAATCCTAAGATTTACCACTAAAAACTAAGATTTACTAACTGTTAATGGTGAAAGTCTGAACCATTCTATCATCATGGTTTATTTCGAACTATTACCACCATTCACTTGGTAAATCTTAGGATTTACCTCAAAGACATAGTAAATGTTCTACGTGGCCGTATGTTAAAATCGTAAATGGAAAACCAAGGCATAGCCAGAGTCAAGGATCAGTGTAGCGTGCCAATTGAGACGCCGAGAATAAGTTTAGCACGTGGATGGAAACCAATCAGTCGTCAAAGTGATCAGAAGGTTGGAAATTCATTCAAACCATGAAAAATAAAGCATATCACGACGGAATTAAATGCTTCCCTTATGAAGCAATGTTAGTTTCGAATGATAGTTCATTGAAATAAATGATTAAGAAGTACCTAACTCATTTTTTATTCCCGAAACCAACATTTACCAACCGTAACTGGTAAGACCTAACATGTAATGTAAAGTAAAGTAACAAATGGTTAAAGCCAGATGAAATCGTTTCTTTTTTATATATTCTTACATTTACCGACTCGTATGGGTAAATCCTAAGATTTACCGGTAAACCCTAAGATTAACCGATATTCGAGCTTTTACAGTAACATACATAATATAACAGCCAGCCAAAAATTACATACGACTAGAACTCTGCAAGGGCTTAGAGGTGCTGTAGGTGCTCACGCCCAGTGCACTTCATGGGTGCTTAAGTGAAGACTTATATTGCACTCAAAGACACAACACTCTCCAAAAAACACATCCAGCACATCTCCATATGTTTTGAATACTAATTCTCTTGCTCTCAATACTTGAAGCTTTAACAAAGTTGTTATTCGTAAGTGGACTTTATTTTGTAATTTTAAGGACGTGAGCTTGGACATCGTCCATACAGCATCTAAACTCTGTATATAAATTCAAAAATTCAAATTCATTTATTAATTTTGTGAACACAGGGTGAAATGATGTTATACATAGTGTTTGGTCCAACCTATGTTCCGCCGAAAGGCATACAAAATAGTGACTCTATGATCAAAATTATATTATTTGTAAAATACCTCATACTATATATATAAAAAAACCATGTCAGCATATAAAAATACTGCTACTCTCACAAATCGGCGTGTAACCTAGAACCTTTCTCCTTTCATATTCTAACGCATTTTTAAGATTTCCTAAATTCATACATCCCAAAAAATAAAAAGTGGTAGTCCTTCGGTGTCCGGAGCAGGGTCCAAGCTACCGATAGCTAGGGCTCCAAAGACTGGAACCCCCTCTTGATACGAGCCGCGTCAAGGAGCACGGCCACCTGTCCATTTATCCAGCTTTGGTAGATGGTGAACGGAGCTATATTATAATATACAGGACTATCTGTAAAACACCAACAACCTCTTAAGGGGTCACTGTACTCATCATTATGAACAACTTTTACTATGGGACCAAATCTGAAATCGCGTAGGGTCAGTGCCTGCTAGCGTTGCGGAATTCGTTCGAAAGAGTCACCGCGGCCCTGGAACGCGAAGGGCACAAGAAGGATCACGGGTGGGTTTTAGTCAGTAAGAGTCTGACACTCCCTTCCGCTCCGCCTAGAGCGGGAGAAGTCATTTGATGACTTCCCATCCAAAAATAAAAAGGCATACTTATAAATACATCCGGCACACTTCATGCAAAATAGTTTTCAGTAAAATACAATCCAAGATTACCGCAAACTTGGCAAGCGCACTAACGTTCACCTATGAGAACTTGGCAGCTGTCCGTACATAAAAACAAACGTCATTTCTTTGTGAACGCATAGAACCTGAAATGCATTTTAATAGAAACATGCTGTGTCAAACATTGGATAGGTACATTTTGTTACTGTTCTATTGTTGTATTTGTGTAAGGTGCTGTGGTGCAGGCGATTTTTAGAAGTATCACTTTGGAAAGTATCTATTTGATAATCATCAATTAACTGATACATAATTATTTGAATAGTACAATTGTAAGGACTTCAAAAGAGACTTTGACCTCTGAGTTTGTTTCGGTGTTTATTCTCAGGGTACTCAGCTACTAGGAAACACCGGCCTCATCTAGTTTATAACGTCCAAAAAAGATTGACATGTAAAAGTGTTATTTACAACCTACTTACAAAATAAATATCGTTTATCATTTAATATGCCTATTACGGGTATATGTTTTCTTTTATTAAGTACTAGTTGCCCGTCCCGGCTTTGTATGGTTGGGCATTTATTTATTTTTTTGTTGTAGCCTATGTTACTCAAGGATAATGAAACATTGTAATGGTGAAATATTTTTTAAATCGGTGCTGTCGTTTTTTAGTTTATTAAAAATGGAATAGAATAGAAAAACTTTTATTCACGACAGACACAGCACAACGGTTACAAACACAATTTACAGGAGAAGAAAAGTACAGAATGCGCCGAGCGTGTCCGAACCGAAAGGGTTACCATCTCAGCATTTGCTGGGCGTCAGACACCTAGCGCTGGTTTTCAGTTGGCACCCCGCAGTGACGCACGGACGAGGGTAAATAAAATATATACTTGAACTAAATATTGAGTTTGTGTACTGAATTTATAAATTTACTAGCTGCTGCCTGCGACTTCGTCCCCGTGGAATCCCCGATTTTAAAACATTATTTATCGCTGCTCCGCTCCTTTTGGCTTAAGCGTGATGATATATAGCCTAAAGCCTTCCTCGATAAATGGTCTATTCAACCCAAAAATAATTTTTGAATTCGAACCAGTAGTTCCTGAGATTAGCGCGTTCAAACAAACAAACAAACTCTTCAGCTTTATAATATTAGTATAGATGATTACGATAAAAATCACGGTTTGAGATGAAATTTATTAAAGCTATTCTTCAAAACCAATATAGGATTTAAGTTCAATTTAATAAGACTTAAAAAAAAAAACTGTAATAATGCCTTGAATTAACTACCAAGCTACTGACACCTAATTGAAAGCTTAGAAGTTGCGCCATGGGCTACGGCGTAGTAGCTACGCCGTAGCACTTAATTTCGTAGCACGTAGCATAAAACAAGACGAACCCACAGTCTCCTTTTTCTACATAGTACTGCTACCGGAAAGTTCTATTTCTTTACGATACACATTGTAAGAAAATAGGTATTTACATGGTAATACTATAAAAAAAAACTTCTGATAAACTTCTGCAATATGACTCAATATAATACTTGTACATCGTCCCATTTGCACTGCACGGTTAACCACACCTATATCCATCGTTTGCTGAAAATTGAAACGGGATTTTGATACTTAGTTGTAAAGCTATAAGATCGATTATTGTTTGAATGTTTTGTTAGGATGGCATTGCTTTGATGCTCGGTGTACTCGGCAGCACTCGGTGACACTGCTCGTGAAATTATATTTTATACGAGAGTCCGTAACTGGGTGCTATGGAATGACAAGATATTGATGTAATATAACCTCTGCTATATTGTTTACTGAGTATTTGTGGCTTGTTAGTTAAATAAAGAATATGTTAGAGTTGGTCGGCAAACGTAGCGTAGGACGTCCTCAGGCACGGTGGAGTGACGATTTGCGCAGGCCGGCTGGCAGAAACTGGATGCGAGAAGCCGAAAATAGATCTACGTGGCGTGCAATTGGAGAGGCCTATGTCCAGCAGTGGACTGCAACAGGCCGTTGATGATGATTGAGTTGGTTATTCGAAAGAACAACGTTTAGTCGTCTACTTACTACAAATATAAAATGTTCTTTTGTCATTATAAAGGCAAAGGCAAATTCTTTCATGTATATTCAACTGGATGAAGATTTAATTCAGAATAACACAAAAGCTATCTATATATACTAATATTATAAAGCTGAAGAGTTTGTTTGTTTGAACGCACTAATCTCAGGAACTACTGGTTCGAATTGAAAAAATCTTTTTGGGTTGAATAGACCATTTATCGAGGAAGGCTTTAGGCTACATAACATCACGCTGCGAGTAATAGGAGCGAAGAAAAAATGGAAAATGTGGAAAAAACGGGGATAATTATTCATCTTTGAGGGCTTCCGTTGCGTGCACTGCGAAAACGGTTCAAGATACCAAATAAATATGTAGGAAAGAATTATTCCTCTTAAAATGATCTAAAAAAATGTCCGCGACAGTATATGTCTATCTTTTAAGATTAACTCACTAGAACCGTTTTTATGGTAATAAAATTTGGTCGAAAGGGATGAAAGTTTGCATTAAACTTTGTCAATTTTAAACCGATCGGGCTGGGAGTTTCAAAATCGGGGTTAAAGTAACTATTCCACGCGGACGAAGTCGCGGACAGAAGCTAGTAAGTTATAAAACATTTACTGTGCAAGTACCTATAACACGTTGCCGAAGCTTTATATAGATGTCAGCATAGAAGACGGGGACCGCTAGAGCCAGTGCCTGCCTCGATTTTTTACGGAAGGGGGAACACGAATGAGTCAGTAAGAGTCTGACACTCCTTTCCGCTCCACCCAGAGTGAAGGAAGTCATTTGATGATTTCTCAAAGCTGCTGGGAGCCGCGCTCATCTATTAGTATGTTAGTAAAACCTGCTAATACCTCGCTTAATTGGATAACCACATTTTTTTTTAGGATCCCATACAGTCTACTGTACCAATAGAACCCTTCATGGCAGTAATAAGACTATCTAAAACTCCTATGTTTAACAGATGTTGGTTCAGAGAGAGGGAGGGAAGGCAATTCACCGTAATTTTCCCTATTGTTCGCGCCAACACTACGCGACCAGAAAATCGACTAAGCCGCGCTTCCCATCACTAGCGCGCACCCCGCAGCGCGTCTGCGTCGAGCGAGCCGCGCTCTCGCTCTCTTGCTCCGCTACCGCCGACGACTACACACGCTACCAAGCGCTCCCGAGCGCGCTCCTAGTAAGCTGAGAAACCCACGCGCTTACATAATGGCGACCGTCTAACTGCAATCTTCGGATACCGAGTCGAGGTTTCTACTTCTTCACTTCGTGCTTCGCTGAGATTTGTGCACGCGCCACGTGTGCATACGGCGTGTCTGCGAGCAACGGGCCTCGACCATCGTGCGTGTCGAGAAACGAAGAAACGAAGCAATATCTACATACCTACATTACGGTGCGGCCTCCCGGGTGCGGCCGGCCGTGAATACCAAGCTAAGTTTCCTATTTCATTTCCTATCACCTATACCTAACCCTTTTGTTGTAGTTTATAACCTGCGTAATTGCGGGACGACTACATCAGTGATAGGAAAAGCCTATGTCATGCATGTGCATTGTGCGTATCTATTTAATTCAATAACAATATTTATTCCTGCCACCTATACCATTAATTTTTGTAGCCTTGTGCAATAGTGCGATTGCATAAGTAGCTACAAGTGGCTAGGAAAAATACTATAGGTGAGGCGCCTAGGTATTTACAATAATTCTACGCTATTATTTTGCGAATCAATTATTCTTGTCACCTATACTATTCATATAAGCTATCTCTATACCCCGCACTATATTGTGCAATACAAAAGTGACCTGCAAACTACTTGTGCGCCATTTTGTTGTGAACATCGTGTTGCCCACGCTATCCCTCGCACGTGTTGGGTGTGCTAGCCAGCATTTGTGCTCGTGTGCTACATAGCTGCCACCTTATTTTAATTTGTTCCTGGGTTTTACTAACGAGTGTTATTTTGTGCCTTGCGCTTGAGTTGTTTGCGCCCCTTACGTTCTCTATTTGCACCGTCCTTGGCTTGTTGCACGAAATATACCCCGCTTTGGGCCGACTATTTCAGCGCAAGAGGTGCCCGTGCCCATCCTTGTGGCCAGAGCCCGTCATCACTTCGGGTAATCGTCAAGCGCGTCGTGCCCCAGTCCTGAGCCCCAACACCGCGCCCGCGCGTGGTTGCTTCGCTTTGCTGACGCCGAGGGAGTGCCGGTAACTACCGATAGCCAGACGAGGAGGAACGTAAGATCTATCCGTTTTATTTGTACTAGTGATTCAGTGCTATCTTGTAAAGGGAATTTTATTGATTAAATTGTCACAATGGATATCAAAACCCTAAACACTAAACGTGCAAGTATCCGTGGTAGGCTAACTAAATTTAAAAATTACTTAAACCAGATCAAGATAGTACCCATATCAGAATACGAAGAATCACAAGTAAACGAGCTTAAATTAAGACTAGAAATGATCAGAGATTTATTTCAAAATTTTGTTGTGCTGCAAGATCAAATCGATGAGCTTTCCATAGAAACTATATCAACTGAAATTGATGAGAGGGATGCTACAGACTCTAAGTTTATAGAATTAATTGCTGAGGCAGAAACAATACTGCGGCAATGCCCTAGTGTATCTCCACAACTTCCATCTCATCCGCATTCTCGGAGCAACCATTCCAGCAGTGTAAATTTTAAATTACCTAAAATAGAAATAGCAAAATTTGATGGCACTTATTCTAAATGGTTAGACTTTAGAGATACCTTTAAATCACTCATTCATGAAAATTTACAATTACTTCCCATTTACAAATTTCATTATCTCAATTCTTACTTAACCGGTGAAGCAGCCAACATTTTAACCAACCTAGTGGTCTCTGACAAAAACTACACAGTTGCTTGGGACCTGCTTTGTGAAAGGTACAATAATAAAAGGCACTTGATCACTCAACACATAGATTCAATTTTATTTGAACTACAGCCCACGCACCGTGATTCTGAAAGTTCTCTTAGAGCGCTGGTTTATAATGTCAACAAGAATCTCAGAGCCCTGTCAAGTTTAGGCCAGTCCACAGATGAATGGGACCCATTGATAGTACAAATTATGTACCACAAACTAGATTTCACTACCAAACGAGCATGGGATGAATATAGGAATCCTGATGATGACACTATGCCCAAATTAAGTGAATTAATAAAATTCTTACAAAATCGTGCTAACATTATAGAGAACACTTCTAGTAGTAAAAAACACAACTCTAGCAATAAGCAGGAGCGTTCCTGGAAATCCTTAGCTTGTATAGAATCTAATACAAACAATGACAAACCTAATGGAGAATCAACATGGGTCTGCAACTATTGCAGCGCAGATCACAGCATCTATAAATGTCCCACATTTTTATCAAAAACGCCAGAACAACGAAAGGCTGAAATTTACCGTCTGAAGTTATGTCCTAATTGCCTTAAAAAAGGACATGTTGCCAAGGATTGTCCTCAAGGACCATGTCGGAAATGTAACAGAAAGCACAATTCACTGCTTCACATAACTTCACAGCCTGCATCCAGCATCCCGGTGCAACCTGCCATCACTGAAGCCACGGATGTTCCTGAATCAACCATGGAAGTTTTGGTTAATGTCTCATCTCAGGTACAACAAAACAATCTTGTATTACTATCTACAGCCATTATTGATGTGACAAATCCAAGTACCAACGTATGCCAGAAAGTGCGTTGTCTTCTTGATTCTGGCAGTGCAGCCACCTTTATAACTAGAGCATTGAAAGAAAAGTTGGGCCTACCTACCATATCGACTAATACTACAAGGATAACCGGTATGGGCAATACACACTGTGGTTTCATTGCAGAGAGAAGTGTCGTCCGCATACATTCTCGCCATACCGACTACCATACCACACTAGCATGTCCGGTTCTACCTGAGCTTACAGCAAATATTCCAAGTTCAACCATTGATTTAAGCTACTTCAAGATTCCGCCGAAAACTCCACTCGCTGATCCTTCCTTCAACACTTCAGGCCCTATAGACATGCTGATTGGCGCGGATTTGTTCTGGGAAATTATAGGAAGAGAGCAGCAATCACTTGGAGCAAATTTACCATTTTTAAGAAGTTCCCAGTTGGGCTGGCTAATTTCAGGCCCCATATCTATACCTTCCAACTGTGTACCTAGAAATATTCAGTGCAATTTGTCAAGAAACGACGCTCACTTCAACAATCATCTTGATCAACAACTTACCCGATTTTGGGAGCTAGAAGAGCTACCAAAAAGACCTCTCCTGAGTGATAGTGAGAAGATATGTGAGCAGCACTTTCAGACACACACTACTCACCAAGAAAATGGACATTTCTGTGTGAAGCTTCCATTTAAGGAGTCTACTGATGTTCTCGGTGATTCCTATCATAGAGCAAGACAAAGATTATTTTCTTTAGAGCGAAAATTCCGCAAAAATCCGAATCTCAAGCAAGCCTATTGTGAATTTATTGCAGAATACCTGTCACTGGGTCATTGCACTCCGCTGGAGCAGCCGCCACCGCCGCGCCGGCACCACTACCTGTGCCACCACGCCGTGCTGCGCGAGCAGAGTGAATCCACCAAGTTGCGAGTCGTGTTCGACGGCTCCGCCGCGACATCTACTGGCGTTTCCATAAATGACATCCAAATGATTGGCCCCAAGGTGCAAGACTCCCTAATTTCGATTCTGCTACGATTTCGCCTATACAAGTATGTATTAGCTGGAGATATTGATAAATTCTTTCGTCAAGTCTATGTCCACGAAGAAGACCGAGACCTACAGCTTATTTTTTGGCGTAAAGAAGAAAATCTCCCTATTAGAACGCTTAGACTGAACACCGTGACCTATGGGTTCGCCAGCGCAAGCTACTTAAGCACTAAATGCTTGTGGCAACTCGGAGAAGACTGCGACGACGATAAGGTCAAGAAAATAATTCAGAAGGATTTTTATTGTGACGACCTACTAACAGGAGCTGATACTAAAGAAGAGCTACTACGTATACTGAATGCAGTCACCGCTATTTTGAAATCTGGCGGCTTCAATCTCCGAAAGTTCAGGTCAAATGCTCCTGACATCTTTCCAATTTCCAGTGTCGACCTGCAGAGCAAGTTAAGCTTGAGTGACGCATCCAGTGCCCTCGGCTTAGGCTGGAGTCCACAATCTGACTCTCTTCAATTCACCATTGAAGCTCCAAGCTCAGAATCTACAGAGAAAACTACGAAAAGAGCAATACTATCATCGTCTTTCAGCATTTTTGATCCTCTCGGATTGCTTTCACCATCCACTGTCCTGCCCAAGATGCTTATGCAACAGCTGTGGCTGCGAGGATTGGACTGGGATGAGCCCGTCCCAGCTGATTTACAAAAAGAATGGTAGAAAATGAGTTCTAGCCTTCCGTTTCTCAAAGAAATTACAATACCAAGAAGAGTTCTATGTGAAAATCCACAAGAAATTCAATTACACTCCTTCTGTGATGCAGCCATGCATGCTTACGGTGCATGCATATACCTACGATCAGTTGACAACGAAGGTAACGTAGCAGTTCATTTACTCTGTGCCAAATCAAGAGTGGCACCTACTAAACCGCCTCTTACCATACCGAAGTTGGAGCTACTTGGAGCCCTTCTTGCCGCAAATCTCACGAAGACTGTTTTGGACTCCCTACAGTACCCTATCTCGACATGCATACACTGGTGTGATTCCAGTGTCGTACTCGCATGGCTCAACAGCACTCCCAGCAAGCTGAAGACTTTTGTCGCTAATAAAGTCGTAGAAATCTGTGAGAATACAAACCTATCTTCATGGCGTCACGTGCCCACTGCTTTCAACCCGGCGGACTACATCTCCCGCGGCGTCCCTGCAGAGAAGCTGCGCACGCTGCAAGACTGGTGGTCAGGCCCCTCCTTCCTCAGCAAGGATAGTAATCATTGGCCATCAAATGAAAAATCAAGTATAATCAAGTTACCTGAGATGAAGGTCCTACTCGTTAAGACAGCAAGCGAGTCTTCAGTTATACGATTTGAAGATTTCTCCACTCTCGATAGAATCAAGAGAACATTTGCTTATGTACTAAGGTACATTCAACATCTGAAATATAAAACCATTACAAGAGGTCCTCTATCAGTTCAAGAGATGAACACTTCATTAAAATTATTAGCCAAAGAGGCTCAAAAACAATCATTCCCTGAAGAGTACAAGAAACTAATAAAAGGTGAATCCATACTTAACAGTAAAATATCAGCTCTTAGCCCATTTATCGACGAGGATGGTGTTATGAGAGTGGGCGGTAGACTTGATCGTTCCAACTACAGCCACGATAAAAAACATCCCATAATATTAGACTCTAAACATCATATGACCATTTTAATCTTTCGCCAGGAACACAAACGCCTACTCCACGCAGGTCCACAGCAACTGCTGTACTCTGTCCGAGAGCACTTCTGGCCAATCAACGGTAGACTGCTCTCCCGTAGCACCGTGCGCTCTTGCGTCGTGTGCCGTCGCCACAAAGGGAAAACTCTTACACCTATGATGGGCAATCTACCTCCCGAGCGAGTCACTCCTGCTCCACCCTTCCAGTCTATCGGGATGGACTTTGCAGGGCCCTTTCATATACTAAATAAAAAAGGTCGTGGTGCTCGCGTATCCAAATGCTATTTATGTCTCTTCACCTGCTTTAGGTTCAAGTGTGTACACTTGGAGGCCGTTAGCGACCTCTCAAAAGACGCATTTATATCATGCTTAAAACGCTTCATTTCACGTAGAGGAAAACCATTGGAGATATTCTCAGACAACGGGCGTAATTTCGTGGCAGCATCCAAGGAAGTAGGTCAATTTCTAAAATCAAACTCAAAAGAAATTAGTGATCTTGCAGCAAACATGCAAATTAACTTTAATTTCCATCCACCTTACGCTCCTCACTTCTCTGGTCTGTCGGAGGCCGGCATCAAATCGGCCAAGCATATAATCAAACGTGTAATGGGCAACACTAATCTGACCTTCGAAGAGTTGTCCACGTTATTTGCGCAGGTTGAGGCTATAATGAATAGTCGACCCCTGTCCCCACTTTCTTCTTGTCCTAAAGATTTCCTTCCTCTCTCCCCAGGACACTTCCTGATCGGTCGGCCGCTGACCGCACCGCCATCTCCAATCATTGATGATACAGCACGCTGCCGCACAAGATATGAGGCCATCGAAAAAATGCGTCAGCAGTTTTGGACACGTTGGCAACGAGAGTACGTTTCCGAACTACAAACAAGGATTAAATGGCGTGAGAACAAAGCCAAGTTGGCTATTGGTGATCTAGTTCTCATTCAGGAGGACAATACGCCGCCGCTATGCTGGCGCCTGGGGCGCATTGCCAAACTGTATCCTGGAGAGGACGGCATATCCCGCGTCGCCGATATCTCGACTACCAGAGGCACTATCAAGCGGTCCCTCACTCGCCTTTGCCCTTTACTGGACTGATCTAGATGTTCATCACACATTTCTAAGCAACAAACGAAGACATAATTTAATGAAAATAGAGACAAGATTTAATGAAAAGGAAACCTCTCGATACTGAACCACGTGCACACCATCGCCACAGAATCCACATCACTGCATCGCCGCATACAGCGCCGCACTGCCACTTCCCGCATCGTGCACACACGTCCCTGCACCTGTAGTTCTGCATAAGCGCCAAGGGCGCAACTTCATCAGCTTCAACGACGACAGAAGCCCTCGGCGCCAAGGTCTCCTCGTCCACGCTCCCCTGCTGGACTTCCCCGGCCCCGGAGTATGTTCGCGCCAACACTACGCGACCAGAAAATCGACTAAGCCGCGCTTCCCATCACTAGCGCGCACCCCGCAGCGCGTCTGCGTCGAGCGAGCCGCGCTCTCGCTCTCTTGCTCCGCTACCGCCGACGACTACACACGCTACCAAGCGCTCCCGAGCGCGCTCCTAGTAAGCTGAGAAACCCACGCGCTTACACCTATCATTACTCTGAGGTAATTTAAACACGTCACTCCCACCGCTGACCCGAGGTGGCGTTCCGCGGCGTAGGAGGGAGATGGAACACCCGGGGCGGTTCCATCTCCCACCGACGCCAGGGATCGCAGGAACATAGGTAGTGCCAGCTGGTGCCAGCCCGCTTCTGCGGGTTTTAATCAGTAAGAGTCTCACAGAACCCTCCGCCTGCTCCAGGTTGGAGGACACCCATGAGGATTTACCCCGTAAAAGAAAGGAGGGGCAGGGAAGGAATTTTATTTATCACTAGCTTCTGCTCGTGACTTCGTCCGCGTGGAATAGTTACTTAACCCCCGATTTTGAAACTCTCAGCCCGATCAGTTTAAAATTGACAAAGTTTCATTCAAACTTTCATCCCCAATCCAAAAAAAATCCTTTCTTAGCGGATGCCTACGTCATAACATCTATCTGCATGCCAAATTTCAACTCGATCCGTTCAGTGGTTTGGGCTGTGCGTTGATAGATCACTATGTCAGTCAGTCAGTCCCTTTTGAGTTTTATTTATTTATCATTTTTCTGAGATTATTTCTACTTAGGCTGAGATTTTTTTCAGTTAGTCGTGGGTGTGAACTTTGCGTCACCATTTATTCTATCTGTCAATTCTAATTTAAACAGTTGAAATCTCCAATGATGTTGTCTTCCGAAAATAATATTTAAATACAAAATTTGGCTTCAGATATAAATGACAAAATCGTGTTTTTAGAACTAGAGGGAAATATAATAATAGAATTTGTAACATAAATAAACGAGGGAAACACATTGTGATCCCTTTTACATTGTTTTCAAATAACTTTGGTTATAACTCCAAAATGCTAATAGAAAATATGTCACTGAAATTCAGATTGTATTTAATATAGTCATTAAAGAGAAACATACAGAGCTCAAATTTCAGGTGCAACTTTGTGACTATTTTGTCATTTATCTATTTAATTTTAAATTTGATGTTCAAAAGTTCCTTTAATGTTCTAATTGAAATAAATGACTTTGACTTTAATACAAAAAAATGTGCATAAATAACATTGTTTTAAAACTAAAAAAATCATCTTATATTTAAACTAAATTCTAAAAGCTATCATAAAATACAAACGTTAGCAAAAGGGACACCCATTAATTTCAAAATTACACAAATGTATATATTAATTATTCGCCATAAGTTCTGTTCTGCGTTGGTATATTACTAGTAATACCAGTAATAACGTGTTGGCGTTGAATTAATGGACATTTGATAACAAACTAAGCAGCTATTCATAGCGTAACATGCAATTTCATTAATTAACGGCCAGTACGCTGCTCCCGCGGGCAACGACTAATATACCCAATATACAAGGGAATTGGTTCAAGATATAAGCTGGGAGATACCTTTATTATTTACACCATATATTATTATAAGTCACAGAAAAGGTAGATAAAGAAAACATGCCATAGGGTAACACTATTCCCCAGTGCTGGGCACGCCACTATTGTGGCGATAAGTCCCCTCTTTGAGGCGTGGCTGGTGAGACGTCACGGCGTTCTCACCTTCTGCCTGACGCAGGTGCTCACCGGACACGGCTGTTTCGGGAGGTACCTGTGTCGGATCCAGCGAGAGGACACGTCAGGCCGGCTACCGGCGGCTCACTGTCCGATATTATTATTACAGGCCCTGGTCGATGGCGCGTCGTAAGCCATGCACGCCTCAAAGAGCTATTAGGCGAAGACGGGCCACATAAGGTCAGTGCCTGCTAGGGTTGCGAAATTTGTTCGAAAGAGTCACCGCCAAGGCACTAGAAGGATCACGAGTGGGTTTTAGTCTTAGTTTTAGCATTTGATGATTTCCCATCCAGAAAAAAGGGTAAAACTATTCGTTAGTTTTACTAGGATCCTACATATCAAAATTACTCACCAGGCATATGAATAATTTAGAAGAATAGGTTCATAATGCAAGGCGAAGTCGTTCGGTGGAATGTTCTTTAGAGCCTTTGGAAGTCTCTGAAAGTTTAGAAAGTGAATTTGGGGAAGTTGTTGCCTAACCTAGCTTTGGAACAGTAGGTAATGGCCAATTTAATTACGAATTAAATTTTCATTCATATTAAATCGCTTCAGCCTTTAACTTGCGCCACAACTCGATCCAAAATCGGCACTCAAACATCGAGAGCACTGATTGAGACTACAACAGTGTGGTCACCTTGGCCAAGACCGCAGAGGTACACTGCCCAGCAAAGCCGTTTGGGACTCAGGAATAATGAGAGCCGACATTACTGGGTATGTAGGTTTGTTTGTGACTGTACTTGGAAAGTATTTCAGAAAATACTATCAAGTTTGACTGTGGTTAAACTTGCCTTCTGCAATGTAGTGTAACTTTATGATACTTAGATTTTGCAAATATGTATGTTATTGATTAGATGTTCTATTCTTTTGCCGAGACACTAAAGATTACAGGAAAACTTTTTAGAAATCTGATATTAAAGTAAAATATTGAAAAAATTAAAATATTCGTCCGGAACTCATTGCAGGTGACACCGACTCACACTTGACCGTCGTTTTAAACACATATGTTTTACAAATCACAGTGATATAATTAAGTCGGTAGAGTTGAATATCGGAGCACTTTTGCTGCGACAACAGTTTAATATCCAGTCATAATTAGGAATCACGAACATCAAAGGCGACAGGCGTAAACACGGTAATTAATAAATTAATAGTAACATATGATTAACTCGAATACGATTATATCCATTTGATCAGATTAATTAATTATCTTCGCTCGATTAACGTTGTGTTCATATTAACTAGGTATTAAGAAAATCATCAGTCTGCATGGCCAGTTGATTTTCATGACGGCCTAGTCACTGTGGTTAATTATTTCGAAAAATACTCAGGGTGTGACAGTACTCACGAAATTAAAAAACTTTTATTACGGGTTTTACACTGGAATTAAAAAAAAAAACTATTATTTTTAAATGAATAGGCTGTTGTAGTGAAAACTTCTTTAGCCGCGTTGGACACTTCTTGGCAGGGGAAAATCTAATGGGTTCGCGTCACCGACATGCTCATGACTCATGCGTATAAATGAAATTGAATGGATTTAGTGAATAGTTCAATGTGTATAATTATACTGTGCATTGTTGAAATAGTGTTTTTGTTTGATTTATTATTTTAAGTCGAACATGATGAAGTTTTCACTTCTATCGGCAGTTTTTTAAAGATGTCCTTGTTTTATTTACTAAACACCTAACCCACCCTTTTATGGATTATACATTAGTACTAGCAGCGGGAATATCGGGGTAAAAATTACCCTATATGTTAATCGTATAAACCATCTGTGCGCCAAATTTCATCCGAATCCGTCCAGAAGTTTTTGCGTGAAAGAGTAACAAACATCCATCCATACTTACAAACTTTCGCATTTATAATATTAGTAGGATGTCATCGGGTGATTGAAAAATGCGTAAGATTATAAAATATCTTGAGAGACTGTTAACTCTCGATAAATTGTAAGCCGAACATTTAAAACACTTTTTACGCACCAAAATTTTATAGTCTACAATCCCTCGAAGTCATTCAGAGAAATTGTGAACCAACAGACGGCTGGAGACCATGCAGTGTACGGTTCTACAATTTATTGGATTTTATGGGCCAGCCAAGTAGCGGAACATAGGGCACAGGGAACTTAGGGTTCCCCGACACGGATAGGCCTGGTTTCGGTGACATGTGCCACTTTGTCTCAATCCATCTCCCCTATATCACAGATATTAATAACTTAACACGCGCCCGCAGAAACTAGCCCTTTTTTTTTGGATGGGAAATCATCAAATTACTTCTCTCGCTCTGGGCGGAGCGGAAAGGAGTGTCAGACTCTTTCTGACTAAAACCCACCCGTGTTCCTTCTTGTGCCCTTTGCGTTCCAGGGCTGCGGTGACTCTTTCGAACAAATTCAGAAACCAACCCTAGGTTCCATTTGTTTGCTGATGAATAATCATCAACCTAGCCTTTTCTCAACAAACTGGGGTCAGCTTCTAGTCAAAAGGGATTCAGATGAATACCAGTATTGTACGTGGAGCGGTTGCCTACCGGTCTGGTAGGCAACCGCTCCAGCAAGATTGCTCCAGGCAAGAATGGAGTCAGATTTTCTCACTTCTGACAATCCGTAATGACTGCTACAGAAACACTGCTGATGACTGCTGGGACAAACGGCTTAACGTGCTTTCCGAGGCATGGAGGAGTTGCGGTATGCTAAGATGATCACCCATCCACAGACCAACCTCGGGTTAAGCAACGCTTATGCTTAACCTCGGAGATCGACCCGAACAGCTGTTATTATTAAGGCACGAGCTCCTACCGAGTGACAATTAATATGAATGTAATTTTGATCCAAATAATTTCTGCCTAAAACTAAGGACTATTATTTATTTTTACCCGATTGTGGCGAAGCCTAATAGGAGATTTGTGTATTTTGTTAGAAATAATTGGTTAAACCAATCAATCAAACGGCCTATCTTTTTCCCAATTACGTTTTCCCAGTCTAATTGGTTGCAGCTGAACTGCTACACAAAATTAACAGAATATTAATAACTATTCAATACAAAAAAGAATCAAATCTTTCCTCTTTATAATATTAGTATCTTATACATATATAAAATTCTCGTGTCATGGTGTTTGTGGTTGAACTCCTCCGAAGCGGCTCGACCGATTTTCGTGAATCTTACCATGCATATTGGCTAGGGTGGCGAATCGGACAACATATATTTTTCATCCTCATTTTTTAATGTGGTAAAACGACGTTTGCCGGATCAGCTAGAAGAAGTATAGAAGACACCCATATTTCAGAAACATTTTCTATTGTAGAAAAAGAACATGACAGAAGGTATTGCCTCGAGTGTCGCCGTCTATTTCAGTACGAGTAGCCTCGTTCGAGCCGTTGTTATGTAAATCGGTGCGCCATTTGGCTCGGCCGTTGATAGCACGATTAGATCAGGCCATTTTGATCGATTGGCTGGCTGGCGGCGGACTTATTAAGTTTGTTTGAGTCTCGTGCGATGAATAGTTGAGTAGGTGTGGTGGTAGCTGATCGTATAAGTAATCTGAAATTTTGGATTTGGATTCCTTTTTTGGATTCTGGATTGTAATGGCATCCGTGGTGTCACAGGACGTATCAGAACATCCGGACTGTGTTGTATGCAGAGATAGGGACCATACTGGCCTCTAAAACCCACCCGTGATCCTTAAGTGCCATTTGCGTTCCAGGGTTACGGTGACTAAAAATCGATTGAGTCAGGCGTTACTTTGCGGAAATCCATTTTAATTTGAAATTGAAACCAATATATCTAGTTTTAATTTCCGCGAATAAAAACTAAAATTAAAACTAGATATATTGGTTTCAATTTCAAGTTACGGTGACTCTTCCGAACAAATTCCGCAACCCTAGCAGGACCGTCCTCACACTGATATAATGTATGTTTTTGACTCTTGACTCTAGTCTAGGTCACAGGTGTCGATGGAATGAGCTTACCAAGAAGAAGCCTGTTCACTCTTACTTTGAAGAGATTAGGGTTGATTGCGTTCGGAAACACAGACGCAAGCAGAGAGTTCCACTCCTTTGCTGTGCACATTATAAAAGATGATTGAAAACGCTTGGTGCGAATTGGTGGAATAGCTACAAGGTAGGGATGGTAACCTACAGTGCGTCTAGATGTCCTATGGTAGAAGGGGGCCGGTGGGATGAGGACGTGGAGTTCATGGGCACACTCGCCGAAGTACAATCTGTAGAAGACTGACAAGCAGTGAAGTTTGGCATTTACCAGTTTTTCGTCACCAATGAGCCTTTTAGCTCTGCGTTCCACCGAGTACACCACATTACCATCATGGAACCTTGCTTGTCCATCTGAACACTAAAAAAGACAAATCAATACTTTAAAACCATTATTTCCATAATCTATCGACATTATCCCCATCTGGTCACACCAGCAGTCTGGCAACAATCTCAACGACCCATCCGTCACGTCGCACAGTTGGCAACACTGTCGTTGTTATGTTAATAAGAGCCGTTCAAACGGCGTCGATCGCTGAAAACGATCGACGATTCAACTTTGCATTTGAACTTGGAGAATGAAAATCAGTGCTTATTGTGAAGTGTTGGTGGATTTGTATTAATGTTCTGGGCGTGTTATTTTTTTTTTTTCTGGATGGTAAATCATCAAATGACTTCTCCCGCTGTGGGCGGAGTGGAAGGGAGTGTCAGACTTACTGACTAAAGTCTACCTGTGTTCCTCCTAGTGCCCTTTCCTTTTCCGTTCCAGGGCCGCGGTGACTCTTTCAAACAAATTCCGCAACACGTGAAATTGCATCTACATAAGAACAACACCAATGTATTTGAAGCTATAGAAAACTCGGCAGCTGCAAACTGTATGCAGAACGTTTTCCGTCCACCCACTAGCTACTTATTACCAAGCGATCCTGTTCCCACAGGGTCTTACCTTAGAAAGGTGTTACTCGCAAAGTGGGGTTACCCTGGTGAATTAACAGCAACTCCTATTTTCGCCTGCCCCCGATGCACCAAAACCCACAGACAATACGCCCTATGCACTGCCACTAAAGATGCCGTGGAAGAGGCAGAGAACAATAACTGTCGTTTTTTTGTGGTAAATAAACGCATTTTCTTTTTTTTTTTTTCTTTCAGAGTTTTGGGTTGAAAAAACCTAAATTACCTATGGTCGTGTCAGCCGCACGAAGAAGAAGTAGAACCGCAATACTTTAAAATGAAATAGAAACAGTGCACACTTAATTGTTCCAAACTGTAAAAATGGTCAGAATCTCGAACACATCAAAATTAAATAACAGTTTAGCATATAGAGCGTGTACGCCGTATGGCATTTAATACAAATTTTCAAGTCACTATTTTGTGAAATGATTGAACTGATTTTAATGAAACTTCACACATATAAGCAGGATACATTGATAGGTCTAAAAAGTAAGTCAAAAACATTTCTAAGATAACTGGAAAATTATGTTTGTATGGAATATTTAAAATGGGTCTAATTTAACTGTAACACTATTTATCGAAAATATTTTCAACTAACTTTTTAGACCTATTGTATCCTGCTTATGTGTGTAGAGTTTCAATAAAATCAGTTTAATCATATCGGAAAATAAAAACTTAAAAATTTGTATGAAATGCCGTACGGCGTATATGCTCTTGAGAAATACAGACAATATTTGCGAAAAATATATGCAGGTAGATACTGAATCAAATATCAGAAGTTCTGAAATGGTCAACGCTCGGAAACAGCATTTATAATGCCCTCTGCGCCGCTCCCAGAATCACTGGAATCGTTCCTCACCTTTACATAATTCTTATGTAAATCAAATTGCCATTTCTCTTCCGAATCGATGCTCAGTGCTGGATAATTCATTCTACATACATGTTTATAATATTGCATCGTTTTTTTCTAGCATTTTTACATGTAACATGATGGATGACCATGTATAATATACATACTGAGACTCCTTTCATCATCTGCCTAGCCTTTTCCCAACTATATTGGGGTCGGCTCCGAGTCAAGCCGGATTCAGCTAAATACCAGTATTTTACGTGAAGCGGCTGCCTACCAGACCTCCACAACCCATTAACTGGGGAACACGGTACTTCTTGGCAAGACTGGTGTCAGATTTTCTGGCTTCTGACAATCCGTAACGACTGCCAAAGATCTCCAAATGACAGCCGGGACCAACGGCTTAACGTGCTTTCCGAGGCACGGAGAAGTCTCGTTATGTTAAGATGGTTACCCATCCACAGACCAACCTCGGCAAGCGTTGCTTAACCTAGAAGATCGACCCGTGCGGCTGTTATAATTTAGCCACGAGCAGGAACTCGTTCAACGGCTTTACGAGGCATAAAGGAGTCTCAGTGGAGGACCACTGAGACTCCTTTATGCCTAGTAAAGCCGTTGAAAAATTAATCAGTTCAAACTATTTATTTCAGCATGCATTCATTATTCATTATAATAAGGTTCAATCTTCTTTGGGTAAGCTTATGTGCGCTCTCAGTTTGGGTTTAGTTGTAACTCGCTCACAGCTATTTGACCGTTAGTAGACACCCAGGCCCTTCCCCATTCCAAACTTTTCAATGGTAAAATGGACTTTTAGGATGTTTTTAATCTGTCGAGATTTTTGTTAACATTTATACTATCTGCTCATAGAAACTAATTACAAACTCCCAATGGAAAAAGACGTAAGTTTCCATGTGTTTGAACTTAGACCAAAAACTTAAAGCATTTATTTTAAATGAACTAATTATAGACATTTTTTAAATTGCCAAGTTCGGTCAGTCAACAACATGAAAGTTCTCGTACATTCCAAATCGTAGATCTCTATGTAGAAAAACGTGAAAGAAACTCCACGGACACTCTTTTAATTCATCTTATGTCTTACAAAAACCCTATATTCTTGAAAATCTAAATTTCCTTGTCATTCTTTGCTACCAATCAATCAAACATCGAAAATACTAGTTTAAGGAATGATGCAGACTTAAAAAACGGTTTAGTTGAACAGACACTTAATAGCTGCCTATTTTTATCTCCTAACAAAGCGGAAGTCTCGGGGTCTCATTCCTCACATTCACGCCTCCGTTTTCCTTTGTTATGCAAATCGCGCGTTAGGCGATTATATCGCGCGTCTTTGTCGCAGATCGTAGCTGTCGAGCGATTAAATCGCGCGTTTGTCTTGCGCTGTCAATCTCTCCAAATTGGTTCTTTTTTATTTGCTGGACCAGCGCGTGTATTTTGTCAAATATGTATACTTTTTTTTTTTTTGGATGGGAAATCATCAAATGACCCCTCCCGCCCTGGGTGGAGCGGTAGGGAGTGTCAGACTCTTACTGACTAAAACCCACCCGTGTTCCTCTTGTGCCCTTTGCGTTCTAGGGCCGCGGTGACTCTTTCGAACAAATTCCGCAACGTCAAATATTGTATATTTAAATGCTGATTGGATGTTCTATTTAATTCAAAGAAAATTTTTGGGTCGTCATGGTCCATTTCCCTCTTAACTGTTTTTTCAATTAAAAAAAATTAGATATAGATATCTTACTGTCTAAGATATTTTTATGTATTATTCCAGCTTAAATCTTGCTTTTACTATCTTTTTACACGACTGACCAAAAAGGAGTGTTATGGTTTCAGAGTTCATGTATGTATGTTTGTGAGTATTTTTTATTCCACCATAACATCTTAACGGCTTAACCGATATCAATGTATTTGGTATCGTTAGAAGCGTTATCCCGAGAAACATAAGCTAGTGAACATTTTAAATATAGGATGGGAGGGCCATGGTCCATAATAAAGAAACTACCCTCTATGCTGATCTTTTTCTATCACTCAAAGGTTTGCTGGAAGAAAACTCAATTTTGAGTTAAGTTCGCCTTTGTACATGCAATTTATCAATGTATATATAATATAAATTATTTTGGTGTACAATAAAGAATTAAGAATTAAGAAGAAAAAAACTAAATAATCGGTTTTCAAAATTTTACTACATACACTGTCATCGTCTAAAGCTTGCAAAAAAAGTATGAATAATAAAAAACTAATAATTCAAAAACACGCCTGCCATGTCAAAAAGTAAACTAAAACATTAAAAATAAGATCTTCTGACTTGTAGACCTGGAGAACTATTCAAAGGAACTATTCAACTATTCTACTACCTATAGAACTATTCAACTAACTATAGAACTATTAGTACTAGAAATAACTATAGAACTATTCAAAGGAACCGTCCCCCGACTGCAATTAAAAGATTATTATTTATGAACGTATCTTGTTTTTAATTTTTAGTTTACTTTTTGATATAGCAGGCGTGTTTTTAATGACATTATTCTATAATTAAGTGCTCATTGAATGCCGTACTTACTCCGAACTGACTTTTAGCGTTTATTTGAATAGGCATACTTATTTCTAAAACCGTTTGACTTTGTTTTTAAGTACAGAAACGTCCAGGTAAACTACTTGATGTAGCAAAATGGTCTCAGAGGTCGAAGTTTTAAAGACTATACAAAGATTTTTTTTTAAAAGACCAGTGTTGCTAGGCGTGAGACCCAGGTATAGGGTAGCGGAGGTAAATAAGGCAGTCACTTTATTTAAAAGAGGTAATGCAGTTTTCCAGCTGTATCCATTTAGACTGGGGAAAATATTAAGCAGACAAGACAAGATTATATTCGTCGAACTCATCAACTAAATGATTAAAACCCACGCATATTCCTACTGCCCTTTACGTTCCTGGATCGCGGAATCTCTTTCGAATAAATTCCGCAACCAATATCTTCTTTCAGTTATGTTAAATGATATTATTTCAACTACATTTTAAACGTCAATTGTCGTTTAGTTAAAATTGTTGAAGCTGGTGTTTTCCCTGAGAAAAAATACCGAAAATCGAGAGGCCAAACCCTGTATTAAATAAAATACATATCATTATTTACATATAATGGACAAATAAATGCTAGTAACTTATGCTCGGTATAAATTTTCATCACAAAACGATCCCAATTTTCAGAAGCCGCATTGCGATATCAATAAAATACCTAGTCAACGGGGTACATGCTTAAAGCTTTTGCAAAACGTAGTAATGTGGGGCATATGGACATAAGCTGTAAGCTATCTCATGTTATGAGAAAATGTTTATTTTAACGCACAAAATAGTAGAACTTATGTCTGTGAGCATAGAGCGAATATTTTGCAGTAATACTTAACAAGGATAGCTGGCCAGTAATGTTTAAGCGGCAAACTTGCATAGAATATGTCTGGGACAGAAGATTTTGTGTTACTAGTGTTTATGATGGAAATTAATTTAACAGCGTATTTTAATACGAGTTTTTTAATACGAGTAAATTTCCAAATTTAAAGTATTAAATTTGGAAATTTCGTATATTAACGCAATAATAAGTGATGTAGATTTGGATGGTTAATTTCGTTCTGAAACATATAGCTTTATTATTTAAGTTTAAATAGAAACTTTCTGTTTTGTTCGGTAAATATAAATTTTTTAGGGTTCCGTGCCTTAAAAGGAAAAGCGACCCTTTAAGGGTCACTTTGTTGCCGGTGCGTCTGTCTGTCAAGACCCTTTGTCTCGGTAGGTGTGTAGGTATTGAGTTGAAATTAAAACCATTTACTCAGGTCTACAGTCCCTTGAAGTTGTGAAAAAGATACGATCGTTTATGCCGCAAAGAACGTGTATTTCGACCCTCTCCAAAAAAAATCAAAATTTATAGGGTACCTGCTTTCCGTTGATCTAAAACTATGGGCAAGTAATTTATTACTTGCTAAATTTCATAGTTTTTAGTTCTTATACTACGAGTACAATTATTACAGGGAAAAATTTGAAAACGATAGATTTGTAATTACATCATAAAATATAGTATTTATTTAAGGTACGTATTCAGAGATCTGAAAAAAACTGCGACAAAGGGGTATGCCAAGCCACCATAGTGATTTAGGCCCTGAGTGCCCACAAGTAACATCGAATGTTAATATTAGTATGCCTCACACATAATATATTAATAAAATAAAATTACTGAAAAAACTTGGAGTTTCCAAATTATAAGGTTTTTTTTAATGTGCTCTACACAAGTATTAAAAAGTTATTGAAAACACTTCCTACATAACATATTAAAGTTAAATTGTTGTTGGTTGTCATTATCAGAATAGGAGAATCGCCTGAGTCAGTATTCATGGTCAAAAACATCGATTTTAATAGCAAAATACACCCAGCGAATCACTATGATGCAAACTAAGTAATGAAATGACATTTCTAATATTGTCAACTGACAAGTTTCAGTGTTGCCATTGCACAAACAAAGTATCGATCGGTGCATTATGTAGATCATTATATTATATTTTGTAAGTTGATTACAAATCTAAATATATTAACATAAAATGCATTGGGACTTCTATAAACAAACGGATGAATAAATAAAGTACAAATATGTGTAAATGTCAAATCAATGTTTTGCAAAAATCTTTATTTTTTCCTGGTTTTGAAATTGGCAACCTAGCAAATGTCTGTTTATTTCGTTGAATCGTTTCAATATTTATTTTTTATGAAAAAATGTTACCAACTTGTATCGCGTCGTAAATAGAAGAGTTAATTACGTAAAATTTACATATGTTTTTTAAATAAATTAAATTTCTTGGGTATCGCAGGGCCTAAAATTGGCATTCCCCTTTGCACGGAACCCTCGGTGGGCAGACCGACTCGCACTTGTCTGGTTTTAAACTAAATATTTGCAGTGGATTAAGTCTCAAACTGGAGATTCTGAGTAACGCAAGATTATTGTCGGAAAATATTAAAGCTTTTACTTTTTTGCCTTATTTTCCTTTCGTTCCTGCCTCATACATTATTCGTTAAATATTTTGACGATTCACTCAGTCATGTTGAAAATGACGAGCGGGATCTCTTTTTCGTCGTCAAAATCGTCACTCTTTAATCCATTAATACCAGGAAAAAAAGCACTCGCGCATTTTCCAATATTTACTTAATACGTAGTCTTCTTTATTTCAAAAAAACTTTTATTGATTCAATAAGATTTGCTTATTATACTAACAGCACCTAATCGTTTATCAACCAAAAGAAAATTCAAGCATTTAGCGTTGATTTATGAGTTGACGTAAATATAAGAGACGTCCTGTGGCCGTATTACGAAGTGCCAATGCTATCATGATTCGTGTGAGGGAAAGAGATAGTGCTATTCGTCTTGTGTAACTCCGTCTCTCTCTGACACAGAAATCATGATGTATTTAAGACGTCTTAATAAGTCGCCTGTTCTTCAACAATCAGGGCGTTAAGCAAACTGATCGTTGGGGCCAATCTGACCCATCTTACCCCTGAGAAAACTGTCAAAGATCTCATTTTCAACCCCAAATCTACTATATATATATAAACAATCTCGAAGCAATAGGGTGATATTTCGCAAAATAAACTACCTCAAATTAAACACCAATCAACGAACTCCACGTCATAACGAGACGGTTAAACGATTCCAAATATTTGTTCCGTTTCAGAGTTGATTACACAAAAACGTTGAACACAAGATGGCCGCTGCTTTGAGATTTAATAATTCAACGATAATTTCACGAAACGATCGGTGAGCGATCTACCCTTTTATAAAATATAATGAGAAAATTAGCAAAACAGCGAGGTTTTGAATTAAGTATTCTCTCCTTTATACTTGGATTAAATATCAACCAATTTTCCTGAATGAAAATGATAGCTATTGTTTGAGGATAAACAATGAACAAAGGGAAGTAAAGATGAAATATAGTTTGACTTTCAGAGGTTGCTTTATGGATAATTATATTATGGACGCGAATTTCTCTCGTGAAAAGAATTATTGCACTTTATGAAATGTGTGTTTTTTCTGTGGCCATGGTAAAATCCTACTAATTTTATGTCTACACATATTTTTGTATTTTTGTTTCTCGATCTCGTGTTATGGGCTAAACCAATTTGAAAAAGTTAGCATATAGGAAATGAACATAATTTACCGTCGGTTTCTGGAAAAAATCGTGTCAGGTAAAGTGATGCGATTGGATTCAGATGTAGGTAGAAAAAACTTATTCAACCATATACAGCTACATTTTATTTCTCACAATAACTGTTAAAAGTTTCGTTTTCGTTAGAAAAACCGAGCCTGAGCATTGTGTATGGAATTCATTATTATTGGGATAAAAAATGTGTATGTAATATATGTATGTAATTGCATGTAAAGTGTGTATGTAACATGTATAGATTTCTTTGGAATGCGGGAGGACAGTGGTGGCCGAGTGGTAACGGCCCCGACTTACGGATGACACACACAGTGGATCCTTCAGACACATGAAAAACTTTTTACAAAAAAATACAACCGACTTTTACACAAAAAATCAAAAAAGTGCAACATAACTTTAATTTCGGAACTCGGTGTTTGTGGTTGCTTTTTCGTTTTTTGAACACCGACTTCCGAAATTAAAGTTATTTTGCACTTTTTTGATTTTTGTGTAAAAGTCGGTTGTATTTTTTTGTAAAAAGTTTTTTATTTTTCACTTTTTAGTGGTACCTACATCCCCTCTCCTCCCCCCACCTAAACGAACCAATCACATTGGTGTAAAAAAACGTACTGCTCCTTTGCAGAGTAAACTAAGAGTTCGTCAATGTAGATAATGTAGATATTTTTTTTAGATTTTTCGAAAACCGCTTGGTCGATTTCGATAAAAATTTTATGGGACCATTTGGGATGTATACCCTTTCGAACAAAAAAAGAATTTTTCAAATCGGTTGAAAAGCGACGGAGTTATGCTCGCACAAACATAAAAAAAAAAAAATACAAAAATCCGAATTGAGAACCTCCTCCTTTTTTAGAAGTCGGTTAAAAAATATTATTAAACGTAATAGTACCTAAATACGGTTCACTCGAGTCTCAATTAAGCGTGCAGCGAGATAAGCGCGGCTTTTGTCTCCCGGTTTCATCTTAATATGATATATCTTTGTTTATAGAATGTTTATGTATCTCAAAAGTATTAGGTGACCCAAATTACGTGTTATGATTTTACTTCTTATTAATATTATGCTAAAATGCGTGGGCAAACCCAGCCAGGCGCATTACTTTGTGTAATTAATTTCATCACCACTGCTCTCAAAACGGTGAAGGAAAACATCGTGAGGAAACCGGCATGTCCTAGAACCAAAAATTCGAAGACATGTGACATTCTCCTACCCGCACTGGGCCCGCATGGTGGATTACGGCCCATTCCGTCTCCTAAAGAGGAGGCCTGTGTCCCAGCCGCGGGAACATTAAAAGGCTGATTATGCGGGATAGCCATAGCACATGAAGGATCCACTGAAATATATGAAAGTCCAATTTTGTAAAAAATCGAAGTAAGCACGTCATTCAGCCACTGGATAATCTGTTGTTGGTATTTTCGTTAACACACTCAGCAATATCTCTTAAAATCCCGATATTTTAGACAGTGCACGCGTATATTAGATAAAAAAGGTACTCAATAAAGTCTGTTTAAAAAAAAAAAAAATTTTTTACTTGGTTCTTAAATAAAGCTTGAGTAAAGGAACAATATAATATCAATAATAAAAATGTGCTGTAACAAATAATATATTATGTTCAAAATCAAATAAAAAAAAATCAAAATCAAAAGTCATTTATTCAAACTAGGCTGAGCGACAGCACTTTTTGAACGTTAAATTTTACATAAAGACAGTCCCCCAAAACGCCCACCCGTCACCACGATTCATACCTTTAAACACGACTTTCCTGTTCCCATTAATACAATTGGAACGTGATTGGAACGCTATTACTTCAAAATGAGGTAACAAGAACATCGGTCATCGTTATTGCAATGGACCCTTCATATTTTAAATATAATCTGTATGTAGAGAGTTGTGAGTTGTAAAACTGTCGCTAAATTGTATTGCCAACTTTTGACCAAACATATTTGTGCCAAACCTCATCAGTTGGCTCAAATGATTGCTATTATTTTGGTGTGCGTCATGCTTGGCACAAATAAACAGTTTTTCTTTTCTTTCTTCTTTCTTTCTTTCTATACTAATGGACCAATAATACGGACAATGTTACATCTATACTAATATTATAAAAAGGAAAGATTTGTATTTCTGTATGTAACGAATAAACCCAAAACTACTGGACCGATCTCAAAAATTTTTTCGGCATTAGAAAGCAACATTTGCCCTGAGTAAATAGACCATATTTCATCCCCATATTCCCACGGGAACGGAAACTACGTGGGTGAAACCGGGAGGCGCTGCTAGTTATTGATATTTCTCTCAATATCCGTCACATTTAAGATTCTGTTGGTCGACGACACAATCTTACGAATTTATCCCTTTGAAGGACTCATCTGAAACAAACTGAATTTCAATTTTGAAATTGAATATTGATTTTTTTACTTATAATACGTCGTACATTTCTCTTACCAAGGACTATTGGGTCAGTGTGGAGGTCAAATAGTCAGTTGCTCTACGTAACATACTTTTTTTTGGATGGGAAGTCGTCAAATAGCTTCTCTTCTCCCGCTCTGGGTGGAACGGAAGGGAGTGTCAGACTCTTACTGACTAAAACCCACCCGTGATCCGTCTTGTGCGATGACTCTTTTGAACAAATTCCGCAGCTACGTAACATACTGGTAAGTACCCAGGGCCTCAAGTCTGCTATTACAATAGTGTCAGAATGTCCTATCATTGATTTCATAATAAAATAATCTACTAATATAAAAGCGTCACTATGACTTTCCAATGATCAACCACTGACACTCCATTGAAAGAAATGGCATATAATGGTAATCTCGTACATAATGACAGACGTATGCGGTAACTTTAGATTGCATAGAACACTTATATACAATATGTAAAAATATGTAAAAAAAAAAATCTAGCATGACTTAATGTTCAAATTTAATAGTAGTTTCCGAAAATAATTTTTAATAACGGGTTTTATAATAATGGCAATACGAAAATGTCATTCTACTACGATTTTTGTATGAGACCATTGACAGTGGGATATTGTTGAAACACCTCGCGGTTTTACCTGCGATATTCCCGTACCCGTGGGAACACGGGGATAAAATATAGCCTATGTCACCCGGGGATAGTGTAGCTTCCCAACAGTGAACTTTTATTTCAAATCGGATCATTAGTTTTGGAGCCTATTCAATACAAACAAACAATCAAATATTTCCTCTTTATAAAATTAAGTATAGATAGCAGACTTGGGGCCTAGTTGTATACACTTAAGTTTGATACCAACTCCAACAAGTTACATTACATAGTTAGGAAAGGGCCCAGTTGATAAATTTGATAATTAATTACGATTTCGGTATTAATTTATCGTGCTCTGCTGTACGAATCAGAAGTTAAAACGACTTACAATTATTATTTTAATCATAACACTAATATAATAGGTAACGAAATATTATGTGTTCCTGGTATAATTAATGCCTGTAAAATGCATGAGTATTTTCAAATACCTAATAATCATTTCATCAAATAGCAAAACTTTATTTAACATGATGTTTGTTTATTATGTTTACGCTTGATTTGATTTCACTATCGTAGCGAAATGTAGTATTTAAAGTTTGATTGGAGTCTTTACATGTTGTATCCATGCCATCTTTTTTATGGTATGTATAAAATACTAGCTTATGTTACTCTTATGTTACAAGACGGTACAACATTGTTTGTTTGTATCTCTTTAAGTGATAAAGAACTATACATTAATCCAGTAGACTAATTGTAATCTCGGAAAAATCACACGTGTTAGTCAGCGGAATCATATGAGTATGCTAGTTTACAATAGTAATACATAAATAAAAGGACAGATTTCCATAAAATATAACCATCGCCTGCAGAAGGTAATGCAAATGATCAGGTCGGTTTCCTGCTCAGACGATGTGCAGGCAAAATTATTCATTCTGAATACATTCTGTTTGGAAGGCGCTGATTAACCGGCGCCTAATTGAGTAACGAACTCCCTTCGACTCGCTAAATAGTCGCCGGCGACTAGATGACGGGGCGTGGTGCGAAGGAGTGGGGGTAGCGGACAGGAGATTGATGGCTGGTAGCTTCACCGAGTAATGATCTCCTGGTACCTAATCTTGGATACCTTATCTTGGATTTGGAATAATAGCGGCATTTGTTACTACTACCGCCATTTAGTATCAAGATTCAGAACTAGTAGAGTCAAGAACCTTCGAGACTTTTCTATGTTAGAATATTCTAGAATTCTCGAACCCTAGTCGGTCACGACCGATATGTACGCGATCTTTCTAGAACTTTCTACATTGGAGGGTTCTGGAATTAACCAGCGCCCTAGCACGGTTGGCACATACATGAATCGAGTCTGTCATCACTTATCACTTTATCGCCAATCCAAAGGATTAGCGATAAAAGTGATAACTTCGAGAGCGATCTTCAACTGCGAAGTGATTAGTAGTGCGAATGTGTTTTATAATTTGTGAGTTTAAAGTTATAATTAGCGTTGCGTAATAATTATAGTATAATTTTTGGTTATTTAATCGGCTGTTTATGTTGTCACGAACCCGAAGCTCGTAATAATATTATAATTACGTGTCAGAAAGAGACAAGGTAAGCTGTAGGCTACAAAATAACAGCCGACCTGGGCCCCAAGTCTGCTATTTTTATAAATTCGTCATTCCGACACGATCCCATTGTCATTTTGCTAAAAGTTCATAATCTGCTAACGGCCGAACCCAATAACCTATCTATCACATACTGGAGATAGAAAAACAAATGAAACAACAGAAAACCTATATAATTTTTCTGTTGTTTCATTTGTTTTTCTATCTCCAGTATGTGATAGATAGGTTATTGGGTTCGGCCGTAAATTCATAATGGTCTATCTTTGGTCAGTCAATGGTCTCGTAATACTTTTTGATAACTGAGCTATTAAAAGCAATGTCTGCACAATGACGTTCTAATGGTAGGTCAAAAGAACTATCAAAATTTTAGTAGATTACCGCATATGCCCGTCATTCATTTGTCATTATGAGATTACCATTATATTTCATAATATACCCTGTTGATAGTTATATTTTCAACCCATTTTGGGTTGAAACTCTCGAGTCGTGGGGTCCGAGTGCTCATAACTTGTTCAAAGATCTGTCAAGACGTTTAGTTGACACTTCGCGTGCCCCAAGGGCTATTACCTTGGACAAAGGATAAGCATTGCCATACAGCGTGGTAATGCTGCCAGCCTTTTGGGTACATTACCAGTGGCCAGCGATGCGGAGGAATTTGTCGACGCCATCTTTTGACTATTTTCATTTTAAATTTAATTGTACATATAAATAGTGTATGTTGAACTAATTAATAAATTATAATTTAATAAACATTTTTAACAATCTTAATTTTCCAGTGTTATATACAAAAACACTTTCGTAGATATATCGTTCTTTGTACAAATGAAAACCAAACAAAATCCTTAGCTAGTTTAAGAAAAAGCAAGCTAAGTACCAGAGAGATAAGAGTCAAATAGGGACTTATGTTTTTTTAACATCTAACTGTTTTTTTGTAACTAGTTTGTATCTGTTTCAACTATTTCAATTCCTATTACCGTGTAATTAATAGGAATCGATCCAATAAACATTCCGGCTTTGACAATTGACACCTAAACAAAATATTTGAGTGCAAATGTTGATTTAAATAAATCAACACTATGACCGCTCAAATAACTACGAAAGTGGAACAAGTAAACTTCAAACACTGATCAGTACTGGATTGTTTTATTATTTCCGGCAGTAGATTCATTTGAAATTTCAGTTGATAGAATACTGCTTTTGGCTGTTTTTATTCATCTGAAATAGGTTATTCAAGTAAGGTAGGTTTTATGTTTGCTGATCACCTGATGATGAAATGATCTCCTATCCGCAGAACGACCTTGGCTAGCGTCGCTTAACCTTTAAAATTGACCAGGGCCTCAAGTCTGCTATTACAATAGTGTCAGAATGGTCTAACATTTATTTCATAATTGTTGATTTTGACAAGTTTAGAAATCTACTAATATTAAAGCGTCACTATAACTTTCCAATGGACAACCACTGACACTATTGATAGTAATGCCATATAATAGTAATAGTATTATGAATTATAATAATAGTATATTATGAAATTCCGGAAAATTGTAGATTCCATCAGATTGTAATCGATCTTTATTAGATTATCATTTCTCGATATATTACGAAAAAATCACTTGTATAGAATAGATACCATGCAAATTCAATATTTTCCAATTTATCCATACTTTAAGAATAAATAAGTAACGATTTCATGCGATATTTTACAATTTTACGACGTGTGCAATTTCACGGTGACATATGTATATAATTTACATATGTGCAAAAAGGGGCAATTTACTGAAAAATATATTTTTTTATTGGGTATAAAACAAAATATGATAGAATAGGCGGTAACTTTTAAGATAATAGGCCAAGAGAGATGTAGCGCTAAATGAAAATATAATGGAACTATTTTTATGTCCTTGTCCTACCTTTATTTGTATGTTTGTTTCTCGATCACGTTTTATGGGCTTGACTAATTTGTATAAAGTCACCACATAGGTAAATGAACATAATTTACCGTCGGTTTCTGGTAAATACCGTCTCGAGTGAAGTTAATTCTGGGGACATTTATAATTTGCATTTGTGCAAAACAGGGCAAGGACATTTATATAATATATTTGCATTTGGGCAAAATAGGGCTATTCACTGAAAAATAAATTTTTTGTATGGGTTTAGAAAAAATTGCCAAAAGAGATATCGCACCTCTGGTACAACACTGTCACTTTTGTAAAAACATACTTTTTCAGAAGAAGCATTTAAATATTCGGTGTCGCTTAAGACTGCTTACAAACCGTAACAACACTTACTCACTTACGTTGAAACTATAAGTACTATATCAGGAACATTATCGACGTCTTAAATCCATCATGATTCCTGTATCAGAGAGAGGCGAAGTTACACAAGACGAATAGCACTATCCCTTTCCCTCACACTGAATCGTGATAGCATTGGCACTTCGTAGTACGACCACTGGTCACTTCTACACTAATATTATAAAGAGGAAAGATTTGATTGCTTTTTGTTTGTTTGCATTGAATAAGCTCTAAAACTACTTGACCGATTTAAAAAACTCTTTCACTGCTGAAAAGCTACATTATCCCCGGGTGACTTAGGTTATATTTTATACCCATATTCCCACAGAAACGGGACCTACGCAGGTGAAACCGTGAGGCGCTGCTAGTATGGTATAATTAGTTAATTTTTCAAATATTGCATAAGTAACAGTATTGCACCGGAGCTCCAATATAGCGCTTATTAAAAATATACTAGGCTAAAAGTGGGCGGATGATGAAATGTTGATGGTTTTTGTATCAGGCATATTATGTCTTAATATAACAAATTCATAAGGGCGTGAAATTCAAAACATTTTAAGTTTGGTTCGATTAATATTGTACAAAGTCCAAACTTCAATAAATTCCGATGTTATGTTAATAAGAACACGAAACATAAATAAAATAGATTATGAAAAAGCGTTTCATTATGCAGGTATAAAACAATTTAAAAAAGAACAACACAAAAACAACAGACTTATTAATAAACTCAAAATGAATTTATGAGTAAAATTCAAAAATGAAAATCTGACGTTGTGCTTGTCATAACTTTAATAAACGTTTAATAAAAGGGAGAATAAGTTTCACAAAATCGATTAAAGCAAAGGTTTAATAGGTTTGGTTAAAAATTGGACATTATTTAACTGCTTGTAGATTTATTCATGCTGAAAAATATTATTTTGAAGAATACTGGAAATCTAGCCAGTCAATTTCCAGCTTATGCTATGTCATGCAAATCTATAAAAATGACTAAGGTAAAAAGCATCAAAGATCAGGAGTCCCCAGTCCTTATCTTTGATGATTTTTATCTTCACTTCTGACGTCACGTCTTTGTAAAAATTGTAGCGAGCATTGACGCCATGCGAGTATTCAACGTACTGCATTGTCTTCGTTTTTTATTTACTTGAAAAAAAAAATACTTGTCCAATATTATTTGGAGCCCGCACTGGGTCCGCGTGGTAGATTACGACCCATTCCCTCTCCTAGAGAGGAGGCCTGAGTCACAGCAGTGAGAACATTTAAAGGCTGATTATGCTTATGCTATTTATGCTATATTATTTGGAAATTTATCTAACGGACTAATTACATTTTTTAGTCAAATACGCTATTGAAAATTACTGTAACACAAACGCGACATTTTACACTTTGGGACACAGGAAATGCCCCACTATCCACGTCTGTGCAAATTCGTTATCACTGCTATTCTTGTTAAATATATTCAAGTTCTAATTGTGATTATGTTCCACAAACTACGCTAGCGTTTTATTCGTTTAATATTAAAATTTGCATATATGCGAGTTTGTAATGTTTGGTATACATTTTTAAGATAACAACGAATGATATAATTTAGAATTATATAATTTTCATATGTTATAATCACCTATTGTTATAACAACATATGAAATGTACTTCCATTTCATTTCATAAATTATGCTTCAGTGGAGTGGAGAAGTCGGGTCGATCTCCAATGCTAAGCAACCAAAGCGAAGGTTGCCGAGGTTGGTCTGTGGATGGGTGACCATCTTAACATTCCGAGTTTCCTCCGTGCCTCGGAAAGCACCGGGACAAAAATTTTACACTGCATGAGCGACAGTCTTAGTATGCACGTACATTATATTTGTACATATACATATGTATGTTGCCATACGACTGAATAATTTAATTAAGAAGACTTTTAAGAGCTGTCGGGAGGAAAGATGCATTACTTTACTTTGAATGCTGATCTTTTTATTCAGAAAAGTTTCTTTCAATTTCATTTAGTTTTGTTCGCTTAATGCAGTAGTTTCATAGATACACAGTATTTTAATGTTGGACGCCGGTTTTATAGCGGTGGCTTTTAGCCATATTTTATCAAAATCAGGTGTGATGATTTCCCATCATGAAAAAAAAATGGTCTTCACATATTTACTAAGTATTATTTTATTTATTAATGGTCCCCCGACACGATGACGCTTGCTTCAAAATGTTCGTACGTATATTAACTATATGGATAAAAATGTATTATATTTTCACTCTTTAGAGTCTTTTTTGTTGAGGGCTGTTTAAATTTATTATTTAATTTTTTGTTCTACTAGATTTTGATAGCAAATTCACACATGTGTAAGCTGAAAGTGCTTATTATAATTTGACTTATCTATACATACATATATACATATAAATAAAATTGGAGTATCTGTTTTTAATATTGAAATAACCGCTTTTTACAACATGCATATAGTAAAAAGCGGTTATAAAGAGTAGGCTACTTTTATTTTAGAAAAATAAAATAATATTGTAATGTCCAAGTACTGTCCAGTACTGCGCACAGCTCACGCGCATACCACCACTGTGCCGTCACGTCGGGCGCCTCTCACCAACGAATCAATATCACAAAGAATCGGGTTAGTAACTATTCCACGCGGACGAATTCGCGGGCAGAAGCTAGCATATTATAATTTTAAATGTTCAAATTTCCTGAACAAAAGTGTCGCCGCTATTGCTTACCTTATTTATCTGTTTTATTTTAAATGATTATCCTTTTATTCTTACTTTATATATACTTATGCATATTCCTTCAAATAAAGAGATTATTCATGCATTATCCAACATCCAAAGAAATAATAGATACCCATTACGCACGTTTATAATATTAGTGTTGTAAGAAGGAAAATTAACAGGAATAGTAGCATATCTCACAGAACAGAGGTTTTATTACAGTTAACTAACAAAATAGGTAAATGATTCACTATCTTCTTCTTTTCTTGAAGCCAATTGTTCTTCACATATGTATTACCCCCGGGCGTACTCCTATGTACTAAAAGACGTAACTAAATCCAAACATCATGATCACAGATAATCGTTCCAGTAACAGCCAATTTGGACGCTTTGCTCTGCAAAACTGACAACTATAAATGCGCAGAAGGTTATCTTAAATATGTGTTTTTTATGTTACACCATTTTGTCCGACTGCTGGGTAAACGCCTCTACTCATATTTTTCCAGCTGACTTAATCTGCTGCCGACGTAAATCGTGACCGACGCAGGCCTAAAACATATACCAACATCAATGCCTCCACAAGAAAAACGAAGAACGCGAAATGGCAATGAACAGAACCGCAATCAAAACACACATTGCATATCCTAGCGTAAGCGTAATCAGCCTTTTAACGTTCCCTTTGCTGGGAAACAGGCCTCCTCTCTAGAAGAGGGAATGGGCCGTAATCCACAACGCGAACCCAGCCAGGCGCATTACTTTGCGTAATCAATTTCTTCACCACTGCTCTCAAAACGGTGAAGGCAAACATCGTGTGGAACCCGGCATGTCCTAGAATCAAAAATTCGAAGACATGTGACATTCACCAACCCGCACTAGACCCGCGTGGTGGATTACGGTCCCATTCCCTCTCTTAGAGAGGAGGCCTGAATCCTAGCAGTGGGGACGTTAAAAGGTTGATTATGCTCTAAAATTCAACTATTACTACTAAGTAACGCTAAAGTGAAAAAATCCTCATAATACATACCAATGTTTTACTGCTCCGTACTCTCAATTTAAAGACCAACGGTTTCCCAACGAGTTAAATTTTCAACAGTTCAATAACTTTTATCTTGATATCTGTTTTCTTTTTTTATTGCGTTTTTGAGTTAAACGTATATTCACTAAGCATCGAAAATGTGTACCTAGTACTATTTTATTTACTTTGTTTTTGTTAGTTGTATTCGCGTTCAATAAATGTTTTCCTTTAGATTCCATTCTGTTATAAATATTCAGATTACATTAAAAAATCAACTCTTACAAAAAATAACAGAGTAAACTTATCGAGTGATTTTTCTGTTTTGCCTGTTCTCTGTAAAAGCTTCAGATCAGAAGTTTGTCTAGTTAATGGACCACTACGTGTATAAGTCGCGGCCATAGTTTGTTAACTAGGCCTTCAGATTGTTAGTGAGGATAGTCACTCTAAATCTATTGTTTACGTGATTTATTGGTTGTTAACTTAATGACTAGAATATGTATGTGTCTGTGTACATACAGTCTATAGAATACTGTAAATACTAGGTAAACAGGAGTAAATGAAAGTAGAAAAGATGTATGACTGTAAATTGCTACGTTTTGGCTACGGCGTAGGCGATGCGTAGCACTCTGCTACGAAAGTTACATTCTAGTAGCACATTATTGAGAAAGTCTATACTAATATTAATAATAATTTGATTTTGATTTTTGTATGTAACGAATAAACTCAAAAACTACTAGGCAGATTTCAAAAATTCTTTCACCATTAGAAAGCTACATTCACCCTGAGTAACATAGGTATAACAATGTATATTTTAGCCCCATATTCCCACGGAAACGGGAACTACGCGGGTAAAACCAAGGGGCGCTGCTACTGTTAAATAATTTTAGTTGGCTTATGACAAAAGTTTGGGTCATATTCTACTTAATTTTACCTGAAACTTACCTGATCTTTTCTAATTTTGTATCTATTGACAATTTTACATTTGAAAAAAAAAATCATGAAAAATTCTGACATTTAAATATTTAACAGAATTTTTTCGTTGTGCGGTTGTGCTAGATATTCAAAAGTATTATTATTCTTTTGTTTATTTAAAGTTTACCTACATAATGTATTAGTAGCAGGTACGAGAAAATACTCAGAAAATATGTACATCGTAAATGTGGCAGCTATGAAATTTAAATTTATTCAGTGTATGAGCTACCGCATTGTATTCGTGAACTCTACTGAAGATGAAAGTTGAAATTTCCATTTAAGGAAAAATAATTTGAATATATTGATATTTTTCCTTTGACACATACTCACTTGCTTTTCAACAGACTGAGAGCTTAGAAAAATAAAAAATAAAAAACATTTTTCGTTCTCTATTTTATTTTCTTGCACATCTTTGGTACAGTAATTAAATTATTATTTTTTTTCACTGTGCAATTTATGAATTTGAATTTAGTATTTAATTAATTTAATACGAATGAGATTTTAAGGATTTAAATTGACTATCAGAGTAACCCAAGGTTCTAATAATATTTTCCATATACGAAAGTTCATGAATGTTACCTAGGCCAAAAAATCTTTCACAATAGTCATGTATTGCCTTTTATACTCTCTAAATGGAACTCGATAACCGTATCCTACAGATGCATAAACGAGCTAAGTACAGTCAAACAAATACTTAGTTTACCATACGGGCAGACTGACAAACAAAGACTAACTTGCTCTTGTGATCTCGTAAAGAAGTCAAACAGGCAATCATAATCTGCCTAGCCTTTTTCCCAACTATATTGGGGTTAACACCCAGTTAAGCCGGATTCAGCTGAATACCAGTATTTTACGTGAAGTGGCTGCCTACCAGACCTCCACAACCCATTAACTGGGGAACACTGTTATAATATAGCCACGAGCTCCTCAAACAGGTGATATTATATTTAAATAATAGTGCGAAAAATATCATGGTTAAGAATAAAGTAAGTTATTTGATAACCGATACATTTATTAAAGATTTCTTGAAAAAAAAAACGTGTACAGCAAGCGTCAAGACGATGCAAACACAAAATAAATTGTAATTATTTACGTTTTGAGTGTGTTGAGTATGCTTTGTATGTGTGCCCTAAACTTTAAAAGATATTAACGCACACATAAAATCATATTTCACGTGTAGGTATTACAATATGTTTGCTAGCTTACCAAATCCTTTTGTCACCAGTACCTATTCCGAACGTCGGGACCAGACAATACAATAGAATACTACCCGCGCGTCCAAATTTCCATCCACCACGACGCGGGAAGACGCGCGAGGTCGCACGTACGAGCGACGCCGCGGGGGAAATCTACTCCACTGCTTATTATTTATATACCCTTTTGTTACTTGGAGGTAACGTCACTAAATAATACAATGATACCTGAACACACGAACGATCGAATTTATGTCTAAGAGTGTAACACGTGGAAAAAATAATCCTTCTGAAAAAAGAAAAACAGTCTGAGAAAACTATCTCGGATCTGTCACTAGTAAATAACCGGTAACTCTTTAATTGGTCTTGTAACTTGTCATATGAAGGTATAGACATTTTAGCTCAAAGACTTTTTTGTGCGATATCTCGTTCGTGTACTTTAACTTTACCGTTTTCAAAAAATGTTTCAGACGATAAAAATAGGTCTCTTAATCCTAGTATCACTGTAAAATTCCAATAAATGAAACTAAAAAAACATGACGATATGCATATGAACGACTTTTACTTTTGCATGTGCATAATATAGCGGGCGGGAGGGAGGTGCATACCTGCAACCCATAAATATTCGCGGAAATTAAAAGTATTAAAACTAGATATATTATTTTCATTTTCAAATTTGAAATGGATTTCCGCAAAGTAACGCCTGACTCAATTTTTTTTTTTTGACTTTTGTTTGGGAACCATTAAACACAAGCATACACCATGCATACAACATGCATGCAGGAATCATGCAGCATGAAATCATTTTTTTTTCTATTTCAGCATCAAACCTATAATCTTGCGAGTTCATAATATTCCTACATTTTCGCCCTGAAAGACGGCAAAGTTACATGGTTTCAGCTGTTATATAAAACATGTTGAGTAAGCATACAGCATGCAAACATGCATTTTTTTCTGTCTGTCAGTGTGAATCACATAGTCTTGTTAGTTCATATTGAGATATGAGTACTTACTTTCTCGCCCTGAAAGACTGTAAAGTTACATGGTTTCAGCCGTTATATAAAACACTAGCTTCTGCCCGCGACTTCGTCCGAGTGGAATAGTTACTAACATATATCTTGATTTGTTACTTCAGTTTAAGGCTTCACATTATCTTCTTCTCTTGTTCTTACACACTATTGTCTACATTTCTTTTTCGTTTCTCCTTTCGCAGGTCTGCTGAAAGAAATTTCGTTTGGAATCAGCAGTTCCGTTGTACTATAACTGTAATGTTATCTCTTACTTATTTTTTGTGTGTACAATGTACATAAATAATAAAATAAATAATATACAAACATGTATGTTCTACCCATAGGAGCATACACAAATTATTATCTAAACCAGTGACCCGTGAGCAAGCAAAAATTTTTCTGGCAATGCGAGAAACAATTCGTCACCGGCTCGAGATGCCTGACCTTCTGATTTATTGACAGTAATGGCGAAACATACGAACACGGGAAGCTGCACGCGTTTGAATTGAAAAGGGAAATTGTTGGGAATGAGAGGTATACGTGGTATGTAAACTATTCTACCAGCTTCGCAGCCCAAATTTACCGCTTCTATAAAATTGTTTCAAATCGACTTCACCTTACGACGAGTTCCGTTGCATAGCTTTGGCGGAGTTAGGTTTTGAAGCAACATTATCGAATGCCCACTTTTAGAACTACGCTATTTGTGGGGATGGGGATAAGTGGATGGGGGATAAGTGGTTGTATTGGTTCGGTCTAGAACAACGTTTATGGGCCGGTATACCACTTCGCCTCCTTCCATTTTTCCAAAATACTACGGTTAATGGCAGCTGCTTGTTCATTTTTGGGCATAAGTAGTTGCTCGTTTACATAGCCATGAATATTCCTGACGTGTTATTTCAGGTATGAAATGTATAATTTCCTCCATCAACGGAAAAATCTTACAAAGATTTGGGAAATTAACCTTCGTCGATTTTCAACGCAACGTCCGCAATTTCTTTCTTTAGTTTGGGGGTACCACCTTTTTCTTTACGGGGGGAAATCCTCATAGATGTCCTTCACTCTAGGGCGGGCAGAGACGTCTGTCAGACTCTTACTGACTAAAACAACCCCGGTGTTACATCTCTCTCCTACGCCGGGTATCGCGGGAACGTATGCGACTTCTGTAATCCCCGGCTGGTGCCAGCCCAACTTTGCGGGTCACATCGTATCTGCGGAGGGAGTGAGGTGTTTTGACTCTCTCCGCGACGTCAGAGAGGGGCAAACAGGAACACCACGCGCCGCCACCTCGGGTCCGGATGAATGGGGGGCGACAGACTTTGGGGGTACCACCTAATTAAGCCTTCATATTCCATGGCAAGCATGGAGCATTTGAAACTTGATGTAACAAGTAATAAGGGGTAGAGAAAGTCTGAAATACCACCAAAATAACCCGTCCCAAGAGTTTCGACGGATGTCTTACACAGTGCAACTGACTGCTTCCATGGCCTTTTTGTGTGCCATCGTACACTTGTCCAAAACGATAAAGCTGAAATTGCAAGAATCTTTGCCTTGGCACTATTGCGCGATACGACACAATCTGGGGGTTTATTTATAGCCAAGTCCAAGGGTATCTTAAAACATAGTGTGGGCAGTTATACCCCCAGGGCCCCGATTCTGCTATTTTTATAAATTTGTCATTCCAACACGATCCCATTGTCATTTCCATTGTCATTGTTAAAAGTTAGTAATCTTATAAATTCATAATGGTCGATCATTGGTCTGTCAATGATCTCGTAATACTCTTTGGTAACCGAGCTATTACAAGGAATGACTGCAATATGACGTTCTAATGGTAGGTTACGAAACAAAGGAACTGTCAAAATTTTAGCAGAATACCGCATACGTCTGTCATTATTTTATCATTATATACGAGATTACCATTCTGTGCCATTTCTTTCAATGGAGTGTCAGTGGTTAACCACTGGAAAGTCATAATGATGCTGAAAAATAGATTATCAAACTTGTCAAAATCAACCATTATGAAATCAATGATTCTGACACTATTGTAATAGCAGACTTGGGGCCCAGGTAGTAGAGTGGCAGGAATACCCGAACAGGCGACAGCTAGAGCTATCATGCCTTATCTTCTCACTTCAGCTAGTAGTAAACGAGTCGAGATGGTGCTTAAATTTCTCCCACGGCTGCAGAAGTTGGTAAATATCACAAAACACTATCATAACTGCAAACAAAAGCGATTGGGTGTTTCACTGACTACAGCTTCTTCAAGAGTTTCGACCCAATTTTGGTTATCGTCAAGTAGATGTAGCGCACAGCAAGCTTCGTGAAAAGTAGAATACTCGAAGCCGTTAACAGTTTTTAAATCTATACTAATATTATAAAGCTGAAGAGTTTGTTTGTTTGTTTGAACGCGCTAATCTCAGGAACTACTGGTTCGAATTGAAAAATTCTTTTTGGGTTGAATAGACCATTTATTGAGGAAGGCTTTAGGCTATATATCATCACGCTTAAGCCAATAGGAGCGGAGCAGCGGTAAAGAATGTTTTAAAATCGGGGATTCCACGGGGACGAAGTCGCGGGCAGCAGCTAGTATGTGTATAAATTGGCTCCGCGAACTGTGCACAGTAAAAGGCGTAAGTAATAACACTCTAAAAGGATGTTGCCTGAGTAAAAAATATATGATTATGTTTAGTCCCTCAGTTAGATTATAGAAAAATATTGGACACGTATTTTTTCCTTTATCAAATCTATAAAAACTGACGAAGATAAAAAGCATCAAAGATCAGGAGTGGGAGCGTGTGACGTCACTGCCCGGTAAAAATTGTAGCGAGTAGTGACGTCACACGAGTTTTCAACGCACTGTATCGTCTTCATTTTTTGTTTATGTGAAAAAAGAAAAAAATACGTGTCCAATATTTTTTGGAAATCTATCTGAGGGATTAATCAGATTTTTTTAGTTAACTACCCTATTACTTGGATGAACCATATGCGTCCTAGTGCGTGCTCACGATACACTTCGGGAAACCCTTGCATAGGCTGGCCCTCTCGTCGTCTATTGAAGACTTCTCTTTGCTGAATATACGTGTAGTATGACAGCACCACGTGATATAAGAGCATACGAGAAAAACTTCTTTATTGACACATACTGAAATATGTCAAGAGTATTGTAGGGTGAGGACAAAGATTTTATTTTATTTTATTTCAATAGGAGCAACTAACAATCACATTATGACATCTTACAACTAATTATTTATCTTTTTAATTTTTATTTGAAACAGAGCTCATAGTTATGTATGTATATTTTATTAATTAATGTTTAAGCTGTGTACTTCTATAAGTGACAAATTCACCATGATACTGGATGTACAAGTTCTTAATGTAATATGTTATAGTGAATAAGTCATTGGAGTACCTTTACAATAAAATAAAATAAATAAAATATATATATTTTGGCAATAATGAGGAGCTCGTGGCTAATTATAACAGCCACACGGGTCGATCTTCAAGGTTAAGCAACGCTTGCCGAGGTTGGTCTGTGGATGGGTGACCATCTTAACATAACGAGGCTTTTCCGTGCCTGGAAAAGCACGTTAAGCCGTTGGTCCCGGCTGTCATTTGAAGATCTTTGGCAGTCGTTACGGATTGTCAGAAGCCAGAAAATCTGACACCAGTCTTGCCAAGAAGTACCGTGTTCTCCAGTTGATGGGTTGTCAGAGCCTGGTAGGCAGCCGCTCCGCGTAAAATCATGGTATTCGGCTAAATCCAGCTTGTCTGGGAGCCGACCCCAATATAATTGGGAAAAGGCTAGGCAGATGATGATTTTGGCAATAATGCAACTCACAACGTTACCAAGATATTAAAAGTATTGCATATGAATGTGATCGTATGTGGTGTATTAAGTTAATAAATACGTATATACTTTACCACTGATGGAGAAAAAAGCAAGTTATTCGGTTAATTATAAGGTTTAAAGATATTTATTCTCAAAAAAAAACTTTTTAGAAAAAATAAAACCGACTTCTAAACAAAAAAAATCCAAAAATACAAAATAACTTTAATTTCGGAACTCGGTGTTTTTGGTTACCTACTTCATGTTTTTGAACACACTGACTTCCAAAATTAAAGTTATTTTGTACTTTTTGGATTTTTTTTTGTTTAGGAGTCGGTTTTATTTTTTCTAAAAAGTTCTTTTATTTTTCCCTTTTTAGTGGTTCACTCCCAGGTAAACATACCCATCACAGAGTACGTGGTATAAATTGGTGTCAACAATAAACAAACATGCGATTTCAGCTATCCCAACAGATTTGCTATCATTTATTGAAATTAACAAAAAACCGCTTGTTCGATTTCGATAAAATTTCATGGGACCATTTGGGAAGTATACTCTTTCCAACAAAAAAATAATTTTTCAAATCGGTTGGCAAGCGACGGAGTTATGCGCGAAGAATCATTAAAAAAAAAAAAACATACAAACATCCGAATTGAGAACCTCCTCCTTTTTTAGAAGTCGGTTAAAAAGACACAAAGTCACTTACATGAGAACAATGTTTACGTTATGCTAAATATATTATAGAGTTCGTCAATAGCAAATATTGGGTGTTTCACTCATCCATTGCATTCTCTTACTTTAAATAATTTGTAGTTGAAGGTATTTCGTTATTTTTTATTTATTATCTACATATAGCGCTAATTGCTTCTTAAATTATAACAATAGCAAACCTACCTTAATAAAACCGTTTCTATATATGTATCTAATATTTAGCTCTGTTCTTAATATTTGCTCTGATAACTACATATAATGTCCAGGCACGATGACACACAAAGCCATACGATGCGATAGTTTCATAATAATTTGAAGAGAAGTGTTCAGTTTTCCAAGTAGCGGTTTAATACCGAAAAGTTTACCCGAATTTTTGTCACGACTGGAAAAATTCGACGTGTTACAAGAAAACCAGTGATGAGATAATTCAATAACTTGATACGTTATCAAAATATCAACTTGTTGTGAAACTGACACCTGACTCGGCGCTGTTCAATCTCGCTCAAGAGAACGTTTTCATGAAATATCTATAATAAATGTAAAAGTTTGTATGTTTGGTATAACGTTCATAGATTACTCTCACAACTTATTTGTTGAATTAAATTTTAAATAAAATATACTACGCCTCTTCATTAGGTTTTAAGAAATGTAATAAAAAACACCTTTTTTCTGGATGGGAAATCATCAAATGACTTCTCCCGCTCTAGGCAGAGCGAAGAGAGTGGCAAACTCTTACTGAGTAAAACCCACCCGTGGTTCTTCTAGTGCCCTTTGCGTTCCAGGGCCGCGGTGACTCTTTCGAACAAATTCCTGAACCCCAGCAGGTACTATGGAGCCTGATATATATGATAGATTTCTGCTGATAGCTCTTTGAGTTCCTCATATAGGTCAAAAACCTAATTTTCTATGTTTAAATTTACAAAAGCATATTTTCAATGTACTTAGTTTTATTTACGCTTTTTGCTCCGTCAGAACGGAAATTCTGTGAAGTCGTTGTTTTAAAGTATTCATTACAGGTAATAATCTTTCAGTATAAATTATGCTGAAATGAATATTTGATTACTAATTACGTAAACACGATATTAAACTGAAAGCAAAGAAATGAATATTCTATCTTTACAGGAAGAGTAGGTACTATTTAGATATTTACGATATTATAGGTAGGTATTTACGTAATTGTATAATAAAATGAGAAGGTATGGGATATTTATAAGAATCTATATATTTTTTAAATTCCTAATATGAACTACGAGTAGCTATTGTTAACGTGAAAGTGGATATTCAAACCGCTGACTGAGACTGAAGTTTCGTACATCTGAAAGCCAATTTTCGTATTTAAAAAGCGTTCAAATCCAAGTTGCAATATCATTTCGAAGACAACTGATGCCAAAAACTTCTTGAAATCTATATACTAATATAAAGCTTAAAGCTGTAGAGTTTGTTTATTTGCTTGAACGCGTTTATCTCAGAAACTCTGGGTCCGATTTGAATAATTCTTTCAGTTTGAAAATGAAAATAATAACCGTTGAGTTGCGACTGCACTTGCAGTCGCAACTCAACGGTCAGCGAGTCAACACGTCCCCTGAGGATGCCTCGTGGAGAGGCGAAACACGTGTCGGTAATGGTGTTGGGTTTTGCTTTGCCTTCCTGCTTGTGCATAAAATCCTTGCATTTTCCTTGTAATCTTGCATGTGCATAATATAGCGGGCGGGAGGGAGGTGCATACCTGCAACCCACTAATATTCGCGGAAATTAAAACTAGATATATTATTTTCATTTTCAAATTTAAAATGGATTTCCGCAAAGTAACGCTTGACTCAATCAATTTTGATTCCTTCAGTTTTAGATAGCCCGTTTATCGAGAAGGCTTTATAATTGCACACTTATTGTTAGACCAATAAGAGCGGAGCGCCAATGAAGAATTTTGCAAAAGCGGGGTTATTTTTTCTCTCTTTTATGTGGTGCGGGCGAAGTTGGTCAGCTGGTGTAAGATAACTAGCGTTGTTTTTGACAGTTTGCGATTGTAATGCAAATATAATCACTACTTAAAAATACGAGAAATGCCCACTAGTGACCATTCTATTCTATTTTTATAAAAACTTTTTACAAAAAATAAAACCGACTTCTAAACAAAAAAAAACCAAAAAGTACAAAATAACTTTAATTTCGGAACTCGGTGTTTTTGGTTGCTTCATGTTTTTGAACACACCGACTTCCGAAATTAAAGTTATTTTGTACTTTTTGGTTTTTTTTTTTGTTTATTAAAAAATGAAGTCCGTAATCTGGCTTACTTTTTCTAATTAAAAGCGTTTTATCTTTAAATATGAAACCTACCTACCACACATGGCCAAACGTGAACTTTTTTAAACAAATGTTTTTTTTTGTTTTGTTTTATGAATCGATATTTTACGAGATTCATCGTCATAATTATTTCAACTAAGTACCAGGCAACCAGAAACAAACAAGCAATCGAACTGTACCCGACAAACAGCGTCATTTAGCGCACGGCACATTTATAAACCGCTCCAATTCATTACGGCCGGACGCAAATTATTGAATTAACTGCTCCACTAGGACAACAGGATATTGTGACGGTCATGATGAATGTATTGGCGTAAAGAATTAAAACAATACTCCGTTTTCATATTATTTATTTCGATAGGAATCAATTATTACCATAGTAAGCTTTTTCATTTATTTGATACCTACTTATGAACCAACTCAAGAATTTGAGGACCTTTTTTATGGATGGGAAATCATCAAATGACTTTTTCCGCTCTGAGTGGAGCGGAAAGGAGTGTCAGAGTCTTAGTCAGGGAGGAAGGAAGGGATTGTTCAAAAAGCCTATCAAATGAACTCTCGAAATAGAGATCCATGCAGACTTGCACTGCAGGATACTCCTAAATCGGCTAAGTATGTGAAAAGATTCTTAGTCCTGTGTATTCGAATTTATAGCAAAATTCCAATAGAAATAAAATTGTTATATAATAAAAACTCATTTAAAAACAGACTATTGAAATGGCTTAAAGAACATAATTATGTTTTACTACCTTAAAGATTTTTTTTTAGCCACAAACCTTAACTTTCTGGACTTTTGTGATTATGGATAATGCTGAGATAAAACTATTATATCAATATTATGATATTGAATTGAATTGATTGAATACTCATTAACTAATACATAATTATAATTTTGCATACAATTGATACAAATAGCTAAACATGTGGACTATAGATTAATACCTGACTGTAACAACTTTATAACATGTTTAATGCATACTCGTATAAAGACTTATCTTATCTAGTGACTACAACCCACCCGTGATCCTCCTAGTGCCCGCCGCGATCAAGGGCAGCGGTGACTCTTTCGCACAAATTCCGCAACTCTAGGTGGCACTGGCCCAGGAGGTGGAACGCGTGCGAGAGAGGGAAACCTCTCGCACCAGCCGCCGCAACAGAAGAAGACGCCCCGGGCGTCGGGAAACGCAGGGCGATTCCCGGCCACCGTAGGCGCGGGCCTGCGGATGGCGAGCTATGGGTGGCTCGCCGTCCGATAGCAACCAGGCCCAAGTCAACGGCCCGTCGTGTTCCACGCGCGCCTTAAAGAGCCGTCAGCAAAGAAGACGGGGCCCCATAGGGTCAGTGCCTGCTAGGGTTGCGAAATTTGTTCGAAAGAGTCACAGTCAGCCCTGGAACGCAAAGGGCACAAGGATCACGGGTGGGTTTTAGTCAGTCAGTAAGAGTCTGACACTCCCTTCCGCTCCGCCCAGAGCAGGAGAAGTCATTTGATGATTTCCCATCTATACTAATATTATAAAGCTGAAGAGTTTGTTTGTTTGTTTGAACGCGCTAATCTCAGGCACTACTGGTTTGAATTGAAAAATTATTTTTGGGTTGAATAGACCATTTATCTAGGAAGGCTTTAGGCTCATAACATCACGCTTAAGCCAATAGGAGCGGAGCAGCGATAAAGAATGTTTTAAAATCGGGGATTCCACGGGGACAAAGTCGCGGGCAGCAGCTAGTCCAAAATAAAAAGGTGGCACTGGCCCTATCGAACCCTGAATGTTATGCCTACTAGCATTTTTTTTGCTTGAATAACAAAACACTCGTGCCATTATTGTGCGCGTATGGCAATACTTTGTCAGTATCTTTGTAATACTGTCTAACAAAAATATTGACACGAAGTATATCATGAAATATCAAAAAATAAACACTGAAAATTCGACTCACCTCAATTTCATCTTTAGCGCTTAAAGAATAAAGGTTTGAATTGCCTCAAAGGTAGCACCGTCGGTGGTAAATATAATTTTGCGAGTCGTACTTTCGTTTTCGAGTACGACCTAAAGCTTTTAGCAGTAAGCCTGTAATGATTTTATTAGGGCTCCGGGAGCAAGCCGGTGAAAATATCGGAATGGAACCGGCAACGAACCGGATCGAGCGGAAAACGGGGTATTAGTAAATGATACATGTGGCACGAAGCGTAATCGAATGAACTTTGTGAGGTTTACTTTACTAAACTTGTGTTATACTTCTTCAAAATGAAAATGGTTTTTGATCTGCAGATTTGGTTCGGCTTCCAGTCAAAACGGATTGAGCTGAATACCAGTATTTTACGTGGAGCTGTTGACTTACATAGTCAGCCGCAACCTCCACAGACGAGTAAGTGGATAACGCGGTACTTCTCAGCGATACTGTTGTCAGATTTTTTGACGTTTGACAGTCCGTAACATCTGACAAAGATCTACAAATGACAGCCGGGACCAACGGCTTTAGATGCTTTTCCAAGCACGTAGGAGTCTCAGTATACTAAAATAAAATAAAAAAATTGTAGATTAGATTTTGTTTTTTTTTGCAACCATGTCGAGTCGGCCATGTTGTGAAAGAACTTCTTTACAATAACTCTTTATTTGAGATTCATTTCTGACCAAAACTATGGATCGTTTGGCTGTCTGATGAATGAAATTATTTCATATTTATTTATTTTATAAAACAATGGTTCCAAAAAGGCTTCTAAAAAGAATAAAAAATACTTTTACATTTTCACAAATTGTAAAATATGAACAAAACGTTTCACGCAAAAATTTCCATTTTAATTTAAAATCAGCTTATCTCAGCCTCCAACTACATAACATGGTAAATCTGATGAAATATTCTGTAGAAAAATCATGTAAATTAATTTTAAGTGAAAATAGTGAACCAGTTCGTTTAATTTAAAACTTTTCTTTTGTTTTTCTTATTCGTCCCAGATAACTGCTAACTGCTGCAGCGATCTTTGACCAAGGTTTTTTACGTCAAAAATCTTTCGCCACGTCAACCGGCTTGGTGTCTTGCCGTTGGTCGACTACTAGTCCAGTAGGGATATAATATTTTTCACATAAAACCTTCGATAATTCTAAAGTTTTTAATTTTCGCTGAGTGGATAAGTTTCGTAAATTCATTGCTATTTACAAAAATGCTAACAGTTTAGAGTGATGCAATAGGTATTAAGTAGGTATTTCTTATTATTTCGTGTTATACAAATATTACAAAATTTAAATTAAAACAGTATACGGGTTCTTTGTAAGTACTATCTAAAGGATGTATTAGTGAAAATGCTAACAGATAGGTACTATGGAACAATAGAAATCTAAAAATGTCCCGTAACTCATTCAAAAAAATTTTTAAGTTTTTCAAATCATTTCTTATATACTTAAAGAGATTAGTTATACCTTACAACAAAAGTTCTAACAACTAAGTATATGGCTGCACGAGTAATTGTATTTTTTCTTTATGATTAGCGACATATTGAATTTAAGTTTATAAAGTTGGACTTGTATATTCGTAATAATAAACTCTGCTACCACACAAAAGTTTCAACAAATGCATAATATGGCTTTTGTTTAAATTGCGAATAACTATTTTCGATAACGAGCCGCGTAAGTACGGCGCGTGCGATCGCTGCTGAGTAGCAACACTCCCCCGCCCGCTCCGATCGGGGATGTCTCTATCGCCGCATACCTACTGACTAGTGGTGGTTAATATAGCATATAGCATAATAAAGCACCATGCTTATTATAAATAGCAAATAGCAGATGCTATTGTGGCTCTCACTTGTTGCTATTTGCTTAATGCTTTAAATCGCACTCTGTCTCTGTCAGTCGCGCATCACAAAATCGCAACTCTCGCTCTCTCAAAAAGCAAAAGCACATAATAAAGCAATAGCAGCGCGATGGGGCGGAGCGCGGCCAGTCGTCGCATGCGATTGCTTTTTAGTCGCGCGCCCGTGCGTATTCGTTTTACGCACCGCTTGCAAATTCGCGATCTTTCGATCGATTAATGTCCTAAAACTGGGAAGTATGAAGGAAAGTTCATTGTTTTTTTTACTGTTCCATTTTATCGTAATAAATTAATAACGCGATTTAATATTCATGCTGTCAGATACTCGTAACAGTCAGTCAGTCACCGCGCTGCCGCGCATGCTTTATTCGTGCCCGCCCGTTTACGCAGTATGCTTATAAAAAAAGCATGCTATAATAAAGCATATAAAATAGCATGCTTAAAATATAAAGCATATAGCATTAAGCAAGTGATTGCCATAAAGCAACTTTGAACACTACTACTACTGACCGCTTTTAGTTGCCAAAGCTACATGTTCGGTACGTAACGCTTCAGAGCAGTAGATATTAACAACAGAGTGATGGCCATACTAGCAAGTGTAATTGTAAATTAGTCACTAATGCACCCAAAGGAGCTGTGCTTTTTTTCATTTACAAATAAGATTAGACATTTAAACAAAACTTTTTAAAAGTCCGTTCAACCGATTTATTATATTTATATTATTTATATATTTATTCCGTAAGCATAAAGATGGCATTAAAAGCAAAATGATCAAGCATGATTATAATACCAACTATTTACTGCGGCTACCATTTGTCATGCCACCAACGTAATAGAAGTCAAAATCGGTTGAACGGACTGTAAAAAAGATTTATTTCAATGTCTAATCTTATTGTGAATAGGGTATCGTGTGCGATGAAAATTTAAAAGCACCATTTGTTTGACGGGTCCGAAGTCCGAATAGGTAGACAGCATTTGTTATAGTATCAGAGACAAAAAGTGACTTTGATTTTTCGGGTAATTGTTTCGGGTTTCGGAATAGGTATCACTAAATGTACATTAAAATAATGAAACAAAAACAGGTAAGGTGCATTCGGCTAACTCCGAAAATCGGGATATTCCAATAATATCAAATATCTAGAAATCTCAGCATAATTTTTTGCTCTAACAACATTCGAATCCAACCCCGCGTTTCAACTGGTCAAGACGCTTTGAGCGTGTGTTGGTCTGTTAACAACATTTTTGTGAGCGAGTGATAATTCACGCGCTTTTTTGTTTTATTGGATTTACCCGACGATCTATAAGAAGAATCATGTACAGTATTCAACTGGTTGTTTTTTAATTCGATAGATTTTCGTTTAAGTTTACTGTTGAGTAAGATTAGGACACTCTAGTTCAAGTTTTTTTTTGTTTTTATTGGAATTAGTCTACTCGGGTAATTCTGAATTATAAACCATTCGGTTTTGCCCGAATATTTATTTTACAAAGAAATAAGTCGGCAGTTCTCAATTTTTGCTCCTAGTTGAAATTGAAAAAAAAAAACTTTTCAATGTGCACTAACGTGTTTTAAACTGTCAACTGTCATTTTATTTAACTGTTTTTTTTTAATCAACAAAAACAAGGAGTACCTTTTACCTAACTATTGCGTAGTAAATCGATTGGCGATGCAATTAAAACAATGGAAACAGTTGGTTTGGATTTTTAAGAAAAAAAGTGGTATATTACTTAAATAAACTTCTTTGAATCTACAGGCGTTATTTTTGTATTTGAGTGTCATTGATAAAACACGATATTTACAAAAAATACACAGTAATGAAATGATTTCGCGTCTCATTCAATAATTTACCACATTCACTACAAATTTACCTATTATAGCTACTTGTTATAGTGATAGAGGAACAGACAGAAAGTAGAGATTCCGTTACAACATTTTTTTCTGGAACAGGTAGTTGTCCCGGGTTTTAAGTCATCCCTTGAGTAGGTACAAAAATAATTATACCAAAGCAATAAAATAATTAGATTCAATAAGTAGCGTGCATTCGGATGGTTACGAAAGGATTTGTGATCCATTCGGAGGCATGTTTATATTTTAACCAACACTCATAATTGAACTAATACTGTTAATTTATGTCACTTTCTTTACTTGAACATATTACTTAAAGTTCTATTGCAAAGACTTTCATGAATTTCCTTGATAATTGTTGATAAAAATCTTTAAAAATCTTAATAATTTTACTTTGTTCACGTTTAAATTCTGAAGCATTGTTGATAATTCTGAATGACAGTTGAAAGTGGGTTTATTTCGTTTGAGCATAAAAAAAACATTTCTTTTTACTTTTGTTTCTTCAAACATTGTTCAGCTTTACCCTAAAAATAAATATTTCTCGAATTTGACCTCTCAGTACTTACAGCTTACATAATTATGCGATATTTGTTTTTCGGAATTACCCTACAAGTTGTCTAAGGTAGCCATACTTTTAAAAAGTAAATGCAGCATTTGTACATTTATAAAGATGTATACAATGAAAGATAATACTTAATATAATATTTCGCTTTGAATAAATATTTGCTTTCGCTAAGTTTTTTTGTAAAATATCATGTTTTATCAATTACACTCTGATACAAAAATGACGCCTGTAGATTCCAATAAGAAGTTAGTTTTATTATATAGCAATTTTAGTTAAATAGCACTGGTTTTATTGAAAAGCCAAACCAAATTTAAAAAATACAGTGATATCCATAGCATAAATACAATAACCACAATTATGTCGATCCTAAAACCAGGTTAAAAAAATAAGTGGTTCGTTTCGATGCCAATGTATACATTTTTATAATAAACTTCCTAGCCTCATTCAAGAACTTAGCAGAAATAAATTCAAATTATTTGTAAAACGTAAGCTGTGCCAGAAAGCTTTTTATACATTTAAAGATTATCTTGAGGACAAGTAGGCTTGGGATTGAGCTGCTTTAGTTTTGTACACAGCCCAATGATTTAATGTTTTTATCTCTCTCTTTTGTCTGCTTTTTGTTGATATTTATACAATTTGACATTGGTTTTTATATTTAAATTTACTTTTGACTTGAATGTTTACTTTTAAAGTATTCTTTTTACTACAATTTCATATTTCGACATGAATATTTACTTTGTAAAGTGTTATATTTTTTTCTTCTTCAAGTATTTTTTAACGATGTCTGGCTGTTTGACTATTTTTGTAGCCTACCCAAATGTCCTTTCATTGGCATTGTTCGTCGGGTTGTTGAGCTCCTTATTGGTTTGGTGGTCCAAGGTTTGCACTGACTGGATAGGTCCACTCAAAACTGTGTGGTTCCTTCTTAAAAGGACCATTTCAGACACAGTTCTGCATGGTCCTCGTATAACGTATTGTGAACATGAAGACCATGTAGATCGCTGTCAGGGGTTTATTTCATGATAGTCTGGCGGTTTGAGTTCTTTATGTGGCCTACCCAAATGTCCTTACTTTGGTATTATTCGTCAAATCGTTGAGCTCCTTAAAGTTCTAAGTTTGAGCTACACGATATCTGACAAATGCTTGCACTGTTTGGACAGGCCTACTTAAATCTGTGTGTTACTTTCCTCAAAAGACCACTTCAGATATAAACTACATAGTTTTCATATGATTTGACCAGTACAATTGCATGGACTTCAAAAGAGACCTTGACCTCTGAATTTGTTTCGGTGTTTCTTCCCAGGGTAGTCAGCTAGGAAACACCGGCCTTATTTAGTTTTTATAACGGCCAAAACAGATTGACGTGTAAAAGTGTTTTTACAACCTACTTACAAAATAAAAATCATTCATCAGTTATCCTTTAACATTTTTCCATTATTTTAATTGCATCGTCAATCGATTTACTACGCAATAGTTAGGTAAAAGGTACTCCTTGTTTTTGTTGATTAAAAAAAACAGTTAAATAAAATGACAGTTGACAGTTTAAAACACGTTAGTGCACATTGAAAAGTTTTTTTTTTCAATTTCAACTAGGAGCAAAAATTGAGAACTGCCGACTTATTTCTTTGTAAAATAAATATTCGGGCAAAACCGAATGGTTTATAATTCAGAATTACCCGAGTAGTCTAATTCCAATAAAAACAAAAAAAAACTTGAGCTAGAGTGTCCTAATCTTACTCAACAGTACACTTAAACGAAAATCTATCGAATTAAAAAACAACCAGTTGAATACTGTACATGATTCTTCTTATAGATCGTCGGGTAAATCCAATAAAACAAAAAAGCGCGTGAAATATCACTCGCTCACAAAAATGTTGTTAACAGACCAACACACGCTCAAAGCTGAGGATAGTTGTTGGATAGGAAGTTGAAACGCGGGGTTGGATTCGAATGTTGTTAGAGCAAAAAATTATGCTGAGATTTCTAGATATTTGATATTATTGGAATATCCCGATTTTCGGAGTTAGCCGAATGCACCTTACCTGTTTTTGTTTCATTATTTTAATGTACATTTAGTGATACCTATTCCGAAACCCGAAACAATTACCCGAAAAATCAAAGTCACTTTTTGTCTCTGATACTATAACAAATGCTGTCTACCTATTCGGACTTCGGACCCGTCAAACAAATGGTGCTTTTAAATTTTCATCGCACACGATACCCTATTCACAATAAGATTAGACATTGAAATAAATCTTTTTTACAGTCCGTTCAACCGATTTTGACTTCTATTACGTTGGTGGCATGACAAATGGTAGCCGCAGTAAATAGTTGGTATTATAATCATGCTTGATCATTTTGCTTTTAATGCCATCTTTATGCTTACGTAATAAATATATAAATAATATAAATATAATAAATCGGTTGAACGGACTTTTAAAAAGTTTTGTTTAAATGTCTAATCTTATTTGTAAATGAAAAAAAGCACAGCTCCTTTGGGTGCATTAGTGACTAATTTACAATTACACTTGCTAGTATGGCCATCACTCTGTTGTATCTACTGCTCTGAAGCGTTACGTACCGAACATGTAGCTTTGGCAACTAAAAGCGGTCAGTAGGTATGCGGCGATAGAGACATCCCCGATCGGAGCGGGCGGGGGAGTGTTGCTACTCAGCAGCGATCGCACGCGCCGTACTTACGCGGCTCGTTATCGAAAATAGTTATTCGCAATTTAAACAAAAGCCATATTATGCATTTGTTGAAACTTTTGTGTGGTAGCAGAGTTTATTATTACGAATATACAAGTCCAACTTTATAAACTTAAATTCAATATGTCGCTAATCATAAAGAAAAAATACAATTACTCGTGCAGCCATATACTTAGTTGTTAGAACTTTTGTTGTAAGGTATAACTAATCTCTTTAAGTATATAAGAAATGATTTGAAAAACTTAAAAATTTTTTTGAATGAGTTACGGGACATTTTTAGATTTCTATTGTTCCATAGTACCTATCTGTTAGCATTTTCACTAATACATCCTTTAGATAGTACTTACAAAGAACCCGTATACTGTTTTAATTTAAATTTTGTAATATTTGTATAACACGAAATAATAAGAAATACCTACTTAATACCTATTGCATCACTCTAAACTGTTAGCATTTTTGTAAATAGCAATGAATTTACGAAACTTATCCACTCAGCGAAAATTAAAAACTTTAGAATTATCGAAGGGCATAGACTTCTGGCTACTGGACTATACGCCGTGTTGACGATTCTATACATACATTTATATAACTAAAAAGATGTTTAAATAATACTTTTAACAACATCGTTTTTTCCTACGTTTTTTTATTAGATATATAATTTTATTTATTTACGAATTTTAAAAACACTATTATTAACATAACTTATCAATATATAAATAAGGGTGACAGCTAAAAACCAGTGCTGGGTGACTGACGCCCAGCAAATTTCAGTATTTGCTGGGCGCACCCAACCGTCACCCAACGCATAACCTTATTTACGTGTCTTCTATTATTTCTGTATGTTTCGAATAAATGTTTTCTATTGTATTCTATGATATTAATTTGATTGGTTATTTAAATTGTTTGATTAGTCTTTCGTTACAAACTATTTTAACTTGTATAAACCAAAAAAATGGTAAAGGACTAATTGTTTAAATAGTTCAATTAATTTAATGTATTTACATTATAATTTGTACAAATTATTAGAAATAATAGTTTACAATAATTATTTAAAGCAAGTGTACAAGAAGAAAGGAAATACTCCTGACTGCAATGAAAATATTTTATCTATCTTGTTCTTAAATTTTTCATCCACTTTTTGACATGGTAGGCGTATTTTTGATTTATTTGTTTTTTATTTCATCCCTTTTTTGCTCTATACTAACCAAGTATTGGAAAATGACAGTATACGTAGTCTAATTTTCAAGAGAACAAAATATTTTTGTTTTTATTTATGAACTATGCCCCGATACATTGATATTGGTTACGCCGTTTAGAAATTATGATAGAATATAGAAACTCACAAACATAAATACATACGTGAATCCTGAAAGCAAAATCCTCCTTTCAAAATCAAAATTAAAAGTCATTTATTCAAACTAGGCTGAGAGACAGCACTTTTTGAACGTCAAATTTTACATGAAAACAATCCCCAAAAACGCCCACCCGTCACCACTTCCTAGTATTTTAGCTGGGAAGAAGAAGTGGCGCAACAAACTCCCCAGCAACACATCTGTCTGTTGCGTTTTAAGAACTTGAAGTTATACAATAGTATGCAAAGTTATGTCAAATATATGACAAAGGTAGAAAAAAAACAAAAATATTTTCTTGGGCAGTCGTGTAAAAAGATTATGACATCCGTATTATGACATCTTAAAACCATCATGTTTTCTGTGTGAGAAAAGGATAGTGCTATTCGTCCTGTATAGCTCCGTCTCTTTTTCACACCGAAAACATGATGGTTTTAAGAGGTCATAATACGGTAAAACGGTTATTTGACTCTTCACCTGATTAAAGAGTCAAATAACCGTTTACTGATGTCGCGAAGAACTTAATAAGCATTTAGTCCCTTAAGAATCATTTATTCAGAGGGTAGTTTCTATTTACATCCATATTAGGTCATCATAATCAGGTAGTTTATATTTTACTATACGACGGTTCTGCCCACAACAAAATACATACATGAGTTGGAAAGTAACAGTTCTGCCCACATTCGAATGTACACGAAAGAAAGTAGAAAAGTTACCAGTGCAGATAGGAGCAATATAATTTAAGTTTAAAATGGCCACCAACTCACAACGCGAGACCGCGCCAAACTGTTGCGGTAGTGATGTCTAATATGTCATGTAAGTTCACGGGATTATTAAATCCTGGGAATAGTTTTCATAATTTTAAAAATCTCGTTTGGATGAGGAATAATACATAGAATTTATAATATTAAAGTATTAATGAGTACAGATATTATAAATATAACTATATATACACTTAACCTAAAAATAAATGAAAATCCTCCTAACTACAAAATGGCATAAAAAAACTGTCCGCATCGCTATTGACTGGAAGTGAACCCAATAGACTGGCGGCATTGCCACGTTGTATGGCAATGCTTATCCTCAGTCCAAAGTAACAGCCAGCCCTTGGTCAACGAAGTCTCAACTAAACGTTTAGCAAGTTCCTTAAATAACGCATGGGCACTCGGACCCCACGGTCCAAGAGTTTCAACCCAATTTATATATCATCCAATCAGTTTGGATTATAGATAAATTGGATCGATTGAAAACAGAAGCCGTGTTATTTGATTTACAGCCTTCCGTAATGAATGAATGTATTTGCCAGAATATAGATGAAACACACACACATCACATCTAGTAATTGAGAAATAACAGTCCCTCAGAATTTGGTTTTTAGTGAGATACCATTAAAAAAAAAAACGAACTAAGATACTGTACCGAAAACAATGATAGCAATTTTATCAATCACACAACTTTTTTTGGATGTTTCTTTAATGATTTAACGGTCTAAAACAGAAGCCATAATTAGACCCAGGCACTGAATGCATGTTTTTGTAAACAAAACCCTTATCCGAAAAATACTACAACAACAAAAATAAAATTATTTGAAGTTTGATCTCGATAAAGTATTGAAATTTCAGAGGGCAAACGGAAATATAAAACGGTGTTCATAAAAATCTTAACATTTCCCGGAATCCCGTATTTTTGCTATGAACAATGAACATCCCTACGCCACACGTCGCAGCTGGTATAACTTTGTACTGTAAGTAGTCATATAAATTAAAGTTAAATAATATTGTAAAGAGAAATTGGAGGGATTGGTTTGTTTGTTTATTTGCATTGATTAGGCTCCGAAACTACTGAACCGATTTGAAAAAATCTTTCACTGTTGGGAAGCTACACTATTCCCGGGTGACATAGGCCATATTTTGGAACTCCGTGGTAGAATAATTAATATATTCTTTTAGGAAGTATGATCGTAGTTGTATATTATTATGAAACGTGTATTAAAAGTGGTCTCGGTTTTTATATGTAACGTCTGTGAACATTCTTTAAATATTTATATACATATACATACTTAATATTGGAAAGAGAAAATATTTTTTAGTTTGTTTGTGCTGAATAAGCTCCGAAACTACTGGACCGATTTCAACCTATTTCTTACCAACGGAAAGCTATATTATTCTCGTATTTCTACGAGAAACGGAAGTCCGTGGGTTAAACTGCAGGCACTGCTAATTTATATTACACTATAGCCAGCTTTTTAATTTGATTGAAATAACTTAACCACGGACTTTTGTAGTAGATTCCTACAAACATTTTACTTTCTGTCTTTATAATTCGATTTTAATGCACCGTTTTTTATCGACCGAATGTGCTAAACTTCCAAAATACAAAATCTGATGAAATATTGGTTGTACTCACTAAAAGCATACCTCTTAACCACCCTAGGATAACAGGTGTGATGTTATATAATTATATTATTCTGTTAACACGCAATAATAATCTATACTAATACTATAAAGCTGAAGAGTTTGTTTGTTTGTTTGTTTGAACGCGCTAATCTCAGGAACTACTGGTTCAAATTGAAAAATTATTTTTGTGTTGAATAGACCATTTATCGAGGAAGGCTTTAGGCTATATATCATCACGCTTAAGTCAATAGGAGCGGAGCAGCGATAAAGAATGTTTTAAAATCGGGGATTCCACGGGGACGAAGTCGCGGACAGAAGCTAGTATAGTATAAAACTCCGATAAACCTATCGGCAGTACTAGGAAAACATGAAACCCACAGAACAACAACTAAACAAACTGTCATAAAGATTGCAACATTGCATCTGAGTACCCACAGTAAGTAGAACCATCGTTTCTGACCCAATTCCCTCTGAACATTACTAAAACTCGTCCGGAGATGAGCTACTGGAACTATGTAGCTTTCGCATCAGTAATTCACCATGGAGTTTACTGCTGTTTGTTTATGTTAACAGCTCGTTTCTCGGGGCTCAGTCAAGCAACGCTTATCGAGGTTGTTTTGTGGATGGGTTACCATCCCCTCCGTGCCCTGGCAGCATTTTGGTTCTAGCTATCACTTTTTCGTCATAAGCAGTCAAAAGCCAAAACCAAACTTACCAACATGTATCATTTTAACCAGTAACTCGTTTGATAACATAAGAGGTCAGATAGAGACTGAAGTGTATGTACTATGTACTATATACAATGTGTATACATATACAATCTGTAGACTGGAGGGTGACCGTTCCGTTGCGGAATTTGTTCGAAAGAGTTACCGCGGCCCTGGAACGCAAAGGGCACAAGAAGGATCACGGGTGGGTTTTAGTCAGTAAGAGTCTGACACTCCCTTCTGCTCCACCCAGAGCGGGAGAAGTCATTTGATGATTTCCAATCCAGAAAAAGAAAAGGACGAAGCAGCATGTTAGATCCTGCCGGCGCTGACCTACACTGGCTACGATAAGTAGGCTTCTTCTTTTTCTGTCCACCTTGATGAAGTCTTCCTCATTGCATGTGTTCGACCGTGGACCCTGCTGTTTGTGGTCCAGCAAATCCAATAATGATTCACCCACCTACATAATATGTTCAAATCAATCGCATGCAAATACATGAACAATTCCTTCTCAAATATCAGATTAGGTACCAGGGAGTGAGAGATTAGTGGAGCCGCATCCATTGGTAATGTGAGGAGTTGTAATGTTGTAGTCACTTTGGGGAGTTAGGCTTTAAGAGAAATGTCTAGAAGATTTGTCATTAATTTGTGCACCGATTTTCTTCAAATCTGGTGGTAAGCTAAGAGTTTTAAAATCGGTTAAAATGCCTACTTAACTAAAGACATTAATGCGTTTTGCATTATTAACTAAAATACTAAATTGTTAAGTAGAGTGTGTATGGAAAGATCACAAACCTCCGGGGAGAAATCTTGGAAAATTATTGTTTTAAATTATAAAGACAAATTATAATTTGTCAGAATTATGAGCACGTTTCGAACTACTTTTATTACTAGCAGCGCAGCCTATGTCACCCGGGGATAGTATAGCTTCCCAACAGTGAAATAATTTTTCAAATCGGTTCAGTGGTTTCGGAGCCTATTCAATACAAACAAAAAATCAAATCTTTCCTCTTTATAATATTAGTATAGACAACTCTATGCATCACAAAGGTACAAGGACGGACTTCGTGCCTTTGAAATTCTGTACCAGGCTACCAAGGATGGTGAAGAGGTAACTTTTATTTATTTGTATCCCTGTACAGCTTCCTGTATGCAATTATGTATGTCAAAATCCCTTGAGTCTTCGGCCGTATCGGTTACATAACATAACCCACCTTTTAAAAACGCAATCTCTAAAGATTTACGAGGGATTTAGTGACCCTTTTGAGCCCTTTGCATTAAGTAAGATGTTCCAAAATAGCCGCAGTGTATCATGTAAAATGTATAATACGTAAGTACATATACAGTATGTTAACTAACAGAGGGCGTTCCCGTTAACCCGCAATAGTATAGCATCCATATATGATAAAAAAAATATTACCATTCAAAAACAAAATGCTTTTTTTTTAATATTAAAATATTCACTAAAATGTTAAATTGATACGTTAAAGAAACACTCTGTACACACGTACTTGCCAGTTTGGGCATTGCTACTACGAGTAGGTACTATTCCCCGCTACTATTTTGATTTTAAACAGGATTTTTCGAATTTATTGTCAATTTTTATATAATTATTTATATTTTATGCTTTTTTTTTTCTATTCTGATATTTTTTTTTTAAATGTATTAATGATATAGATTAACGAATTTAAGGAAACGCCCTCAGTTAGTTAACATACTGTATATTGTTGTGCGCAACAATCAGGCAAGGAAGATAGTGGCATACATTTCCACTAGCGCCATCTTCAAGACCATTTGTGCTAGAATATTCTAGAATTCTCGAAACCAGTCGCAACCGATATGTACGCGAACTATTTGGATCTTTCAACAATGGAAGGTTCTGGAATTAATTGACGCATTACTGAGTACTAGCTGCTACCCGCGACTTCGTCCCCGTGGAATCCCCGATTTTAAAATATTCTTTATCGCTGCTCCGTTCCTATTGGCTTAAGCATGATGGTATATAGCCTAAAGCCTTCCTCGATAAATGGTCTATTCAACCCAAAAAGAATTTTTCAATTCGAACCAGTAGTTCCTGAGATTAGCGAGTTCAAACAAACAAACAAACAAAGAAACTCTTCAGCTTTATAATATTATAGTATAGATTGAATTAGCGATACAACAGTTAACTTCGAGAGCGATCTTCAACTGCGAATTAAAGTGAACTGTGAAGCAGTGCAATGGTGTTTTATAATAAGTGTTTTAAGTTGTTATTACAATTGTTTAATTAAGGTGTCTATTTTTGTTTATTGAAGAGGGCTATTTTCACGAACCCGTATCTTGTAACAATATGTAAAAGCTCATGGGAAAATGAAAGCATTTTAGTAATACTATAAAATAATTAATTATATATAATATAATAACTGTTGCCCGATATGTGGGTCGCGTGAAAGCAATAATTCTATGGGTTCATCCAAATCCATTTAGTAGTTTTTGTGTAAAAGTGTAACAAACATACACTCAGCCATCAAACACATTTTTACATTTGTAATAAATATACTTTAGATTTCAGAGCCTTACTTTTTTCTCAGTACCAAAATATGTGTGTGTGTGTGTGTGTGTGTGTGTTGACTGGTACAGAAGAATGCCTCGTTGCATTAAGTCTCCCCATGTGCCATTATTGTGCATAAAATTTAAATAAATAAAGAAAATGTGTTGGATAGAGCAGTGATAGTATGTACACCGCTTGGGTCGTTGACCCAATATAAAAATAGGATTATCGTTCAGAGATTTTTGAAAGAGCATAACATTTTAGGCAAGCTAAGAAAAAAATAATCATTATTGGTTATTACAGAGTCATCACACAAACCAGACATTCCTCCAACTGCCCGACTCCACAACTCACCTACAACACAGACAGTTCCAAGATCGATTACTGGTCGCCCGGTGTCAGTATCGAGATAAATGACTCTCGATTCCAGCTTGCGACTCGAGTCGAGACCGCAACGTAATCTGTGCAGTGACGTATGCATCTTCACATTACACCGACCGGAATAATTAGTTGATTGTCTCAGTTAGGAGGTATTTATGTGTTTGTTAGAGGTAACTGTAGAATAGTTTATTGGTAAGCTCATAGATATTTAAAAGCACTGTCAGTGTATGTGTTTCCTGATAGCTATAATCAATCATTAATAGGTTTCTCGAGTACTCTATGTTCGACTATAGTATGGCTTTCCATCAGATGAGATTGTGGACACAGAAGCGCTTAGCAAAAAAGAAAAAGGTGGATTGGATTGGAGACCACATATAGGCACGCGTTGTACAGATTGCTTCCAAATAGAGATTATGGGTCAATCGATATATTCTTGCCCTTTTGTCAATATATTTGAGGTTGAAGCTAAATACCATATTTCAGTAGACAGCCCGTTTCTTGAAATAAACTGGTTTATTCATAGTTAAATCTTGCTATGTATTAAGATGATTAAATAAATTCAGAAGCACGTGCTTTTAAAAAAATGCGCCAGTTTGTGGATGTTGAACTGGCTATTTTTTTTTTATAAGGTACGGTGTCTTGCTATGGGGAGGGGCTGCAGACATCGAGTCGTTTTTGTTTGTACAGAATAGAGCCATCAGAGCCTTCCTTTTAAATTCTTCTTTTTTTATGATTGGCGGTTGGGTTTCTGCTACTCAAGTTGTAGTAACGTATCTGCCTGCTTAGTAAAATAAAAGTCATCATCATTTGCCTAGCCTTTTCCCAACTATATTGGGAACTATGTCGGCTCCCAGTCATGCCGGATTCAGCTGAATACCAGTATTTAACGTGGAGCGGCTGCCTACCAGACCTCCACAACCCATTAACTGGGGAACTCGGTACTTCTTGGCAAGACTGGTGTCAGATTTTCTGGCTTCTGACAATCCGTAACGACTGCCAAAGATATATAAGAAGAAGAGAAGAAGGAGAGACTGCGAAAAGCGAAAGACTTTCCGCGAGACGCTTCGTTAAATTTTTCCATTGTTTTACGGTTTGTGCCTTTTTACGGTTTTTACTTATACATTATATTTTATTTTTACCACCTGATAACGTGCCAAACTCATTCCATAGCCCATTAAGTCAAACCCTAAGAAACTTTCTCACACATCTAGTATATTTTCCCTTACCAGCAAATTACACACTTTCTTCCTCTCTCATGCATATACTTATATTACGAGCTTGAACATATGTAGATGGTAAATTGAAGGTGTGTACTTTAAGTATACATCTGCATAATAACCCTCCGGGGATTTTATGTTAACTCATCTAACATGGCCATTTTCTGATCCATAATATAATATTAATGAAGCAACAACACTGATCACCTACCAGGCTAACATAAAACGTAAACACTTTCGTTGAATACGTTCATTAAAATCGCCAAACATACGCCACCCACACAATTGTACCATCGCTAGAAGATTGATAGCTGACACTACCTTTATCACTATTGATAGCTCTGGCCGGATTTAAACTATTCATTATCACCTCGACTAAACCTTATCCTGACTGTTGCTAATGTAAGTAGAGTGTTATCTATGACGTAAACACTACACATTTATTCAACAAGGAAAAGTAGAATATGTTTCTGTTGCCTTATTGCCATTAATTGCTTACAAAGTTGAACTGCAATGTGCTGCTGAGACTTTGTTAATGCCTGCTTAATTATTTAATCAAGTTTGTTATTTAACATACTGTATAAGCGCGACATTATTTATTAGTATTGTTCCCACATGGTGACCTTAGGGCACCGACCGCACGGGTCGATCTTCGAGGTTAAGTAACGCTTGCTGAGTTTGGTCTGTGGATGGGTGACCATCTTAACATAACGAGACTTCTCGGTGCCTCGGAAAGCACGTTAAGCCGTTGTTGGTCCCGGCTGTCATTTGGAGATCTTTGGCAGTCGTTACGGATTGTCAGGAGCCAGAAAATCTGACACCAGTTTTGCCACGAAGTACCGTGCTCCCCAGTTAATGGGTTGTGGAGGTCTCGTAGGCAGCCGCTCCACATAAAATACTGGTATTCAGCTGAATCCGGTATGACTGGGAGCCGACTCCAATATAGTTGGGTAAAGGCTAGGCAGATGATGAGTGTCCTATGTTTTGTATAATGTGTCGCAAGTTTGAAAATAATACAAGATGGCGGCACTGGGAGACTATGCCACCCACAAAGGTACCGTTCTATTGCCTTATAACAGATTTACAAGCTAAAGTAATTCTTGACAAATACTCAATCTCAAATACATAAATTAAAGCCCTCATCTCCGGTAAGGAAAAATGTAAGCAGAACTAGTTTACAAATAAAATAAAAAAATATCTATTTCCAGACGAAAAACATAACAGGAAAATACCTGAGTTACCAGATTTTCCATAAAAAAAGTTTCCACTTTGTTTTCCTCCTAAAATATAAGACGGAAGAATAATGAAAAAAGCTTATCTTGGACATATTTTTAATAACAACAAAGTATTTATACAAAAAATGACTGTATTCTCAGTAGTACTCAATAACATTCTTCTTTGTTGAAATTGAAGAGAAAAATCTAATTGGTGGTGTATTTGTAGGCACCTTTTTGTATTCGAATTATTTTTGTTTCAGTAAAAGCCTGGGTTTACCTTTCTAGACTGTCAAACTGTCAGTCTGGCCTGATGAATGAAAACCAGACGGTTACTTAAAACGATTAAGTACCGTGACCTTAGAGTTTAAAAATTCACAGCAAGCTTGCATTTTAAGATAGGTAATCAGAGTGTTTTAAGTTTGAGTGGACCGCTCCATAGGAAGGTGCGGTGAGGTGAGGTCATGACAGGCAAAAGCATGGATTCTCACGACGACGTGTTCGATACTGTCGTACACAGACACAAAAAAAAACAGCAAGAAACACAGTAAAAAAAGGAAGAATAAAGAGAAAAAAGAAGTTACTATTTTTGCATTGCATTGCAATGGCACAGTAAAATTGTGCTGAGCGTGCCCATACCTAATGGTGTCAGACCCCCAGCGCTGGTTTCAGGTATTCTGTAAAAGGCGTGGAAGTACATCGAGTGTACTATAATACAGTACCATCAAAATACGTGTTTATTGGGAACAACTGAGTTTTGAATGCGTCTCCTATTATTTTTATGTCAATATAAATTTATTTATCGAACAAACTGCTTCAATAACCACGACATTTTCATAGTTTGAACTTTATGACGCTCCATGAGTTATCAGAAACATATCAATTTACTAACTAGAGTGTAGTAGATTTTCTACAATTTGCTGACGCTACTACAACGCATTTCAAGGAACACACCAGTCATCCTAGAAAATACACCGTTTCATGAGTTATTTTAGTCCTATGTGCTAGTGTGATCTTATTGCCATAACTTTTTTTTTTTAAACGTTGCCCAACAATAAGATTTAAGATTGGAAAACCATAATGACGCTTTTATAATAGTAGATTACCAAACGTGTCAAAATCAACCATTATGAAATCAATGATAGACCATTCTGACACTATTGTAATAGCAGACTTGAGGCCCTGGGCCATATATAAAAGTACTTTGTGGCCCCAAGTCTGCTATTGAAAATGACAAATAAATAACAGACGTATGCTGTAATCTGCTAAACTTTAATTAGTTCCTTTGATCAGTGACCTACCATTAGAACGCCATTGTGCAGTCATTGCTTTTAATAGCTCGGTTAACAAAAAGTATTACGAGACCATATATTGACCGAAAAATGATCGACCATTATGAATTTAGCAGATTACGAACTTTTAGTAAAATGACAATGGGATCGTGTTGGAATGACAAATTTATAAAAATAGCAGACCGAAAGATGTCAAACTTTGGTAAAGGCCAAATATGTTAAGGAGGTGTATATGATATGTTAGGAACCTGTTCTTACCTAATATCCTACGTAGAAAATTACTTCCTCAAATGATTTAAGATGGGACTTTCTTGGGTTTGACATTTGTATTTCCCCTTCCTGTAAATTCTAAGCTATTTAATGTAACAGCTCCATCAACGAATCTGTGAAAATCGGACGCCGCAGCCGGCCGTCGACGTCTGTGTTGTAGCATTTGGAGCCAGGCCAGTGGAATGTACCCCTAATGGACTAATGGCACGAAGATGGATGCGATCACTTAAATGGATAAAATAAAATTTAATTTATTATGAAGTAAATTGTCGAGTCCTCTTAATGTTTTCGGTGTTTTAGGTCTTTTTTTTTTCTTGTATCCATTAAGTTAATCTTGTTTTACGATGGTCAATTAAGTCTTTTTTCAATGTTTTAATCTTATAATTGGTACATTGTTAAGAATTGGTCGTGAAATGAGAATAAATAATTAAGTGATGTTGTTGTGTGTATTTCAAACAATCACAAAGGCCTATTTGAGAATCATTAATTAAATATTTCACCAGGCTTTCAGCAATTCGAGGAGATTGTGGTCAAAGAGGTTAGCTGTAAATTGGACATACATTGATAGGCCTCGACGAGCAGCAGCTAGTAACCTATAACCTTCCTCGATAAATGGGCTATCTGACACTGAAATAATTTTTCAAATCGGTAGTTCTTAAGATTAGTGCGTTCAAGCGTTAGAGTATAGATTAATTATTTTATTTACTAAGTGTTTTACTGAAAAAGAGTAGACGATCAATGTATCTTTGGAAGTCATGTTCGCTACTTATAACCTACAAAACATACACAATATGTTAATGTATGAGCAAGATTTTCAAACTTTCACTCCTAACTTCCCCAACTAACCAAGTGTTATAATAATATCAAAAATAGGGATGTTTCCTGAGGAATAAAAATATGATTAAGTACATTTAGTCCGTCAGTTAGATTATCGATAAATATTGGACACGTATTTTTTGCTTCATCAAATCTATGATAATTGACGAAGATAAAAAGCTTCAAAGATCATGAGTGGGGGGGGGGCTTGTGACGTCACGGCGTGGCAAAAATCGTAGCACGAAGTGACGTCACACGAGTTTTCAACGCACTGTTTTTTCTTCGTTTTTTGTTTACTTGAAAAAAGAAAAGATACGTGTCCAATATTTTTTGGAAATCTCTCTGACGGACTAATTAGATTTGTTTACGGCCGAAACCAATAACCGATCTATCCCATACTGGAGATAGAAAAACAAATGAAACAACAGAAAACCTATATAATTTTTCTGTTGTTTCATTTGTTTTTCTATCTCCAGTATGGGATAGATCGGTTATTGGTTTCGGCCGTTAGTCAACTACCCTAATGCCTTTAGCTAACTTTTGTAATAAATGCATAAAGAACTTTTTTGCGAAGTACTGGTGACCTATTATGACGTTTTAAATCCATCATGATTTCTGTGTCAGAGGGAGACGGAGTTACACAAGACGAATAGCACTATGTCTTGTAACGTTTTTCCCTCACAGTTAAATAAAAGAGGAAATATGACGTACAATTATATTATTATAAAAATGTCTTAGAACTAAAAACTTGACACTCGTTCACCTATCTAACGCTCTCAGTAAGGGTTAGAACACTGAAAAAGTTACTTGATTAGGCCTCTGGGCACATGCCAGAGAAGCCAGGCAGTAGGTCCGAAGCTGATGCTGGTGCAGCGCCGGCTCGCAACCTCGGTTGCCGCACAGCGCGTGGCCCCCCAGTAAGGCCTGCACGCGGGCTCCAGCGCTCCCGCGGAGAGAACTTCGGAGACGGTTCTCAGTTGAACCCCGTCGTAATCCTCGGAGATGGTTCACTATGGAACTCCGGCGCAATACTTGTAGATGGTTCTCAGTTGAACCCTGTCGTCACACTGCCGAATCCTGGCTCCTCAGCCCTTTATATAGCCAAGACTCACGTTCTATAATTCATAATTCAAAACGTATGTTTTCTTCCGGAACAATTCAAAATTCAATTCAGTTAGAGTGCCAGTGAGGTTTATAGCCAGTATTCCGTTTACAAATAATCTAAGTGAAAGCGTTCATAAGAATTTTAAAGATACAGTTTATAACATAGCTATACAGAAGGAGAACAGAATATAGCATAACATCTTATATTAATCTATTAAACACAAATATAAAGTGAATTTTAGTATTTACAAACAGTTAAACCTTTTTAGTAAAGCTATAGAGCAATTACATAAAGAAAAATATTACAGTTTGACAACTCTGACATAAAATGTCACAACAAGAAAATAAATATTAAAAATATTAAAAAGGTGATTTTATATTCAGTGAAATCGTTTAGAATCAACGCTTCAAAAAGCATTCAATAACGAATTCCACTACTAATACAAGCACTTCATTAATTTCAGTATATGTAACTGAAGATAATCTAAAAATCAAAGATAAATCATGTGAACATAATGAGATGTTACAATGGATAAAAGGCATAAAATACCTAAAACGTAAGTGTTTAAGAGTACAATATGATAGTATCTGCAGTATTTAAAGTACAGATACTATAGTCTTTCCCTCACACGAATCATGATAGCATTGGGACTTCGTAATACGGCCACTGAGCCTAACTATCCAGCCATCAGTTCAGGCTGATTTTGATCAAGCAAGCAGATTGCACTCATCATGCATTTGTTAGATAGTTCCAATCTCTATCTCCCCAAACAAGACAAAATCTCTCCGTGAAACCCAGACTTTTACAACATCCATTTTTAATCTAAACACATTATCTTTGCGTCGCCTCTGCCGGCTCTTTATTTGAATACGTCGTTAATATAGGCGTCAGGAACAGGCCTGTCATTACGTCGCGTCAAAGGCGGAATTAATGGAAGTCGCAGGCGTAAGCTAAGTCGCCTTCCTACCAGGATATTATAAGCTCGGGTAGGTAGAATTTGTGGTGATATTGTCTATCGTTTGTTGTGTGTTTAAAGGAGTTTGTGATCTATAAAAGGCTGGGTCTTTTGCTTTTGTGTTTTTTGAATTTGGAACAGTGCGAATTTGGAACAACTATTTGATACATCTATATACTTATAATAAATCTGTAGAGAGGTCAATTCTGTACAAGGAATATATTTTCAAAATAACTATCAGGGGGTGATTAGTGATCGATACTGGTGCCAAAAATGCAATCAGTAAAATTTTTGTCTGTCTGTCTGTCTTTCTGTCTGTCTGTCTGTCTGTCTGTCTGTCTGTATGTTCTTTATAGAAACAAAAACTACTCGACCGATTTTAACGAAACTTGGTGCAATTATTCTTCATACTCCTGGGCAGGTTATAGTATACTTTTCATCACGCTACAATCAATAGGAGCAGAGCAGTGAAGGAAAATGTTGGGAAAACGGAAGAAGTTACTCCATTTTTTAAGCTTCCGTCGCGTGTGTAGCCTTAATGGTTAAAGTTACATAGAAATCATGTATTACGGAAATATTCTACATAAAATTATCTAAAAAATATCCCGAAACAGCATGTCTATCTTTTGTCAATTTTAAACCGATCGGGCTGAGAGTTTCAAAATCGGGGGTAAAGTAACTATTCCACGCGGGCGAAGTCGCTGGCAGAAGCTAGTAATACATAAATGATAATCTCAATTCTACTAATATTTAAACAACGATCTCATTCGCAATGTATCAAAAAAATCCTCAATTTCTATACATTTTTGACTGATAACGAATGTGTACGTTCTTAGAAATGTTTAGAATTGGCAATCTAAAGTTTCAAATGTACGACCGAATAAGTATCTTGGGACAAAAATATTTTATCGAGCTTTAATTAATTTATTAACTTTAACAGATATTTGGGGAAAGTGGGCCAGACATGTCAATATATTGGCCTTCTGGGACTTAAAACATAACTCAATTTATTGCCTGAATATGGATTATGGACATTATATCTTATTTGGAGAACATAAACGTTATAATTGAAAGTAACTCGAAGAGCTTCAAATGTATTTTCATGGACCATTCTCACCAACTGCTAAATAGGCAATGCTATAACTAAACCACTTTCAAACTTTCGCTATATAACTATTAGAATGTGTCTGACAGCCTGGTACCTACAGCATCGAACCCCTATAACCACAATTACGGTAAGACCGCGAATCCGTCAGGCGTGGCACGGACACTAACCGAATGAATACGGGCTGATAATGTATCAAACGTGTGACGAGCCCGTTAGCCTTTATGTGAGCCTGGTACTAAATGGATTTCGACGTCGTGGTGTAGTGGTACCTAATAGTGTTTTCATGCTGATTAAATTACGATTAAAAATTGTACATAAAATAAAATCTCTTGAATATTCCCTGTAGCTTATAAGCTTATATTAGCTCCGTTTAAACACGAAAAATAGATCTTGTTCACTATAACATTATTATCAACAAAGTGAGTGCCAAGACGCTAAAAGAAGCCAAAAGCTACCAAGACCGAACGCACCTTTTGATTCTGCTTATTTTTAAACTAGTGGCGTCCCGCGGTTTAACGCGCGTAGTTCCAGTTCCCGTGCTAATACCGCGATGAAATATAGCCTATGCCACCCGAGGATAGTGTAGAATGTAGCTAATTATGGAAATTAAAAATTGAAGACACATGAGTCATTCAAAACTATACTTGCTCTTCTTCATCCAAAATAATTCAAAGCAACAAAATTGCATACATAGCAAGTTCACAGTCTCCTTTTTAAATATCAACTAGCGACCCGCCCCGGCTTCAAACGGGTGCAATGCTGATACTAAATATAGGTACTACAGATTGTCTTTATATACAACGTTCACAGCTTTTTATGAAACAAAAAGTGTTTGTTTACGACGTCACATCTAAAGACCTCTAAAATTATCAGTGTTTCTCTACTTTATTATGCATGTATAAACATTCCTCTTGAACCACTCTATCTATTATAAAACCCACATCAAAGTCCATTGCGTTGTTTGAAAGATCTAAGCATATTATACAAGCAGCGCCCCGCGGTTTTACCCACGTAATTCACGTTCCCGTGGAAATATGGGGATAAAATATAGCCTATGTTACTCAAAGTGAATGTAGCTTTCTAATAGTGAAAGAATTTTTTAAATCGGTCCAGTAGTTTTTGAGTTTATTCGTTACATACAAAAATACAAATCTTTCCTCTTTATAATATTGGTATAGAAGTATTAGATAGGAACAGACAGACAGCGGGTAGTGACTTTGTTTTATACTATGTAGTGATGAATGGGTTCAACAACTATCTGATTTTCCATGCACCCCGTACACAGAGCTCGAGCAACAATGGCTACAAACCCTTTGAATATGACGTTACATCTGTACCTGAACCACTGACGTATAAATCATATGGACTTGAAATAGTTGACTATAGAAAAAACAGTTATACAAATATGAGGCATATCGACGCCAAAATCATAAAAATATTGCCATCTCTTTTTAACTTTCTGAATTTTGCGTTTATGATAAAGGATAGTAATATTTCTAACAGTTATTATAATGGCAACCCTTCATTCCAGCGTCATTGAAATACCTATTTGCGGCCGGTTCGCCATTTTATCCTCTCGATGTTTGGTACCAAAGTTGGGTACGTCAACTGTCAAATGCTCTTGAGCTGTGGTAATAATTTGTGAATTTTGGAGTAATTTGCTGTGCTATTGCGTTTGAACTCGGTTTTATAGTGGAAATCGTACTATGACAATTTGAAAACATTCACAATCTTTTATCATGTTATTACTTATAGAAATATCGATAGGGGCTGCTCTATTGTCCGCCATTTTATCCGCTCAGTAAAGTGACACGTTTTTTTTTGTAGGTATGCCAAGTCCATATGATTTATACGTCAGTGACCTGAACCTTAATTGTGTAGCACACTTGTACAGACAATCCTTGTCATTTCAATGAAACAAAATTCATGACATGAGGAAACGAACCTACTCGTATAGGGGGTGAATTTTTAATTGGTTGGTAAAATGGGTGGTTTTATGGTGTCGTCATTGTTTCTTAGTTGAAATAGATATATTGTGCTATCGTAATAGTGTTTTGAGGTGACTGTGTGGGTAATTTTTAGATGTTGTTATAAAGTTTCGCGGGTAAGCGGAGTAAACTTTCCAACTGGAAATATATCACAGCATGGTGAAATAAGGTCAGTATGAAGAGGCTATTTATTTTTTACCGCTTTGCAAAAAATATTACAAATCCAAAATGGTGCAATATATGGTGTTTTAGAGGCGGTGTTATATAATATATATTGATTTTTTTTTCATTTTACCGAAGGTACCGAAACCCACAAAATCGATTAGATCTTAAAAAATATGTCATTTTGCGACAATTCCATTCTGCTTAGTTATACAGTCGTGAAACGTCCCAGAGGTTAAAGTGTGAGTGGATGGCTAAATCTACATAAGTTTCGATCCCGTGGGAATATCAGGGTTAAAATTGCTCCGATATGTTAATCCTGGTTATAACCATCTGCGTGCCAAATTTCATCGAAATCCGTTCAGTAGTTTTTGCGTGAAAGAACTTTCACATTTATAATATTAAATAGGATGGTACGGTACCCTTCGCACGCTAATCTGACTCGCACCTGACTTTCATTATTTTTTTTTTCGTTCTAACACGATGACACACAACATCGCACTACAGAATACCAGTAATACTCCCCATCTCTTCCCGCAACTATAATTAAATTAGGTACCCACTTAATCAAATCAAAACATTATACCATATGCCTTCGAAAAGCATCAAACTGAAACAATCATGGCGGTTAATCTATATACTTAATTACCGTTCGTGTACCATATCGGGACATATTATTACCTCTTGCTTTAACAACAGATATAACCAATGTAGGGTGACATTATAATACCTACGTAAGAAGGATTACGGTGGGAAATTGAGAAGTCTATCGTATTCCATCGCATTGTATAGGGTGGCCACGTATTGGGAGACAAACATGGGATAGTTTTGGAATTATTTTATAAAGTTGCAGGTATTTTATATGTTGAGACACGGCTATGAAGAGTCAAAATGTTTCACCCTATTTCGTGATGAATTTCGAGCTTTTTATCATCATTCGAAATGACATTATAACAACTTACAGGCGTTCGCAATGTATGGTAACATTATGTTACATACGTTGAAACGATTACGAATGAAAATAAGTAGACTATCGTAACACAACGCACTGGGTATAGTAACTATGCATTGGGAGACAAATGTGGGATAGTTTGAGTCATTAGTTTTGCAAGGCATGCTTTGAATTTATAATTGGTTTCTATATGTAGTTACTAAGCAGCGCCTCGCGGTTTCACCCGCGTAGTTCCTGTTCCCCTGGGAATACAGGGATAAAATATAGCCTATGTTACTCAAGGTGAATCTAGCTTTCTAATGGTGAAAAAATTTTTGAAATCGGGGGCTTAGTTTTTGAGTTTATTAGATACATACAAAAATATAAAAATACAAAAATTCAAATCTTTCCTCTTTATAATATTAGTATAGATATAAATAGGATATTGGATATGTTCTTGTTGAGAACTGAATAAACAACGAAGCCTAAACGCGACTTTTCTAATACTCTCAATGTATTTGTCAGATTTCAACAACAAGCCATGCTCGCAATGAAATTTCTGATCGGTGGAAATGTCGCACTTCCATACAAAATTTCGTGTTTAACCCCTTTATTAGAGTAAAAGGAACAATTTAAACTAAAAATAATTAAAATAAATTGTGGCAGCTGAGAGATGACCCGTCCCAGCTGACGGAGCCAAATGATGAATGAAACAAATACGCCACCATCAGAGACTTTTGAGTGAGCATGACACTTCCAACTGCCAGGGCACATTCCAGTTAGACATACATAAAAATATAGTTTAAGGAACATAGTACTCATATATGTGGTGTTAATGCATGAAGTTATATAAAGCTAAAAATATTGAGTCTATACAATGAGAGCAGTGGTGGCTGAGTAGTAAAGGTCCCGACTTACGCATTGTAGGTCGCGGGTTCAAACCCAGCCAGATGTATTACTTTGAGTAATTAACTTCATCCCCACTGCTCTCAAAACGGTGAAGGAAAACATCGTGAGGAAACCGGCATGTCCTAGAACCAAAATGTTGAATACATGTGACACTCACCAACCCGCACGGGGCCCGCGTGGTGGATTACGGCCCATTCGCTCTCCTAGATAGGAGGCCTGTGTCCCAGCAGTGGGAACATTGAAAGGCTGTATTCTTTATTATTCTATACAATGAAAAAACTTATATTCTTACAATCTTCAGCGGGTCCAACAATATTTTCAAATGCTAGAGGAATAGTTTAGTTTGTGCACCCCAATGGCTGTGGAGCAGGACCAGCATTTAGCCAAGCATTATTATCTTCAATGTAATCCCCCAACTGATAATATGCTTGCCTGCATATTATGCGTTTAATACAAGATTTAAATTTCGTTTCATTCAGTTCTAATATATAGGGAGGAATTTTATTGTAACATTAACAATACCCCATGAAAAATGTGGCAACTTTAGCCGGTCTGAAACCTGGTTGAACTAATGGATCCCTATTTCTAGTAGCATAATTATGTCTGTCGCCTCGTTTACTAAAGAATTATAGATTTTTTCTAACGTACATAATGTTTGGGCTATAAAGATTAAAAAAAAGGATTACTTCGGGCAAAAAAATGTGTGTTTGTCGAGCATAATCTGTTATTACTCTTCCTACTCTACAATCTATACTAATATATGAAGCTGAAGAGATTGTTTGTTTGCTTGAACGCGGACGCTAATCTCAGGAACAACTGGTCCGATTTGAAAAAAATATTTCAGTGTTAGTTAGCCCATTTATCAAGAAAGGCTATAATCATCACGCTAAGACCAATAGAAACGGAGCATTCATGAAAAATGTGACGCAGACAAAGTTTCGCGAGTCAGCTACTCTGAGATATATAATAATTAGGAGTTGGGTTCATTTTGTACTTTGTCCTTCTGGACTGTCGAGAAGCAAGCGACTATTAGAAAAACACAGCGACATCATTTTAGCATTTTCCCTCCACGCGGTAGTATATAAATAATTTTAAAGAATTATCCTATTAAAACCCAGAGCCTGGTCACAATCCCACGTCCCCCGTCATCAATTCAATTAGTGACAGCACTAACATCGACAGATTGTCATTGGAACCTCGGCTTTTGAGTCGCGCGCAGATTGTGTAGGAATAATCAGCTCGGAGGAATGTATGCATGTTTGTTTTCAATAGACAGCGCGATTTGTCTTTGGTGTTATAGTTTAAATTAGTTTCGATCACGAATTTGTCTGAAATTCGATTCGAGCTCAAAGCGACTTTGTATCACCGAAAACGTTTGACAAAATTATAGAAAATTCAATGTTCTAAATTGCAAATATTTCAGTTGTTCAATACAATTCAAACTTTTTAGTATCATCATCAATATCCACGACCCTACTTCGCCCACTACGGAGCCTCGCAAGGCTTCACTTTTTGCGCCAAAATCGTCATTCCTATGCCAGCGTCATCCAGAATCCACCTGCGATGACAAAAATGTTGTCTACCCATCTCGCCATGGACTTTTGCTATTAAAATTGTTTATTATTTATTTATTACTAGCTTCTGCCAGCGACTTCGTCCGCGTGGAATAGTTACTTTACCCCCGATTTTGAAACTCTCAGCCCGATCGGTTTAAAATTGACAAAAGATAGACATGCTGTTTCGGGGTATTTTTTAGATAATTTTATGTAGAACATTTCCATAATACATGATTTCTATGTAACTTTAACCATTAAGGCTACACACGCGACGGAAGCTTAAAAAATGGAGTAACTTCTTCCGTTTTCCCAACATTTTCCTTCACTGCTCTGCTCCTATTGATTGTAGCGTGATGAAAAGTATACTATAACCTGCCCAGGAGTATGAAGAATAATTGCACCAAGTTTCGTTAAAATCGGTCGAGTAGTTTTTGTTTCTATAAAGAACATACAGACAGACAGACAGACAGACAGACAGAAAGACAGACAGACAGACAAAAATTTTACTGATTGCATTTTTGGCACCAGTATCGATCACTAATCACCCCCTGATAGTTATTTTGAAAATATATTCCTTGTACAGAATTGACCTCTCTACAGATTTATTATAAGTATAGATATATTTTATTGTACACCTTGTAATAATCACAGGAAAAACTGTTACAAAAACAAGTGTACAATGGGTGGTTTTATAGCATATCTCAATCTCTTACAGACAACCTTTGGATGGACTGAACGAAAGGAGATAGATTTAGGGTTGTCAGTGTGTGTATTATTAGTGTTGTCACTTTTTCGAGGCCTATTTTAACATGATTTAAGACAATATCATCATCATCATCATATATCAGCCGAAAGAAGTCCAGAGCTAGACATAGGCCTCCCCAAGTTTCGCCACAATTCTTCACATTCAACTGGTCAGCGGTCCACCTTGTGGGAGACCTTCCAACGCTGCATCTTCCGGTACGGGGTTGCCACTCCAGAACTTTTCAGCCCCATCGACCATCTGTTCTGCGAGCAATGTGCCTTGTCCACTACCACTTCAGTTTGGCGATTCATCAGGGCAAGATTAAGATAATCAGCAAAGGAATATTGAACAATATCGTCAGCCCATAGTTCTCTATTGGTTGCCAAATTAGTAGCCATTTATGTACACCCTTAGAATGAAAGGGACCTAACTCAAGCATTGCAATTTTTGGCAAATGAGCAAGAATTAAAATTTTAAAAATTCTTGGGTAAACAAATATCTCCCGAGACCTATGTATGTATAAGTTGTCCCTTACCCAATTACATTTCGGAATATTTTTCATCACTGCGTTTTAGAGTGCTTATGTTTTTTTCGTTCAGTTTATAACAAAATTATAAGTAACAGGAATTTTGAGTTACGCCTCTTTCATTTTGAGACTGCGACATGGTCTATCTTTGTGTGCGAGGTTATGGAGCAGGACCAGTATTTAATGACAAAACATTTTATCAGCGATGCAATCCCTCAACTTATTTTGACTGTATGGCGTGCTTCTTACACATGTTTTAAATTGTCAGATTTTTTTTTTTATTGGAGGTCCAATGTATTTTCTATATAAGCACAAAGCACTTTATAGTAAAGCATCATCAAATGCAAATGCACAAAGCATGACGAATTCAAAATTCTTAATTTAAATACTTATTCCCAATAGCGTTATGATTTATTTAGCGATACAACATTGTCCTAGATATTACGCGCATTGTTTTTCTAAACAAATATGCCCCTTGAGAGATATAAATATCAGGCGGGTTGCTTTCTGTTGGGTTATACAGTGTTGATTTCACCCCCTCTAGGGACCTCTTAATAGGTTAAACGAGTTAATTACCTTTGAAATAATGACCTTTGTAGAGGTCTTAAGTGTACATGTTAGTTTGGTATAGAAACATGAATTTTGTTGGTTAGTTATGAATTATTATGGTTATGGGAATGGTATATAAATAATAGTTTGGCTTGACAGTGGTAGCCGAATGGTAACGGCCCCCACTTACGAATTGTAGGTCGCGGGTTCAAACCCAGTAAGGCGCATTACTTTGTGTAATTAAGTTCATTACCACTGCTCTCAAAACGGTGAAGGAAAACATTGTGAGGAGGCCTGTGTCCCAGCAATGGGAACATTAAAAGGCTAATTATGATTATTATGGCATTACTAACTCCATACTCCAACGTACCTTATGCGCGGTGATGGCGAGAATATACCTCCAGCAATTCCTACCAAACTTTAGTGGACTAGAGTAACATTATTCGATTGTTTTTTACTATCTACACTGTTTGTGCCTTTTTAACCGACTTCTAAAAAAGGAGGAGGTTCTCTATTCGGATGTTTGTATGTTCTTTTTTTTAATGTTTGTTCGCGCATAACTAAAAAAAGAAGAAGAAGAGAACTAAAAAAAGAATTTTTCAAATCGGTTGGCAAGCGACGGCGCTTGCCAACCGATTTGAAAAATTCTTTTTTTGTTGGAAAGGGTATACTTCCCAAATGGTCCCATGAAAATTTTATCGAAATCGAACAAGCGGTTTTTTGTTAATTTCAATAAATGATAGCAAATCTGTCGGGATAGCTGAAATCGCATGTTTGTTTATTGTTTACACCAATTTATACCACGTACGCTGTGGTATGTTTAACTGGGAGTGAACCACTAACAAGTGAAAAATAAAAAACTTTTTACAAAAAATAAAACCGACTTCTAAACAAAAAAAAAACCAAAATGTACAAAATAACTTTAATTTCGGAAGTTGGTGTGTTCAAAAACATGAAGCAACCAAAAACACCGAGTTCCGAAATTAAAGTTATTTTGTACTTTTTGGTTTTTTTTTTGTTTAGAAGTCGGTTTTATTTTTTGTAAAACGTTTTTTTTACTGATTTACTCATACGCCCATTATATTTTTTACCTCCTTATAACAAACTCATTCAATAGCCCATAAATTCAACCCTGCTAAACTTTCTTACATACATATGCATGTGCTTTAATTAAAACTGACATTAAATATACCTGTGAGCAATGCAACAGTTTCAGCTCGTCAGTTAACATAGGTTCCAACGTACCGTAGGGAACAGAGTCGACCCCCTCTCGGTCGTGAAACCATGCGTGCTGCTTGCGAACACGTTCATGCGTGTTTCACCCCGGGATACAAGCGTGCGTAGGTACCTGCTGCTTTACGCCTAGCGTGCATTGATATATTAAAAAGGGTTTTTTTAAATATATTAATTAATGCTTGCGTGCCTCTATTAATTACCTTTGAAATAATGACCTTTGTGGAGGTCTTAAGTGTACAAGTTAGTTTGGTATAGAAATATGAATTTTGTTGGTTATTTATGAATTATTATGGGTAAGGGGATGGTATATAAATTATAGCTTGGCATGGCAGTGGTGGCCGAGTAGTAACGGCCCCACTTACGAATTGTAGGTCGCGGGTTCAAACACAGCCAGGCACATTAATTTGTGTAATTAATTTCATCACCACTGCTCTCAAAACGGTGAAGGAAAACATCGTGAGGAAACCTGCATGTTCTTGTACCAAAAAATCGAAGACCTGTGACATTTCCCAACCCGCACTAGGCCCGCGTGGTGGATTACGGCCCATTCCCTGTCCTAGAGAGAAGGCCTGTGTCCCAGCAGTGGGAACATTAAAAAAAAAGGCTGATTATGCTTATGCTATGGCCAAATCTCTTGACGGGGTAATATCTAGATTGAAGTCTAAAAGCCGCTAGGATGTGCGTTCTACTCATTTCAAAGTCTATAAACCACGGAATTCGATGTGGCTGACTTTGTATGGCCTTGCACGAAATCCTCTTGTCTTTACTAACACTTCGAAAGTACTGAGAGACCAGCTTATACTGGTTTTATTACCACGTGCGGCTTTCCATATTTGCAAATTATGAGTTTATGAGACCGTCTATAAACTAAAATTTTAGTCAAATTTAATATGAAATGCGAATATGAGTATCGTGATTCGTTTATTAATCGTCATAATTATCTACTAGGACGTAAATTTGTCAACTTATGTCTGATATACATATAAGACGTATTCGAGAATGATATTGTTTGTACAAAAGATAGGTACTATAATATGAAATTGAAGATCTGAGGAATGTAAATAAATGACGCTTTGAATGATATCTTGTACTTAAACATTTACTATTAACATTATGTAGGAATGTATATTCTACATTCATCATCAAACATTAGGAGTTTACATAGAAACTTGTGTAAATTTGAAGCCACCCACATGCCTTGTATATCATGTTTATAATGAATAACGAAATAGTCTTTGACGTGAATTGTAATACTTAGTAATACATAAATAAAAATAATTTATAACGTAAAAATAGCTAAAAATAGTTATGCTCACAAAAATATCAAAGTAAAAACAATTGTTTTTTTTTTAATAATTAATACATTTAAAAATATATGTGTTATAGTGAAAAAAACGAATCCTTTACCGCGAAGCAAGTATCTCGACTTAGCATACGAGGTTATTAACTTTTGGAGAACTCTGCTGTCATTGTGCCAATTATCGTAACGGCCAAAGGTCTGATGGCCAAAAGCTACGACGACTATCTGTCGAAGCTGGCGTCGTGAGGTTGAGGCCTGGTACAGAAGGCAGTACTTCTCGATACGGCTCATATAGTGAAGAGGTTCCTTTCTCTGGAGCCCTGACCACCGGACACCAGCGGACTACTATTTTTCTAAATGATTCTTTCTGGTTCTGGTAAAGTATTCCGGTGCCTGCCGTTTTGCCGAAAAGATTTTGACAAAATTTCATTACCCAAACAAATTTTAGCAACCTTTTTTTATACCATTGCAATATTTCGAATGATTTTAATACGCATATTTTTATTTGGTCAAATTTTTACTTGACTAAATAGTCCCAAGTATAATGTCATTATGGCATTTGGTCTTTAATCAAATGATTTATTACAGCAAACAATCTTCAGACAATAAACGTTCGGTGAAATGATTTGTTAAGACAAAAAATATTAAGGCAAAAATAAGGCCCCTCGCCCACGGCGACTTTTTGTAGCGATGCAGTCGCGATGCTGTCGCGCGTAGGTATCGATACAGACGCGAAGCTGTCGCTAGCTGTGTGCCCTCGCCCACGGGACCAGATTCAGTCGCGATGCAAACGCGATTCGGTCGCGATACAAACGCGATTCGATCGCGATTCAAACGCAATTCGGTCGCGATACCATCGCGATTCGGTCGGGATGCAGTTACGACACAAAAATACCTTGAATCAGTACAGTTGCAAGATGAACTCCGTTGAGGCAACATTTGTCACGTCCGACGCGGTCGCGCGTTTGTATCGATACAATCGCGATGCAGTAGCGCGTTAGTAGCGCGTTGCAAATGTGTATCGATACAATCGCGATGCAGTAGCGCATTAGTAGTGCGTTGCAAATGCGACTAACACGCGTTAGAAGAGATGCTGTCGCGCGTTTGCTAAACGCGCGACTGCATCGCTACAAAAAGTCGCCGTGGGCGAGGGGCCTAAGAGGTTAATCATTAAAAAAATGGTTAGGTTAAGTTAGGTTAAAACTGTACGACCTCCAACGCACGAACCGGGCGAGCGTAGCGAGCGGTGCCGTGGCAGCGGCCGGCGAGTGCCAGACACGACTTGCATTAATAGAAGAAAAGATATTATTTTTAGTAGGTTACCCGGAACTCAACTATTTATATTACGTTAATTTCTTCTTTAAACAAAATGGGTAGGTTATGGAAATGGTGAATTGAAAACTGACGATACTAAATATTTGGCTTATTTGATTTTGCGTAAAAACTGTTATTCTAACTGAAATATTTGACTAAATAAAAAATGTTAAAAGTACTAGTTGGTAAACAAGTTATAGTTTAAAAACGTTCATTTCCCAAACATTAGGTTTGCGTTACAATTTTTTGTGAACAGATTTTTTGCTAAGTAATAATTTGATAAATGAAATTATGCGAAATTTTTTTTGGGAATGAAAATTTGTCTGATTCCTTTCGGTCAAACAAGGGAGACTCAAAGTATTGATCAAAGAGATAAATGTATTAATTAGGTTATTAATCGAATTAGTCAAGAGATCAAAGAGATATAGTATTTACTGATCTAAACACTTATGTGTAATATGCGTAAAAAAAGGACTAAAAGTAAACAAAAGCCAGCAACTGCCCAACGCCCACTCCATTGATACATTCACACATTGCCAGTAGTAAAAAATAATGTTTTCTGCACAGAAAATGGTGCAGAAACGTTGTCAGTGTGCTCTATGAGAGTTAATCAGCAGAGTGGTCCAATAGTCGCGTCGGTTCGGCTCAGTCAGTTTTGTTTCATTTTGGGACGAACAAACACATGCACGCCGGTTTTTACGCGAACTGTGACGGGTTAAATGAGGCGAATTAGGCCAATGTCTTTTTCTTACTTTTGTTGACATAATGTCGCGACTATGCGGGTGCTGTTTCAAACGTGACGGGTGGGCGTTTTGGGGGACTGTCTTTATGTAAAATTTGACGTTCAAAAAGTGCTGTCTCTCAGCCTAGTTTCAATAAATTACTTTTAATTGATTGATACAAATTTTTACATGTCTCGCCTCAAATATTTCTGTTTTTGTTCCTATGCTCTCTTCTATCTGTGAAAACTTTTAATTGGCCTTATTTTGTTATTAACAAGCGTTAGAAATTGTTAGCTGTAAGTTTTCCTAAAACAGTAAAATAAAATAAAAAAATATGATCACTATTTTGAATTTTTGATAATAAAGGTAATCCATAAAGGTTAAATCATCGTGGTCAGCACAGAAATCTTATTATTAAGATTTCTGTGGTAGTCAGCTTGTCAGATTTTGAATGTTTTTTTTCGGGTGTCGTTCGTTTAATATACTCAAATTTGTTACTATTTGCTTTTTTTTTTCAAAAGCTACGCTCAAATGACAAAATGCTTTCCTCATCCAACACACTTTACATAATTTTTATTTTGTATAACGTTCAGTGTACATAACAAAATACGCTACAACACACTCTAACGTTCCTTTACTATAATATTCTTAATTAGTTTAACAATCTTTTGATGAAATTATCAAATGTTGAATGAGCAGAGGTGGCCGAGTGATCACGGCCCCAACTTACGAATTGTAGGTTGCGGGTTCAAACCCAGCCAGGCGCATTACTTTGTGTAATTAATTTCATCACCACTGCTCTCAAAACGATGAAGGAAAACATTGTGAGGAAACGGATGTCCTAGAACCAAAAGTTCGAAGACATGTGACATTCACCAACCCGGACTGAGCCCGCGTCGTGGATTACGGCCCATTCCCTCTCCTAGAGAGGAGGCCTGTGTCCCAGCAGTGAGAACATTAAAAGGCTGATTATGTTAATTATTAATATATATTATATTAATCTGTTTAAAAAATACAGTGATATCCATAGCATAAATACTAGGAACAAACACAATTATGTCGTTCCTAAAACCAGGCTCAAAAAAATAGGTGGTTCGTTTCGATGCCAATGTATACATTTTTATAATAAACTTCCTAGCCCTATTCAAGAACTAAGCAGAAATAAATTCAAATCATTTATAAAACGTAAGCTATGCCAGAAAGCTTTTTATACAGTTAAAGATTATCTTGAGGACAAGAAGGCTTGGGATTGAGCTGCTTCAGTTTTGTACACGGCCCAATGTTTTAATGTTTTTCTGTTTTGTTCTCTTTTGTGCGCTTTTTGTTTATATTTATACAGTTTGACATTTTCATTTACTTTTGACATGAATGTTTACTTTTTAAAGTATTCTTTTTATTTTATTACAATTTTTTATTTTGACATGAATACTTACTTTGTAAAGTATCATATTTTTTTTTTATTATTTTATATCAATATCTCATTTTGACATGAATACTTACTTTGTAAAGTATCATATTTTTTATTTTAAATTTTAATATTATTCCCTATTGTGAATGTGAGGACTATATGGGTTATTATTAGCTTTTTCCTCTTCAAGTACTTTTTTAACGTTGTCTGGCTGTTTGAGTATTTTTGTGGCCTACCCAAATGTCCTTTCATTGGCATTGTTCGTCGAGTTGTGGAGCTCCTTATTGATTCTAAGTTGAGCTAATCGACTCTGACCAAGGCTTGCACTGACTGGACAGGTCCACTCAAAACGGTGTGGTTCCTTCTTAAAAAGACCACTTCAGACACTGATCTGCATGGTCCTCATATAACGTATTGTGAATATGGGGACCATTTAGATCGCTACGTCAGGGGTTCATTCATGTTAGTCTGGCGGTTTGAGTTCTTTAGGTGGCCTACCCAAATGTCCTTACTTTGGTATTGTTCGTCAAATCGTTGAGCTCCTTAAAGTTCTAAGTTTGAGCTATACGATAACTGACAAATGCTTGCACTGTTTGGACAGGTCCACTCAAATCTGTGTGGTACTTTCCTCAAAAGACCACTTCAGACACCAACCTACATGGTTCTCATATGATTTGACCAGTACAATTGTATGGACTTCAAAAGAGACCTTGACCTCTGAGTTTGTTTCGGTGTTTCTTCTCAGGGTAGTCAGCTAGGAAACACCGGCCTCATCTAGTTTTATAACGGCCAAAAAAAAAAATATTGACGTGTAAAAGTGTTTTTTACAACCTACTTACAAAAATAAATCATTTATCATTTATCATTTATCATATGCTTATCAAATGTTGGTTATTCAAAATTCCTGAACTTAGAACACCCGAATACGGATAGATTCGAAAGAGATGGCTGAGAGATAGAGTGAGCGAGCGAACTTTCGTAATCCTATTTATTTTACGAGAATTTAAACCCTGCAAAACCGTAATATAAGCCGAGTGTTTATTCGTACATTTGGCTTAAATTTCGGCTATTTCAACTCATTATACATCTGTGGCATTTCCAAACGTCACCTCTTATTTGTGACGGCAACATGACTATAAGTACGCAGGAAGCATTTACTAATTCCGTGCATGAGTTTTAGAATCTTTGATCCCTTGCTTTTTGGCATGTCATGTTGACGGTTATATCAACTGAAGCTTATATAAAATGAAATTATATCTCTTAGATGTATGTACATACATATGTCATAAGTTGTTATAACAATATAGTTTTATAACAAACTAGCAGCGCACCGCGATTTCAGCCGCGTTGTTCCCGTTCCCGTGGCAATACGGGGATAAAATATAGCTATATTATATAACTCACAAACGTTAGCTCTTTATACATGGTAATTATACCAAACAAAATTATATAAACTTTGTCGTATTCAAAATTGTTATACCTTATATGACACACTCGTTTTTCCTTTATAATGGCCTAAAGCTAATAATATTTATTTTGGCGTTTTTACCTACAGTGTAGGCATTTACTTTACCGACATACTTTTTGGAAAAAAATAAGTATTTTTTATTCAAATGTTTTAATTTGCCAGCTCTAGCATGTTAATATTTTCACATTTATTCCGACCTAACTCAAGCCTTTTTCGTTTGAATTTTAAAGCTTGAAAGCTTTTTTAAATATTCTATTATTCTTTGCAGTTACATTTATCTAAAAATGGTTTCGTAAAACAGCTTAGTTTTGAAGCACTATCAGTGAGAGACCTATTTTAAGGACAAGGACATCTGTGACAGCGCTTAAGCGACAGTTAGAAATATAAGTGATAAGGGTCCCGTATATCGTTGGGACCGATCTACGTTTTATGAAATGGAAATTATAATACGGCTGATATGTTTATAAATGTTAACTTGATATGTCAGCGGCTTTGCTTATACGTTCATATATACCTTTATTTTTGGGGATGCGAAATCATCAAATGACTTCTCCCGATCTGGGTGGAGCGGAAGGGAGTGTCAGACTCTTATTGACTAAAACCCACCCGTGATCCTTCGTATGCGTTCCAGGGCCGCGGTGACTCTTTCGAATAAATTCCGCAACCCAAGCTCTCACTGACCCTATGGGACCCCGTCTACGTTGCTGACGGCTCTTTGAGGCGCGCGTGGAACACGACGCGCCGTCGACTCGGGCCTGGTTGCTATCGGACGGCGAACTTGACGTTCATATACCTAAGCTGAGAATTTCATTAGTAAAACTACTTAATGAAAAAAATATATATTTAATTACTTAAACTTATGAACTTATTTACATATTAAAATATTTCTTTAATAAAATACAAAATATAAAAGTAGCAGGCCGGTGTCGGGAGCAGGGTCCAAGGTACTGGTAGTCAGGGCTCCTGAGAAAGGAACCTCCGTGAGGAGGTTCCTTTCTCCAAATCGAACAAAAATATGCTATACTTAACTACTCAATACTTAATTACTCAATACGAACAAAAATATGCTATACTCAAAACATGTCAAACATTTGAAAATAGGTAACGTAATCTATTTTCAAATGTGTATTTTCATATGATTTGACCAGTACGGATTATTTGGATTAAAAGACTTTTACCTCTGAGTTTGTTTCGGTGTTTCTTCTCAGGGTAGTCGGCTACCCGGGAGGTGGAGAGTCGGGCCGGGAGGTTGGTGGAGGAGGGGCGTCGCCCTGGAGGGAGCGGTCGTAGGGCTCCTTCTACTCTTCCGCCTGCTCTCGACTCCGACGACTCGGAGGCCCCGGGAGAGGTGCGTCCCACTGTCGAAGACAAGAAGGCCCAGTTTGCGGAGGTCGTGGAGGCCGCGATCCGCGCTGTGGCCTTCAAGCGAAAGCAGTCCTCCAAGCGGGAGGCCATTACGGCGGCCAAAGCCTCCATTATGGCGGCGGCGGCGGCCAACGTCGGCGGGTCCGGAGAGGCGACAGAGTTGCGGGCGGAGGTCGCCCGCCTCGCGGCCGTAACGGAGCGACTCATTGCAGAGAATGAGTCGCTCCGGAGGGACCTGGCTGGCATGGCCAGAGCGGCCTCGGAGGAGCCGCAGGGGGGGCCGAGTCCGGCGACGCTGGAGGGGAGCCTATAGTGCTGAGCCAGGTGCGGAGCCTGGTGCGGCAGGAGCTGGCTCCCTACCAGAAGCAGTTCTCCGTTTTGGAGGACATGATTCGGCGTCCCCCACTAGCGGCGACACAGAGGCCCCAGGGCTGGCAGAAGGCGGCTTCGTACGCGGCCGCCGTGGCTGCCGGCCCAGGAACGTCTGGCCAGGCGAAGGCGAAGGCCAAGGGCGGAGCCGCGCCGGCGCCAGCGACAGCGCCTGTGACGCCGGCGACTACGACGCCGGCGACGACCAAGTCGCCCCGGCGAAGAGGGGTAGGAGGAAGGCTGGAGGAGCGGCTAAGGCTGCGGCGCCAGTGGTGCCGCAGCCGCCCCCACCCCCACCCTCGGACCCTCCTGCGGCCGAGGCCGAGTGGCAGGTTGCTGGCCAGAAACGGCGGGCCGCGAAAGCGGCCAAAAACAAGGCGAGGAGGCAGCGGCGGAAGGCCAACGCCATTGCGGCGAGGCTTCGCGCCCCGAAATCCGCGGCTGTAGTGCTCACACTGCAGCCGGAAGCGGAACAGAGGGGCGTGGCGTATCTCGCCGTACTGAAGCGGGCGAAGGAGGCGGTGAGCCTCCAAGAGCTGGGCATCAGCGGGGGCATCGGGGTCAGGAGGACCTTAACCGGTGCCCGCAAGCTCGAGCTCGCCGGAGCGGAGAGTGGCCCGTTCGCGGACGCCCTGGCCGAAAGGCTGAGGGCGGTCTTACCCGCGGACGAGGTCCGGGTGTCCAGGCCGACTAAGCGCATCGACATGCGCATAGTGGGCCTGGATGACTCCGTGACGGAGGAGGAAGTTGTGGCCGCCGTCGCCAGGACTGGGGGGTGCTCTGCCGAGCTCGTCAAGGCGGGCACCCTCCGGCCTGACAACACGGGCATGCAAACCCTTGTGGTGAGCTGCCCCGTGACGGCGGCCAGAACTGTGTCGGAGGGCCGAAGGCTCTTGGTGGGATGGGTGTCTGCGCGGGTAAAACTGCTGGAACCCAGACCTCTGAGGTGCTACCGCTGCCATGTGGGTAACCACACGGGAGCTATGTGCCCCTCGGAGGTCGACCGCAGCGGACTCTGTTTCCGCTGTGGTCAGCCCGGGCATAAGGCTGGCTCGTGCGAGGCCACGCCGCACTGCAGTGCATGTGCGGCTGTTGGCAAGCCGGCCGAGCACTGGGCTGGGGGAAGGGCCTGCGCGCCATCCGCCCCGACCAGGGGCAAGAGGTCCGCCGCCACCGCCGCCTCTGCCGCCGCCGCGGCTTCTGTCGCCGCCACTGCCGCTTCTGCTGCGGGTGCTGCGGCTCCCACCACTCGGGAGGGTGCTGAGATGGAGTGCCAGTAATGGTCCCATTTCGGCCCCCTCCAGAGACAAGTCGGCCGCTGTGCTATCGCGCAGTGGCTGATGCCTGGGGACGGTGAGCGTGGGTGGCTCGCCGTCCGATACCAGGTTGAGTCGACGACGCGTTGTGTTCCACGCGCGCCTCAAGGAGCCGTCAGCACCGAGGACGGGGCCCCATAGGGTCGGTGCCTGCTAGGGTTGCGGAATTTGTTCGAAAGAGTTGCCGCGGCCCTGGAACGCATAGGGCACAAGAAGGATCACGGGTGGGTTTTAGTCAGTAAAAGTCTGACACTCCCTACCGCTCCACCCAGGGCGGGAGGGGTCATTTGATGAATTCCCATCCAGAAAAACAAAAAAAAAAAAAAAAAAAAAGGGTAGTCGGCTAAAAAAGACCGGCTTCATCTAGCTTAAAATAACCAGATATATTTGACGTGTAAGTGTTATGTTAAACCTACTTATAAAATAAATATCATTTATCAAAATTGTAATAGTGTAACTATAATAAGCAGATTTTGAGTGCGCTGATAAAACTATTGATGATACTCAAAACATATGTACTATATGATTAATTAAGAACCTTGTGTGCTTTTTTGTAAGTAATAATACTCATTATTACTTACAAAAAGCACACAAGGTTCTTACTATTACAGTTAAGTCACAATCATCGTTTTTTTAAATAATTTTCAATAAAAACCCTTTAGGATACTTTGGGATAGAATAGTGGTGATTTTGGTATCATTATAGTAATCCTCATCCATTTCAATGGTTTGATAATTAAGTTTGATTATGTACATATAAATTAAAGTTTAAATAATTCAAATCGGACCTTTCGTTTGAAAATTACAACGGGTGTAAAATTTCTCTAAGTAGGGACAATGTTGCGGTTTGAGCAAACTGTCCAACTACCCTTTTGAGAAATCGGAAGGTGTGTGGTGTAGTTTGTAAAGGATAGTACAAAAATCTGCGCAGACAAAGTGGCGGGCGAAGTGCTATAGTCCTATAAGTGTGAAGTGACGTATTAAAGTTGATGGTGCTATTGTTGAAGATGTTGTTGTTGTAAACGTTAAACGTTAAAGATTAGGGTCGTCCGTCGGATAACAACGACGCCCGAGTAGACGCCGCGTTGTGTTTCACGCATGCCTCAAAGAAATGTCAGGTTATGTAATAAGTGAAATAGAACTAATTTAGATTTTTTCCAAATTTTTGGTTTGTCTGTTTGTTTGTACGGGTTAATCTCCAAAACGACAGGACCGATTTAAATGAAATTTTGAACGGCGGTAGCCTATATCTCTGGTCAACATATTGGATACTTTTGATTCCAGTAAATTAAAGATTTTCCGTGAGATAGTTAAAACTGTAATTTAAAAAGCTTTTTATACAACAACGTACAAACTTAATTAAATTAGGAATCTGTACACATATAATAAAACTGTAGAATATTATTGTCCACAATAAAATTAATATCGCCTATGTCACTCAGAAATAAAGTAAACACATCAAAAGTATCTAGGGATCAACATATATTTTTGCAATAACTTTTCTCCTGATTGATATTAATTAAAATTTTCTTTAAGGATTCATCAAATAAAGTGTTTTCGTTTGTCACAGTAACGATAAACCAAGTCACCTTTGCATTAATAAAGAAATTTGCCATTTTCCTAATAAAGGGATTTTTGACATTTGAACCACTAACATTAAAGTTCGAAAAAAAGACTGAAATAACAGTTTTCTTTAAAATTTTATTGGGTAACTTAAACAATTAATAATCCGTGTTTCTACCGCGAACACTAACAACACAAGAACATCGGTTTGGCATACTCAAAATGAGTTCATCCAAATCACGCTGTGGAATGGCCGCCCATGTTCGTTGCAACAACAAAAAAAGGTCTTCTTGCGACTGGATACCCTCCATATTCGGCAGAGCTCTTCGCTTACCTTGGCTGAGCGCCATGGAGGACGGTATCGCTGCACCACACGGAGACAAGACCGATACATTCAAATCTTAACTCGAAGAGCTCCAACAATAACCGCCATGATGTTAGCCGTGAGGCTTCATCACTCTTCAGGGAACTTAATTAGCGACCAAACAGTCAGAAACCGCTTGCATGAAGTGAACCTTCATTCCCGAAGACCGCTACGGGTACCACCTATAGCAATGCACAATCGTAGGATTCGATATCAATGGGCTCTTGAACACAGAAATTGGGCAGAAGAACAATGGCGTTTCGTGTGCTTTTCTGATGAGTCTCGTTTTGGTATGAGACCGGATACAAGACGTATACGACACTGGAGAACCCCTGGACGCCAACAGCGATTAAAATCCTGCCAGGAAGTCCATCCTTATAGTGGTGGAACCATCATAGTATGGGCGGGTATTTGGATCGGCGGAAGAACTGAGTTGATTTGGATCAGAGGCAACCTCAACGCTCAAATTTATGCTGAGACGATTGTATCAGACGTCATCGTTCCGCTACAAGTGCAAATCGGTCCCTTATTTCAGTTAATGCATGATAATGCACGACCGCACACCGCAAGAGTTGTAAGACAGACTCTCGCCGCAGCTAACATCAATGTCCTGCCCTGGCCTGCTCAGTCGCCAGACTTGAACCCGATTGAGCATGCATGGGATATGCTACAGAGAAGAGCTCTGCCGAATATGGAGGGTATCCAGTCGCAAGAAGACCTTTTTTTGTTGTTGCAACGAACATGGGCGGCCATTCCACAGCGTGATTTGGATGAACTCATTTTGAGTATGCCAAACCGATGTTCTTGTGTTGTTAGTGTTCGCGGTAGAAACACGGATTATTAATTGTTTAAGTTACCCAATAAAATTTTAAAGAAAACTGTTATTTCAGTCTTTTTTTCGAACTTTAATGTTAGTGGTTCAAATGTCAAAAATCCCTTTATTAGGAAAATGGCAAATTTCTTTATTAATGCAAAGGTGACTTGGTTTATCGTTACTGTGACAAACGAAAACACTTTATTTGATGAATCCTTAAAGAAAATTTTAATTAATATCAATCAGGAGGAAAGTTATTGCAAAAATATATGTTGATCCCTAGATACTTTTGATGTGTTTAGTTTTCTACTGGTGAAAAAAGTTTCACAGCCCACAAGACCTTTGGACCTTTTTAGTGCAGCCGTGAGACAATCACTAAGTTTTTGTCATACCTATGTATATTTTTGTTTCTTTGTTATTTACATGCACCGTGCGTGTTTTATGTGTGTGCTAAATAAATTTTATTATTTCTTTCTTTAAGAGATATAGTGATAGTCGCCTTGATGACAAAAGACATTTTAAAACAAGATAAGTATACAAAAAAAAAAACTTTTTACAAAAAATACAACCGACTTCTAAACAAAACAAAAAGTACAAAATAACTTTAATTTCGGAACTCTGTGTTTTTGGTTGCTTTTTTGTTTTCAAACACACCGACTTCCGAAATTAAAGTTATTTTGTACTTTTTTTTTTTTTTTTTTTTTTGAAGTCGGTTGTATTTTTTGTAAAAAGTTTTTTTATTTTTCACTTTTTAGTGGTTCACTCCCAGCTAAACATACCCATCACAGCGTACGTGGTATAAATTGGTGTAAACAATACACAAACATGCGATTTCAGCTATCCCGACAGATTTGCTATCATTTATTGAAATTAACAAAAAACCGCTTGGTCGATTTCGAGTCGGTTAAAAAACACTGAAGATACGAAAATTAATACGTAACAAAATTGTGTACAAGCAAGCGTGGGTGATCGTTTTCAGTTGGTACATTATGTAGGGTAATCTGAACGGGTTTTTTACTTGGTCGCTCTACATTGAGTGCGTGGGTTCAAGCTCGATTTACTCTAAGCTATGTATACAAAAACATATGGTTTACTTTGTGTGATGTGGTGTCTCTAAAGTTGTTGACGCTACTGTTCCAAAGAATTTTAAGATGTTAGCTGTACTTAATAAGCATAATCAGCCTTTTAACGTTCCCACTGCTAGGACATAGGATAGGATCCTACACGTGGGCCCAGTGCGGGTTGGTGAATGTCACATGTCTTCGAATTTTTGATTCTAGGACATGCCGGTTTCCTCACGATGTTTTCCTTCACCGTTTTGAGAGCAGTGGTGATGAAGTCAATTACACAAAGTAATGCGCCTGGCTGGGTTTGAACCCGCGACCTACATATAACTCGTACGTAGGGGCCGTTACCACTCGGCCACCACTGCTCCACTTCAATAATGCAGGGATTTAATTCGTTGGTTTTTTTTCCTAAGGGTAAAAGTGTAAATGAGTATGGACAATTTTTACCATGTGCTTAATTATGAAGTGCTACCATCGGCCCGCGGTTTCACCCGCATAGTTCCCGTTCCCGTGAGAATATGGGGAAGGGGATATAATCAACAGTGTAAGAATTTTTCAAATCGGTCAAGTAGTTTCGGAGGCTATTCAATGCAAACAAACAAATCTTTCTTCTTTATAATATTAATCTAGAAGAAAAACCGGTCAAGTACTGTACAATAGGGTATTTTACTGTAAAAATCTAATTAGTCCGTCTGATAGATTTACAAAAAATATTGGACACGTATTTTTTCTTTTTTCACGTAAACAAAAAATGAAGACGATACAGTGCGTTGAAAACTCACGTGACGTCACGTCGCTGGTAAAAATTGTAGCAACGTAGTGACGTCACGTTTTTGTTTACGTGAAAAAAGAAAAAATACGTGTCAAATATTTTTTGTAAATCTATCAGACGGACTAATTAGATTTTTACAGTAAAATACCCTATTAGTCATACACGCTCACTAATATAATTATATCTACATATCAACCGAAAAGCCACGTAAACTATGATATTAGTACAGAATGGCTTTTTTATGGATGGGAAATCGGTAGAGCGTAAAACCCATCCTCATCCCACAAAGCCATCATCCCGTTTGCGTTCCAGAATCGCGGTGACTCTTTCGAACAAAGTTCACAACACTGGCAGGCACTGCTGCTAGCGGGCCCGTCTTCTATGCTGACACCTTTTTGAGCGTGTGTACAACTAACACAACGCGCCCTCGACCCGGGCCTGCAGCCCTACCATGGCGTCTTAAATCCATCATGATTCCTGTGTCAGAGAGAGACGGAGTTACACAAGACGAATAGCACTATCCCTTTCCCTCACACTTAATCATGATAGCATTGGCACTTCGTAGTACGGCCACTGATCCTCATCGGACGGCGAGCCAGCCAACGCTCACCGTGTGCAGGCCCGCGAATGCCCTGCGACACACGCCAACGCCCGATGGCTTGTAACTAATTTAAAAAAAAATGTAAACTACTCTATGGTTGTATGATTGCTACTTAGCCCTCTTCCTCTCTCCTTATGTTGCTGTGCCCGACAGGGTCCATATTGATATTTTACCTTATTATACCATCTATGTAATACATATGGAATGCAATAAAGTATTGAGTATTGAGTATGCTGAATTTATACATATAATCTATACATCTATTCATATAAATAAAATTGAGCATCTGTTTGTAATATTTAAATAACCGCTTTTTACTACATGTATATATATGAATATGTTCGGTAGATACACCAAAATAACATTTTTCAATTTTTGTCTGTCTATCTGTTTGTTTGTTCCGGCTAATCTTTGAAATGGCAGGACCGATTTTGACGGGACTTTTATTGACAGGTAGCTCATATAATAAAGAGTAACTTAGGCTACTTGTATTTTTGAAAAAATAAAGTAATGTTGCAATGTCCAAGTACCGCGCGCAGTAACAATAATTAAATATGAAGTATAAAATTCTCTATGAAGCAAAATATACGACTTCTGAGTAAACTCATTATAATAAATTGCTTGTAGGTTATAAAACGCGCGCAGTATGGCAGGTTCAGTGTTTAAGTTTCGTTCCTAAATAAATAAATCATTAGAATCTAGAATTCTAGATTCTAGTTTAGGTAATACCCTAGAAGTAATATTTCATAGTCTATTTGTGACACAGCCCTGAAATTCTAACATAATTATATGTTTTGGCCTAAAGCTATGTACTTAGGGGAGGCGTGGGAATATAATGACAAAATCGAGTCCTGTTTAAATTGTATATTTTAATGTTGCATCAAAATCGAATGAAAATACCTGGCATACACTAAACCATATTTCAGTTAGTAACATTCTCGGAAAAAAATAAACCACAAAAAATACGTAAAACTTTACACTCATAAACTCAACAAAATTATTCGAACGTAACAAAAAAAAAAACAACGGGAGCCACAAAAATATTCATAACGAAAATGGGGTTAAATCTAAATTTCCAACTACCCGCCACAGGGTTACGTATGACAAAGTTGTTTCACGCTCAAAAGGCACTCAAACATGTTTTAAAATGGCCGACCACATTGTGATCACACCCGTAGAATATTCAAAACAAAGCCATTTCAGCAGTATTCCGCATTGTTCCACCAGCAATTTAGGGAAACGTATCTTTCAATTCATTGGTTAAGTTATCAACTGAATGATTGTTTCATTCGATGGATATTTTAGTGGATAAACATGGTATATTTTGGGTTAAGCGATGCGTTCAACGGTATGGATAAACCTTTGAAGTGTAATAGTCATAATAATCATAATATCAGCCTTTTAATGTTCCCACTGCTGGAACACAGGCTTCCTCTCTAGGAGAGGGAACAGCGTGCGAACTGCGTGACAGGGACAGAAGATTATTCATCTGTCCTTGTCTATTGTTCCATTGAAAAGTGTCATTTTTCCAATGATTTAAAGCCGTACTATTATAAACGACTTCAAAGAAGGAGGAGGTTCTCAATTCGACTGTTTTTTTTTGTGTTTGTTGCTACCTCATTTACCAATTGCCAAGTTTTTACTGGGCGTACCGATTTGATTACATACCAATGATTATTTTTATATTCGAAAGCTAATGCTTGTCCCATTTAAATTTGGTGAAGATGTGATGAAGCACTTCAGAGATATACAACGGAACTCTTCAAAAACAGATAGGAAATCTTCCGAAGTTATTAAATCGTATGTTTGCTTATTGTTTACACAAATTTCAAAATAGTTAAATACCCTATTGCCTATATATTAGCCCACCGAACGGAAAAGCTATCGAACTTTTTAGCGGAAAGGCCTCCAATGGAAACACAGGTATCCTACATTCGTTGCGGAATTTGTTCGAAAGAGTCACCGCGGCAATGAGACGCAAAAGGCGACAGAAGGAACACGGTGGGTTTCGAGTCAGTAAGACTCTGACTCTCCCTTCCACTCCGTCTAGAACGGGAGAAGTAATTTGATGATTTCCCACCCAGAAAAAAAGGTATCCTAAATTCAGTCAGCAGATTCCCACTCAAAATGTTTCGGATTGAATACGATCATTTATAGGCCATATCAAACATTTTTTAGACTTTATAACGATTGTTTTTGCTTATAGAATGTCACTTTGTCTAGAGGTTCTAGATCTGTCTTGTGTTATCAGCCGGCACAGAAATGATAAGGTTTTAGAAAAAGAAACATTACGAATCAATATTATTGTATTTTTATACGCCGTGTTCGTAGGGTTCCGTACCCAAGGTAACGTTTTTACTAAGCCGCTGCTGTCCATCCGTCCACCTGTCTATCAGCGAGCTTCATCTCATGAACCGTATTAGTGAGACAGTTGACATTTTGATAGTGTCTATCGCCGTAACAAGTGAAGCCGTAAGAGATGAGGTTTTTATTAGAATCTGTAGTACGGTACCCTTTGTGTTAGAGTCCTTCTCGTACTTCGCTGTTTTTTTTCTATTGGATCTGATTTACAGTCAGTTATATTTTATTTGAAGCATATGTTTGTCTCTATGACACATTTTTTTAAATAATCTATACTAATATTATAAAGAGGTAACGTTTGTGAGTTTGTAACGTTTTATGGGGTAATCTCTGGATCTACTGAACCGGTTTTCAAAATTATTCACCAATAGAAAGCTACGTTATTGTGGAGTGTCACAGGCCATATTTTATCCCCCTATTGCCACAAGAACGGGAACTACCGCGTGGCGCTGCTGGTCTTAATAAAAGTAATAGTTACCTGACTAATATACATAAGCTTTCTTCAATAAAAAATATGTTGATCATTTAAAAAAATATATACTCGCTTTCATAAAACGTAATACGTATCCTAACGTATTGCTAATACTGCGTAAACACATAAACTGAACGCCCAGCTAATCAATGCCTCTGTATCATAAAACATAGTAGCCAACATAAAAAAAAACCCTTTTAAAACAGTTACGTCACATGAAAACAATGTCCCATAACTATCCTGCAGTTAACTAGACATACATATTTGAATACTATCCGTAGACTCACGATAACTTGGACCATAGAGCTCCGAGACAATTGGAGTTGCTATAAAACTGCTTTCTCAGAACTTCACACCAACACACGAACTAAACGGGTCAGTGAGCGTCACTTTCTAGTTTATTTATAGAAAGAAGAATCACGATCCATGCGAAATTACTCCACGTTCGTAAGTAGAGAAGTACGTCCAAAATCTATACTAATATTATAAAGCTGAAGAGTTTGTTTGTTTATTTGAACGCGCTAATCTCAGGAACTACTGGTTCGAATTGAAAAATTCTTTTTGGGTTGAATAGACCATTTATCAAGGAAGGCTTTAGGCTATATATCATCACGCTTAAGCCAATAGGAGCGGAGCAGCGGTCAAGATTGTTTCAAAATCGGGGATTCCACGGGGACGAAGTCGCGGGCAGCAGCTAGTAAGTATAAAAAGATGGCGTCCTTAGAAGGCCTTCCAGTGTAACCGGGCGATCCTCACAGTATTGACACCTGGACATCTCCTATCACTGAATCCAAAACAGGTACTTCCCGAAACAGCCGTGTCCGGTGAGCACCTGCGTCTGGGGAAGGCGGCGACGTGGCATCTCTCCAACCACTCCTCGAAGAGGGGACTTATCGCCGCAAATGTGGCGTGCCCAACAAAGAATACACCTAACATGTTATAAAAATACAATAAAAAAAAACTTTTTACAAAAAAATACAACCGACTTCCACAAAAAATCAAAAAAGTTCAAAATAACTTTAATTCGGAACTCGGTGTTTGTGGTTCCGTTTTCGTTTTTTGAACACCGACTTCCGAATTAAAGTTATTTTGTACTTTTTTGATTTTTTGTGGAAGTCGGTTGTATTTTTTGTAAAAAGTTGTTATTTTTTTCACTTTTTTGTGGTACCTACACCCCCTCCCCTCCCCCACCTAAACGAACCAATTACATTGGTGTAAAAAAATGCACTGCTCCAATGCAGAGTAAACTAAAAGGTCGTCAATGTAGACAACGTAGATATTTTTTTTAGATTTTTGTTGGTTTTTTCAAAAACCGCTTGTTCGATTTCGATAAAATTTTCATGGGACCATTTGGGAAGTATACCCTTTCCAACAAAAAAAGAATTTTTCAAATCGGTTGGCAAAATTATGGCAAATATAATTATTTTTGGCGACGGAGTTATACGCGAACAAACATAAAAAAAAAAAAATACAAACATCCGAATTGAGAACCTCCTCCTTTTTTAGAAGTCGGTTAAAAATAATAATTATTAGAATTTGATATACATATACATATATACTTATTCATTGGATTGAAGTCGAAAATAGATCTAAGTGGCGTGCAATTGGAGAGGCCTATGTCCAGCAGTGGACTGCAACAGGCTGTTGATGATGATGATGTTATTCATAGGATTCATTAATATGTAGAACAAATATAATAAATGTATTTCAACATAGAGACATAGGTATGTATGTACATCATTGGCAAGATTTTTTCTTTTGTACTGAAGGCTGCAAGGCTCATATGGGATTCTCAATTGGGCAAAAGTCTCCACACACGAGAGAGCAGTGGTGGCCAAGTGGTAACGGCCCCGACTTACGAATTGTGGGTCGCGAGTTCAAACCCAGCCAGGCGCATTACTTTGTGTAATTAATTTCATCACCACTGCTCTCAAAACGATGAAGGAAAATATCGTGAGGAAACCGGCATGTCCTAGAACCAAAAATTCGAAGAAATGTGACATTCACCAACACGCACTGGGCCCGCGTGATGGATTACGGCCCATGCCCTCTCCTAGAGAGGAGGCCTGTGTCCTAGCAGTGGGAACATTAAAAGGCTGATTTGATTATGCTTATGCTGCTCCACACAATGGGTGCCCGAAGATGGATGACGTCACCAAGGCCGGCCTAGAAAGTGGTGTCAAGGTAACCATAAGGGCTGTACGAGATGGCGCCGCAAAAGAATTCTTGGAAGGACTTGGGGGAGACCTTTCCCCAGCAGTGGGGGGGTAAGAAAAAAAAACAAATAAAATTGCATCCAACATCATCTGCCTAGCCTTTTCCCAACTACATTGGGGTCGGCTCCCAGTCAAGCCGGATTCAGCTGAATACCAGCATTTTACGTGAAGCGGCTGCCTACCAGACCTCCACAACCCATTAACTGGGGAATACGGTACTTCTTGGCAAGACTGGTGTCAGATTTTCTGGCTTCTGACAATCCGTAACGACTGCCAAAGATCTCCAAATGACAGCCGGGACCAACGGCTTAACGTGCTTTCCGAGGCACGGAGAAGTCTCGTTATGTTAAGATGGTCACCCATCCACAGACCAACCTCGGCAAGTGTTGCTTAACCTAGAAGATCGACCCGTGCGGCTGTTATAATTTAGCCACGAGCTCGTCTATAAAATAGAATTGAAGAAATAAAATTGCGTCCAACCTTGATGGAAAATTATTTTTCGTTCTATGGCATCTCTAGTTGTTATTCAGTGATACCATGCTCTGTGGCTTGGACTTGCGCTCCGTTTGAGGTCCGTCCATTAACTATTCAGGGGCTTTAAATAGAATCGAAAACGTGCCAAGTCAGCTGTAACCTTACCGTGTCGAGGCCCGCGATGTGAGACGTCATATTATATTAATGCTGCAGCCGTATTGTGGTGAGAATTGAGGTGAGAAGATAGAATTAAAAAGAAAGAAAAGAAAGAACAAGCGTTTATTCATGCTCGTTTTTGACGCGACCGAAAATTAAAAATAAATAAAAACTAACAAATAAGTAAACCAGTCCCACTGTCTGAACCAGCCATTACAAACAAAGCATAAATATACAATTGAAGAAGAAATGAGATGTATGACAGGAATGCTAGTGATAGGGTTGCGGAATTTGTTCGAAAGAGTCACCGCGGCCCTGGAACGCAAAGGGCACTAGGAGGAACACGGGTGGGTTTTAGTCAGTAAAAGTCTGACACTCCCTTCCGCTCCGCCCAGAGCGGGAGAAGTCATTTGATGATATCCCATCCAAAAAAAAAAAAAAAGGTGTCAGAGACAAAGTATTTCACTTTTATATCTATACTAATATTATAAAGCTGAAGAGTTTGTTCGTTTGTGTGCCACCCAAAAATGGTGAGAACTGCATAATTTTTAGTGTGTTCAAATTGAAAACTAACTAGACATGAGTCATGTTTTGATTCTGATCAGGATTTGGTGAATTTGTTTCGATAATTGTGATAAATCCTGGGCAGTCAGAAAAAAATTGTTTTCTTTAAATACTAAGACAAACAAAAAAGGAGAAGGTTCTCAATTCGACTGTTTTTTTATTGTTGTATGTTTGTTCAACGATAATTTTTCCACTTTTCATCTGATTTGGATACCGGACTGGTCCCATTTCAATTTACGTACTGAAAATCTTGTGAAGGACTTCGGAGAAGGGCAACGGAACTCTTCAATAAATGATAGCAAATCTTCCAGAGTTACTGACATCGCAGATTTGTTCATTGTTTACACCTGTTTATAACATAACATCACGCCGGTACGCTGTGGGCATAACTATATTATTTACTAGCAGCGCCCCGCGGTTTCACCCGCGTTGTTCCCGTGGGAATATGGGTATAAAATATAGGCTATGTTACTCAGGGTGAATGTAGCTTTCTAATGGTGAAAGAATTTTTGAAATCGTTCCAGTGGTTTTTGAGTTTATTCGTTACATACAAAAATATAAAAATACAGATCTTTCCTCTTTATAATATTAGTATAGATGAACCGGTCTTGATGATTCCTTTGTGAAAAAAAGTCAGAAAAATTAGTTTGTATTTTTTGTTTTTCTTTTTTTTTTTACAAATCCTTTCAAAGAGCTCTTATCAAAAGAAAATAGAAATGTGGCACAAACAAAAAAAGCTTAAAACATCAGACACAAAACTGATATAAGAAACAAAATTATTCCAACAACCTTTCATGTTGAACTTGTCTATTCAAGTAGCTGTAATCTAATGAAACTACAAACAAACTTAGGTATTCAGATAACCCTCAATGCTAACTTGGAAATGAAGTTAAAAAACTTTGAGCCGACTGTATGATATTACATCATTTCTAGCCTCAAGTAATTTGCTGTTTACTGAGTTGATTAGCTCTTGCTCAAATATTTGAGTTCATGGCATGATAGATAACCTTTATGGTTCCACTTGATGGTAGACCCAAAACCTTCATTCACACAGACAACATATAACTCATGCCGTTTTCTTAAGGAACTTGGCAGAAACAAAACTGCGGGAGTACCATGAGGTGTTAAAACGTGAGTCTTCCGAGCGAGAAAGAGGCATACACCCTTATAGCTTCCATCCCTTTTTCTCGCTCGGAAGACTCACGTTTTAAGACGTCATGGTAGGCCCGCTGAACGCTATGTCATACAATTCTTATGAACTCTTTCAGCTTCGTTTACGTTCAGACATCTGGTGATACGCGTACTTCGATTGTGAGTTTGAAACCTGAAATTAAAAAAAAAAAATTGATGGATAAAATCTTAAACGTTCTGGCTGTGAACATGGCGTTGTGGCTTTGCATATTATTGTATAAATTCAAGTTCTTAAAACGCAACAGACAGATGTGTTGCTGAGGAGTTTGTTGCGCCACTTCTTCTTCCCAGCTAACACACTAGGTAGTGGTGACGGGTGGGCGTTTTGTGGGACTGTCTTTATATAAAACTAGCAGCGCCCCGCGGTTTCACCCGCGTAGTTCCCGTTTCCATGGGAATACGGGGATAAAATATAGCCTGCAAGCAATGTTACTCAGGGTGAATGTAGCTTTCTAATGGTGAAAGAATTTTTGAAATCGGTCCAGTGGTTTTTGAGTTTATTCGTTAACTAGCAAAATACAAATCTTTCCTCCTTATAATATTAGTACAGATGATGAATATCAAAGGGAAACTCATGCCATGACCAAAATATTTCTATACCCATCAAAACATACCAGAAATAAATTCTGGAACATCATTTTTCGTAAAGTCTTTCGGGAAAATAATTCAAGTAATTGTTCACAAATTAAATGTCATTATGTTTAATTGTTTTCCTGAAAGCCTTTTAACTCAACATCTTGGTAAACAAGTTGGCCTTGACGACGAGATCTTTAATTAGTGTTTTGGTAATTATTTCTTATGTACTCACCGGTATTATATATTTAAGTATACTACATAGATATTTACGCTTAACACTTATAACAAAGGACACATATGTACATATTGCAGTGTTAAGAACAATTTTCCGAAATGACTAAACTGATTTTAATGAAACTACACACATAAGCAGGATAAATAGGTCTAAAAAGTTAGTTGAAAGCATTTTTTCTGTTTGTTCCCTTTGCGTTCCAGGGCCGCGGTGACACTTTCGGACTAATTCCGCAACCCTAGCAGGCACTGACCCTATGGGGCCCCGTCTTCTTTGCTCACATCTCTTTGAGGCGCGCGTGGAACCCGACGCGCCGTCGAGCCGGGCCTGGTTGCTATCGGACGGCGAGCCACCCATAGCTCGCCATCCGCAGACGCCCGGAGCGTGGTCTTCTGTTGCGGCAACTGGAGCCTGCGGTTTCAATCTCCCTCTCGCGTTCTGTCTCCTCCTTCGCTAGCATACCAGGAATATACCCACCAGTCATATTCTATTCTCAAATTTAATCTTCTTTTTATAATTTATATTATGATAGAGAATGCCTTGTTGCATTAAGTCCACCCATGTACCACTATTGTACATAAAGTTTAAATAAATAAATAAATAAATAAGTAAATAAATAAATAAATAAGATATAATGAAGTTTATATGTAAGCACAGATGTCAACGTGGCAATACGGCCAGTGTTCTGGGCACTTTTCTCGTTGACAGCGATGTGGACGAATTTTTCGATGCCCTATGAGTCTTTCCCCCTTTTTACTCCGCTTGTACATAATTATATATGAATTTTCTATATTATAGCTTATTTAGTTGTATTTTTTAAAGAATAAATGAATAATAAAAGTTCTATTTAAAAAAAAAAACACAGATGTTACAATTTAATATACATATTTCTTTTTAATTCTTTTACTGTACCCACTGATTTTTATAGTAACATCGAAACCTTTTCGCAAAAGAAAACATTGTTATTACTAAAGCTTGAAATTTCCTACAAAAAGAAGGTAGGTATGTACCAACATAGGTACATACTATAACGTATTTTCAAACCTTATCATTAACCGTTAGCCAAACGATATCGCATCAGAACCGCCCTAGACGTACAGAATACGACCCCACATGTTGCATTATAAAGGTAGTCAAGTCGGTTAGCAATAAATTTAAAAATGTATGCGGAACATCGCACTCTCTGGTATTTTATTACGTGGAACCCAATCCGACGGATGTATATGGATAAGATTTTCGTCTCAAACTGGTTAAAGTTCAAATGGAAATATCTAGGAATGTGGTATAAAATAGAAAAGATTTTCGTTGGAAAGTTCTAGAAAAGTATTTCTGTTTAAAATAACATTTTGCGACGAATATGAAGACAAAGCATGGCAAAATGTTGAGATAAGTGCCGTAGTTGGACTATCTCTTTTGCGCTTTTGAGTCTGTTGAAGTTCAAATGCTTAAACTATTTTTGTTTCATTTTATTAGGATCTCCAACAAAGAATACACCTTACATGCTATATTATAAAGGACAATATCAAAAATCCATGGGCTTCCTTAATGATGGAAGACCACATCATGCAAAGTTAAAATTAAAATGATACAATAGTATTAAAGTTATACCTACTAGTAGATATATTATTAAGTGGATGATACTATTAAAAAGCAAAAAAACATAGTAGAAAAAAACTCTATTTAAAGACGGATCAAAATAGCAAAAAATACATTACTAAGCGGGTAGTTAAACATTGTTGCGGAATTTGATCGAAAGAGTCAACGCGGCCCTGGAAGGCAAAGAACACAAGAAGGAACACGGGTGGGTTTTAGTCAGTAAGAGTCTGACACTCCCTTCCGCTCCGCCCAGAGCGGGAGAAGTCATTTGATGAATTCCCAACCAAAAAAAATGGTAGTTCAACACTGACTTATAATCTAATTTTGAACGAATTAGTGACTTATAGACTTACCCAGAGTATTTGAAAAGATATCTGTGTCCTCCGATATTCTGTTTGTAAACAAAATGTTTAAAGTTTTTGTTTGCTTATTCAGTTTTTAAACAAACATTATTTTTAAGCACGAAAAAGACCGATCGACTTGATAATGGTGTTCACAAATAAACCCTTTGTCAAGCACGTTACTGTAATCGTCGCGATATTAATGTAAAACGAAATAAAACTCTGCTGCAAGTCGCAGCTAAAGTTTTTAAATAAAAAAATAAACATTTATCATTTCTATAATTTGTTTGCATTTCCACGAATTTTTAGCAAAACGGAGTATCAAAGAGATTCTGAGGACATGACCGTTCTCATTATTAATTCGATTTCGCGGACCCAAGGTATCCGGAATCCGGATCCCGATATTATACCTATTCCCGGAACCGACAGCTTCTGTCGGATTTGAGGGTATTCTATAGAACGCTTTTATGCTTTCCAACGACCTTAGCAAAAACGTCATGGATTCTATTATCATGTAACTTATGTAATACTATTATAGATTTAATCCTTATACGGAATTTAGATGTTTAAGTTGATGTGGGTTCGCATGGATGATGTAATAGGGAGGGCTATGTCGATGTTATTATATTTTGGCGAGTGAGAACTTTGAATCGATTGGCGAGGATAAATTTCTTGAGGTCGTGTCTTGAATTCTGCAAATGTTTGTCTTGGTCCAAATGTCTGGCTGAATACCTTGTAAATTTAGCTACAAAATGAAATACTTTTATGTCGTCAATACATACGTACATAGGTTTAAAAATAATGATCGGCAGAGTTTGATCCACAGAGTTTGATCCACAGAGTTTGATCCACAGAGTTTGATCCACAGAGTTTGATCCACAGAGTTTGATCCACAGAGTTTGATCCACAGAGTTTGATCCACAGAGTTTGATCCACAGAGTTTGATCCACAGAAGTTTTAACACGACTGTCCAAAAAGGGAGTATTATTATGTTTTCAGGGTTCATGTTTGTATGTATGTAAGTTTGTGAGTTTCTTTATTCCACTATAACTTCTAAGCGGCGTAACCAATATCAATGTATATGGTATGGTTAGATGCGTTGAGTTATCTCGGGTAACATAAGCTAGAGAACATTTTAAAAATTAGAGTTCATAAATGAAAACGAAAATATTTCGTTTTCATGGAAATTAGACTACGTGTACTGTCAGTCGGCGCTTCCTTTGAATAAATAGTTCTTTACAGGTCCCTCGAATGCAATGAAAATACTGTTATCGATATTGTTTTTAATTTTTAGTTCAGTTTTTGACAATGCAGGCGTGTTTTTTTTTAATTTTATGTTTTAGCATGATTTCCATCTTGCATTAATTATATTCCTATTGATCTTTGCACAGTCTTTGACATCCAGTTGAATAATCATACCATAGATTTTACTCCCAAGAAACTTGCTCTGATCTGATTTATTATTTGTACCAATTGCTTTTTCTTTCCTCAATCAGCGAGATAAAAGACGCCTCAGGGATTATAACAATAATATCAGGGGTTATCGAATCTTGCTCGGGTAGTAATAGTATCATTTTGTGGTCGATAAATAATCTATTCGACGGGCGATCATTAATGGCTCTGCTGGCCTGGTGGCCTACACGGAAAATCTACTAATAGTCCATCCGAGGGCGCTTAATTTCTGGAAACAATTTCGTCTGATGTGACATTAGATGTACCAGGAGAGAATAAGTCGCGTAGAGCTTCAAGAATGACATAATGGAATCTTCTTTATTATCTTTATTATCTTTATTAAAATCATTTACACAATAATAGAATGTGTTCAAATAGCGGAAGTAACATGAACCTCTTGGACAGTATGGGAGCTCTGTAGAATGGAAATAATATCTATACTAATATTATAAAGCTGAAGAGTTTGTTTGTTTGTTTGAACGCGCTAATCTCAGGAACTACTGGTCCGATTTGAAAAAATCTTTCAGTGTTAGATAGCCCATTTATCGAGGAAGGCTATATATATTATCACGCTAAGACCAATAGGAGCGGAGCAGTTATGAAAAATGTGACACAAACGAAGTTGTGCGGACAGCTAGTTTTAAATAATTATGTTCGATGTCTGATACGTTTATTTCTCAGTAAAAGATCTTTAAGTATTCAAATTCGCGTACCAAAAGACTACGAATTCAATCATTAACAGCTTAACACGTACCTTCAAGTTTACATCACTTCACTTCCAACAGATGTTAATGATAAATTCCGAAGTTAGGAAGTTAATGAGAACTGGTACTGTGGTGGTAAGCGCATAGCTATCACGCTGAGCGAGAATTAATTACTCGCGACGTGTTTACATTCTACCGACGAGTAAGCATGTGTGGCTGACAAGCCGTACAAAGTTGTAGAAAATATTGGAATGGCCACGGAAAGAAAATTTAAGTCAAAGTAACAATTTTATTTTTAACCACCTTTTACCCGCGACTTTGTACGCATGGTACTCTGAATATAGTATTTTTAAGTCGTAAAATGTAGCCTATGTTTTAAATTAGGCATCTAACAGTAGAACAGTTTATAATGCAGTATATACTTATGTACCTAAAATACAAATTTGGTCAATAAAATTGATTGACAAGATAAATTGATATTACTTACGTACCACAGGAACCTGTTTCACATATGCTTAGGAATTATAATAAAATACATAATATTTCTAAGTCCTTATAAAATTAATAAAATGTATTTATTAAATTCACATATTAACGGAAAATATACATAGATTTACACAGGTACCTCCAAGATCATTACCAAACTTAATAAGATTATTTTTATAACCCAAAAAAATCCCGGGATCTCTGGCATGTCCATACTATGAAAACAAAAGAGCAAAAAACGCGCCTGCCATGTCAAAAAGTGAACTAAAAAATTATAAACAAAATAGATTATAATTTTTTTCATTGCATTCGGGGGCTGTAAAGACCTATTCAAAGGAACCACCGCTGCCCAACTGCAATGAAAATCTTGTTTTTTTAGTTCATTTTTTGATATGGTAGGCGTGTTTTTTTAATTATTATTTTTTTATTTCATAATTAAATCCAAACTTTAGACGATGACTGTATATTCAGTCTAATTTTCATGAGACCAAAATATTTTGTTTGAAACATGGCTCCCCCTTTTTATCTTTTAAAATTTTCACTATTCTATTTTACCCGGGATAAATTGATCAAAAAACTCACAAACATACATACATGAACCCTGAAAACATAACACTCCTTTTTTTGGGCAGTCGCGTAAAAATAGCTCGACTTACGCTCTGCTGATACAGTAAATATTGACTGAGGCACCTTTACAAACAACATCATCAAAGAACTAATTGAGTCCGTAAATCCTAAATCCCTGTACGATTGTAGATACATATCCTGAGGCTGTAACAACACTAATAATACAGCTTTTGTAAGCAGACAAAAATATTTGTCATTTTTTTTCCTCTGTCGTCGTGTCAAAAGGGACTGTTGTGTGTGTTACTTTCTTGCATACAATTTTCCTTTGTTTTAATTTCGAGGAAAGAGGGAGGCTCACCTGTTTTTGTCTTTTACGTATTTAACATACCAGGCCGACATAAGAACTGCAAGACAATGCGACGAGTCCCACTCGTTGAAGTTCTTTGTGCAACCTAAATCCTATTCTGTATATACAGCGTGTACCAAAGTGCGTGGTCATGTTTAAGGGTGCTAATTGGGTAGCTGGTATAGATTAATAAAAAAATACAAAAAAAAATGACGAAACAATTTACAAGCAGTTTGATACAGTTGATGTCATTGAATCTGTGACTGAAACAAAGTAAATGCCACCAATAGGGTAGTTAACCAAAAAAATCTAATTAGTCCGTAAGATAGTTTTCAAAAAAATATTGGAGACGTATTTTTTCTTTTTTCTAAAAATGAAGACTGCATATAGTGCGTTGAAAACTCTTGTGACGTCACTACTCGCTACAATTTTTACCGGGCAGTGACGTAACACGCTCCCACTCCTGATCCTTTTATATTCAGTTTTTATAGATTTAATAAAGGAAAAAATACGTGTCCAATATTTTTCTATAATCTAACTGACGGACTAAACATAATCATATATTTTTTACTCAGGCAACATCCCTATTGTAACAAACTGCTTGAAAAGTCGTTAGTTCGAAATTTAGTCGATTTTTGTGGTCTTTATTTTTCAAGTCACTGTTTTTTAACCAACTTTCAAAAAAGAAGGAGGTTCTCAATTTGGATGTTTGTATTTTTTTTATGTAGGTTGGGCATAACTCCGTCAAATATAGACAGACGGTTTTGCAAAATTATTATTTTTTTATTTGAAAGGGGTTATTCCGAAATGGTCTCATTTAAATTACATATAGATCTGATGATGGGTTTCGGAGACAGACAACGGAACTCTTCAATACATGATAGCAAATCTTTCGGGACTGCTGAAATCGCATGTTTGTTTATTTTTTACACCAATATGATTGGTACGTTTAGGTGGGGGGGGGGGGGGTACCACTAAAAAGTGAAAAATAAAAAAAATGTTTACAAAAAAACACAACCGACTTCAACACAAAAAAAAAAAAACAAAATGTACAAAATATCTTTAATTTCGGAAATCAGTGTCCAAAAAACAAAAAAGCAACCAGAAACACCGAGTTCCGAAATTAAAGTTTTTTTTTTTAGTTTCCTAAATATACCAGCCAATATCAACCTTAAACATGACCACGCTCTCCTGGTATACTTACACTGTATTTGTGTGATAGGTAAAAATACCAGGACAACATGAAGCGACGTAGTTCTACGATAAAAAACCGCTCCATTCGGAGTCGTCGACCCGTAAATCGTTGCTAGCGTCCCCTTTTCTTCTAATACGCGGTTGGTTTGCGATTCCGTGTTATTGTACCGTTCAGAATGTTTGTATGAATGGGATAAAAATTGCACCGCGCTGAGTTCGTGTAAAAATATACTTTTAGTTACCTGTAAAATGCGGAAGAATGATTGTTGTGCTCGGAGATGCTCGGGATAACTATGTTTGCAATTGTTTTTCAAATCGTTTGTTTCTCAGAGTATTTTGCAGATGCATCTCGCTTGTTTTAATGTTAAAATGATAAACTCAACCATCTTATCCATTGAACCGATTTCAGTATTCAGCAATTCATGAAACAGTCCACAGGTTTTGATAAAAATTAAAACGCAAATAATTCATTAAATACATTTATTTATCGCCATTAAGAACGTGACACCCAATGACAATATTCATATGTTACATATATTAATATAATGCAATATTAAACTAACAAACAAATGTATCACAGAATATTTTGATAGTGTTCAAAATTGACCAATATTTATACAACGTGGACGATCACTAATGAAATGAATACAAAGTCACGTGGAAATTAAAATACAATTATTTACCTATATTTGATTTTAAATACATTGGGAGCATAATTAAATAAGTTAAAACCCAACCAACCCAACCAACTAATTTAAAATATACAGGTACTCGTAATGATAGTTTTACAATTTGAAAAAGCTAATTCTAAAAAAAATTAAATTTATCTTAAACATTTTTGTGAAAAACGAAACTTACTCGGAAAATAGAAACAAAAAAAGTAATATTAGATATAATCAACATTTTGCTTTGAATAGAAATTAGGAGAGCAACCAAAATTTCCTTGAATTAAATCATACTAATGAGCTTAACATTATTAATTAAGGACACACTGAAAAGATCTCCCAATTACTTAAAACAAATCACAAGAAGAGTCGTCAATAGATTTTCATATATTTATTAAATTTAGACATTTTTAACTACCTAGCTGTCTTTAAATTTATGTACAATTTACACAATAATAACTTTTAATATTTATATTTGGCACGACGAGTGACAAAAGAATTCTTTGCATTAAATTGTTTGCAACAGCTGAAAACGTTTCTCCTTTGCATTTCTTGGAGACAATGTAATATCGCGATGTTATTAGCAAAGAAAACTCCGTGAATAAACTTTGAAACTACATTTTATAGTTCATGTTGTTTTTATAACAATGCGGGAACAAATCCTGTGAAGAAAATACGCTTCATGTTTTGATAACAAAGGAATATGAAGACGTAATGAAACGTGAGCATAATTATGAACTGTGTACAAAAACCGTACTTGCTTACATGCTTATTTATAAGCAGGTAACTTGATCTGCCCACGGCTCGTTCCGGATAGTATAGATTTTAGTAAAAAAATAAGGAGTCTTCATAGTGTGTGTCTCAGGGACGTCTCCGGTACCTATCTCTGCCCCCCTAGCCAAGTTGATAATCTGCAATCGTGAACGCTAGTCGAAAACGAATCAAATGTATGGGAATGAAATGGTCTCAACGTTAAGTCACGTGGTTAGAACAAACGAATAGAAAATTCGTAGCCAAGTTGACATCGTTCAAAATGATAGAATGAATTGTTAATGTTTCTACAATGTTCAGCGCCACATCATTTGTTAAAATGTTTAAACTTAATGGTTGAAGCATTTAAACGAGGTTTAAATTTCAACCTGTTTAACGTTTGGAGGAACGCTCGCACTAGGCTAAAGAATAGGTGGTTTTTCTAAAGACTTTGTAGAACGAGCGGCCGACTCAGGCGCGTCAAAATGGATACCATCGTTTTCTATAGTTGCTGACACCGAGGCGTTACCGATTGGAGAATGGAATTCGACACGAAACGGTTGTAACTTGGCTACGGCTGCTCAGCGATTTTCGAGTAGGCGTGAAAGCATTACAAACTAACATTCGCATTTAAAAAGATTCCGGTGCAACTAATTTTAACGGGCCAGGGTATTATAACAGCATGGTGCTGCGACTCCCGGTACTCGGGAGGGGGCTGAAATGGAGTCCCAGTAATGGTCCCATTGCGGCCTCCTCCAGAGACAAGTCGGCCACTGTGCTATTGCGCAGTGGCTGATGCCTGGGGATGGTGAGCGTGGGTGGCTCGCCGTCCGATAGCAACAAGGTTGAGTCGACGACGCGTTGTGTTCCACGCGCGCCAGCACCGAGGACGGGGCCCCATAGGATCGGTGCCTGCTAGGGTTGCGGAATTTGTTCGAAAGAGTTACCGCGGCCCTGGAACGCTGGCACAAGAAGGATCACGGGTGGGTTTTAGTCAGTAAAAGTTTGACACTCCCTACCGCTCCACCCAGGGCGGGCGGGGTCATTTGATGATTTCCCATCCAAAAAAAAAGGGTATTATAACAGCATGACGATGCATCGATCCAATCAAGCAATCAAAAATACCGGTCGACTTTGACTGCCATTATCGATCCTATGGTCGTATGTTATCACACACAGACGAAGAAGCGTGAAAAGCGTATCTCGTAGACAATGTGACTTCAATCGCAGTCCGTCATTTCGAGCCATTGTACTTATTCTCGTCTCCCGATCTTGTTATGAACGTGCGAATTCGGATTTTGCGATAGAAATCAAGTTTATGCCTTCATTAGTACCCTTATTATGTGAGGTCGTAGATTTTTACTGTAGGAGCTTGATTGCTTCGTGTGGGTACTAAAGAGTATTGATAAGCCGTGTTGAGAAAGTCTGAAGACGCAAGTATTGAAAATCTATCTGCGAAAATGTTTATTGGAAATCTTTTTTACTGTTCCGAAAAAGATCGGCAATGCGACTTCTATCTTAGCGTATTTTACGATTTAAAAAGAGTAATGAAGGACATTTTGATGGTAAATAAAACAACTCAAATATCAATTTATTAATATTCGTATAACAGCCGTTCATTTTTATTAATAACGTCGTTCTTAGTGAGGCATAGAGTAAACCTTTCATTTTTTTTTCTTCCGTCGTATGTGTGCTCGGTTATAAATTAGTTTGTCCATTAAGCACACATTTAATGTAAATTTTATAAGCAGGCATATAATTTTACTAGGTAGAGTTAGGGCTAGGGCTCTCAAGTAGAAAATTGGGATACTTTATAATTGAAATGTTATGATGATACCGCGGGATGGTCAGACCAGGCCATAGGAACTCATCAACCAAACAAGATAGCGCTATCGTGTTTGGGCTAATTGAATATGTATTGATTAAGAGCGTGTATGCCGTATGGCATTGCATACAAATTTTCAAGTCACTATTTTGCGAAATGACTGAATCGATTTTAATGAAACTTCACACATATAAGCAAGATACATAGGTCTTAAAAGTTAGTTAAAAACACTTTCGAAATGTCTTATTTAAAAAAAAAATGATAACTGGAAATTTTAAAATGGGTCTAATTTAACTGTAACACTATTTAACGAAAATGTTTTCAACTAACTTTTTAGACCTATGTGTGTATCCTGCTTACATATATGTATGTGTAATTTTTTATTCAAATCGGTTCAGTCATTTCGGAAAATAAAAACTTGAAAATTTGTACGAAATGCCGTTTGGCATATACGCTCTTCATAAGTGATATTAATTTAGTATTTCTGAGTTTTATTTACCATCTCAAAATACTATGTGTTTTTGATTATGTAAAACAAAGAGAGCAGAACTTGAAATTGTTCCAATATAACACGTAGTGACGTACGCCCGTTCCGCGCCCGTCAGTCGTTTTTAAATCACATTACGTTCGGGAATGTTCGGTTTCATGAATTCTGATGACGTCACCGCGGCTTTACGCGGGAATCAGCTTTTTTTTTGCAACCGTGCGATTTAAAATATTTAAATTAGAGTTTTAGAATTGAATAAATTTCAGTTTCATTTTTAAATGTTTGTTTAGAATTGTCACAGGGTATTCTAGAAAAAATCAAATTTGTCCGCCTAATAGATTTCCAAATAATATTTATTACTTTTAACGTAAACAAAAACTGAAGACGAGACATTGCATTGAAAATTCGCGTGACCTCACTACGTGCTACCATTTTTACCAGCGACGTGACGTCACCAGCCCCCACTCTTGAACTTTGATGCGCTTTATCTTCATATTTTTTCTACGATTTGACATAATAAAAATACATGTACCTATAATATTTTTTGAAAATCCATCGGCATGACTAAACAGCAAATTTAATTCATAAAAGTTTCTTTGTTTCTCGCGCATTAAAAGGTTATTCAGCTGTCAAAAACATTTTAAAATGCCAAGACTAGAATTTGAGTGATTCACTATTAACAAATACTTAGAATTGGGCACGAAAGTAATACAATACTACCTATATACAATAGAAGAATTTTAGGAACGTCAGGACATGGAAAGATAAAAAGGAGGGAAAAAATAATAAGATCTATTAATATTCCACATTAAGTTAACTTACTCACACAAACTGCTTTCCTGGTAAAGAGGTAGCCGAATACAGTACAGAAAAAATGTAATTATAAAGAAATTAAATGACCTTAAGAAAATTCATAATTTAAATTTGAATATCTTTGATGTCGTAGCACAGTATTACGGACGCGTTTTGCATGTATACGAAACGAGTGTTTATTTGCAGCCAGTGTGTGTCAAAAACGTACATACAATATTCGATTATAATAGTTCGAAATTTGAACGCGCTGATATATTCATCTGAATATGACTTTTAGACGAAAAAGATATCGTATTATAGAATAAAAATTTGTTTTACATGTTTCTGCTGTCCTAGTTCAGCTTTTGCAGGTAATCGTTTTATTACCTATTTATTATTGCATATAATTTCATAATGATTTTTAAAAAGCTTAAATAAAATCTGTATCGACTACCTTATCACCAGTATAATTATTGCAAAAAACCAGCCTTGCACTTATAAAGTAGCACAAGAATATTTTTAATTATTACATATTTACGGAAATTCATAGACACACTGACACAACAGCAACGAAATTCCTACACAATATGAAAATACAAAAAAATTATAAATTCGTTGCATAAAACTAAACAACGTACAAATAATATTTATTCAACATGTATTCTAACAACAATTTGACAGCGCCGTGTTGACAGTTAAACAAGATGGCTGCCATAGAAAAATACAAAATATGGATTATAACAGGGATTATTAAAAAAAAAATTGTTGGAAAATTTAATTTTGTACAATTTATAGAAACGCTAGCGAATTGAAACTGACATCAAAATGCACAGTAAAATAATTTAAACATTTTTATTATATTCAATGGTAGGTAGGTACCTACATTTTCCAGTTCCATATTATGCGCCTTCACAGCTTGGAGTAAAATAGCTTTATAACTTAATACGGCAACTTAAGTTACAAACTTCTCGCTGAAGTTTAACGTAAGTTGAACACATAACTGTCAACACGACCCGTCCCTGCCTTAGTCTGTACATTACATTAACTTAATCGTATTCGCTTCAGCCCTCTCCAACATATGTAAATATTACAAATTTTTTTTTTTCTCGTGGCATAAAACATCGAAATTCAGTGCTTGCTATTTATAGAATAATTGATTTTATAATATAATTTTATTTTTTACGACATTTTTTATTACAATTATCACAAGTTACGAAGTTGTTTTCTGTCGTTTTGTTTATTAAGTAATTATTTAAAAGAAAATTATATATAAGAACTTTCAGACTAATTAGAATTAATTAAACGCCCTCCCTGCTACCATAACAACTTTGCCACACTCTCCTATCTACATTTACTGAGCATTATTTTCACATTAACGCCTATCTAAAACACATATTCACTCGACTCCTTGCAGGGAAACAAACAAAAACAAACTTCTAACTCAAATCTCTGCCGTTTACTTGGAAACTTCCATACGGCCCCCATGAAAAGTCATATCGCATCAAATATGGACGTGATAACAGAAAACAGCGCGTTATTGCGAGTAACACAGTAGGCAGGCACGGTCAAAGTGCTCTAAAAGCTTATTGGGCCAGACAAAGGATTGGGCCTCGAATTCCCAGCTCTATTGCAAAGGATGTAACAGAATACAGACGCACACGGACAGCAAATTCACTCAAATATTAACATTTATTTGCAAAGCGATGTTTCACTTCATGTCGGTCCTTCCAGCCTGGTTCTCTTTTTGTATATGCGATGTATGTAGTTGTTCTTTTTTAATTGCAGTTTTTTGTTTTATTTTAAGAGACATCACTATTGTGTTTTTGTACAAGTTTGACTCTGTGGAAAATTAATCATGCCTCTCATCTTGCGATTGTTTCATGAAAACGTTTGACAAATTAAACTGATTTTATAATTTCGTCATTACAATCTAGTAGGTTTCAAACATACTGGAAATCATGTGAGTAATTTGTATTTGTCACATTGTTTTCGATGAATTGATTGGGAATATTATGGCTTCATGCATCGATTGATTTTGGTTAGCAATATTTAGATCGCTAAAACGTCATATTGGTGCCAAACTGAGCGCAATATCTGCCACAGTTTGTTTGGAACTGCGTAACCACTTTATTGCTATTGTTATTGAATGAATTAGGATTAAAACGGCTGCCAGAGATTTCTTCACAACCAATTTAGTAAAGTCCCGACACGATTTTGGCACTTGTGACCAAATATCGTGTAGACCATGTTTTAGCTGGACAAACCATCTTTACACTGGCGTGTATCATGAACTGTCGTATCCCTTAAATTGAACAAAACCGTGTATTCGTCTTTTAATCCAACTATTATTGTGGACCATGTAGCATCAGTGACCGAATCTGCTGCAGTAATATGAAAAAATACGCACTTTTTATCACATACACTTTGCAATTTTACACAAACGACAGAAAACAGCTACGTTATTATACAATGTTTACACTCTAAAAGAGACGCAACGCATTTGATGGTACAATGTACCAGGATTTCATAAATATTGAATGGTATACGGAAATAAAAGATCGCTGAATATTCCTAGAATTGTTCGTGTTATGTATTTACGAGCATACAATTGATACGTCTCTTTGATGCTTTCTGCATAGTATGGATCACGTATGAGATAAATATTTATAATTGTACGCTTTGTTTGAGACTGAAATGCTTTGACGTCGACTGAGAATGATATAAAGTGGAATGGAACGGTAGTTTATTTTTTGTTGCAGACGGTACGTATTTTCTTTTTACTTTGATATACACATTTTTTTAGTATTGGCACAAAAAGTTTCTGTTTTCTTGTCGACTGCTGTCATTTACTATGAGTAGATACCACTAAATGATAGTCTTGTTTAGGTTATTTTAAAACTATGGCAACGTCTCATTTTCTCTAGTCTCGTTTTTTTATAAAATAAAATTTAAGTCAATATAAAAAATGAACTTTTTAATAACAGGGCAGTCGCAGTCGGGGGATGGTTCCATTTAATAGTTCTTTTTAATTTTTAAGTTTATTTCTTGACATGGTAGGCGTGTTTTTAATTATTTGTATTTTTTCACGTAAACAGAATATGAAGACGATACAGTGCGTTGAAAACTCGTTTACCACGACGTCACAAGACCCCACTCCTAATTTTTGATGCTTTTTAGTTTCGACAATTTTTATTGATTTGTTAAAGCAAAAAATACGTGATTAATGTTTTTCGATAATCTAACTGGTGGACTTAAAAACAAAATTTTCTTTTTTTACTCACTAACCTTTTCTATTACGATAACTTTTTGTAATTTTTCGTTTTCCCGATACTCTTCTACAATCAGAGTAAAACATGCGATTAGACACAGAACTAAATGATACGTTGCCATAGTTTTAAAATAAATTAAATATTAAAAACCTTTACTCATGCCAAATAACAACAGTTGACAAATAAACCGACACTTAATACGTATACTTTATTTTATTAACCGTGTTATCCAAAGGCTCCTGCAGACAGGCAAATCGCGACAGTGCTACAGCGTTTTCATAGAAATTGTTCCACAGATTCGCAGAACATTTTTATATGAAATAGCGTTCCGTAAGCCAGCCTTCTTGTAAGGCCCGTATCCTCGGGACACCAAATATTTCAAAGCAATTTTATTTTGCGTGACTGGCAACACGTCTCACACTGTAACTGTTTGCAAAACTGCTGCCAGCAATACGTTGCTGTAACAATGTTGCGCAAACTTTATTAACGGTTAAATTAAATACACATAATTGAAATATTCAAGTGAGTGACGACGGTCAAATCGGAAACTATGAGGACCAGCTAAAAAACTCAAAATACTCAAAGGAGTCTCAGGCCACGATTTTGAAGAAAATTAAAACTGCATCATTAGATTTTACCTTCATTTTGGTTTCAGATTTAATCACCATCGTCCACTAAAAAAAAATTCATCTTGAAAACGCCGGGTGATTCTGTAGCTTCTCACCATGTAAGCTTCGGTGAAATAAACACGAAGTTAGCTGTCAATCCATACAAACAAGATTGAATAACAGCTCACTTCATGCCCATTCCACCTGAGTTTAAAAAATACATCTTGAAAACGCCGGGAGATTCTGTAAGCTTCGGCGAAATAAACACGAAGTTAGCTGTCAATCCATACAAACAAGTTTGAGTTGCAGTTCACTTCATGTTCTATCCACCTGAGTTTACACGTTGAGCTGCTGACATAATAGACCAGCTGTGTAAGGCGTGGAAACTGAAGAGAACCGTGAAATCCAAGTATCCTAAACGGGGGTTATTGTAAACTGGCCATAAGGAAAATATGCCACAACTAAAAATTATAGTAAACTCGCCACAGTCTTATTTGTCTCACGAAAACTTGCCACAGCTTTAAGAGTACCGATAGCAAACGAAGAATTAGTCTTTACTAATATTATAAAGAGGAAAGATTTGTATTTTTGTATGTAACGGATAAACACAAGAACCACTGGACCGATTTCAAAAATTCTTTCACTGTTGGGAAGCTATACTATCCCCGGGTGGCATAAGCTATATTTTATCCCATATTCCTACAGGAACGGGAGCTACGCGGGTGAAACCGCGAGGCACTGCTAGTGTTTAATAATTGTCGGTACATTCAGAACAAGTTTGACGTACCTGCGACGAGTTTACTATACCTGTTGTGAATTATTTTGTCACTGTGGCAAGTTAACCAATATTTTTAAATGTGGCGAATTTACAATAACCTTCGTTTAGGATACTTGATCTTCACGGTTCTCTTCAGTTTCCACGCTGTTCACAGCCGATCTATTATGTCAGCAGCAGACTGTGTAAACTCAGAATGAGCATGAAGTGAGCTGTTATTCAATCTTGTTTGTATGGACTGACAGCTAACTTCGTGTTTATTTTGCCGAAGCTTAAATTGAAGTTACAGGATCACCCGGCATTTTCAAGATGTATTTTATAAGTGGGCGTTGGTGATTAAATTTGTAACCAAAATAAAGGTAAACGAAAAGTCATTTTTTTAGGTTTCATCTTTCTCATCTCCCAGTGTAAACATTGCCGTGATACAAATTGTTATCTAACTAAACTAGACGCTCGATACTAAAGCTGACCTACAGCATCGGTTAAACTTCACTCAAGGCACTGTATTTAGAAAATGTATGTACTGAGATGCAGAACGCGACTATCAGTACTGTTGCATCCAACTTGGTTGAGCTTGAACCTGTGGACAATGGGATAATAGTTAGTTTACTGTACAAAATTAAGGCTTCCACAGTCAGGTGCAATCCGACAATGCGGCAAATTGATGCCAATTTTTTAGGGATGAATCTATTATTGGCATATTTTTTTTTTATAAACGTTGCCCTACACTAGGATTTACTCCTGTATCGTGGGTGCGTTCACAAACATGTAAACTCACATACACAAGCCACCTAGACCTGGAACAACTATCTGTAGGCCTTACAAACATTTGTTCCGTGCGGGGATCGAACCAGCGACACGTAGCGCAGCAGCTAAACGGTCAACCACTGCGCCAACCATGTCGCCTATATATGTATATACAGGATGACTTTGAATAGATGCGACAAAATGAAATGGGAGCTTCAGTTACAGTAACATAGTAATTATAACCTGTTTTTTCTACAATCTAAATCGTTAAAAAAAGTTACGTGGTTGGAGTTTTAAAATGATCCATCGATGTTAATATCTTTATTTAAATACGAATTATCGGTATTCCAGAAAAATAATTAATAGGCAAAATAAATAAGAAAAATTAAAGTATCAAAAAATCTCGTCCAACTAATCGCAGTGCTCAATGATCGTTGTGGAGTACTCGCGTTATTAAACGTTGCCATTCATAGCGGTGATAAAAGTTCATTAATTTTACATTTGGTATGTTCTAAATTTTCTTGACAACACGTATTATTGTATATTTAAATATGTCGCATCTATTCAATTTCACCCTGTATAAAGAAATCATTGTCGCATCGTTGTCGCATTGGCGCGACGCGTTTGTCTGATTGAAAGCTGACTCCAACGCATTTCGGAAAACATCTGTAGGTACTAGGAATGGTGATGGATTTTAGTACGAAGTTGATTGATTTGACAGTTTTATAAAACAACCTGATTTTTTAATTTAATTTTAATATTTAAAGGATGGCTTAGACGACAAAAGATTGATTATTTTCGGCGAAAGCTTAAATTCTAAGAAAATGTTAAAATGTTTACAATAGTTACTTAAGAAAGATTATAAACCTTTTAACTTATATCAAAATGTTTTAAAATATACGTGGGTTGATAGTTACGAAGAAAATGGCTGGAGAAACGTTTAATTTGCCAAGATCAAAATACCCTATTTATTTATTAAACTTTATACAATAGTAAAAAGAACTGTACAAAGGCGGACTTAATGCCTTAGGCATTTTCTACCAGTCGACCTTAGAGTAGTGCAGAGACAACATGGCAGGTGCAACTTAAATGAAAGACAAACGGAAAGGGAAAATATACAATCATAAATACATAGATACATAAATACAAATAAAATCATCATCATTAAAAAAAAATCAATCATTCATCTAAATGCTGCACAATAACTTTAACTAAAATGTGATAAGTATACAGGGAAACAGTTTGTTTTTGATCGAAATTGGAACGGGAAAGTGAAGAGATCATTTAAAATCAGCATTTACCAACGTCATCGTACATGAACAACTTCCTTCAAGGAAATAGGCAATTCCAAAACTAAGTTTTCTTTTTGGTAATTTTGGTAAAAAAATCCCTCCGTAAAAGGAGTAATAAACCAATCTACATGGCGTCTAAGCACGTTTCAAATATAATTACACCTTTTCGACGCACTCTGTATATTGAAATTAAATTATAACTACAAAATATCTGGCCTTGCGTATTGGTAAGGAATGCTCAATCTTTGTCCATTTTTAAAATAGGTCAAAAATCACTACCTCTCTTTAATCGATTTTATTTGGATTCTATGCTTTTTGTTTCATAATAATAATTTTATTTCATTATTGTATATATTTATTTATTGTATGTATAATTAGTTCACATAAGACTACCTACAGTACTGTATTTTCATTTCTCTTTAAATCCATCCAAAGGTTGTCTTGAAAAGATCGCTTTTAACGATAAGACCGCCCATTGTCATCCTATGTAATGTTTTCTTCATCTGTATTTTCTGTAACTTCTATGGTGTACATAATCAAGAGTAGGTATTATATTCTATTCTACAATAACATATGTATATACTCACAAAATCTCACATTCCTTCGCTCATTGAACCATAAACATACAGTCTATTAACTTTTCTTTGATAACAGGGAAAGTCGCTCAACCAATAACAGATTTGTTATCGAGCAGAGACGAAATTCTACATCGAGCAGGGAATCATGTGCGGCCATGTTAACTCATAATTGCTCCTACGCCATTGATCGTCCATTTGAGCAAGAAATTGCACAGTCACATTACCCGGTAAGGCCTTTGAAATGTTGAATTTCATGCCCAGTCAAAAATAGGGCTATTACGCACGAGGGTGGAAATCAAAAGTATTGTGCGTCAGTTTTTGTGTATGACATTGTTGCTTGTGAAAGGTTCCCGATTTTACATTTTGAATTTGGAAAATTGATATATAAAAGAAAAAAGTATTTGATTGCTACAAAACGACATACATAAATTAATGGATTTAGTGGAAAATCTATAGTTCTTAAATGATGTCTGGATAATCATAACGGATGTAGTGGAAAATCTATAGTTCTTAAATTATGTTAGTGAAGATGAGTTAAAAATTAATAATAATACAAATAATAAATGTGATTATGTAAGAATGAAAATAAATGCACGTCGTGGTTTTGGCAAATAGGCTTCTACCCAGCATAATGCCGTGCCGTGGTGGACCCTGAGCACGGCGCTGATTTTCAGTGGTCGCCTAGGTCCTGCTGTGTATATAATATGTATGTGAAAATGTACAAAAAAGAACATTATAAAATAAAATACAGTAAGATAACATAGATTACTTAAATTTATAATGTGAACATGGCACTAAAACCAAGCAGGAGTTTCTTGACAAAAACATAAAAGTAATACCCGCAAAACGCACCCACACCACATCTACACGAAGTGTTATTAATGCAGCTTTTTCATTAATTTGAAACTTGGAAATCTGTTGCAGTTTTAAATTAATATTATAATGTACAACAATAGGTACTCGAAAGGTTAATTGGTTGCGAACACAAAGTAGCACATTCAATCAGTTCATTCAGTTTAAAATATAAAATAAATAAGAATTTTGCAAATTAATTCTCGATAAGTTTTAGGCACATAATATCAATAATAACACTAAATTATGCTTCAGAACCTCAAGTATCTCGTGAGTTTCCGAATAGTTGAAAACCTTCACGAAACTTGCGCAGACTCACAAACTCATCGCTATTCGAAACCCTTTGCAAAATTAGATAAATAACCTTAAAGAGAATTAAGCGGTTTTCACCAGAATCGTGAAACGGAATGCAAGTCATCTCCGCCATGTCTTAATTACGTCTGCCAAAAGTACCAGGGAAGCATAGTATGTTAATAAGTCGTTTGACGGAAACTAGCTGTCGCAGATATGTGGTGCCTAGTTAGCTTGACGTGGTAAAGCAAAGTAAGTCCTATCTAACTTTGATAGGTTAAGATGCTCATCATGCTCGCTCAAATGTCTCGCTGATGTTGGCGCGTGTGTTGGATCATTTGGTTCCCTTCAAAATGGTTGAGCTAAATGATGCCGATACACGCGTCATGTTCGTGAACGGGCGCGCCGTCAGTTGAGACTGGTCACCTCTTAACTGCCACTGACTTGTTTTAATCTTTATACTTTGAACTAGCTTCTGCTCGCGGCTTCGTCCGCGTGGAATAGTTACTTTACCCCCGATTTTGAAACTCTCAGCCCGATCGGTTTAAAATTGACAAAGTTTCATTCAAACTTTCATCCCCTATTTTATCCCCTTGGGGGTAGAATTAATCAAAATCCTTTCTTAGCGGATGCCTACGTCATAACATCTACCTGCATACCAAATTTCAGCTCGATCCGTTCAATGGTTTGGGCTGTGCGTTGATAGATCTCTATGTCAGTCAGTCAGTCCCTTTTGAGTTTTATATATTTAGATTGTTTTATGGCTTACTTTTTGTTTTCTTTGCATTGTCCTCACAATATAGAAGCACCAAAGGATGTAACAAAAGTTACGTAATACAGAACATGATTTAAAAGAGTGTCCGTGGAGTTTCTTGCACGTTCTTCTCCATAGAGATCTACGCTTTGAACGTGCAGATAGCTTCACCTCTTTCGACTTGACAATTCAAAAGTGCCTGTAAAGGGTTTAATTGAAATAAATGCTTTGAGTATTGAGTATAAGATGTTCTCTCTGGGATGGCTCGTTTGCATCACACCCCAACATATTTTTAGTCAGTACAAAATCTTCGAAATGAACAGGTGTTACAGACTTATGCGATTTTTATATAACGCCGTTGTCATCATAAAACGATATTTATAAAACTGAATTTGTTTGAAATACAAAAGAAATACGTGAAACTAAAATATGTTTAACTAAAATACCATTACTCGGTAACCATAAACCCACCTGCAGCTGTAAACATAGACAAATGCGGCGACCTCGCAACTACCAGGGTCGCATTAGCGGCCCTCGTATACGGCGGCCATGTTGGCTGCGTGGCCTCGCAGCGTAAGGCCATGAAATCTTTGGACGTGGCCACTCGCAGCCGGAGGGCTCGCCAGCTCGACCGGAGGCCGAAATCGTTGGCGGAAGAGACTTGTGTGTTGTTCAATAGCCCGAGCTCTGTCTGTTGGCAATGTAAAAGGAACTTTTCAATAACTCACAAATACATAAACTATAGAACGCCTACTATGTTTATTTTATAATCCTCTTACTTCATCCAGAACTTCTTACTTCACATAAACCTATTGATTTTCTTTATATTGCGTCCTTTGTCCGCGTTTTCTCTGTCAATAATACAAGAATAGTTTCTATGAAGCTTATAATTTTATCTTCATTCAGCGGAAAGAAGCCGAGTACCTACTGGATATAGGTCTCTCTAAATCATAGCCATAGTGACAGGCCCTGTTCCTTTAAATGAGGGTCTCATCCGTCATGACGTAAAAAGATATTCGTTTGTGTATTTATGTATATGTGTGTACTGTTTATTGTCCTTTGGGCGAAAGTGATTGTCGAAATGCAAAAATGTTATCATCTGGTGTCGATATCGCTTGAATATTCATTTTTGACTTTTTGGCAAACGTTAATCATTGAAATATAATAGTTCTGTATTTGCACAGATAGTAAGTACTAGCTACAGGTGTTCAGTTTAAAATGATCCTTAAACTCTGCTGATAGAATATCACTTCATCTAGAACCTTTTTTTCTGGATGGTAAATCATCAAATAGCTTCTCCCGCTCGGGGCGGAGCGGAAGAGAATGTCAGACTATTGACTAAAACTCACTTACCCACCCGTGTTCCTCCTAGTGCCCTTTGCGTTCTAGTGTCGCGGTGATACTTTCAAACAAATTCCGCAACCCTAGTTCATTCAGAGCCTCTAATGTATCTTAATGATTCTATTGTTGCGCGCCACAATTAAGCAAGGAAGATAGTGGCATTCGGTACCACTAGCGCCATCTAGTATCGAGTAGCAGAACTAGTAAACCTTCGAGACTTTTCTATGCTAGAACATTCTAGAACCCTAGTCAGTCGCAACCGATATGTATATAACTTTCTTGATCTTTCTACGATGGAAGGCTCTGGAATTATCCGGCGCCCTATATAAGGCTGGCACATTACCGACCGAGTCAGTACTGGATTTGCGATACAAGTGATAACTTCGAGAGCGATCTTCAACTGCAAACTTAAGTGATGAGTAGTGCGATTGTGTTTCATAATTACTGAGTTTATAGGTGTGTAATTAAAGTGTTATTTTTTGATTATTTAATCGGCTGTTTTTACTATCACAAACCCGAAGCTCGTAACACCATTATTAAGCTCAATGTGTACTAGGAGTACATAAAACCAAACCAATGCATGTACTCACCCTGTCAGGCCGTCCATCGATGTACCACACGATGTTAGCCGGCGGCATGGCTGGCTGAGTGGTACAGTTGAGGAGCACGTCTTCACCGAGCTGTACCGTGGCTGGCAAGCCCGTTATCACTGGGTCTTCTTTTAAAGTCACTGTGAAGGGAAATTAAATGTTAAGCAATGTTTGTGTGGAAAATATACAATCTTGCAGTAAGTCGCTTTGGGGTCGAGGGACAACTAACTAGCAAGTTGATTCTAGTATTATAAGATACAATAATAATATATAAAAAGAAAAAGCCTCGTGAAAGCTGAGAAAGAGAAACAAATCAAGTATCTCGGCTTAGCACACGAGGTTGTCGATATGTGGAATGTGCACTCAGCTGTCATTGTGCCGATTGTCGTTACGGCCAATGGCCTAATGGTCAAAAGCTTCGACGACCATCTGTCGAAGCTGGCGTTACACGGTTGGTTAAAGGGCCTGATACAGAAGGCAGTACTCCTCGATACGGCTCGTATTGTGAGGAGGTTCCTTTCTCTGGAGCCCTAACCACCGGTAGCTTGGACCCTGCTCCCGACACCGGCGGACTACTGCTTTTTATATTTTTAAATGTTTTGTATGTGTTATTTAAGAAATATTTAAAAATAGAAATTGTATGTATAAGAAAATAAATGAAGAGATATATATAAAAAAAATATATCAGATATATAAGATTAAGTTTTGTGAATGGCTTTATACGCCTGAATTATTTTTCCAAATTATGCAGTGTGTTTGGCTGGATTAAAAGATGAAAAGGTTTTAGATTATATTCTCCGCCGCGTGAGTCAAACGTCCTTACGCATAACAGGGAAGGTAAAAATTAACACAAACGGAACAACTTTGAAAATGATTACTTCTTACAAAGTGTCAATTAGCCAGAAAAGGTAATTTGTTTTTGGACTTTTTACTTTTCCGGATAAATGATTAAGTTCATTAATTTCTAATACAAATTAAGGATATTAAGAATTGTCGGAAAGAGACGTTTTTTTAAATACAATTTTTGGTTTGAATTTATTTTGTATATACTACCATTAAATAACATGAAATCTAACTATGTATATATACACTTAACGTAAAAATAAACTAAAATCCTCCTAACTACAAAATGGCATCAAAAACTGGTCCGCATCGCTATCGACTGGGAGTGAACCCAATAGACTAGCGGCATTGCCACGTTCTATGGAAATGCTAATCCTCTGTCCGAAGTAAAAGCCAGCCCTTAGGTCACGCAAAGTATCAACTAAATTTTTGGTAGCCTTATCTGATCGGGTCATAAATCATCTACCTACAATGCGATCATTATCGAATCGAAGTGATTTTATGCGAAAAGTTTGAGTTTAGTACCGAAAAATGACAAAAGCTATCCAAGCAAATTCAAGATTTTTGCGGGACAAATTGTGATGGGCGTACTTAAAAACTAGTATTTTACGCAAAAATTGGTTTTGCCCGCGTTAGTCCCTTATTAAGAGCGTGTACGCCGAATGGCATTTCATACAAATTTTCAATTCACTATTTTGCTAAATTACTGAACCGATTTTAATGAAACTTCAAATATATAAGCAGAATACATAGGTCTAAAAAGTTAGTTACAAAAATTTTCGAAATGTCTAATTTAAAAAAAAAAAGATAACTGGAAAGGGCTTGCTCAGTTTGTTAGGGCAATTTGGCTCAACATGAACATTAAGTATAATATTTAATGACTAGGATTTTTAATAGTTTGTACCTAAAAGAAATGAATTATAGTAATAAGGTTGCAGGAGAGTGTAAAAATAGTTCATATTTAGCATGTATATTGCTAAAACTTGTCGCTGAAAAAGTTACAATTATGAGTGTTTATTTTCCAAAATAAATCATTTGCCTTTTTAATCATGATATTATTTTATTTTGAATCCGGTTGTAACATATCCTAAGATCATTTAAATGGAAAAAAATAAAACTAATATTTTTAATCGGAATGGTAAATTAATAAAATATCATCTAAAAAATGGGCAGGCGGCCTAATATTATTTTCATGCCTTGCCCAGCTTAAGTACCATATTGTGGTCATAACGTGAGCACAGCAACCCACCGTTCTTCGCCCTACAAGGCAATTGCAACAATATTGAGTAATTGCTTCTCTGCCTTGCAGATTATATTAATTATAATATACCTATACGAAATATAATTTTCGGCTTATGTGCCTGCTTTGAATTTTTCCTCGTAATAGAGTGCAACTGCCAGATAAGGGTAAACCTTCAAGGTTTCACGTTTAACAAAACAGCACCAGGGTTATCGTCATGAGCAGATTCAGTGTCCAAGGGTAAAGCCGGGTCGTCAATTGAAGTGGTATCAGAGTCCATTATAACTATAACAAAAACCAAAAACTTCGCAAAAATAACTGAAACAACATTCACAATACACTTCATAAATAATATTTTCATTTCGTTGTCTAGATTTGTCATTATTGACAGTTAGTAATGTTGCCAGGTAATAAAAAAAATCGATTTGACAACGATCAAACTAATACTATAATCGGATGTAAAATGATTTGATGGCCTAAAACGACGAGTGTTTTGTTTGTTTTTAATGTAATTAAAGGAACATAAGTATAAAACCTTTAGAATAAAAAACTTGATTACAGATTTTTAAGAAAATACATACTTTTTACTCAGTTTTAGTATTAAAGATAATAATCGATTGAAATCACAATTGTTATTAATGTGGCCACACCGAATCGGTCGCCAACCATAAAATGGCGACGCTTTTTAAACTTAATCGGCTTAAATACTTATTAAACGACTTGTTTTTATATTTAACTTCCTGCAACGAGAGTCAAAAAATTATTCATTTTAGTTTTAATCATATTTTTTCGTAAAAATACTTTTCGCATAGCAACTTGTCCACGTTAAGCCAATAACGAGCAATACCCTTTATGTTTGTATGGAAAATTTAAAATTGGTCTAATTTAACTATAAAACTATTCATCGGAAATGTTTTCAACTAACTTTTTAGACCTTTGTATCCTGCTTATGTGTGTAAAGTTTCATTAAAATCGGTTAACTCATTTCGGAAAATAAGGACTTGAAAATTTGTATGAAATGCCGTACGGCGTATACGTTCTTAAGATGATTTCCATTATTAGGATTGATTAAAATCTGTTCAGCAATGAAAAACACTGAAAAACACACATATACAGCAATAAAAAACACACATAGAGAGCAGTGGTGGCCGAGTGGTAACGGCTCTGACTTACGAATAGTAAGTCACGGATTCAAACCCAGCCAGGCGCATTACTTACTTTGTGTAATTAATTTCACCACCACTGCTCTCAAAACGGTGAAGGAAAACATCGTGAGGAAACCGGCATGTCCTAGAACCAAAAATTCAAAGACATGTGACATTCACCAACCCGCACTGGGCCCGCGTGGTGGATTATGGCCCATTCCCTCTCCTAGAGAGGAGGCCTGTGTCCCAGCAGTGGGAAAATTAAAAGCCTGATTATTATGCTTAATGAAAAACACAAACTCAGTTTCATATTAAAAACATACTTTCAGCCTTTTAATGATCCCACTGCTGGGACATACTAAGTTAGGATTAACTGTAAAGAAACTTACCAGCCACCGTTAAATTCTTCGTCTGCTTGACAACAGCGAATCTGGGCCCCTCAGTGGAGACCTCACAAGTGAATGAAAGCTTAGTGTTATAGTTCCTCGGTAGGACCACGCTGATGGCACAGCTGTTCAGGTTACAGCTTCCTTTGGACACGCCCCCCGCTGTGGAGTTGAAGGTCCTTGTAGGAGGCTGCGGAAGAAATGTTCTTTTTAAAATCAAACTTGTTGATTTATGTAAGGATTTATTTTTGTGTCATGTACTTTTTTGTTTGCCTACTATTTCATTATTTGTAAATGTGAGTACCATGAGCTTATTTAGAAGTTTACCTCTGCTGGTAATACTTTGTACTCATCTAGTTTATAACTGCTAAAAAAGATTGACGTGTAAAAGCGGTATTTACAACCTACTTATAAAATAAATATCATTTACGGTGCCTATAAGGTTATGCTCTGTTCCGTATTCTGAAGTACATAAGTATGACTAGCCCAGATAAGAAGTTCAATGTGATAGCCTGTTGCCATCAATAGAACACAAATCCAGGGCCCTGAGTCTGCTATTACAATAGTATCAGAATGGTCTAACATTGATCTCATAATGGTTCATTTTTACAAGTTTGGTTATCTACTAATAAAATAGCGTCACTATGACTTTCCAGTGGTCAACCACTGACACTCCATTGAAAGAAATGGCATAGAATGGTAATCTCGTACATAATGACAAATGAATTACAGACGTATGCGGTAGTCTGCTAAAATTTTGACAGTTCCTTTAATCAGTGACCTACCATTAGAACGTCATTGTGCAGTCATTGCTTTTAATAGCTCGGTTATTAAAAAGTATTACGAGACCATTGACCGACAAGTGATCGACCATTATGAATTTAGCAGATTACGAACTTTTAGCAAAATGACAATGGAATGACAAATTTATAAAAATAGCAAACTTAGGCCCCTGGGCCTCTAGTCTGCTATTACAATAGTGTCAGAATGGTCTATCATTGATTTCATAATGGTTGATTTTTACGAGTTTGGTAAGCTACTAATTTAAAAGCATCACTATGACTTTCCAGTGGTCAACCACTGACACACCATCGAAAGAAATGGCATAGAATGGTAATCTCGTACATACAGACGAATGCGGTAATCTGCTAAAATTTTGATAGTTCCTTTGATCAGTGACCTACCATTAGAACGTCATTGTGCAGTCATTACTTTTAATAGCTCGGTTATCAAAAAGTATTACGAGACCGTTGACCGACCAATGATCGACCATTATGTATTTAGCAGATTACGAACTATTAGCCAAATGACAATGGGATCGTGTTGGAATGGCAAATTTATAAAAATAGCAGACTTGGGGCCCACACTCTGAGCGACTACTGCGAAATTACTGATGAAAAACCCCAATAGCATATTGTCTGCCGGAATTATCTATGAATCTGTAAGTCGAGAGTGAACTGTTACTTCTACACAACTGTGGTTCATCGTTCACCACACCACCGTTTTCCATGAGGGGAGACTGGTCCAATGAAGCCCATAACAAAAAGTTCGACCGACCTGTGAATCGGGAGTATATAACCTTGCTTATAGGTAGATTCTGTAAATCACTTGTTAAATATGACCTTCTAGGAAAATAATATAAACTCAAAGAACAAGCACGTTTTCGAAATCTACGTTTAGATACACAAGTACACAAAGTCATTGTTTTTACAGAGCTGGAAAAATACTCTGAAAACAGTCGTTATTTCTATTTCATTCAGTGTTGTTTATTTTCCGAACCAAAACAAACCAGTTTGTTTTAATCCTGCTGCTACACTACATGCAAATAAATTTTTATACAAAAAATATAAAAACCCAGTCTGTCAAAACGTTTTAGTTACTAGGGCACAAAATAACATGAAGAGCTTCCAATAAGCGCATGCTTCAACAATGAGTACAGACAATTTCAAAAGTGCTAAGTACAAAAATCTTGAGAATCTACATTTCCACCACCGTAGCAACTACGGTTACTATGAGTCTTAAACAGGTTCGAGATTCCTTTTTTAATATTCCGAAACACGAAAAAATAATAAATTATAATTCAAGAACGGTTACTATGTACGGTTGAGAACAAAAGTGGAAAAATAAATTATTCTAAGAAAACGAGAGTGAATATTGACAGCAAAAGTTATTGCCTTAAAAAGTCTGTCAGCCTTTTTCCAGTTATGTTGGAGTTGACTTTCAGCCTAACCAGCTAGAGTTGAGTACCAGTACTCAGCACACACCACACACACACACACACACACACACACACACACACACAGCACAGCACTTCTGAGACTCTAAAACATTGATTTGAAAAGAGTAACTATGGAGTTTCTTGTCCGTTCTTCTCCATAAGAATCTACCTTTGCGAATGGACGCTAGAGTCACTTAATTATGATATTTTTTATTGATGACGTTCAAAAGTGCCGTTAATGGCCTAATTGAAATAAACGTTTTGACTTTGACTTTGACTTTGACTCTGGCCTTCACTATCACACTAATCTGAAACACTACCCCTTGACAAGACTGTTGCCAGATTTCTTGACTTCTGATTAGACTGTCAAAGATAATATACAAATGACAGCCGGCACTAACAGCTTAATGGGCTTTTTGAGGCTCAGAGGAATCTCAGTATATCACCAGTATTTTGCTAAACCTTGATGATCGATTCATATGGCTGCAGCATCTTTGGGATTGAAATCAATCAATCAATTAATCAAGATAATAATTGTATTTTTTGTTGAAATTGTTATTGTTTCAACGACTATACCTCGCTCACCGTATATATGTATTTCTTAGCGGTACCTTCATCAGACCTACATTATATGCCATTATGTTCAAGGGTTCTCAAATATAATTTATTTTCAAAGCACTTCAGCTACTTAGAAGGTATCTATATCGTTACTTTTTTTGTTGTTTTATTTTGTTTTTGCTAATGGACTTTTTATTTTAATGGATATGGTGGTTTGGCCACTTTCTACACCTGGCCCCTTAATTTTTAGGCATAATGTAGGTATTACAGTCAGCTATTTATCTATACTTCTATACTCTATAACTACTATTAATATTATAAAGAGGAAAGATTTATATTTTTGTATGTAACGAATAAACTCAAAAACTACTGGACTGATTTCAAAAATTCTTTCACCATTAGAAAGCTACATTCACCCTGAGTAACATAGGCTATATTTTATCTCCATATTCCCACGAGAACGGGAACTACGCGGGTAAAACCGCGGGGCGCTGCTAGTAAGTAATAACTTTAATGAACTTTGGCACACAGGAGAATTTTAATTTGATACTTGACGCGGTGTTATCCGAATTTTGTCTGTTTGAAAATCAATGTTAATAGGTCAAATTAATTAATTAAAGCCTTGATAAGAATAGCTATGTGTATAGAATTGCGGAATTTATTCATAAGAGTTACCGTGGCCCTGGAACGCGGCGGGCATTAGGAGGAACACGGGGTTTTAGTCAGTAAGAGACAGACACTCCCTTCCGATCCGCCCAGAGCAGAAGAAGTCATTTGATGATTTCCTATCCTTAAAAAAAAATTGTAAGAAAAATAATGGCCAATAAAAACGAACAAAACTATTTATCCCGATTAAAAGGTCCCGTTTTACCGTTTGGGTACGGAACCCTATAAACAGAAATATTTTCGAATAAATTCCAGTAGTTTGCTCGGATTTCTGAAAAATAGCCCGTGTGCGTCTAGGCAGGTCCTGATACTCTCAATATTTAAATACTAGCTGTCCGCACAACTTCGTTTGTGTCACATTTTTCATGACTGCTCCGCTCCTATTGGTCTTAGCGTGATGATATATAGCCTATAGCCATCCTCGATAAATGGGCTATCTAACACTGAAAGATTTTTTCAAATCGGACCAGTAGTTCCTGAGATTAGCGCGTTCAAACAAACAAACTCTACAGCTTTATAATATTAAGTATAGATAAGTGCCACCCACCTGTTGTCCGGGGGTAAACCTGAAGATCTCGTTACTGCCCCTGTACCACTTGACGGAGTGGAGAGCCGGGTCGCCCTGGTCGTTCATATAGTGGCACACCAGATTAGCTTCCTGGTGAGGGTCGCCGTACCGGGGCACCTCGAGGAATGTGATGTTGTGTGCTGTGGCTATTACTGAGGACAACGGAGAAATAGGTTAGGAGTAGTTATTCATTGTTAATATATTATTTTAAGTTAGTATAAGCACTGTCTAGCCTGAAACACAGGTTCAACCTAGTTCAGGCATATAATTAATCGTGTTCTGTATAAATAAATACACGTTATTTTATCGTATAACTAGCTGCTGCCCGCGACTTCGTCCCCGTGGAATCCCCGATTTTAAAACATTCTTTATCGCTGCTCCGCTCCTATTGACTTAAGCGTGATGATATATAGCCTAAAGCCTTCCTCGATAAATGGTCTATTCAACCCAAAAAGAATTTTTCAATTCGAACCAGTAGTTCCTGAGATTAGCGCGTTCAAACAAACAAACAAACAAACTCTTCAGCTTTATAATATTAGTATAGATATCATTGTTGTATCAGTAGACCAAGCGACGTGTCAATGGTTTATGTGTAAAACTTAAGCCATCGAACATTTTCTTGTATTGATACATATAAATGATATGTACATATATAACATACCTACCTAAATAATATTTACTGATTTTGTCTACACCCTTGATTACCCACCCACCCTATGAACCAGCATATTTGGGGAGACAATCAAACCAGAAATATGTAAAGCATAATTATCTTATGTTTTATACCACACATTATCCAATGAATGTCTGATCTTATAAACTTACGCAACATTATTATTATTATTGGAATCACTGCTTCAAGGCTTCACTAAAGTCCCAACTACTAAGCAAGTTGCAAGATAAGCGCCTTTCAATATATGTTACCCTGGTAATTTCAGTACGCTTCTTGTTTGTATATAAAACCTAGATTTATCGCATTGTCAACACGAAACTACTTGGTTGGTAATACAAATAACTAACATAGGACAATAATTGTTTTGGGATAGCTAGGCAAATGTTTATGTGCCCTGTTTTATAAATAAACAATATATACATAAATATATCTAGACAATTCTATGTAGACCAAGGCAAGACGACGGCGAAATACAGAGATTCTTCAGTTTTAAAGGTCAAAGGCCCACAGATGTTGGGCCGCAGACTAAGTAAAATCTATGTAGCTTTAATATTTTTTACCTCAGACAAAATAATAAAAGCTGTTCTGTTTTTTTCTAAATGAGCATAATTTTATTTGATCCCAGTGACTGAAACTACTTCTCTGCTATTTTTTATATTTTACTAGCTGACCCGGCAAACGTTGTTTTGGTATATAAAAAATAATTAGGGGTGGACCACCCTTAACATGTAGGGGGATGAAAAATAGTTTTTGTCCGATTCGCCACCCTAGCCGATATGCACGCTAAGATTCACGAAAATCGGTCGAGCCGTTTAGTAGGAGTTCAGTCACAAACACTGTGACACGAGAATTTTATATATGTATAAGATTTTTGCATCTTCTGTGGATACCTATGTTTTGTAAATATGCGAGCTAAACTAACTACAAAACCATTTACTTGCCTTCAAACCTAATTCTGTAACCTGTGTAAAATTGTAGTCCACTACTCAAACAATCATACGCTGCGCGCACAAAGCATAGTTGACAAAAAGACCTACACAAAAAAGTCTGGCCCAAAACGGTTACAATAAAAATAGTTTGAAAAATGCAATGAACAAACCGGATAGCAGAGATCAAGAGTATCGAACTACATGACCGTTTTATGTAAAAGGACGCTGAAATATCAGTGAAACAACGTAGTTACCCACCCTCCCTATTTACCATCAGATCCTATTATAACAAACTTACTTACCAGGAGCCCATATCTTAGTACGATCTATTTGCTACAAAGAAAATTACGGGTCCACCCACCCACACAACAAGCAAAACCATTGACCAGATTTTGCAATGCCGATAACATTGTGCAATACACAAGTTTGCACGAACTTGCTGCAGTTTTTGTTAAGTGTGGACGCTGATTAAGAAGTTTCAAACTAATTTTGCACAATGTGCAAAATGCAACAGATTTTACTTAGGTATAGCAAGCAGTATCTGTTTGTGCTTTGTGTCGTTGTTTTGTGAAGCTATTTGTAACTTCGTTTATGTTCTAGAATTGTTTTCATTCGGATTAAATTATTAGAGCTTGGAATTTAATAGTTACATACATACTTAAGTAACCCACTTTTTTTTTTTTGTTTAAGGTATTTTTTTTATTTTTCAGTTTTTAGTGGTACACCCAAGCTAAACGTACCCCCATCACAGCGTACACGGTATAAACTGGTGTAAACAATAAACAAACATGCAATTTTAGCAATCCGTAAAGATTTGCTATCATTTATTGAAGAGTTCCGTTTCCTATCTCTGTTCTTCATCAGATCTTTTCATTCTTATTTTTTGTATATTTTTGTCTATAATTCAGTTTTTTTTAAGTGTTTACATCGACAAAAGGGAATGAGAACATTATCAATGTAGTCGAAGTCACGCATTATTATGGATAACTCAAATATTGGTCATCAGATCTCAATCAAATTTAAATGGGACCATACAACAAGCACCAGCTTTCAAATATAAAAATAATTATCAAAATCAGTACATTCAGTAAAAAGTTATGAGGTAACACACACAAAAAAAAAAACAGTCGACTTGAGAACCTCCTTCTTTTTTGGAATCCGGTTAAAAACTAAAATTTTCACTGCAATACGAAAACCAATTATTTTACTGACGTGCGTGTAGTTGTCCAACTCGCAAAATAAACCACTTGATGTACCAGGCACGCATAAATGAATAAGTCACATTCCAGCTAATCTCCATTCAGCCCAATCGCTTTCATATCGCACATGATGTAGCAACTATCGCTAAGCCTGTACTTAGCAGATTGCTAGCTCAACGCTGAAAGCGCTAGATTGTAGAATTAGCATAATACCCCAATTTTGCTGTAGTATGCGATAGCTGGCTAATTAGGACCGTGCAGCGAATAGGAAAGCGATTTAATAGCTTAGTTCCGATGTTCTGTTGAGAATTTTAATCAATTATGTGCCTCATTGTGTTCGCGAATGTTGTTTGGCAAGCGATCTGAATTGGAACAAGCTTCCATCGTCTATGATAGTTGCCTAGGCCTAGGACAAATAAATGCTTACAATCTTACATGTTTTGGTTGCTATAGTTATGCTGCATATCTTATAGACTCCTAGTAGGTACTTCTGTAAAATCTCAGTAAAACAAAATGATGTTAAAAGGATTATTGTTTAGCAGATTCTAAATTCAATTTCTTCATAAAAGGAAATTCTTTCTTTCTTTTACATATTTGTATTTAACGTTTTGAGATCATTTTCCTCAAGCTTGCTAGCTATCAAATTGAAAATAAACAGCCGAACTGTTTTCACAAGTCTCTGTATTTGATACGCAAAACGTCTTCAATAGATCCAAAGCGAGTATTTATTTAGTGGCTTTGTTAATCTAAGACTGATTGATTCCTTTGATCTAATAATAACAGAAATCTAGAACTGGAATAGTTATAAGATGTTAATTAATTTAGATTCCTGTTAGTGATCGATATTCCAGTCGGAATTTTGATAGAAAAAAAATGGCTATGGTACAATTTCTGTGAAATGTAATAAACTTTTAATATCTACAAAACACTATGATCTACATAAACGGTATTTGTTTTCAGCTCATGAAGACAAGAAACAGTTATAAAATACAGATGTTTTTTTAAAATATATTTATTGAAAACTTCAAGCACAATAGTAGGTAGGTATAACCGCGGACTTAATGCCTTAAGCATACTCCACCAGTCAACCAAAATTGGTGAAGAGATAATAAATATGGCATAGAGGCACAGATAACTTGCATTGTATTCCATAGAATCTGGAGGAATGGGTTTACGCATGGTGTGTGGAAGCGCTATGCCGGGGCAAATAACTGCGCGGCCGACGGAGCTCCGGCAGATTCTCATGGCGGTATGGTGACAGCGACTGTCGCATCCTAGTGGTGGGTACATTTATTTAAGGAAACTCAACAGTTTATTTATAAAGGTACATGAGTTAAGAAAGCCCATCCCACTATCAATGAACAGCCAATGCAGTTGCGTGAAATTATCAAGCATATAAAAGTGAGGTCTACACACGCTGGACGCTGCACGGTGATAGCGAAATGATGACAATAATCACTTAAACCAATTACAGAGTTTCACGGCATTTATAATACTAGGTTAACTAGAAAGTGGCGTAAGAAAAGAATAATACAAAAAAAAAAAGATTGAAAGGGTAAAAATACACCATTAAGGTTATATTTATACTACAATTCAACCTGGGGATGAACAAAATAATATAATCGTGAAATCTAAACAGTGAGATTCAATTTCCATTCAATAACTAGAGCTTGCGCCTAATTGTTGAAATACCTATTTACCGATTAAATTCTTAAGAAAAAAATAAAAGAAAACGAAATGAGTTACGGTACAATTTGTCTATTAAATAATATCTGCTTAAGTTGTTTCCGATATGATAGTTTGGATAAATGAAATATATACATCAGCAACAGATAAGTCCTCTCTTTGAGGAGTCGTTGGGAAGGCATCATGGCGTCCTCACCTTCCACCTGACGTAGGTACTCACCGGGCACGGATGTTTCGGAAGCTACCTGTTTCAGATTGGAAGGGAGATCTGATGGATCGCCCGGAAAACACGGTGGAGCGTAGGGTGGATGTCTGCCATGCTTAGGTGAAGCAACGCCGTGTCCTCGTCAATACGAGCGTTGATGATCTCTCGCTTTCAGCCCTAGATCAATTAATAATCCGGAGCTTGGAAGGCAATCAATTGCCTTCCATGTCTCCTTACTCGGTAGCATTACTGCTTCGCAGAAGGAGGTGGTTATCTCATATGTAATGTGTATCTATCCCTCCTAAGTCCTTCGTAGTAATGCTAGCAAAGAAGGAGGCGGATCGCGCGAGGAAGAAGAAAGCTTCACGTCCCAGCACAGAAGGACCCTGTTAATGTTCCACGCGCGACTCATAGAGATGTCAGCACAGCAGTCGTGGTCCATGAGGGCCTGTGCCTGCTAGGGTTGAGGAATTTATCGAACGAGTCACCGCGGCCCTGGAATGCAAAGACGACGTGGATTTTTTTTATGATTCAGTTTTTGTTACTGTTAAGTCTGTAAAGTTAGGTTTTATTATTACCGCCTACTCGATGCGAGGGCCTGTCTGTGATATTTTTTAGTTTGCTTGTGCGTACAAGCCCGACCCTAATTAATTTTGTAAACGAGTTCCAAATAAAAAAATACTTTTTGCATATTTCAAATCAATAAATTTCAATAAGACTGGGTCAAAGACCAAAAAAAACACACTGTACAAACACAATAACCAAATAAAATAAACACGTAACTAACGTACGTAAAACTACATAAAAAATAACTTAGAATTAATCTAAGTAATAGGATATTCATAAAACTCTGCTCCATTCTAACAAATAAACTGCCTTTTTTACTCAGAAAACTTAACAGGGCAATTTCCCCACTGCAAAACACAAAGTAGTTGTGAAGAAAAACATAATTAAAACATAATGCTTCGAGTTCCCAACAACTACAACCAAGAGAGCATAACACACAAACAATGAATATAAAATTAATTTATGAGATACAAGGAAACAGAGTTTGCATCAAATGGACTCGTAAAATTTCCTTTGCTAATATTTTTATGCTGATGAATCTGTTTATGTCCTTATGGGAATTTTAGCCGGTTTATGTATAGCTGGCTGGATGCTGTAACGTCTCTGGAGCAGAATAAGAACACCACGGCCGACCGACTTCATAACCTCGGCTTTTACTGCCAATAACTTGTTGTATACCCTTCGACGAATCCAAGACGCGATTTTAGATACAGTTACTGATATTTATAGTGGAAAATTAGATTTTCATGTGATATCCCCGAAGCAACTAAGATCAGAGCTAAACATAATATCATCACAAATATCAGGAGACTTAGTAGTACCTGTCGACAATTTTAACCTCAAAGATCTTTACAGCTTGCTCAGAGTAAGAGCCAAATACTCTGGCAAATATTTAATTATAGAAATAAGAATACCCCTGATTGAAAGGGATCTTTACGAGGTATTCAATCTTATCCCGGTCCCGCGCATTATGGAAAGTAACATGGTTCCACAGACTCAAAAATTCTATTCGGTATTCGACTAAGTTTGCTATAATAATTAGTTTAAGTGGGTAGTATTAAGTAATTTATAATATTAGGCATATGGTGAACCAGTCTGCGATTATACGTTGTGCTATCGAGTCGTTGTTTGATTCTGCTCCTAAATATCCAGACACCCCCGATATTTCTCAGTGGCGACGAGAAGTGAACATTTCGCGTGTTATATTAAAGTTTTACAATGCCCATTGGAAAAATAGGCGAGTTTAATGTGCACAAGGACGATTGGAAGTTATATGTCGAACGGTTAGAACAATATTTTGTAGTGAACAGTATATCGGAGGAATTACATGTACCAACGTTAATAACCGTTATGGGCGCGGAAAGTTACGAGTTGCTGGTCAATCTGTGTACACCAAACAAACCGAAAATAAAAACTTTTAAGGAGATATCTGAAATAATGGGTAAACATTTGCAACCTAAACCCAGTGAACTCGCTGAGAGGTATAAGTTCCGGCACAGGAAGCAGAAGGAAGGCGAAACAATAGCCGAGTACGTGGCGGTACTTAAAAAAATGTCGAAGACCTGTGAATTTGGAAATTGGCTCGAGGAAAGTTTAAGAGATCAGCTGGTATGTGGAATAGCGAGCGAGAATATTAGACAACGGTTATTCGCAGAATCTAAACTCGATTTCGCCAAGGCTTATAAGCTTGCTGCCAGCATGGAATCGGCAGAAAAAGACGCTGCTCTGGTCGAAGAACCGAAGTCGTCGGTTGGAACGGAGGCAGCAACGGTGACGTGTCAAGCGATGGCGGTGAGACGGCAAGCAACGGGCGTGGCGGAGCGCGGCGGGCAGCCGGGCGTCGCGCGGCGGGACATGCGCGAGCGACGAGACGCGCGAGATCGGCGCGCGGGTGGCGAGTCGACGACGGCGGTGCCGGCTGAGCGGGTTCGGGCTCGGCTACAGCGACCGTGTCGGGTGTGTGGCGCGAATCACAACGAAGCGACGTGCAAGTTCGCACGTTACGTGTGTAGGGTGTGTAATCGTCAAGGGCACCTACGACGTATGTGCCCCAATTTGGTGGGACAGTATCAGGTAGATGTGCAACCCACTGACGGTGATGAAGAGGTGGACAGTGACGAGGTAATTTTTGTTGATGTTTGTCGATTATCTATGTCAAATTGCAAACCTATTCTTATAACACTAAATGTGCATAATAAAGATATAGCTATGGAATGTGACACGGGTAGTGCAGTATCTTGTATTAGTCTCGAGTGTTACAATCAGCTATTTAAGGACCTTTGCATACAGCCTTGTAAATTAATATTAAGATATTACACTGGCGAGACTGTAAAACCTCTAGGTATCATAACACCTCTAGTAAGATATAAGGATAGAAGTGAATTTTTAGAATTGCTCGTAATTGAAAAAGGGAAGACTGTTCTTTTAGGGCGACATTGGATAGCAGCGTTAAAAATACAACTTCCCGATTTTAATTATAATGTTAATAATAACATGTTGATAAATAGTGATTTCGATGTATCCGCTTTCAGAACCAAATACTGTAACGTGTTCGCGGAGGGTCTCGGGCGCTTCACGGGCGGTGCAGTGAGCATCCACGTGCGGCCGGACGCGCGGCCGGTGTTCATGCGCGCGCGCCCGCTGGCGTACGCGCTGCGCGAGCCGGTGGAGCGCGCGCTGGACCAGCTGGTGCGCGACGGAGTTCTCACCCCGGTCGAGCGGTCCGATTGGGCTACACCGATAGTGCCAGTGGTAAAGAAAGATGGTAGCATTCGTATTTGTGCCGATTATAAACTTACCTTAAATAAAGTCATAGAAATTGATCGTTATCCTTTGCCTAGGGTAGAAGACTTGTTATTTCGTCTCCGAGGGGGTGAATATTATAGCAAAATCGATTTGTCGCAAGCGTACGCACAATTTGAACTCGACGACACAAGAAAATATACGGTAATAAATACCCACAAAGGGTTATATAGGTATAACAGATTAGTGTATGGCTTAGCATCCAGCCCGGGAATTTTCCAAAGGCGAATTGAACAGTTATTCGCGGATATGCCCCGCGTAGGTGTCTTTCTAGATGATATAATCGTGACGGGAGATACGAAAGTCGACCATATAACTAACTTACATAAAGTCTTCCAGCGTTTGCAGGACTACGGGCTTAAAGTTAGGAAGGATAAATGCGTTTACTTTTCAAAGTCTGTGTCTAATTTGGGTCACATTATTAGCAATGATGGAGTGCACACATGTCCAGAGAAAGTAAAAGCGGTGATGGATACGCCGGCACCTAGGAATGTCTCCGAGTTAAGAGCGTTCATAGGTTTAATAATGTATTATGCGAAATTTATTAAAAATATTAGTACAGTTCTCGCTCCTCTATATAATCTTCTTAAGTCAGGTGTTAGGTATACATGGGGTGAAGATTGTCAGAACGCCTTCGTAAGAGTGAAGCGACTTTTGGCGGGTAGCGAAGTCCTAATTCATTATGATCCAGAGCTACCGCTGGTTTTAACTACTGATGCCAGTAGTGTAGGCGTTGGCGCGGTGATATCGCACATTACCGCGGACGGCGAACGCCCGGTAGCATATGCCTCGCGCTCGCTCACACCGACCGAACGGGCTTACGCGCAAATAGACAGGGAAGCGCTAGGAATTGTATTTGGGGTCCGTAAGTTTCACCAGTATTTGTACGGCCGTCATTTTATACTACGGACTGATCATAAACCTCTCACGCATATTTTTGGTAATAAAACGGGTATCCCGGTAATGGCTGCTTCACGACTGCAGCGTTGGGCGGTACTGCTATCGGGTTACAGCTACGATATCGAGTATATAGCGTCTAGTAAGAACAGTGCAGATGCATTATCGCGTCTTCCATGTAGGAATTCTTATTCGGATAGACTTAAAACAGAAAATACGTACGTTAACTTTGTAGAAAATTTTTTGCCCGTTTCTAGTAGTGATATAAAAAAAATGATACCTAAAGATAATGTGCTAAGTAGGGTGATGTTCTATATACAATCGGGTTGGCCAGCAGTTTGTCCTGATAAGGATGAGTTTAAGCCATTCTTTACCAGGCGTCATGAACTATATGTAGAATGTGGGTGTATAATGTGGGGCTATCGCATGGTTATTCCACATTCGTTACAAGGAAAAGTACAAAATCAATTACATAGCAGTCATTTGGGTATAGTGAAAATGAAAAGTTTGGCTAGGAGTTATGTATGGTGGCCCAACATCGATAAAGACATTGAAGGGTTATGTAAAAGCTGTGAGACTTGTGCGGCAGAAGCGAGAGCACCCCCGCGGGCTACCATTCAACCGTGGCCGTACTATACTCAACCGTGGACTAGACTACACATTGATTTTTTGGGTCCGTATCGAGGTGTGACATTCTTGGTATTGATAGATTCGTCCTCGAAATGGTTAGAAATATTTGAAATGCCGCGTACCAACGCGTCTAATGTTATCAAAGTACTACGTTCTACTTTCGCAAGGTTCGGCTTACCAGAACAGCTTGTATCTGATCAAGGACCGCCTTTTACTAGTATTGAATTTAAACATTTTCTCACTAATAATGGCATTACACAGCATTTTTCGCCCGCTTATCATCCGTCTTCAAATGGAGCTACAGAAAATGCCGTTAATATTTGTAAGCGTACCATTAAAAAGGCAATTAGAGACCGTGTCGACGTGGACACAGCTTTACAAACATTCCTGCTGGCATACAGAAATACAGTGCACAGCACTACAGGCGAGACACCCGCTATGCTGTTGCAGAAACGGTCACTACGCTCCAGATTGGATTTGTTACGAACGGAACGGTCAGTAGGTATCAGAGTGCAGAATGCGCAGCAAAGGCAAATCGATTTTTCTGGTGGGGTTTCGCGAACTCTAGACGAGGGTGACCCAGTATGGATGAGGGATTACGGTTCCTCGGACAAATGGGTCAAAGGTACTATTTCAAGTGTGGATAGTGCTCGTAGGTATGTAGTAGCAAGGGATAACGGTCAATTTATTAAAAGACACGTGGACCAGATACGGCGCAGATCCCGTGCATCTGTCGGTGGGCCCAACACGGAACAAGAGGAAACGACAGAGGGTGGGAGCTCCGTGGAGCACGCTAGGGATAATTTAATAAAGTCGGGCGAGAATGAGGAGGAACGTAAGGATGAGAGTGTATGTGAGAAAAGTGATTCAGAACAAGTAATTAGAGAAACTGGTGGCGTGGATCAGGATCAGCCTGCTGATCCACCAGGTTTGTCAGATCAGCAGCAAAAAGAGAACCCGAAGCGAACCCGAAAGCCAGTGATTAGATTTCAGTGTACGTAAAAAGATATTTGTATTTAGTGTTAATTAAGAAGGGAGGTGTGATGTATGCTATAATAATTAGTTTAAGTGGGTAGTATTAAGTAATTTATAATATTAGGCATATGGTGAACCAGTCTGCGATTATACGTTGTGCTATCGAGTCGTTGTTTGATTCTGCTCCTAAATATCCAGACACCCCCGATATTTCTCAATTTTATTGCTCGGTGTATTCAGAAAGAGTAGCGTAACGTTTCTTCTTAATGGGTTACTTGCAAGATAAAAATTTTGTCGGAGTGTTATCCTCAGGGTAGGTGAAATTTAGTCGTAGTATTATCTATTATCGTAGTCGTCGTATTATCGTATGTAAGGCGTTCGGAATTGTAAAAGTCAATAATATTTCATGCTTTGGAAGCATTGAAAAATATTATTAACTTTTACAGTTCCGAACGCCCGTTAAAAAAAAAATTACAAACTATATATACGACTTCTAAATAAAAAATACAGAAAAAAGTATAAAGTAACTTTAATTTCGCAAGTCTGAAGTATTTTTGGTACTTTCTTCATTTTTTGACACCGATAACATCCTAGGTTGACAGAGGAAAGTCATAAGAAAACGAAATTTAATTGACACATTCAAAACTGAGCACGGATTGACGAACGATTGAACGAACCTAATGACTTACCTCATAACATGCCATATTTGTAAAACATAATCATAGATTACACCGTGCATTGTTTGATATTTTTGTAGTAAACTGTGGTGAACAGTAAAGAGTTCGAAGACAGAAGAGAGTACGAATAGTGACTCTATTGTTAAACAATTGCCCTCTCTATTATTAAAAAAGAACGAAGGAGTGAGAGTGTCATGTTCATGTGTGTATGTATGTTTATGAGTTTCTTTAATCCACCATGACTTCTAAACGGCTTAACTGATTTCAATGAACATAATATATGTGGTATCGTCAGAAGCGTTGAGTTATCCCTGGTAACATAGACTAGTGATAATTTGAAAAAATAAAAAGGACAGGCGTGGTTCATAAATAAAAACGAAAATATTTTGTTTTCATGAAAATTACTACTACGTATACTATGATCGTCTCAAACTGAGTATATAGCAAAACAGGTATGAAATAAAAAAAACAATAAATAAAAAAAATAAAAAAGTGATCTAAATAATTTAAAAAAAAACAAGGTAGAGAATAATCTTTTCATTTCAGTCGGGGGACCTGTAAAGAACTATTCAAAGGAACCGTTCCCCCATTGAAAAGACCTTGTTTTTTTTTTAAATTATTTAGTTCACTTTTTGACATGGCACATGTCTTTTTATTTGATTATTTGCTTTTTATTTCATACCTTTTTTGCTTTTTTGACATGGCAGGCGTGTTTATTAATTTTTTTAATTATTTGTGTTTTTCACGTCCGAGTCGACGTTCTATACCGAAAAACTTCCTGACAAACGAATAAACGAGGTCACAGTGTTCTATATACCCGTGCTGTTTACTTATTGTGTGAAAAAAATATTGTTTATTTAAACTTTATGTACAATAGTGGTACTTACATGGACGGACGTAATAACGCAATAAGGCATTCTCGGTAGATAATGCCTTGTTGCATTAAGTCCGCCAAAAAATAAGAAATGAAGTCCGCGAAAAAAGGTATCAAATGAAATATAAATGATTAAAAAAACACGGCGGCCATGTTAAAAAGTGAATTAGAAAAATAAAAACAAGATAGAACCGCCCCCGACTGCAATGAAAAGATTATTCTATCTTGTTTTTAATTTTTAGATCACCTTTTGATATGGCAGGCGTGTTTTTTTAATCATTTATGTTTTATTTGATACCTTTTTTGCAATCTACTTACTAAGCAAGTTTTAAACGATGAAAGTATACGTAGTCTAATTTTCAAAGAATCAAAATATTTTCGTTTGTATTAACGAACCACGGGTCCCCCTTTTTATTTATTTTTTAAAATTTTCACTTTCCTAAGTTACACAGGATAACTCAACGCTTCTACTAGTACCAGATTATGGTGGATTAAAAAACTCGCATACCCTGAAAATGTAACACTCGGTTTTTGGGTAGTCATGTAAAAATATAGACCCACACAACTTCTGCATACCTGGTACACAACGATGATGATTTTTATAATAACAAGACACTCTTCGAGTTACACAGAATATTACCGTCGATGACTACACGACGTAATTCCACTCTCACAGCGAAATTTATGAATATTTTATTCAGTAATGTTCTTTGTTAAGAGGCCAGAAGGTACTTGATAACTTTTCTTAAGTCTCACATAAATTATGAACAAAGGTTAAGCATGGGGATAAGTGGGTGGGTCTAGTAGGGAAGACGAAATTCTCTGATGAAATTTTCATTATAATGTTGAAAGCACTGAAAACACCTCGGTAATCTTTTAAGGTAAATGTGTTATATATAGGTATATATAATCTTCTGCCTAGCCTTTTTCCAACTTTATCGGGATCGGCTCTCAGACAAGCCGGATTCATCTGTTTTTTTTAATTTGACTAATTCATTAAAAATCAACCCTGAATAATGTGGTTATTTTTTTAAATTTATTTGGACATTTTCTCTGGCCTACCCTAACTCGAACCACTGCACGCCACTGACCACAGGCAAGCCCGGTTAAGCAGTCGACAACCCTAGGTTGAACTGCGAGAAGGCAATCATAAAAAAAATAGAATTCAACCCATGCTAATAACAGCCGCACGGGTTGATCTTCAAGGTTAAGCAACGCTTGCCAAGGTTGGTCTGTAGATGGGTGACCATCTTAACATACCAAGTTTCCTCCGTGTCTAGGAAAGCACGTTAAGCCGTTGGTCCCGGCTGTCATTTGGAGATCTTTGACAGTCGCTACGGATTATCAGAAGCCAGGAAATCTGACTCCAGTCTTGCCAAGAAGTACCTTATTACCCAGGTAATGGGTTGTGGACGTCTGGTAGGCAGCCGCTCCACGTAAATACTGGTATTCAGCTGAATCCAGTTTGACTGGAAGCCGACCCAATATAGTTTGGAAAAGGCTAGGCAGATGATATGATTCAAAATAGAAAAGAATCTACGAGTCTATGGAATTCACAGTTTTCTGCCTTTATTACTCAGGGATAATAATAGCATTCTAACGATGAAAAATTTTTTGAAACCGGTCCAGTGGTTTTTGTGTTTATTCGTTACAAAAATATAAATCTTTCCTCTGTATAATATTAGTGTAGATAATTATAATTTATATTTAGAAAAATGTTTTAAGTCAAGCCTTATGAATCAGAACATATCAATAAATGATTCGATATTGTCATTACAGGTTTTACAAAGTACACTTCAATGAAGACACCGAACAATAAAAAAATATACTCTAAATTAATACTAACAACGAATAAAAATAAAACTGTACCAACAAAAAGGATGCCAAAAATATTATATCCGACAACAAAGAATACCAAGTTTCTTTGACAAATATGCAACAAGCCATTCGCCTCGTACCAAAAATAGAACTGAAGGAAAAGTCAAAAATAAACTTCGGCCGTTTTAGGCAACAACATGAAAAAAGGGTTCTTATTTTCTGCCCAGTGGTCAGCTTTGATCTTGGATTCGTAAAATAAATAAATCATGTTCGTTGACTAAGTAGCTGCCTTCTGGCGTACTTTGTTTGTATTAAGAGAACTGCGGGTCTTCCGAGCGAGAAAGAGGGATAGAGTTATACACCCTATATAGCTCCATCCCTTTTTTTCGCTCGGAAGACTCACGTTTTAAGACGTCATGGTACGCCCGCGGGGTTGCCAACATGGTAATTCGTTCACTTCGATGACAGCAAAGTTTTGGACTGCTAAAATCTTCATGAATTAATATAGACTTATTTGAATGATGCTACTAAATGTAAGATTTAACAAATATAAACGATGAAAAAATAGAGAAGATACACACTTTTGTCGTTATTATTCTGTTCTGCAAAAAGCAGATTACTGAATTTATTTCTACCAAAAATTACGATTATACCGAATCCCCTCTTTTAACTTTAAAGTAACTCGTATAGCACACTAACTAACACACGCAGACACACTATCACACAAACACATTCTTATATAGTATTGGACTTTTATTAATTTGTGAACAGCCTAAACAATACCTTTGTCCTATTTTCGGGAAATGAGAGCTAATTGTCCTTAGTAGGTACAGGCACTAAGTAACCTAGCTAGGATATCAGATTGTGAAATTATATTCGTACCTACTTATCTCAGATGTATACTATCCCCAGTTGTCATTTTAATTTGTAACAGACTGTACCACTTTTTATCATGTTATGCAATACGTTTGTACTGCTAATGGCGTAAATTCACTATGGTATAACTTGCGAGTGATGTCTAACGCACTTAGGGCTGTCTCTGTTTATTCCCATAAACTGTAAAAGTCGGTTAACAAACACAACACTGTATTTTTTAAGTTTTTAAAATTAATAAAAATATCTTAATATGATTAGCGAGATGGATACTATTGAAACCAAGATATTATATTTGGACATGGTGATGTCGAACTTACAGAAAAAAAAAACATTTTTCGTGCGTCATCGCTCCAATTGCCTTATATAGAAAGAAAGAAAGAATAATAGTTTATTCCACTCATATATCACAGTTACCGTGCATTTTCCGGATGAAAACAACCTATCGAAAGCCTACAACTCTCATAACTGGATCAGAATTCCCCGAAGAAGAATATCGGAAAACCAATAACACATTTTACTATTGGATATTTCGGGATCACGGTGAGCCACTCGGGGCTAAATTATAACAGCCGCACAGGTCGATCTTCGAGGTTAAGCAACGCTTGCCGAGGTTGGTCTGTGGAAGGGTGACCATCTTAACATAACGAGTGCCTCGGAAAGCACGTTAAGCCGTTGGTCCCGGCTGTCATTTGGAGATCGTTGGCAGTCGTAGTGGATTGTCAGAAGCTAGAAAATCTGACACCAGTCTTGCCAATAATTACCGTGTTTCCCAGTTAATGGGTTGTGGAGGTCTGGTAGGCAGCCGCTCCACGTAAAATACTGGTATTCAGCTGAATCCGGCTTGTCTGGGAGCCGACCCCAATATAGTTAGGAAAAAGCTAGGTAGATAAAAACGGTGAGCCACCCAACGCTCGCCGTCTACAGGCCCTTGTCTACGGTGGCCGGGAATCGCTCTGTGACTCCCAGTACCCAGGGCGTCTTTTGCTATTGCGGCGGCAGGGCCATGAGGTCGCCTTTGCCTCACGCGATCCGCCTCCTCCTTCTCTAGCATTACTGCTTCGTAATAGGAGGTGACTCTCCCCGATGTCCTCTCGTTCCGGAAAACGTATTGAACCAGTGCTGGGAGTAAGAGGTCGCCGCCTTGGATCGCGTCGTCGAGGATACGGCGGTGCTCTCGGAATATCCGTGTCCGGTGAGTATCTACGTCACGCGAAGGATGACGGAGCCGGGACGTGACGCCGAACGATAACCACTCCCCAAAGAGGGAACTTATCACCACGACACTGTCGTGTCCATTCTAGAAAAACCCAAAGTTTCGAAATATCACAGAGTTTTTTTGAGTTACATTAATAAAGATAAAAAGTAATTATAACACTCATGAGTACTCATGACTGATGCTACCCTAGTAGCATTATGGGAATTAAAATAACAGGTGTAATTTATAATTGCTGATTAATTAAGTAAAGATCCTTAACACACAATATGTATAATTGATGTTTTATTCAAAACTCCAAACAATAATTAAATATAAAAGTTATAAAAACTATGCATTCGATTTAAAATTTGTAGCACAGGAAATTTTCATAATTGTACCTCCTGTCTAATTATTCTTGTCCTTATGCCCTTGCTAATCATAACTTATCGTTACTTCCTAATCCTGACTTAGTATTATAAATGCGATTGTGAGTTTTTTGTTTGTTTTGCTTTCACGCGTAAGTCGATTTTTAAAATTCTTTCACCAATGGAAAGCTACATTATCAGCAAGTTACATATACTATATTTTTTGTCCGTATTACTATGTGGGTGAAACTTTGGGGCGCTGCTAGTATTACCTATAAATGCGAAAGGGAATTTGTTTGTCGTTTCAAGTCACCGAACCGATTTTAATTAATTTTGCTACAGACAGCGACCCTGAGACAGTTATAGGCTACTTTTTTTGAAAATTTATCAAAGACACGTTTTTGATAAGAAGAAAAAGCTAATTAATTTCAAAATAAAAATCTTTAACTTATTATTAGCTGCACTATTTTTTTTTTATTTGCTGTCAAGTTTTATACGTGGCTCGAGAGCAAAGGCGTGGAAAATAGACAAGTATTATCATGTACAGTGCAACGCAGTTTAGTACAATGTAACATGCAACTATCATATTATTATTGGCTTTCCTTTCCCTTTCATTAAGTGCACTTTTTTATGAATGGGAAATCATCAAATTACTTCTTCCGCTCTGAGCGACGGGGAAGGGAGTATCAGACTCTTACTGACTAATACCCACCCAATGTCCTCCTATTGCCCTTTGCGTTCCAAGGCCACGGTGACTCTTTTAAAAATATTCCGCATCCCTGGCAGGCACTGATCTTAGAGGGCCCGTTCTTCTTTGCTGAAATATCTTTGAAGCGACGTCGACTCGGGCTTGCTTTTTATCGGATGGCGAGCTAACCATCGTTCGCTATCCGCAGGCTCGTGCCTATGGTGGCCGGGAATCGCAATCCCGATGCGGTGGCTGAGGCGTGAGGTTTCCCTCTCCCTCACGCGGTCTGCCTCCTGCTTCGCTAGCATTGCTGCTTCGCAGAAGGAGATGACCGCTTCCTATGCCTCTTCAGTCCGGGACATGGACTGAACCACGACCGAAAGCGACAGGTCACCGTCGCCGATCGCTTCGATGAAGACACGGCGTTACTCCGCCCAAGCAGGGCAGACCTCCACCGTATGCTCCACCGTGTCCTCCGGGCGATCGACACAGTATTGACACCCGGACGTGTCCGCCCGCCGGATCGGAAACAGGTAGAAGCGGGAGGTGAGGACGCTGTGGTGCCTCTCAGACCACTCCTCAAAGAGAGGACTTATCACCACGATGGTGGCGAGCTCAAAATTAAGTGCTCTGCAAATTATACTGCAATTATTATGGAATGTCCTAAATGCAATGATAGCTCATACATTTAAATTCTACTTTAAATTATGAGTTAATTAACGGAACGAAACACCAGTACAGCCAGTCATTTAATTTTTCCAGCAGAATTTGTCACTTCCACGTGATAAAATCGTGGAGAACCAAATGGGTAAAACTAGAACAACTATGTACTTACGCCGTGATAATGGCTTCCAGTCTGTTTTCGGCTTCGCGATTGTTTACTGTGAAAAACTTTTGTAATTAATGATTCATTAGTAACTAACTCCGTAACTTGTGGTTCACTAGTGGGAGCCAACCTGCTTTTAAATGTTTTCAACCCATGTTTTGGGAGCAGTAGTACTTCCCAAAGGGCGTCTTTTAATCGAAATCATCAAAAGACTTCTCCCGCTTTGGGTGGAGCGGAAGGGAGTGTCAGACTGTTACTGACTAAAATCCACCCGTGTTCCTCGTACCGCCCTTTATGTTCCAGGGTCACTGTAAGATTTTCAAACAATCCCGTTTAATCCTTACAATTGTTTGAATCCAGGAAAATTTCGCTTGGTCACGGCATCACGCGTGAACGGCTGAACCAATTTTGCTTATTCTTTTTTGTTGTGTTTTTTATTGTCAGAAAGTTATTATGACAGAATAATAAAAAAAACATACGAACGAAGCTGGGGCGGACCCTGGATCATTTCCAAGTATACATTCCGAGGCTAAAATTGCATGCGCTAAAGATTCACAAGTACTAGAAGACCAGAAAGAAATATATTGAAGTATTTCATTTTATTATGAGTGAAGACTCACAAAGTACCAGGATACCAGAACCATAATAATTATTTAACATCAAGCTATGATACTTAGCAGACGAAAGAAAGAACACTGAGCCAGAAATAATAAATGGTGCAGGCAGGTGAAACTGCGGGATATAGCAAAGAAGTATTTTAACATTAAGTTTTCTATTTTAAAAATTCTTTCACCAATAGAAAGCTACATTATCAGCGAGTAATACAGGCTCTATGTTATCCCCGTATTAACACGGGAACGGGAACTACACAGGAGAAACCGCGGGGCGTTGCTAGTAATACATAAACTAAATTTAATCTATCTCCTCCTCGAGTCCCCATTATTACTGTTGCGCGCCACAATAAAGTAAGGAAGATAGCTGCATTCGTTAACACTAGCGCCATCTAGTATCGAATAGGAGAACTAGTCTAGCGACTAGGAAGTCAAGAACCTTCGAGACTTTTCTATGCTAGAACATTCTATAATTCTCGATCCCTAGTCAGTCGCGACCGATATGTACGCGAACTTTCTAGATCTTTCTACGATGGAAGGTTCTGGAATTATCCGGCGCCCTAAGTATATTAGGCCGGCACATATACCGACCGAGTCTCTAGCCTTGGCTGGGGGCCTTAAATTGATTTGAAGCTACCACAGGATTGCCTGGTTGAGCAGTAACCAGCCTTAGTCTGCTGAACTGCGAGTGGACGATATAAAAAAAAACCGACCGAGTCAGTATTGGATTTGCGATACAAGTGATAACTTCGAAAGCGATCTTCAACTGCGAACTTAAGTGATTAGTAGTGCGATTGTGTTTCACAATTAGTGAGTTTAAAGTGTATATTAGTGTTCTGTAATTAAAGTCTCATTTGTTATTATTTAATCGGTTGATTTTATTGTAACGAACCCGAAGCTTAACATTATGTTTTGTCTTTCTAGTTATGTAAAATGTACTAAGGAAATAGAAGTAGATTAGTACTTTACTGTGTTGTCAATCAATCTTGGATACACCCACATGGATGGATCCCATTAACCTAAAATAACTTGTCATGTCTTAGTATCGGAGTAATGAACTGTTTCACCGCCTTCAGATAAATTCCAGTTGAATTATTTTGCAGATAAATTGACATTAACGATTTGTTTTACCACTGATTGATAAATGGGTACTATGCGGAAAGTAGCTGAATGAAATGCTGTTTTTTGATTGATTTGTGTACTATCTTTCAGATTTTTTATTGAAAACAGATATATTTACTGAGTTTATTCTTTCATTTCGTTTCGTTTTAATAAAAACGTTCCCCACTCTAGGAATTACTCCTGTGCCGGGGGTGCGTTTACAAACATACAAACTCACATACACAAAAAGCCAGATTCGGAACATTTCACAACACGGATTTTGTGCGGGAATCGAAACCACGACGCGTGGCGTAGCAGCCAATCGCTCAACCACTGCGCCAACCGTGTCGTCGGTAATTTCTTTGAAAGGACTCGCAAATCGGGTAACGAAAATAACTAAACCACGCGTTTGTCAGTTCTGCCTCTTCCTTGATAGGAAGGGAAGTAGAAATACGCTATCATCTTTCTCCGCTGTTATTTTTGACAAGCTTCTACCCGCGACTTCGTCCGCGTAGAATATAATAACCCCCCGATTTTGAAACATTCTTCATTGGTGCTCCGCTCCTATTAGTCTTAGCGTGATGATATATATTATATATAGCTTTCCTCGATAAATGGGCTATCTAACACTGAAATAATTTTTCAAATCGGACAAGTAGCTCCTGAGATTAGCGCGTTCAAGCAAACAAACAAACAAACTCTTCAGCTTTATAATATTAGTATAGATATATTAGTGTAGATTAAATATTTCGCTACGGGATCCAAGGCAGTAGAATCGATCCTCCGAGATCGTGGAGTTTCGTGGTTGCCACTGTTAATTCTAGCTTGCAAGAGTTGCAATCGTTAAGAATGGGAAGGCGGGCTGGTTCCAATCAAATAAAAATAAAAATTACCCTTCAGATACTGTAATCAGGCCCTTATTCAAGTCTTTTATTTGTTTTCTGTTTGGGAAATCATACAATGACTTCTTTCGCTCTGGGGGTGGAAGGGAGTGTCAGACTCTTACTGATTAAACTCACCCGTACAGCACTGACCCTATGGGGCCTGGTTTAGGCCCTTATTCATGCCTGAGTTATGCTCAAACAAACCAACCGTACATAATAACAATGTCATGATAAGGCATGCCGACCGTCGGCTCTCTCGCACTATATTATACCATTTAATACTATATATATTAATGTTATCTACGTGCCGATAGCTTCCAAACTGTCGCAGTAAATAGGTCGAGGCCTGCAAATATCCTAGATATTGAAGTCTCGGCTTTAAGTCTTCTAAAGGATCAAGACGTGGATGCTCGGAAATGAAATTCTATTAGATATTCTGTATTTTATGAGATCCTGGTAGATTTTATGCCCTCTGTAGGATTCTGGGGTTTGGGGTTTGATTTCAGATCGATAGGAAAGTGAAGCATTTATTTATTTAAATTTTCTTAGAACTATTTATCAACGCCTCTAACGAATTGCTTTTGGGACATAGAATTTTCGTAAATATTCTACTAGATTTAACATCAAAAAGAAAAAGAAAGTCTAGTTAAGATTAAGCTTAAGAAATGGCAATATTCATTTGAGGAATACTGATCAAACTTGAACATTTTTCAATTTGGCATAAGCTAAGTGAAAAATTGTAAAAAAATATATAGTTAGTAGTTTTACTAGTCAATTCATAATCGTTTATAAACCCGGTCAATTGTTTTAACATCCCCAAACGCAATGGCACGCAATAATACGTTTTATGACAAATTAATCGTTTTCGCGTTTTAGAATATAACCAAACGAACTTGAAGAACGCCGAACTCACGACAACTTAAGCCTCCCGATTCAATCAATCAAATAATTCACATTAGGGCCGGTGGGGGTCCGAGTGCTCATCGACTTTTTCGTGAAATCAGCAAGCTGTTAGTCGACTCTTCACGTGACCAGAGGGCTGGCTTTTTCTTTGGTCAACGAATCAGCGTTGCCATTCAACGTGGCAATGCGGCCAGTGTTCTGGGCACTTTTCCCGTTGACAGCGATGTGGACGAATTTTTCGATGCCCTATGAGTCTTTCCCCCTTTTTACTCCGCTTGTACATATTTAGTTATTTTAGCTTATTTAGTTGTATTTTGAATTGAAAATAATTCAACATTGGACCAGTGTTAGGACAGTAACAATTCTCAGTATTTGCTCAGTAATTGAACCGGTTTTGAACTGTCGGTATGTTCAAATCATTGCATTGAATAACTGAACGCATTTCGGCGAATATTCATTTAATCTAGATTATACTGCAATATCACGTTATTTAGATAGCATAGCCGCACATACAAATACCTACTACTAATAATATCTTTCAGGAATTGTGTTTTATGTAGGTATATAATTTTGTATGCATTTCAGTTGAGTGACAGTTTCTAAAATTATTTTAATAGGATAGTTGACTAAACAAATCGAATTAGCCCGTCAAATTGATTTCCAAAAAAATATTGGACACTATTTTTTTTTCTTTTTCTCGTAACCAAAAAACGAAGACGCACACAGTTCGTTGAAAACTCGTGTGACGTCACTATGTGTTACAATTTTTATCACGAGTTGACGTCACACGCCCCCACTCCTAATTTTTTATGCTTTTTATCTTCGTAAATTTTTACAGGTTTGATAAAGCAAAAAATACGTGTTCAATATTTTTCGATAATCTAACTAACAGACTAAATAGAATCATACTCTTTTTTACTCAGGAAACATCCCTATTCTGCCGATTCCATCATATAAAAGTAATAATTAAATAAAATAAAAATAATCGTTAACCACAAACACAGTCGTGTGTACAATGAGTGATCTGATCGAAGGCCAATTTTCATACATTTGAAAATGTCTTAATTATTGGTAGTATATTATTTAATGATTTTTATTTTTAAGTAGGTTGTAAAAAACACTATTGCACGTCAATCTTTTTTGGACGTTATAAACTAGATGAGGCCGGTGTTTCCTAGCTGACTACCCTGAGAAGAAACACCGAAACAAACTCAGAGGTCAAGGTCTCTTTTGAAGTCCATACAATTGTACTGGTCAAATAATATTATGAGAACCATGTAGGTCTGAAGTGGTCTTTTGACGAAAGTACCACACAGATTTGAGTGGACCTGTCCAAACAGTGCAAGCATTTATCAGTTATCTTATAGCTCAAACTTAGAACTTTAAGGAGCTCAACGATTTGACGAACAATACCAAAGTAAAGACATTTGGGTAGGCCACATAAAGAACTCAAACCGCCAGACTAACATGAAATGAGCCTCTGACATAGCGATCTACATGGTCCTCATATTCACAATACGTATTCTTTGTCATCATCTTCACAAATACAAAACTTTTACTAAACGAAAAGAGTAAAAATAAAATATTTCATGTCTGTCCTTATCCATAGGAATGTACCTTTATAATTGGATAGCAGTACAGTAACTTTTTTCTATAAATATTTACATCAAAAGTGCTTTTAATGCTCTGACTAAAATAAACGATTTAACTTTGTAAATTACTGATCAACGCTCATACGTCGTCTGATTTAAAAACTGATGGCTCTACAGTGAAAAAATCACAGTTCGCATTACAATTCTCACGGAATCACTTCGAAAAATTAAAATCGGAATTTTAAATTCGCAATATAAAAGCAGCATTCAGTGGAACAGGATGGTAGAGATTATCGAATCACTCAGCGATCGAGGCGGGCAAGTGAATAAGTGGTGATGAGGCTTGCACCCTCTCAGAGGCGATGTGGGTCACTACTCGCTTGAGTGTGTCTTCTTAACTGTACCAATGAATGAGTCATCGAATATTGCGTGTAGTGTTTGTATCTCTCGCTCGCCGTCCAATAGCAACCAGGCCCGAGTCGACGGCGCGTCGTGTTCCAGGCGGGCCTCAATAAGCCGTCAGCAAAGAAGACGGGCCCCATAGGGTCAGTGCCTGCTAGGGTTGCGGAATTTGTTCGAAAGAGTCACCGCGGCCCTGGAACGCAAAGGGCACAAGAAGGATCACGGGTGGGTTTTAGTCAGTAAGAGTCTGACACTCCCTTCCGCTCCGCCCAGAGCGGGAGAAGTCATTTGATAATTTCCCATACAGAAAAAAAAAAAAGGGTAGCCGTCAATCTGACAGTTGCAAGTTGACACTTGTCGAGAGTGATCGGTGCCTGTACTTGTGCCAGGTATTGCAGTGAGCCAGTGAAATATTATATCCCTAGGGACCTGAATAAGGATAGGAAGGATCCTACAAGTGGCGACAAAAAAAAAACAGAAAAAAAGGAAAGATAGAAGAAGGGTTACTTTCTAAGCATGTTGTGTTTTGTTAGGCATTTAGAAGGCTTATTATTAGGATTATTTGATTAAAAAGCATGATTTTGTTGTGATATTTCAGTTTGAATTCATTGAAAATGAACCATCATGACTAGTAGGTATGCGATTTCAAACAACGTAAACAACTTTTAAAATTGCCTATATCTATATTAATATTATACTTAAAGAGGAAATATTTGTATTTTTATATTTTTGTATGTAACAAATTATCTCAGAAAGTACTGGAGCGATTTCAAAAATTCTTTCACCATTAGAAAGCTACATTCACCCTAAATAACATAGGCTATATTTTATCCTCGTACTCCCACGGGAACGGGAACTACGTGGATGAAACCGCGGGGCGTTGCTAGTATAATATAAGTTGTTATTGCGTACAATAAAGAATTAAAGAACCTTAAAAATTTGATGCCGAATATGTGTCCACGTTTATAGCGGCATCAGTACCATTAGAGCCTCATTGGTGTTTCTTGGTCTTCGTTCTCTATGGTGGAAATACCCTTCTTATCAAGCAGGGCCACAGAATAGAGCTAGGCATTCCTCCGGGACGCGTTGAGCTTCATTGACATGGAGCTTTTGTTTTTGTTTTTGTGGTTGTCACCCGTTATTGGCATTAAGGAATTGCAGTGTTTGGAAACAGTATGGCGGGCTTTATGATTATTATACTTGGGTAAATTTTAAAAAAGGAATCCGTTGCTTAATCTGGATTTGTAGACTTCACTGCAGCTTAAGACATTTTTCTTGCAAAATGTTGACAGATTTTCAGAGTGAAGTAAAGTTTAGCAAATAATCTTAAGAGCGTACGCCGTATGGCATTTCATACAAATATTCAAGTCACTATTGTGCGGAATGATTGAACTGATTTTAATGAAACTTCACACATATAAGCAGGATACATAGTTCTAAAAAGTTAGTCAAAATATTTTCTAATTATTTTATTTTAAAAAACATAACTGGAAATTTATGTTTGTTTGGAAAATTTAAAATGGGTCTAATTTAACTGTAACACTATTTATTGAAAATGTTTTTAACTAACTTTTTAGACCTATGTATTCTGCTTATGTGTGTAGTTTTATTAAAATCAGTTTAGTCATTCCAGAAAATACTTGTAAATTTGTATGAAATGCCGCACGGAGTGACGTCATCAACTAAAATCTAGTAAAAAGAGTCTATACTGTTAGGTTTATGTCAATCCCAAAGCATGGTAGATACTGTGAGCTGGTACACGCTCTTAATTCAGAAATTTTAAACCATTTTTCTCTGATGCATAAAACGTCTCATTGAGCAATATCTAACGTAAGCAATTTCCTTAGCATCTACTTTTTCAGCAATCGTTTCTCAGTAAGCTATTCGTAAGCTTCCAGACTCTGGTTTTAAGTTTGGTTCAGTACTCGATGATTTTGTTAGTTATCCGTTGTAAACAGGTGTTTATTGAAAACGTGCCAAGAATTTAATATGTGAGTGTCTGTCGATATGACATAATAAGTAGTTCAATTGAAATAGGAAACGTAGAATAATGGATATTACGATTCCAGCGATCACACCGAATCCTCTTCTGTGTACCAATGTGTATCACTGGCCACCAAATACCAGAGTATTTTACTAAAAAAATCTAATTAGTCCGTCAAATAGATTTCTAAAAAATACTGGACATGTATTTTTTCTTTTTTCGCGTAAAAAAATGCAGGCGATACAGTGCGTTGAAATCTCCCGTGATGTCACTTCTTGCTATAATTTATCCTACCGTCATGACGTTAGTAGCCCCCACTCTAGAAGTTTGATGCGCTTCATCTTTCTATTTTTGTTTTACGATTTGTAATGACAAATAATACGTGTCCAATATTTTTTGAAAATCCAACGAGCGGACTAAATAGAATTATAATTTTTATATCTAGTAAAATACCCAATTCAGAACACAAAATGTATACCAACAAAATATCAACTAAAAAAATCTACACTTTTAAGAGAAAGTTAAGAGTTAATTTTTGCGTAGTTGGGTGGAATCTGGCATAAAACACGCTTGTCTGGAATGTAGTGAGATAAATATGTGATCTTTAACTATGTATCTTTTAGGTACTTATGCAAGTGGTAGAAAGCCGTTTATTACTAGACTGTGGCGAAGCCCTAAAGGAGGCTTATGTGTTTTTGTTAAAGTCAAACCAAACATGTTCCCAATGCTAGAACACGAGCCATTGCTCCGCAAGAAGGTGTGAGCGACCGCGACCGCACTAGGGGATCTGATTTCTGATAAGCTTTCCACGAAATATTGGACGCTATTTGATTTTCGTGTTAATTAGTAACATTTCCTTTAGTCGATCTATATTTCTAACGAAAGAAAACATTAGAAATGTCTTTAGAATTTTCGAGCGTTTCAATATTTCTGATAATGTCATGCCAAAGAACGGAGGTCATGAAATAAAAATCCAGATCTATATTATAAGCAGCACCCCGCTGTTTCGCCTGCATAGTTCCCGTGGGAATATGGGGATAAAATATAGCCTATGTTACTCAGGCATAATGTAGCATTCCAATAGTGAAAGTTTTTTTGAAATCGGTCCAGAAGTTTTTGTGTTTATTCGTTTCATACAAAAAAACAAATCTTTCCTCTTTATAGTAATAGTAAAGAAGATTATATAATTATGTTACTCAGGGATACTATAGTATTCCATCAATGAAAGTTTTTTTTTTAATCGGTCCAGATGTTTTTGTGTTTATTCGTTACAAACATACAATTTTTACTATTTATAATATTAATGTAGATTTTTATGTAATAATGGAGCGATGAGTTACATACTCGAAATCAAATGATCTTTATTTTAGTTACTAAGTTCTAAAGCTCTATTGTACTTGAAATCTACAACTTCAGAGCGCGCCATTTCTCTGCCACAATGCATCCAAATTTTATATTACATAAGCTTGGAACGTTTATTGTCGTACGCCCAATAAATCGAATATTCGTACCAATTCGTAACTATTGATCAATTATACATATGATTGTTCTTAAATTATCCTAGTTTCAGTATTAGGGTCTGCTTTCCCTTTAAGAATATGAATTGAGCAGTAAAATAAAGCATTAGAAATAAATCGAGACACATTAATCACAAAACCGTTAAGAGTAATTAAGCGTCTGTAATTGCTATCTCTCTCTTATCTCTTACTAAAGAGCAGTCTAGTAGATGAGTCAACTCTTCAATGACTCGAGTTAGGTCTGCTTGCAAAACTTTAAAGTGTCTTTACCGAGTTTAGAATTTAGAAGGTCGTCCAGGTAAATTGGCAATCAAAACCACAAACGCTCGTCTGCATAGTTTAGCAACGATATCTCAGTCCCGAGACTCAATTAAACATTTGATTTTGGTTTACTTTGGCTTCATCGAAATATATATAAGTACTTTAATTAACTATAGTTGTAGGTCATGAGAGGTAGACAGATAATTAAAATGCTCACAAATTAAAGAGCTATTAGTAATGCATCACAAAATTTGCCGACCACGAAAATCTACGTTTTCCTACCAAGCTGAAAACTCTTATCTTGCTGGAAAAAAAAAAAAAACATTATTAGGGTTCCATACGTAAGACGTATTAAAAAAAATACATATAAGATTTGCAAGCAACTGGCCGTTTTTTTTTTCTATAAAAGTTTGTGATAGGTATAAAATGTAATATATTTAAAAATAAAACAATGTTTACTAACAATTTCAAAACGTAACGTGTTTTGAACATTTTCCGAGCTTAATATTTTTACCAATATTATCTATATCTATACTAATATTATAAAGAGGAAAGATTAGTTTTTGAGTTTATTCGTTACATACAAAAATTATATTTTTGTATGTAACGAATAACCTCAAAAACTACAGGACCAATTTCAAAAATTCTTTCACCGTTAGAAAGCTACATTCACCCTGCCTAACATAGGCTATATTTTATCCCCGTAATCATACGGCAATAGGAACTACGCGAGTGAAACCGCGGCGCGCTGCTAGTTTTTATATAAAGAGCAAAATTCATGTAGCTATAAATTCAGCCTCAAAAATAAAACTCAAGGTTGACTTATCGCCTTTGAGCATCCTAATTCATTGCACATGACTGGGTTCTCCCACGCCTCATCTAGACCCACAAAATGACTAACAGAAAAGTTAATGTACAACGAACCTTTATTCTTACATGTGCCTACAAGTTTATTATTTACTAGCTGCTGCCCGCGACTTCGTCCCCGTGGAATCCCCGATTTTAAAACATTCTTTATCGCTGCTCCGCTCCTATTGGCTTAAGCGTGATGATATATAGCCTAAAGCCTTCCTCGATAAATGGTCTATTCAACTCAAAAAGAATTTTTAAATTCGAACCAGTAGTTCCTGAGATTAGCGCGTTCAAACAAACAAACAAACTCTTCAGCTTTATAATATTAGTATAGGTTTCAAAAGTGTCACTGGAAAATAAGTTCTTTTAAGCTGTTTTTTATGTTCATTTTTTTAAATCATTTATTGTTAAAACAACTTATGGTATACATCCAAGGACATATGTTAATTTCATTTCGTATACGATACAGTGGTGGCCAAGTACGAGACAGTAGTGGCCAAGTGGTAACGGGCCCGACTTACGAATAGGGATGTTGTCTGAGTAAAAAATATAAATGATTATGTTTAGTCCATCACTTAGATTATAGAAAAATATTGAACACGTATTTTTTCCTTTATCAAATCTATAAAAACTGACGAAGATAAAAATCATCAAAGATCAGGAGTGGGAGCGTGTGACGTCACTGCTCGGTAAAAATTGTAGCGAATAAAGACGTCACACGAGTTTTTTCCGCACTGTATCGTCTTCATTTTTTGATTATGTGAAAAAAGAAAAAATACGTGTCCAATATTTTTTTGGAAATCTATCAAACGGACTAATCAGACTCTATTGTAATTAATTTAATCACCAATGCTCACAAAACGGTGAAGGAAAACATCGTTAGGAATCAAAAACTCGCCGACATGTGACATTCAGCAACCCGCACCGGGCCCGCGTGGTGGATTACGGCCCATTCCCTCTCCTAGAGAGGAGGCCTGTGTCCCAGCAGGAACATTAAAAGGCTGATCATTATAATTATTATAATGAAGTCAAAACAACAGAAGACTCAGACTATCGCCCTGAACTATGACTCAAATATACACACTTATTGAATGGATATTTTTGTTCGTGTGTGCATCCTGAACGTAGACAGATCATTCTCAATTACCTTATAAGCGACATCAGAGAGGTACACATAACAAAACAACTCTAGCGCTCACATGAGCCTTGTTTTGGTACCAAGTCGCTTTGTTTCTCAAGAAATCTTTTATTCCTAGAATCGGTCTCCAGGAACGACGTACCTGTAGGTACTTATGTCAATAAGGAACAGCTCCTTAATACATATTACGGTTGGCGCATTGGTTGAGCGTTCGGCTGCTCTGCCACGTGTCGCGGGTTCGATCCCCGCACGGAACAAATGTGTGTATGGCCTACAGATAATTGTTCTGGGTCTGGGTGTTTTATGTATGTGAGTTTACATGTTTGTGAACGCACCCACGATACAGGAGTAAATCCTAGTGTGGGGCAACTTTTTTTTTTTTTTTTAATATTATCCGTAGTATTTCCCATTCCTACTTTTAATCAATTAGTTGTTAACCGACTTTAAAAAAGGAGGTATCAATTTGACCCGTATGTATGTAATATTTCCAGATCTGCCCAGTTTTCGTATATGTTAGTCTATATCAGCGTCTGAACAAATGTGCCAAATTTCAAAAGTGTATGTACCTATGTACGTTTTTATGATTGCGTTCGCATATCTCCGGAACTACAAGTCCGATTTAAACAATTCTTTTTTTTTTGTTGTACTAGATATTGTTCAACTTAGGGAATGCTTTAAGTTTCATCAAAATCGGTTCAGTAGTTTTTGAGATGGGGATTTTTTTTTACCGACTTCAAAAAGGAGGTTTTTTATCTCCATTTATTGTAAGGGTAGTAGCTGCATGACCTAAATAACAAACAATGAAATAAGACACTCTTGCAATCATGCCAGACTGGCACTTCAAAACACAATAAATAAGATTTGAATAAAGAACGAAAAAACGAAAAGAACGAAGAAAACACGTCCAAATTTTGTTAATTATCTCTTGTCAATATCGATTAAAATTCTGCAGAGAAAACTTGTAATAAAAAAAACACGGAAATTTTACTGCATTAATTAAAACCCTCCATCCGTTTGAGGTGATGAAGTAGTCTGTTCGTACTCGACACCACAAAACGACTGAAGTGGAAGAGAAGTGGAAAAATTACTTTTTTAGTTCCCAGCAATGGTTTCAACATTCCTTTTACTGCGGCGTATTCCTTTCATGTAACAAAACCGCACTAGGGAATCACGACTCATTAGATAGCAGTCGTTTTATATTTCGAAAAGGGAATCGTTTTAATTGCCAATCAAAGTATCCGTTTTAAGGTGGAATATATGATAACTAGCAGCGCTCCGCGGTTTTACCCACATAAGTTTTGATCTGCGATGAGAGCGGTGGTGGCCGAGTGGTAATGGCCCCGACTTACGAATTGAAGGTCGCAGATTCAAACCCAGCCAGGCGCATTACTTTGAGTAATTAATTTCATCACCACCGCTCTCAAAACGGTGAAGGAAAACATCGTGAGGAAACCGGCATGTCCTAGAACCAAAAAATCGAAGACATGTGTCATTCACCAACCCGCACTGAGCCCGCGTGGTGGAAGGCTTGTGTCCCAGCAATAGCAACATTAAAAGGCTGATTATACCATGCTTATAAGTTTTGATCCCGTGGGAATATGGAGGCAAAAATTATCCTATATGTTAATTCTGGTTTAATCCATCTGTGTGCCAAATTTCATTCAAATCCGTTCAGTAGTTTTTGCGTCAAAGAATAACAAAGATCCATCCATCCATACTTACAAACTTTCGCGTTTATAATGTTAGTAGGATAAATCTTTATCCGTATACCAAATTATAGGCATTGATACACTGGTTAAAACAGTGCAGTCTTGAATAGAAAATTGTGTGTGAGGTTGGAGAATCCTCTAACTAAATCACCCGATTCTATGCAATGGATATGTTATCTTTACAAAAAAAAGACAATCACGATATATTGATAATTTGAAATAAAAAAAAAAAACTTTGGATAATTAATAGAGCCACTTATAACGACCGAACACTGCCACCCAAAATACAAGCTTCTGCTTTGTTTGGGAGACAGTATAGCATAGTATGTAAATTTACTAATATCTCTACTCCGTTCATTATAACATTAGAAAAAAGAGGCTCGCAGAAGCAGGAGTACTAAATATTTTCTTTTCAAGTTAAGTTCAAACAATTTTAATAAATAAACACAAAACTAACAAATATAACTTTAACAAAAGAAAAACAGTAACAATTTATCAACAAAATCACATAAATTCAGCAAGAACAACGAGAAAACGCGTAGCATTCACTAGTATCCACAAGCGAATGACAATTGACAACTGCAGAATATTTACGCAATTTGACGGATGGGTGACATCATAAACCCGTGCACCCACAACTTGTGAAGGGAATAGGTATCATTTTAAATTTGGTAGAATAATAGTGATATGAAAATGTTCCCAGTACTGTCCACCCCTTGCTTCTTTTAGATTTTAAACATCGACACGACAATATTTCATGTAAAAACTAAACATTATTTAATGAAAGCCTTGTAATTTCTGAAGGTAGAAGAAGGTACTTATTAAACCTATCCGGTTTAATAAGTACAATTAAGTGTGACAGCTGTTATTTTTTTAAATTGATAATTTTGATTGATTAGTATTCTATTCTATTCTATACTTAACTCAACATCAATCTTGACTGTAGTAATTTAACTTTTATTAAAAAGTGTGCACCTAAAAGAGCCTTTTTTAACTTCTGTCTAATGCTATAGTAAATGGAGTATTAAGTTTATTATTATTAATTTCAATTAAGAATCCTTACCTAACTACAATATGGTTTACGGGTTGAGGCTGTTAATGACTAAACTTTTCAAAAAAATCAAGAAATAACAGGCCTCACTAATTAATCAGTTATGATTATGCGAGACGAGACAACACTTTAAAGGTGCAAGTTCAGCAATAACATTTATACGAGTACATTACGCAATATACAATTCAAAAACATCCTCTCACCCCAAACGCATACACTGTCTCCGTTCCGTCGTGGGAAAACAGCGTGTTGCATCTGTCAATTGTTTGAAATTAGCAGTGTCAGATTTTAGTAGGATATTAAATAATTTACAAGATCAAGCTGATGTCCATATTGTAAACTAAACAATACAGTTGGTTTGTCTGCCTAGACTTTTTCCCAATTATATTGAGGTCAGCTTCCAGTCTAACTGGATTCAGCTGAATACCAGTATTTTATGTGGAGCGGCTGCCTAACAGACCTCCACAACCCATTAACTTAATAAACTTGGCAAAATTGGAGTGAGATTTTCTGGCTCCCGAAAATCCGTAACGACAGCTAAAGATCTCTGAATGACAGACGCAACCAACGGCTTAGCGTGCTCTCCAAGGCATGGAAGAGACTCGGTATCTTAAGATGGTCATCCAACAACAGACCAACATCGGCAAGCATTGCTTTACCTTGAACATAGACCTTTGTGGCTGTTATAATTAAGCCACGAGCTCTTAAAACAGTATATTATGTTCAAAAAAATTTAATTACCGGTGCGGCTTAGGACATCCCACATATAAGCACACAACGACCGCATTTGGGTCTACATCAAGAAAAGTCAAGCATGGTCTGTTGTTTCTCACATCATCGCTTACTATCAGCTGAGATTGCGACACGAAACCCTATCAATATTAAAAAAACAACCAGTAAGAAACCAAAATCCCAATAAATAATGTCGGAAATATAGTCAAATGATGAACCTTTATTTCACGTAGTCACTCCATTATCCTATAAGAAACCAGCAGGATATCTAGTTTAAAATTCCATAGACATTACAGAACACTATTTCCGTTCATAGCATCATTCGTCACACTCGCTCAACCAACAATTGAACACCTACATGATTGTTCATTCATTCGTTCAAATCGTTCAAGTATCATGACTGAGAATAATATTATTATGTGAAGTTACTCGTAGGAATAGTTAGAAGGAACGTCCATTTTAAAGCTGCTATAATCTGGGTGTACTTCAATCAATATTGAATAGGTTACGTCCAGGTAAGCATACTCCGTCATCAACCACATCATCATTTTCCACTAGGCGAGATACTAGAAGTCAAAAGTGAGCCTATCAATAATAGGGTACTTGACTAAAAAATCTAATTAGTCTGTCAGATAGAATTCCAAAAAAATATTGGACACGTGTTTTTTTTCTTTGTAAGAAAACTAAAATCGAGGACGATACATTGTGTTGAGAACTCGTGTGACGTCACTACGTGCTACAATTTTTACCACGACGTGACGTCACGAGCCTCCACTCCTGATCTTTATTTCAGACATCACAGGCTGTTGTTACAATATATAGTAAAATTCCAAGTGACTTAAAAACTCTTAGATTGTTTAAAACACTTCTACAACACTTGAGGGTTATATCTGATGCTTTTCCTTGTTTTTCCTTGTTATCCAAGATTTTGAAATTGCGCATTTCAAGGAATATATAAAAATATTTATGTTTGATTATTTTTATTGTAAAAATTGTCTAAACTTACCCACAAAAAGTCCAAAAACTAGCAGCACTGGCATATTGAAAATAAAAACTAAATATCCATAACACAGCAAAAACTTTTTCCTTCACTATACATTTCACATTTTTTAATCAAACATTATTCCATTTTGTCACTATCCTAACTTTTAATTACGTATAACACATTCAAAGCCATGAGCTAATTCAAAAACACGCACGAAACCCACGCAAATATTTTACGCGACGCGAGATCGACTCCGAAAATCGAGACGTAAAACGTGCGGATAGCGCGGATGCCTTCAGCCGACTGCGGCACAGCATCCAGTCCTGCACCTCCCCTGCCCTCGTCGAATTCCCTCCTTCTCACCCCCTCACGCGCCCTTATCGCGATCCCGTAATTAGATAAATGTCATTGCTTTTGTCTGTGTTTTTTTGCTTTTTCCCCAACGAATTTTGTCGGCCAATGTAATAGACTCCGCGTCGTTTGAGATGCTCATTTACGTAAATGCTGTTTGTCTTGTAGTGTGTGCTGCTGTGTGTGTGTGTGTGTGTGTGTGTGTGTGTGTGTGTGTGTGTACTTCAATTCCGCGCGAAAATATGTCTCGGCCGTATTGCTACTAGTTTATGAGGCTTCCGTCTCGTCCTCGCAGTTTCCACCCACTTCAGATTTGTTTTTATAGCCATATTTTTTTTGCAACAATCTTGGCTGTATTTTGTCTCTGATGCGTTACTAGTTCGTGAGCGGTTGTTAAATAGATATGGACATGTATGATATGAACAGGTTCATAAATGTAATGCAGAATCAGGACTGGATGTAGGTTTATATCTGGATCATAAAACTGTAGTATCTCCTCAAGTTTAAGGTGCTGGCTGTTGGAGAGTTAGTGCTTATCATACCGCCTTAGTTGTAAAACGGGTGAATGGTAATTGTGACGCCATGGAAATATCAAATTAGGCTACAATATAAACATAGCATTCCTACAAATTATATCTGGGTCAAATTTTGAATGCGGTATGCTGGGTGCAGTAACACGCGTAGCAGTTACCAACGTTTGATGGACCAATGGCTGAGTGATTGGCTGCTTCGTTGCATGTTGCGGGTTCGATCCTCGTACGGAACAAATATTTGCATGGCCTACACATAGTAGTTCCAGGTTTGAATATTTGTATGTAATAATATAATAATGATAACGTTTATTGGATAAAATCAGAACTTAGTCTACTACAGTTTCAATACAAAAATATAAGAGGCTTCTAACCAAAATGAACTCCTGATTTCCAAACTAGGCAATAGCCTGTATCTTTGAAATCAGTGCTCTTCCTATGAACATATAACAAGAACGAAAGTGAGTTTATATGTTTGTAAGCGCGCCCACTATACAGTAAAAAATTCTAGTGTGGGGCAACATTAGTAAAACAGAAAGAGAACAACAAAACTAGAAGTTCAACCACGATTTTACAATGAATTTATAGTTTAGCTCCACTCAATAAAGTTGGAACGAAGTCTCGTTTGTCAGAGTCAAATCTCCGTGCTTTTATATGAAGAGTTTTATGAAAATGAACGCAAAAGACTTGAGAAGGAAGATTGCATTCATTCCTCTAGCTAAAATATATCGCTGGTCTGCACTTCGAAGACTTTTAAGCTCCCTCTATCTAAGGAACTCGTCTGATTTGATGATGGAACGGATAATGCGATCCTAGATGCAATTCGTCGCAAAGTGCCGATATTAGTCTGACGTCTGCACGAAATTAGTGATGTGAAATTTTCTTTGCTAGTAAACGAATTAGTATTTACATTTTTATTGTTTCTGTGTTATCGTCGCGATTATTTTGTTTACTAACTTATTTTTGGCGTTAGGCCAATACATTACACGAAATTATTTGTTTTAGTGCTACGTGTGTCTCACCAGTTATATATTTATTAAAACTTTATGTACAATAGTGGTACATGGGCGGACTTAATGCAACAAGGTATTCTACACAAATAAAATTTATAATAGAATTTTGTTTCGAACGAAAAGAGGATACAAATAATATATATGATACTAGTAAAATACTTATGTATATGCTAAAAAACTGTTTAGAAGTCGGTTGTTTTTTTTTTTTTGCAAAAAAATTTTTTTTTTTCACTTATTGGTGGTACCCCCCCCCGCCCCCCCCCCCGCCAAACTAAATGTACCCATCACAGCGTACACGGTATACATTGGTGTATACAATAAACAAACATGGAATTTCAGCAATCTTGAAAGATTTGCTATCATTTATTAAAGAGTTCCGTTTCCTATCTCTGTTCTTCATCGGATCTTCACCAAATCAGAAAGGGAAGAAATACTAAGATGCTCTTCCAAACCATCGCATACAATTTATTTTTTTCATTTTACATCGGCAAGAGTGAATGAGAACATCATCAATGTAGCCAAAGCCACGCATTATTAGCTATAACTCAAATACTAATCGTCAGATTTCAATCAAATTTAAATGGGACCACAAGACAAGCTCTAGCTTTGGAATATAAAAACACAGTCTACTTGAGAACCTTCTCCTTTTTTGGAAGTCGGTTAAAAAAAATAAAGGTATTGTTTCTGTATAAGATAACTCGTAATAATTATGACGAAGACCAAACTAAGAGTAAATAATAATAATATACATACATTTAACGCCTTCAGCTTTCAGTCTGAAACTGAAGCACCATTAAAATGGTTTCAAGGTTCTGATCGTTCGAAAGTTTTACCTGAAGAGAAACGACTGTTTTGAAACATAACCAAATAAATTAAAACTTACCAAAAGGGCGTTCATTCCTATCATCACGGTCCGACCGGAAAACGGTAGTAAAATAAGGATCTAAAATGTTGAGATAAAGGGTACATGGTGACAAACGGCTGCACTATAACGCGAGTTGACCCATTTCAACTCGCGTTATAGTGCAGCCGTTTGTCATATGAAGGCAACTTGAGAACAAGATAAACATGATAACACCATACGATTCCCTTTTTAGTTCTGGTTTTCCGTCGTTGTCAAGTCGTTTGGCTGGTTTGTAACTTTTTAACACCCGACCCAAAAGAGAGATGTTGTACGTTTGACGCGTGTATACCTGTCTGTGGCATCATAAGCTTCTAAACGGATGAACCGATTTTGATTTCGTTTTCTTATCAGATTGTAATTCTTGATCTACTAGACCATTATTTTAACCATTCTTACTAAGGCTGGTATTACGCAATATACGGTTCTAAAACCTGTTTCGGGTCCGGAAGGATGTCCGGGTGTCAACACTGTGTGTATCGCTCGGAGAACACGGTGGAGCATACAGTGGAGGTCTGCCCTGCTTGGGCGAAGCAACACTGTGTCCCTGTCGTCGAGGCGATCAGCGGCGACGACCTATCGAGTCAGGCCCGGATTCAATCCATAGTCAGGAGCGAGAAGGCATGGGAAGCGGTCACCTCCTTTTGCGAAGCAGTAATGCTAGCAAAGGAGGACGCGCACCGCGTGCTGGAGAGGAAAACCTCACGCTCCAGCCGCCGCAACAGGAGAAGACGCCCCAGGCGTCGGGAAACGCAGGGCGATTCCCGGCCACCGTAGGCGCGGGCCTGCGGACGGCGGGCTATAGGTGGCTCGCCGTCCAATAGCAACCAAGCCCGGGTCGACGGCGCGTCGTGTTCCAAGCGCGCCTCAAATAGCTATCAGCAAAGAAAACGGGGCCCCGGGTCAGGGTGTGCTAGGGTTGCGGAATTGCGGGACCATGGAACGCAAAGGTCACAAGAAGGATCACGGGTGGGTTTTAGTCAGTAAGAGTCTGACACTCCCTTTCGCTCCGCCCAGAGCGGGAGAATTCATTTGATGATTTCCCATCCAAAAAAGGGTACATTCAGGTAAATGATAAATGATATTTATTTTGTAAGTAGGTTGTAAATAACACTTTTACACGTCAATATTTTTGGTCGTTATAAACTAGATGAGGCCGGTGTTTCCTAGCTGACTACCCTGAGAAGAAACACCGAAACAAACTTAGAGATCAGTCTCTTTTAAAGTCCATACAATTGTACTGGTCAAATCATATGAGAACCATGTAAGTTGATGTCTGAAGTGGTATTTTGAGGAAAGTACCACACAGATTTGAGTTGACCTGTCCAGACAGTGCAAGCATTTGTCAGTTGCCGAGTAGCTCAAACTTAGAACTTTAAGGAGCTCGTCGATTTGACGATCAATACTAAAGTAAGGACATTTGGGTAGGCCACATAAAGAACTCAAACCGCCAGACTAACAAGAAATGAACCCCTAACATAGCGATCTACATGGTCCTCACATTCACAATGCGTTATATGAGGACCATGTCAGTGTCTGAAGTGGTCTTTTGAGGAAAGAACCACACAGATTTGAGTGGACCTGTCCATTCATTGCAAGCCTTGGTCAGTAGTCGAGTAGCTCAACTTAGAACCAATAAGGAGCTCAACGACTCGACGAACAATGCCAATGAAAGGACATTTGGGTAGGCCACAAAAAAACTCAAACAGCCAGACAACGCTAAAAAAAAAGGAAAATAAAAATACTTGAAGAGGAAAAAGCAAATAATAACCCATATAGTCCTCATATTCACAATAGTAAATAAAATATAAAAAATATAATACTTTACAAAGTAAGTATTCATGTCAAAATAAGAAATTGTAATAAAATAAAAAGAATACTTTAAAAAGTAAACATTCATGTCAAAAGTAAACTAAACGGAAATGAAAACATGTCAAAGTGTAAAAATATGAAAGAAAAACACATAAACAAAACAACAAAATAGAACATTGGGCCATGTACACAACTGAAGCAGCTCAATCCCAAGCCTTCTTGTCCTCAAGATAGTCTTTAACAGTGTAAAAAGCTTTCTGGCATAGCTTACGTTTTATAACTACTTTGAATTTATTTATGCTTAGTTCTTGAATGCGGCCAGGAAGTTTGACTGAAAGCTGCCAGCAAATATTTAAGGAAAGGCGAGGCAGATAACAAACTCTTCTTTTATTATAGTTTATAATTATGTTTTTTTCTCTATTGTCAATCTCGGAACATTTTTTTTTTTCTACTAAAAGTTATCTTCCTGTTAAACTATATTTTTCTATTTTCAGATCAAAGTATATTACCATTATAAAGTTATCGTATATAAATTATTTTTCATCGTATAATTCAGCAACATAAATCAAGAAAGTTTGAGCCTTCAACATTGTTCTTTTGACCTGTGTAAAATGAACGACCCGAAAAAGTTTCATGAACACACTAAAACCCGAGGTCTTGTTTCAGCCAAAAAAATAAGAAAGTATTTTCTTGGTGAAACTTTACATTGAATCAAAAAAGTATTGGAATTTCTTCGGAAAGGCAATGTACATCATATTTGTTTTCATTAATGTTTTATCTTATACTGTCCTAAATAGCTTTTCCCAGCTACTTTGTGTCAGTGCCCTGTCGCACCAGAATCGTGTTTTTTTCAGTATAGAAGGCTTAAACATGAAGGTCAGTGGTCACTGCATTATTTAAATCAACAAAAGAATTATTTTAAGGTTCAATTCTTATAAAGTTCACACGATACACGCAATTGCGCTTTGTTATTTTGAAACCTAAACAAATATCTGAAATATCTTTCCTGTGCTAAAATATACATTATGTACATAGTATAAAAAAAGTCGCTTTCTCTGTCCCTATATCCCTATGTATGCTTAAATTTTTAAAACTACGCAACGGATTTTGATGTGTTTTTTTGAAGTTCGTCTTCAATCACTCTACGTTACTCACGCTAGTACTTGTATATTCTTGTTAAATGAAAACCCACATCAAGATTAGATTATATTAGATTGCCGGTGTGGTCTTATATAATAGAAGGTATTACTTATCATAGAAAAATAAGATTAATAAAATCTGTACTAATATCTATACTAATATTATAAAGCTGAATAGTTTGTTTGTACGCGCTAATCTCAGGAACTACTGGTTCGAATTGAAAAATTATTTTTGGGTTGAATAGACCATTTATCGAGGAAGGCTTTAGGCTATATATCATTACGCTTAAGCAGCGATAAAGAATGTTTTAAAATCGGGGATTCCACGGGGACGAAGTCGCGGGCAGCAGCTAGTAAAAATATAAAGAGCGAAGATTTTATTCTTTATTTGAACCGAATAAGCTCCGAAACTACTGAACCGATTTTAACCATTTTTTCACCAATGGAAAGCTACAATATCAGAGAATAACCTAGTATTTTATCCCCGTATTGCCAGGGGAACAGGAACTATACGGGGCGCTGCTAGTTGATAATATAATAACGACGTTTCAAATTTGTTCAAATAACTAACCCACGCACAGCAAACGCTGTAGCATATCACTAAACTAAAGTATCTGGAAAATGTGTCAGCAATAGATTCTGCATTTCTGCACGTATCCAAAAGAAACTTTTATTCTTTGAGATACTCTAAAAGTTTTCATGACAGCAACGCAACATGAAATGGAATAACAATTTGAACGGAACGAAAACATTTTTTTACTAAAAACAGGGATTTATTCTTGTTTATACTGGCAACAATTTGAAAAAGACTTGCATGAATTTTAAAATCATAAGGGTGATTTTCAAAGTGTATCAAAGTGTTAATAATGATGTGCGGTTGGCTGCAGATACTTCCACAATACGGCAAGTGTAAACTAAAATTAGAATGTTTTTGATCTATTCAGTACTGTAGCCCATATAACCAATCAACAACAGCAAAAGTATGAAATAACATTGATTTCAGAAGTCGGTGTTCAAAAAACGAAGAAACAACCAAAAACACCGAGCTCCGAAATAAGTAAAAAGTATTTTTTTTTATTTTCACTTTTCGGTAGTACTCCCCATTACTCCAGTTCAACTCATTCAGTTGTTAATTTCAATAAATGATAGCAAATCTGTCGGGATAGCTAAAATCGCGTTTGTTTATTGTTTACACCAATTTATACCACGTATGCTGTGATGGGTATGTTTAGCTGGGAGTGAACCACTAAAAAGTGAAAAATAAAAAAACTTTTTACAAAAAATAAAACCGACTTCTAAACAAAAAACCAAAAAGTATAAAATAACTTTAATTTCGGTGTGTTCAACAACAAAAAAGCAACCAAAAACACCGAGTTCCGAGATTAAAGTTATTTTATACATTTTGGTTTTTTTGTTTAGAAGTCAGTTTTATTTTTTGTAAAAAGTTTTTTTTTGATTGAAGAGTTCCGTTTCCATTTCTGTCTCAGTTCTTCATCAGATCTTCACCAAACTAGAAAGGAACCACCTTGAAATACTAAGATACTCTTCCAATCCATCATACACAATTTTTTTTTAAATCTTACATCGACACGAGGGAATAAGAACATCATCAATGTAGTCGAAGCCACGTATTATTAGGGATAACTCGAATACTAGTAGTCAGATCTCGATAAAATGGACCACACGACAAGCACCAGCTTTCGAATATAAAAATATCATCAAAATCGGTACACCCAGTAAAAAGTTATGAGGTACCACACACAACAAAAATACAGTCGACTCTAGAAACTCCTCCTTTATTGTAAGTCGATTAAAATTTTTGTTGCATTGCTTTACACTATAATCCTTCCGCTCCTTTCTCAACTATATGCCTATTTTATATTTAGTAGTATATTATATTTTATTTATGTATTTTATATTATTATTTCTAATTAGTATTATTTATAACGATTGTACACTGACAGCCCTAAATCTATCTCCTTTCGTTCAGTCCATCCAAAGGTTGTCTGTAAGAGATTGCCTTGTGCGATAAGACCGCCCATTGTACACTTGTTTTTATAAATGTTTTTTCCTGTTATTATTACAAGGTGTACAATAAAGTATATAATCTATACTTAATATTATAAAGCTGAAGAGTTTGTTTGTTTGAACGCGCTAATCTCAGGAACTACTGGTTCGAATTGAAAAAATCTTTTTGGGTTGAATAGACCATTTATCGAGGAAGGCTTTAGGCTATATAACATCACGCTGCAAGTAATAGGAGCGAAGAAAAAATGGAAAATGTGGAAAAAACGGGGAAAACTTTGTCAATTTTAAACCGATCGCGCTGAGAGTTTCATAATCGGGGTTAAAGTAACTATTCCACGCGGAGGAAGTCGTGGACAGAAGCTAGTAATAAATAATTAAAAAATAAATAAATATGATTCGTTCAACTCATAGGGAACGAGCACTCCTGCAACTATCTACTCTACGACTATATAATTCGCCATATAGTATAGGAGGTAGCAACGTTTTCGAGAAAGAATTTTAGGTCAGCTGATTTTGTGATATGTCGTCCTTCTTGCACTTTCGGTTAGAGTCTGGGCTATCTGGCTGGCGGTAGCGGTTGCGTTCATTAGTGCGCATCCTACCTGTCCAGGTAATAATCCTGGATTTTAAAAACATTTCAGAAGTCGTAATTTTTAATTTTTTGTTTTTAAATAAGTCTACCTGACATACTTTTTTTATTGCCAGACATTTTTGATAATGCTAACTATGTGCCATACGCGATAATTTTTTATTTTTTTATAAAAATTTCAAAGTATTTTATAATGTCTGTAATTTTAATATTATGTTATTTAAAGATAAGAAAAACTTAAAATAAATTTGCCAGACATTAATTCGATTGCTAAACCTTGAATTAAAATGAAAAAGTCATGAAAAGTATTGCAGTATTATGCTAGTAGTCCGAGAGAGACAGTTGCAGAATAAGTCGAGAATGAGACAGGGAATCATTACAAAAGTAAATTACATGTCACTGTACATATAATAATAATAATAAGTATTTGGGTATGTCGGAAGCGCTGGGCATCAATGCTACTGACGTGATACAATCGTTGAAGGAGCGCTTCTTTGGCCGCCTGAACAAAGTACTAAATAGTCTTTTATCGGGCGGGTATTGATGTACTTTTTCGGCATACTCAAATGGACTCAGACAGAACTAGACGCCCTCGATAGAAGGGTCCGTTCACTGTGGACTGCAAATCGGATGCGTCACCGACAATCATCGGTAGTGACGCTATATATTCCGCGGAAGTGTGGGGGTCGAGGCTTCTTAAATGCTAACCGCGAGGTATGCAGTCTTAAGGAATACTTCCTAGAAGCCGACGTGGGTATGCACCGGGATGTCGTCGCAGTGGACAAGGGCTTCACCCTACTCTACTTGTCTAACAAGAACTGGCGCAAACCTGTAGTACTTACAACAGATGATCGCAGGGAGGTATGGCAGAGCAAGGAGCTTCACGGGTGCTTTTATCGGGTCCTACATGGGCCCGAAGTAGACTTTTTAGCGTCTGTAGCCTGGCTACATTTTGGTGACCTCTTCGGGGAAACCGAAGGTTTTATCTGTGCGATTATGGACGAAATTATGAGGACGAACAACTACTGGAAATATATTGTAAAGGACGGTACCGCTGACGGTACCGCTGACGGTACCGCTGACGGTACCGCTGACGGTACAGCAACTTGCTCTTAAATACAATCTTGTCGAATCGGAAGTACCGTACTATGGGTATGTGGCCGACGAAAATGGCAATTGCACATTGTATTGGGATCGGTCTATCATCACTGACAGGACTTTTGTTGCCAATAAGCCTGACATAGTGGTGATAGACTGACTAGAGCGTCGCGCAATGATTGTTGATATAACAAACGAAGTATCTTGACTTAGCTCGCGAGGTTGTCGACTTGTGTGATTTGAACACAGCAGTCATTTTGCCAATAGTCGTGACGACCATGGCATAATTGCCAAGCGCTTCGACCAAGATCTTAAGATGCTCTCGTTGGGCAGCTGGATCAAGGGCTTAATCCAGCTGCTGTTACCCAGGCGAGAACAACTAGAGATAATATGTCTGATGGACTCACCCGGACGGTGGCATGCCCAACACACGTCCCATTCTTCATAATATGCCTCTGACAGTTGTTCGTTAAGATAACTTCGTCCATAATTGCACAAACAAAACCTTCAGTTTCTCCGAAAAGATCACCGAAACGTAGCCAGGCCACGGACGCTGAGGAATCTACATCGGACCCATTAAAGAGCCCGACAGAAGTGTCCGTGAAGCTCGTTGCCTCTCCATATCTCCTTACGATCATCTGTAGTAGGTATCACAGGTTTGTGCCAGTTCTCTTTAGCCATGGATAACGGGGTGAGTCCCTTGTCCACTGTGACCACATCTCGGTGCATACCCACACCGGCTTTGAGAAAATATTCTCTGAGACTGCACATCTCGCGGTTGTAGAGAGTCTTAGCATTTAAAAAGCCTCGACCTCCACACTTCCGCGCGTGTAATTTACTTTTGTAATGATTCCCTGTCTCATTCTCGACTTATTCTGCAACTGTCTCTCTCGGACTACTAGCATAATACTGTAATACTTTTCATGATTTTTCATTTTAATTCAAGGTTTAACAATCGAATTAATGTCTGGCAAATTTATTTTAAGTTTTTCTTATCTTTAAATAACATAATATTAAAATTACTGACATTATAAAATACTTTGAAATTTTTATAAAAAAATAAAAAATTATCGCGTATGGCACATAGTTAGCATTATCAAAAATGTCTGGCAATAAAAAAAGTATGTCAGGTAGACTTATTTAAAAACAAAAAATTAAAAATTACGACTTCTAAAATGTTTTTAAAATCCAGGAATATTACCTGGACAGATAGGATGCGCACTAATGAACGCAACCGCTACCGCCAGCCAGATAGCCCAGACTCTAACCGAAAGTGCAAGAAGGACGACATATCACAAAATCAGCTGACCTAAAATTCTTACTTTTGAAACGTTGCTAGCTCCCGTACCAATAGGGATGGTCACGTACTGGGCAGTGCGTGGAATGTGAGAATATTCAGTGGGAATCACGTACGGCCGTCGATGGGGGCTGCTCATATAGCAACGATCTTTCTGAATTCCTGGTAATGACTCCACGAGCGGGAAGTTTGTGCCTTGTTACATGGTGCGTGATTATCTTTTCGTTCGTTCAACAATTTATTGAGTTGTTTAGTGGACATGATGCTGGGTTTTGTTGTCTAACGTTTGTTGTGTTTTTCGAGAAATATACGTATATTTGTAAGTTTCCCTACGTCCACAATATAAAACGGTATCTATTCTTTAAGATACTTGTGTGTCGCAGCAGCCAACTTTCAACATATGTACTCGTATGTACATCTACCTTTTTTTTTGGATGGGAAATCATCAAATGTTTTCTCCCACTCTGGGCGGAGTGGTAGGGGGGTGTCAGATTCTTACTGACTAAAACCCACCCGTGATCCTTCTTGTGCCCTTTGCGTTCCAGGGCCGCGGTGACTCTTTCGAACAAATTCCGCAAACATGTACATACATGTTGAAAGGTACTTATATGAACTTTTGAGACTCAAACACGGAAACGTAACGTAAACAAATTTTAAATATGTAAGTCCTGAAGAAGTAAGGTGCATTCGGTTCAGTTATTTAGGGTTCCCGAGCCCAAAGAGTAAAACGGGACCCTATTACTAAGACTCTGCTGTCTGTCCGTTTGTCTGTCTGTTCTTCTGTCACCAAGCTGTATCTCATGAACCGTTATGATAGTTAGACAGTTGAAATTTTCACAGATGATGCATTTCTGCTGCCAAAATAACAACAAATACTAAAAAACAGAATTAAATAATTATTTACAAGTATACACAAGTGTACAATAATTAGTTTTTGCTCGATATTGATAACGGCAACATGTAGACGCTTGATAATAATATTTAATTATATATTAACTTGAAAAAATAAATAGTTAAATTAAAATAAAACAAATATTTAAGGGGCCTTCCATTCAACAGACATGATTTTATTGCCGTTTTTATATATAATCGTACGGCGCACACTTGGCTGATATTTTTTATTATTATTTAATAAGGTATTTTACTGTAAAAATCTAATTAGTCCGTCTGATAGATTTACAAATATTGGACACGTGTTTTTTTCTTTTTTCACGTAAACAAAAAATGAAGACGATACAGTGCGTTGAAAACTCACGTGACGTCACTACGTTGCTACAATTTTTACCAGCGACGTGTTACAGTAAAATACCCTATTCTAAAACACACAAAACCATACCAACCAAACAAACCTTTTCAACTTTTGTCATCCGTACTCCTACCAGGAAATAAGAGATCTAAGGAGCTAAATCCTCAAGAAGACCACTATAAACAACTCAAGTAACTAACACTCTAACTACTGCATAACATATCCTTAGTAATAATACTGTCGGACGTATAATATTTCAGAGAGCACATAGAATCTGTCTGTGGACATTAATCACACCACGGAGCCGATATGCTGCAATTAAGCGAAGCCGGGCGACGCAGCGCAGTTCATTGTCAGCGCTTGGTTAACGTTTTCATATTTTGGCTTTGAAGGGTAATTTTACAGCTTCGATATCCTTGTTGTTATGGGCGCCTGGTAGGTTGGTGTTTCGGTAGGTACAGTGAGTTTTTTTATTGTTAGACCTGTTGAACCAGCTAATTCACTATTGGGTAAATCTGTATTCTATGCTGTCGTTAAAAATATATAGGAATCTATATACAGTGTGAAATTTTAATGGTTGTTTTCCCGAAGCGAAATGAGTTTGTATCGGTAATACAATCGATTTATATATATAAAAAATATTAGACTCCATAAATGGCAGATTAACAATTGTGATAATCAAAACTCGAAAGTGACTTGAACCAACAGTAGTGCATCGCGCGATATGTAGGTACGCGGCGGTACGTGCGTCTCATGTAGGTATCTACCTACTTTATGTCTAGTGCACTACTATTTATTCTCGCTCTTTCGAGTTTATGAACACTTTTTTAATGATTTGAAAAAAAAAAACATTTATTTTTTTAGTTTAACTTTGGGTTTCGATAGTACTACTGATGAGTAATCTTCCTGCCGCGGGAAAACAACCATTAAGATTTCACACTGTATACATATGTATAGTAAAATTGTAACTGGCCGATGTCTGTACAGTGAAGATATTGAAGGAAGATCTTTATTAGAACAACAGAAACCAAAACAACAATTTCTGGAATTTTTGACTGTATTTCTGTCTGTATGTTTCTACTACTGCATGAATTTGAATGCAGTTTTTACCGCTGTACCTACTGCTAGATGCCTTAAAATATGGTCTACATTTTACCACAGGAAATGATCCTTTTGCGTTATTTTGAGGGATACCTCCCTGAAAACTTAATGTTGACTTAATATTCAAATTAAAATAATTCGCCAGTCTTCACATGTCTATTTAATTGCTTGAAATAAATAGAACGCAAAAAGATCAACAAAATGCGATCAGGCTGGCATTTTGCAGCACCGTGGATTAGGCAGTAATCAGAAAAGAAAGTCTGGTAAAAATTACTGGTACCCGTTACATATTAAAAAAGCCGCAGTCAAAGACACATGGTTTGAAAAATGCATACAAAATACTTTTACAAAAATACAACCAACTTCTACGGAAAAAAAAAAAAACAAAAAGTACAAAATAACTTTAATTAATTTCGGAACTCGGTGTTTTTGGTTGCTTTACCACTTTTTAGTGGTACCCCTCCCCCTACCTAAACGTTGGTGTAAACAATAAACAAACATGCGATTTCAGCAATCCACAAAAGATTTGCTATCATTTAGTGAAAAGTTCCATTTTCTGTCTCCAAAAACCATCAACAGATCTGTATGAAATTTAAATGGGACCATTTTGGAATAAACCCCAGGACACTCACCCGGAGGACACAGTGGAGCATCGTTGGCGGTCTGCCCTGCTTGGGCGGAACAACGCCGTGTCCTCATCAGGGCGATCGGCGGCGGTGGCCTCTCGCGTCCGGCCCTGGTTCAAGCCATGGTCCGGAGCGAGGAGGCATGGGAAGCGGCTCGCGTCCTTCTGCGAAGCAGTAATGCTAGCGAAGGAGGAGGCGGAACGCGTGCGAGAGAGGGAAACCTCACGCCCCAGCCGCCGCAACAGAAGAAGACGCCCCGGGCGTCGAGAAACGCAGGGCGATTCCCAGCCACCGTAGGCGCGGGCCTGCGGATGGCGAGCTATGGGTGGCTCGCTGTCCGATAGCAACCAGGCCGAGTCGACAGAGCCGTCAGCAAAGAAGACGGGGCCCCATAGGGTCAGTGCCTGCTAGGGTTGCAGAATTTGTTCGAAAGAGTCACCGCGGCCCTGGAACGCAAAGGGCACAAGAAAGATCACGGGTGGGTTTTATTCAGTAAGAGTCTGATACTCCTTTCCGCTCCGCCCAGAGCGGGAGAAGTTATTCAATGATTTCTCATCCGAAAATAAAAACGGACACTCACCCGGAGGACACGGTGGAGCATACGTTGGAGGTCTGCCCTGCGAGGGCGGAGCAAAGCCGTGTCCTTATTGAGGTGTGGGTTGAGCAGAGATGTCAGCATAGAAGACGGGCCCCGCAATGGCTAGTGCCTGTCAGAGTTGCGGAATTTGTTCGAAATTGTCATCGTGGCCCTGGAACACAAAGGGCATTTCCGGTCACCGTAGGCGCGGGCCTGCGGATGGCGAGCTATGCGTGGCTCGATAGCAACCAAGCCCGGGTCGACGGCGCGTTGTGTTCTTTAAAAAGCCTTCAGCAAAGAAGACGGGGCCCCATAAGGTCAGTGCCTGCTAGGTTTGCGAAAGTATTCGAAAAAAAGAAATTTGTTCGAAAGTGTCACCGCGGCCCTGGAACGCAAAGGGCATTTGGAGAAACACGGATGGGTTTCAGTCAGCAAGAGTCTGATACTTCTTTCCGCTACGCCCAGACCAGGAGATATCATTTGATAATTTAACATCCATAAAAAAGGCTTTCAAACTTTAAGGTAATGGGTTCTATGAAGTACCTACAATCTTAGCAAAACGTCTAACAAAAAAACAACATTAAATGCCATAAAATAGTATGAAATAAATTATTATTTCTGTATGTAAATCAGTGTTTGGCGCAATGAATGGTAAATTTTCCCCGTCGCAGATGGTATTACCATAAAATACCACTTAAACCCGTTAAGTAGATTTATGTTTACACCGACAAGCTATGTTTCCCTAGTAGATGTTTCCTCGCGATATTAAATTATAGGCACGCTAAAATATTTCAACGGGAAACGCGAAAAATACAAGAGAATTACTCCGATTTGATAGTCAGCCAAGAATTACCTAGTCTATGTATAAATACTGTAGGCATTTATTTACCCCATCAAAAACATAAATGTGAAAATCGGAGCCAAGATCAGTTTAACAAAGAGATGGACACACAGGTGATCCTATAAGGGTTCCATTTTTCGGACCTACGGAACCCTAAAAATACAGTTATTTTATACATTTTTTGTTTAAAAGTCGGTCTTTTTTTTTTGTTTAAAAGTCGGTCTTTTTTTTGTTTAAAAGTCGGTCTTTTTTTTGTAAAAATTTATTTAATTTTTCACTTTTTAGTGGTACACATTTCACCAATCCGGAAAGATTTGCTATCATTTATTGAAGAGTTCCGTTTCCTATCTCTGTTCTTCATCAGATCTTCACCAAACTAGAAAAGAACCACCTTGAAATACTAAGATGATTTTCCAAACCATCGTATACAATTTTATTTTTGTCATTTTACATCAACAAGAGTGAGTGAGAATTTAACATCATCATGTAGTCGAAGCCACGCATAATTAGGGATAACTCAAATACTAGTCGTCAAATCTCAATAAATAGCACCACACGACAAGCACCAGCTTTCGAATACAAAAAGAATCATCAAAATCGGGTCACCCAGTACAAAGTTATGAGGTAAAACACACAAAAAAAATACCGTCGACTTGAGAACCTCCTCCTTTTTTGGAAGTTGGTTAAATATGCGTGACTTTCGACAGTGACAAAAGCATTGAGATAAACTAAATGGGTACCAATTTCCGTAAATAATCCAGAAAAAGATAAAATAAGGCTGAAAATTCGACTTATTAAGAAAAAAACATTTACAATATCACGCGATTTTACTATCTTACGATGTTTGCAAATTTGTTGGTTCGTCTTCTATGCTGACACCTTTCTGAGTCGCGCGTGGAACAAAACGCGCCGTCGATCTGTATCCCTACCATGACGTCTTAAATCCATCATGCTTCCTGTGTCAGAGAGAGACGGAGTTATACAAGATGAATAACACTATCTCTTTTTCACACAGATATCATGATAGCATTGGCACTTCGTAGTACGGCCCCAGGGCCTGGTTGTCATCGGACGGCGAGCCACCCATTGCTCGCCATCCGCAGACCCGCGCCTACGGTGGCCGGGAATCACACTTTGACTCCCGACGCCCGGGGGGTCTTCTTTTGTTGTGCTCGCTAGCATACGAGGAATTTAATTATGTACCTACCAGTCATATTAATTTCTCAAATTTAAATATAATCTACCTCTTAAAATTAACATGATATCATGAAGTTTATACCTATATGAGCACAGATGTTTTAACTGTGTTATAGTTTCATAATTATTTAAATTCTTCAACTAAACCTATCTGATTTTCTGACTACCTTCATAAACATCAAAACCTTTTCGCAAAAGAAAACATTGTTATTACTAAAACTTAGAATTTCCTACAAAAAACAAGTAGAAAACTGTACATATTTCAGTATTAAGATTACAAAGAGAACGTTCGCAAACATATTGTATTCAGGGAAGAGGGGAATCGGGACAAGCGGAAATTAAGCCTGTAAGCAAAGCCGGGCGCTAAACAATATGAGCTGATTATGTAGCAAGATACTGTAGATCTAGGTATTATGGCTGAGTCTATTGCAAGATTCTATGAAAAATATTGAATTTACAACACTTATTTAAGATTGAGAAGAAATTTTGTCCGTTACTGTTTCATAAAATCAAAAGTCTTATATTCAGATTAGGCTGAGTGCCAGGACTTTTTGAATGTCAACGTTTACATAAAGACAGTTCCACAAAACGCCTGTCACCACTTTCTAGTGATTTAGCAGAAGAAATGGCTCAGCTAACTCCCCAGCAACACATCTGTCTGTTGAGTTGGAAGAATACATAAATGAATGGTTAATTACTAGGGGAAGCGGAAGTACAATGCAATTGTGGTGAGAAATAATATTACTAGAAAGAAGGTCACTGTTGAAATGACGGAAAATGGAGACAGGTACATAAGTAGAATCATACCAATGGTGGTTCGGAATACTTACTATCCTTCCTCCACTTTTTTTTGCTTTAACTTGTAATTTGAAAATGAAAATTATATATCTAGTTTTAATTTCCTCGATTAATATGTGTGGGTTGCAGGTATGCACCTCCCTCCCGCCCGCTATATTATGCACATGCAAGATTACAAGGCAAAAGCACGGATAATATGCACATGCAGGAAGGCAAAGCAAAACCCAACACCAATACCGACACGTGTTTCGCCTCTCCACGAGGCATACTCAGGGGACGTGTTGACTCGCCGACCGTTGAGTTGCGACTGAGCAACTCAACGGTCGGCGAGTCAACACGTAAAAACTAGATATATAATTTTCATTTTCAAATTAAAAATGGATTTCCGCAAAGTAACGCCTGACTCAATCAATTTTTTTTTTTTTAACTTGTAAGTTTGATTTTTACAGCTTCAAGGGAATGTAGACCTGCGTATAGGTCTCTAACACAGGCGTCATCATGCTTAAAAGAAGGCCAATCATAAACTAATGTAAACTATTTGGTACAGAAATAAACTTTTTGTATTTTGTATAGGGTTTCAATTTCAACTCGATTCCTCGCATTTCCGATAAAAGGGCCTTGACAGACAGACGAACGGTCGGACAACAAAGTGATCCTATAAGGGTTCCGTTTCTTTCATTTCCCAAAAAAAAAAACTAAGGAAATAAAACTCAATTGCAACATTTATAAGGTCGAAAGTCATTGCAAGCGAAGTGAAGACGGCGTGGGACGCGATCTATTGATAAATATTTATACTATTGAATACTTAAATTATTTCGCCCTTTTTTAATAGGAAATCATCAAATGACTTCTCCCGTTTTGGGCGGAGTGTCAGACTCTTACTGACTAAAACCCACCCGTAATCCATCTTGTGCCCTTTACTTACGTTTCAGGGCCGCGGTGACTCTTTCAAACAAAATCCGTAACAAATTATTTCGCCCTTGAAATTCAAATTTTTTTATTTTTTCGCGCCAGTGCTTACCTACAGACAAATTTTTTGAATAAGAGTGTAGTAAATTAAATTTAAAACATTTTAAAAGAATAAAGGCACGCTGTCTAGTTTTGAGACGCGAATTTCGCAAGTACCTGATAAGTACCGTCGACTGCATGACGGGTTACTTAGGGCTATCCTGGCTATAATTCGAAGCTTCAATGGAACATGAGGCCATTGTATATTGGTTAAATTACCACTCTTGCGGCCTATTGTACCTATTTCTAGAAAAGCACATTTTCTCTAATTACTTATCTGCAAAAATGCAATATTGAAAGGATTTATCATTTACCTCTGTAACGTTTTGTAGTTCAAGTTTCGTAGTTACGAATGATTTACATACCAAGGCTGCATATTCGGAAAAGAGCTCAAAATACCAGATATCCCTACGTCAATCCAGTGTGAGAGGTGCCCGAGGGCCTGTTGCAACGAAATGCTAATGACAGCTGGAAATGAGTTCCCACTGACCGCCATTTTACGGAATGACTAGGAATTATTGAGCCGTGCCAGAACGTAAACGTACGTTTGTTAATATGCTCTGTTTTTGGTAATTTTGTTGATTTTTTGTTGATTGTGAAATACGTGATAAACATTATAAAATAAAAAGCTAGCCAGGAGCGAGTCGCATTCGCTCGTAAAGGGTGCCGAACGAATCTTATCTTTGTGGCATGTTAATTTCAAGCCACAGACTTCTTATAGATTTTCTTGTAATGTATAGGCAAAAAAATAGTAATTCTAACTTAAACAAAATTTTTAATTCAGTAGTTTCGGAGATAAATTCAGAGGAAATTGTCATTTTTCTCTAATTTCTTGAATAACTTCGAAACAATTAATTTAAAAATTATGTTAAAAATTTACTCAAAACTTTCAAAATATGCATTTGATATAAGTAGGTATATAAATATCACAAGGTACAGCCCCCCAAAAATGACCCCATTGTCAAAATTTCTTTATTTTCGTTACGCGTTTGGGCCACAAAAGATTGCGTACCATATTTCAACCGAATCGGTCTAGCTTTTGAGAAAATCAGCTGTGACAAACCGACAGATGTTTTCCATATAGCGGACTTGAATCCTAAATAATAATTTTGGTGAAACAATCACACTGACAAAAACGATTGCAGGTTGAGGAAAGGAAAAGCAACATTTAGTAAAATCATTAATCAACAGACATTTTGTCAGTTTGTCAAGCAACCGCTCACCCATAACATAATTATTTTTCTTTTACGCTTTTTGGCTCAGAATTTTTTGAATTTAGTAACATACAGAAAAAAATATATATAATAACTAGTATTTCGCTTGGGGGCGCGAGTTGCAAGCAACCCGCGGTGTCTTTTTAGAATTTTTTTACTAAAAATTATTATCTCTACAATGTCAGATTTCTGAGTTACGCAAAGGGGTTGAAAGAAGGGGGTTGAAAAGGGTTGAATTTTTTAATCGTCATTTTCTCATCCAGACAACCTCTTTACAACCCCGAAAACCATTTTTCTCTTCGACGTCAGGTTTCTGAGATACGCAAAGGGGTTGAAAGAAGGGGGTTGAAAAGGGTTGAATTTTTTATTCGCCATATACTCATCCAGATACTTTCTATACAACTCCGAAGACCGTTTTTCTCTAAAATGTTAAGTTTCTGAGATACGCAAAGGGGTTGAAAGTAGGGGGTTGAAAAGGGTTGAATTTTTTAGTGGCCATATACTCATTCAGACACCTTCTATACAACCCCGAAGACCATTTTTCTCTAGAATGTCAGGTTTCTGAGATACGCAAAGGGGTTGAAATTAGGGGGTTGAAAAGGGTTGAAAAGGGTTGAATTTTTTAGTGGCCATATACTCATCCAGATACCCTCTATACAACACCGAAAACCATTTTTCTCTAAAATGTCAGATTTCTGAGATACGCAAAGGGGTTGTAAAAAGGGGGTTGAAAAGGGGTAGTTTTTTTTTCGTTTTCTACTCTTCCAAACATCCTCTATACAACCCCGAAAACCATTTTTCTCTTCGACGTCAGGTTTCTGAGATAAGCAATGGGGTTGAAAGATGGGGGTGGAAAAGGGGTAGTTTCGGATTTTTCCCATACTCACCCCGACACCTTCTATACAACCCCATAAAAAGTTTTCCCCTCCTAGCACGGCAAGTGGGAGAACAATTATGTCAATCAGTCAATCAGTGGTTTTTTAATTGTATATAATATAACTAGTTTTTCGCTTGGGGGCGCGAGTTGCGAGCAACTCGCGGTGTCTTTTTAGTATTTTTTTACTAACAACAAAGGGGTTGAAAGTAGGGGGTTGAAAAGGGTTGAATTTTTATTGGCCATATACTCACCCAGATACCCTCTATACAACCCCGAAAACCATTTTTCTCTACAATGTCAGTTTTCTGAGATACGCAAAGGGGTTGTAAAAAGGGGTTGAAAAGGGGTATTTTTTTTTTCGTTTTATACTCATCCGAACACCCTCTATACAACCCCGAAAACAATTTTTCTCTTCGACGTCAGGTTTCCGAGATAAGCAATGGGGTTGAAAGAAGGGGGTTGAAAAGGGGTAGTTTCAGATTTTTCCCATACTCACCCCGACACCTTCTATACAACCCAATAAAAAGTTTTCCCCTCCTAGCACGGCAAGTGGGAGAACAATTATGTCAATCAGTCAATCAGTGGTTTTTTAATTATATATAATATAATAATAACTAGTATTTCGCTTGGGGGCGCGAGTTGCAAGCAACTCACGGTGTCTTCTAAGTATTTTTACTCACCCAGATACCCTCTATGCAACCCCGAAGACCATTTTTCTCTACTGTGTCAGGTTTCTGAGATACGCAAAGGGGTTGAAAGTAGGGGGTTGAAAAGGGTTGAATTTTTTATTGGCCATATACTCATCCAGATACCCTCTATATAACCCCGAAAACCATTTTTCTCTTCAATGTCAAGTTTCTGAGATACGCAAAGGGGTTGAAAGTAGGGGGTTGAAAAGGGTTGAATTTTTTATTGGCCATATACTCATCCAGATACCCTCTATACAACTCCGAAAACCATTTTGCTCTAAAATGTCAGATTTCTGAGATACGCAAAGGGGTTGTAAAAAGGGGGTTGAAAAGGGGTAATTCTTTTTTTCGTTTTATACTCATCCAAACACCCTCTATACAACCCCGAAAACCATTTTTCTCTTCGACGTCAGGTTTCTGAGATAAGCAATGGGGTTGAAAGAAGGGGGTTGAAAAGGGGTAGTTTCAGATTTTTCCCATACTCACCCCGACACCTTCTATACTACCCCATAAAAAGTTTTCCCCTCCTAGCACGGGAAGTGGGAGAACAATTATGTCAATCAGTGAGTGAGTGAGTGGTTATTTAATTATATATAATATAACTAGTATTTCGCTTGGGGGCGCGAGTTGCAAGCAACCCGCGGTGTCTTTTTAGTGTTTTTTGACTAACAACAAAGGGGTTGAAAAGGGTTGAATTTTTGATTGGCCATATACTCATCTAAATACCCTTTATACAACCCCGAAAACCATTTTTCTCTATAATGTCAGGTTTCTGAGTTACGCAAAGGGGTTGAAAGAAGGGGGTTGAAAAGGGTTGAATTTTTTTTGGCCATATTTTCATCCAGATGCCCTCTATACAACCCCGAAAACCATTTTTCTCTACAATGTCAGGTTTCTGAGATATGCCAAGGGGTTGAAACAAGGGGGTTGAAAAGGGTTGAATAGGGTTGATTTTTTTATTGGCCATATACTCATCCAGATACCCTCTATACAACCCCGAAAACCATTTTTCTCTAAAATGTCAGATTTCTGAGATACGCAAAGGGGTTGAAAGAAGGGGGTTGAAAAGGGTTGAATTTTTTAATCATCATTTTCTCATCCAAACACCCTCTATACAACCCTGAAAACCATTTTTCTCTACTATGTCAGATTTCTGAGATAAGCAATGGGGTTGAAAGAAGGGGGTTGAAAAGGGGTAGTTTCAGATTTTTCCCATACTCACCCCGACACCTTCTATACAACCCCATAAAAAGTTTTCCCCTCCTGGCACGGCAAGTGGGAGAACAATTATGTCAATCAGTGAGTGAGTGGTTATTTAATTATATATAATATAACTAGTATTTCGCTTGGGGGCGCGAGTTGCAAGCAACCCGCGGTGTCTTTTTAGTATTTTTTCTCATCCAAACATCCTCTATACAACCCCGAAGACCATTTTTCTCTACAATGTCAGGTTTCTGAGTTACGCAAAGGGGTTGAAAGAAGGGGGTTGAAAAGGGTTGAATTTTTTTTAGCCATATTTTCATCCAGATGCCCTCTATACAACCCCGAAAACCATTTTTCTCTACAATGTCAGGTTTCTGAGTTACGCAAAGGGGTTGAAAGAAGGGGGTTGAAAAGGGTTGAATTTTTTTTGGCCATATTTTCATCCAGACACCCTCTATACAACCCCGAAGACCATTTTTCTCTACAATGTCAAGTTTCTGAGATACGCAAAGGGGTTGAAAGTAGGGGGTTGAAAAGGGTTGAATAGGGTTGAATTTTTTATTGGCCATATACTCATCCAAACACCCTCTATACAACCCCGAAAACCATTTTTCTCTAAAATGTCACATTTCTGAGATACGCAAAGGGGTTGTAAAAAGGGGGTTGAAAAGGGGTAGTTTTTTTTTCGTTTTCTACTCATCCAAACACCCTACATACAACCCCGAAAACCATTTTTCTCTTCGACTTCAGGTTTCTGAGATAAGCAATGGGGTTGAAAGAAGGGGGTTGAAAAGGGGTAGTTTCAGATTTTTCCCATACTCACCCCGACACCTTCTATACAACCCCATAAAAAGTTTTCCCCTCCTGGCACGGCAAGTGGGAGAACAATTATGTCAATCAGTGAGTGAGTGGTTATTTAATTATATATAATATAATATATATAGAATGCACTTACCTAGAAATAACTAATTCGCCATTGACATATACATATACCTAAAATATACACCCCTAGTTTTTAATTAGTACAAATACTTTAAGGGCTTATTAGAACCCCACCGAATGTGTCTCCACGTTGTCGTCGTGGTGGGGCTTGAGCGTCCCAATGATCTTGCGAGCTTTCCCGGTAGAGCCACTCATGCCGGAAGGTCGCAAGTGAGGGACCAGACCAAGAGAGACACACCCGCTCGCTGCTCTTTGGTACGCGTCTGATCATCAGACGTGACTGTGAGAGCAGCGAGCGGGTGGAGAGGTGAGGTGAGGAGAGAGGGCCCTGAGAAGGGGCGAAGCAAACAGGGACCGCACCCTTCAAAGGAACAGAAATGAAAAAAGGCCTTTGTAAAATGAGTCCCCAGGTGGGTCCCGACTGCTCAGCGGTCGGGGAATCCCACCCCGCTTCGGCGGGCTGCCCTCCGTACTCTGGGGTGGGCACCAAACGCCTTCCGTTTGCCAGTGGCAACACGAGCCGAGGAGGCTCCCAATCGTCGTCATCCGAGTCCGCTTCCTTTAAGGAGCTGATGGCGTACGATTGCGTAGTGGAGGGTTCGCCTGAGCGCCGGGGTGGTGCGGAGTCGGATTCCGGCTCCGCGCCAGACCTAGTAACGGTCAGCTCGGCGGGCTCTGAAGACGGAGGAAGGGGGGTCGCTGTGGAGGGCGTCAAGCTCGTCCGCAAGCGGCCCAGACGGGAGGACGACAAGGAGTCGTCCTCCGAGGGCGAGTTCGCCTCCGCCCGCAAGATCCCCACCGCTAGGCGGGGCAGGGGCTGTGAGGCAGGGAGGGGGCTGGCTCCCTCTACCCGGGAGGAGCGTCGGGCCGGGAGGTTGGTGGAGGAGGGGCGTCGCCCTGGAGGGAGCGGTCGCAGGGCTCCCTCTACTCTTCCGCCTACTCTCGACTCTGACGACTCGGAGTCCCCGGGAGAGGAACCTCCCGCTGCCGAGGAGCAGAGGGCCCGTTTTGAGGAGGTAGTGGAGGCCGCGATCCGCGCTGTGGCCTTCAAGAGGAAGCAATCCTCGAAGCGGGAGGCCATACGCGCGGCCAAAGCCTCCATCCTGGCGGCAGCGGCGGCCAACGGGCCTGCCTCAAAGGAGGCGTCAGAGTTGAGGGCGGAGGTCGCCCGCCTCGCGGTCGTTACGGAGCGACTCGTTCGGGAGAATGAGTCGCTCCGGAGAGACCTGGCGGGGATGGCTAGGGCGGCCTCTGTGGAGCCGCGAGGGGGACTGAGTCCGGCAGCGCCGGAGGGGGGCCAAGTGCTGAGCCAGGTACGGGACCTGGTGCGGCAGGAGCTGGCTCCCTTCCGGAGGCAGGTCTCAGTGTTGGAGGGCATTGTCCGGCGTCCCCTGTTAGCGGCGACACGGGGGCCCCCGGGCCAGCAGAAGGCGGCCTCGTATGCAGCCGCGGTGGCTGCCAGCCCGGGAACGTCCGGCCAGGCGGCGAAGGCCAAGGTGGGAGCCGCGCCAGCGCCTGTGACGCCGGCGCCTGCGACGCCGGCGACGACCAAGTCGGCCCCGGCGAAGAGGGGAAGGAGGAAGGCTGGAGGGGGGGCGGCTAAGGCTGCTGCGCCAGTGGCGCCGCAGCCGCCCCCACCCCCACCCTCGGACCCTCCTGCGGCCGAGGCCGAGAGGCAAGTTGCTGGCCAGAAGCCGGGCCGGCTCGTGCGAGGCCACGCCGCACTGCAGTGCATGTTCGGCTGCTGGCAAGCCGGCCGAGCACTGGGCTGGGGGAAGGGCCTGCGCGCCATCCGCCCCGACCAAGGGCAAGAGGTCCGCCGCCGCCGCCGCCTCTGCCGCCGCCGCGGCTTCCGTCGCCGCTTCTGCCGCTTCTGCTGTGGGTGCTGCGACTCCCGGTACTCGGGAGGGTGCTGAGATGGAGTGCCAGTAATGGTCCCATTTCGGCCTCCTCCAGAGACAAGTCGGCCGCTGTGCTATCGCGCAGTGGCTGATGCCTGGGGACGGTGAGCGTGGGTGGCTCGCCGTCCGATACCAGGCTGAGTCGACGACGCGTTGTGTTCCACGCGCGCCGCAAGGAGCCGTCAGCACCGAGGACGGGACCCCATAGGGTCGGTGCCTGCTAGGGTTGCGGAATTTGTTCGAAAGAGTTACCGCGGCCCTGGAACGTATAGGGCACAAGAAGGATCACGGGTGGGTTTTAGTCAGTAAAAGTCTGACACTCCCTACCGCTCCACCCAGGGCGGGAGGGGTCATTTGATGATTTCCCATCCAGAAAAAAAAAAAAAAAAAAAAAGGGCTTATTAGAAAAGGTGTCGTTATTATTTAAGAAAAGTCTCAAAAATTATGTTCATAAACAGCAAAGTTATTAGCGTTTTTTATATCCTAAAATGCCACTCAACTTTTAAAAATATTGTACAGGCTATTGATTTATGAATGAATAAATGACGATTAAAATGGAAAAACACTGTGCGTAGTGTTTTCTAGTAGCAATTGTTATGAATGTTGATTCTATTATGAATTTACCAATTATTAAAAAAATCCGTGGACAATTTTAGGTTTTTATTTTTTTACTTTTGACTACACAAATATGATCAGTAACGGGTACTAGCAGAGCCCTGTTATTTTTTGTACTAATTAAAAACTAGGGTTGTATATAGCTAACAGGAACACAGACTTCGATAGCAAATCGAACTTTCACTCAGCGGTCCGTATTCCCAAAATGTGCAGTTAATCATTCGAATTTGAAAATACCTCTACCAACCCATCCTTTGGTCATCAGTTCCATTTGGCACGTGCTGTTTCCGACTACTTCAGAGCCTAGTATCAGGCAACATTTGACGCGCGACATGATAAACAACAGCTTGCTCATCATGTTGACCGGCAGTGACGAATTTTTTTGTTGTAACATTGTCAATGTTGCACGCCTGTTTGCAACGTCGCGCGTCGTTGCGATTGTTGCTGAACATGTTGTGCGTCACAAAACATGTTTTGCTTCAAATGTTGCCTAGTGGATTCCAGGCTTTACCTACAGTTTTCATTTATTGACCTGTCAAAAACAGAACAGCAATCCTTTTTGAAGAGTTCGCTTAGTCTGAATGTAGCCAGTACCAGGTTTTTTTCTTCTTATTTTCTGTTCACCGGTGTGTTTGATCAATATTTTTGTGAGTGGATACGGAAGATGTTAGTTATAGATTGGATTTGGAATCTGTTTGTGTCAGTGCTACACGAGGCGCGATTGAAAATTCCAAATTCCAAAAAATAATATTTGGTTGTCCTAAAAACACTGACTCGATTCCAAAAAATCGCTTTATAATGTTAACACCCTTTTGTTTATTTGTAAATGTCTCTCCATATTCATGTACTCCTGGTACATTACAAATGTTTGGCTTAAATCGACGTTATTTTTATTCTAAGTCTGGCTGGTGCAAGCAACTTTTTTGAAAAAATAGTTCATTAGTCATCTGTTATTAAGATCGCATGAAACACCTAACAATAATTGAAATCTATAATTATATTAAAACAAAGTCGGGTTTGTTACAACACTTATAACTCGAGATCTGCTGGACCAATTTTCTTGGTTTTTGTTTCGGTGGATTTGTCTCTGCCCCGAATAGCAGAATACATCTTAAAAACAATGAAAATTCGACGAATAAATAATTATGAAAGATGAATCATTTTCCCTAAATGTTCCTTTATTTCGTACCTGTCAAACATTTGTGTAGATCGCATGAAACACCTAACACAAAATAAAACGACATCTATTTTTTAGTGTACTATAAATCAGTGAAATTAACAGGGGCTTGAAGGTCCCCGCGACGTGAACAGATGGGGTGCCAGGCCTCAGACACCGCCTCGGTTATCAATCACCAGACCAAATTACGAGAGATGTAGTGGTATATGAAATTGGACTGAACACTATTGTATTTTTGTGGTTTTGTATTCAATTAGATTGTTATTGTGTTGTGTTTGCTCGATTTTGGAGGCAGACTTGGAAATATTGTTCGTTATATTGTGCTGGTGATAGATTAGAAAGTATCATGTACCTACAAATTGTTTTATTCACGAAAAGTGTTGAATTATGAGATAGTATTATTACTAGAACGAGCCAAGAAATTCCGAGGCTCGTATTTAAAATACGTTCAAATTAAACTTGTCACTATTTATGGAAATAAGATGTATTTTAGGACGTTTCTTAATTAGAGATGTGCTTGGAAGCCAGACACTAAAAATCCAGTAATACAAAAAAGCGGAAGATATAATAATATGCGGATGATTCAAGCGAGGAATATTTGCGAGGAATGGAAAAATGTGTAGATAGGCGCAATGCTAACAAAACTCCACTACACTGCCTTGGACCATTGATTTACACACGTTTTCAGCTATGCATTCTCGCACCGGGTAAGCTCTTTGTGTCGCTCGTTTAGTTTAGACAGACAATCACACAGTTTCATAGAGTTTTGACACATTCTTACACCATCATCACCATTGAGAGCAGTGGTGGCCGAGTGGTAACGGCCCCGATTTACGAATTGTAGGTCTCGGGTTCAAACCCAGCCAGACGGCATTGCCTTGTTTAATTTATTTCATCACCACTGCTCTCAAAACGATGAAGGAAAACATCGTGAGGAAACCGGCATGTCCTAGAACATAAATTCGAAGACACGTGATCCACCACGCGGGCCCAGCGCGGGTTGATATTCATCAACCCGCACTGGGCCCGCGTGGTGGATTACGGCCCGTTCCTTCTCCTAGAGAGGAGGCTTGTGTCCCAGCAGTGGCAAAGGCTGATTATGCTTATGCTTGCACCATCTAGCTGCCTGGAACATAAAAATCTCTGGAATGAAAACTTTCGTAAAAAACGAATGACACAAGAGAGAGGAATCTGGTGCATTGAACAAAATTGCCAATGATGATGAACAATGCCAACTCTAAATCATAAACAAGTTAAATCCACTGCATTGGTTTGCAATCAAACAATAGGTACTATAGCCAGAATTGACAATCAACAACATCATCAATGACTTGGGCAAACAATCTTCTGTTGGCTCACACAATATTGACGTTACGCTCAATGAGTCGTAAGTCGTAACACGGCAACTAACTACGCCCGGTCGACGTGCGCATTGCTATGACCGCTGTATCAGGCAGTCGTCTTTATGGCCATTCGGGGATGGATCATGTTGGTTGGAAGTGTTTAGTATGATGTGAGATTGACTGTATTAAGATCGAGTGCGGAAATTATAACCAAAGATAAATAGAAAGTTAAGTTAAAATAATAAACGAAAAATAATAAATAAAAAAAGTAGCATAAGCATAATACTCATAATCAGCCATTTAACGTTCCCACTGCTGGGACACAGGCCTCCTCTCTAGGAGACGGAATGGGCCGTAATCCACCACGCGGGTCCAGTGCGGGTTGGTGAATGTCACATGTCTTCGAATTTTTGGTTCTACCAGCACTGGTGATGAAATGAATTACACAAATAAATGCGCCTGGCTGGGTTTGAACCCACGACATACAATTCGTAAGTCGGAGCCGTTACCACTCGGTCACCACTGCTCCTATGAAAAAAAGTACTTAAATATTATAATGTTGTAACTGTAAGCCAATGCTTCCATTGGCTTGTTTTGCCAGGGGTTCCACCATGCCCTCACAGACCCCGAACCTAGCTGCTAAATGTAATTAGATACCTATTAAGTAATTCTGATGATTATTAATTACCCTTTGTATACTAACAGAGTGGCATATTTGCACTAGCGAAAAAGCTCTTTAAATAAAGATTTGAAAAAAAGTCGTCCTCACTTTTCAGCAAAGAGTAGATTATTGTATTTTTTGTTTTACCTATGATAAGAATGATGAGATTATTGTGTATTTATAACTTAAAGTTTTGCCACTTATAGATATTATCTTATTGCATCCCGAAAAGCAGAGGCGGCGTAGACTAGAGGTGGCGTGGGCGGTGTGGGCCACCGCCCACGGCCTCACGAAGAAAAGGGCCTCGCGCCTCACAGCCGAAAATAAATTTTGAAAAGTACAAAAAATCGAAAATTTTTCAGTAAAACCGAAAGTAGGTCTGTTTCTTTAATTTTTTTTTTCATTAATGTTCCAAAGAAGTATAAGTAAAAATTTAGGGTTGTTTCTTGTACGTGTACAAAACACTGCTTTTTTTAAGTGTTTTTTATTTTTATTTTATATCCACTTCTTACACCATCAGAGGGCCTCGTGACATGTACCTTGCCTACATGAAGTTTAGGTCTTGAGCCGCCACTGCCGAAAGGTATAGTCACAGTATTACAATGTATAGTTATTAGAAGTTAAATACAAGATAATAAGGGTTCAAAATCATGTTAAAATCACACACAACATCTAAATTGAGTGGACCGAGATGTTTCCGCAGATTGAGACTGATGCCCAGTTTCTGAATGTATAGACTTTGGAGTAAAAAACGTGTCAAACCCTATTTTAATATCGTAGATTAACTAATTTTCAGGCTGAAGGAGGTTAAAAAATTCACAACTAATCTATGAATATATTACTAATATAGTAATATAGCTGAGGAGTTTGTTTGCTTGAACGCGCTAATCTCAGGAACTACTGGTCTGATTTGAAAAATTTAGTCAGTGTGTCATAGGAATGGATCACCAATGAAGAATGTTTCAAAATCGGGAAGTTAGTAACTATACCACGCGAACGAAGTCGCGGGCAGAAGCTTAAAATTAATACAAAAACAATTACGGGAGATTTACGAAAGAGAAAAAATATTAATAAGAAAAACGAATCAATGTTAAAAAAAATCTAGCTACTAGGAACCTATAAACTGGTAGGTACCTACAGTTTTTTTATATGCGACCGGATAACAAGTCAATTTGGTCTACTCGTAGCACGGTTTCCCGTTTGCATAATAGGTACGTCGAGTGAATTCAATTTTCCTAGAACGCGGCAATCTGTAGCAAAAGGCTCGGATTTGATGCCAACAATACAACACTCAGGCTTAAATATAAACTTTCCTAGGAGTTAATACCGAGTTTTAGTTGTTATTTAACTATTCATTTTTGGGTGAATGATTGCTCTTTTTAACGCTTTTTATGTATAAGTAACGCCGGTGCTGACTACAGAAAAATGCAACTTAAAATGTTGTCTTTTCCTAGAAATCCTTAATGACAACAAACTGCATACTGTTTTTCGTTAGCAAGAATGCTCAGCACTACGATGAGTCTAGATGATTATAGATGTTCTCTTATGACGGTTTTATATCATTATTTACATATTTTTTTAAATTCAGTATTTCAATAAATGTAGGTAGGTCAGTAACTTCTTTTTTTTCTGGATGGGAATCATCAAATGACTTCTCCCTAGATGGAGCGATGGACAGCTCGTAACAAGCTCATTTCAAGTAACTTTCAACATGTTAAAGACATATCACTACAGTTTATAATATTCCTCTGTATTGGTATCTCTTAAATTGTTCTTGACAGCAAAACAAACAGAGATCATAACCCTAACATAATTGAATACACTCCTTTTGTACTAGGGTAGCAAAAACTAAAGACAATCCTTTCCAATCGTCCATGGTCGTGTAATCATCTCAAAACAAAATGGCCGCTCATAATAAACATGTTCCCGTCATTCTCTTGTATGAGTATCGGACACGAATGTTTGCACAAATACCTCGTGGCGACAATATTATTGTGACCAATATGAACAATATATCATAACGAAGTTTAACTTCGGTCGCTGCGGTTTACTTCACTTAGTGCCCGTCATTTAAACGCTTCGTGACGAATTCAAACTGTGACCAATTTTCGTTTTATGTGTTTAGTTGTAATTACTAAGTGGAATAGACGTGTGTTTTCGTTTGAGTGTGAACAGAGAGTTTACGATGCATTTATGAAACGGACTTATTTTATTTGAAGAGTTTATTTCAACTGGAAACGAATGAAAACTGAGTCTGAGTTCGTAAAGTTTTTTTTTGTTGTATGAAATTTACTTTTCAGAGTAACTTTTCAAACGGTCTAATGTCGTTGGTGGCATTGCCATATAGACTATAATTTGGAAATATCATAGGTATTGAAGTAGGTATCATTCGATCCGTATTAATAATAAATTTTCACCTACCCTCCGAACGTTGTAACGAGTGGACGCTTCGGTGTTCTCTTAATCATTTGAAATCTATAAAATAGTCAAAAGTGAAGTATAATGAAAACAAGTGACATTATTCCGTGAACAATAGCAAAAGTAATAAACAGCGTAAAAATCAAAACTGTGTGTGACCTTATACTGAAGTTATAAACAAAAACATTTTAGTGATCGTTATTTTTCTTTGTGTCACAGTGTCGTATTGGTTGACCTCTTTGTAACCTCTGATACTAACCACAAATCCGTACCAAAGTATCGCCTAATTTCAAGTGTTTAGAAACTAACACGGTAGCGTAGTGGTTAACATCGCTGACCCAATTGTACGGTGAGCGAGAAGTCGATGGTTCGAGCCGCAACCTCGGAAGAATAGTTTTTGAGATATAAAAAGTTGTTTTAAACTGTTTCCTGATATAGTACGACCCAAAAGTTGATAATAGTAGCAGTAATCAGTGAGGAGCTACAAACATACCTCCTATAAATAATACAATAATGTCCCGTTCACCCGGCGTCATGTATCACTCAGACACCGACCTTACGATTGTTCCTGCTCGCGATACTAACGTGAATATTCTGCAGCGTAAAAGGAAACAACCTGAGTGTGCAATAAAAGACGCGCTTAATACGTTTTCTCAGGAAATTAACAAGAAGTTGGATGACTGGCGTCGGGATCTAGACGGTGCCATGTCAAAAATATCAGAAAATATTTTCACAATTAAATCTGATCTTGCAACTGTAACCGAAGTCACATCAGATATAAAAAAAGACCTACAATCTTTACGATCTGACCACTCAAACTTGAAGATGCGTGTATCTACCTTAGATGACAAGCATCAGCATATATTGCTGGACATAACAGAACTTAAGAAGTCGATTGAATATGCTTGCGACCAGCAAAATGATCTCAAAAAATATATTGATTCCTTGAACGCGCAAACGCCTGACCATCTGAGCGAAATTATACAGGGATTCGAATTAAAACTTGATTCATTGGAGCAACAGGCGAGGCAATGTAATATTGAGATCTGCAATTTACCTGAAAAGCGCACTGAGAATCTAGTAACGATCCTGCAGACCATCGCTACACAAATAAACTTTTCGTTGCCTCAGAAAGATGTTATTGCCATTCACCGTGTTCCTCACGCACACAATGAGAACAATAAACCGAAGAATATCATAGTCAAGTTTAACTCACGCATACTACGAGATAATTTCCTGAGCAAATTTCGCCTGGCAAAAGGCGTGCGTACCGATCACTTAGGGCTTGCGGGAAATTCACAACCTATTTACATACATGAGCACCTGACCTTAAAAAAAAAACATTTATTTCGTGAGTGCAAGGAAGCAGCTAAAAAAAACACCTATAAATACGTGTGGGTCAAAAATGCCACCATCCTCGTTCGAGAGACTGACTCTTCGGCTGCCCTGGCTATACGATCGACGCACGATATTCAGAAAATTAAACCTGCTGCCAACTCTGCCCCTGTTAAAAATCAATAGCAATGGTATTTATGTGAGATTTGCTAACAATAATCTTATATTAGCGATTTTAAGTCTTTGTATGTTAGTCGTCAGTATTAGTTTTAGGCTACCTTTTTGTTTTTCTTTTGTGAACTGCATTTTACTTGTCAATATTAATTTTGCGCTACTTTTTTGTTTTGTTATGTGCATGATAATTGTTAGTATAAGTTTTAAGCAACTTTATAGTTTTATAGATTACTTTAACCTACATGTAAGTTATTCTTGCTCTGTTATTATTTTAAACCACAAATCCAGAAGTATGTTTTTCTGTAATTGTTATTATTTTTGTTTGTATTTAAGCACGGTTATGTCGTTAAATATCACTCAGGTCAACCTGGACTCCATGTACGTTTCACTTGTAATGTTTAGTTATTTCTTATTGCCACTATACATAGTATCAGTACATACTAATTTATTTTCGGATTCACAAAATGTCAGATAGTCTCTCATTATATTATCAGAACTGTAGGGGTTTGCGTACTAAACTGAACACCCTACATATGAATATCTTATCCAATTGTTATGATGTGATCATTTTAACGGAGACCTGGCTCACTCCTCACATAATGGACGGTGAATTTATAGATGAGCGATACGTTGTTTACAGATGCGATCGCAATCGTATTATCACAAACAAAAAAGATGGAGGGGGAGTGCTTATAGCCGTACTGAAAAACTTGAATGCCGTCCATTTGCAGGCTGAGTTGCCAATTAATCCGTCTATAGAGCATGTCGTTATCCTAATTCCTGGCCTTGGTCTGGAAAAATATTACATAAGTGCGGCATACATTCCACCGAAAACCCCTGAAGACGTTTATCTGGCTCACTTTGAAACATTGCAAAATAGCCTGGGTTCGGTAAATCCAACTACTTTCCTCATATTTGGTGACTACAATTTGCCTGACATAGAATGGCTCCATTCGGTGGACAATCCTTCTGGATCCCTTAACTGTTGTGGCAACTCATCGTTTTGTAGACAAATGGATAACTTTATATCCTTAATAAACGGTTATCAATATAATCACGTAAAAAATTGTAAGGGCCGTATTTTGGATGTATTGATTAGTAACGCGAGCTGTAATGTCCATGCGCCTTCTTCTTGTTTGATACCTCCTGACAATTATCATCCCCCCTTCTATTCCTTCATTAGTTATAAAGCCAGACTTAAAATGTTACCACGTGCACAATCTATAAAATATAACTTCTACAAAGCCAACTTTGATCTAATTAACGAAGATTTAGCTGCTATAGATTGGGTTGAAATCCTTAGGGGTTTGACTGCCGAGGACTCTTTAAATATTTTCTATGATTATATTTTCAAAACAATAAAAAAATATGTTCCTAGGTCAGCCCCACGCTCTCCTAAATTCCCCATTTGGTTCTCAAAGTCATTAATACGAATATTTAACAACAAAAATAAAGCATGGATCAAATGGAAGACATATAAAAACGTGTCTGACTATGAACAATTTTCTTTCTTAAGGCGCAGATTCTGTGTGGAATGTAAAGCAAGTTTTAATAAATACATTAATTCTGTGGAAGATAATATACATAAAAATATCAAATATTTATGGAGTTATATCTCGAATCGTAAATCCAACACGGGTATCCCTTGCTCAATGACATATGAAAACCAGAGCGCCAATAACCCAAGAGAAGTTTGCGATTTATTCTCAAAGTTTTTTCAGTCTGTATATGAACCATCCACATTTGTGAGGGATGCCTGGTCTCCTCCCGAGGCATACTTAGAGGGTGCTGCTATAATTAATAACATTAATCTAACCATTAATAAAATCATAACAGCATTAAAATCTCTGGATACAACCAAAGGTCCCGGTCCGGATGGTGTTCCAGCATATTATCTTAAACATACCGCCAGTACAATATGTACGCCCCTATATATTATTTACAATAAATGTATCACGGAGGGTACTTTTCCAGACATCTGGAAAAAGGCTAACATTACGCCGGTGCATAAGTCTGGTTCTAGACATGAAGTGGAAAACTATCGTCCAATTTCTATCTTGTCTGCCTTGTCGAAGCTTTTCGAGAGACTTGTCCATGATGAGATCAATCCTATCCTGCATAACATAATAATTAAACAGCAGCATGGATTTGTCAAAAAACGATCTACAGCCACAAATTTGTTAGTTTTTACGGATTATTTGTTTAATGAAATGGATCAACGGTCACAAGTAGATGCTGTGTATACAGACTTTCGAAAAGCCTTCGACAAGGTAGATCACGAACTACTTCTTGCAAAGATTGCATACAACGGCATACGAGGTGATTTACTGAGATGGTTCGCATCATATGTTACAAATAGAACTCAGAAGGTGGTGATACAGGGTCATGAGTCTGAATCCATTAATGTAACTTCTGGTGTGCCTCAAGGCTCAATTCTTGGTCCCCTACTCTTCGTCTTGTTCATAAATGACATTAACAGTTGTTTTAAGCACTCAAAATTTCTACTTTATGCTGATGATCTTAAAGTTTTTAGGGAAATAAATTGTGCTAATGATTGCATTCTATTTCAAGACGATCTTAATAGACTATCAACTTACTGCAATAATAATAAGCTGCAACTAAGCATACCTAAATGCCTATATATAACATTTACAAAAAACAAAAATGTTTTCTCTCATACCTACTACTTAAACAACTCCGCTTTAAGAAAAGAATCTTCAATTCGAGACCTCGGAGTACTATTGGACAGTAAGCTTCATTTGGATCAGCATATTGATAAAATTATTAGCAACGCATTCCGAATGTACGGATTCATAATGAGATCGACCGTTGACTTTAAACGCACACACACATACACACTCTTATATAAATCCTTAGTAAGGTCACAGTTGGAATATGCGGTTATGATATGGAACCCTTTATATAGGAAATATGTAAATAACCTAGAGAAGGTACAGTACAAGTTTTTGAAAGCTACACACTACCGATGCTATCGTAGAACCTTAACTTATAAAGAATTACTCACTCATTACAAGTTTTCAAAATTGGAGTCCAGGCGCACTTTTCTCGAAACTATGTTTCTTTATGACCTTTGCGCTAATAGATATGATTGTTCGGATTTAACAAACAGCTTGTCTTATGTTGTGCCTAGAACTGTAGTGAGACGAAAGGTGCGCGCTCGTCCCCTGTTTGCAGTATCTTCTTGTCGCACAAACGCTGGTGTCCGCGCACCTCTTCGTCGCTTGGCTCAAAATTATAACATACACTTCTCAGATGTAGACATATTCTCTCTATCTGCTGGTAAATTTCGAAATACTCTGAACAACAAAATGAAAGACTTGTATAATTAATAATTAGGAAACTGAAATTGTGTCTCACTTGTAGACGTTCCCTAAATTGTATAACATACATAAACTGTGGATAACGTAGTGAGTTACACACTTATTATATGTACCTAAATGTCTACTGTTATATTTATTCCTAGTGTGTAATTGTTTGTTTTCCCAAATTATTAAATAAAATAAAATAAAATAAAATTAAGTTTTTTTTTTTTTTTCTTCTATACTAATATTTTAAAGAGGTAACGTTTGTGAGTTTGTGACGTTGTAATATATAAAATCATCACATCAATACAACTTCAATATTAAGAAAGAAAGAAATTTTCCATGAAAAACAACCTCCTAAAAAAGCCACTTTTTAACATGTTATTTTTCTTGGAAAGTCTATCTTGTAGCAAAGACCATGACCAAATAAAATCTTCCCAAATTAAATATTTAATATAGCTGCTTAATGAATGTACAGTGAAAGCATGTTTATCACAATAATTAGCTAATTACGAACGATTGTGTCGAGGACTTAATTAGGTAAGGTCCCCAAATCGTTAATTAAAATGTTCATAAACGAAATAATAACGCGACTGGGTGTAAGAGATATGTTTGTATGTGTTTACTAAATTAATTGAAGATAGCTTTTTCAGTAAGTACATATGTTGTTTAAATATTTTTGTATGTTCTTGTTATAATAATATTGATGTACTCATCTCTCATACTTGTTCGGGACCTCTTTCAGAAGATCAATGTGTTCTTATAGCTATTATAATATTCATATATTTTTTATTATTTTATACACTAGGACTCCATTTTTTTTTCAAGAATCTACCTTACTGTTCTTTATATACTTTTGCCGTAGCTGGACCTCTCGCTACCGGCCCTGGTTCAATACATGGTCCGGAGCGAGGAGGCATGGGAAGTCACCTCCTTCTGCGAAGCAATAATGCTAGCGAAGGAGGAGGCAGACCGCGTGCGGGAGAGTGAAAACTTAAAACTTAACGCTCCAGCTGCCGCAACAGAAGAAGACGCCCCGGACGTCGGGACACACAGGGCGATTCCTAGCCACCGTAGGCGCGGGCCTGCGGATGGCAAGCTATGGGTGGGCTCGCCTTCCGATAGGCGCCTCGTGTTCCACGCGCGCCTCAAAGAGCTGTCAGCAAAGAAGACAGGACCCCATAGGGCCAATGCCTGCTAGGGTTGCGGAATTTGTTCGAAAGTGTCACCGGCCCTGTGTAAGTGGCCCTGGAACGTAAAGGGCACCAGAAGGATCACGAGTGGGTTTTAGTCAGTAAGAGTTTAACACTCCCTTCCGCTCCGCCCAGAATTCATTAGATGATTTCCCATCAAGAAAAAAAAAGAACTCCAGGGTAACTTACTGGAATCGAGAACAAGGTCCACCTTGTTAGCGATTTGTGTTTTCGGTTTTTTTTATGAAAGAGTTTTTGTCAAGCATTCATTCACTAGTTACTCATTTTCAAGCATTTCTTGTCATCCAAGCTCAAATTGCGATACTTGTATAACTTTGGACATGGTGATATTATTTGGTATATATTATAGAGCAAATCTCACAATGTAGCCGGAACTCCTCAATAAAGAAGACAGCATCATCGTGTTGGAGCACATTAGATATGGATTGAAAAAAAAAATCTGACTAAGGCCTTTTTAATTCAAGATTATACCGATACTTATTCTTTAACTGACACATTTTCATTAGGTTCTGTTGAGAACTCGTACTCCATAAACGCACAGGAGACTAATAGCGACATCTTGAGACGAAGAACGACACCATACACTACGTCGATCGTGATTGGTTTATCTACAAAATTGTTCCCTCACCCCTCTCCTTGAATTTTGTAATATTGAAGATGGCGAATACATTTTTCGTTCGTTAAACCTAACGTTTTTCTTATAATAATCCTCAACACACTAAAACATAAAAACCCTGAGTTTTCAAACCTCACCGCTGCCATTACAGGTTCCAAAAGGAGCAAACCAGCGCAATATATACAGGGCGTGTGCGGTGTCAGCGGCCGGAGATCAAGACACCGCCCACCAGGAAATGAAGCCGACTTAGAGCCACCTCGTTATTATACCCTGGTACCTACACAATGTTGCTGTAAAAGATATAAGGAAAATATTACGATTTCCCGCACTGATTTGAGGAATCTTGGCGGTCTTAAAAATATATATTTTCTGGGATTAACAATTCTTCAAGATGAATGAAGAATAGAGATCTCCCACAGCGCCCAATTCGGCGCTATCTACTTGAAATATTCTTTAATATAGTAATAACGTTGCCACAATTATAAAGAGTTTTTCAGGGCATTGGACGATACTGAATCCAACAATAGTATCTATAAACTCAGAACAACCAATCAGCGTGTAGCAGCTTTGCTATTTCGAAGACAAAGCTGAAATTCTTATGTGCTAATTCCGCCGATGTTGTGAAATAAAATCAATCCTGTAATTTCTCACAAACAACATTTTACGTCATTAATTTATCAGATTACAAAACAAATAAAAGCGAAGTTTTGTGAAGCTCCGCGATGCCTTGAAACGTACCTCGGGAAGCGACCATATTGAAACTAACTTATCTTGATCTCCCAGGATCTGTCTACGCCCCGTAACTTCGTCCTATCTTTTTGTCAATAAGACGGGAGGGGAAGGTCTTATTACGGTTGTCTTTAATCATATATTATTCAATATCATTTCCTCCATTATGTGCCTTTTCCTATATTTTCTGCTGTTAACGTGTATAAGTGGACGGTTTAAGGTGCGTTCACAGCTGTTAGTCGTTTTGGACAATGATCATTATCATTGTTTTATTAGGGTACTTTGCGGTCATCACGAATCATTTAGGTTGTTGAATTATTAATGAAATAATGGGCTACTACTTAGAAAAACTTGGTAACAGCTGATGCAATCCCGTTATTTAAGCCTTAATGGAAGTTCCAAGCTGTTCAAACAACCCAAAAAGAGGTCGAAATGTCAAATACAAAAAAAACTCTCATAATAGTTATGTAAACTTCTTTTATCGCCTAGTTAACATTCGCTTAGTTTTTCGTGAACACGTACCCTATCTTCACATAAAACTTGATGTTTAGAAAAGTACGAGTGAAGAGATAAAAAAGTTTTTCGCCAGGTTTACGACGAACATCAAACTATATGTACCAGGGTGTTATGAAGCAGAAGGAACTATTAAGATATCAGTAGAAAGGTGCTCGGTGACGCAGATGTAAAATGCTGTTTGACAGAGGGGTTCAAAATAATGTTCATTTGATAGGCCATTAAACCGTCTCTACTTTGTGTTACTTCCATGAAACGTTTGTATAATACAAGAGCTCATTACTAACCGCGCATTATTTCAATAGCGCGTCGTGTTGCCGACAGCCGGAAATAAAACCGTGCCGCGCGGTGTCGTCGCGTTCGACACTACTAACCGAAGTCATCAGAAGCAAATTAAACTGGGAACTGCACGGATGTTATGGTATCCTGGAACCTACTCATCGATCTTGTTCGTGTTTTCATTTTAAAATTACCGACTGCGAATGGAGATGAAAGAGTACACAACAATTACACTCACCCATCCTGATTTAATATTCTTTTTTAACCAAAGAATAGACGAAGTCTATTTCTTGAATTTAATTTAGCTTCACTGTCTCAAGATTAAACAAAGGTCAAAGCAAGTTCCTGGTAAAAACTGCGTTCATGAACTTTTTAAAGATGCTACGAATTGATTCTATACAGAGTGATCCAGAAGGACGGTGTCAAGTTTAAGGTTAAGGAACTAATATACACTAAAGATCCGGCGAAATCTCTCACTCAAACAGTTTCGCATTAGTTTGTGGCATTTACTTTAGTTTAATCACAGATTAGCTGTCACTGCATCAGTTGTTTGAAAAGTCATTTCTTCGGAGCCTTTTAGTCGTATTTAGGGTTGTATTTTTAAGTCACATTTTTTATGTTTTCAAATTTATTTCTTAATGTATATTTATCAACTGCCCAACATTAACCCTGAAATTTGACCACGCAGATTTGGAACACTCTGTATAAAGATGTAATTTTCCGCCTTAAATAAATCACGGTCTGATTGTTATCTGGGTTAATCTTAAACGCGAACTTATCTCATGACATTATTTACCAACATTATTTTGTTGAATTCAAATGAACAATACTCTGCTTATCTATAGAATATTCGAAAAATTGCCCCAAAAAAATAAAACATTTTACTCTTTTCTTTACCTTGAAGTACCAGGCGCACATGAGCAAAAGATAGTTTCATACAACTATCCGTCACCTCAAACATAAAGGCTCACATCTTTACCATACATTTGGCTACAATGGCGTCGTGGAGTGTTCCGCTCACGTACCAGCTATACAACTGCTATACAGTTGGAAACGCTGGAACGTTTAAACAACTACGTTTACAGCCGGCAAGAGACCGTTCTGTTTGTAAACTAGACTTGTGGTTTAGATTCTGAGAGTGGTGTGCTAAGTAAATGATATTTCTGCTGTAGTAGGTTTTCGAATAATACACTATAGGGAATGGATTCCCAACTAGGGTTGAGGAATTTGTTCGAAAGAATCATCGCGACACTGAAGAACACGGGTGGGTTTTAACAAGTAAGAGTCTGTCACTCCCTTCTGCTCCACCCAGAGTGGGAGAAGTCGTTTGATGATTTCCCATCCAAAAAACAAAAATGGTAGCGGATTCCCGGGGCAGGTCGGGAAACATGTCCTAGGGACTGATCAACCTCTGAAATGTTACTGTGTTTCCAAATACGTAATTTCTAAGTAGCAGCCCAGTTTATTCAATAGGGATGTTTCCTGAGTAAAAAATAAATGATTATGTTTAGTCCGTCAGTTAGATTATAGAAAAATATTGGACACGTATTTTTTCGTTTATCAAATCTATAAAAGCTGACGAAGATAAAAATCATCAAAGATCAAGAGTGGGAGCGTGTGACGTCACGGCCCGGTAAAAATTGTAGCGAGTAGTGACGTCACACGAGTTTTTTACGCACTGTATCGTCTACATTTTTTGTTTATGTGAAAAAAGAAAAAAATACGTTTCCAATATTTTTTGGAAATCTATCAGACGGACCAATAAGTTTGCCGACCCCATCGAAGAAAACTAATGTAATAATAAAGTAAGTATAGGAAAAAATACGCCGCTACAATCTCGCTACTTGTCTCTGGAATCTTAAATGCGGTATTCACGATACTAAATTTCTTGTTCTAGTTTTGCCACCAAAATAATAATAATATCGAAGCCACATCATATCAGCTGGACATTATGCCTCTGTACTCATTGGTACAACGATAAACTCTTCTTTCGCAACCAGAAAATTGCCAAGACCTTCATATATTCGTCAGTCCACGATCCTGAGCCATCGAGCTATTCTGCGAGCAACATCCTCTGCACAGTTCAACAACTCTATACTTATCGGCTATCTCTATAAAATAAACACAAAATATCTATCCTCACAGGTAAACCCTTTGCACATCAGTAGTCTTGAGCCGTCTCCTCTGCACGTTTGCTACGTTTCCTGTATTTTTCAGTTATGTTTATGTGTAGCGGTGCTGCACGCGACCGGAATAGATTGACTCCAAATAAATCATGGACTCCTAGTATCGGTGAACTGTTGCAGATTATGGTAAACGTTGGAAATATTACTTCTATGATATTTTTATTAAGACGTGATGCTTTGTTATTTACAGCCGCACGGGTCGATTTTCGAGGTTAAGCAACGCTTGCCGCGGTTGGTCTGTGGATGGGTGACCATCTTAACATAACGAGACTTATCCGTGCCTCGGAAAGCACGTTAAGCCCGTTGGTCCCAGCTGTCATTTGGAGATCTTTGGCAGTCGTTACGGATTGTCAGAGGCCAGAAAATCTGTCACCAGCAGCCCAATTATGACGTCTTAAATCCATCATGATGCCTGTGTCAGAGAGAGACGGAGTTACACAAGACGAATAGCACTATCTCTTTCCCTCACACGAATCATGATAGCATTGGCACTTCGTAATACGGCCACAGTTCTTGCCAAGAAGTAGGTACCGTGATCCCCAGTTAATGGGTTGTGGAGGTCTGGTAGGCAGCCGCTTCACGTAAAATACTTTCAGCTGAATCCGGCTGAACTGGTAGTCGACCCCAATATGGTTGGGAAAACGGCTAGGCAGATGATGATACTTTGTTATGTCGTTTTGGCTGCCTTGATCGTTTTTTGAATACATATGTGGTCTATTTGGGATTAGATTCCAGCAATCTTTTTGCCTCATGCAATTGGGACGGATCGTCAACCGGGATGCTATAGATAAATTTGATTGAGGAACCTATTCGCTGTGCATGACTTGGTGTTCAAACCAGAACTCATGACTAAAAACAAGAATTCAAAAAGTAACACTTATGCTTAGCAAATTATGTTATGTCAGGAGAGTACCTACGGTGGTAGCAAGTATCTGTCGACTGTCTAAAACTTGGCAGCAATATACGTTCTAGTGAAATAGCAACTATCCGGTTCCACCCTCTATACAATTTTCGCCCACACATTCCCTAAACCAATATCATATAGTGAGATATGAGCCTTTTTGGCCACGCACGGGTTCATGTATGATGTTATCTTTTACTGCTTAGTTACTAATTTATTTAATTTTACTGTAAATCTTGTAACAGTTCTAAACTAAACATTATTCTTCATCTGTTCTTCTACCTGTGGAGTATATACAGTTTTCATTCTGTATTGTGCAACAAGATTACATGTGATAACACCGGTTCTAGTCCTAACAATTTAAAAAGTCACCCATGTACCTACAATTTTGCATAACATACATAATCCATGCATTTGTGAAGATTATCACGGCTCAATGTGCCAAGATAAAGGTTGCAAGCACCGGCTTGCTTCCAACGCGAGCTCAAAACGCTACGTGACCTGCACATGTAAAGTCTTATGTGTGTCGCGATGACTTAACGTAGATCATCTGTGTTTTGTTTTACTTGTTTGTAAACAGCTACGGTTTTCTGGGTTCCTAGTATAGTGGCTTTCTAAACTACTGAACGAAATCCTGCATCACAGTTTTACATGTCATTTGAACACGTTCGCAAATTTGTAAATATGTGAGTACTATGTCCCTTACTAGCAAATTTATTAATTTTACCTCTGCTGTTATTAGTTTGTTGTACCTATTAGTACTTAGTGTTTAACTATTTTTTTTACGCTAACTAATTATCTAACTAATTTTATCTACTTACCACATTTAAAATAGAACGAAAATTGACATGTTACAAATTAATTTAATTTATGCTTTGGCATAAAATTAGTTTATTTTAACTTTTAAAGTTTTGATTTGATTGATATCTGAAGTTATAGGTCGATTGAAATTATACTTATGTTTAACATAATTTAAGCAATATAACATACTTGAAACTATACAGTGCCAAATCGTAAATGGCTAGCAAAACATCGTTAATAAGGCTTCCACAGAACATCAATTGAAGGGTCCACTGCAACACTGGGCTGGGGGAAAGGCCTGCGCGCCATCCGCCCCGACCAAGCGCAAGAGGTCCGCCGCCGCCGCGGCTTCCGTCGCCACCACTGCCGCTGCTGCTGTGGGCGCTGCGACTTTCGATACTCGGGAGGGGGCTGAAATGGAGTGCCAGTAATGGTCCCATTGCGGCCCCCTCCAGAGACAATTCGGCCGCCGTGCTATTGCGCAGTGGCTGACGCCTGTGGACGGTGAGCGTGGGTGGCTCTCCGTCCGATTACAACCAGGCTGAGTCGACGACGCGTTGTGTTCCACGCGCGCCTCAAGGAGCTGTAAGCACCAGGGACGGGGCCCCATAGGGTCGGTGCCTGCTAGGGTTGCGGAATTTGTTCGAAAGAGTTACCGCGGCTCTGGAACGCTACGGTAGGGAGCGTCAGTAAAAGTCTGACACTCCCTACCGCCCCGCCCAGGGCGGGAGGCGTCATTTGATGATTTCCCATTCAAAAAAAAAAAGGGTCCACTGCAATAATGATGAAAGTCCATTCTTGTACAAATTCTAAGTAAGCACGTCTTTAAGCCACTGGATATCTGTAGTTGGTAATCTCGTTAGCAAACTTGGCAATATTACTTACAATCCCGATATTTTAGACAGTTCACGCTTATATTAGATAAAAGGGCGGTACTCGATAAAGTCCTGGTTATTAAAAACTTTAAATAATATATATTTTTTTTTTAACTTTAAATAGTAAAGAACAACATTATATCAATAATCAAAATGTGCTGTAACCAATAATGTATTAAATTCATACCTTTAAGCACTACTTTCCTTTTCCCATTAATACAATTGAAACACAATTATCTCTAAACGAGGTAACAAGGACATTTATCGTTATTGCAGTGGATCTTTCAATTCTACTCTACAGATTAATTCTACATCAGCCAATGCAAGGGTGAACAGTAGTGCTCAAAGGTAGTTGCGTAATAGGGTTGTTAACTAAAAAAATCTGATTAGTCCGTCAGATAGATTTCCAAAAAATATTGGACACGTATTTTTTCTTTTTTCACATAAACAAAAAATGAAGACGATACAGTGCGTTGAAAACTCGTGTGACGTCACTACTCGCTACAATTTTTGCCGGGCTGTGACGTCACACGCTCCCACTCCTGATCTTTGATGCTTTTTATCTTCGTCAGTTTTTATAGATTTGATAAAGGAAAAAATACGTGTCCAATCTATACTAATATTATAAAGCTGAAGAGTTTGTTTGTTTGTTTGTTTGTTTGAACGCGCCAATCTCAGGAACTACTGGTTCGAATTCAAAAATTCTTTTTGGGTTGAATAGACCATTTATCGAGGAAGGCTTTAGGCTACATATCATTACGCTTAAGCCAATAGGAGCGGAGCAACGATAAAGAATGTTTTAAAATCGGGGATTCCACGGGGACGAAGTCGCGGGCTGCAGCTAGTATTTTTATATAATCTAACTGACGGACTAAACGCAATCATTTATTTTTTACTCAGGCTACATCCCTATTTGTTTGAAAGAGACAACGCGGCTCTAGAACGCAAAAGGCACTAGGAGGAACACGCGTGGGTTTTAGTCAGTAAGAGTTCATGGGAGTGGGAGAAGTTATTTGATGATTTCCCATTCAGAAAAAAGGCTTCCACAGAAAGGCGTGACCCGGCAATGTTACAATAAAGAGATGATCCTTTTTAATAAATGTTTTAATTGATGCAAATATAATTATTATCTGTATATATAAAAAGCTTTGTCCTCACAGATCATCGCACATCCTAAGCCGTTGGTCGTAGGGACTTGATGTGACGACATTCAAAAGTGCCGTTTAATGGCGTAGTTGAAATAAACATTTTGACTTTGACTTTGAAATTTGAAGGTCGTATTCCTTATTATGATGAAATCATCCTGTAACAAAGAATTTCTGGAAATCTGGAAGTTAAATAGAGTTTTTATGAAAAATATAATTTCTTGAACCAATATACTTGAAACTTGGTATGAATACTGACAAAAGTAAATAATAAAGATCATCAGTATTCCATTTTGACAACTAACCCCAAAAGACGATGTAGGCGGTGCAAAAGTTTGTATGGAAGAATCTTAGTCATTGGTATTATATATACTACCATGATGATGATGAGTTACTTAAAACTTGGTACGAATACTGGCTAGCTGGAAATAAAAAAAATGAAATTTTTGTTCGATTATTATACATATACGGCAGAAACTAGTGTCTAATTTAAATAAACAGCGGGCGTACCATGAGGTGTTAAAACGTGAGTCTTCCGAGCGAGAAAGAGGGATAGAGTTATACACCCTATATAGCTCCATCCCTTTTTCTCGCTCGGAAGACTCACGTTTTAAGACATCATGGTCCGCCCGCAGATTAAGAGTCTTTCCCGTATAAAAAAAAAACTACGTTATACCATGTCGCGTCGTGCCTGTCTGCGGGAATCCTTATTTAAAGGGCTACTGTCGCAAATACCTAAATACCAGGACAGCATAAAAGCTAAATGTCTTTTAAACCTGGACGAACTTGAGTCATTTCATTTCAAATCCAATTTAAAACATTTTACCTTCCATTTCAGGTCTTCCAGAAAACTAGATTAAACACAAGAAACTAAGTAATATTCGATTAGGAGTCCTCAGATATAAAAAGTGAGTAAGATAGCCATTTTCTAATTGCGCCCGAGCGACGTTTAAAGTGCGCACATAAAAGTACACGATTCCACTGTATCACTACTGTTATGTTCTATACAGAACCCTCTGTCCGACTTTTTATTTTCTTGCTTTCTAGCATAGAGTTGTTTTTTATCTTTTTTAAATCGCTTTGCTACTGTTGTGGTATCTCGTCAGATTCGCGTTATTAGGTCTGTGTTCTACGTAGCCTGCTACGCTCAGTGTTGTTTGCTACGCTTTCTGTAGCTAGTGCTACGCTTTACGTAATATTTGCTAACGCTTTTTGTTGTTACATTTTAACTCCTCAAACTCATGATTTCCGTGTAGTCCTGGTCAATCAAGCGACTAGTTTTTAAACATGGAAAGTGTCGGTTATTTTACTCTTTTTTTTTGTAACAGATTTTCATTTTATTTTACTACTAAAAGTCAGGATTTTACTCCTGCAACCCTACCATGACGTCTTAAATCCATCATGATGCCTGTGTCAGAGAGAGAGACGGAGTTACATAAGACGAATAGCACTATCCCTTTCACTCACACTGAATCATGATAGCATTGGCACTTTGTACGGCATCTTGTCAAACAATCGACTAAAACAATGTGATTAATAGATATTGTAATTTTGCGTGGTTCCATAAATACTCCTCAACCATGGTTTCCTTCGTATTTCTCGAAATCAGTTCTTATTTCAAAAAGATCTCAAATATAAATTACTATGCTGGGCGTGTTATCCGCGTCAATAAAGTCTCAGAGGTCATGCATAGGTCATTCGAATTCCTGAACCAGTGAGTTTTAATGAGAAGAATATTAATTGAGTGGATTTTTAGGCTGCGTTTACACTGCGCTATAATATTTTAAATATTTTTAGATCTTCTAGCAGGGTTTATTTATATCAGCTCTTGCCTTACCGAATTTTTAGTGGTAAGTGTTAAGGTATATTTTTATAAGTCTGAAAAAAAAAACTAATCAGCAAGATTTTGCAACAAGGAAGGTGCTGACTAATTTTGAATTATCTACCGACCCTTATTGCAAAATCATATTTATTTTGTTTTGATCACGTCTATTTTTTATGTTACAACCTTACAACTACTAACAGGAACATCATTTTCCCTTTACCTTGTTAGTTCAGTTTTATTTCTGCAATAAAGTAGCTGCTTTTTCAGTTTACCAAGTTTTTTTTCTTCTTATATACTGACAAGTTTCTTTACATTTATGGTGAACTTGTTTTTTTTTGTAAATTAAATGAATTTTGTTGTGGATGACTTAACTTATTTGAATTATTTTATAGTAACTTTTAAGTTTTCTTTGAAGCGCGTGATTAATATTTTTCCTGTTTTCTGTGAATAATGTTGTTGATTACATTTTTTTTATGTTTCATATTTATTATTATATATTATGTAATTGTTAGTTATTCCAAATAAAATAAAATAAAAACATATTTTTACACATAAAAAAAGAAATTCAGCAATAACAGTTTACAAAAAAAATCGGGCTTTCATTTGTCATGCTTTAATCTAAAAGGATAGTTGAGTATCCTGACGTGCCATCTGCTTCAAAACCAATCCTTTAGATTGATAATGCGCTTTTTTTAGTTTTCGCCTTAAAACTCCACTTAAAAATTACAGAAAAACTGTGCGTGTCTAAATAATTCTTATTTCAATTCTATGACACTTAAGCATGTTCTTAACATAATTTGTTAAAAGTTTTCTAGCTGCACACAAAAAGTGTTTTTATGTTGACCACACCACAAAAAGTGTTTGGTATGAAAAACAAAAGTTACATCAAAATACTTTAAAGGTTTATATATATACTAGTGGTGGTTTTTTTTTGTTTACTATTTGTCTTGTGTGAGTCCCAAATAAACATTTTTCTGCCTTTCCATATTTTAAGAGCGTGCCGTATGGCATTTCATACAAAATTTCAAGTCATTTCAAGTGACTATTTTGCGAAACGACTGAACCGATTTTAATGAAACTTCACACATATAAGCAGTGAAGTTCGAAATGTGTTACTTAAAAAAAGATAACTGTAAATTTTTGTTTGTATGGAAAATTTAAAATGGGTCTAATTTAACTGTAACACTATTTACCTATCGAAAATGTTTTAACTAACTTTTAGACCTATGTATTCTGCTTATGTGTGTAAAGTTTCATTAAAATCGTTTTAGGTATTTCCGAAAATAAGGATTTGAAAATATGTATGAAATGCTGTACGGCGTACACGCTCTTACGGTGTTTTAATAGCATTTTTTTTTCCTTACTCTTTTTTCTATATTTTGTTCCAGCTTCGCCATGTTTTTCAACAGCTAATCGGTATTTTATTTAAAGTTCATTTCACATTCGTGAACAGTGACTCCTCCGCTTTACAAGCCATGCTGAAATGACACCATTGGAATTTTTACTCTAATAGAATTCCACTCTGAACGCGAGCCACCGTTTTAAAATGGAAAATTGTAAAATACTCAACTAAGCTTTAAGGTTTAATCTTGAAACTTTAATTGTCGTTAGATGGTCTAACAGATTTGAATTTATTTTAAGTAGCGATTAGACTTAAGTTAGTTAAAGTTATGTTTCATTTAAAAATATGAATTAAGGTGGAGAATTTTAATTCGCTTTTGTTTCTGAATTGTCAAATACATTTTTTTTAATCTTTACTTTTTATCTTTTTATTTAAGTTTTCTATTTTTGTAAGCAAAGCTATTTATCATTAGTGGCTTAGTAAGATTACACTAAAGATACGCCCCTGCCTGAGCCTTTGTGGAATGCAGGAGCGATGTTTTAAGTGTTTATAATATTCTGCAGAAAAAATGAATAACTTAAACCCAACGGGTATCCTTTTTTTTTTGAAAAAAAAATATTTTTCAGTGTGTGGACACTGAATATTTAGCTTGAGCAGTACATTATCACTACATAATATAAAACAAAGTCGCTTCTCGCTGTCTGTCTGCCCTTTAAATGCTTAGATCTTTAAAACTTCGCAACGGATTTTGATGCAGTTTTCTTTTAATAGATAGAGTAATTTAAGAGGAAGGTTTATATTTATGTATTACATCTATACTACTATTATAAAGAGGAAAGATTTGTTTGTTTGTTTGTATTGAATAGGCTCCGAAACTACTGGACCGATTTCAAAAATTCTATTACCATTAGAAAGCTACATTCACCTTGAGTAACATAGGCTATATTTTGTCCCCATGTTCCCACGGGAACGGAAACTACGCGGGTAAAATCGCGGGGCGCTGCTAGTAATATATAAAAACGGGGCGCTGCTTCAATAATATAGTAGAAAAACACTGATCATTTTAGAGTTTTCTATTGTGGTCCGCAATGGTTTATATCTATCTCTTAGGGATAACCCACAATAACCATTTGTTTTAACCTTTACTTTTTACAGCATTGCACCCGTGCGGAGCCAGAGCGGGTCGCTGGTTGTACATACATACATAAGTTCGGCCCCCATTTCAAAGTCGACCGGTACTAAAAGGAGTCCACCACACAGATTGCACATTCGGGCACTTAAAGTAGAAGTCAAAACGTAGAGGGAAACTTAAAAGCTAGTGGCTCAAATTGTTCCCGAGGGATGCCGATCGTCGCCGATCTCGTCCGAAGCTGCCCGAATCCTTCGTCACTCATGTTGCTTTTTAACGCAAGGGAGAAGTGACTAAAACTCGTTTTCATGCGTCAAGACAAAATCTAATCAGGTGATGTTGCATTTTTGTAGACTATTCCATCATTTTGGATTCTCGGTTTCTGAAACATTCGTAGGAATCTGTTGCTAGGCAATATCATAAAAAGCTTATATTACAGAGAGTCGACATAGTAACTTTAGTCTGGTTTTGTGGTTGATATGCTAGCCACCAAATATATTTGCAATAAAGTACATTGACCTTTCTGCGATATGTATTCGTAGGTGTATGAAAAAAATAATTATATATTTTTTTATTAATTGAAAATGGAAAAGATGTTCTTTATATTTCCGTTTAATAAATTAAAAATGTCAATAAATATTGGTGGGTCAGTGTCATTTTATTGTATTTTTTTTATCCTAACCTAACCTTAAAATGTGAAGCATAATATAATATGTAATGTATGGTAAATAGGACGTATTTTTGTTTGCAACCGTATCGTTTTGTAGTTTTGGAAAAAGCATATGGCTCTCTAATTAAAAACCAAAAAAAAAAAAAAAACAAAATACTGTTGACTTGAGAGTCTCCTCCTATTTTGGAAGTCGGTTAAAAATATAACTTTTAAATTAATCGAAACGCTTCTTTTTACTTAAACAAACAATAAAAATAAATCAATATAGTTAAAGCACAGCATGGTTGTGTCATAGGTAGCAAAAATGTTCACAGTGCCAATTCTATTTTTTTAAGCAACGTTCACATTCGCATCTTACGGCCGAACCCAATAACCGATCTATCACCTACTGGAGATAGAAAAACAAATGAAACAACAGAAAAATTATATAGGTTTTCTGTTGTTTCATTTGTTTTTATAATTTTATATCTCCAGTATGTGATAGATCGGTTATTGGGTTCGGCCGTTAGTCGCAATCTGTCCAAAAATTTTGGAAGTCAAGGATTTTTTTGACAGATCGTGACTGACATGCTAGTTAAAACTCAGAACCTTTCTCTTTTTATGTCATCCTGGTACTTCAACGGGCGGATCTTTCGCATGAAATGCGATTATTTCCCATACGCTCCAAAATTCTAAAACACAACTGAAAGTAAATAGTTTAACAAAATTCATAAACCAGTTTAGTTATTTTTTAACCCAATGCCGGGCAAAGGCCTGCCTGAAGTGCTTTCAGGAATCTACTCGTATTCTTTTCCAAGCCACCTCGTATTAGCTCGCGGCCGTATAACCGCACAAAGCCAAACAAATATTTGCACTCAGGAATAAATATTTTCAGGTCTCACAACAACAGTGTGTTCTTTAGTTGCTATTTCGGGTTAGGGTGCACCTATTGTTTACTTAATAGTAAATTTGATGTGAGTGGAATAGTGTCACTGTCACCGAGGCGGAATAGATGCATCAAACGAGGTTTTAAATCAATATTAATATTATCATAACACTAGCTGCTGCCTTTTTTTTTTTTTTTGGATGGGAAATCATCAAATGACCCCTCCCGCCCTGGGTGGAGCGGTAGGGAGTGTCAGACTTTTACTGACTAAAACCCACCCGTGCTCCTCCATGTGCCCTTTGCGTTCCAGGGCCGCGGCAACTCTCTCGAACAAATTCCGCAACCCTAGCAGGCACCGACCCTATGGGGCCCCGTCTCTGGTGCTGACGGCTCCTTGAGGCGCGCGTGAAGCACAACGCGTCGTCGACTCAGCCTGGTATCGGACGGCGAGCCACCCACGCTCACCGTCCACAGGCATCAGCCACTGCGCAATAGCACAGCGGCCGACTTGTCTCTGGAGGAGGCCGAAATGGGACCATTACTGGCACTCCATTTCAGCCCCCTCCCGAGTACCGGGAGTCGCAGCACCCACAGCAGAAGCGGCAGAAGCGGCGACGGAAGCCGCGGCGGCGGCAGAGGCGGCGGCGGCGGCGGGCCTCTTGCCCTTGGTCGGGGCGGATGGCGCGCAGGCCCTTCCCCCAGCCCAGTGCTCGGCCGGCTTGCCAACAGCCGCACATGCACTGCAGTGCGGCGTGGCCTCGCACGAGCCGGCCCGATGACCGGGCTGACCACAGCGGAAACAAAGTCCACTGCGGTCCACCTCCGAGGGGCACATAGCTCCCGTGTGGTTGCCCACATGGCAGCGGTAGCACCTCAGAGGTCTGGGTTCCAGCAGTTTCACCCGCGCAGAAACCCACCCCACCAAGAGCCTTCGACCCTCCGACACTGTTCTGGCCGCCGTCACGGGGCAGCTCACCACAAGGGTTTGCATGCCCGTGTTGTCAGGCCGGAGGGTGCCCGCCTTAACGAGCTCGGCAGAGCACCCCCCAGTCCTGGCGACGGCGGCCACAACCTCCTCCTCCGTCACGGAGTCGTCCAGGCCCACTATGCGCATGTCAATGCACTTAGTCGGCCTGGACACTCGAACCTCGTCCGCGGGGAGGACCTCCTTCAGCCTTTCGGCCAGGGCGTCCGCGAACGGGTCACTCTCCGCTCCGGCGAGCTCGAGCTTCCGGGCACCGGTCAGGGTTCTCCTGATCCCGAGGCCCCCAGTGATGCCCAGCTCCCGGAGGTTCACCGCCTCCTTCGCCCGCTTCATCAGGGCGAGGTAACACTAGCTGCTGCCTGCGACTTCGTCCCCGTGGAATCCCCGATTTTAAAACATTCTTTATCGCTGCTCCGCTCCTATTGGCTTAAGCGTGATGATATATAGCCTAAAGCCTTCCTCGATAAATGGTCTATTCAACCCAAAAAGAATTTTTCAATTCGAATCTGTAGTTCCTGAGATTAGCGCGTTCAAACAAACAAACTAATAATAATATTAGTATAGATTCAGTTACAAATCTCTGTGAAAAATGACTCATTAGAAAGCTACATTCACCCTGAGTAATATAGGCTATATTTTATCCCGATATTCCCACGGGAACGAGAACTACGCGAGTAAAACCGCGGGGCGCTGCTAGTAATACATATATAAAAAGAAAAGGGAGTTAGTGATAGCGTGACGGCTGACAGGACAGAATGGAAGAAAAAGTCGTGTTGCGCCGACCCCAAGTAACATGGGATAAGGGCAGGAAGATGATGACCGTATTCTGTAATTGTTCAGCACTTAAATAGTTTTGTGACTATTTTGTTAGATCAATGATTGTTTTATTTTATTTTTATAACATAATTGTAACGGTTCTTTTTTCACTGCAGTTTTGCCCACAATTTAACACAGAGTCACTTATTAAATGATTTGGTCACACTTTACGATACTAATTGTTTTCTTTTTAGTAAGTAAGTTACCATCCCTACGTTGTAGCTATTCCACCTAGCACCAAGTGTTTCCAATCGTCATTTATAATGCGCAATAGGGTAGTTGACTAAAAAAATCTAATTAGTCCGTCAGATAGATTTCCAAAAAATATTGGACACGTATTTTTTCTTTTTTCACGTAAACAAAAAATGAAGCCGATACAGAGCGTTGAAAACTCGTGTGACGTCACTACTCGCTACAATTTTTAGCGAGCCGTAACGTCACAAGCCCCCACTCCCGATCTTTGATGCTTTGTATCTTCGTCAGTTTTTATAGATTTGATAAAGGAAAAAATACGTGTCCAATATTTTTCTATAATCTAACTGACGGACTAAACATAATCATATATTTTTTACTCAGGAAACATCCCTATTGCGCACAGCTAAGGATTGCAACTCTCTGCCCACGTCTGTGTTTCCGAACGCATTCAACCCTCTTATCTTCAAAGGTAGAGTGAACAGGCTTCTTCTAGGTAAGCTCATTCCATCGTCGACTTTGTCTCTGTCATCTGTGACCTAGACTAGACAATCCAACTCAATTTAACACAGAAACAGTAGTGCCACCAAAAATAAACATAGTATTAATATAGTTATTATGTTATTACAATATAAATGAATATTTTAATGATAAATTTTAAATTAGGTAAGTACATGTTTGGTTTTTTTATTATTAATTAATTTACAAATAAACACATCAAAAGTGTCTAGGGATCAAGCATTTTTATGCGGATTTCTTGAGATTGAGATGTGGCTTTGTAATAAATTTATTATTTTATAAATTTATATGGATCCTTTTTGGTGCATTTCATAATTTGAATCAGGAACTCTCAATCAAATTCGAGTAAAAGATGAAAATAAGCTGTCAATATTTTCCCTATAAAAACATACAACGCATTGAAGACATTATTAGTGCTACTGTTTCCCTACTACTGATTAAAACCAACGTTATTATGGAGCGGCGACGTCATTTAAGCAGGGAAGAAATGCTCAGAGCCGTGGGAATGATAGAAGCTGGTTCCCGGCAACGTACTGTGGCTTTAGCTCTGAATACAAGTCAGAGTGTTATCAGTCGACTTTGGACACGTTACCGAAGCACTGGTACCTTGGCTGAGCGCCATGGAGGACGGTATCGCTGCACCACACGGAGACAAGACCGATACATTCAAATCTTAACTCGAAGAGCTCCAACAATAACCGCCATGATGTTAGCCGTGAGGCTTCATCACTCTTCAGGGAACTTAATTAGCGACCAAACAGTCAGAAACCGCTTGCATGAAGTGAACCTTCATTCCCGAAGACCGCTACGGGTACCACCTATAGCAATGCACAATCGTAGGATTCGATATCAATGGGCTCTTGAACACAGAAATTGGGCAGAAGAACAATGGCGTTTCGTGTGCTTTTCTGATGAGTCTCGTTTTGGTATGAGACCGGATACAAGACGTATACGACACTGGAGAACCCCTGGACGCCAACAGCGATTAAAATCCTGCCAGGAAGTCCATCCTTATAGTGGTGGAACCATCATAGTATGGGCGGGTATTTGGATCGGCGGAAGAACTGAGTTGATTTGGATCAGAGGCAACCTCAACGCTCAAATTTATGCTGAGACGATTGTATCAGACGTCATCGTTCCTCTACAAGTGCAAATCGGTCCCTTATTTCAGTTAATGCATGATAATGCACGACCGCACACCGCAAGAGTTGTAAGACAGACTCTCGCCGCAGCTAACATCAATGTCCTGCCCTGGCCTGCTCAGTCGCCAGACTTGAACCCGATTGAGCATGCATGGGATATGCTACAGAGAAGAGCTCTGCCGAATATGGAGGGTATCCAGTCGCAAGAAGACCTTTTTTTGTTGTTGCAACGAACATGGGCGGCCATTCCACAGCGTGATTTGGATGAACTCATTTTGAGTATGCCAAACCGATGTTCTTGTGTTGTTAGTGTTCGCGGTAGAAACACGGATTATTAATTGTTTAAGTTACCCAATAAAATTTTAAAGAAAACTGTTATTTCAGTCTTTTTTTCGAACTTTAATGTTAGTGGTTCAAATGTCAAAAATCCCTTTATTAGGAAAATGGCAAATTTCTTTATTAATGCAAAGGTGACTTGGTTTATCGTTACTGTGACAAACGAAAACACTTTATTTGATGAATCCTTAAAGAAAATTTTAATTAATATCAATCAGGAGAAAAGTTATTGCAAAAATATATGTTGATCCCTAGATACTTTTGATGTGTTTAGTTTAAGGACGCTATATACCTACATTAAAATAGTACACTCTTCCTCTCTCCTACTTTGTTGTGCCCGACAAGGTCCACAATGGTCATATTTTTGTAAAACCTACCACCTAAATTGACATGTGGAAGCAATAAATGTATTAAGTATTGAGTATAGTGTACCTTGCATTAAATTACACTTGGTTTCCTTGAACACATATCTACAGTTCGGCACTAAGGTACAACTAAGATCAATGTAAAAGTTACGAGCCTACTTAGGTATTGCCATCAACTAGGGACGAAATCAGATTCGGAACTTTTACAGAAAAAATCGTAATTAAAAATGCTGACAACCCTAATAATTGTTTGCCCAACCTAGGTAGCAAAGTCAATATAACGAAGAAGGCACTCAAAAATGGTCTTCTAAAACCATAAATGCCACAAAACGTTAGAATGGAATTTGAAATTCAGTTGATTACTTAGATCTGTGTAGATATAATTAAATTAACCAATATAAAGAAAATCTGATTAAAGTACGTTATGAACTCCTGAACTCTGATTAATATTATAATTAAAGTTCGTACAATATTTTCATAATAACTAATTAATATGTCCCAAACGTACGAATTCCCGAGACGTCGCAAAGTTTGCTAGTTACAAAATATTCTGCGAACTAAAAACTTGCTCACTGACACAGGTGCTCGACGCAAAACTATGAAATTACAATTACATATTTTGAAGTGAGTTTAGAACTTCAATAAAGGGTTTGCTCAATGTAAATTCATATATTTCGTGGATACTATTTACCTAACCAATTTTAATGTAAAACAACTTGACATACATAGGTACTTGCTGACGCAACACCGAAATCATTTTATATAAAAGTGTTAAAAAAAACCCAGAAAACTCAACTTTCTACATCTTTGTACATGAACACTATTAATCATTGTGCTACACAATATTGGGTGTACAGTAAAGAATTTATCAAATATCTGTGAAGTTATTATTTAATAAAACCTAACCGTTTGTCAAACCGCGTGATTGAATTCTTATATACCGTCCACACATAGTGAATGTGTGGACGGTATATAAGAATTAATTCAGAGAGATTCAGACAAAAAAGCCGAAACAACAATAAACGAAGAATGAGAAAAAAAAAAAACAGGAAAAAATCCAAAACACAATTCCTCAAACCTTACACCACAATTATAACGGACAAAATCTCATAAGTCCAGAGCCATAAAGCCGTCCAATCAAATGATCTCGCAACAGTATTACATTTTTGTGTACAATCATAATAAAGAATCTTGTTCCGGCATCGCTAACTGTCAATAAACCGCGTCTGGTCTCGGGACGAAGCATTAAAATGAAGCAAAACAAAATGGAAGCGAGCACGGGGTTAGGGTGCCTGTCCATTGGTGCGGACCCGTAAACGTACGGATCTGTGTTTCCATTTCCATTAACAAGTCCCCGTTAAAAAAAAGCACAAAAAGTATGAAATAACTTTAATTTCGGATGTTTTAGGTTGTTTCTTCGTTTTTTGTACACCAACTTCCGAAGTTAAAGTTATTTCATACCTTTTATGTTTTTTTGTTTAGAAGTCAGTTGTATTTTTTTTTTTTTTTGTAAAAATCTTTTATATTTTTCTCTTCAATGGTACACCCCCAGCTAAACGTACCCATCACAGCGTACGTGGTATAAATTGGTGTAAACAATAAACAAACATGCGATTTCAGCTATCCCGATAGATTTGTTATCATTTATTGAAGAGTTCCGTTTCCTATCTCTGTTCTTCATCAGATCTTCACCAAACTAGACAGGTGTACAGACTTTTTTTTCTTCTTTTTTACCTATACACAACATGAGATCATATACATATAAAATGAGACCGTCATCAATGTGATGATGTTCTCATTTCATGAGTTGAAAATTAAATACGCATTATTAGGGATAACTCAAATACTAGTCATCAGATCTCACTCTTTAAATGGGACAATGGTATAAAAAAATCCAAAACATAATCGGTACACCCAGTAACAAGTCATGGGTAATACACACAAAATAAATACAGTCGATTTGAGAACCTTTTTTGAAGTCGGTTAAAAAACCGGATAAAAACGACTCCATAACGTAATAAGTACCTATTTTTGTTGCTAAGCAGACATTTGATGATCTGGTTTGAAGGGCATGGACGCCGCTATTACATCTTATTTTTAAGGTACCACGCGACAGTGTGTTTGCATACGAAAATAAGTGTATTCAACTTTGAATACCGTCGGATGTCCAAATGTATCTTCTTCTTTGAGTGCCATCTTCTATCGAAGGTTGGCGACCATCATGGCAATTTGGACCCTCGACACAGCTGCTCTAAATAAGGAACGTGTCCAAATGTATAAAACTACACAAACGTTGTTCTGTTTTATCAGACCAACTAAAGCGGAGTGGACCAGAAAGTGGAAAGCAATTGGTCGATGTTTGGCATTCCGTTCACTGCTCGACTCTTGTCCGCTTCAACGGAGTGTCACCCTTACGGACTTTCGTAGTCGAAGAGCTTCGAGTACACAGAGATAACGAGTGTATATCTGAGAATAAAATGGAAATAGATGTAAAAGAGCTTGGTTATCTTGAAGCGTTGGCGCTACTCAGCAAGTTAAGACGCAATTAACGCTATAATGAGGTATGTACCGCCAGTTGAGATTAGATGTGTGATCCCACGAACGTGTCACAGCTGAGGACGCAGAAAATGGCGGGAATAAATAAGATTACTAGTACTAGGTGCACAAAAGTGGTGATAAATGATAAATGAATGATAAATGATTTATTTTTTGTAAGTAACTAGGTTGTAAAAACACTTTTACACGTCAATCTTTTTTGGCCGTTATAAAAACTAGATGAGGCCGGTGTTTCCTAGCTGACTACCCTGAGAAGAAACACCAAAACAAACTCAGAGGTCAAGGTCTCTTTTGAAGTCCATACAATTGTACTGGTCAAATAAGATGGTGAGAGTGATACTTCCAAGTCACTTGTGAAATTAATTTGTTAAAAGAAAGCTTATTTAGCAAACGAAATATGGTATCTTAATGGCATTTGCACCTTACTTTGAAATGTTCAAATTAAAATTTTTGCCATCAAATTGCTATAATTTTTCTCATTCTTACACAACATAGATTAGTCCATTTTTTCAACCCACCCAGCAATTAAAAGCCAGCTTTCATCTGACTCATCTTATTGTTATTCATGCATTTCGTTTGTTTTTCTTAACTAACTGCTTTATTTACGTGCAAGAGACCATGGAATTATACAGAAAAGGTTTTTCAATAGAAAAAATATTTTTTAGGAAATTTTAATAGCATTCAAATTAATTGAAAGGCTTGGTCTGCCGTGCTGCTTTGTTGTTTTTTAATTTAGAGGAATTTGAAATGTTGCTGTTCTTATGAAATCCTGGTAGTTTTATCTCGATTTTGAAATAAGTGCTAGTAGGTTTAGAATAGAATATAATAGAATAGAATACTCTTTATTATGTACACCATATAAGTTAGGAGCATTGATTTGTCAACAACGCATAAGTGTATATTTAAAACATTTTATTGAGTCAAGTCCCATAAAGTTCAAAATTGTACAACAACGTATATAAAACTTAAAGTACGCCTAAACAACATACTGCTTAAGTTTAACAGCACACACCGTTTTTGCCATACCAATAACGAAGCTATCTATTCGGCAACTCCTTGTTATCTTAAAGTTTTCGCTTGGCGCAATAATTCATTGGAGTCAACATTGCTTACTTTCGAATATTCAGCAGAAGCGCGGCGTTTATTTAAACTTGAAACGACTTGTTTACGATTTATGTCTGGCATATACAAGGCTAGTTAATGAGGCTTGGAAAGCAAAAAAGTGCACAGAATAGAAATATCGGGAGTTGGGATTACCAGTCCAGCTGACAGAGACAAATGATGAAATACATGCGCCACCCTCAGAGAGACTTTTGAGTGAGAATGGCACTCCCAACTTCCAGGGCACAGAACCAAAAATAAAAAGTGTAATCTACACAATACTCACATGTACCGTTAATTCTTGAAATTATTATACAATTGATTCTATACAGTGAAGATATTATATTAGAAGAAAGAAAGAAAAGTAGTTTATTCCCCTCATTTACACGCACATACATATACAAACTATTTAAAACACATCAAACATTAGGCCTACCTATGTCAGGGACGGACATCATGCATGAAGTCACCTTTACACGCCGCTATTGCACCATAAACAAAACAAGTTTGACACTGACGTTGTCATGCACTGCGCGACTGACACTGACAGTGATGCCTCATGACGTCCCAGCCAAATAAAAACAAATAATAAATTGTACCATAATATAAACTTATAACTAAAAAATTAAAAACTAAGTGATTATTAATAAAGCTGTGCGTCGCATCTGAGCAGGAATAGGTTGTTGCTCAGCTAAATGCCGTGACTGGACGAACCAAACTCATCAGCGCTGATTTTCAGCAACAACCATATCGAGTGACGTAATGGCGTCCCCCCGTGAGAGTAAGTACTTATTATTAAATACATGAATATAATAACATGAAAATAATGGGATAAATACGAAAATACAATCAAAATATTAAAAAAATTAAAAAGAATAAAAATATTAGTTTAAAACACTATGCATAACTAAAACTATAGATACATACTATTTTTTTATCGCAGATACACCATAATCTATGCACCATGGAATGGCAGCCATTTGTAAATCTGCATGGAGTCAGTGAGACATTACATTATGGGTATTTTAACAAGTCTCTCAGCCAAATCATTCATCCACTATGTAATACAATGTGTTTATATGATGAATGAAAAAGTCTCAAAACGGCAACAACATTTTATTGTGGAACGCCGGATGGATTGTGGTCACTCCAGAGACCCATCACCGACTGCGATTGAAATGCGCAAGCTTTAACCTCATCGCCTTTCTGCTCCACCCATTCAAGGTCCCATCATGAGACACAGCAAACACGCTCCATCCAAACAAAAAAAATATTCAAGCACCATTCTTACATTCAATGTAATAATGTAATCACCCAACTTATATTTAACTAGCAGCGCTCCGTGGTTTCACCCGCGTATTTCCTGTACCCACATTCGGATCAAATATATGCCTATGTGATTCGCTGATAATGTTGCATCCCTTTGTTGAAAAAATGGTTAAAACCGGTCTAGTAATTTCGGAGCTTATTCAGTACAAACAAATAAATATTTCCTCTTTATAATGTTAGTATAGATATTCTTGCCTGCATAGTGTGAGTAGGAGTAGAGAGAGAGAGAGAGAGAGAGAGTAGAGTAGTGAGGAGAGCACAGAATTTAAATTTCGTTTCAATAATTTCTAACATAATGAGAGCTGGCATTTTACTATAACATTTAAACAGTATATTAGCCAGTGTGAAACCTGGTTGAACTATCTCATATCTATTTCTAGTAACATAATTATGTCTGTCACCCCGTTTACTAATATCATTTGCCTAGCCTTTTCCCTATACTAACTAACTATATTGGGGTCGGCTTCCAGTCATACCGGATTCAGCTGAATACCAGTATTTAACGTGGAGCAGCTGCCTACCAGACCTCCACAACCCTTTAACTGGGGAACACGGCACTTCTTGACAAGACTGGTGTCAGATTTTCTGGCTTCGGGCAATCCGTAACGCCTGCCAAAGATCTACAAATGACAGCCGGGACCAACGGTTTTACATATGTACTTTCCAAGGCACGGAGGAAACTCGGTATGTTAAGATGATCACCCATCCACAGACCAATCTTGGCAAGCGTTGCTTAACCTTGAAGATCGACCTGTGCGGCTGTTATTCTCTAGCCGCGAGATCCTCTCGAAGATGTAGATTATTCCTAACAAACCTAATATTATCAAGGTACCGTCATGATGTTAATTTCCTTAAACAGTTTCCATATACAAGTAAACTAAGACTCAGCTGTGACTGTTGTCCAAACTCTTCTCCGCCTCTTTTTCTTTTTATTACACTTCTGATGTTTCTTCTCTGATAAATTTCGTTATGGGATCCTAGTCAGTCGCCAGACTTGTCGAATTTCAATGCCTCGGCACTTTACTGATGCTCTGCACTATTGATACTGTCTTTATGGAATAGTATTAGTAACTAAACTCCAAACTGGTCACCAAACGTTGCGTAGATCAATGGGCAGACCTTCTTGGCTAGTTGAACGAATGCTGACTTCTGGTGTACTCTTAGCTCGCCTGTCAATATGTTCCACAAGCAATACGTGTAAGGCTTTGCTTTTACCTGAGGTAAAGGCCAGGATCCCTCGCCGACTAACCGGTGCGCGTTTACTAGGTCGATCGGGTAGAACAATTCTTCACCGTAGATTGAGATTCCTGAAAAAATGATGAAACTAATCCATGGAGACCCTGTTCTCATACCATTAGGCAGTTGCCCAGCAGACAATCATCAGGTCGGTGGGTCCTCCCTTTTCAATGGAAGCCTCTGACCAGGGCCCCAAGTCTGCTATTACAATAGTGTCAGAATGGTCTATCATTGATTTCATAATGGTTGATTTTGACAAGTTTGGTAATCTACTAATATAAAAGCGTAATTATGACTTTCCAATGGTCAACCACTGACACACCATTGAAAGAAATGAATGACAGACATATGCTATAATTTGCAAAAATTCTGATAGTTCTTTTGATTAGTGACCTATCATAAGAACGTCGTTATGCAGTAATTTCATTTAATAGTTAGCTCGGTTATCAAAAAGTATTCCGAGACCATTGACCGATCGATGATTGACCATTATGAATTTAGCAGATTACGAACTTTTAGCAAAATTACAATGGGATCGTATTGGAATGACAAATTTATAAAAATAGCAGACTTGGAGCCCAGAACAACTGCCCAATGATTGATGTTGAGATGTTGTATCTATCAATTCACAAAGAAAACTTTGATAGCGCGATGTAGGATTTGTGTGATGTCAGACATGTTTGTGCTTCGTATGTGGCAGTACCGATGCCAATACAAATACGATGTAAAAAGTATACAAATAATCGTCAATAATCTTTATTCTTATATCTAAAATAAAAGTTTAAAGACGTATTATATGTGTGAAAGACGAATTTCTGTAAGTACTGTTCCGATGGCGAAGCTCATTTCACTGGTAGATAGCCACACAATCTCTAAGTGCCATACAATAGGTACTTTTCATCCCAAAAAAAGGCAACGTTCTCGTAGAATAGAGAGCGAAGCGGCGAAAAAGACTAGTGAGTAAGAATCTTTGTAGATATCATTTCAACTAGAACGATTGTCGTTGTATTTTTTGCTAATACCACACTACCACAATCATCTTTCTGTAGAGACTTCGGACGCCTTTTTTTTGGATGGGAAATCATCAAATGACTTCTCCCGCTCTGGGCGGAGCGGGAGGGAGTATCAGACTCTTACTGACTAAAACCCACCCGTGATCTTTCTTGTGCCCTTTGCGTTCCAGGGCCGCGGTGACTCTTTCGAATAAATTCCGCAACCCTAGCAGGCACTGACCCTATGGGGCCCCGTCTTCTTTGCTGACGGCTCTTTGAGGCGCGCGTGGAACACGACGCGCCGTAGAGTTCGGAAGCCTAAAATAGGAATTTTACCTCTGCAATTTCCGGTCTTCTTCATGGCTCTTTTACATCTTTTCAGCAACACTTTTTCTATTGCTGAAGCCCCATTACCAGACCAGCTGCCAGCATTGTAATTCGAAGCTATTTGCCTAGAATCAGACAAGGACAATCTAAACAAACATCAGGACTTAAAAGGCTATTATCCAGATCCCACGTTAAAAAAAAAATCATCAAGTTAATGAATCCACTTAAGAATAAAAATCAATCTGACTAAACCGACTAGATTTGACCAGTTCAATTGTATGGACATCAAAAAGAGACTTTGACATCTGAGTTTGTTTCGGTGTATCTTCTCAGGGTAGTCGGTTAGGAAACACCGGTCTCATCTAGTTTATAACGACCAAAAAAGATTGATGTATAAAAGTGTTATTTACAACCTACTTACAAAATAAATATCACTAGCGACCCGCCCCTGCTTCGCACGGGTGTAATGCTGATACCAAATATAATAAAAAAAAATGTGTTTATGTACAACGTAAATAAGTAATTATTTCTCGTAAATAGTAAAGGATAAAAATGGTTATTGTGGGTTATTCCTAACAGATAGACATATTTCATTGTGGACTTTTTTGTAGAACTTTTAAAGGTGTTCAATACTGTAGTACATTATTTTGATCTATCTCGTAGGGTTTAACCAGTGTTTGCAATGTAAGCGCAAAAAATGTGTTTGTGGGTCATTTTTTGGCTCTGTCTACCACCCCGTAACAACTTTCAAAAATAGTTGAAAACCAAAGCATTCTAAATCACGGAGAAGTCTCAATATGAACTGGATAGTCACCAATCCACGAATCGATCTTGAAAAAGGTTGTTGAATCAATGAATGAGAAGGGAATATGTAACTTACTGAAGTACTTTTCTGGTTAGATTCCGTCCAATCTCATCCTTAGAGAACCTCATAACTCCAGAGGCTAGAAGATAAGGCGACTCTTTCGCAATCCAATTGTCGGGTAGATTATCAAAAGTCTTCATGACCAGAACATCTAGGTCTAAAGCGACTCCACCCCACCTGTTTAGAGTCAACATTTTCGTGATATCCGAAGTGTGTTGGACGGCTCTCTTACTCTCAGTCAGTTTCTCGCTAATTATTCGACTAACAGCTGTGTTTTTGGCGTAGCTGTACACATGTATCCTTACAACTTTGACATTGGGATACTGGAGGAGTTTCACGAGACAGCTCCTTTTCAGCATGACCTCATTGACCGGTGCAGTGAACAGCAGGTATACTTCCCAGTCTGGATTTACCAGGGCAGCAGACTCAACGGCACATGCTTGCCGCGAGTCTATCCCGCCCCGACACGACGTCTCGTGGAAGAATATCGATTTAGTCTTCGGAGAAAAATCAGGATCTTCCACCGATTTCAAGACATCTTTTCCAATTTCACTATAACACTGTATATTATCAACCACTGGCGGCCAGTATATGATTACTGGAAATCTACTCCACAAAATCTCGTTAAACTTTTCCCAGATTACCAGGAAAACAGGAAGCAAGAAGAACGTTATTATGATGTAAATCATGTATAAATATGGTGGTTTTTTGTAGAACATTTTCTTCTATATTTTATTTACTACGTGTACCTATTTAACTAAACATAATGAATGTGTTCTTATGGCTATTTAATAAAATACTGTAATTATTGTTTTATAACGCGATAGAGATATTAATTACGTTGGTTGCTCATGCGTATTATTGCTTATTAAAAGTACATAAAATACATTTACGGAACTAAATTGAACTGTGAAGTTCCAAAGTCTGAACAATTTTTCTTTCTTTTCTCAGCACCACGTAGCAACACGTCACTTTATGTATTTTTTATGTTATTACTACTACAGCACAGTAACACAGAAAGTGTAGGATGCCCTCAGGCACGGTGGAGTGACGATTTGCGCGGGACGGCTGGCAGAAACTGGATGCGAGAAGCCGAAAATAGATCTAAGTGGCGTGCAATTGGACAGGCCTATGTCCAGCAGTGGACTGCAACAGGCTGTTGATGATGATGATGATGATGACTACGACAGCACGCTTCTATAACCTGTAAGGTTAAGCGGGGGCATACATGTATATACCTACAGGATGATGGCATAATTATTCATTTATTCATATTTCTGTGACACTGCAGGGTGCCAACTGAAAACCAGCGCTGGGTGTCTTTTGTCATGGGCACGCACAGCATAATTTTTATCTTCATCATTGTTCTGTTTTATTATTGTTATTTTTTTACTTTGTATTTTGTAGCTGTGTCGAATAAATGTTTTATATTCTATTTCTCAAATTATGTAATTATGTATTTCTCAAAGTATTATGCAATAGGGAATTTAAAGAGAAGAATGAGAATAGTCTATTGCCATCAACTGGCCAAAAGCACTGACTTCCGGCTGGTACTAAGATATTCTAGATGAAAATCCAATGACACTACTCAAATCTGGGAATCCAATCCCAGGAACATCCCAATCCCCTAATCATCAGTACCAGCGCTTGTACCAATAGACCAATAACTCAACAAGGCAGTAGTTTTTCTTCTAACTCAAAAACACAGCATCTCTAGAATAGAGTACAATTAATAACTAAAACAACAAAGAATAGAACACGCTGGTTATACAATAACACAATTTAAAGAGCACTCGTTGAATATCACAATAACGTTTCAAATGCGATGCAATATTCGCAAAACATCAGTCTGGCCCTTGTATTGTTCTTTTTATATTTATTTAAAGAGAATCTAAACCCTTTTTAAGGTCTTGTCGAGACGAAGTACTATGGCAATGCAATTTGATAATAATAGCGTAATAAAATGAGATATCGTAGAGTCGAAGATGCTTGGCGTGGTCACAGAGGCAGCGAAATGGAAAAATATAATTTGTTTTTAAAATTGAGGCGTCTTATGGACATCGGCTACCGTAGATCTGCTGTCATTGAAGGGGCAAAATGATAAGCAGAGATATAGTGATATCGCTGCTTAGCGTCGAATACGAAAGTGCTGGTAGTTAGTATAACAAATTAATATCAATATAGCAGGTGGCCGAGTGGTAACGGACCCAACTTACTTAATTGTAGGAGGTCGCAGGTTCCCATAGGATCAGTGCCTGCTAGGGTTGCGGAATTGGTTCGAAAGAGTCACCGCGGCCCTGGAACGCAAAGGGCACTAGAAGGATCACGGGTGGGTTTTAGTCAGTAAGAGTCTGACACTCTCTCCTGCTCCGCCCAGAGCTGGAGAAGGCATTTGATGTTTCCCATCCAAAAAAAAATAAGGTCGCAGATTCAAACCCAGCCGGGCCCATGACTTTGTGTAATTAACTTCATTACCACTGCTGTCAAAACGGTGAAGGAAAACATCGTAAGGAAACCGGCATGTCCTAGAATGATTTCTAGAATTCGAAGATATGTTACATTCACCAACCCGCACTGGGCCCGCGTGGTGGATTACGGCCCATTCCCTCTCCTAGAAAGGAGGCCTGAACCCCAGCAGTTGGAACATAAAAGGCTGATTATATTATGTTATCATGATAGCAGGATTCCCAGCACTCCGCATCCAGCTTATTATGCAACTTCAAAAAAAAACAACACATTCTATAGCAATCCAATGCGAGGCATAGACCTCTCGCAAACCGCGCCACAACATCCAGTCTTCGACATCAAATGTCCCAACCACCTATTTTAGGCCGTCGATCCACCTGGCTTGGTACTAGTAGAATCACAGTACAGACACTGTACAAGTCGCTGTTTTGGTGGCCTGCTGGGTGTGGCATCTAAATAAACCACAACAAGGAGCTCGTGGGGTCGTTGCACGCGACCTCTGCAGTTCACATGGCGACGACTGCACCGAACTCATTCATAATACACAACGCTTTTTATCCTCATGCATATTTAAGACAAACGTCTGGGCAGATTAGGGAACGCTGGACGTGTGGGTTTGATAAAAATTATGGTCTCATTAAAGGATGAGCTCATGGGTAAGGAGACGATAACTGTCGCTTTCAAGGTTAAGCTATGCTACGTCACAAGCTCAAAGTCAAAGTCAAAGTATTTTATTTGTTGAACATAGGTAATATGGTACATGGTATAAAATTTTCGTAGTATCTCTATGTTTTGCCTTGCAAGGCGTACAAATTAGGCGTAAAAAATTACAAGTTAGATTAACAAGTGGATCGGATATTTTTTATTTTACGCTTCTATCATCTAAAAACTCATTGATAGAATAGTAAGCCTTTTCAAACAAGAATTTTTTAAGTTGCGATTTGAAATGGTTTATGTTTAAATTTTTGGTAGCTTATTATAAATCTTTGGACCCATGCCGAGACAACTCTTTGAGAAAAGTGCAGTTTTGTGTTTGGTGAGAAGTCATTTCAATCTGACAGCAGTCTTGCTAAGGGGTCTTGTGTAACCCGGTTAAGAGCGTATACGGCATTTCATACAAATTTTGCAAACCCTTATTTTCCGAAATGACTAAACCGATTTTAATGAAACTTTACCCACATAAACAGGATACATAGTTAGTTGAAAACATTTTCAATAAAAAGTGTTACAGTTAAATTAGACCCATTTTAAATTCCATACAAACATAAAATACCAGATATCTTTTTTGAAATAAGTTATTTCGAAAATGTTTTTAACTAAGTTTTTAGGCCTATGTATCCTGCTTATTTGTGTGAAGTTTCATTACAATCAGTTCAGTCATTTCACAAAATAGTTACTTGAAAATTTGTATGAAATGCCATCAGTATTACACGCTCTTCATGGGTTGGGGAGTTCAGATACGCAGCCGCTCCACGCAGACTACTGGTACTCAGCTGGTAATTGGTTACGACTCCAATTCGGAAAAGAAGGGTAGAATGATAGTAACTAAACTGAAAACGTCACCTTGCCTATGAACTTCATAAAAAATTATACAGCTTTACAAAAGCACATCGCTCAGTTCAAATTTCTTACAAAATAAAACGGGCACACCATTAATTCAAATTATTCTTCGTAATGATACCTAATTAGTACAATTTATATACGTCTACATAATAATGTTAAACTTGAAGAAAAAATTACAGGAGGCTTTTAGCGTTTATTTACGTTGTCATAGCTAAGGGTGGCGGGGGCTCGTGGCTCCATTAAACCAACCGGAGCGAGGGGTGTAATGTTTTAAACTCGAAACTTGACTCTCGTTAACTTTGTAGACTGGGACACTAAAAAGTTGGCCTTAATTTTAGGGGCAACTTTTTCGTGTTTCGTTTTTGGGTTTTGGGAAAGTTTCTTTGTAAAATTACGAGGTAAGAAAATTACACAGCATCACGCTTGTACACAGCAGAGATATACAATAGTAGTTACAAATTCATTACGGCAGTTATTTTTTCATTTTTCTCCATATAGAGACTTTGATTGCACCTTCTAAGATAAAGACTGTATGGAAACAGCTTCTTTCTGATTAACAGATCTTATTAATTCCACAAAACCTGTAAATGATTTAGTTGATAGTATTGAAATTAATGCTTTAAGCTTGAGTCATATGATCACTGTGTAGCGAGAAGCGAGCCTATTGCCATTCATCAAAAACAAATCCTGGCTGTGAAAAATAATTGAAGGGAAATTCCTTATGCAAGCACAGAATAGTACCGTTCATCCTGTATTGAACATGAACATTATGCTTAATTTCATGTTCGTTTCCTACGACTTATGTAAAAAGTTACTTGTAGCCAACTTTTCAGTCGCCCGTCTGTTTCACCTAAAATGTTTATCGCAAATGGGGTTTATTAGGCATAATGAGTGGCGTAGTCGTACATTAGCGTATTATTTGTGACTCCGACGAGGCCACACCAAACATTAGTACTACGTATAGCAACGCTGTAAACTCACATAATTCAGAAAAAATGAAGCCGTAACTTTGATGTTTGGTTTTGATTATTTACATGTTTTTGCTGTCAAGTAATTTTTACAGTCTTTTTCACCAGGAACCTAGTACAAGGAGCCTTTTTTTACTAGTTACAAAATCATGATTCTATTACACGTATTTTTTGTTATTTCAAATTGTAATCGTAACCGTAAAAAATATAAAGATAAAGCGCATCAAAGTTTAAGAGTGGGGACTAGTGACGTCACGTTGCTGATAAAAATTGTAAAGACGTAGTGACGTCACGCGAGTCTTCAACGCACTGTATCGTCTTCATTTTTGTTTACGTGAAAAAAATTAAAACACGTGTCCAATATTTTTTGGAAATCTACCTGAAGGACTAAATACAATGTTTAGGCAAATACCCTATTTAATTATTTTTTAAATTTCATAAAACGCCCTTCAACAATGTCATTGAGAGGTCAAGCATTAAAACTATTACTGTTTACTGTAATTTTCCAGCAGTTTACCATAATATGACAGGTATTATTAAATCTGAGCAATCGATGTACCAGGACACTATAAATAAAAGTTAGTCTTACGTAAGCGCCAATAAAATACCCAAGTTATAGCTATTAAGTCGTATCTTCCTCGAAACTGCGTCTAAGAAGCATCTAAATTCGATTTAAACCCAATACCCTGGATATAATCCCTGCAGATGGAAGTTTAAATCGCAGTTTCGCTATTAAGTTTTTGACTAGTGGCCAATTTATTGTTTATACGCCAGCGTTTGGTTCCGTTTGATGCAGAACTTTATTACTGTACGTGTTCATACTTTGGTTGTTCTATTCTATTTTTGTAAAACGACATCTGAGTGATATGTTTGCCTGGTATTTAAATTGAATAAGTCACTCTTCGTGGATTCCAGTTAAGTCTACTTTTGAGTGTTTTTGGTCTTATATGATTGATGAAATTTTATTTTTTTCTCTACCGAATATTTCTATGTTAGGTAATTCAGTAAAAAAAAATGTGGGGCATACAGACATTTCGTGGTCGTTTACTAATTTCCTTATGCCCAACTAGGGCTTTATCAACTTTTAAATTTAGCCGCATTTAGCTGGAATAAGGCCACAAAATAAATTAAAAGCTGATTAATGGATGACGTTGAGAGTACCCTCCATCCAAAATACAGCCATTTAACCGAAGACTAATAACAGATTTATAAAGTACAGGGTGTTCAATAATAGCAACAGTTTATTTGCCAGCAAAGCGGTGACACGGTGAATTTATAGCCTGTGGTCGGGCTGGCTTCCGCCGGCACTGAATTAACATTAAAATAACTCGCAAATTGCACACTAACTACTTACTGTGACCACGGTGGGTAATGTATTAGGATATGAGTGCTTTGTGTTTTTTTTTCGACGAACTAGGATTTTTTGTCATTATTTGAAGGTTTTTAGTAGTAATAGTAGTAGTTTTTAGAAATACTAGTAGTAGAAGTTTTAAGTAATAGTATTTAGTAGTAGTAGGTAGTTAGTAGTAGCTTTTAGAAGTAATAGTAGTAGTATTAGTAGTTTTTAGTAGTAGTAGTAGTTTTTAGTAGTAGTAGTAGTTTTTAGTAGTAGTAGTAATAGTAGTTTTAGTAGTAATACTTAGTATTTTTAGTAGTAGTAGTGTTAGTTATTACTAGTTTATACTAGTAATTCTCCATCTAAACATTCTACAAGATATCAATAGCCCTCTTATGAGCCTACCAGATTTCAAAAACACTTCAAGGACGTGTATTCCAAAAATTCCAACTTGCAACGGCAAAATATAATCACGTCTCTATCCGATTTTTCCCACAACATATAAACCAGTTAATACACCCTATCTCCCGTAATAAACATAAAACGTTGTAGGTAAACGTTCTACGGTGTTGCCAGTTTATTCCTATATACAATCTTATTAATTTAATAAAAGGAAAATCCTAGCTGTGCCGTAGTTATGGCTATGCTAAGCCACAACGGCGCGGCAAGTTAAAATGTGCTTGTTCTAAAAACACGATGAAAAGCTGCCAAATGTACGTTATTTAGGAGTGCGGATATACGGGATCAAATTGCAGCTGGAAACGTTACTGATAATGCTGGGCATCCTAAATAAAGTGAAGCGATGCTTCACGCCAGGACAGCTTTTATCGCTTTACAAAGCACAAACCCGGTCCTGCATGAAGTATTGCAGCCACCTTTGGGATGGTTCAGCTAAATACCAACTTGCCGCACTTGACTCGTTCGAACGCAGAGCTAAGAGGCTCATTGGCGATGAAAAACTGATGAATGCCAAGATTCACAGCCTGGGTCATCGACGCAAGGTCGCCTGCATGTCGTTCTTCTAAAGATTGTACTTCGGCGAGTGTGCCCATGAACTCCACGACCTCATCTCACCAGCCCCCTCCTACCAGAGGACATCTAGACGCACTGTAAGTTACCATCCCTACCTTGTTGTTATTCCAACAATTCGCACCAAGCGTTTCCAATCGTCTTTTGTAATACGCACAGCAAAGGAGTGGAACTCTCTGCCTGGGTCTGTGTTTCCGAACGCATTCAACCACAAAGTTAGAGTGAACAGGCTTCTTCTGGGTCATTCCATCGTCGACTTTGTCTCTGTCACTTGTGGCCTAGACTAGAGTCAAGAGCATGTCCATCTGACAGTAAATATATATATATATATATATATACAGGGCACGTAGTGTAGTGTGTTAGTGAACGGGAGCCGTCAGTTGAGACTGATCACCTCTCAAATGCTAACTAACTTGTTTTAATCTTTATAGTTTCCTTTTTTATTTAGCATTTTCCTCACATATAGAAGCTACCAAGGATGTAACCAAGGTTACGTGACACAGAACATGATTTAAAAGAGTGTCCTTGAAGTGATCTATTTGTAGAGTGAGATATTTGTACAACCTCCTAATTCCAAATTTGTTAAACCACTCTTATTATTATTATCATGCAATGTATCGAACTGCTAGAGGGCGGAGACCTGGTGACCTGAAACACAGGCCCTTAAAGCCTATCTTAGGCACCAGTCTCCCACAGTAAACTAAACCAATTATTGTATCATTTGTAACAATGTCTGAAATGTTTATTGTGGAGAGAAAATAAATACTTATTATCTACGCTTTCGAACGTGCAGATACATATCTTCATGTTTTTCACTGACCGACCTTGACAATTCAAAAGTGCCTGTAAATGGTTTATTTGAAGATTTACTAAATACTACAAAATTTTTCGTCTTCTTTGATCGAAATTTGCGGCGGTTTTATGCAAAATACACTCCCGAATATCATACACACTATGTTGATACGGCGTATGTTTATTTTATGATGGTATTTTGAAAAGTTTTAATGTGCACTTTGATAAAATATCAGCACAAATTCCGCATGAAATTATCATAATAAATGATGTATTGAAGAGCAGACAGAACATGTCGTGTGAGTATGAATCAAAAGGCGCCATCTTGTATTTTTCGAGTAAGCACAAGACGGGCGATGGAAGAATGAATGACTTTATTCCAGTAGAGCACTAATTTGTAAATAGATTATTGTATGTACATATTAATAAATGTGTTGGGATAAAAAACACCACTCGTCCATTGTCACATGGCACACGGCATCAGTGCCTTTTTAAGTACTCAGAAGTAAGACAGAAAACACGTTTAATCCGCCAGAAATGACGCACGAAATTAACAGAAAATAACGAGGTATAATTCCGTGAAGCACACCCAAACGAAGCACACCTAAAGTATTCCACTTAGCACACCCGTAGGCGGGCTTCAACTAAAAAATAAAATAATTAATTTCCTATTCCACGAAACGCACCTACGAATATCACTCGCATAGTGCGGGGACTAAGAAATAAAAATGTCGACTGAAGAAAACATTTATTATTTAAAAGACTAACTTAAATTTCTAACATCATTCAGTTTCATTATAAAACCTACGGGTGTGCTAAGTGAAATACTTTAGGTATGCTTCGTTTGGGTGTGCTTCACGGAATACCTCAAAATAACTCATCAACTAACTAAACTTTAAAAAAAAACAGTTTCACTGACAAACTGTGTCAGGAGTTCAGGACCGGACGATAACTACTTTACAAAGTGTTGGTATATGGTGTGTCAGATGGTTTGGATATTATTTGAACATCACCCTGTAATCATACTTTACAATACATCCTGTATTGTATGGTTCGGTTTAAAGTAAACAACCATGGATCACATTAAATTAAGACATATTTTATTTCACTCGCGTAGTTCCCGTTCCCGTGGGAATACGAGGATAAAGTATATCATGCCTATGTCACCCGGGGATAGTGTAGCTGACCAACAATGAAAGAATTTTTCAAATCGGTTCAGTAGTTTCGGAGCTTATTCAATACAAACAAACAATCAACTCTTTCCTCTTTTTAATATTATTCCTATTTTTAAAAAGTAGATGCTATTTAGGAATACGGCATTTGTTTGAAATACTCATAATTCAGTAAGAGTCTGAGACTCCCTTCATATCTACCCAGAGCGCATGAAATCATTGGATAATTTCCCATACTTAAAAAAAAAAACAGACTAACGTAGTGATTCTTTGTATTTGCGTGTTTACCCATCAGGTCATGTACAGTTCAAAGTCCATATTCTTTAAATACCCCCCACACTTAATTATTCACGTCCTTTTTTCAAAACGTACGTAAGTTTCACCCATGGCCCTGATGCTGAGGTCTACCGGCTGTAAGCGGAGAGGATCAACAGTCCTCTTGCAGCGGACGATCTTGTAGTTCAGTATTATGTGGTACAGCAACACTTTCATCATTAGAATCGCGTATCTCATACCTGTAAACAAGAAACAAGAGACAGTTTGACAGCTGGTCCTTTGATAAATATGGTCTCCTAGTACATAGCGTAAAACGGGGTGGATAGAATACAGTGGGTGAATTAAAAACTTTGATTGGGATTGTCTCTTAAGTTATATTTTAATGGTTTCTTACAAAGCATCCATCTTAAAAATAATTAATATATTAAAACATTGGAGTCCTTCATTGCTGCAAAAAATAATTAAATAAGATGAAAAATGAGGTGAAGAAATGCAGAGGGCAGGAGGCACGGAGAAGTCTCGTTATGTTAAGATGGTCACCCATCCACCGACCAATCTCGGCAAGCGTTGCTTAACCTCGAAGATTGACCCGTGCGGCTGTTGTAATTTAGCCACGAGCTCCTCGTGGATGTGAAATAAAAAGTGTCCTCTAGCATTGACACAATTATCGATTAAATGCTAGGCTAAGACAGTGACGAATCTATTTAAATAACCACTCGTAAAAAAGAAAAATAAATTTCTGCTTTGCTATCGTTGTCAAGTTATGCGAAAGAAAATGTTGACATTCAACAAGAGTTCCCGCAAAAAAAAAAACAACTGTCACTTTATTTTCACTCTTTGGTCACACTTACCAATACAATTTCTAGGTCCCATTCCAAACGGCATGTAGGTGAACGACTTGATATCATGTTTGTTCTGGTCTGAAAACCTGTCAGGATTGAAGGTATCTGGTTCTGAATGATACTTCCCATCCATCTGCACTGAGTTCACTAAGTTGAAGACCAAGTCTCCAGGCTGGATCTGGGGGGAAGATAAAAAATTGGTTGAATTTAAGTGCGTGTACGCCGTATGGCATTTCATACAAATTTTCAAGTCACTATTTTGCGAAATGACTGAACCGATTTTAATGAAACTTCACACATATAAGCAGGATACATAGGTCTAAAAAGTTAGTTATAAAGATTTCCGAAATGTCTATTCATAAAAGGATAACTGGAAATTTATGTTTGTATGGAAAATTTAAAATGGGTCTAATTTAACGGTAACACTATTTATCGAAAATGTTTTACCTACGAGTATGGTTCCTGCTTATGTGTGTAAAAATTCATTAAAATCGGTTTAGTCATTTCAGAAAATAAGGACGTGAAAGTTTGTATGAAATGCCGTACGACGTATACGCTCTTAAAGCAATGCTCAAAAATAAATATTGAATGCAGTAGTGGCTATTGCATTCAATATTTATTATTGATTTAGATGCGATTAGTGTTGGAAACCAAAATAGTAGGTACCTAAGCGTTTATATGTAAAAAGCAGGAAATAATGCATTACCTACTGCATAATTTGATTAACACGATCTGTATTAATATTCTTTATACGCAAAAGTTAATTAAAATCAAGGCAATTAAAACAAACCTGATATCGCGAAAAAAAAATCACCTGTCCCCTACATTTTGATGAATTATACGAACATAAATGTAAGGAACATTTCAGGTCTGGTCCCATAGTAAAAGTTGTTTATAATGATGAGTATATGATGTCAATGACCTCTTAAGAGGTTGATGTTTTACAAATAACCCTGTATATTCACTGGTAATATCTAAACACTAATTCTAGACTACTTGAATTGGAGCAGTATATTATACAGACTATTTGAATTGGAGCAGTATATTATATTAAGTGTGTACAGACCACCTTCAGGATTGTATGATAGTTTTGAAACAGTAATGGATGAAGTTTTGCACAAAATTTGTAATTCAAGCAAGTCTATCATTGTCTGTGGTGACTTTAATGTTAATTTGTTAGAAAATTCTAGTTTAAGTACGAAAATTACAAGTCTGTTTCAGTCATACAATCTTGCAAACCTATTCATGGAGCCTACTAGAATAACTCCCACTAGTGCCACTTGCCTAGATAATATCTATACAGATGTTGTACCTACCCATACAAAGATGATTAATTTAATAGATTCAGATCACTGTGGACAATTTATATCTATACCAAATATAAATAAAACCAAAACAAAAAAGGATATCACTGTTAACCCAAAATCAAAATTTCGCTTAGAAATATTTAAAACTAAACTTTTAAATAAAATGCCAACTCTGTCAACTAATGGTGACCCTAATCAATGTTACAATGATTTTTTCAAAATGTATTGTGCAGAGTTTGATACAACATTTGTTCCCAAAACCATTTCGGTTAACAGTAACACTTCCTTCAGTGACTGGGCCACCATTGGTATTTATAAAAGTAGAGAACGGCTTTATGAGCTGTACGAAGAAAGAACTTATATTAATACTGTAGAGTTTAATTTATATGTTAAGAATTATACTAAACTATTTAAAAAGGTTTGTTATATAGCCAAGTCTAGGTACTTGAGTGCAAAAATTAAAAATAGTAGTAATGTGATAAAAATGACTTGGGATATTATTAATAGCGAAACGGGAAGGTCTTGCAATCGAAGTAGTGATTATAGCCTTGCTATTAATGACAATATAATTAAATTAGATTCGCAAGTCGCCGCGGCTTTTGAAGATTTCTTTGCAGAGATTCCCGTATCGACGACTAAGTTTCTAGATTCATCACCTAGGGCTGCAGAAGCATTACTTAAAGAAAACGTTCCAGTTTATGATGCCGAATTCAAATTCCAACATGTCACTTCTAATGATATCGTAAAAACGTTTAACTCATTGAATGTTAAAAAGACTGCCGATCTATGGGGTAATTCTGTCGACCTTGCTAAGTCCATTATACACATTGTAGCCTCTACTTTAGCTGTTATTTTTAATAATTGTATAGACCGTGGTGAGTTTCCTGATCTAATGAAATATAGTAAAATAATTCCGTTATTTAAATCGGGGAGTACATCAGACCCTTGCAATTATAGACCAATATCAGTGCTACCTACTTTTAGTAAAATTTTTGAGAAACTTATTTTAAATCAAATGCAAAGTTATTTTAATAAACATAAATTTTTACATAACAAACAGTTTGGTTTTACGAGGGGTCGTTCAACAACCGATGCCGGTGTTGAACTTCTAGGACACATTTACAATGCATGGGAGGACAAATGCGATGCTTTGGGCATTTTTTGCGATTTGTCCAAGGCGTTCGATTGCGTTCTCCATGAGACGTTAATCAGGAAATTGCACTATTACGGAATCCGGGACGCCTCTCTGGATCTTCTTACTTCATACTTGAGTGGTAGGATTCAGAGAGTTGATGTCAATGGTAAAAGGTCTCCTGGATCGGTAGTCAGGATGGGGGTCCCCCAAGGCTCAATTTTAGGTCCCTTCCTGTTTCTGATATATATTAATGACTTGCCGTACCTCATTAAAGATAAATATGATATAGTGTTGTTTGCAGACGACACGTCGCTTTTGTTCAAACTAAAACGTCAGCAGATGGTTACTGACAATATAAATAGTGCCCTTGCGACTGTAGTTAACTGGTTTAATGTTAATAATCTTCTACTTAACGAGAAGAAGACGAAATGCATAAAGTTTACTTTACCTCATGTAAGACAAGTGAATACTGTTCTAACAATAAAGGGTGAAGAGTTGAAACCCGAAGATACCACAGTGTTCTTAGGCATCACTTTGGATGCGAAGCTTCAGTGGGGCCCCCATATAGATAAACTGTCAAAAAAACTCAGTTCTGCAGCATTTGCCGTTAGGAAAATTCGTGGCTTAACTGATTTAGAAACGGCCCGTTTAGTGTACTTTAGTTACTTTCATAGCGTGATGTCATATGGAATTCTGTTGTGGGGAAATGCCGCCGATATGCAGACAATATTTGTTTTACAAAAAAGGGCTATTCGTGCGATTTATAAATTAAATCCCAGACACTCACTCAGAGAAAAATTTAAAGAGATTAATATAATGACTGTGCCCTCTCAGTATATCTATGAGAATCTCTTGTACGCACATAAAAATATTAATCTGTTTAAAAAATACAGTGATATCCATAGCATAAATACTAGGAACAAACACAATTTTGTTGTTCCTAAAACCAGGCTCAAGAAAATAGGTGGTTCCTTTCGATGCCAATGTATACATTTTTATAATAAACTTCCTGGCCGCATTCAAGAACTAAGCATAAATAAATTCAAAGTATTTATAAAACGTAAGCTATGCCAGAAAGCTTTTTACACAGTTAAAGACTATCTGGAGGACAAGAAGGCTTGGGATTGAGCTGCTTCAGTTGTGTACATGGCCCAATGTTTTATGTTGTTGTTTTGTTTCTGTGTTTTTCTTTTATATTTTTACACTTTGACATGTTTTAATTTTCGTTTAGTTTACTTTTGACATGAATGTTTACTTTTTAAAGTATTCTTTTTATTTTATTACAATTTCTTATTTTGACATGAATGCTTACTTTGTAAAGTATTATATTTTTTAATTTATTTACTATTGTGAATATGAGGACTATATGGGTTATTATTGCTTTTTCCTCTTCAACTATTTTTTTTTCCTTTTTTTTTTTTTTTTTTTTTTAGCGTTGTCTGGCTGTTTGAGTTTTTTTGTGGCCTACCCAAATGTCCTTTCATTGGCATTGTTCGTCGAGTCGTTGAGCTCCTTATTGGTTCTAAGTTGAGCTACTCGACTACTGACCAAGGCTTGCAATGAATGGACAGGTCCACTCAAATCTGCGTGGTTCTTTCCTCAAAAGACCACTTCAGACACTGACATGGTCCTCATATAACGTATTGTGAATGTGAGGACCATGTAGATCGCTATGTTAGGGGTTCATTTCTTGTTAGTCTGGCGGTTTGAGTTCTTTATGTGGCCTACCCAAATGTCCTTACTTTAGTATTGATCGTCAAATCGACGAGCTCCTTAAAGTTCTAAGTTTGAGCTACTCGGTAACTGACAAATGCTTGCACTGTCTGGACAGGTCAACTCAAATCTGTGTGGTCCTTTTCTCAAAAGACCACTTCAGACACCAACCTACATGGTTCTCATATGATTTGACCAGTACAATTGTATGGACTTTAAAAGAGACCTTGACCTCTGAGTTTGTTTCGGTGTTTCTTCTCAGGGTAGTCAGCTAGGAAACACCGGCCTCATCTAGTTTATAACGACCAAAAATATTGACGTGTAAAAGTGTTATTTACAACCTACTTACAAAATAAATATCATTTATCATTTATCATAGAACATAATACTAACATTTTTCTTTTGCAAATTTCGAAACAATGGTCTTTCCATTGTTTCGAAATTTACGAAAAAGTCCTTGCATTTCGTCATTCAAAAACTAAACAGCACAGATTTTTTTACATTGACATACCTACTGATTGATTACTAAAATTTTCACAATAGTTTTTTATTATTTTTATTAAAGTATTATTTAGTTTTATAACTAAATTTTGTTTTTTTTTTTTTTAGTTTTATATACCTACCTAGTAATTTGTTAGTGCAGCATTTAATTATTTTTTTTTATGTATGAATGAAATACACTGAATTCTCAAAAGTTTTTTTTTTTAATTAAACAACGGAGTAAAGCCGGCAGCATTCCAGGCTAATTTAAGAGCTAATGAGTTCAAGCTAATCTCGGGAAGTAGCAGAATTTAGTGCAGTTTTCACGACCACTGAGAGTTGAAGCTAGCTTTAATAATATTAAATCTTGCTGCAGCATGTAAAATAATTGCCGTTTCGCTGTTTTCTGACAAAGACGAAGGTTCTTAATTACCATCATGAAAATATAGAGTAAAAACGAAGCTGTGGTAGGCTAGTAACCTAATTTTGGAACTAGAGGCTTTTGGCTCTATGAGAGACAATATTGACTCTGGGTTTTGTGTTTTTTTTTTTAATAACATTGCCCTTCTCTATGAATTTCTCCTGTATCGTGGGTGCGTTCACAAACATACAATCTCACATACACAAACAGCCAGACCTGGAAAAAGTATCTCTAGGCCACACAAATATTTGCTTCCGTGCGGGAACCGAACCCACGACTCGTAGCGCAGCAGCCAATCGCTCAACCACTGCGCCAACCGTGTCGTCACCGAAATTGATGGCTCTATGTCTGAACTTTGGAGCAGGTGTGTCTCAACCACAAATAATCTATCTATCTATTATGGTTTTGGTTTCCGTACTTAGTCCTAGTATTGGACCATTGTGCGTGAGCCATGGCGGCCGTCACTCCAATCAGCCGACCTCCCTCCAGAAGCAGATCAGTCCACTCAGTATGTTCAGCAACTCTGTAAGTGAATTCGGTGTCCCTATTGTATGCCTTCGTATCTCGGCCACACCTGTGCTCTCAAGGAGCACATGCGACACCGTTTCCTCCTCCTCCATGCATGCTCTGCATAGAAGACTGTCTGTGATACCTATCGTGTGTAGGTGTTTGTTCAGTGAGCAGTGTCCGGTGGCATTCGCAGGCTGCCTCTATCCATGCGCAGAAGGCGCCTGGTCACCCACAAACAAACGTGACTATATAATATAAACCTTAACTAACTTACCACATAAGGTAAACCGTCCTTTCTTGGCGGCGGCATCACGTAAGGCTTTGTGCAGACTCGGTCCATAGCCACGGCAACAGACCATTTTCTGGATACCTCTGTAAAGAGAAGCACGTCATCATCGTTGTCACCATTTTGTTAGCCGAAAGACTTCCACTGCTGAAGATGCGTCCCAAGAGTCGAGTCAACAGATATGTGCACCTCACATAATAATGGACTAGCTGCTGCCCGAGACTTCGTCCCCATGAAATCCCCGATTTTAAAACATTCTTTCTCGCTGCTCCGCTCCTATTGGCTTAAGCGTGATGATATATATCCTAAAGCCTTCCTCGATAAATGGTCTATTCAACCCAAAAATATTTTTTCAATTCGAACCAGTAGTTCCTGAGATTAGCGCGTTCAAACAAACAAACAAACTCTTCAGCTTTATAATATTAGTATAGATTTCCATGGCCTTCACCAGATCATATTGGTCCAGTCCAACTGAACACCTTCTAACGCTTCCGGTAGACAGCCGTCAAACCCAGTCCCAATCCAGAACCTTTGGACCTCATCGCCCATTTGTTCTGGGAGCAATGTGCCTTGATTATTCAAGAGATGCACATAGGAACAGTGGTGGCCGAGTGGTACGGCCCCGACTTACGAATCGTAGGTCGTGGGTTCAAACCCAGCCAGGCAAATTACTTTGTGTAATTAATTTCATCATCGCTGCTCTCACAACGGTGAAGGAAAATATCGTGAGGAAATTGGCATGTCCTAGACCCAAACATTCGATAACATTTGACATTCACCAACCCGCACTGGGCCCGCGAGCTGGATTACGGCCTATCCCCTCTCCTAGAGGTCTGTGTCCCAGCAGTGGGAACGTTAAAAAGCTGATTATATGCTTATGCTATGCACATAGAGTTGCAAATATACCAGTAAGAATTAAAACATTAGTAAAATATAACCTATCACTGAGTACTATGATACACTGATAATGTCAACTATCGCTTTGGTAACAAGGTAATATTTTACATGTTTTTCTTCTGTTTCAATACCGTCACAGTAATGTTACCTTGCATCACGCAATCCAAGTATTTCAACTCAGCAATGGAATCAAAAGTCAGCTCTCCATATTTCTCCTGGTTAACTTTGATCTCCTGGTATAATCGTTCTTCCACGTGAGGATGGAGAGCCAGCTCATGGATGCACAGCGTCAAGGTCGAGGAGGAAGACTCGTAGCTTGCCAGAAATGCGAAGTAAATTTGACCCGATATTTCGTCTAAGGTGAAATCTGGATGAGAAAATATATTCATTACTAGCTGTCCGCACGACTTCGTTTGTGTCACATTTTTCATGACTGCTCCGCTCCTATTGGTCTCAGCGTGATGATATATAGCCTATAGCCTTCCTCGATAAATGGGCTATCTAACAATGAAAGATTTTTTTCAAATCGGACCAGTAGTTCCAGAGATTAGCGCGTTCAAACAAACAAACAAACAAACAAACTCTTCAGCTTTATAATATTAGTATAGATTACATGTAGCGGAGATGAGAATGTTGAGATAGATGTGTGGAGTAACGAGGATGGATAAAATGAGAAATACATTAGTTTAAAAGTAGCGCCAGTGACGGAAAAGTTGAAAGAGAACCGCTTGTCTTGGTATGGTCATGTGAAAAGGAGGGATGAAACACATGTAACTAAAAAGGTTATGAATATAAATGTGGATGGAAAGGGAGAGGTAGGCCAAAGAAACGATGGATGGATTGTGTGAGGAGTGATATGAAAGAAAAAGGAGTTAGTGATAGCGTGACGGCTGACAGGACAGAATGGAAGAAAAAAATCGTGTTGCGCCGACCACAAGTAACATGGGATAAGGGCAGGAAGATGACGATTATAAACAACGCAGCGCGCCGCGGTTTCACACGCGTGGTTCCCGTTCCCGTGGGAATACGGGGATAAAATATAGCCTATGTTGCTTAGGGTGAATGTAGCTTTCTAATGGTGATAGAATTTTTGAAATCGGTCCAGTAAAAATACAAATCTTTCCTCTTTATAATATTAGTATAGAAGTATAGATAGTGTAGCATGGTGTTACTAACTCCATACTCGAGCGTGCCTTATGCGCGGCGATGACGAAAATATACTCCCGCCAGCGATTCCCGCCGAAAACTAAAGTGGACTGGTGACCGCGGAAAGAGAACGACTTTTCCGCGAGACGCTTCTTCGAAATTTTTCAATTATTTCTGTTTGTACCTTTTTACCGTTTTTACTTATACATTATTTTACCACCTGATAACGTGCTGAACTCATTCAATAGCCCATAAAGTCAATCCTAAGAAACTTTCTCGCAATAGTTAATTTTAATCACCACAATCGCGACTAAAAATGCACTGCAATAGTGCCTTAGTCATGTCCAAAAAATCTATAATAAGTTACCCGAAATAATAAAGAATTTAGACAAATATAAAATCTTTATCAATAAATTGAAGTATTTTCATGTAAACAAATGTTATTATAGCATAAATAAATACCTAAATGATAAATTATAAATAACTTCGTACTATTATAGTCTAATAAAATTCTACCTTAAGATAACAAACATATTATATTACAAAATGTATATTCCTAGATAAAATAATAATTAAACATAAATAAATAGTATTTACGTTAATGTTACTAAATAAATGAAATGTATATCATTTATAAAAAAAATACTTAGTTAAAATTCATTTTATTTATGTACACAATAACAGTTGCCATTATAAAAGTTTTTTTTTTCAACTAAGTAATAAGTAAAACAAACAGTGTCTTCATCCTCTCTCCTACTTAATCTTTGCTGTGCCCGACAGGGTCCATAACTGTGACTACTATTTACTTCCCTTTTTTTTTGGATGGGAAATCATTAAATGACCCCTCCCGCCCGGGGCGGAGCGGTAGGGAGTGTCAGACTTTTACTGACTAAAACCCACCCGTGATCCTTCTTGTGCCCTATGCGTTCCAGGGCCGCGGTAACTCTTTCGAACAAATTCCGCAACCCTAGCAGGCACCGACCCTATGGGGCCCCGTCCTCACTATTTACTTCTCTACCAACTATTGTGACTTATGGTACGCAATAAAGAATTGAGAATTAATAATAAAGTAAAACATAACTATGTAAGTAACATACCTTGTGAGGCTTCCATTAGTAAATGAATTAAATCAGGTCTAACTATATTGTTCTTTTTTCTATGCGCTATTGTATCAGCTATCACATTTCTAAAGAACTTCGTGGCTTGCGAAGATACAAATTGAATATCAAAAAACTGGAAAAAGGAAATTTGTTGTTACAAAATACAAAGGAATTGAGACTAAATAACGATTTGATTGTACTTGTATAAAAGCGAACCAAACTGATGGTTTCCCTCTCTCCCCGACTTTTGCCTAACGAGCCAGCCCGCGCCGCTGAGCCATTAGCGTTAAATCCCCAAAATAATATCAATCTGACCCAGCCTGTCCCTTGCTGCCCTCCCTCAATGACCCCGCTAAGCCGAGGCCCGTGTCTCACAGGGGATGCCCTTAGCGACCGGTCATTTAGTTTTTAAGTAGTTTTAAGCCCTGGCTGGGGACCTTAAATTCATTTGCGGCTCACCCAATTTCATCAAACATGTCTAAGAACACTCGCCCGTAACTCACCTTTCATACAAAAAAAAACTAAATTGAAATAAGGAAATCGTTTCATCCGTTCGCGAGCTACGGAGCCACAGATAGACAGACAAACAAACAGACACGTCAAACTTAGGTATAACACCCCTCTTTTTTCGCCGAGGCGAGGTTTAAAAAATAACAATAAAACATACTTGCATAACCTTAGCCACAATGGGAAACTGGATGCTCAGAAAGTAGTACATTCGTTTGCAGAAATTGAAGCCAGTGGCTTGTTCTCCAATAGTGAAGAACCTGTTGTTTCTGTCCCTGATGGAGTTGATGTTCAGACCGATCCCAGTAGACGCGACCACGTCAGTGTTGTAGCGCCGCATCAGGTCTAAAACGTCGAAGTCCTCAGATGTGTGGTCTGTTAAGTTGTTTTAAAGATTGATCAGCTTAAATGATAAATGATATTTATTTTGTAAGTAGGTTAAACATAACACTTTTACACGTCAAATATGTCTGGTCATTTTAAGCTAGATGAAGCCGGTGTTTCCTAGCTGACTATATATGAAGTATTTTTTGTATTACCAAATAATGTAAAACATTGGTTTGAAAAGAGTAACTATGGAGTTTCTTGTCCGTTCTTCTCCATAAGAATCTACCTTTGCGAATGGACGCTAGAGTCACTTAATTTATGATATTTTTAATTTATTGATGACGTTCAAAATTGCCGTTAATGGCCTAATTGAAATAAACGTTTTGAGTTTGAGTTTGAGTTGAGTTTACCCTGAGAAGAAACACCGAAACAAACTCAGAGATCAAAGTCTCTTTTAAAGTCCATACAATCCGTACTGGTCAAATCATATGAGAACCATGTAGGTTAACGTCTGAGGTAGCCTTTTGAGGAAAGTGCCACACAGATTTGAGTGGACCTTTCCAGAAGTGCAAGCATTTGTCAGATACCGTGTAGCTCAAATTTAAAACTTTAAGGAGCTCAACGGTTTGCCGAACAATACCAAAGTAAGGACATTTGGGTAGGCCCCAAGAATTACTCAAACTGCCAGACAAACTGAAACAAGACCCTAATATGGCGATCTACATAGTTCCCGTTCATAATATGTTTGTTATATGAGAACTATGCAGATTTGTGTCTGAAATGGTCTTTTGAGGAAGTTTTTTTAAAGATTGATCAGCTTGATGGGACCCGAATGAATAGTTTTTTTATGCATTTGCATCAGTCAGAACTTACGTATAATATAATCAAAGTGACAATTTTCCACTTATATGAAGTTTTGCCACTTTATATACGAGTACTATCGGTTTCGTTGTAAATGTCATAGTCATAATAATAATCATAATCGTTTATTTGCTAATATAGGCAATTACATAAAGTTGTTAAAAAAAGAGCACAGTCCAACTATATTACGCCTTGAGGCATGCAAATACCAAGCTATTGCTGTATCACAACATTTTAATACAAAAAAAAATACAAATAAAAAAAAGTCAAATGTAATTACATTTTTGACTGTTTTTAACGTATTTATTTAGTTTAACAACAATATAGTTAACTATTTAGTCAAGGAAGTGAATATTGTGTCTTGTACTCAGGAAGTAATTGGTAATGTAATCTTGGCGTATTGTTAGATCTACATACTTACTAGAAATACAATATCTACATAGAAAGTACCTCTCAAATATTCCACAGTTCTGTTGCTGATTTCCATCATAAAAGGCATCATGCATTTCATCTTGGACCCACTGAATGCTGCGGTCAGGCGATATCTCATCTTACGCCATGCATCATCTGTGAAGTACCAGGAAAACAAAATCTGTTAGGAATCACCTTCTTACATAATAAACAGTCTTTGAAAAAGGTAGGTCTAGGTATACCTATTCAGTCATTTTAATCCCTTAAGATATATCAGACTTCATACTTTGTATTCTATTTCTGGAAGGGATAATTAATTTCATGTTACTTCTAAATTCGTGTAAACGAAACGAAATTGCTTTAGAAATTTCGTGATATCTAAAAATAAGCTCGTAATCTACCCCAGACTAGGTAAACGTCCAACTTTATAAATATGTCACCGGAAAATGGCAAACTTCGTCAGAGTATAAAACATCTTGAGAAATTGTAAACTTTCGATATTGTCAACTAAACATTTGGAACACTTTATATATAATCTCTCGAAGTTATTCCGAGAAATTGCAGATAAGTAAGTAACGAAACGTTAAGTAGGTATTACAACTACTACATATTTAAGTTGACTGTATTTTTTGTGTGTGTATGTGTTAACTCATAACTTTGAACTGGGTGTCCCGATTTTGATGATTCTTTTTATATTCGAACGCTGGTGCTTGTCGTGTAATCCCATTTGATTGAAATCTGACCACAAGTATTTGAGTTATCCCTAATAATGCGTGGCTTCGAGTACATTGATGATGTTCTCATTTACTCTTGCTGATGTAAAATGAAAAAATAAAATTGTATACAATAGTTTGGAAGAGCATTTAAGTATTTCATGATGGCCCTTTTCTAGTTTGATGAAGATCTAATGGATAACAGAGTAAGGAAACGGAACTCTAGTAAATGATGATGTTTATTGTTTACACCAATTTACACCGTGTACGCTGTGATGAGTAGATTTAGGTAGGGGTGGGGGGTAAATACCAATCAATGAAAAAAAAAATCAATCAATGCAGACTTTAAAAAAATTAACACGAATGACATGATCGGAGCTAAGTTTGCTCGCTTCGCTGGCTCGCTCCAGCTGGCCCCATCATACCATTCGAACCTAACATATCCATGTCGGGGAGCCCTAAGTTCCCTATGCCCTATGTTCCGCTACTTGGCTGGCCAGAAACTCCGATAAATTGTAGAACCGTACACTGATAGGTCGCCAATTTATTTCGGAACACAATTTCTCGGAATAACATCGAGAGATTCATCATATACCTAGCCTTTTCCCAACTCTATTGGGGTCGGCTCTCAGTCAAGCCGGATTCAGCTGAATACCAGTATTTTACGTGGAGCGGCTGCCTACCAGACCTCCACAACCCATTAACTGGGAAACACGGTACTTCTAAGCAAGACTGGTCAGATTTTCTGGCTTCTGACATTCCGTAACGACTGCCAAATATCTCTAAATATCAACATCGAAAGATTATTGACTATACAATTCTGATGCGTATAAAGGATTCCAAATTTTCAGTTGACAATTTATTGTGAGTTTACAAACTCCAGATATTTTACAATCTTATGTATTTTACAATCATCTGGTAACATAATATATTACGGACTAGCTGTCCGCACAACTTCGTTTGTGTCACATTTTTCATGACTGCTCCGCTCCTATTGGTCTTAGCGTGATGATATATAGCCTATAGCCTTCCTCGATAAATGGGCTATCTAACACTGAAAGATTTTTTCAAATCGAACCAGTAGTTCCTGAGATTAGCGCGTTCAAACAAACAAACAAACAAACTCTTCAGCTTTATAATATTAGTATAGATAATATAACGAGTCTGAACTGCAACTGACCTTTTTTTAGACCACAATCTCAACTGATGACAAACTGAAGTGATCGATGACGAAGCACGTTTAGAAGTAACCCTTCACAAGCGTGAACACAAGCGTGACGTAATGTTATAGCAAAATCAAATATTTGTTCCCAAAGTACTAGGCTTACATAAAGAAAAGAACGACCGACCTTCCATACTCAGAAGACTAGATCCAAGCAAAGGTTCGATCTCCTTAGGAAACATCTGCTTTCTATTTATAAAGTGGTCGAAGTCCTTGATAGTGATGCTCTTCATCAGCTCAGGGTCTCTCACTAGAATGACTGATGTCATCCCTTCCATGAAGCCTACGTATCTGAAAGTTAGTGATACCGTTATTAAAGGCAATCGGAGTTGGGCAGATGAATAACAGACTTATGAAGGGCACGCCATCATTGTGGCGATATGTGCCCCCTTTGACCAGTGGTTGGAGAGACGCAACGGCGTCCTCACCTTCCGCCAAACGTAGGTGTTCACCGGACACGGCTGTTTCGGATTCAGCTGGAGGACACGTCCATGCATCAACACTGTGTGGGTCGCCCGGAAGACATGATGAAGGATACGGTAAAGATCGGCTCTGCTTAGGCGGAACAACGACGTGTCCTCGTCGAGGAGGCGATCGACGGCGGCGACCTTTCACTTCCAGCCTTGGTTCAATCCATGGTTCGGACCATGGCGAGGAAACACGAAAAGCGGTCACCTCCTTCTGCGCAGCGGTAATGCTAGCGAAAAATGAGGCAAAGAGAGATCGAAACCTCACGCCCCAGCCTCGCAGGGTGATTCCCGGCCACAATAGGCGCGGGTCTGCGGATGGCGAGCTATGGGTTGTTCGCCGCTCTATAACAACCAGGTCCGGGTCGACGGTGTGTCAAGTTCCCTGTGCGCCTCAAAAAGATGTCAGCTAAGAAGACGGGGCCTCATAGGGTCAGTGCCTGCTAGATGGAACACGGGTGGGTTTTAGTAAGTAGTAAGAGACCAACACTCCCTTCCGCTCTGCCATGAACGAAAGAAGTCATTTGATGATTTCCCATCCAAAAAAAAGTTTAATTCTAGGCTGCTTGTAAAAGAGCTCTGGAATGTACTACCACCCTAGTACCCGTAGTTGTTTTTCCGTTGGATTTTCATTAGTTATTCATGTATAAGCTTAATTTACTGTACACAATAAGATAAAATATATTTCTTAAATTATGTTTGATGACGATGACTAGCACTATGTACCTACACTACATAGATAAAAAGGAAAAAAATTATAAATTCTCATAAACTAGTTGAACTTAATTGGAATAAAAGTACTGTTAGGTTTGACATCATTTTAGTAAATCTTGAATTAACTTAGTCGATTAGTGGGACATTTTATTTCTTATACTGGCAACACCCGTGTGTCCGAATGACATTAAGAACTGACGTTGGTAGTTTTTGGGGACGGACTCGGCCTATTTGGTTCGGGGCAGCATCGAGTACGGACGTGTAACGAAGTGTACAAAGGAGAAAATACAACTACCCTTCAAATAATTAATGTGAGTTTTATTATACGTTAATATTCCATAATTAGTGTAAGTGTTATTACATTTCAGATGTGGGATAGGCCCAACCTGCTTCAGGTCTATGTGCAGTGCTCATTCTTACTGTTTAGCTATTTTGTTTCAGTTTTATTTTAATTACAGTGTAAAGAACCTTAGTGTCAAATAATATAATTAATTTTTTTTAAGGTGTCTGAAGGTCATATTAATAGTGCTACAGGATACTGTCGTAATTGTTCCTGGGGTGCAAGGGGCACAAAATTTGCTTATTTTTGAGCTACGACAGCCCGTTTACGAGATATTTCAAATTTAAATATACCGCCACCGTCGACATTATTTTGAAAGTGTGTAGAGTAGTTACATCGCTTGCGTTTACAAGTTGCAGAACGATGCCGCGTTCAATCGAACCCTCTCCACGGCGGCGTTTGAGGACGCCAAGCCATAGAGAAGCTGAACGTAATGCAGAGTCAAGCAGACGGAGCCGCAGTCGCACGCGCCGTGAAGGCGACAATTGTCGCAGTCGCAGTGGACTGCGTACTCCGGAGCGAAGGCAAGGACGTGATAGTGCCAGAAAATTGGAACAGGAGATGGAACATCACCGCGAGCGCCTACGCGCTCTGGAGGGCGAGTTGAGCCGGGAGCGTAGCCTCAGACGACGGGCTACTCCCCTGGCCGGAGCTGAGCGCAATAACCGCCGCGTGTCGAAGGATGACGAGCTGGAGCGGTTGCGGGTCCGAGATCGAAGCCTACCTCGTGAACGCAGCCCCACAGTGCGGAGATCCCGTGCAGTACGTGATGACGTCACGTCGCCGACACCACGGAATACAAGGTCAGACAGTCCAACTTTTACTTCCAGGGATATCATGAACATTATAAATTCTATAAATAACATTAAGTCTCAGTCTCGGCCGTTAACGGTGGCATCCCCGACGCAGAATTTTAATAGCAATAATAATATAAACCACAAAAATATTCTACCTAACTTTGACCCTTCTTCAAAGGGACAACGCATTGATATTTGGCTAAAGAAAGTGAATGAATGTGCCACTGTTTACGGTTGGGACGAAAGAACCATTATACATTTTGCTATGCAGAAACTACAAGGATTAGCCAAAACGTGGTATGAAAGTTTGAACTCTATACTATTCAGTTGGAACGAGTGGCAACACAAATTGACAAGTGCGTTTCCATTTGAACAAAATTATGGCCAATCCTTGGAGGACATGCTCAGGAGAAAAAGCAAAATTAATGAACCCATTGAGGTCTACTATTATGATAAACTGGCCCTCTTGAACCGGTGTGACATCGAGGGCAAACGCGCAGTGGAATGTATTATACATGGTTTGAGCGACAAAACAATGCGGTCTAGTGCCAACGCGATACGGTGTACCCAACCCGAGCAACTATTACAATTTTTAATGACTAATAAGGATATTTCTCTATTTTCGGATCGTGTCAATTTTAAAGGTCAATCTTCTTCAACATCAGAATCGTCCAATAATAACAATACTATTCGAATTGCAAGAACTAATAGTAATAATAATACTCGCGAATTGTTTTGTTTTAACTGCAAAGAGAAAGGGCATCCTTACCTTAAATGTCCCAAACCCTTAGTTCAGTGTGAGAAGTGTCGTAAGTTTGGTCATAAAATTGAAAATTGCGTTGTTAAAATTGGAAATGACAAAAAGCCTGAGAACGTGCAAAGAACAATGCGTATATTAACATCGGAATCAAATTCAAAATTCATTAAAGAAGGTATAATAAATAACGTCCCAATAAAAATTTTCATAGATTTCGGTAGCGAGGTTACGCTTATTACGCAGTCAGTAGCTTCAGGGTTAGGGCTAACCTACAATAGTCCTTCCATACCTCTGAAGGGTTTTGGAAGTGACATAATACATACGAAAGGTGGGGCGGAAGTGGATCTGAGCATTGATGGTGTTAAAGGTCATGTTTTGTGTCAAGTAGTAGACGATAGACTTCTTGACCTACCCATGCTTGTAGGACAGTCATTCACAGAACAGTCTCATGTCATAGTATATAAAAATGCGGAAGAATTAAATTTCTTTGACGGTAACAAATATGAATTTCCGGGGTTAGGTGTAGGTGATGATGCGCCGGTAACCGTGGCCGTTGTTTCTGATATTGTCATTTATGGTCCAGCAGTAGTTAAGGCTCGCGTAAATGAGATGGGAGATGGAGATATTTTAATAAGTGGGAAAGTGATAGGGAAGCCAAATCAGCAGTTTACAGTTAATGGTGGGGTGTACCGGGTCAAAGACAGTTTACTTTACATCTATATCACACCGTTGTCGCAACTGTGTCAATTGAGGGAAGCGGTAATTATAGGACGGGGTACCAAAATTGAGGTAGTTAGACATATATACAAATCAGCAGATTCTCTCTTAGTCGAGCCCGGTGTAATCGATGTTAATCAATTAAAAATAGGTGCCACAATTAACGAGTCTCAGCGTCGACAGCTGATAGACATACTCATTAAGTACAAACACTGTTTTGGTACGTCCTTTAAGGAACTAGGGTGTACAAGTGTTGCTGAGATGAACATTGAACTTACCAGCAACCGTCCCGTTGTGTACCGACCATACAGATTGGCACATAAAGAACGTGAGCAAGTAAGAGAAATGATAGGAGAAATGTTAGAGTCTGGAATTGTGAGGGAATCTGTTTCAGAATATGCTAGTCCTATCATATTAGTGCGTAAAAAGGATGGCAAGCAGAGATTATGCGTCGATTATAGGCTCTTAAATTCCGTAACGGTGAAAGAATGGTATCCAATGCCGATTATTGAGGACGAGATCTCCCGACTCTCTGGCCAGGCATATTTTATTTCTCTGGACATGGCCTCTGGTTATTACCAAGTGCCAATAGCCGAAAACTCGAAACCGCTAACGGCATTCGTAACCCCCGATGGCCAGTACGAATTTAATCGCATGCCATTCGGGTTGGCGAATGCGCCCGCTGTTTTCCAGCGGATGATGAACAGGGTACTAGGATCCGCTAGGTTTACAGAGGCCATGGTGTACATCGACGATGTCCTTTGTTACGTTGTATTTTTTGTACCTACCACGGGTTGGTATATAACAGCTTCGTTTCTTGTAAGTAAAGTAGCATTTACCTGAAAACATTAGTAGTACATAATCAGGTTCCCAAGGAATTTATTTCATTGTAGTTTGTACAATTGACTGTGGCCTGCACTTGATAGGAGGACTCGTTCCTTCAACTGTATTTTGTCACTAGACTCTTCGGTTAACACTTTCTCACAATAAATCCAATTAAACAGGTTTGCATAATAAATTAGATAAAATAATATAGTAATCAAGTTATAATTGTTTACATTCCAAATGTCATTCCGTCGAACGTCACTGTCTGTCAGTTAGAGGCGACATCTGGTGGTTGCCGATTCACAGTTGAAGTTTTAATCGATATTTTAACATGACATTGCTAACTCTCGAAATAATATCGTAGGGAACAATCCTTAATAATTTTCAGCTTTCGGTAATAAAAATCATAATAAACTAAATAACCGTAAGCGGAAGTCATATCCATTTTTTTAGTATAGACTTCTATCTGGAATGTTCGCTGTCAAATAAATCTATTTTTAGTCTGTGAATTGTCTTTAGCATAATGTAGCAAGGTCGTAGATTCTTAATTTCCCCATTTAATATTCTGAGTTAATTACCCCAATCAAGATAAGTTTTGGTATTTGAAATTACAAAGAATTTGTTTTTCGGTCTGGATCATGAAGATTGTTATTGTTTCAGCGTTTAACGTCACTCTGAACAGCTGTTAGTGATTTTCAAAAGTTAAGTGTCTTAGTGTAATATTGATCTTCTAGTCATTTTACCCGAGAAGAGGGGAGATTTTAGAAATGCTCCGTCTAGTTCCGGTTGGCCTTGGACTGCCTTGTTATAGAAGGGCGTTGGTGTTAATTGGCGTCCATTTACCCTTGAACCCGCTTAAGAGAAACTACAAATCTCATCCCACGTTTTAAAAAGGTAAGGATTTGTTCGTAATAGTGCGTGGAGGTGGTCTGTAGGCCCTCCCCTGGTTGTTATAAGGATATTGTCGTGATCCCTGGATATTTATTACAGGATTCCTAGTTGCGCAAGCACGGACAGCTTTCCAGCCAGCCGAGGATCTCGCAGTCAAGTGTTCTTTTCCTAAGCCAACCGTGAGTATTTCCCTGCTGACTATTTATCAAAGATGTGCCATAGGAAATTCACCATGTTATTCACAGTATTAGACTATAGCTTAGGGAACGCAAATAACACCTGTTGTGGAGTTTATGGATGCCACGTGGGTAATCCATATTCCTATTCTCACCCCTCAGGCCAATGTTTGGCCTTCTAGTTGTCCCAGCCCCATCACCTCATGGTGGTAAATTAGTTTTCCCTTTTATATTATTAGGCCTCCGTATTGTCGATTCCAGGAGAGGCACCTCGGGAGATTCGTCTCGCTGCCAGAATCTAGAGGAGCATCTGGGGCCTGAACGCGAGACCCGTTCCTCGAGTCCACCGGAAGCCTCTCACGGAGACGACTGTGCGGCTGGCGGACCCGTCAAGCGATAGCGCAGGCGGGACGGTTTTTTTTTATTTTTATTTTCTTTTATTCCTACTTCTACTTTTGATATTTATTTTCATACGGTTCCTGTAAGAACCAATTGGTTACCTTAGTCCGGTTTTCAAAAGTGGAAACCGGCCCTTATCAGATTTAAATTGAGGATCTTGGATTCGACGTTCCGCATTCATCTGGAAGTATATTGGACACCTCCGTCGGCTCCGGGATCTGGGACTCTTCAAGTCCCTGGCGCCCATTTATCTTTAGTTAGTATCTAGTATAATAACTGGAAGGAAGGTTCTTATTCTAACTTAATACTAAACTTGTAGAATTTAATTATCACCCTCAAACGGAACAGTACCTGTGCTTATCTCTAGCTCCCCACGACCATAGCTCCTCCTACTGAAGTTTTAGCTGGCTGGCAATAGTAGGTTTGAGTGTATTTGAATAAAATTAAGTTTCTAAAAGATTATCAATATACATTGTTTACCACAGTTGTTGTGTAATTTCTTTTTCACCACCAAACCACTAGAGGATAAATTATAAAATTGTAACAGTGGCGACCAACGTGTGTATTAGTTAGAGATAGAGGTTACGTCTATTGCTGTACCTTACAAGCCAGAGTACTGTTTCTAAAGCCTTCCAGTTATTCTAATTTTAAGAAAAAAAACCGTCGCGCGGATTCCTTTTTTTTTAAACGGGTTCATGTTTATATGTTTGTACTGTTTTATACACTTTTATTTACTTTTACTTTTTTTTTACCACTTCTTGCTGCTGTATACATTTTTTGATTTTTAACTTGTGTCCGAAAACAAAACGCCTGGATTCTTATCCTTGGAATAATAACCTACTATTTTAATAACTTACGTTTATAAACTTACTCTATAAGGCTGCTATTTGCGTTTACTATAGTTAACATTTTTACATTGTTCGAGATTGTAGATTGTGACAGCCAGTTTTTACTTCAGTTCATCTCACTTTTTTTTTAAATTTTACAAAATGGAGCGACCCATTACATTTAATTTACTTCGCAAAGACGAGCTCACATACGAAGTACTGGTCCGAGACGCGAAACCCGCCTCAACCGTAGAGGAACTACGGGTCCAAATTAGGGATCTCAGTCGCTTGGTATGTTCAGACGATATAGTGGAGACAAATTTAGATCCGAAAACCGAGCTACTAGTAATTAAGGCCAAACTGGCAGAACTTGGAGAAGTGTTAGATAGGTTCCCCTCCAGTTTCAAAAAATTTAACCGCGCTAAAGCTTTGGGATTCCACCTCTTTCATCGTTTGAGTAGGATTACTCCCCCAACTGATCTAAGTACCGATTATGAGGCCGTTGACAAGCAGCTTAACGATAATTTAGCAAAAATTGATTCAATTAACGCGAGCTTCCATCAGTCATTAACTTCCACCGAGGAGACACCGAATGTACGGTCAGATTTGCAGACGGAGGACGTCATCATTTCCTGCAAGAAAGAGTCGGTTAGATCCTTGGATCACAAATTTGACGGTACAGGTTGCGTGAAAGCATTTATTGAGCGTCTTGAGGAGCTTGCCGAAGCCAGAGGTATTAGCGAAGCCTCTCTACATCAATCGGGTCTAGATCTTTTCTCGGACGGGGCCTTATTGTGGTACCGGGCAATAAGAGCGACGGTTGGTAATTGGGCGGAACTGAAGAAGCAGTTACTCACTGACTTCGTTCCACCTGATTACGATATGCGTCTCCTTTCTGAAATAACTAATAGAACGCAAGGGTCGACTGAGCTGTCTTGTATATATATAGCAGTCATGGAGAATCTTTACAGTAGGCTTTCTTACAGGGTTCCTGAACACGATCGTTTAGCACAGATCAAGTTCAATATGAGACCGGAATACACGTCGGGGTTGTCAGTGATGGAGGTCAACACGCTAGTCGAGTTGAAAAAGAAGTGTAGACAACTGGAGCTAGGTTTCCATAGCAGGGCTCAGTTCCACGAGCCGCCCAAACCTACGCCTTCTTTTGTTGCAGCAGACTTGGCATACAAAACCCCGAAAGGATCACCAAGGATTGAAGCCGTGCAAACTGATTCTGGATCGTTGTTCTGTGTTCGTTGTAGGGTTAAGGGGCACTCGTTATCACATTGCAAATCCAAAGCAATTGTGTGTTTCCGTTGCGGCAAGAAGGGCGTACGTGCACCATCGTGCCCTACGTGCAGTAAAAAGCAGGAGGCTCAGTCCTGTCCTACCTGCATTTCAAAAAACTAAATTTGCGGAACTACAGCCACAATTTTGATAAGTCCGATTGGGACAACTATTTAAAATTTTTAAAATTATTCTTTACATCACTAAGGGTGGATACAGTACGTTATAAGACTACGGACGACAGTCGTCCTCATTTAACAGTTTCTATATACGATGAGCATTATTACGGTTTACTCGACTCGGGTTCTTGCATTTCAGTGTTGGGTTCTGATGTTGGCCAACAATTCATAAGGGCAGGTGCGACTCTTCACGTCAATGGACAGTTGAGCAGCATCGTAACTGCCAACGATTCGCGGGCACCCGTGGAGGGTTATTTATTTTTACCAGTGACTCTCATGGGAGTGACTAAGGTTATTAAATTCTATATTATTCCAGAAATTACCACACCGTTAATTTTTGGCGTGGATTTTTGGAAAGCCTTTAATTTGGCACCAAAAATTTTTAAGGAATTACCTTTTCAATATTTAAAAAACTATAGAGGTCATGCATGCGTCTCGGAGGTTAGGCACCTACAGCCGTTTGACGAATTAACACCGGATCAAAAGAACGAGGCGGAGTTATTAATTAAAGATTTCGAAAAGGTTTCCTTTGAGGCTAAAGGATTAGGGCGTACTCATCTGTTGCGTCATAAAATAGACACAGGTGATGTTCCTCCTATTAAACAGCGTTATTATCCTTTATCACCTGAACGTCTCAAGGAACTAAACCGTCAGCTGGATGAGATGTTGGAGATGGGAGTGGTGGAACCTAGCAATAGCGCGTGGAATAACCCGGTTCTGCTGGCTCCAAAACCGAATGGGGAATGGCGATTTTGCCTAGACAGTCGAAAGCTGAATGCGGTTAGCAAGCAAGATGCGTATCCACTACCCTACGTCTCTCACATCTTAGACCAGTTGCGGGACGCGCGATATCTTTCATCTATTGATTTGAAATCTGCATTTTGGCAAATTGAATTGGACTCCGCTTCGTCCAAAGAAAAAACCGCGTTCACAGTTCCCGGTCGAGGTTTGTTTCACTTTAAAGTTATGTGCTTTGGGTTGACAGGAGCACCAGCCACCCAACAGCGATTAATGGACAGACTTTTCGGCCCGGAGTTTGGTAATAAGGTGTTCGTTTATTTAGATGACATCATTATTTGCTCATCGACCTTCGAGGAGCACATTTCGCTTCTGAAACGGGTTTTGGACAAGTTAACGCAGGCTAATTTGACGATTAATTTACGTAAGTCCTGTTTCTTTCGACGAGAACTAAAATATCTCGGTTACAGAGTAGATGAGCATGGCTTACACACTGATCCGTCGAAAGTTCAGTCAATTATCAACTTTCCAACCCCTAAAACTCGTAAGGAAGTGAAAATGTTTCTTGGAACGGCCTCCTACTATAGACGTTTTATTAAAAATTTTAGCTCGATAGCGGCCCCTTTAAACGCACTAACGAGTACCAGCAAAAAAGCGCCGCCTTTTGAGTGGACGGCTGAGACAGAAACCGCGTTCTCAACCTTGAAAGAAGCATTGGTGTCGGCTCCAGTATTGGCTTGTCCAGATTTCGCTCAGCCTTTTGAGATTCATTGTGACGCATCCAGTTTTGGGATAGCGGGCACTCTGACTCAGGTTATAAATGGGGAGGAGCACCCAATAGCCTACTGCAGTCGTTCGCTTAATCCGGCGGAACGCAATTATTCAGCAACGGAGCGTGAGGCCCTCACTGTGGTATTCGCCGTGGAACACTTTCGTCCTTACGTGGAAGGCGGTCCTGCGTTTAAAGTGATAACCGACCACTCTAGTTTAAAATGGTTCTTTAATTTAACCAATCCCTCTGGTCGGTTAGCTCGTTGGGGTTGTCGGTTATCACCATATAACTTTACCATTGAACACCGCAAAGGCAGGGACAATGTGGTTCCAGATGCCTTATCTCGTGGCGTTCCGGTGCTGGAAATTAATGTGTCCGACACTGACGAGTGGTTTAAAAGGTTGTGGGATAAATGTGTCAGTATGCCTAGATCGTGCCCAAATTTTTTTATTAAAGAGGGTAAACTTTACCGTTATGCAAAAAATAAATTCGGTGTGGCTAGTGACTATGATTGGAAGCAGGTGGTACCGGAGGGAAATAGGCAAGAATTATTAAAGAGTCACCATAGTGGCGAATTGTCTCCACATTTCGGTGTATTTAAAACCTATAAGAGACTTGCACTCCGATACTACTGGCCTAACATGTACAAGGATGTGATTAGCTACGTTGGTAAATGTGATACATGCGCCGCATATAAACACTCACAATTACCTACCCCCGGTCTCTTGGGTGATGCGAAAGAGTGTTCCAAGCCATTTCAAACCATAAGCATTGACTTGGTAGGTCCATTGCCACGGTCTAGAGCAGGATTCACATATCTTTTAGTTGTCGTGTGCTGTTTTACGAAGTACTGTTTACTGTTTCCTTTACGTAGAGCCGTTGGTAAGGCTATAGTGCAGAAACTAGAAGACGGCGTTTTCCTGGTACACGGTATACCCCGTACGGTGATAGCAGACAACGGGACGCAATTCACGGGTAATGAGATTCGTTCACTACTAGAGAAGTACAAAATTCCTCAAGTTCACTTCACACCTCGTTATTGCCCAAGCGTGAATACCGTGGAACGCTATAACCGTACCATAATGACCGCGGTATCAATACTCGTGGAGGATGATCATCGATCCTGGGATGTTAACATCTCTAAGATTCAGTTCGCTATGAACACCTCCACAAATGAAGTTACTCGTTTTACCCCGTTCTTCCTAGTACATGGCAGAGAGGCAGTTAGTAGTGGTGATGTCTTCGGCAAAGATACCGTTGGACAGCCCACGCTAGCTTGTGCTTCCCGCAGTTCATATGCAAATCAGCTAGGGGCATTGGATAGTATCTTCGATAAAGTAAAGGACGCCCTCATAAAATCACATAAACGTAGTGCTCGTTATTATAACAGTAGTAGGAGGCACGCGGAGTTTGAGGTAGGCGACACTGTGTGGAAAAAAACATATCCCCAGAGTGACGCCTCCAAGTTCTTCATGGCAAAATTAGCTCCTAAATATGAGAGATGTATAATTAGGAAAAAACTTTCACCCTTAGTGTATGAATTGGAAGGCTGTAGTTCCGGTAAAAACCTTGGCACATGGCATATCAAGGATTTGAAATCACCATGTGGCCAGGAATAATTTATTTTATTTTATTAGAATTTAAACTAACATATATAAATTAGTTAGAATTAGTTGGTTAAGTAACCATTGAGGGCTGTATATGCCTTGAGGTTGCTGGTTTTTATTTTTAGCATTGGTGACTGTATGTGCACGGTGCTAGAATACAGGAGAATTACTATATTTTTCACTGTCTTTTTGGTTTGTAGTGGTACACAGGTTCCTACTGTGTTCACATTTGTAAACTGTATTTAGGAGTAGGAAAGGCGTTTATTTAAAAGTTGTTGGTAGTCTGTGGTTGTGGCAGGATTGACATCTGTGTTGAGATATTAATCTCCGGATTGCTGGTAAGGCAGCATAATGATAGTCCTGAGATAGGAGGCCGTAATGGCGGGCGTGTAGGCTGCATTGATGGAAAACGTTTTAGTTGGTTTTTTTTTTTTTTTTTCAGGGGCGGAATAACCATCAATTTCCTTTTAAGGAAGACGGTTAGCCAATTTTCATTACTTTGTAACATTTTATTTTTTATGTGTATTATTTGGGTACCAGCTAGTTAGGTATCGGTATTCTTATTTAGAATGTGAAAGGTGTTATACGATGGTGTAGGGTGGTCTTTCCTATATAAATATAGTAGGTCAGACTAGGTAACTGGTACTTTGGGAGTTAGTTACACATTTATACTCTCTTTGAGGCTCGTCTTTTATATGTTTGTAAATAGATTAGACTTGCTCCAGGGGAAATATTATATTACACAGGTCTCATGGATAACTAAAAATAAGCCATAAAACACGGGCGGAATTGTAGACCCGACAACCAAAGCCTACTACAATGTCTCCTAATAGAGCGGTTTGTTACTCTATATTTGAAGTGTGACTAAATTCTGTGTGGTTTGTGTATTACCTACCATAACTACCTAAGTATCCAGTTTATATCAGCTTGGAGGATGTTGTGTATTAACCGGTGCACGACCGGCTTCCACATATAATTCTTTCTTTTTCTTTCTCTGTTCATGTTTTCAGGCTTGAACGTTGTAGATGTTTGTAAGTGTGGTTGGTACTTTGGAGACTTTGACGCTGGAGGGCCAGCGTCGAGATTTGCCCTAGCTGGTCAAATCTCTGGTGGTTGGGGAGGTACTGTTACGTTGTATTTTTTGTACCTACCACGGGTTGGTATATAACAGCTTCGTTTCTTGTAAGTAAAGTAGCATTTACCTGAAAACATTAGTAGTACATAATCAGGTTCCCAAGGAATTTATTTCATTGTAGTTTGTACAATTGACTGTGGCCTGCACTTGATAGGAGGACTCGTTCCTTCAACTGTATTTTGTCACTAGACTCTTCGGTTAACACTTTCTCACAATAAATCCAATTAAACAGGTTTGCATAATAAATTAGATAAAATAATATAGTAATCAAGTTATAATTGTTTACATTCCAAATGTCATTCCGTCGAACGTCACTGTCTGTCAGTTAGAGGCGACATCTGGTGGTTGCCGATTCACAGTTGAAGTTTTAATCGATATTTTAACATGACATTGCTAACTCTCGAAATAATATCGTAGGGAACAATCCTTAATAATTTTCAGCTTTCGGTAATAAAAATCATAATAAACTAAATAACCGTAAGCGGAAGTCATATCCATTTTTTTAGTATAGACTTCTATCTGGAATGTTCGCTGTCAAATAAATCTATTTTTAGTCTGTGAATTGTCTTTAGCATAATGTAGCAAGGTCGTAGATTCTTAATTTCCCCATTTAATATTCTGAGTTAATTACCCCAATCAAGATAAGTTTTGGTATTTGAAATTACAAAGAATTTGTTTTTCGGTCTGGATCATGAAGATTGTTATTGTTTCAGCGTTTAACGTCACTCTGAACAGCTGTTAGTGATTTTCAAAAGTTAAGTGTCTTAGTGTAATATTGATCTTCTAGTCATTTTACCCGAGAAGAGGGGAGATTTTAGAAATGCTCCGTCTAGTTCCGGTTGGCCTTGGACTGCCTTGTTATAGAAGGGCGTTGGTGTTAATTGGCGTCCATTTACCCTTGAACCCGCTTAAGAGAAACTACAAATCTCATCCCACGTTTTAAAAAGGTAAGGATTTGTTCGTAATAGTGCGTGGAGGTGGTCTGTAGGCCCTCCCCTGGTTGTTATAAGGATATTGTCGTGATCCCTGGATATTTATTACAGGATTCCTAGTTGCGCAAGCACGGACAGCTTTCCAGCCAGCCGAGGATCTCGCAGTCAAGTGTTCTTTTCCTAAGCCAACCGTGAGTATTTCCCTGCTGACTATTTATCAAAGATGTGCCATAGGAAATTCACCATGTTATTCACAGTATTAGACTATAGCTTAGGGAACGCAAATAACACCTGTTGTGGAGTTTATGGATGCCACGTGGGTAATCCATATTCCTATTCTCACCCCTCAGGCCAATGTTTGGCCTTCTAGTTGTCCCAGCCCCATCACCTCATGGTGGTAAATTAGTTTTCCCTTTTATATTATTAGGCCTCCGTATTGTCGATTCCAGGAGAGGCACCTCGGGAGATTCGTCTCGCTGCCAGAATCTAGAGGAGCATCTGGGGCCTGAACGCGAGACCCGTTCCTCGAGTCCACCGGAAGCCTCTCACGGAGACGACTGTGCGGCTGGCGGACCCGTCAAGCGATAGCGCAGGCGGGACGGTTTTTTTTTATTTTTATTTTCTTTTATTCCTACTTCTACTTTTGATATTTATTTTCATACGGTTCCTGTAAGAACCAATTGGTTACCTTAGTCCGGTTTTCAAAAGTGGAAACCGGCCCTTATCAGATTTAAATTGAGGATCTTGGATTCGACGTTCCGCATTCATCTGGAAGTATATTGGACACCTCCGTCGGCTCCGGGATCTGGGACTCTTCAAGTCCCTGGCGCCCATTTATCTTTAGTTAGTATCTAGTATAATAACTGGAAGGAAGGTTCTTATTCTAACTTAATACTAAACTTGTAGAATTTAATTATCACCCTCAAACGGAACAGTACCTGTGCTTATCTCTAGCTCCCCACGACCATAGCTCCTCCTACTGAAGTTTTAGCTGGCTGGCAATAGTAGGTTTGAGTGTATTTGAATAAAATTAAGTTTCTAAAAGATTATCAATATACATTGTTTACCACAGTTGTTGTGTAATTTCTTTTTCACCACCAAACCACTAGAGGATAAATTATAAAATTGTAACACCTTATCTATGGAAAGAGTGTGGACGAATGTTTGGAAAGGTTTGAAAGAGTGATGCAATTGTTAGAGAAAGCAAACTTGACCCTAAATTTGTCAAAATGCGACTTCCTTCAGGACCAGATAGTGTATCTTGGATACGAAATAAGTGCTGCAGGTGTTCGCCCTGGTAATAAGAAGGTTCAATCTGTCCTAGACTTTCCTTGTCCGACCAATTCGCATTCAGTAAGACAATTCCTTGGGTTAGTGGGCTATTTCCGAAAATTCATAAAGAACTTTGCAACTCTGGCACACCCACTGAACAAACTGCTTAGAAAAGATGCGAATTGGGTTTGGACCGAGGATCAAGAGGTGGCTTTCAGGGCGCTTAAGGATAAGTTGGTTGACAGACCGATACTAGCGATTTACGAACCAACTGCTGAGACAGAATTGCACACCGATGCAAGTAAAGTAGGCATAGGAGGAATTTTGCTACAACGTAAGCATGCTTGCGATGCATTTCAACCTGTGGCATACTATAGCCGGCAAACTTCCCCAGAGGAGAAAAATTTTCACGCATTCGAACTTGAAACCCTGGCTGTAGTTTGTTCACTTAAAAAATACCGGGTTTACCTGTTAGGACAAAGTTTTAAAATAGTGACCGACTGTAGCGCTTTGCGTTCAACATTTTCAAAACGGGACATGATTCCACGAATAGCACGTTGGTGGCTTCTGTTACAGGAGTTCCAATGCACTGTAGAATATCGTGCCGGTATTAAGATGGCACACGTGGATGCACTGTCGCGAAATCCTGTCGAATTAGTAGACGAAACAGCCGAAATAGACCAATACCCAAGTGTAATGTTGATAAGTAGCGATGACTGGCTACATACCTTACAGATGGGAGATTCTGAACTTCGACGGACTCGTGACATACTTACTGCTGACATGGACGCTGATAGCTTAAAACATATAAAAGAAAACTATCTGATTAAAGATAATAAACTCTATAAGTGTCTAAACGGGGATAAAAATAATTTACGTTGGGTGGTACCAAAAGGCGCAAGGTGGCAACTTTGTCGCATGAACCACGATGATATCGGACATTTTGGTGTAGAAAAGACGTTGGAACGCATTAAGAAAACGTATTGGTTCCCCAAAATGTCTAGATTCATAAAAAAATATGTTCAGGCGTGTCTTGAATGCGCCTATTCAAAGAAAACCAATGTTAATGAGGGTCATTTACACCCAATCACTAAAATAGAAGTGCCTTTCCACACTATTCACGTTGACCACCTTGGGCCTTTTGTTCGTTCCAAGTTAGGAAATTCATACCTTTTGGTGATAGTGGACGCGTTCACAAAGTTCATTTTTATAAAACCGGTACGAAATACTAAGACGCAAACAGCGGTAAAAGTTCTTGAGGATATCTTCTATACTTTTAGGGTCCCCGACCGTGTTATTAGTGACCGTGGCACATGCTTTACATCTCACGCGTTTAAACGTTTTTGTTTGGATAAGGGCATACGACATATTCTAAACGTAGTGGCTAGTCCAAGAGCGAACGGACAGGTAGAGCGCTACAACCGTACCATTCTGAACTCTTTGACTGCCCAGAATCTTAATTTTGATGAGAAGAATTGGGACGACAAAGTAGGTAGAGTCCAATGGGGTATGAATAATACTCGACAGAAGAGTACGGGTAGGACACCAGCTGAAGTAATGTTCGGATTAAATATGAACGCCGAGATCAACCCTAGACTTAATGAATTAGTACGGGAAAGTAGGGAGGAAATAGATCCAGATATTCTACGAGAGTCTGTTAAAGATAAAATTGACGTAGAACAGGAAAAACAAAAATCCGCTCATGACAAAAACCGGCTTCCTGCGCGACTATACGGTGAAGGCGATCTTGTAAAAATTACAAGAAGTTCGTTTGTTAATGATGGGAAAAGTAAAAAACTAATTTCACCCTATGTAGGACCTTATCGTGTGATTGGTGTGTTGGGTAACGACCGTTATAGACTGGCTGCTATACCAGGGTTATCTAGTACCAAAAATAAGCGAAAAACCACTGTAGCTGCCGATCGCATGTTACCATGGGTTCACGTGGCCGCCTTAAATGTAAACGACGGCGATGATGATGATGAAGATGAAACGAATAGCGCTAACGAAGAAGACACGGATGCGTAGTTTCAACTATTTGGAAGGTCAGTTGGTAACTTTAACATTATATAATTTTATTATCATCATCATCATTTCCAATACGTTAGCTGAATTGTGATTTTATAATGATCACTATTTGTTTATTATGATTAATTAATGGTACAAACTAGAATTGTAGTATGACTGTGTATACTCTGTTTTGCTGTTTCAAGTCAACGAAAATTTATTTGATATTATAATACAAATTGATCTTCACGTGTCGTATAATTGTATGTGCAAAACTAAGTTAAGTAAGATACCTGTAATTAATTGGGTTGAGTTTATGATGTGATTAAAAATGTAAAGTGTGGTGAACATAATTATGTTTAAGATAAAATTGCATAGTTTGTGAGAGTCATAATTGATGTGTTGATTTCTTGTGAGAAAGAGGATTCACAAGCAAGGTCACTTTGGTATGTGAGAATGAGGGTTCACTACTTCCGTGACCTATGGAATAACATATTTAATTACATATATTTATATACTTCTTGTTTGTGAGAAGGAGGGTTCACAAACAATGTCACCTTAGTATGTGAGAAGGAGGGTTCACTACTACCGTGACTTATGGAATAATATATTTAAGTTATTTAAGAATTTACATTTATTTATCTATTGTTTGTGAGAAGGAGGGTTCACAAACAATGTCACCTTAGTATGTGAGAAGGAGGGTTCACTGCTACTGTGACTAACTTATGGATTGAAATATTTTATTCTATGTATGTATGTATGTATTTATTGCTTGTGAGAAGGAAGATTCACAAGTAATGCTATTATGGTTTGTGAGAAGGAGGGTTCACAACCGTTATGATTTTTGGATATTATTTATAACATTTGCTTTAAATTAATTGATTTTAAGAAAGAAGAATTGCAAATAATGATACCATGTTTTGTGAGAAAGAGTCCACTTTCATCGTAACCGTTGATTGATGTTATTTTTTTTTTCTCTCTCTTTCTCATTTTTATTTATATTTTATTGTCTTGCGAAAAAAATGTTTCGCCAATTGTGTGTGAATCTTAGCAATAATGTGTAAATAATTGTGAGTTCAGATTCGATGCTGTTACCTGTACTGGCCGAGTGTTAGGTTGTAGTAGTTAACTGGCTTGTGTGCATGAGGACATGCACGACGTCAGGATGGTCGAGTGTTAGGTTTGACATCATTTTAGTAAATCTTGAATTAACTTAGTCGATTAGTGGGACATTTTATTTCTTATACTGGCAACACCCGTGTGTCCGAATGACATTAAGAACTGACGTTGGTAGTTTTTGGGGACGGACTCGGCCTATTTGGTTCGGGGCAGCATCGAGTACGGACGTGTAACGAAGTGTACAAAGGAGAAAATACAACTACCCTTCAAATAATTAATGTGAGTTTTATTATACGTTAATATTCCATAATTAGTGTAAGTGTTATTACAGTACAAGTGTACAATTAATTACTTTAAAAGTGTTTTAGTGAGTTAACCATTTTTTAAGGTAGCCATGACAATGGTTATGACGTTTAATTGACGACTTTGACATTTCTAAGTTTTGTTTCCGTTCAGTTTTGAATCATCGTGTTAGTAACTGTCGTTACTTACGCCTCATAACATCAATGTAATTAATCTAGCTGCAATAATAGGACGGTAATAAAAAGACATGCTGCCGCAATAAGTAGTAAGTTCGGATTTCGTCTTTTGTTTTTTCTCGCAGTTATAAGGTGACACATGACACATCAATCAAATGTCACTGTCAAAATCACATTTTGTTTATTGCTGACCACCATATTTATTAGTAGTTGTGTTGCTCTCCTTGACCGAGTTAAATTAAAAAATATAGGAAATTAACATAAAAAAAACTATTGCATAGTAATATTTACATTAAGTATACATAATGCTGGCCCAAGCTCCATACATTTCTGGAACATCTCCTTTAAATAAAAAATCGCTTACCTTTCATTTGGGAACGCCTTATAAACAGCATCAATATCCTCAATCAAGTGTTTAACCGCAAAAGCACTCCAGAAGGTGTTGCCAAATATTGGCACACCCGGTTTGAACTTTATCCCACATCTTTGAAAATGCCAATGCAACTTCTTATACTTATATATCCAATAAACTATAATTAGAAAAGTGAAACAAAGTGCCAACTCCGAAATCATTGTTAGACTGACAATTTTCGTGAAAAATACCTTTATTTAAACTTAATAGGGCTAATTAAAAAGCATGCGTCAGACCTGACACAATTGTTTTTGTCTATCTCTTTTGTTTTGTGTTGGCTTAGCGTTTTACCAGACTCTGTTTCCCAAAAGGTGATTAATGTTTTTACAGGCGAGGACGTGTAACAATTAGATAATATAAAAATACAAAGTAGTAAATAAAACTGTATTTATAAATTTTACGTTAATATGATAATACTAACAAACAAGGCCACGTACTGTTCAAAATGATTAGAAAGTCTCATTGTAGTGTTTCTCAAGGTTACACAAAACGTTTGGGACTGAAATGTGTCGTGTGTAATTTTGGAATTTCTAGAAAGAGTTTAATTTTGTCTGTTTAAATATCTAAGAGTACAATGTATTTTAAAAAAAAAACATGTGTCTTAGATTTACACATTTATCAACTACAGTTTTTATAAAATTAATTGATAAAAAAACAAACTAAGAACCTACAGATTGTCGCCAATCTCAGAGATGTCCCAAATCGACACAATATTTCTTATACATACACATATTTATATTAAAATATTCTTTTTAATGACTCCTATCATTGGAAATAGTCCGTTTCGTCCCTACGTCAATTTTTACGCTAGATGACCGTTCAAAAACTACATTACCTACGTCAACATTAAAATTCTCATTATTTGTCACATTTACTGTTTTTAACTCAAATATTTTTTACCCACGTTCAAACAATTACATCTTTAAAAACAGCATACTCTATCGTTCCAAATCATTTTACACAAAATGAATATACACAATATAAAAACTTCAATATCAATTGTAGTTTAATTTTAAAAAGACAAACTTATTGAATTAAAATCGCCATAATCACAAAATTTGTGACTATGATAATTATTATATATATTACTAGCTGCTGCCCGCGACTTCGTCCCCGTGGAATCCCCGATTTTAAAACATTCTTTATCGCTGCTCCGCTCCTATTGGGCTTAGCGTGATGATATATAGCCTATAGCCTTCCTCGATAAATGGGCTATCTAACACTGAAAGATTTTTTCAAATCGGACCAGTAGTTCCCGAGATTAGCGCGTTCAAACAAACAAACAAACAAACAAACTCTTCAGCTTTATAATATTAGTATAGATGTAAGAGGACAATTTAATTATCCTCTCATATTATAATTATTATAATAGGGTAGTTGCCTAAAAAAATCTAATTAGTCCGTAAGATAGACTTACCAAAAATATTGAACACATCTTTTTTATTTTTTCACGTAAACAAAAAACGAAGATGATATAGTGCGTTGAAAACTCGTGTGACGTCACTCCGTGCGACGATTTTTACCACGCCCTGATGTCACAAGCCCCCAATCATGATCTTTGAAGCTTTTTATCTTCGTCAATTTTTAGAGATTTCATAAAGCAAAAAAATACGGGTTCAATATTTTTCGATAATCTAACTGACGGACTAAATAGAATCATAATTTTATTCCTCAGAAAACAACCCTATTATAAATAATTACATTAATAACATTGATTAATCGGTAAATGTTTATGAATAAAAAAATCGCATAAATTTATTCTCGCTTCTGGAATTTAACCCAAGTTCCATTCAGGGCTCTGATGTTAAAGTTATGAGGCTTCAACTTGATGGGATCCATGGTCTTCTCAGTTTTCACAATGGCGAAGTTCACCATTATCTGGTATATGAGCACCTTGATTTCCATCATTGCAAACCTCATGCCTGTGAAAAAAATCTCTTGTTAAAGTATGCATGCCTGGTATGATCATAATTGAAAACAGTATTAATATAAAAAACCGGCCAAGTGCGAGTCGTACTCGTTCACGAAGGGTTCCGTACCGTTATCTATAAAAACGGCAAAAAAATCATGTCAGTTGTATGGCACCCCTTAAACATTTTATTTATTTTAATTTAATTATTTATTTTTGAAGTGGATATGTAACTAAATATGCTGTGAATATTTCAAGCGTCTAACTGAAATTGAAACAAATCACGTTTGTTGTATGGGGAGCCCCTCCGTTACGTGCTACGGTATTGTGGAGTGTCATATTATTATGCCATATTTTATCCCCGTATTGTCGTGGGAACGGGAACAACGCGGGTGAAACCGCAGGGCGCTACTAGTTTTTAACCGACTTCTAAAAAAGGAGGAGGTTCTCAATTCGGATGTTTGTATTTTTTTTTATGTTTGTTCGCGCATAACTCCGTCGCTTGTCAACCGATTTGAAAAATTCTTTTTTTGTTGGAAAGGGTATACTTCCCAAATGGTCCCATGAAAATTTTATCAAAATCGACCAAGCGGTTATTGAAAAATCTTAAAAAAAATATCTACATTATCTACATTGACGACCTCTTAGTTTACTCTGCAAAGGAGCAGTACGTTTTTTTACACCAATGTGATTGGTTCGTTTAGGTGGGGGGAGGAGAGGGGATGTAGGTACCACTAAAAAGTAAAAAATAAAAAACTTTTCACAAAAAACACAACCGACTTTTACACTAAAAATAAAAAAAGTGCAAAATAACTTTTATTTCGGAAGTCGGTGTTCAAAAAACGAAAAAGCAACCTTGACAAACACCGAGTTCCGAAATTAAAGTTATTTTGCACTTTTTTATTTTTAGTGTAAAAGTCGGTTGTATTTTTTTGTAAAAAGTTTTTTTAATAAAATAATCATCCCATGACATTCGTTCGACAACTTACCAATGCATATTCTCGGGCCCCCTCCGAAAGGCGAGTAGGTGCATGGTTTAATATTGTGCTTGTTCTCTTCAGAAAACCTCTCAGGATCGAACTTGTGCGGGTCAGGGAAATAATGTGGATCCATTTGTATCGAGTTCACCATATTGTAAACAAGGTCACCGGGTTTCAACTGTTTTAATGAAAAAAAAAAATAAACCATCAAATACCTCCGTGTCAAATTAGACACACATAGCCAACTGCATCTTGATTAACTTACAGTGTAGGGTTTTCCGCCTTCATGTGGAGGTGGAAGCTCATATGTCTTCTGACAAATCCTGTCCATGAAAATAGCTGGTGTCCACTTCCTCAATGTTTCTAGAAGAATAAATATTTGTTAGGCATTTGATTAGTAATGCGGCTGGCTGGGCGCGACCTATAATTCGTAAGTCGGGGCCGTTACGACTTGGCCACCACTGCTCCATAATTTCGTAATTAATTTCATCACTACTGCTCTCAAAACGGTGAAGGAAAACATCGTGAGGAAACCGGCATGTCCTAGAAACAAAAATTCGAAGACATGTGAGTTGTGACATTCACCAACCCGCACTGGGCCCACGTGGTGGATAACGGCCCATTCCCTCTCCTAGAGAGGAGGCCTGTGTCCCAGCAAAAACGTTAAGCAGGAACGTTAAAAGGCTGATTATGTATGTATTATGTATTAGATAATATCCATATTTCTAAAATTGATTGAGTCAGGCGTTACTTTGCGGAAATCCATTTTAAATTTGAAAATGAAAACAATATATCTAGTTTTAATTCAACGGCAACTCAACGGTCAGCGAGTCAACACGTCCCCTGAGGATGCCTCGTGGAGAGGTGAAACACGTGTCGGTAATGGTGTTGGGTTTTGCTTTGCCTTCCTGCATGTGCTTAAAATCCTTGCATTTGCCTAGTAATCTTGCATGTGCATAATATAGCGGGCGGGAGGGAGGTGCATACCTGCAACCCACTAATATTCGCGGAAATTAAAACTAGATATATTGTTTTCATTTTCAAATCCATATTTCTTACAATACGAGTCCACAAGGCCACCCACCGTTAATCACACATTCCAAATACTTGAGTTCACTGAGTTTCTCAAATGTGAGCGGCTCTTTGTTCTCTTTCAACTTTCTGCACTCCTGGTACAATTTCTCTTGTACTTCAGGGTTTATGGCGATCTCGTGGATAGTCATTACTAGAGTTGCTGCTGAAGTATCAAAGCCAGCCGCGAAGAAAATGAACACTTGAGCTGTCAAATCGTCTGCTGTCCAATCTGTAAAGGGGAACAGGAATTATCTGCTATGGGTTTGTTTGTTCGAATAGACATAGATAGACATACGACCAGGGTAATAAGTCTGCTATTTTTATGAATTTGTTATTACAACACGATCCCATTGTCATTTTGCTAAAAGTTCTTAATCTGCTAAATTCATAATGGTCGGCCATTGGTCGGTCAATGGTCTCGTAATACTTTTTGATAACTGAGCTATTAGAAGCAATGACTTCACAATAGTGATGTAACGAATATTCGTATTCGCATTCGCATTCGCGGATATTCGCATATTTTTTTAATATTCGCATTCGCATTCGCATTCGCGAAATTACTGCGAATGTTTTGCGAATGTTTTTAATAATCAAAAAGGAAATTATTATATGCATGCATATGAAATAATAATACAATAGATAACACTTAGATATTTTTATTAAATCATCCTTCTACATTCTACATTAAAGTCTCATTTATGAAAAAAGAACTTGAGATCTTATCAAATCTAATATTAATCAGCCTTGTTACAACTATCTTAGGTTTGCATTTATTTAGTAGTATATTATTACTTTACTATCATTTTTAAATAAAGTTTACAGTTTCTATTTACTAAAAAACTAAACAATTACTTGAAACAAAATTATTAAACTTTAAATATCTAATGTAATAAGTATTTATAACCTTTGGCTTTAAATGTATATTTTTTCATTCCACTTTATATATCTGAGGAATTAAATATATTTATAATGAATAATGAATGAAATATAAACTTAAAAAACAAAACAACGTATACTTAACTTTCCACCAAAGAAGTGGGTCTTCCTCATTTTCAATACGTTTATCCAAAACATATTCTTTTTTTTTATTAATACTTCTAATGGATTTGGAATATCATTATCTAGTTCTTCCTCGCTTTCACTTGAGTCCATCATCATTTTCATAGTTTCTTTTAATGTCACAGATTTTTCTGAAAGACTGGTACTGGAGCCCAAGTTTGCATTATCCTGATTCCTTATTTTAGGACGCTTTGGCTTTGAAAATGTCGGCAAACTTAAGTCCTCATCTCCAAGTGAATCTAAAATATTTTTCATGACTTGATCTTTTGTTGAAGGATTTTTGAAGAATTTCGTTTTGTATCTAGGATCAATAAACGTTGCTGTAGCAAATAATAAGTTGTTTTCTAAGTGAGAAAATCTGTGTCTCATTTCTTGTTTTAAAACAAGTATAGTGTTCCTAATACACTCGTCAGATGCATTATATTCAAATTCATCAATCACCTTTTCCAGAGTGGTCAATAACGGAATCACAGATGATATGGAAACATTGGCTGCACTTAGTTCTTGAGTTATTTCTTCAAAAGGTTGAAGCAATGTAATCAATTTTTCTACAAGTATCCATTCTTCTGAAGTTAGTTGTGAAATTTTGTTGCTGGTGGAAGCATAAAGGCACAGCGAATCTTTGTTTTTCAAAATGCGTTCTAGCATGTAAAAGGTGCTATTCCACCTCGTAACACACTGTTGGATTATCTTGAGCTTTGGTTGATTAAGCTTTTCTTGTAGATTAACAAGTTCGTCTTGAGCAACATTAGAGTGGTGAAAATGTGTTGCTATCTTTTTACATTTGTTAATGGCTGCAATGATAGTTTCTTGTGACTTAAGCCCTTCTTTAACAAAAAGTTGGATTTGGTGCGATAAACAATCAATGTTTTTAACACTTAATAAAGAAATACCTTTTTTCATGTTAGTGCCACCATCTCTAACAATACATAATACGTTTTCTTTGGGAATTCCCCACGATGACAACATAGTTTCTAACTTTGCCGCTATATTTTCTCCTGTATGTCGCCCATCATTGAATACTTCTGCATTCAAAATTATTGGTAATTCCGTGACAAGTAAAACTTATCAGCGACACTCCAGAGCAAGAGTCAGACCAGATATCAGTTGTTAATGCTAATTTTTCAAATAATTTTATTAATTCCAGAATTTAGCTTTTACCTTGCCGTATAATTTCTCACAAATGAACGAAGTAAAATATTGCCGACTTTTTAAATCATATGAAGGGCATACTTGGTTAATCAATCTCACAAAACCATGACATTCCACAAAACTAAATGGTAAGTCTTCCAGTGCGATCATTTCGCCAATCAAATTATCCAAAAAAAATAAAAAGTGGGATAACAACAACACCAAGTCTTTGGTGCTGTTGTTATCCCACTTTTTATTTTTTTCAACGCAATCACTCAAAGAAATTTGCTTAAGGTCAGTTTTAGACTTTTGATACATTGTCGCGAAGAGGACGCCAAAGAATTAGTTTTAGCAGCATCTTGCTTTTCATGTTCTCTTTTTTTCAATTCTTCATATTCATTTTTGTGTTTGGCTTCCAGGTGATTTCTCATAGCACTAGTGGTCCTGCCTTTGCGCGAGTACTTTTTATTACACAACTTGCAATTAACCTTTTTGAGGATCACATATTGTAAAACTTTTTACAAAAAATAAAACCGACTTCTAAACAAAAAAAAAACCAAAAAGTATAAAATAACTTTAATTTCGGAACTCGGTGTTTTTGGTTGCTTTTTTGTTGTTGAACACATCGACTTCCGAAATTAAAGTTATTTTATACTTTTTGGTTTTTTTTTGTTTAGAAGTCGGTTTTATTTTTTGTAAAAAGTTTTTTTTTATTTTTCACTTTTTAGTGGTACCTACACCCCCTCCCCTCCCCCACCTAAACGAACCAATCACATTGGTGTAAAAAAAACGTACTGCTCCTTCGCAGAGTAAACTAAGAGGTCATCAATGTAGACAATGTACATATGTTTTTTAGATTTTTGTTGATTTTTCGAAAACCGCTTGGTTGATTTCGATAAAATTTTCATGGGACCATTTGGGAAGTATACCCTTTCCAACAAAAAAAGAATTTTTCAAATCGGTTGACAAGCGACGGAGTTATGCGCGAACAAACAATAAAAAAAAAAAAAAAAAAAAAAAAAAAAACATACAAACATCCGAATTGAGAACCTCCTCCTTTTTTAGAAGTCGGTTAAAAATACGTCCAAACTTCGCTGATGTGTGCTTTACTCATGTTTTTATGCCACTTTGTCCCTTAAATATCAGTTAAATTTGATAAATAACATAAAACTAAACTCAAAACAAAACAAAACTTTTAGAATGAACTTTCTGTGACTAAATTCATTCAATTAACCAATATCGGCTCGGCTATGTTGAATTTAAACATGGCCGACACGAAACGACAAACCTGTCAAACATTTTACGCGCGCTTTTTTTATTTTTTTTTAATATTTGCATTCGCATTCGCATTCGCGAATGTTGAAGATAAATATTCGCATTCGCATTCGCATTCGCGAATGTGAAAAATCAAACATTCGTTACATCACTACTTCACAATGACGTTCTAATGGTAGGTCACTGATCAAAAAAAGTGACAAAATTTTCGCAGATTACTGCATACGTCTGTCATTCATTTGTTATTATTTACGAGATTACCATTCTATGCCATTTCTTTCAATGGAGTGGCAGTGGTTGACCATTGGGAAGTCATAATGATGCTTTTATATTAGTAGATTTCCAAACTTGTCAAAATCAACCATTATGAAATCAATGATAGACCATTCTGACACTATTATACTAGCAGACTAGAGGCCCAGCTACTTAACTATGACTCACTTGAATGTATGTATAACTGCTGTTTGGGCCTTCGTATATGATACCAAGGTTAAAGACCTGTCTTCAAACAATACAAAGTAGGCAATGATAAGACTTGTGTCATCATCTGCCTAGCCTTTTCCCAACTTTATTGGGGTCGGCTCCCAGACAAGCCAGATTCAGCTGAATACCAGTATTTTACGTGGAGCGGCTGCCTGCCAGGTAACACGCTACTTCTTGGCAAGACTGGTGTTAGATTTTCTGGTTTCTGACAATCCGTAACGACGGCCAAAGATCTCCAAATGACAGCTGGGACCAACGGCTTAACGTGCTTTCCGAGGCACGGAGAAGTCTCGTTATGTTAAGATGCCACCACAGACCAACCTCGGCAAGCGTTACTTAACCTCGAAGCTCGACCGGTGCGGCAGTTATAATTTAGCCACGAGCTCCTAAATGATAAGACTTGTGTATATTCACAAAAAACCGGAGCTGTCACTAGTCCCCATTTTGTTATCGCATGCAGTATGACCGAGTCATATAGAGTTGGTCGACCTATTATTGGCGACTGTATAAGTCTGATGCTTTTGCTAATATTATTCACTAGCTGCTGCACGCGACTTCGTCCCCGTGGAATCCCCGATTTTAAAACATTCTTTATCGCTGCTCCGCTCGTATTGGCTTAAGCGTGATGTTATATAGCCTAAAGCCTTCCTCGATAAATGGTATATTCAACCCAAAAAGAATTTTTGAATTCGAACCAGTAGTTCCTGAGATTAGCGCGTTCAAACAAACAAACAAACTCTTCAGCTTTATAATATTAGTATAGATATGTAATGCTGTATACAGAAGCTGTTGGTTTGCCTTTAATACATAAATAAATAAATAAATATTTACCTCCCTTAGCCTCCATAAGCAGTTGAAGCATATCAGGTCGCTCCACTTTTTCTTTCTTCCTATATTCCATGGTAGACGCCACGATATTTCTAAAGAAATTGTTCGTTTTTTCAGAGAATATATGGAGGCCTAATTTCTGTTTGATAAAAAAGTATGATTGGTTAAATTTTCTAGACGCTGCTGATTTAATTTTAGGTGAATTTTATTCTATTTACAATATATTATTTTAAGAAGGCGTGGCCCCCGTAGGGTCAGTACCTGCTAGGGTTGCGAAATTTGTTCGAAAGAGTCACCGCGGCCCTGGAACGCAAAGGGCACTAAGAGGAATTCGGGTTGGTTTTAGTCAGTAAGAGTCTGACACTCTCTTCCGCTCCACCCAGTACGGGAGAAGTCATGTAATGATTTCCCATGCAGAAAAAAAGGTTGTTTTGCTAAGAATAAAATTGGTAAAAAGTTCATCTGACACTTACCGTGGAAAGTTTAGGGCACAAAGTAAATAATACCATAAATATTCTCTGTTTCCAGTTAAAATCAAATATGTGGTTGCCAATCTTAAAAAACTCATTGTCTCGGTCCACGAGAGAGTTGATCTTGAGTCCGAAGCCAGCTGAAGCAATGACGTCATTTGTGTACCGACGCATCAGGTCGTCTACTTCTATATTTTCATTTTGATGAGCTGAAAAATAATTGAAAGAAAAAAGAAAAAAAGAAAGAAAACTCGTTTATTCCGCCAGAGAAGAGGCACAAAAAAATAAAACTATAGACAAACTTTAAAGAAAACAACTTATCGACTAAAACTAAAAAAACTGTATCTGGACCGGACACCAACGACCACGAGTCTCTGATCGCACCACAGACAAAAAAAAAAACACACAGTCAATTTTCAAGAAATAGTTCGCAAAATAGGAAATGGGCTTGACTTTTCATCAGTTGTAATAAATAAAACTGATGAAAAGTCAAGTTACCACAGACGGTCAAAGAATATAACATACCATGCAGGTATTCGACAATGTTGTTTGCATTTTCAACTATCAGGGGAAGCATCGACTTCATTTTCGAAGCAGTGAATGCTGGGCTCAAGATAGACCTCATTTCCCGCCATTTTTCCCCTGAAAACAAACACATAATATAACCAAAAAAAAATCATCCTACAATCTGAAGAGATTTTTTTAACCAGAGTTTCCATGGTAGCAATATTATTTCGATAACTACTGTAGTTAATCAAAAGTGGGCACACCACCATTGTGGCGATAAGTCCCCTCTTTGAGGAGTGGTTGGCGCCACGGTGTTGTCGTCTTCCGCCTGACGCAGGTACTCACCGGGCACGGATGTTTCGGTAGGTACCTGTTTCAAGGGAAATGTCATGCCCCAATCACCGCAACAGAAGAAGACGCCTCGGGCGTCAGGAGCTGCAATTCCCAACAACGTGGGCGCCGGGCCTGCCAATAGCAAGCTATGGGTGGCTTGCCGTCCCATAAAAATCAAGCCCGGGTCTATAGTGCGTCGTGTTCCACGCGCGCCTCATAGGAATGTCAGCAAAGAAAACAGGGCCCCATAGTGTACCAGTAGCAATAGGTCTCTGGAACGCAAAGGACACTAGGAGGAACAAGGGTGGGTTTGAGACGTTAAAAGTCTGAAACTCCTTTCCGCTGCACCCAGAGCGGGAAAAGTCATTTGACGATTTCCCATCCAGAAAAAAAAGGTTGCTTACAACATAAGTAAAGGAAAATGTGTAAAAATTGATCATTTCTAATTTTATCATATAATATACGAGTACACTTCAACACGTACGATTACGAGCATATAGATTGCAGTTGAAGATGTTTTATATCTTTGTTTAGGAGAACATTTATCTCAGTTAAGATTTTCCTTCAATCCTACCTAGTCATGTTTTGTAAGAATAATGAGAGTGCTTTCATAGTTTATACGCTTCAGTCTATTGGTGTACAATTTAGTCGTCTGCATAAATGAAAGTTCCATTGACTAATTTTATTTAAACTTATTACGAGAGAACGCTATTTTCTTATAGAGAGAAACCAGCATGTCCTAGAACCAATAATTTGAAGACATGTGACATTCACCAACCCGCACTGGGCCCGCGTAGTGGATTACGGCCCATTCCCTCTCCTAGAGAGGAGGCCTGTGTCTCAGCAGTGGGAACGTTAAAAGGCTGATTATGCTATGCTATTTTCTTAAACCTTCATTCCGTCGTTTACCAATAACGAGTTTCCTTTTTGTTATCAACATTAACATTCAAGTATGTAAGTAGGTAATGTAATGAAATAATGTTAAGTACTGTTTTGTAAAAACTAGATACCTACATAGGTACGTAAATGTAGGTATATTTTCGAGATAATTCATTGTGAGTCGTACATACAACTTCATGTGATGGTAGCGATTTTGTCTCAATGACTGTCTGTTTTTAGGGTTCCCTAGTCAACAAGGAACCCTTATAGTTTCGGCACGTCCGTCTGTCCGTCTGTCTGTCTCTCCGCGGATTTTCTCAGAGACTATGGGGACTACAAAGCTGTAATTCAGCATGAATGTACATATGTATTAATAATGCCGACAAAATGGTAGAATAAAAACTTGAAAATTATATTTTTTCGTTGTTTTTTTTTTTTCACGTCCACCCACCCTTTCGTGTGGGGGGTGTCGTTGGATTTTAGGTTTTTCAAAAATATTACAAATCATTATCAATATCAAAGAACATTTTCCGATTTAGGGATCCGTTTGTGAAATTTGAAGTTCTAAAGTGAAAAAAATCGTTACGAGTCCTTCTACCAGCTAAATGGTTGCTTCTGGAAATGTAAAAAAAATCACCACACAAAAATTAGCTAAAACTAGCGCTTCGTCCCAAATTCGCACGCGTTGTATTTTTTTCCAAATTAGCCTATGTTACTAAGGGATAATGAAGCATTCCTTCTAATGGTGAAAGATTTTCTGAAATCGTTCCAGTAGTTTTTGAGTTTACCTAGAACTCAAACTGGTTCTAGGTAAACTCAAAAACTACTAGTTTTTATTTAAGTTCACAATATTATGGTCAACTATGGAACCCTATATTGCTCGTGGCTCGACACGCACTTGGCTGGTTTTGTTATTTGTGTTATTTAAAAATGTCATCTGGATGTAACGATTACTACAGTGCCCAAGAATACGGTAATATTCTGACGTGTTATGGTGAATGAAGCACCTGGAAACGCAAGTGAGCACTGCGTATTTATGAGGACAGGTATCCAGGAAATCCACTAGATTTTTTTCTTTAGGATTACGTCAAGGTCAAGGTGTTTGTGTCCAAATTTGATTCCTCAACATTGATAAGAAATCGTATCCTGAATGTGTTCGTGACGCTGCGTGAGGAGTGTGCCCAGCAGCTCTACCATGACGTCTTATATCCATCATGATTCCTGTGTCAGAGAGAAACGGAGTTACACAAGACGAATAGCACTATCTCTTTCCCTCACACTGAATCATGATGGCATTGGCACTTCGTAGTACGGCCACAGGGCTCAACGTTTCTACATGATATGGGAAAACTAAATTACACTATCCTTTTCTAACCAGGAGATCATGCACATCCATAAATAAGCAACTTAAATATTATGTCATATTAGAACCTAATGGCCTGGCACACGATGATGGCAAGAAACCAGACGGTATATCTTTATTTCCGTGGAAGATGGGTAGGCCTTTAATGTGGGACACTACTAAACTTGTAGGTATTGATATTGCTCATCGTGCTGTCCTGGCTGCAGACAATTTCAAGCGACGGAAATATTATACCTTGTTGGTAGTTTTTTTTTTTCGAGCCTTTTGGGGTTGAAACTCTCGGGTCATGGGGATCTATAACCAGTTCCATATTTACCATATGGGCACAAGGGGCACGTGCCCAGGCCCCCGCTTCATTGGGGGCGCTTCTGACGAACTTCTGTCAAACCTATCCCGGAAAGGACGTAAACATTTTCAAACTCGGTCGAATTTTTTAGTTCCTATGCGCCGACAAAGATTTGTATGACATGGTATTATTGTAATTATTTCTATGACATTGTATTTTTTTATTTTTATGATATTGTATTTGAATTTAGTATGACATTGTATCTGAATTTGTATGGCATTTAATTTGAATTTGCATGACATACCATTTAAATTGAACGATTAAGTTTATGAGCTGAAATTTTATAACTTTTATAATATTCTCCTTATTTTTTAATATTTTGCATGCCGCAAGGCAAAATGTATTGGCACAATCAACAATTATAACACCTTATCTGTATACCTGCATTATTGGCAAATAAATGATTATGATTATGACACCCTCGTGGCTGGTTTTCAGTTTCCCAAAAGGGCCCTGAACTCAGGTGTGCCCAGAGACCACCTGCATGGGTTAAGACGGCCCTGCCTATAACTTATTTATTGATTTCTCGAGTTTGAGTTGACACTTCGCGTGACTCAAGGGCTGGCTTTTACCTTGGACACAAGATAAGCATTGCCATACAATGCTGCCAGCCTTCTGGATACATTACCAATGACCAGCGATGCAGAGCAATTTTTCAACGCCATCTTTTGACTATTTTTACTTTTGGTTAGGCAAGAGCTTTTTATTTAGGTGTATAATATAGTAATAGTTAGTTATAATGATAATAAAGTTGCGCGCCATAATTCGTTACCACTAGCGCCATCTAGTATCGAGTAGCAGAACTAGTAAAGTCAAGAACCTTCGAAACTTTTCGATGCTAGAACATTCTAGAATTCTCGGACCCTAGTCAGTCGCGACCGATATGTACGCGAACTTTCTACAATGGAACGTTCTGGAACTACCCGGCGCCCTATATAAGGCTGGCACATGTACCGACCGAGTCATCCCCGACTTTTGCCTAATGAGCCAGCCCGCACCGCCGAGCCATTACCGTTAAATCTCCTAAATAATAATAACTAGACCCAGCCTGTCCGTTGCTGCCCCTCTCAATGACCCCGTTAAGCCGAGGCCCGTATCCCACAGGGGATGCCCTTAGCGAAGCGGTCATTTAGTTTTTAGTAATTTTCAGCCTTGGCTGGGGGGGCCTTAAATTCATTTGAGGCCACCACAGGATTCTTCGGTTAAGCAGTAACCAGCCTTACTGTGCTGAACTGCGAGTGGTCAAGTCAAAAAGAAAAACCGACCGAGTCAGTATTGGAATTGCGATACAAGTGATAACTTCGAGAGCGATCTTCGACTGCGAACTCAAGTGATTAATTAGTGCGATTGTGTTTTGTAATCATATCATTTATTATCCTTTTTCAAAATTCCTCAAATCCTCATTCTACATCAATCATTTCATAACTCCGCAATTTTCCAATCTGACGTAATAGCTGTGTGAGTCTTGGTGTAATAACCAAATTGGAGGGGGAGCTATAATGATATGAGCACGCAGACAGCGCATGCGCACCCAAACGGATCAGTCACTTAGGATACGAGTATGTACATACGGTTATGTAATTGGAGCTTGTTGCTTCGTATAAAAAGTCCTCCTACATGGTGGTAGATTCCTATAAGAAAAGATCCAGGAACCGGTAGTAATCTTGGTCTCACAATAGATAATTTCTCGTTGAAAGAAAGTGACTTATCTCTAACTAGCAGCGCCTCGCGGTTTCACCCGCATAGTTCCCGTACCCGTGGGAATATGGAGATAAAATATAGCCTATTTCACTCGGGGATAGTATAGCTTCCAAACAGGGAAATAATTTTTCAAATCGGTGAAGAAGTTTCGGAGCCTATTCAAAACAATCAGATCTTTCCTCTTTATAATATCAGTATAGATAATAGATATACTGTAACACTTTTTAACAGTGACCAATATTTTATGACACGTCAAGAGAGAGAAACGGAGCTATAGGGAAAGTGCACGGCATCTAGTGTTGCAAATCTGAAACTTTTACGTTGTAAATATTTGACCTGTGCTGCCACCTATACTTCCTGCACCTCAAACAAAGAAACAAAAAAACTTAAAAAAAAAAAAATGATTGAGTCAGGCGTTACTTTGCGGAAATCCATTACATTGCAAACATACGCAGTAAAGGGGAAGAAACCAAATTCGTCTGGCCCTTTACTGCGTATGTTTGTGGGTAGTTGTACACAAATAACCAACGGTGGCAGTGTATAAAAGGGGGGTGCCTTGTACTAATTTCTCACATGCTGAATGCACGCAGCAAGCTTTCCCTTAAATGCAAGTTGCGCATTTATATAACGTGTATACGCCCGATTATGACTTATGCGTGTGCTACTTTTGCGCACACTAAGTCGTACCGGATCCATAGGTTGCAAGTAATCCAAAACCGATTTCTGCGGAAGGCCACGGGTGCCCCGTGGTTCGTTAGAAACGATCGACTCCATGTCGACCTCCGCATTCCAACTATTAAACAATTCATGAAGCGCCTTAACAAGCGTTTCATTGAGTCCGCCGAATCCCATCAGAACCCTCTCATTGTATCGGCCGCCCGGTACACTCCCTCCAAGATTAGTAGGATTCGCCGTCCACGGCACTCCCTAGTCGAACCCGACGACCCCATCACCTTACTACAAGAGAGTAATAGGGAAACCAGTACGATTAGAAAAAACAAAAACAGACCGCGTTCCGTATTCCGGCCTCGCCGACGAGGCCCATCGCGACGCCCCAGTAACATCCCTCCCCGACTTTTGCCTAACGAGCCAGCCCGCGCCGCTGAGCCATTAGCGTTAAATCCCCTAAATAATAATAATTGACCCAGCCTGTCCCTTGCTGCCCCTCTCAATGACCCCGTTAAGCCGAGGCCCGTATCCCACAGGGGATGCCCTTAGCGAAGCGGTCATTTAGCTTTTAGTAGTTTTTAGCCCTGGCTGGGGGCCTTAAATTCATTTGAGGCCACCACAGGATTGTCCGGTTGAGCAGTAACCAGCCTTAGTGTGCTGAACTGCGAGTGGTCCATTCCAAAAAAAAAAAAAAAAAAAAAAAAAAAAAAAAAAAAAACTAATTTCTCAGTCGCAACTCAACGGTCAGCGAGTCAACACGTCCCCTGAGGATGCCTCGTGGAGAGGCGAAACACGTGTCGGTAATGGTGTTGGGTTTTGCATTGCCTTCCTGCATGTGCTTAAAATCCTTGCATTTGCCCAGTAATCTTGCATGTGCATAATATAGCGGGCGGGAGGGAGGTGCATACCTGCAACCCACTAATATTCGCGGAAATTAAAACTAGATATATTGTTTTCATTTTCAAATTTAAAAAAACTTTTTACAAAAAATAAAACCGACTTCTAAACAAAAAAACCAAAAAGTATAAAATAACTTTAATTTCGGAACTCGGTGTTTTTGGTTGCTTTTTTGTTGTTGAACACACCGACTTCCGAAATTAAAGTTATTTTATACTTTTTGATTTTTTTGTTTAGAAGTCTGTTTTATTTTTTGTCAAAAGTTTTTTTTATTTTTAACTTTTTAGTGGTACCTACACCCCCCCCCCCTCCCCCACCTAAACGAACCAATCACATTGGTGAAAAAAAAAACGTACTGCTCCTTTGCAGAGTAAACTAAGAGGTCGTCAATGTAGGCAATGTAGATATTTTTTATAGATTTTTGTTGATTTTTCGAAAACCGCTTGGTTTCGATAAAATTTTCATGGGACCATTTGGGAAGTATACCCTTTCCAACAAAAAAATATTTTTTCAAATCGGTTGATAAGCGACGGAGTTACGCGCGAGCAAACAATAAAAAAAAACATACAAACATCCGAATTGAGAACCTCCTCCTTTTTTAGAAGTCGGTTAAAAAACAATCAAATCTTTCCTCTTTATAATATTAGTTTAGATGAATTCAGTACGTAATCTAAATAAATGCTATGGTTCTAAGGGGAATCAATGAATGAGCGTATAGGACAGTTATGTTATTTTAATGAAGGCAAGAAAAAGTAATTCGTTCCTCAGAAAGCATAATTTACGGTCTCATAACATTGTCATTAGTAAACCTGCATGAAATGACAGCTAATCTATACAATAGGTACGAAATCTGCAACTTTCTGAGCTTATCTTAAAAACGGCTGGATTGTGATGAAATTTGGCAGGCAGATAGTGCATAACCAGAGATAACATTTTGGCTTTTTATGCCGACATGAATTAATTAGCTGAGGCTAAGGACGAAGTAGAAATACAGAGCTTACTGTAGGCTGAGTACTAAAGAATCAAAGTAGGCTGAGTCTAAGTACTAGGAGACCAGAAACATGCCGAAGTGTTTCTCATGATTTCTGTGGAGCAAGTTCTAAATTGCACGCAGACGAAGTTTCGGGCAGAAGCTAGTTTAATCACTACATAGTACAAACCAAAGTCGCTTTCTCTGTCCCTATCCCTATGTATGCTTAAATCTTTAAAACTACGCGATGGATTTTGATGCGGTTTTTTTAATAGATAGAGTGATTGAAGAAGAAGGTTTATTATATATTGTAACATTAGTATCTACATTGCACCCGTGCGAAGCCGGGGCGGGTCGCTAGTATTAATAGATGAACGATTGAGATTATATAGACAAATGATAGAATTCTCAACAAAAGTATCTTTTGATTTTTCACAAGTATGTGACAGCAGTTAGTTAACCTGACGTGAGCCCATCAAGTAATAAAAGGGTTACAGTTACCTTTCATCAGTACCAGGCTGCCAGATAACAAAGGATCTGCTTCTTCGCTAAAGAATTCCCGGTGATCTGTGAAGTATTCGAAGTCTTTGACGGTGATAGTTTTGATCAGGTCAGGGTCCCGGATAAGGATTACCGGCATCGTAAAGTCGACAAAACCTACGTATCTGAAAGAAGAAAAAATTATTTTATCGAATGTAGGTATTACAGATAAGGTCTTGGATCCCTTGTACATTCTGCCTTTCGATAAACAAAATTAATTGGTATGAAAATCAACACTAACGCTACACAGTAAATTCGTCATGAATAATATATTGGACGAGCTTCTGCCCGCGACTTCGTCCGCGTGGAATAGTTATTAACCTCCCGATTTTGAAACATCATTGGTGCTCCGCTCCTTTTGGTCTTAGCGTGATGACATATAGTCTATAATCTTTCTCGATAAATGGGCTATCTAACACTGAAATATTTTTTCAAATCGAAGTGGTAGTTCCTGAGATTAGCGCTTTCAAACAAACAAACAAACTCTTCAGCTTTATAATAATATATTGGTATATATTGTACCCTGAAAACTCAAAATAATAATAAAAACCACAAATGAAAAATCGTTCACAGATATTTTTTTTTTGTATTATTTCTGATAATATCTCATAATTATATGTAATAAAATTGTAACAGGTCGATATCCGTACATTCAAAATAATGGAAAAAAATATATATCGGGGTCTTTGTTAGTGCAACAGAAGCCAAAACAACAGTTTTTAAAATTTTTGTCTGTCTGTATGTTTGTACGCGCAAAAACTACTTCATGGATTTGAACGTAGATTTCATAGTTCTACTGCTAGATGCCAAACTTAAAATACAGTGTACATTTTATCACAGGAAAAAATCGTTTTCCGTTATTTTGAGAGTGAACTCAAAAGTTAATTTTGAATTATCATACGTCGCCAGTTTTCATCCGTCTATTTAATAAGCTGTCTGTTTATTTTTTTATTTATTGCTATAAGACTTCAAACATAGGCTCGATTTAACCTTAGGAACTTTTGTGTTTCTTTTTGTTAAAAAAATAGTTTATAACTCATACCTAATGCTTTTTTAAAGAGCACTAAGAGGAACACAGGTGGGTTTTAGTCAGTAAGAGTTTACGCTCCGCCCAGAGCGGCGGAAGAAGTAATTTGTAGACTTCCCATCCAGAAAAAAAATTTGTGCTAGCGTGGAATCGATAATCTATAGTAGTAGTAGTGTGTGTGTGTGTGTATGTTTCTAATGAATAAACTCAAAAACTACTGCGTCGATTTCAAAAATTCTTTCTCCATTAGAAAGCTACATTTACCCTGACTAAGAAGGGCTATATTTTATCCCCGTATTGCCTCGGGAACGGGATTAACGCGGGTGAAACCACGGGGTGCTGCTAGTTTTAAAATAATTGTAACTGCAACCAAAGTTGCATGAAACTTATTTCAGTTTTTCAATCGGACGTTAAATAAGAGAGAATCGGATATAATCTTGCATATTAGGTTGATCGAATAATGAAACAAACTTAAATAATCACGTACAAGCACGGGATGGATTCTCTATAAGGGCACACCGATGTAATTGTTGATGTTTTTCAATAAGATGAGGGCCTCAAGTCTGCAATTACAATAGTGTCAGAATGGTCTATCATTGATTTCATAATGGTTGATTTTAACAAGTTTGGTGATCTACTAACATAAAAGCGTCATTATGACTTTCCAGTGGTCAACCACTGACACTCCATTGAAAGAAATGGCATAGAACGGTAATCTCGTACATAATGACAAACGTATGCGATAATCTGCTAAAATTTTGACAGTTCCTTTGATCAGTGATCTACTATTAGAACGTCATTGCTTTTAATAGCTCGGTTATGAAAAAGTATTACGACGCCTTTGACCGACCAATGATTGACCATTATAAATTTAGTAGATTACGAATTTTTAGCAAAATGACAGTGGGATCGTTTTGGAATGACACATTTATAAAAATAGCAGACTTGAGTTCTCAGATGGTCGCAGTGTGGCCAGAATATGTAGCAAGGAAGAAAAACGCTTAATTTTTTTTTGCCGATTTGTAGAATGATTAGCGCTGCAAGCATTCTACAATTGATAAAACATATTTTTATAAGAATCTCCTGCCTACATTCTATCTTGATTCGAGACACAATTTACTTTTTCTTTTTCAAATGTAAACAATGACGTAATCATATTTTATTAGCTAGTTCTCAATTACATATACAGGTTTAAATTTGTAAGGGCATGTCCACTGTCTTCATTCCTATATTTAGACATTTACACACAACAACCTACATATATTGAATAGAGATGAATGAAAGTATACAAGACGCCGCTACCAAATGGATTGCGAAAAAGGGAATTATAATAACTCATTATTTATTACTAGCAGCGCCCCGCGGTTTCACCTGCGTAGTTCCCGTTCCCGTGGGAATACGGGAATAAAATATAGCCTATGTTACTCAAGGTGAGTGTAGCTTTTTAGAAGTGAAAGAATTTTTGAAATCGGGCCCGTAGTTTTTGGGTTTATTCGTTACATACAAAAATACAAATCTTTCCTCTTTATAATATTAGTATAGATTAGTATAGACATACAGAAAATAAAATTACTTACTTTTCGTCCGGAAACGCATCATGCGACTCTTGAAGTTCATCCAGAAAATGTTTTTTCCAAAACGTAGAGTGGTACATGTTGCCGAAAAACGGCACTCCAGGAATATATTTTATACCGCGTTCATTGAAAAAGTTATTCATTTGTTTATAACTGTAGACGTAGTACCCCACTAGGGTGGTAAACAGGAATATTATTATTTCAAGTATCATGATGAAATGCGCCGCGCGCCGGGAGTAGACAGCGATCGTAACAACTGCGCACGGGCATATGGAGTTGTGATACACAGGATGATTGGTAATAAAGTCCTTGACATGAGTTAAACTGGCGCTGTGGCCGTACTACGAAGTAATTCAGTGTGAGGAAAAGGGATAGTGCTATTCGTCTTGTGTAACTCCGTCTCTCTCTTACTCAGGAATCGTGATAGATTTAAGATGTCATGGTAGGGGTGCTGATTTGCAATGATTTTGACCCCGAATACTTGGTAAGTTTTTAAGACTTTTTAGTAGTTTTCAGCCTCACGACCAAAAACTTCAAATGGTGAGAAGTCTATTCCGCTCTGGATAGTCACTGCCTTTGCCGTCCTATAGCTCAAGTAAAAAACATCTAGTGGAGACAGATCTTGCCTGATCTGTTAAGTTATACATATGGATATTAATAAAATCCGGAATAAGCAAGCATAAGCATAATCAGCCATTTAACGTTCCTACTGCTGGGACACAGCCCTCCTTTCTAGGACAGTGAATGGGCCGTAATCCACTACGCGGGCCCAGTGCGGGTTGGTGAATGTCACATGTCTTCGAAGTTTTGGTTCTAGGACATACCGGTTTCCTCACGATGTTTACCTTCACCGTTTAGTTATGAGACTGAAAAATGAAACTTCGATAACTCGAAAACCACTCTAGTTTTCGGAGTCAAAATCTTTACAGACCTTTAACTTTATTACCAATCATTCTGTATATACATATATATGCAACGTGTTGATTGATTCCTTTGTTATAAACTAAACTTTAGAGAAATTCACATTCTATGAGCGTTTCTACGTTTGCACAGGAGTGCAAAGCGTATGGGATCATTGAGCTTAGGAAATGACACGTCAATTCTAAGTTTGAGTTCTTGACGATGCCTTCATGAATCTGCGATATCTATGGTACACACCTACCTACTACTAAATTATAAATCTAAATACTCGCTTTACTTGTCTGATATTCTAAAATAAAAAAGTTAGTTGCGTTGCTGAACTTGTGAAATGCATTTTAGTAATAGTGAACAGTTTAATAGTGAACTGTGTCGTATAAATTGTGTGTTGTGGTTTTTATCGATTCCTAAATGATTTCAGTTTCTTTTTTTTATAACGCTAATAAATTATTCCCAATAAGGTTGCAAGTTCATTTTTGAGCTTAAAAAAAGAAATTGCTTCATTACCTATTTTGTACCAAAACGATATTCACCTACTCTTTGAGACTATTATCTTTTGACAATTTCGCATCAGTTCTTGTAAGGAATAATTTAATTTTAGCGAAATTCATAACAAAACAATAAACTATGTAGTTGACTCTTACAAATTGAACCAACGATCACTTCAATTGATAATACAGACATATGAAATGGTCGCGCTCGTGTTAATTACCAAGCAATTTTTGGCTTTATGGTCTATACATAGAGTTTATTTTCGACAATCCGACACAAACTTGATAAAAGCATTGTTTATACCTACAAAATGATAAAAAGGGCATCGCTCGTAAATCTATGTATGCAGTATTATAGTATGTTGTGAAATCAGCTAAGTGATAACAAAATATGCAAGTCATGCAGCAGTTGCAATAATCGGAATAATTAAAGAAATTATGACACCTCCAGAGAAAATAATATAAATGGAAAATAATTGTCCCAATTTTTCATATCGACCGGTAGGAAGTATCAAAGAAAGAAAGAAAGAAAACTCGTTTATTCCGCCATATATGACGCACAAAAACTAATATAAAACAAACTTAAAAAGAAAAAAAAATATCAATCCGGTACGTACAATGTCCCAAAATATTTGGGGAAGTGTGCGCATGATTGGGGTGTCCACCGTTAGATCTGGTTGCGGCACTGAATCTACACTATTGATACTTCAGGGTGCTAAATAAGGTTGCGGAATTTGTTCGAAAGAGTCACCACGGCCCTGGCGACCTATTATGACGTCTTGAATCCATCATGATTTCTGTGTCAGAGAGAGACGGAGTTACACAAGACGAATAGCACTATCTCTTTCCCTCACACGAATCATGATGGCATTGGCACTTCGTAATACGACCACTGGAACGCAAAGGGCACAAGAAGGATCACGGGTGGGTTTTAGTCAGTAAAAGTCTGACACTCCCTTCCGCTCCGCCCAGAGCGGGAGGGGTCATTTGATGATTTCCCATCCAAAAAACAAAAAAAAAGGATGCTAAATAAAAAACCCGAGTATCTAAGATAGAGTTCAGTTCTGCTCTAACCTTATTTTTTGTATTCCGATGATGGAACGGGCTCGATGGAATTAATTGTACAATTCCGGCAAACACTCATCGGAATGTAACCGATGGAAGACCGACATGTCATCGGCTACAATGTTCAAGGCTTTGGGAATTCGACTTGACCAGTGCACCATTGCCGATGTACTTCTTGGGTCATTTCGTTATATTGTTGTGTGAATTAAGCTTAGGTAAAGGTAAGGTAGGACGTTAAATTTTATTTTTCCTTTTTCTTAATGCGTTGTTCATTCAAAAATGAATTTGTATATAATTGCAATGTGCTACCAGAATGTCAACTAGTCGTAGACGTTGAGCCCGTGTTTAAGATGTGAAACTTGTTCCAGATTTGAAAAAAAAATGTATTCATTCAATTAAATGATTCTTATCATTGTTAAAAAAAAAATTAGTTTTATGTGTATTTTGGCCTATTGTTTACATTACCAACGTCATTGCAAAAAAAAAATCTCACCATTAGTCGCGTTAACTGTTACTAACAATTATTTTCGGTTCAATCATTCGAGCCTTCACAGCTTAATTAAATTGTGTGAGAAAGTTTTTTAGGGCTGACTTAATGGGCTATTGAATGAGTTCGGCACGTTATCAGGTGGTAAAAATAAAATATAATGTATAAGTAAAAACGTTAAAAAGGCAAAAACAGTAAAACAAAAAAATTTACGGTCACAAGTCCACTTTAGTTTTTGGCGGGAATCACTGGCGGGAGTATATTCTCGTCATCGCCGCGCATAAGGCACGCTCGTGTATGGAGTTAAAATGTAGTTGAATATCAATTCCAGTTTTATTGCTTAAAAAGATATACTTATTGAATAAAAACCGTCACAATCACAGAGGTTATTTTCTTCTAATAAAAACATTAATGAACTTTAAATAATACAAAATAAATAAATATATGGTAATAAATGTCATGAATATTAATTTATTTACTAAAAATACAATTTCATAAAAAAATGGCCTCATAACTCTAAAATCAAGTTAAAAATATGAGGTTTCAACATAATGAGATCCATGGTCAACTCAATCATAACGATGATGAAGTTTAGAATTATCTGGTACTAGCAGCGCCCCGCGGTTTCACCCGCTTTGTTCCCATTCCCGCGGCAATACGGGGATAACATATAGCCAGTGACGCTCCACAATAACGTAGCTTTCTATTGGTGAAATAATTTTGAAAATCGGCTCAAATCCAGATATTACCCCTTACAACGTCACAAACTCACAACCTCACAAACGTTACCTCTTTATAATATTATAGTATAGAAATGAGCACCTTGAATTTCATCCTAGCAAAACTTAACCCTGTGTTCGAGACACGGTTGGCGCAGTGGTTGAGTGATCGGCTGCTGAGCTGCATGTCGCGGGTTACTTTTCGCACTAATAATAAACTCACGTGACGTCACTACGTTGCTACAATTTTTACCAGCGACGTGACGTCACGTGAGTTTTCAACGCACTGTATCGTCTTCATTTTTTGTTTACGTGAAAAAAGAAAAAATACCTGTCCAATATTTTTTGTAAATCTATCAGACGGACTAATTAGATTTTTACAGTAAAATACCCTATTGGTTAAAAAATTCCATTTACCATCCAATATTTCTTAAGCACAAAGTACCAATTGAACAATAATATTATAATTACTAGCTTCAGCCCGCGATTTCGTCCGCGTGGAATAGTTACTAACCCCTCGATTCTTTGTGATATTGATTCGATGGTGGGTGAAGTGGTGGGAGGCGCCCGACGCGGCGACGTGACGGCAAAGTGGTGGCATGCGCGTGAGCTGCCCGCGGTACTGGACAGTACGCGGACATTGCAACATTACTTTATTTTTCTAAAATAAAAGTAGCCTAAGTTACTCCTTATTACATCAGCTACCTGCCAAAATAAGTCCCGTCCAAATCGGTTCAGCCATTTCAGAGATTAGCCGGAACAAACAGACAGACAAAAATTGTAAAAAATGTTATTTTGGTATATGTACCGTGTATATTCATATATGCATGTAGTAAAAAGCGGTTATTTCAATATTACAAACAGACGCTCCAATTTCATATGTCTTCTGAGCTGAAAATCCTATCCATAAAAATAGCAGGAGTCCTGTTTGTTAGCGATTATATAATAGCCCTATTTATTTTATTTCTTACGATACAAGCTCTCAAAGTCACCTACCGTTAATCACATTCAAAACACTTAAGTTCGCTGTGTTTTTCCACTTGTCCCCTTTCAACAGTCTGCACTCCTGGTACAATTTTACTTGGACTATGGCAGACAGGGTTTATGGCAATCTCCACCTTCCAGAACGCTACGAGTTAAGCAGTGGACTGCCTTGGACATCATAGCCTGACCTGCAGTAGCAGCGCGGTTTGGGTAGCACGGCACAGTCAGTTTTAGTTCATCCGAATGGCTTGGCACGAGACGATGGGAAGAGGCCAGCTGAAATGAAAAAAAAAAAGGTTGTCTTGAAAAGATCGCTTTTAGCGATAAGGCCGCCCATTGTGTCACCCTATGTAATGTTTTCTTTGTAATATATATTTTCTGTAACTTGTATGGTGTACATAATAAAGAGTATTCTATTCTATTCTAAATGCTCACAATGCCTCGGAAATCGGGTAGGGCCTTTAGTGTGGGACGCAATATGTGTCAACGACACCCTTGCGCCATCCCATCTTCTTAGCCCCTTTTTTTTTGGGATGGGAAATCATCAAATGACCCCCTGCCCCGTCCTAGGCGGAGCGGTAGGGAGTGTCAGACTTTTACTGACTAAAACCCACCCGTGTTCCTTCTTGTGGCCTTTGCGTTCCAGGGCCGCGGTAACTCTTTCGAACAAATTCCGCAACATCTTCTTAGCCCCTGCGTGTTGTTCTAGAGCGGCTGCTGTGGCTGCAGAAAACCTCAAACGGCACTAATATAACAACCTTATTGGAAATACTGTACTTGAGCCGTTTGGGGTTGAAACACCAGGCCATGGGGTACAGAGACTCTACGCGGGGATCGTGCGGTCCATGGCCCTTTATGCGGACTCCAGTGTGGGCATCGTCACTGAAGTGTCTACCAACGCGCCACCTGAACGCGTCCCAGAGGGGCATGGCCATCTGGTTGATCTGGAGAGACCGCACGGTCTTCGGCGAGGAGACTCTGCCCCCATGGGATCTGGAGACAAAATCCTTCGAGCTCGCGTAGAAGTGCCACGCCAGAGCGAAACTCTGCTGCCATGGCAAATCGCTGCGCATTTGATGATTCCTATCCATTAAAAGTTACAGGATTACGATGAGTGTAATAACAAAAACATACATGGAGTGACTACCTTTCTGACCTTCACGACCCAATAACTGGGTAACACCATACTCCATGGCAAGACTGATTAGAAATTTCTTGGTTTCTGACTACCCGGAACGACATTCAAAGACCCACAAATGAAAACTGAGACCAACGGCTTAATATGCTTTCCGAGCCACGGAGGGATCTCGGTATGTCAAGATCACTCCGCCAGCCGACCTGCTGCTGTTTATATTTAGCCACGAAGTATTCAAAGAAAGTACAGTCAACAAAAAAAATATAATCATCACATAAAATAACAGTTGTCAAGTTCATCAGACAGTTCTATTCACCTTCCAATCATAAGTTCACGCTCCTGTATTTACTCCACTATATACTACTCAAACACTATGTATATGCCTGCTTATGTACAGACTTGTGTGTGCTGTCTTGTTCTGAGTTCATGAGCAGGTACAGCTACAATTAGTTAATTAGCGTGAGCACTAATTGAAACCGCGACAGACATAATAAATAGTTGCGATCGAATCTGATGTTGAGTTATCTGGAGTTGTTGATCTATGTTTATTGTTTTGTTAAACATTACATCACGCTCGTAATCCAGGGGCCAGGCAGATATTTCTTGCCTATAAGTAAACTCTTAACAAAACGCCCCTACCCTTTTTTTATTTTTATTTTTTCTGGATGGGAAATCATCAAATGACTTCTTCCTCTCGGGGCGGAGCGGAAGGGAGTGTCAGACTCTTACTGACTAAAACCCACCCGTGATCCTTCTAGTGCCCTTTGCGTTCCAGGGCCGCGGTGACTCTTTCGAACAAATTCCGCAACCCTAGCATGCACTGACTCTCTGGGTGGGCCCCGTCTTCTGTGCTGGCTTAATAAATGTGTTTTTCTTTCAATTTTGCAAAGACAATATCAGGAAACACAGACTCTCGCGATCCAAACCAAATCCACACCAGAACCTAGGACTCCACGCTCGGTTGCGGAATTGTTCGAAGGTGTCACCATGGCCCTAGAACTCGAAAGGACATTTGGACACGGATACAGAGACTTACTGACTAAAGTCTGAAAGAGTCTGACACTCCTTTCCGCTACACCCAGAGCGGAAGAAGTCATTCGATGGTCTAGTGAGCGCAGATGTTCACTTGACCATCGAGGCATGTTTTTACTAATAACAAAATGTTAGTGAACTGAAATGGACTTGATAATATTCAAATTCCAAAATGCACTTATAATGATCCTGTCTGATGGTTTAATTCTAACTGTATTAAAACAACCTTGATATTAAAACTCAAAAACATTTTGCATAAACTGAGATTTGAAGACCTCATGCTAAGCGGTAGCGCTTGAGCCACTAAGCCATAGAGGCAATTATTATTTACAACCTAAAACAAAAAAAATGGGCTTAATAAATTCAGTTGCACAAAATAGTTTTATTTATCAAAACCAATATGAGTAAGCAAAATATTATCGTCCCTAAACTAATTTACAAATTAAACATTTATATGTGATTGGATATTTTGGTTTGCAATAAAGTTAAATAATTATCGAACACAATGATTCAGTCTCGATAATTGAAGGATTTCAACCAGTTTAACATTACATTCGGATCTGTTTATGAAAAGGTTAAAACTAATTCAAATTAAAGCTAACGTAGGTATCGTTATAATCCTGTTACAAATACAAAGCGCTATATTTTTAACGGAATATAAAGGAAAATAGAGTGCTATAATTTTCCTACTCGTACGTAGAGGTATAAAATTAAATATCTTTATGTATATTTTAGTTCTTATGTACGTTTGTGTCATTGAACTCCCCGATTTTGTTATATAATTTTGAGTGTGTTTCAGCGGTAGCGGTAGTAGTAGTTGACTAAAAATATCTAATAAGTCGGTCAAACAGATTTCCAAAAGATATTGGACACGTATTTTTTTCCTTTTTCACGTAAACAAAAAACGAAGACGATACAGTACGTTGAAAACTCGTGTGACGTCACTTCGTGCTACGATTGTTACCACGCCGTGATGTCACAAGCCCCCCTCATGATCTTGGAAGCTTTTATCCTCGTCATTTTTCTTAGATTTGATAAAGCAAAAAATACGTGTCCAATATTTTTCGATAATCTAACTGACTGACTAAATAGAATCATATTATTATTCCTCAGGAAACATCCCTATTGTTATCAGATAGAATTAACTTCATTCACCTAAACGAATTGCCAACATTCATTCCTACCTTGCGAAGATCATTGTTCCACTTAGACTTCGCTACGACTTGCTCATTTGCACAGTTTTCACTTAAGAACACGATCTACGATTAGTATTAGTAAATCGGGCTGGTTTTCGCAACTCCACGACTAAGCGTGTATTTTGCGTACATTTCTACGATTTATATAACAACTAGCGACCCGCCCCGGCTTCACACGGATGCAATGTTTACTAATGTTTTCTCTACTATAATATGCATGGGATATCAATCCAGGACAGTATGAAAAGAGCGGAGACATTGATCAAGAATATTCTCGTTTAGCCGCGTTTCCATAATGAGTCTTGCTGGTCTATTCTGTCAACATTTCATCTTGTAAACTTAGATATAGTGAGCGTGAAGTGAACTGACATTGCATCTTGTTTGTGTGGATTGACAGCACACTTCGTGTACATACACTTCATCTAAACTCGCACGGTGAGAAGTTTACAGAATTGCACTGCTAGTGTGAACTGCGCTCTTTTACGTGTATTAATTTATCATCCATGCTAATAAGGATTATTATTTTGTTTGCAATTTCTATTTTTTCTATATGTCATATTTGTTAAATTAACATAGTATTAAGTGCTACTAACACCTGTGGACCTAAAGTTGTCTTTTCTAATAAATATTAATAAAAATATTAATAATATATAAAGCTGAAGAGTTTGTTTGTTTGCTTAAACACGCTAATTTCAGGACCTGCTGATCCGATTTGAAAATATCGTTCAGTGTTAAATAGCCCATTTATCGAGGAAGGCTAAGGCTATATGCCATTACGCTAAGACCCATGGGAGCGGAGCAGTCATGAAAAACGTGACACAAACGAAACCGCGCGGGTCAGCTAGTATTTTATACAGTAGTAAGTTTAGTATATTTTGACATTAACAGGAGTGCCAATCCTAAAAACTCAAAAAAAAATCTTCAAGTATCGTTCACGTTGCTGTAATCAGGGCGTTATAATTGGAACTATTTTAACGCATAAGCTTAGAGTATAAATGTATGTTTAGATGAAGTTCCAGTATTTTTTTATTTACTTATTAGTAATGAAATACTGGTAAGTTATGAATAAATAATGCTACGTAATGTTTTAGTTTGGTGGTAAGTCGTTTTCATTTCTCTAAAGGGCAGTACCAGGCAATACATATCCTTAGTTTGTTCTCAAATCTTTATTGCAATCAACAATGTAAATTAAACGTACAGGGCCCCAAGTTTGCTATTTCTATAAATTTGTCATTCCAACACGATCCCATCGTCATTTTGCTAAAAGTTCGTAATCTGCTAAATTCATTATGGTCGATCATTGGTCGGTCAATGGTCTCGTAATACTTTTTGATAACCGAGCTATTAAAAGCAATGACTGCACAATGACGTTCTAATGATAGGTCACTGATCAAAGGAACTGTCAAATTTTTAGCAGATTACCGCATACAACTGTCATTCATTTGTCATTATGTACGAGATTACCATTCTATGCCATTTCTTTCAATGGAGTGTCAGTGGTTGACCATTGGAAAGTCAAAGTCATAGTGACGCTTTTATATTAGTAGATTACCAAACTTATAAATATAGCAGACTTGAGGCCCAGGAGGTGAGGTTGAATACATAGAAACAATTAGGAACAATGTCGCACTCAGCAGAGTTTTAGACCGTAGTTAAGTTGGACTATCAAGTTTAAATGTTTTTGACTATTTATTACTAAGTGTACGGATATTTTGTTGCACATGTAAGAATTAAAGTCGAAAGGTAAAAATAGAAACACCAATTTAACGTTACATCATCTAGTTTTAATTAACTGTATTTTCTATTCTTTTCAGACTTTATTAGTAGTCTTTGGTTTAGTACCGATCACGATATATAATTTTTTTTTCGTTTATAAAAAACCTTAAAAAGTATTTATAAATAAAATCTTGCGGAACCCACTGAGTTAAAGTGGTGACGTACGAGGCAGAGATAGCTAGACGACCGACATATCGTCGTTAGCCGCAATGACGCGGGCGCATCGATGCGGTAATCCGTTCAGCCGGATTATTTGTTACCGAGTACGAATAGCTTGTGTACTAGATGCGGCAAAATATAAAGACCTCTTTTGATTTAACCAACTTCAAAAAAAGAAGGAGGTTTCTCAATTCGTCCGCATATATGCTTTTTATTATTTATTTAATACTTTACGCGCACAAATTTACAGGGGCGGACTTAATGCCTTAGGCATTTTCTACCAGTCAATCTTTGGGTGATGCAGAGAATAATTGTGGTAGGTGCAGTACGAAAGAGAAAAAAAAATAAATAAACAGAAACGCGATTAATATTAAATGACTACAAAGATAATATATAAACTACCTATACATACAATACAATGCTATAATATAAATACTCGAATAAATAAACTTATACACGAAAATACTACAGTTGATGCAAACAGATAATGAGAAAAAAAAAATTAACGCTGTGCCGATACTACTGCCAACTTCTTACGAATGTGCTCGCGAACTTTAACTTTGATTTTTTTTTATGTTTGTTCGCGGATAACTTCGTCGTTTATGAACCGATTTTGATGGTTCTTTTTTGTTGTAAAGGAGATATCCCAAGGGTATTCCATGGTATGGAAACCAGGATCTGATGATGGCATTCCAGAGAAGTCGATGCGAGCCTTGCAAAATCGTAGTGGCAACTAGTGCGTTTATTAATTATTTTTTTCATTAATTATCTTAAAGCACTACTATTCAATAAAGGTCTGAAGTTGCTCTGATGATGAAGCCGAAAGACAGTCGAGGGAACTCCTCGACGACTTACAGCAATAGGGATGTTTCCTGAGGAATAAAAATATGATCCTATTTAGTCCGTTAGTTAGATTATCGAAAAATATTGGACACGTATTTTTTGCTTTATGAAATCTCTAAAAATTGACAAAGATAAATAGCTTCAAAGATCATGAGTGAGTGCTTGTGACATTACGCCGTGGTAAAAATCGTCGCACGAAGTGACGGCACACGAGTTTTCAACGCACTATATCTTCTTCGTTTTTTGTTTACGTTAAAAAATAAAAATACGTGTCCAATATTTTTGGGAAGTCTATCTTACGGACTAATTAGATTTTTTTGGGCAACTACCCTATTACCCGGTGTTTGGACTTAATTCATTTTTATTGATAAAAACTTTGCACCCATATGGGTTATAAGTGCCATTACAGGTCTGATGATGGAGACCATAGACAGTTGAGGGACTTTCTCAATGATCTACAGCAGTTCCCTATTATTGGGCTTACCATTTGTTTACACCAATTTATACTGTGTACGCTGCGATGGGTACGTTTAGGTGGGGGGAAGAGTACCACTAAAAAATGAAAAATAAAAAACTTTTTACAAAAAAAACAACCCATTTAATGGATTCTTCGTCTTCTGTTCTATCGTTATCTATGGTGACACTTAAAAATATTGTGTTAGAAAGTAGTGTCTCAATAGTGTAGGTGAAAGGATACTTGGAACAATTTTGAACCCACTTTAAAAAAAAGGAGGTTTTCAAGTCAACGGTTTTTTTGTGTGTGTGTGTTACCTCAGTTTTTTACTGATTGGTGGAAGAACTGTGGAACAGTACGGGTTTGGTTTTAATAATAATAACTTGGACTTTTTGGTCAAAGAAGGATCTTCACAAAGGGGATCTCCCGCTATGGCTCAAACGGAGAAATATGGAGGCGTGCATTCTACTTGAACTCACGTATGGTGCACAAAACTCCTATTAATGCTAGGCGACATCGCGGTAGACCAGCGCAAAGGTAGAGAGACAAACTCAACTCTTACCAGAAGGATTGGCTCGAAATTGAAAGAGACTAGTGTGGGAAAGAGAGAAGGAAGCCTTTTCCCAGCAGTGGGACGTAATGTACTATATTAGATTAGATTAAAACTTTACTTGGTACGACTTATCCCAATGTCCTTATTCGTATTCTGATCATCATCATCTGCCTAGCCTTTTCCCAACTATATTGGGGTCAGCTTCCAGTCATACCGGATTCAGCTGAATACTAGTATTTAACGTGGAGCGGCTGCCACACGGTACTTCTTGGCAAGACTGGTGTCAGAATTTCTGGCTTCTGACAATCCGTAACGACTGCCAAAGATCTACAAATGACAGCCCTATTCGTATACTGATGTAAAGTAAAAAAAGAACAATTAAAATACTTTTTTTATATTTAGGGCTTGAATAAGACGATATTTTTAGTGGTTTTGTTTCCTAAAAGTATACTAGATACAGAACTAAACCCTGAAATAACACCACACACTACTGAAAAATCCTGTATATTTCAGTATTCAGTACCAATTCAAATGTAGGACTCGATTTTTCTCTGAACCTAACAGATTTCCAAATCATTCCACACAATAATAGAGCTACACTTTTTATGTATTCCAGATTTTAACAGTAAATATCTTTCCCCGAAAACACGAGAATATGATATTTTTAATCGACTCTGAAATAATAACAAGAGATGTTTTACTTGTTATAAAAATAAAGATGAAATATTAAATTGGAAACTGGATCTTTTTACTGAACAATGATTTTGTAACGACGAAATTTTGTTCTTTACAGATTTAAGACTACCTACTTACCATGAGTATCTAGGACTAATTACTTATTAGGACTAGGAGGCTTAGTAAGGTAACTGATAAGATCTCATTAGTCCATCTAAAACGTGTCCAAAAATATTGGACACGTATATTTTGTTTTTCCTTTCGCCAATTTCGCGAAAATAGACCAACAGAAATGGAGATGGACAGGGCACATGATGCGGGATACCAAAGGAAAGTGGAGCCAGGCAGTGACGGAATGGTATCCAAGGGATGGCAAGCGAAATCGTGGAAGTCAATTTACTAGATGGGAAGACGAAATTAAACTAACTGCAGGTCCTTACTGGAGAACAGTAACAGAGACAGGGTTCAATGGAAGGCGTTAGAGGAGGCCAATGCCTTGAGGCACGTCGAACTCGGAGACATTCTGTAAACTGGTGTAAAATACTGTATTATTTATTTCGAAACAAAAAGGCTTATTATTATTATATATTTTGTTTTTTCACGTAAACAGAAAATGATGACAATATGTTGCGTTGAAAACTCAAGTGACGTCACTGCGTGCTACAATTTTTACCAGCGACGTGACGACATCAGCCCCCACTCTTGAGCATAGATGCGCTATATCTTTATATATTTCTTTTTACGATTGGTACGAAAAAATACGTGTCCAATATTTTTTTGAAAATCCAACGCACGGACAAAATAGAATTATGATTTTTATAACTAATATTATACCCTATTCATTTCAAACAAATACCCTATTCATTTAGGTTTTAAATTATTAAGTATATAATGTTTGTTGAATTGATAACGAGCGAGCGATTGGTTTTTACGAACACTAGGTAATAAGTTATTTTTGTATGTTACTAACACTATATGGATACTTTTGCCTGAAATAAAACTATTATTGTTATTATTAAACTAGCTGTCCGCACAACTTCGTTTGTGTCACATTTTTCATGACTGCTCCGCTCCTATTGGTCTTAGCGTGATGATATATTGCCTATAGCCTTCCTCGATAAATGGGCTATCTAACACTGAAAGATTTTTTCAAATCCGACCAGTAGTTCCTGAGATTAGCGCGTTCAAACAAACAAACAAACAAACTCTTCAGCTTTATAATATTAGTATAGATACACAGATACCACATCATTTCCTTCGCAGTTCCATCTCAGATTTCCTTCAGGGATGACTGTTAGATTTTTGATAGATGTTCGCGACCAAGCCGGGGGAGATGAGACATATTTATCTGCTCCACAAAATAATTTTTCCCAATATATATTTTCTCTGCCCTATCACGTTTAGGTGATACGCGATACGAGAGATATTGAATAAACAGTCGGGTCAGATGGGCAAATATTTTTGTGATATCATATTTCGGGAGCTTTAACCCCTACAATCAGATGACATGTATCCATTTTATACGATATATACAACAGAGTGAGTTATAAACCTTTTATGTTTATTGACTGTTTTCTAAGATCCCAACTAACATTTTGGTTATAAGAATAAGTGCTACATGAGCTGCTTAAGAGAATTTTAAGAACCCAAGGTTCTGTAAAGGCACTAACAATTGGGTGATAAAGCGTTCTGTATCTCTCTTATAACCCTGGTTTGGGCCTGTTCATGTTAGAGCTTAGAGCGACTTAATGGTTACAGAGAGTGTTATATGAGTGATTATTAATGGTTATAGAGAGTGATAAATGAGTGATTATTAAGAGTTAGAACAGTGCTATTGTAGCAGTGATTACCACTTCAAGTGTTTTATAAGCTATACATAGGGTATAACTGCAAGCCAAAGTAGTAAACAAGCTATGGTAACCACTTTAATGACTTTTTTGGTTACACATGGTTACTTCTTGTAACCAATATATATCTTAAGAATATACCGGACTTATTTAGTAGCAATACATATCACCGAAAGCGAATATTTGAACTGTTTTCATTCAGTTTTACGTTCTTGTTAAAGTCAATAGTGATAATATTTTCTAGTACGCATTCATGTCTTGGTGTTTAATAAAATAATTAAGGTAAGTGAAGTTTTTAAGATTACTGGGTGTTATGGGAATTAAATCACATGCGGAGGTAAGTTTACCGTAACAATATATACTAGTTTTAATCTCATTTTTGAAACGCCTTAAAAATAAACTACTTTTGATGATAAAATGATGTAAAAAATACTGCCTGATTTTTTTTTTCTTTATTTATCAATTCCTAGTACTTCCTCAAGACATTATAATTGAAAATTATGAACAATGTAAGTAAATAATTGGACTAGGAACATTTCAATAAGTTTTTTCTTTCACAATTTTTTATAGAATATCTTTACTTAAATGGCGTCTTAGTTCTAATTACTTAAAGATCCTGATAACTCTGTTTTTCCTCCCGTAGCGATTAAATACTGAAACTAAGCACTTGCATCGCACTAGAAGTTCTAAAACATGTTTATAAAAGTGAAAAAACATAGAGTTTATAGGTTTAACTTGTTTAATAGTTCTCCGCGGAGCTGTAAGCTGATCATTTTTGGGGTTCTGTTATCGTTTGAAGAAAACCCTTTATGTATCACACGCCTGACTGCATGACAATAAAATCCAAGAATGTTATTTTGTAATAATAATATTAGCTGTTAATATATTTTCTAAATACAAAAAAGTTGAAAATCAAATTGCACATACAAAGAATGACATAAGAAAGTAGTTTCTTTTTAATGTACGAATAATAGTAACTACGTATTGTTTATTAATTTTACGATTTCTTTAATTATTAACAAAACTTCCTCTGTTATTTCAGTAAATAAGTCGCATAAAAAGCCTGTTTGCGCTCTACGGCCCGGCCGGGGGTACCTAGAGTCTGCGAGGTACTTGCGTCAGTCACGCGTAGGCGCTCGGTCAGTCAAGACAGAGAGGAGCTTCGATAACGGCGCCGCATCGGATTAAAAGTCTTTTTAATATATTTTATTTAATTTTAATTTATTTTTAAATTGCACATAATAATGTTAGTGGCTAAAGTGTCAGCCATAGTATGAATATTTGAAAAGGTTCTGATTGTAAGTTTTGTGTCATGCTGAGTAAGAGTTGCCCTTTGAAAATATAAAACAAATACAGGTGAATTTAAAATTATGAGCAATGTTTAAAGGGATGCCTCAGGCCTGAACAACTTTCATTATAGGAGTAACTAAATAAATCGTACAAAATAAACCATGTGTTCCATAAATTTTGGCCGAGCAGGTAAGTATTGCACTTTTTTATGGAACAGCTGGTTTATATTTTGGGGTGATTTAATTGGTCCCATAATTAAAGTTGTACCTACATGTACATGGTCTGACCAACCCCTTAAAATTTTGCTTATGATTTCAAGTTCATCCTATAGATAGGTGTTCTCTCCTCTTCTTTGTTTGTATTATTTTATCTTTTGTTTGTATGATACTCATGACCAACCGTCAAAATGTTTAATTTATCTCAATGATGTTCATAATGGACTTCATCATTTTAATATGTGTGCTTTACCCACTGCGTATATTTCTAGTCATCTTTGGTTGAAGTTCAAATTAAGAGAAAAAAAATACCGTAATGTGTGATAATCATGAAGTCTACACTACGAACACAATCATCAGGCACGATCAACATCAACATCATCTACATGACGTAAATTTGTCATTTTAAAGCGAAATCTCTCCCTTGTTCATTCATTAATTTTATTTGAGGTGGTTTTCTTAAAATGTATGTATGCTGAATTGTCATTTTCGAAGACTTAACCTAGCTTTTCTAATATTTTTTTTTTTATTACGTTTAAGTGTTATGTCTTTATTTTTATTATTTATTTTATAGTCGAAATTGCTTCAATTACCAAAGTTTTGTTCGACCCAATTTCGAGCAGTGTTTGATTGAAAACATTTTGCTATGTATGGTCACTTTTACGATGGTTCCTTTATGGCTATACTAATATAAAAATTTAATGTATGTCAGTAAGAATAGTAGAATGTTGATTTTGTTCATGACTGTCTTGCGCTATTGTACAGAGTTATTCGCCCTGGTGTGAAAGTGTTAGAAATCATCCACCGACTGATTAAATGACTTTTTGACTGATATATTACTAGTAGGTAATTATGTCAAATGACTAATATAAATATCTTAAATAAAACACGATTCCTTGAAATAAAAATCTTTTATTTTTAAACTATGTGTAAAAGAGGTAAGAAATACAGAAAACTACTTTATTAATACAAACTAATTTAAATGACTATAAGCTTTCGGTTCAAGGACATCTGGCAATATAATTATACTTAAGTAATTTAAGAAACTTTCAAATTCATTTGCTTTCCAGTGAGCAACACAATCTAGACCTCTTACTGATCTGTGAATTTCAGATGGAAGTTTGCATTTACATTTTCGATATTTTGTGCACACCACTTAGTCTTAAGTCTCCCAAAACTTACGTCCCTCCATCCTATTAGTAACCTTTCATAATTCCCAAATGGATCAAGTGCAACGAATCTGAAATGGGAAATTGTTCTACAATGTCGATAGGTAGTTTTAATAAGGTGACTCCGTTTTATGATGGCTTCCATACATCTTTCTTCTAAAGTTTTCGTCGGTTCTTGCAGAAGACCTTTTTGTTCGTCATCCGAGTTGTTTGAACTACTGAGAGGTCAGATCGTCACAAATTAGAAGATATTCAACATCGGAGATAATTTGCTGTTGCACGGAACCCTGTTGTATTTTAGTTAATAGCTCTTTATATGAATCATTGTCGAGTTCACTGGATTTGTATTTTGTACTTCTATTGATATTAGAACTACTTATTGCCTGGGATAACATCAAAATCTTTTTATGGATCTTGATTCAGGAAACACTGTTTTTCTAATGCTTCTCTAGTCAAAGTATTTTTTTTCCTCAACTGATTTAGGCTCGTCGCATTGGATTTGCGAGTTTTGACTCTACCCATTTGTTTTTTAATTAGTCATGGTTTCATTTTGAAACAATTAAATATTTCCAAATAAACGCTGCATTGCAAAACGTAACTATAGTTTTTGAGGTTAGGTTAGGTTAAGTGAATTAAATCCTATTTTATTCAACTTAAAGTGATAATGAAGAGTTATAAAATTTGCAAATAATGTTTGCTGCTATATACAAGTTTTTATAAAAACCACAATATTACTTATGGTTGACCGCTAACTGCATTATGTAGCCTGCAATGATTTAAAGGTGGATTCTAACTCTTGCAGAATCTAGCTCTATAGTACTTATAATCAACACTTCTTAGATCCTTATAGCTTTCTTACTAACTCTTAAGGCTCGACAAAACTTGTTAGGTGGTACAAAGTATTTGTCTAACTCTTTTTAAGAATACCAGTTGATAGTAAGTGTTAGTACACACCTGAGCATCACTCACAGCGTTTAATACTTCTTGAAGCTATTAGAGTAAGCCTTAAGGTGTTATAAGACCTTTTACTACCTCAGTAGTCGAATATTAGCCGTTAGTAAGTGTTAGTAGACACCTTACAATTGCTTTAATAGGTTTGTGCATCTTAAAGCTATAAGAATAAGTTATACAATGGTTTCGATAAACTCCATGCTACCGTCTTAATTTATATTTTTTGTACTTATTACTGTTATTCCTCTAGAAGGTTTAATTATTTATAACTAACCCTACTGTAGAGTCGAATGTTGCTATCGGAGTTCTTATATACCATATATACTACTAAGAGCTATAAAAAAAGGCTGCCGTTAGCTCTAAAATGTTTGTTGGGCCGCCCCGGCTTCACACGGATGCAATGTAGATACTAATGTTTTCTCTACTATAATATGCATGTTTTATACATAAAAACCTCCCTCTTGAATCACTCTATTAAAAAACCGCATCGTAGTTTTAAAGATTTAAGCATACATAGGGGTATAGATACAGAGAAAGCGACTTTGTTTTATACTATGTAGTGATGTTTCCTATTGTTTTTCTTATAAAAAATAAAGAATTGTAGAGAACCATACACAGCCAACTACATAGTTTCCAATATAAGAAGATTCAAAATTCATAACATAAAGCAACTGTTCGACCGAAAACTGCTTAAGCGTTACCAGGACAGTATGAAAAGAGCGGAGACATTGATCAAGAATATTCTCGTTTAGCCGCGTTTCCATAATGAGTCTTGCTGGTCTATTCTGTCAACACCAGCGCTGCCATTCGCGGGGAAAATCCCCGATTTGCGGGGAATCGAGGGTTAGTGCGGGAAGAGCCCGGGGAATGACATAAATCGGGGAATTTCGGGGAATCCAGAATCCAAACAATTTTAAAGATAATAGATAATTTATTTGTCATAATTTTTATGTCGTGTACCTAATAATTTACAACTAAAAAATGCCTGCTCAACTGTCATTTGAACACGACTTTGTATTTCTGAACGCATCTATTTCTACAACATTAATTCATTGTTTATGGTTGTCGATTTTTTAAATTGGTGCGTATGGTTGCAATTTTCAGTAAAATGAAAAAGTGGTTAAAAAGTGCAGCTACTGTTAAAGAAGAGGTAAGTAGCATGTTCAGCATTAACATATGATAGTTATGTACACTTATGCTTATTTTAATCCAGTTCAGTATTTCAAAATTGTTCAGTATTAAACAAATTTTGAATAAAACAGTGTTTTTATTCCAAAAAATATAAATTCTTGGAATATGTGGGGAATCAATAAAAACAAGCGGGGAATTTCGGGGAATTGACAACACTGACGCGGGGAATCGAGAAAATTTTATTGGCAGCACTGGTCAACACCTGATCTTGTAAACTTAGTAAACTTAGAAAGCGTGAAGTGAACTGACATTGCATCTTGTTTGTATGTATTGACAGCACACTTCGTGTACACTTCATCTATCTAAGCTTTATTAGTATTAGTAACCGGGCTGGTTTCCGCAACTCCACGACTAAGCGCGTATTTTGCGTGCAGGTGGGACAAATGTGTCATTCGATCCACCCCAGCTCCCCAAGGAAGGCCAGCAACGCCTTCATGTTACTAATAATCTCACAGAGGGTACCTGGGTTTCCGAAGTACTTAGCCCTGTAATCGGCGACTACGGGGCAGCTTAGGAGCAGATGTGCTGCTGTCTCATCCTCCTCCATGCAGGCTCTGCAGAACGGGCTGTCAGTGACTCCTTTGACATAGAGGTGTTTATTAAAAGACAAGCTGGCCAGTTGTGACAGCTGTGACTATACGTAACTGCTGTTTGGACAGTCTTCATCTAAGCTTGCACGGTGAGAAGTTTACAGAATCGCACTGCTAGTGTTAACTGCGCTCTTTTGTGTGTATTAATTTATCATCCATACTAATATATAAAGCTGAAGAGTTTGTTTGTTTGCTTAAACGCGCTAATTTCAGGAACTACTGGTCCGATTTGAAAAAATCCTTCAGTGTTGAATAGCCCATTTATCGAGGAAGGCTATAGGATATATATCATCACGACTAAGACCAATAGAAGTGGAGCCGTCATGAAAAATGTGCCACAGACGAAGCTGCGCGGGTGAGCTAGTATTTTATACAGTAGACACTTTCACAGCAGACTTTGACATTGAATGGAATGCCAATCCTTCAAAATAAAAAAAATCTTTAAGCATCGTTCACACTGCTGTAATCTAATCTAATAAATGTTATAATTGGAACTATTTTTAACGCCTAAGTCTAGAGTATTTGATGAAGTTCCAGTATAATTTTATTTACCTATAGTAATGAAATGCTGGTAAGTTATGAAAAAATAACGTTGCGTAATGTTTTAGTTTGATATACAGACAATATCGTTTTCATTTCTCCAAAGGGAAGTACCAGGCAATACATATCCTTAGTTTGTTCATAAATTTTTATTGCAAGCCATAATATAAATTAAACGTACAGGAGGTGAGCATGAATAAATAGAAACAATAATTAGGGACAAAGTCAAATTTAGCGGAGTTTTTGAGCGTAGTTAAGTTGGACTATCAAGTTTGAATTTCTTTTTGTTGACTGTACGAACATTTTGTTGCACATATAATAATTAAAATCGAAAGGTAAAAACAGAAACACCAATTTAACGTTACATCATCGACTTTTTTATTTTTATTAACTGTATTTTCTATTCTTTTCAGACCTTATTAGTAGTCTTTGGTTTAGTACCGATCACGATATATAATTTTTTTTTTGGTTTATAAAAAACCTTAAAAAATATTTATAAATAAAATCTTGCGGAACCCACCGAGTTAAAGTGGTGTCGTACGAAGCAGAGATAGCTAGACGACCGACATATCGTCGTTAGCCGCAATGACGCGGGCGCATCGATGCGGTAATCCGTTCAGCCGGATTATTTGTTACCGAGTACGAATAGCTTGTGTACTAGATGCGGCAAAATATAAAGACCTCTTTTTATTTTTAACCGACTTTCAAAACAGGAGGAGGTTTCTCAATTCGACCGTATACAGTATGTTAAGTAACAGAGGGCGTTCCCGTTAACCCGCAATAGTATAGCATCCATATATGATAAAAAAATATTACCATTCGAAAACAAAATGTTTTTTTTTATATTAAAATATTCACTAAAAATGTTAAATTGGTACATTAAAGAATACTCTGTAAACGCGTACTTGCCGGTTTGGGCATTGCTACTACGAGTACTAACCATTCCGCGCTACTAAACACATCAAAAGTATCTAGGGATCAACATATATTTTTGCAATAACTTTTCTCCTGATTGATATTAATTAAAATTTTCTTTAAGGATTCATCAAATAAAGTGTTTTCGTTTGTCACAGTAACGATAAACCAAGTCACCTTTGCATTAATAAAGAAATTTGCCATTTTCCTAATAAAGGGATTTTTGACATTTGAACCACTAACATTAAAGTTCGAAAAAAAGACTGAAATAACAGTTTTCTTTAAAATTTTATTGGGTAACTTAAACAATTAATAATCCGTGTTTCTACCGCGAACACTAACAACACAAGAACATCGGTTTGGCATACTCAAAATGAGTTCATCCAAATCACGCTGTGGAATGGCCGCCCATGTTCGTTGCAACAACAAAAAAAGGTCTTCTTGCGACTGGATACCCTCCATATTCGGCAGAGCTCTTCGCTTACCTTGGCTGAGCGCCATGGAGGACGGTATCGCTGCACCACACGGAGACAAGACCGATACATTCAAATCTTAACTCGAAGAGCTCCAACAATAACCGCCATGATGTTAGCCGTGAGGCTTCATCACTCTTCAGGGAACTTAATTAGCGACCAAACAGTCAGAAACCGCTTGCATGAAGTGAACCTTCATTCCCGAAGACCGCTACGGGTACCACCTATAGCAATGCACAATCGTAGGATTCGATATCAATGGGCTCTTGAACACAGAAATTGGGCAGAAGAACAATGGCGTTTCGTGTGCTTTTCTGATGAGTCTCGTTTTGGTATGAGACCGGATACAAGACGTATACGACACTGGAGAACCCCTGGACGCCAACAGCGATTAAAATCCTGCCAGGAAGTCCATCCTTATAGTGGTGGAACCATCATAGTATGGGCGGGTATTTGGATCGGCGGAAGAACTGAGTTGATTTGGATCAGAGGCAACCTCAACGCTCAAATTTATGCTGAGACGATTGTATCAGACGTCATCGTTCCTCTACAAGTGCAAATCGGTCCCTTATTTCAGTTAATGCATGATAATGCACGACCGCACACCGCAAGAGTTGTAAGACAGACTCTCGCCGCAGCTAACATCAATGTCCTGCCCTGGCCTGCTCAGTCGCCAGACTTGAACCCGATTGAGCATGCATGGGATATGCTACAGAGAAGAGCTCTGCCGAATATGGAGGGTATCCAGTCGCAAGAAGACCTTTTTTTGTTGTTGCAACGAACATGGGCGGCCATTCCACAGCGTGATTTGGATGAACTCATTTTGAGTATGCCAAACCGATGTTCTTGTGTTGTTAGTGTTCGCGGTAGAAACACGGATTATTAATTGTTTAAGTTACCCAATAAAATTTTAAAGAAAACTGTTATTTCAGTCTTTTTTTCGAACTTTAATGTTAGTGGTTCAAATGTCAAAAATCCCTTTATTAGGAAAATGGCAAATTTCTTTATTAATGCAAAGGTGACTTGGTTTATCGTTACTGTGACAAACGAAAACACTTTATTTGATGAATCCTTAAAGAAAATTTTAATTAATATCAATCAGGAGAAAAGTTATTGCAAAAATATATGTTGATCCCTAGATACTTTTGATGTGTTTATTTTGATTTTAAACAGGATATTTCGAATTTATTGTCATTTTTTTTTATTTGGATTTTTTATGCTTATTTTTCTATTCTGGTATTTTTATTTTAATGTATTCATGATATAGATTAACTAGTTTAAGGGAACGCCCTCTGTTATTTAACATACTGTATATGCTTTTTTATGATTGTTCGCGGATAACTTCGTCATTTATGAACCGATTTTGATGATTATTTTTTGTTGTAAAGGAGATATCCCAAGGGTGACCAACCCAGACCAAACCAGGATCTGATGATGGCATTCCAGAGAAGTCGATGCGAGCCTTGCAAAATCGTAGTGACAACTAGTGCGTTTATTATTTTTTTCATTCATTATCTTAAAGCACTAGTATTTAATGAAGGTCTGAAGTTGCTCTGATGATGACGCCGAAAGACAGTCGAGGGAACTCCTCAACGACTTACAGCAATTACCCGGTGTTTAGACTAAATTCATTTCTATTGATGAGAACTTTGCACCCATATGGGTTATAAGTGCCATTACAGGTCTGATGATGGAGACCATAGACAGTTGAGGGACTTTTTCAACGATCTACAGCAGTTCCCTATTGTTGGGTTTACTATTTTTTTACACCAATTTATACCGTGTACGCTGTGATGGGTACGTTTAGGTGGGGGGGAGAGTACCACTAAAAAATGAAAAATAAAAAACTTTTTACAAAAAAAACAACCCATTTAATGGATTCTTCGTCTTCTGTTCTATCGTTATCTATGGTGACACTTAAAAATATTGTGTTAGAAAGTAGTGTCTCAATAGTGTAGGTGAAAGGATACTTGGAACAATTTTGAACCCACTTTAAAAAAAGGAGGTTCTCAAGTCAACGGTTTTTTTGTGTGTGTGTGTTACCTCAGTTTTTTACTGATTGGTGGAAGAACTGTGGAACAGTACGGGTTTGGTTTTAATAATAATAACTTGGACTTTTTGGTCAAAGAAGGATCTTCACAAAGGGGATCTCCCGCTATGGCTCAAACGGAGAAATATGGATGCGTGCATTCTACTTGAACTCACGTATGGTGCACAAAACTCCTATTAATGCTAGGCGACATCGCGGTAGACCAGCGCAAAGGTAGAGAGACAAACTCAACTCTTACCAGAAGGATTGGCTCGAAATTGAAAGAGACTAGTGTGGGAAAGAGAGAAGGAAGCCTTTTCCCAGCAGTGGGACGTAATGTACTATATTAGATTAGATTAGAACTTTACTTGGTACGACTTATCCCAATGTCCTTATTCGTATTCTGATCATCATCATCTGCCTAGCCTTTTCCCAACTATATTGGGGTCAGCTTCCAGTCATACCGGATTCAGCTGAATACTAGTATTTAACGTGGAGCGGCTGCCACACGGTACTTCTTGGCAAGACTGGTGTCAGAATTTCTGGCTTCTGACAATCCGTAACGACTGCCAAAGATCTACAAATGACAGCCCTATTCGTATACTGATGTAAAGTAAAAAAAGAACAATTAAAATACTTTTTTTTATATTTAGGGCTTGAATAAGACGATATTTTTAGTGGTTTTGTTTCCTAAAAGTATACTAGATACAGAACTAAACCCTGAAATAACACCACACACTACTGAAAAATCCTGTATATTTCAGTATTCAGTACCAATTCAAATGTAGGACTCGATTTTTCTCTGAACCTAACAGATTTCCAAATCATTCCACACAATAATAGAGCTACACTTTTTATGTATTCCAGATTTTAACAGTAAATATCTTTCCCCGAAAACACGAGAATATGATATTTTTAATCGACTCTGAAATAATAACAAGAGATGTTTTACTTGTTATAAAAATAAAGATGAAATATTAAATTGGAAACTGGATCTTTTTACTAAACAATGATTTTGTAACGACGAACTTTTGTTCTTTACAGATTTAAGACTACCTACTTACCATGAGTATCTAGGACTAATTACTTATTAGAACTAGGAGGCTTAGTAAGGTAACTGATAAGATCTCATTAGTCCATCTAAAACGTGTCCAAAAAATATTGGACACGTATATTTTGTTTTTCCTTTCGCCAATTTCGTGAAAATAGACCAACAGAAATGGAGATGGACAGGGCACATGATGCGGGATACCAAAGGAAAGTGGAGCCAGGCAGTGACGGAATGGTATCCAAGGGATGGCAAGCGAAATCGTGGAAGACAATTTACTAGATGGGAAGACGAAATTAAACTAACTGCAGGTCCTTACTGGAGAAGAGTAACAAGAGACAGGGTTCAATGGAAGACGTTAGAGGAGGCCAATGCCTTGAGGCACGTCGAACTCAGAGACATTCTGTAAACTGTGGTGTAAAATACTATATTATTTATTTCGAAACAAAAAGGCTTAATAATATTATATATTTTGTTTTTTCACGTAAACAGAAAATGATGACAATATGTTGCGTTGAAAACTCGTGTGACGTCACTGCGTGCTACAATTTTTACCAGCGACGTGACGGCATCAGCCCCCACTCTTGAGCATAGATGCGCTATATGTTTATATATTTCTTTTTACGATTGGTACGAAAAAATACGTGCCCAATATTTTTTTGAAAATCCAACGCACGGACAAGATAGAATTATGATCTTTATAACTAATAAAATACCCTATTCATTTCAAACAAATACCCTATTCATTTAGGTTTTAAATTATTAAGTATATAATGTTTGTTGAATTGATAACGAGCGAGCGATTGGTTTTTACGAACACTAGGTAATAAGTTCTTTTTGTATGTTACTAACACTATATGGATACTTTTGTCTGAAATAAAACTATTATTGTTATTATTAAACTAGCTGTCCGCACAACTTCGTTTGTGTCACATTTTTCATGACTGCTCCGCTCCTATTGGTCTTAGCGTGATGATATATTGCCTATAGCCTTCCTCGATAAATGGGCTATCTAACACTGAAAGATTTTTTCAAATCCGACCAGTAGTTCCTGAGATTAGCGCGTTCAAACAAACAAACAAACAAACAAACTCTTCAGCTTTATAATATTAGTATAGATACACAGATACCACATCATTTCCTTCGCAGTTCCATCTCAGATTTCCTTCAGGGATGACTGTAAGATTTTTGATAGATGTTCGCGACCAAGCCGGGGGAGATGAGACATATTTATCTGCTCCACAAAATAATTTTTCCCAATATATATTTTCTCTGCCCTATCACGTTTAGGTGATACGCGATACGAGAGATATTGAATAAACAGTCGGGTCAGATGGGCAAATATTTTTGTGATATCATATTTCGGGAGCTTTAACCCCACAATCAGATGCCATGTATCCATTTTATACGATATAGTAACAACAGAGTGAGTTATAAACCTTTTATGTTTATTGACTGTTTTCTAAGATGTGGATAACGTCGTGAGCTACACATATAATTATTATACGTTTTAAGTTTTATTATGATTAGTTAAGAAAAGTGTGCAACTGTTGGTTTTCCCAAATAAAATAAATAAATAGACTGTACCTACAGTTGCTTTTCGAATTAACTAAGTTACACATGAGTACCTACCAGTCAAATTTTTCGACCTTTTTAACCGACTTCGAAAAAAGGAGGTGGAGGTGGACGCTCAAGTTGAATATACTTTTTTTTTGTGTGTGTTACCTACCACATAACTTTGTACTGGGTGTCCCGATTTTGATGATTCTTTTTGTGTTTGAAAGCTGATTGAAAAAAAGTATACGATGATTTGGAAGAGCATCTTAGTATTTCAACATTGTCCCTTTCTAGTTTGGTGAAGATCTGATGAAGAACAGAAATAGGAAACGGAAATCATCAATAAATGATAGCAAATCTTTCGGGATTGCTGAAATCGCATGTTTGTTTATTGTTTACGCCAATTTATACCACGTACGCTGTGATGGGTACGTTTAGATAGGGGAGAGGGGTTTATACTACTAAAAAGTGAAAAACAAAAAACTTTTTACAAAAAAACAACCGACTTCTAAACAAAAAAAGTATAAAATAATTTTAATTTCGGAAGTCGTTGTTCAAAAAACGAAGGAACAACCCATAACACCGAGTTCCGAAATTAAAGTTATTTCCAAAATAATAAAAAAAAACATAACAGTTGCGGAATTTTTTCGAAAGAGTCACCGCACCACGGGAACACAAAGGCAATTAGAAAGAACAGGAATTTATTCGGTAAGAATCTGATACTACCTTGCACTATGCCCAGAAAGGAGCAGACTATTTGGTTGATTTCCCATTCTTAAAAAAGGCTGTAAAGGAGTGTTCCTTCCCCTTTCTTACGAGAACTCTCTTAGATTTTTATTTGTTTAATAAAAACTAGCGACCCGCCCCGGCATATAATATGCATGTATTATACATAGAAACCTTCCCTTCGAATAAGTCTATCTATTTAAAAAACCGCATCAAAATCCGTTGCGTAGTTTTAGAGATCTAAGCATACATAGGAACAGACAGGCAGCGGGAAGAGACTTTGTTTTATACTATGTAGTGATAATATTCCTCGTCATCTGCTAATGATACTTATGTACATACATATTGCGTTATAGTACATTTACATACATACAATAAATAGGTTCAAATTCAGTCAGTTTGTGTTTCTAATTGACTGACTTTGAACCTATTTACCGTATTATCATAGCTGGTAAAAAATTGCGGCCAAAATGATAACAAAAAAAGCAATATCGTCATACCTGGTAACATTGAAAATATGTATGTCCCTAATTAGTGTTTCAATTCATAGTTTAAATATGATTTGGTTGAACCACAATTCAATCAACCCTAACCTCAATAAATAGTAGATAGAGAGAATTAAAATTTTGCTATGAATAATAGCAAAATTTTAATTAACGTCTCTAAATATTTCTACGGTTAAAACCTGCATTAACTTTAATATCTGTAATTTATTGAAAATTCAACAAATACGTTTGAAATAAATGTAATTACCCATTTAAACCGATTAGGTATTGGAAGTATTTATTAATAAGCGTTATTGGTATTCCCACGCAGTCTATTCATAACAGTAACTACAAAATAACGTATTGCCATATGATACAATTTGATTTAATATTCCAATTGCTATTTGCGATAATTACGCAATTGCAAGACATCGAATCATTTTGATTGACAATTTAATGATAAAAATATATCAATAACAATAACAATATAACAATAAATCTTTATTGCAGACCATACAAGATCTATATTGCAACCACATCTATAACTGTAAGTAAATAAAGATGGTCATGCATTTACATGTTGAAGCGTCATGCATTACTCTTATGATATCAAAGTACGAGTATAACTTGAATTAACATAGGCTTAAAATAACGAGCAACAATGAGCTTTCCCCTATTTAATCAATCAGTACTATAATACTATCTGTACTTATAATATAAAACTGATCATTCAAACAAGACGTTAATTTTATGACTAGGATATCAAAAACCTGAAAATCATAAACTAAAATAAAAAAAAAACACAATCCTCCGATCAAACGATGACTGGCTGGCGCGGCAAACTTGCTGGCCAGCCATAAATTGTACAATTCAACTACCAGGGTAACAGAAATCAGTATTGGGTCGGGAGTCTGACGCACGTTAACTCTCCACAGGGTGCGAGCGTGACCTGACTGTTTAGGAGGCTCAATGTTTGTTGCAAGTTACAGGATTTTAGCGGTGGAACTAAATAGATAGATAAAACTTTTATTTGATACAACACAATAAAAAATCAACTATACAATATAAAGCACTATAAAATTTAAAAACAAAATAGTTAAAAATATCACATGTATCAAAATAATTGCTATAATTGTTGCCAATATAAAAAAAAAAACATTAAGACTAAGTGACATTACGTCACATGTAGGCAGTTAGCACTACCAAAGTTGTGGAATTGTTCGTAAGGGTTACCGCGGCCTTGGAACGCTGCATTTCAAAGAACACGCGTGGGTGTTAATCGGTAGGAGTATTTTGCAATCCAAAAACAAAGCAGGAAATGTCGTGGCGAGCAATGGGTGATTGGCAAAGAAATAATTCTTGTCGAATTTCTGTCCACTGTGGATTGCATGTGAACGTTATAAAAAAATCTGGTGTGCCATAATGGATACTTCTACCTACATACATTCTGTGCATTTTCGTCAGCATTCATAGTAACCCGAGCCCCGCGGTTTCACCTGCGTAGTTCCCGTTCCCGTCGGAATACGGGGATAAAATATATTCTTTATTACTCGCTGATAATGTAGCTTTCTATTGGTGAAAGATTTTTAAAAAATAGAAAACGTTATAATTCTTAAAGTTAAAATACTTCTTAGCGTATTTCACCGGTTTCACCTGCCTGCGCCGTTTATTCTTTCTGGCTCAGTGTTCTTTCTTTCGTCTCCTAAGGATCATAGTTTGATGTTAAATAATTATCGTGGTGGTATCTTGGTATTTTGTGAGTCTTCACTCATAATTCCAGCCTCGGAAATGCTTCGACATGCTTAGGGTCTGCTGGTACAAGTAAATCTTTACCACTCAAATGTCCAGCCCCCGAAATACTTCGAGATGTTTCTTTCTGGTCTTTCTTCTTCTACTTCTGACAATAACAAACGCAACAAAAAAGAATTAGCGAAATCGGCCCAGCCGTTCACGCGTGATGCCGTGACCAAGGGAAATAGGGATTCATATCAATTGCTGCACACGAACACACTAATTTACTGCATGACCTTCCCGCTAAAATCCGTAAAATATAATAGTAGCGATCGGAAATAGTTGGTTGTCAATGTCAAATCTAAAAAAAAACTAAAAAAAGAGTAGGTATTCTTTTAAATTTTTGATTTCTTAATGACGAACATCAAATATTTGACAGGTAGCCATAGTTTCTAAGGGAAAGTAAAATTGTTGTTTTTACTATATTCCAAGCTTTTTTTCATATTTTCTCACCTTTTAAACCTTCCCTGGACTTCCACAAATAATTCAAAACCAAAATGAGCCAAATCGGTCCAGCCGTTCTCGAGTTTTAGCGAGACTAACGAACAGCAATTGATTTTTATATATATCTATATACTAATATTATAAAGCTGAAGAGTTTGTTTGTTTTTTTGAACGCGCTAATCTCAGGAACTACTGGTTCGAATTGAAAAATTCTTTTTGGGTTGAATAGACCATTTATCGATGAAGGCTTTAGGCTATATAACATCACGCTGCGAGTAATAGGAGCGAAGAAAAAATGGAAAATGTGGAAAAAACGGGGAAAATTATTCATCTTTGAGGGCTTCTGTTGCGTGCGCTGCGAAAACTGTTCAAGATACCAAAAAAATATGTAGGAAAGAATTATTCCTCTTAAAATATCTAAAAAAATGTCCGCGACAGTATACGTCTATCTTTTAAGATTATCTCACTAGAACCGTTTTATGGTAATCAAATTTGGTCGAAAGGGATGAAAGTTTGTATTAAACTTTGTCAATTTTAAACCGATCGGGCTGAGAGTTTCAAAATCGGGGTTAAAGTAACTATTCCACGCGGACGAAGTCGCGGACAGAAGCTAGTAGAAGATAGATATAGATAGAAGATTTTATCTTATCCTTCGCGAAAAACCCAAAACGTTGACCGCAGAGTTTTGACTTCTTAAATAAATAAATATCAGTCCAGAAACTGGTGGCGAAATGAAGGACGCACACCACGAAGAAAATAGTGGCTGGAATGACGTGGGCAGGCTTTTTTTCAAGCTAATAAAGCTAAAAAATAACAAGACTAATAAAAAGAAAACACTGTTAGGACTCAGGCTTTTCTTTGCGAGGATGCGAGCCGCAGTCTACATAGCGAGCCCGAACTAAATTTTAATTGGTTCAAAACTTTCTGGCCCGCTAAAACTTTATAACTTAGACCCCATCACACACGATATAGTCGCGTTTCATATACGAAATCAAACAAAATATTGTTTCGCTCGCTCTTCAGATTCCGATAGTTTTTCATCCATTTCTAGCAAAGCGCTCTCAGTTGGTAAAACGATGATAAATGCTTACTATTCCTTGTTATTAGTAGAAGATATATTATGCTACTAGCTTCTGCCAGCGACTTCGTTCGCGTGGAATAGTTACTTTACCCCCGATTTTGAAACTCTCAGCCCGATCGGTTTAAAATTGACAAAGTTTCATCCCCTATTTTATCCCCTTGGGGGTAGAATTAATCAAAATCCTTTCTTAGCGGATGCCTACATCATAACATCTACCTGCATGCCAAATAATAATGTTAACTTTTTTTAATTAGGGATGAGTGAGAGTATTATAAACGTAAGAGTAAACAAATATAATCAGAAAGCTCCGAACTGCTAAGCTATCGGGAGTTACACGTGTTATTGTGAGTCAACCATAAAAGATAGACATATGCTGTTTCGGTATATTTTTTAGATAATTTTATGTAGAACATTTCCGTAATACATAACTTCTATGTAACTTTAACCATTAAGGCTACACACGCGACGGAAGCTTAAAAAATGGAGTAACTTCTCCCGTTTTCCCAACATTTTCCTTCACTGCTCTGCTCCTATTGATTGTAGCGTGATGAAAAGTATACTATAACCTGCCCAGGAGTATGAAGAATAATTGCACCAAGTTTCGTTAAAATCGGTCGAGTAGTTTTTGTTTCTATAAAGAACATACAGACAGACAGACAGACAGACAGACAGACAGACAGACAGACAAAAATTTTACTGATTGCATTTTTGGCACCAGTATCGATCACTAATCACCCCCTGATAGTTATTTTGAAAATATATTCCTTGTACAGAATTGACCTCTCTACAGATTTATTATAAGTATAGATATTAATTGTAAGTATACAAGCAGCGCCCCGCGTTTTCACCCGCATAAGTTTCGATCCCATGGGTATATCAGGGTAAAAATTAACTCAAAACCTCCTAGGATTCTAAACAAAACATTAGGGTGACTGAAATTATTTGGATGAAAAAACATCAAATGACTTCTCCCACTCTGGGCTGAGCGGAAGGGAGTGTCCGACTTTACTGACTAAAACCCACCCGTGATCCATCTTGTGCGATGGCCGAGAATAGCCCCGTTTCCCGACGCCCGGGGCGTCTTCTTCTGTTGCGGCGGTTGGAGCGTGAGGTTTCCCTATCTTGCAAGCGGTCCGCCTCCTCCTTCGCTAGCATTACTGCTTCGCAGGAGGTGACCGCTTCCCGTGCCTCCTCGCTCCGGACCATGGTTTGAACCAGGGCCGGACGCGAGAGGTCACGCCGCCGATCGCCTCGACGAGGACACGGCGTTGCTCCGCCCAAGCAGGGCAGACCTCCACCGTGCCCTCCGGGCGATCCACACAGTGCTGTTACCCGGACGTGTCTTCCCGCTGAATCCCAAACAGGTGTGTCCGGTGAGCACCTGCGTCAGGCGGAAGGTGAGGACGCCGTGGCGCCTCTCCAACCACTCCTCAAAGAGGTGACTTATCCCCGCAATGGTGGCTTGTCCAAAATTTCGGTCCTTTAACGGCAATATGCATGTCTCATAATATATGGGACTCAGAAACATAACGGCTGAAATATGGATGCAACACTTACCACATAATCTCCAAGGAATACAAACGACGATTTTTACTGAAAATATTCAGTAAAAATACGCACACTCTGTCAAAACTCAAAACCTATTCAAACTTACATACCTGTATTTACGAAACAAACATAAGCCATCTCGTTTTCCGTACATTACCGGCAGCCTACTAATGAACCCAACGAGGATTGTTTACACTCCACGGGGTTGTCAATTAAAAAACGAGATACTCTGTTAATGATATACAAACGGATCGGCCGCCCTTGCGAAAATATTACTGTAATTGACGATATTATAATTATTACTGTAAATACATTTAGGCTCTTTGATGATTCAGAAATATTTTATTTGTTTTAATTATTGGTTGTGATGTTTCGAAATACGTTCATAAAACAATGATAAGTTGATGTGTCAAGCCCACTGTCGAATGAATGAAGATTTGCAAAAATAGCGTTTCATCGCATGTATGAGGAGATTCAAAAATTTAGTACAACTGATGAAAATGAGTCATTTTTTTTTTTGTCACCGTATGGTATTCTTACTTACTGAAATGACATCCCTATAGTGTCTAGTTTAACAAAAATAAAACATGTTTTCCGTAGGAATAGCATTTATTTGTTAAAATGTAAACATTTGAGGGGTAAGTATGAATTTGTGTCAGTTTTGTTACCATATTTGGAGTCAAATAATAAATAGAACTATGGGTGATTCTACCACTTTAATATAATTTTTCGTAAAGTACAGTCTTTTTATATCGTATAATGAATCAAAAAGTTACAAAAAGATTTTATAAAACAGTTAAAAATACAATTATCTCTCGGGTTTGTTACCACAGTCTCCAAACCGAAATTGTTTTTCATGCTTATGATAAGCTTATGATGTAAAAAATAAATAATAACAAATTAAGAACATGTTCAGAAGATGTTGAATAATTAATATTTATAACCAAAACCAAGTATATTCTTAAAAGTAAAGAATTTTACGACAAAATATATAAAATCTTGGAAAAAAAATAGGGACAGTAACAAAACCGACGGTAACAAAATTGTTAGGCTCAGTTTACATAGTTCCAAACAATAATAAAAACTTAAAAAATCTAGACATTCATCAAACATTTAGCTTAACTATATCATTTTTATGAAATGAGATCTGCAGGAAGGAACATAGTAAGTAGTCATTTATCTATCTTTTCTTTTTGATTCTGCTTTAGCTTGAGTCATTTCTGCATTTTTCTTTCTTCTTTTTTCGTTGTTCTTTTAAGTTCTTTTTTAGTTGTTCCTCATACTTCTCAGGATTTTCATTTTTTAACCTCTCTCTATACCTACGCATCTTTTCTTTTGCTGTTAATGGCATATTTCTGGAAAACAAATTATTGTATTTTTGGAAACACAAATATTTTTTTAAATATACCTACAATAAAACTTATTTATTTCTTTTTAAATTAACTATTTCAATAATTAAATGATTTCAATCGAGAAAAACATTGTTAAGTATTAAATTAATTTTAATTTACATTATACTTTCTAAATTATAAAGCAGCTAATAATTATAGTATTCATATGAATAACATAAAATATTATTTGTGTTAATTATTTATATAATATATAATTGAAAAATTTGTTAAATAATTAATGATAGATGTAAATGTGGTTATTAATTATGAATACCATAATTATTAGCTGCTTTATAATTTAGAAAGTATAATAGCTAATGTAAATTAAAATTAGTTTAATACTTAACAATGTCTTTCTCGATTTGAATTCATTTAATTATTGAAATAGTTAATTTAAAAAGAAATAAATAAGTAATAAAAAAAAAGACAATCCAATGCGGGAATCGAACCTTAAGCGTCCGCGTAGGAGTCGGAGGCACTACTGACTAGGCTATTTCACCGTTTGTGCTAGAGATGAAAATAAACAAGTATATGACTTACGCGTAGAGTTTCAAAGGCTTATTTCTTCGAAACTACTGGCCATTCTAAAATAATCCTCTAGGGTTTGCATACCCTTATGGGAAACTACTACCACACGCAGTCTCGTCCCGAAGTGAATTTCCCACACCGTGCCCTCCCCTTGTTAGCTTTATGCTGTCGGTTTTGTTACTTTTTCGGTCCAACTATATGTTACCGTACATGCAGTAACAAAACCGAAGTAACATAATGTGCTAACTTCATCTTAAAAAATATATATTAGCGGTTCAGTTTCTCGCTTAGTTAAACTGCATAAAACATGCTGTTCAGTAAAAACCATGCATTTGTAATGAACTTATTATAAGGAACGTGCGGATAAATAATTCATTGCGTTAGTACAAACCTGACGACGAATTTCTTCTCAGTCCAATCGGTGACACAACATACTCTCACTAGCGATGAAATGACACTGGCGTTCAATTTTTAGGATAGCTGATCTTTAGACTATTAGTGTTGCCATATTTGGAAATCAAAAAAAGAGCAATTGGTACGATTTTTAAAAAATAAATTAGTGTAACAAACCTGACTTGTCCGGTACTGACAAATTCTGGGGACACTAATTGATTTTAAATTTTAAATAGATAAAGAATTATAAACTTCATGAATTGTTCTAAATATACTTAATATAAGTTTACTTCTTGTAAAAACAACAAAACATGTCCAGTTGTACCAGAAAATATTGATACAATTGTACTTTAAAGTTTTCATTTCTACTGGGGACAAGCCAAAATGAAGGAGGGTGGGTAGTTTACTAAAATAAATTCCAAATATTTATTTTTGAATGGATTGCATTGGAATTTAGTTACAAATATAGTTAAAAAGGTAAATTTTCAATTAAGAGGCTATTTTAACCTAAAGAAGTAGAGAAATCCCTACGAAAAAATAAAAAAACTTGAAGGACATGCCAAAATAAGAGTTGTACTAAATTTTTGAATGTCCTCGTATCGTCTTCATTTTTTTGTAAATCTACCAAGACATCAGTAGCCTCTAAGAGCTCTTTCAATGTTTGATTTAACATTATGATGCATCATTGTAATCTATTGGTAAATATATTAGAACAAAAGTAACGGATGTGACTTAAATTCTGCTATTGATAAACTCCTAGGCATTTCTTCAAGGTCGGTTATTGCCCTATCTTAGCGACCATTATTGATTAAAGTGTACACTGTCTTATCTTTGCTCAAAGCGTTTTAGGAGCTCACAGATAGAAGCGTTGTCGGAGGAAATTGCTTCTTAAAAAGTTATTTCTTTAATCTCTGTGAAATATTATGACAAACCATAAAAAACTCGGTTTTCAGATAAAAGCAAGGCAACACATTTGCTAACATACTCGTAGAAACACAAAAAACAGTACATACAACCCCATTTCTAACAAAAACAGTTTAAAAATCAGGGACATTGGAAAAATGATCTGTCGGCCAACAAAAGGCAACGATAACTCATTGGATTGTGATTCTAAAGGCACACATCACGCCAATTAAATCGTTGTGGGACAGAACGGTATTTGCTGGCACCCAAAACATTTGTCAAAGCGAACGGTACGCTTGAAAAATTTCAACTGAGGCAATACGGCACGAATGAAAGATTAAATCGGAACTGACGCGGATTTAAAACTAGTGGAAGTGTCCTACGCTTACTTTTCATTTTATTATTAATTTGTTGAAGTACAAGGCACGGTGGAGTGAAGATTTGCGCAGGACGGCTGGCAAAAACTGGATGAGAGAAGCCGAAAATAGATCTAAGTGGCGTGCAATTGGAGAGGCTTATGTCCAGCAGTGGAATGCAACATGCTCTTGATGATGATGATTAATTTGTTTAACACCACCGTCTTTAGTTTGTAAATAGTTAGGATTTTTTTATTTACAGGAATTCATGATGAAAATTATTTCAAAATCAGCAAGCAACACAATAATTACTAGCAAAACACTTTTGCTCTTCAGTGCTAGAAAGTTCTTATAGTTGGCGTTTTTATTAGATTAGATAAAGTTAAAATGCAAAACAAACGTTAAAATCGTTGAATCATAATACCACAAAATGAAATCTTAGACCTACCGTGTCTGTAAATTGAATATTTTTGCATAAAAATAACTGAGAAAAGTTGGAAAAAAGAAAAAGAAAAATATTTTTTTGAATTTTTTGTCTGTTTGTCTGTATGTTTGCGGAAGCATCACACAAGAACTACTACTGATTGGATTCGACATTTAGATACTTAAACATGTTAAGTGTTATCCGAAGCTTTATCTAGCCTTTATTTAAGATTTTTTTATGCATAAGAAATTATAATTATTGATTAATAAATTATAAACACGGGTGAAACCAAGGGGCGCCGCTAGTAAGCAGCGCCCCGTGGTTTCACCCGTGTAGTTCCTGTTCCCGTAGGAATACGGGACTAAAATATAGCCTATATTACTCAGGGTGAATGTAGTTTACTAATGGTGTAATAAATTTTAAAATCGGTCCAGTAGTTTTTGAGTTTATTCGTTACATACAAAAATACAAATCTTTCCTCTTTATAATATTAGTATAGACAAGGCTATATATAACTTCACGCTATGGCCAATAAGAGCGGAGCATCAATGAAAAATGTTGCAAATACGGTTCTTTTTTGTCTCTTATGTGACGCAGACGAAGTTGGGCGGATCAGCTAGTATAAAATCATCAACAAGAAAGATTAGACTACTGCAATCCTATGTCAATCTATGAAATAAAAATAAATAGGAGGTGTATTATCGTAACAATGTTATTTTTCCGAAAAAACATCGTTTCACAAAACAAAGGAATTATTCAAGGACACAGAAAAAGGAATTTAATTCAGGATATTTACTTTGTAAATATCTCATCCTTTTGAGCGACACAGAAAAATTGAAATGTGTCTATATTTGATCGGATTAAACGCAGTGTTGTTTTAACATGAAATGAGCCATCGTTTGAGTAAATTGATGTTTAGTTTTGGAACATTGAACGTGTATTTAGTAAGATGTTGGAAGTTGATGACTATGTGAAGCAATTATGAGACAAATCCTACTATATAATAATACTAGCGTTGCCCCGCGGTTTCAACCGCGTAGTTCCCGTTCCCGTGGGAATATATAATAGCCTATGTTTACCGGAGATAGTATAGCACAACGTGCTCAACCCCTGGGCACTGAAACTTGACCTACAGCAGGGGCGTAGCTACCGCCGTATCAGCCGTATCAATTATATGGGGCCCCCAGGCTACAGGGGCCCCGAATGTATGAATGCAAAAAATCCTAAAACATTATCCATAATAGTTTATAGGTTATTAACATTTTTTTAATATAACTGCTGTATGCTGTGCAAACATTTGGTATAAAAATCACAATACACCGAATTAATAATATATAATTCAGATTAGATAAAAAAAAAACTAACATTATTTGTTTCCAATTAATATTGTTATTTTTTAAACCAATTAGAGCATTATTCGTTTTTTTTTTTTATAAAAAACTTTATACTGTTGGGGGGCCCCTCAACACATCTTGATACAGGGCCCATCTAAGGCAAGCTACGCCACTGACCTACAGCTAGCTGTTTCGAGTTAGAGGCGCCTACAAATACTTATGCTTAGTCCCATCCAGCACCCAGTATTGTTGGATCTGTGAACGAAATCCTGGGCGCATCGCTTTATCATTTTAATCGGTTTCCGGGCGGGCAGGTGCGAGCCGTCGTCGAGTTTCAACAATTTCATTTAACACCCGCGATCAAACTGCACGCTATAACCGGGGTACTAGGGTATCAGGACACACGAGGAGGTGGGGTTTTATCTCATCGGATTTGTGTGTATTGGTCCGCAAATATATTGGAATTTAAAGGATTTGTTTTGCGTTTTTATAGTGCTGTATCTTTTTAACACGATCTGATTTTAATCCCAAGCATAAAATATTACTGTAAATTGAGCCAACCGTATTAATTATGTTAGGTTCTACCCGCAGCCACAATTAAAAGCAAGCATATACTTTTCATTGGCATTATAGAGTAAAGAGTAATTGTATTTTTTTTTTCTTTTTGAAAATTGTGTACCAACCTGGTAGGGAATAGAATAGAAAACATTAATTCGACACAGACACAACATAATAAAATAAAACCGGCCAAGTGCGTATCGGACCACGCGTAGTGAAGGGTTCCGTAGTTCACTGTTAAAATTTCATATCTCTAAAAGTATATAAGCTCTAATGTTCAAACCAATTTTCTTTGGTAGTGTCTGTGAAGTTTTATTTGCTCAAATTGTTTTAGAATTTTCAACTTCATAGTTTAAAAGTTAGACCTCTCTAACTTTTACTAACTTACTACTTTTTCTAACTATGAAGTTGAAAATGGACACATTTTTTACGAATTCGAAAGCACATAATTATCTCAAAAACTATTACCTTAATTAAAAAAAAACTTTCTTAGAAACCTGTATTTCATTTTGAAAGAGCTATCTAATGATACCCCACACGATTATGTTTGTTGGAATTTATTTTTTCATCCCTCAGTTACATGTATGAAGTGCCACCCCTAAAATTATTTTTTCCATAATATTACAGCATTATTGAATAGCGGTTAACAGGTTGCACCTACCAACCAATTTTCATTTATGTAGCTTTAATAGTCTCTGAGTAAAACGGCTGTGACATACGGACGGACACACAGACAGACATGACGAATCCATTTGGCCACGGAAACCTAAAAAGAGAACAATAATATAGCATAACAACGATACCTAGCTATTTCGGTTAGTTCGGCCATGACTTAAAAATAGGGTTTTGTAGCTCTGGCATTACGGTAGGGATCCCTAGAGATATAGTATCTAAGTTTTGATTTCACAGTAATAAACTTACCGTATTCGTTTTAAAGCACACTTTCTTACTGACGACATTTTTATGTTCCTGTGAAGAACACCTGCCTCTCAGTCCACGAGATAGGACATGAATGAGAAGCAGGAAATTTAATCCGTTTCTATATGAATCGATATAGTAACACGGAAATGTGCTGGTTTAATATCAGTGTCATGACTTCAAATATCGATATCTAATGGAGACTTCCATACAAAGTTTGATAGACTTTTAGGTATGGAATTTTGTTTATGCTATTGTATTTGTCTGTACAGAAAAATGTCAGTGTGACAGAATGTTTTTTAAAGTTTGCCAGAAAATTTTTTTTTTTTTTTGTTTATTGTGAAATAGATTTGCTCTTGACTCTAGTCTAGGTCACAGGTAACAGAGACAAAGTCTACGATGGAATGAGCTTACCCAGAAGAAGCCTGTTCACTCTAACTTTGAAGAGATCAGGGTTGAATGCGTTCGGAAACACAGACGCAGGCAGAGAGTTCCAATCCTTTGCTGTGCGCATTATAAAAGATGATTGAAAACGCTTGGTGCGAATTGGTTGGATCGACTATAACATGGCAGTATAGTAATTGTAATAATTTTAAGGTTCCGTACCCGAAAGGTAACCGACGGAACCTAAAAGACAGACAGGCGACGGGTTCTGCTGTCGTGCGGTCGTCCGTCTGTCTGTCAGTGGGCGATATCTCATAAACCGTCATAGGTAGACAGTTTATCGGAGTGCGCATTTCTATTGCCACTATAACCAAAATTAAATTAATATGGATTTAAATTTTATTTGTTATGTTATTTTTCGTTAGATTTAAAATTTAGTTTATGTTTTAAAATATATTTTTACACTTAATAATTAATTAATTAGGTATCGTAGGAAGTAGGTAACATTGTGTTGTCTTTCACTGATGGAAAGCTACACTATCTCCGGTGAACATAGGCTATATTACATCCCCATATTCCCACGGGAACGGAAACTAGGCGGGTGAAACCGCGTGGCGATGCTAGTACTTGATAAGTTTGTAGAACTACCCTCTGAATATTAGATTGCTAGCTAACCATTTCTTGTAAACTAGTTAAAGCTATGTATTCAGTACTAATCCACACATTGGCCGGCCGACATCAATTAGGGCTCCAATTAGTTCTGTCACTTAATTACTGACTGTTCTGATAGACGTCTATGTGATTGTCTACACTTCGGCTGGAATTGGTTTGAAGGTACACTCGTAAGCATAGGTACTGTTATACATTTATGAACTCCTAGTCCTTTTCTCGAAGAGTAACACTTTAAAATGATAGATAAATTCGGCCCAGCTGGGGCCTACCATGACGTCTTAAATCCATCATGATTCCTATGGCAGAGAGAGACGGAGTTACACAAGAGGAATAGCACTATCCCTTTCACTCACACTGAATCATGATAACATTGGCACTTTGTAGTACGGCCACAGGGCTAAAAGAGACCCACGGGGTGGTCTTGGTTGGTTCTAGGTACTGGGTTTGATTCCCGCAACGATAAAAGTGGGTTTGCCATAAAATTTAACAGAAGCGGTCCGCCGTCTGTTTTTATGTCCGGTTGACGGAAATAAGCTGGCTTAAACTTGTAACACAACAATCGAAATGTTGGTGAAATTAACCCTCAGCCCTATGAGAAAAATAGTCGTAGTGTTACCTGAAAAATTACTGATAACAAATAAGTGGTTGATGTATACTCTAACAACGCTTTATGTCGTTTACCAAAAAACCAAAAGAAAAAAACTTCAAAAACAAACTTTGGAGATGCTGGGATTTGAACCCAGGACTTTCAGCATGCGAAGCAGACACTCTACCACTGAGTTACATCCCCGATGGAAAAAGTGCGAAATAACGGTTCGGTTTCAAAACTACACTGAATAACACTATTGCATCAATGGACGGAGTACTTTCACCAGCCTTCGCGTAGTTAACATACTACACACAAATAATTAACTAAGTGACAGCCCGAGGCAAGTTCATTTAAACTAGTTTTATTTACTTTTCATTTCATTCAATAACATATTTTTATTAGTACTTACATCGTATTGAAAATATATTGTTATTCTTTTAAAATACAAAAAATAAAAAGAATAACAGTATAAATCATTATTATAATTGGTTGGGTTTATTTGATTCTTTTATATATCTTTACTAGCTGTCCGCACAACTTCGTTTGTGTCACATTTTTCATGACTGCTCCGCTCCTATTGGTCTTAGCGTGATGATATATAGCCTATAGCCTTCCTCGATAAATGGGCTATCTAACACTGAAAGATTTTTTCAAATCGGACCAGTAGTTCCTGAGATTAGCGCGTTCAAACAAACAAACAAACTCTTCAGCTTTATAATATTAGTATAGATAATCAAGAAAAAAATTAAGCACAATTGTATCTACATAAACATATTATAGGTATTAACCGTAGCACTGATATCAGATGTTCTTGTGTGGTAACCTCAAATGAGCAAATCTAAAATAGGCTAGGTTACCCTTCTGCCAAGGTTGAGAAAGCTGTTCAAAAGACTCACCGCAGCCCTTTGCAAAGCGCAAAGGACATTTGGAAGATCACGGGTGGGTTTTAGTCAGTAAGAGTCTGACACTCCCTTCCGCTCCGCCCAGAGCGGGAGAAGTCATTTGATGATTTCCCATCCATAAAAAAGGCAGTCACCCTTAGGCTCGGTGGAGCGATGATCTTCGAAGGGTGACTGCTACGAGGTGGATGTAAGGAGTCGAGGATTTAGTTGAGGCCCGAAGTCCACCAGTAGACTGCTATGAGTCTTTAGAAATCCATTGCTGTATGTAGGCCTCTATATACATGCATATCATAATATACATGTGCATAATATAGCGGGCGGGAGGGAGGTGCATACCTGCAACCCACTAATATTCGCGGAAATTAAAACTAGATATATTATTTTCATTTTCAAATTTAAAATGGATTTCCGCAAAGTAACGCCTGACTCAATCAATTCTAGCAATCAGCCTATGATCTGATTTTATGATGCTGGAAGTGTTTCAAGTTTCAAGTGTTTATTGCAATCCACAATGTGTATATACAGGTGGTAGGTAAATACGAGCAGTATCAATTATGGACCCTGTCGGGCACAGCAACATTTAATAGGTAGGAGAGACGAAGAGCGCTTTTATATATTTGCCAAATACTAATATATGTTAATAATTAAAAATTAAGCTATTATATAGTAAAATATACCCTATATATCTGTACTTTGTATTGTATTTATATTTATTATAGTATTAATTTTTACATTTATTTATATATTTTATAAAATTGTGATTCGTTTATTAATTAGATATATTATTATTCTTAATTTAATTTAAATTTAATTCTGTTTATTGCATGTTTAACTATATTTGCAATATTTTATATTTCATGTGTACTAGTTCGCTGTTATTTACACATCATGATACTAAGTTAAAATATATGATTCTGGGAGTCCCTACCAGTCGACCAAGGGTGGTGACTGGTAGGAACTGACTGATATAACATGGCAGGTACATTGTTAACCAGGGTCGCGGAATTTGTTCGGATGAGTCACCGTGGCCCTGGAACGCAAAGGGTATTTGGATTTTGAACACGTTTGGGTTTTAGTCAGTAAGAGTCTGACACTCCCGCTCCGCTTAGAGTGGGAGAAGTCATTTGATGATTTCCCATAAAAGATAAATGATGAGGTGCATTGTTGTGAATAGTGGGAATAAAAATAAACAGATTTTTATTCCCACTGTTTCAATAAGTACGAAGGTATAACTAAAGAAACCCAAATAATAGCTCTAAACTCTAATTTAATCATAATACCGTTCGTATAACATTTTATTTTTGTAACGTGGATTATAACGCTACGTTCGCTTTAACTTGAATTAGTTTAAACCCTTTCATAAAATAATTTGAATTAATGCTGAGTTGCTTGAAATCCTCTAACTATCGAGACTGAATCATTTTATTCGATAATTTTGCTAAACTTAGCATAGCAAATCAGAATATCCAATCAGATTTAAATGTTTAATTTTTATTAGTGCAACTAAATATATATATTTCTGTTTATTCAAATTTAGGTACTATAATTTATTTATTGGTTCATCACAAAATAGTGCTACTATTACAGACTAAAAAGGCCGTGATTATTAAATGACTCAATAGCTAGTTGCTGCTATGCTAATCATGAGGTTTTGGATTCATTTCCAGTTTATGGAGAAGTTCAAGGTTCAAGTTTTATCATCACGAATTTCTTAGTCTTGTTTGAACCAAATCTAATGGTGACTCGGAACACTCCTCTATCCGCTGCGTAGTAGCAAACTTATATGACAGCGTGTTCGAACGCGGGGTACTGCGCAACGAACAGCAAATTTCACGTTATTTAGTTTGGATTGCCGTATAGCAAATTTTTCAACATCATCATAATCAACAGCCTGTAGCAGTCGACTGCTGGACATAAGCCTCTCCAATTGCACGCCACTTAGATCTATTTTCGGCTTCTCGTATCCAGTTTCTGCCAGCCGTCCTGCGCCAATCGTCACTCCACCGTGCCTGAGGACGTCCTACACTACGTTTGCCGAGACTCCACTCTTGAACTCGTCTACCCCAACGGTTATTGGTTCTACGACTACACGAATAAGCCTATATCGATGACCTTGCTTTTCTGATGGATCACCTCATTTCTGATGCGATCCCTCAGAGACACACCGAGCATGGCCCTTTCCACAGCCCGCTGAGCGACTTTGAGTGTCCGTATGCCATATTTGCAAATGTTTGCTCAGTTATAATTAAAAGTGTAAACCTCTATAACGTTTATCTTTATCGCTATATCAACATTTTTTTTTTAAACAAAACAAATCTTTATTAATGACCAAGAAGTTTTAAATTAGTCGGTGATTGGAGCCTCCCTTTAAGACGAGAGAACATCTGCCTAGCCTTTTCCCATCTATAATGGGGTCGGCTTCCAGTCATACCGGATTCAGCTGAATACTAGTATTTAACGTGGAACGGCTGCCTACCAGAACTCTACAACCCAATACCTGGGGATCACGATAATTCTTGGCAAGACTGGTGTCTGATCTTTATCTTTATAAGATGTTGTTTATCAGGATCGCATCGAGGTTCATTGACATGGCTTTTGCTGATGGTCGCCTCTGTTGATTCTTGGTCCGAGTTCAGAAGTTTCAGTGGTTGGAAATAGTGAAGCCGGTTCCTCACAAATTGAATGTCATTAAACATACATATAGGCAGCCAGGCAAATTGTGTCAACCCGATAATAAAATACACCTTTTTTTTCGGCATGGAAAATCATTAAATAACTTCTCCCGCTCTGGGCGGAGCGGAAGGGAGTGTCAGGTGAGGCTCTTACTGACCAAAACCCACCTGTGTTCCTCCTAGTGCCCTTTGCGTTCCAGGGCCGCGGTGACTCTTTCGAACAAATTCCGCAACTAGTTAAATACACCTCTGCCTACCACTGTATTATAGGCGAGTGTTATGTTAATAAAATAATAAACATAGATCTACAACTCCAGATAACTCGACAACAGATTCGATCGCAACTATTTATTATGTCTGTCGCGGTTTCAATTAGTGCTCACGCTAATTAACTAATTGTAGCTGTACCTACTCATTGCAGAACAGATGAAGTCTGTATGTACCAAAGGCATGCATATATATGGTATACCTGCTTCTACCCGTTACTTCGTCTGCCTGTTCAATCTATACTAATATAAATAAACCTTAAGGTTTTGTGATTTTGCTTAAATGCGCTAATCTCAATTATTACTGGTCCGATTTGAAAAATTCTTTCAGAGTTAGATTACCCATTTTCGAGAAAAACTATAGGCTATATATCATCACGCCAAGACCAAAAGGAGCGGAGCACGCATGAAGAATGTTTCAAAATCGGGGGGTTAGTAACTATTCCACGCGGACGAACGAAGTCGCGGGCAGAAGCTAGTAGTCCGAAATTAAATTTATTATATACTTTTTATGTTTTTTTTTTGTTTAGAATTCGGTTGTATTTTTTATAAAAAGTTAATTTCTTTCACAAGCCAAGTAACAGATAAATAACTTCTTCATAATATTAACTATTAGATTAAAATTTTAGGTTATATGCACATGTGTGTAGGTAGTAATCACTGAAGTGTGCAATCGTAATTGGGAGGTTAATCGAACTCATTGACCTCGAACCAGATAGGTAGGACAAATAATGTTTATCACGAGAATGAAATCAATGAGCACATAATTGATTCCAGCTTAATAAATAGACAAGGTCGACATTGAATAATTCATTTATTTAAACTTTATGTACAACTAGCTTCTGCCCGTGACTTCGTCCGCGTGGAATAGTTACTAACCCCCCGATTCTTTGTGATATTGATTCGTTGGTGGGAGGCGCCCGACGTGACGGCATAGTGGTGGCATGCGCGTGATCTGCGCGCTGTACTGGTCAGTACTTGGACATTGCAACATTACTTTATTTTTCTAAAATAAATGTAGCCTAAGTTACTCTTAAAATAACTTTAATTTCGGAACTCGGTGTTTGTGGTTGCTTTTTCGTTTTTTGAACACCGACTTCCGAAATTAAAGTTATTTTGCACTTTTTTGGTTTTTTGTGTAAAAGTCGGTTGTATATTTTTCACTTTTTAATGGTACCTACACCCCCTCCCCTCCCCCCACCAAAACGAACCAATCACATTGGTGTAAAAAAAAACGTACTGCTCCTTTGCAGAGTAAACTAAGAGGTCGTCAATGTAGACAATGTAGATATTTTTTTTAGGTTTTTGTTGATTTTTCGAGAACCTGGGACCATTTGGAAAGTATACCCTTTCCAACAAAAAAAGAATTTTTCAAATCGGTTGACAAGCGACGGAGCTATGCGCGAACAAACAATAAAAAAAATAAAAAAAAACATACACACATCCGAATTGAGAACCTCCTCCTTTTTTAGAAGTCGGTTAAAAATCTAATTAGTCCGTCGGATAGATTTCCAAAAAATATTGGACGCGTGTTTTTTCTTTTTTCACGTAAACAAAAAATGAAGACGATACAGTGCATTGAAAACTCGTGTGACGTCACTACTCGCAATTTTTACCGAGCTATGACGTCACAAGCCACCACTCCTGATCTTTGATGCTTTGTATCTTAGTCAGTTTTTATAGATTTGATAAAGGAAATATACGTGTCCAATATTTTTCTATAATCTAACCAAAGACAATATAACCACTTGACTGCGCATACAGTGCCCTGACGCTCGAAAATGATTAGTATTTTGTCGCCTATAAATAGGCTACGGTAAGAGTAACCATTTTAGTTGTGACCAAGTGTCAGACCTGTGTGCACGCTAGATTAATTCAAATTTTGATAACTTTTTATGCAATTTTATCGTATGCAAATGCCTTCATGCGCGGTGAAATGGTGCGGGAAGCATCCCAAGACATCTAGATACAAAAAGGATGCCATAACTTTTCATCGATAAGTAAAGCGAACGAAAATTATGTTTGATTTAATCAGATTATGAGTCACCGCGGGGGTCTATTTAAAATGGTGTTTGGGGTGAACGAGTACACTGTTGAGTTCCGCGTTGATGTCTTTTGGAAACGTCTCGTTCTTTCATTAGACAATCCTAATGCTTCTATCCCTTTTTTTCTCTTTGTATTTTTATCGAGAAAAATAGTGGTGTCAATAATAGTTAGCTGAAAGTCGATATCGAAAAAACTATGTGTTTTTATTCTATTCACATACTGTGATAAAATACCTGTCTACTTTTAACCGATTTAAAAAAGGAGGAGTTTTCAGTTCGTCAGTATTTTTTATGCAAGTTTCGGGATTTGTTTGTTTCTCTCTGTCCCCGACCGGGACCGATCGGTTATTTTATTATTTTTAGATCGGTTTTAAAATCTCTGATTGGATATAATATAATTATATATAATGTATAATAAGCAAGATGCATAATTCAGAAATATGTAGACGCTCGTTTTTCTTTTTTACAAAGAACAAGGACCCTAAAACTTTGATTCAAAAAACATATACCTACCAAAATGATTCATTTTAAAAATCAATAATAACAGGATACGTCTGTTTATTTTTGTAATTAATTAATTTGATTAAATATTGTTTCTATGATTTTAATTGAGTATTTTTCATAAGGTTAAAATCCATTTTATCGATATCGATTATTTTCCCCTAATGAAGTAGTGCAACCCTAACGATAGGCATACCTACGCAACTTGACCTTGAACTGACCAATTGCAGCCGCGCATTCTTCCTCGTTCCCCGGCCCGCAGTAGTGAGTCGTTTGCTTAGAAGAAATCAGCCTATACGCTCTCTAGTGGTTACATTCTCTATGAATCTAACTGACTGACTAAACATAATCATATATTTTTTACTCAGGAAACATCCCTATTGCTCACCAAGTCCCTAACTGCGTCAATGCCATTGGCTGGCGTAAATCGCGGCGTTATGCGTCAGTATTTAGGAATATAAATAAGATAAGTGGTTTGGTGGTGGTGGTGGTGGCTCCTGGTTATGTAGAAGCGTTTCTTCATGACGAATATCAAGTTATATCTCACTATCTGCATTTATTTCTTTTCTAGTTAATAAACGTCAAAGGGAAAATTTACAAAAACATTTCGAGCGATATGTGTGTTCTTTTTACATTTCTGAAGAGTTCTTCTTTTTCTGGAAGGGAAATCATCAAATGACTTCTCTTGCTTTGGGCGGAGCGGAAGGAAGTGTCAGACTCTTACTGACTAACTCCCATCTATGTTCTTCTTGGTGCCCTTTGCGTTCCAGGGCCGCGGTCTCTTTCGAACAAATTCCGCAAAGGGTTGCGGAGTTTGTTCGCCCCACTCTTTGCTGACATCTCTTTGAGGCGCACGTGGAACGCGACGCGCCGTCGACCCGGGCCTGGTTGCTATCGGATGGCGAGCCACCTATGGGTCGCTATCCGTAGGCGCGCGTTAATGCCTAGCCCTTCAATTCTGTTTTCAGTTATAGACAAACAGATTGATAGTACAGTAGACTCGGTTATCCGGACCTCAGTTATACTGATTCACGATAATCCAACAACAATTAGTCCGGTTAATCGAGTCCCTACTGTATATACTTTAATGTACAGCAAAAATAATTACAAAATAATTCTAAAGAGAGGTACAATCGCTGACAGCAATATTTACCATACAACCTTTGGATGCCCTGAAAGAACTTAAAATAAAGATTTACTATTTTTTTTTTCCCATTGTCACACAATTTATTAATTATATTACTTTAAATCTAACTATAATACACTTAACCTAAAATCCTCCTAAAAAACAAAAAACTCGTCCGCATCGCTATCGACTGGGAGTGAACTCAATAGACTGGCGGCTTTGCCACGTTGTATAGCCATACCTACTTATCCTCTGTCCGAAGTAAAAGCCAGCCCTTGGGTCACGCGAAGTGTCAACCAAACGTTTAGCAAGTTCTTTAAATAACACATGAGCACTCGGACCCCACGGTCCAAGATTTTCAACCCCAAACGGCTCAAACATACAATTGCCACTAGGTTATTATATTTCCGCCGTTTGAGATTCACAGCTAAATAAAACTACTAAATATGTTGTAGCCATGTTAAATTCTATTAAAATGACCAAAAAATATTAACGTTTCACATCGTTAATAAGCAGTCAATAAACGAAAACTCTTTACGGTTTGAACATCGAAAAGCTCGTGTTGCTTACTTGCTCTGATTTTCAGTAAATATTTAATACTCTGGTATTTCTAATTTATTCAAAACATACGTAAACAAGCTTTCCTTTAGTCGCTCTTACAATCAAGTAAAGCCTTCATTAGACATTTTAAACTCATTTCAACACGTTTTTCTTTTCGGCTGTATTTTAAGGCTTTCCTTTGTGAATTATAAAATTGTGTAGTAATTTTCGTGTAAACAAAATTACTCGTACAGTCTATCGAATAATAAAGCGTTGATTCGATGATGTAATTAAACTGTGCTGTAGATAAATTGATTAATAAAACGTGATGTAATATTAAAATAGTGTATTTTAATACAAACACAATAATATGAATTTAGTGAAACAACATGCTAAACGTATGCTGAAATGTTACATGACTTCCGAAATCTATACTTATAATAAATCTGTAGAGAGGTCAATTCTGTACAAGGAATATATTTTCAAAATAACTATCAGGGGGTGATTAGTGATCGATACTGGTGCCAAAAATGCAATCAGTAGAATTTTTGTCTGTCTGTCTGTCTGTCTGTCTGTCTGTATGTTCTTTATAGAAACAAAAACTACTCGACCGATTTTAACGAAACTTAGTGCAATTATTCTTCATACTCCTGGGCAGGTTATAGTATACTTTTCATCACGCTACAATCAATGGGAGCAGAGCAGTGAAGGAAAATGTTGGGAAAACGGGAGAAGTTACTCCATTTTTTAACCACTGAACGGATCGGGCTGAAATTTGGCATGCAGGTAGATGTTATGACGTAGGCATCCGCTAAGAAAGGATTTTGATTAATTCTACCCCCAAGGGGATAAAAAAGGGGATGAACGTTTGTATGAAACTTTGTCAATTTTAAACCGATCGGGCTGAGAGTTTCAAAATCAGGGGTAACAAAGTAACTATTCCACGCGAACGAAGTCGCTGGCAGAAGCTAGTATGGAATAAGGTTCAACGTTTTCTAGTTTTGGACTAGGATTGAACCAGGCATGCATAATATACTAAGAGGTAATTTTGAATGGGTTGTGATTCGTGACGGTGGATCTACCTTGGTATCAATCACCGCGAAAGTCAACCCTAAGCAATTCATACATCAAGTTGAAACTTCAATTTTTTTAAATCAGGGCCATAGACGGAACTTGAGTTAAATTACTGAATACAGAATAATTTTATTGCATTTTAAGATTATTTAGTAGTAACCAAACTAGCTCCTGTCCACGATTTTGTCATCGCGGTAGTCGGAAAATAGCCCTTCGCACAATGAATCCTCAGAATTATAATAAATTAAAAGCTTTTTAACTATGAGGTGCTACAAAACCTTGTATGCCTAAATGTACAGTTGTTTTATTTGCACGCATTGCCAACCCTAATATATAACGAACATAATAAAATCTTTCTTTCTACATAGTCGTTCTATCAAGAAAAACAAAGCGCGCATCGGCAATCAAATCAAGACATCATCATGGCCAATGATCTGAACAGAAATCAAACGTTAGGTACCAGGGCGGCAGAGGCAGTGAGAGATGGCACTATAACGCGAAGTAAGGCAGTTGGGGGTCCGTATCGTAAAAAAGACCGAACGATCGACGTCCGGAGCTCTCGCCATTAAAGTGCGCACGCTCGGTGTGTGGGGTAGGAAGAAAGTGGAAGCGGAGGCGAGAACGTATACACCTGGTGCTTGAAAGGAAAACTAGACTATAATTCCATAGCACAAATTGCCATTTAGATCAAAAACATAGGAAATCTTAAACAACAACAGCCTAAAAGTACATTTGATATGAATGATGAGTTCGGCCGAGTGTTAAGGCACAGTCAATGTTCTAGTACTACACGATTGGTGGTTCGATTCAAAATGCCAAATGCCAGGTTTCTGAAGTACTTTGCCGGATCGTTAACGCTATAAAGTCAAACTACAAAAATACAGTTAATAGGCAGATAAACGACTGTTCCTGAGACACAGGGCATAAGTCATTGCAATTAGCAGCAATTTGACTGTTGTTATTTTAAGTTAAATCTACATCGACGGTAGCGACCTCTCGTTTCCACCCGGGCGTCGCTGCGTCGGTGGTCGCAAGATGTTCCCCAGCTACCTTAGGTGCAGGCCTGCCGTCGGTGAGCGATGGGTGAATTGCCGTCCGATAAGATCCAGGCCCAGGTCGACGGGTACGCACACACCATTGTGGCGATAAGCCCTCTTTGAGATATGGAACTTCTCAAAGAGGGGATTTCTCGTAAGCGGAGGCCTGCGGATGACGACCTGGCGGTGGCTCGCCGCCTGATAACAACCAGAGCCGAGCCGGCGCGTCGTGTTCCACGCGCGTCTCAAAAAGATGTCAGCAAAGAAGACAGGGCCCATAGGGTCAGTGCCTGCTAGGGTTGCGGAATTTGTTCTAAAGAGTCACCGCGGCCCTAGAACGCAAAGGGCACTAGGAGGAACACGGATGGGTTTCAGTCGGTAAGAGTCTGACACTGTAGACTGACTTGTAGAGATTTTAAGCATTTATGATATTTTCTGTATCTGGAAGCTTATAACTTAAACGTGGATCGTTAGCCGGATCGCATGGACTTAAGCTATGGACGCGATTCTTGAAGTAACGCCTTCGAATGCCTTTGCGTCACTTTTGCGAAAAAAATAACAGGAAATTGCGTCCCTTAAAGTGAAATGTAAAGGTTTTAGATCGTATTACTTGTTTTAAAAGGAGAATTTATTTAATACTGTGATCCAGTGCGTAAAACAAACAGGATGTATTTGTATACTGTGACTTTAAACGAAATTAAAATGGTGTCTTGGAATAAAACAAAGGTTGCTATGAAAAACGAGTGTTTTTTTAATTATTTTAAAGTAGCAAAAACACATTACAAAGGCTGATATAATGCCTTCAGTATTTTCTACCAGTCAACCTTAAGGTGGTTTAGAGAACATGGCAGTGGCCATTTTATCACAGTCATTAAAAAAAAATTAAAATATCTTCGCCCTTTTGCCGTTATCCCAATTAATTTGTGGTTAGAGCAGCATGATTTTCTATTCTAATATTACAAAGAGGAAATATTCCTTGTTTGTTTGTTTTACCAAATAAGGTCCGAAACTGTTAAACCGATGTTAACATGTTTTTCTCTTCTCTCCAATAAAAAGCAGCATTACATATTTTCCCCGTATTCCCACGGAAAAGGGAACTACGCGAGTAAAACCGCGGGGCGCTGCTAGTCTTAAATACATCTCTATCTTCTTCTCCATTTCTGTTTTCTACTTTTCTGTCAAATATTTCTTTAATTTCTTTTCTTAAAAAAAAGTTGCCCCACACTAGGATTTACTCTTGTATCGTGGGTGCGTTCACAAACATGTAAACTCACATACACAAGACACCCAGACCCGGAACAATTATCTGTAGGTCATACAAACATTTGTTCCGCGCGGGAATCGAACCCGCGACACGTAGCGCAGCAGCTGAACACTCAACCACTGCGCCAACCGTGTTGTCGTCTCCTATCGAATCTCCATTCGAATACCATGTAGCTGAAACTTTAAGAACCTTCTTAAAGTTCTAAGTTTGAGCTACACGGTAACTGACAAATGCTTGCACTGTCTGGACAGGTCCACTCAAATTTGTGTGGCACTTTCCTCAAAAGTCTACCTCAGACATTAACCTACATTTCGCCAGATTGTGTTTGCAGCGGCCTACCTGGGTGTGCAATCGATTAAGATCGTCTTTTTTCCATAGTTCTACTAATATATGTACAAAACATCGTCAGTACTAGGTACGTTAAATCGCCGTCTAAAGAGCCATGGATGCGTTTCCTGTAGCTGTCTAGTTTTATGCCTGAGTTTCTACCATCGCGCTGCCCTAAAAGCCGGAACTCTGCAATGCTGCTTAGCGGCTGAAAAGGAGGTAGCGCTCTTCCGGCAAACTCCTTTGGAAGGAGCACTGGAAACTAAATCGTTTCTAAAATAGACTGTAAATAATGCCTGTTTCACAAACAATTTGTTTTATATATTTGTAAAAAGTAATCTCTGAAAGATATCAGGTTAAAACTAGTTTACTGATACTTAGGTACTACTCTAGCACTTCGTCATAGTAATCAATTTTTCGACAAACTGCCAGCTTCAAGCAGGATAGGCCACAAAAGCAAAGTCGCAGGCAAAAGCTAGTGTCCCCAGCCGCCGCAACAGAAGAAGACGTCCCGGGCGTCGGGAAACGCAGGGCGATTCCCGGCCACGATGGCCCGAGTCGACGGCGCGTCGTGTTGCACGCGCACCTCAAAGAGCCGTCAGCAACGAAGACGGGACCCCATAGGGTCAGTGCCTGCTAGGGTTGCGGAATTTATTCGAAAGAGTCACCGCGGCCCTGGAACGCAAAGGGCACAAGAAGAATCACGGGTGGGTTTTAGTCAGTAAGAGTTTCACTCCCTCCCGCTCCGCCCAGAGCGAGAGAAGTCATTTGATGATTTCCGATCCAAAAAAAAAGGCAAAAGCTAGTGTCGTAATAGTGCAAAATAATGAGGCATCACATTTAGACGCCGCGCTGCGTTAGTGAAAACGAACAGAGTTATAAAAGTAGAATCCCTCCTGCCAATTTTCTCCCTCAGATTTTCGGTTTTCTCTACCAAATACCCTAAGTCCTAAAGTTCCCAACTAATAACCTCACTACTTTATAGTCTAGCTAAAACAATGGCCTTTCTGTTGGACTTCAGATATTGGAGATTCAAATGATAGGTCTTAAAGACCTCATTTTAGCGTTCCTTAGTAACAGTCTGCCTTGAATGGAGTAATGGATTTGTCATTCATCCATTTGACCTTTTGTCAAAGGCTCGGTGTCCCTGCCCGTTGAATCTATTAATAGCAAATCCTTGAACGATATTGATATAATACATTATCTCATCCAGGGTTCATTTGACGCCTTGTTTTTTTTTTTTTGTTTTGCCGTATTGAGCTGTGCAAGCTGTTTTTACTAGACTAAGTAAAGTCTGAAGATTGTACAGTGAGCTAGGTGAATGGGTGGGTTAGGCGTAAAGACGACACTTTCAGGTGGGTTAGTCATTTTGTTTGACATGTTGAGAAACGAGCTTATCCGCGGAGGTTTTAAAATCCAAATAATCCTACGATGATTAAATGAAACACGCCTGAGACGAGCGAACTAATCAAAAAAGTTTGGAAGCACGCCTATTGATGTCCAACATACAAGACGTCCTGAAAACATAAAATTTGGATAACAATAATAATACTGTACTACAATAAGTCTGACATAGTGGTGATAGACCGATTAGCTTTATTTTCACCACAATGTTTAACGACTGCCAAAATATCTACAAATGACAGCCGGGAAATGACGGCTTAGTGTGATTTAATTTAGTTGTGAGTTAAGATGGGCACCCATCCACAGACCAACCATGGTAAGCGTTGCTGAACCTTGAAGATCAACCCTTGCTACGAGAATTTGTGGTGACTAAATTTTTTTCACTGGCATAAACCATACCGTAATTTGAATCAATATTGCAAGCAGAATTAAAAGAATAATAAAAATCAAATTTAGATACAGAACCCAAACCATACGTCCGACACGAGCTTACCAAGGTTTTTACAATCACGCCAGACCTTACAAATAGGTTTTTTTCTCTCTCTCCCAATGTCGATAGTAAGCAATAAAAAGGGTGAATGCTCCTAATTTGCTCCACTTAGGCGTGATTTATTTTTATTAAAGACTTCTTGCTTTAAACTGGAAATACTCTGGCTTTTTAAGTTAAATGTTTGGTTTTGAGTGCTATTGTGTTTTGTTGAAGTAAAGAAAAACTTGGTTTCCTTGCAGTGCTCTTTATTAGTAAAACAATTAAGTTCTGTTAATTAACATTTTTTAGTTCTGTGGAGTTGTGCGGTTTATTTATTTATTTAAATTTTTTGTACAATAGAGTTACTACATGGGCGGACTTAATGCAACCAAGGCATTCTCCATCTTAACTGGTAAAAATCTTTTGGTTAAAAAGGCTACACTGTAGTAGGTGTACAACAAAAAAATAAAAATTAAAATAGAATTTCATTAAAATAAATAGAAAGCACGTACAAATAATACATTTATATAATACCAATAAAATACGAATATATACCTATGCTAAAATAATAAACAAATAAATATTATGTTTTTTGTTAATATTTCTGATCGAGACAACTCGTAATAATTATGATGAAGACCAAACTAAGAACTTTAAGTATTTTTTTCGGATATTAGGCTTAAAAGAAAATTTGGACCTTTATTATTTTGATTTTTATGATTAAATAGTTACTATTACATGCAATAGTTTCATAATAATAACCTCATTATTCCGCTGCAAGCTTTATCACCAGTTTTGGCGATTTCAGACTTGTGTTATTAAACATTTATTCAGCAACAAAATTCAAACAAAAAAAAACTAAACATAATAATCCGACATTATAACCAGTTCCGATTAATTTCCTATCAGTTCCCTGATTTCGGCAACCATTCAACGAAATTATAGTAATTATATCGAACTAATCCCAATTCCAAAGTGGTCTCAATATGGAGGACTTAGGGAACCCCCACCCGAGGTCTGGGCGAAGCATCAAAAGCTCCAACTGTGCTGCAACTGGATCTTGTACTAATTAAAACTTTCGACCAATCGCAGAACGCTAATTCCAACTCGCCGAGTTACTTACCCATTTAGACTTGAAACGGCAATTGTACGATTCACCCTATCTTGTGTGTTTGTATTAAGTTTATTTTTAACTTTATCGGCTCCTGGCTAGGGTTGCCAACTTTTGTTTTGGAAAATTAACTCATTAATTATTTGGACAGGAAAAAAAAGTATTTTTAGCATATTTTTAGCACAACACATTTTTTTGTTGGTTTTTTTTTACTTGGGAAAAGGCTTTGATCGCAAAGCGTTTATGCCAGCCTATTTGTTTATGTTCTGTGTTGGTAGTCGATGATCTGATTAATCAGATTAGTAGGTACTTCCAGGGATTACCGCCTAGAAACAAATAAATACATATTTAAAAAAATCCTCTTTACAATATTCATTTAAGATTTTCTTTGGATCTCTATTACTCGTATTAACTCGGAATATACCCCATCTTAATATCCGTACCGTGAGTGCCATCCGTATAGAGTGGGTACCGTGTTCCCCAATTATTGGGTTGTGGAGGTCTGGTAGGCAGCTGCTCCACGTTAAATACTGGTATTCAGCTGAATCCGGTATGACTGGAAGAAAGGAGGAATAAAGTATTTTACCATACTTTATTTTTATGCAAAAGTATAAAGTATATTTGTCCAAAATAAAGTAGGATACGTTTTTTATAAAGTATGGTTGGCAACCCTAGTCCCGGCTGCTATTTGCGTAACTTTTTAACAGTCGATACGGGTCATCAGTAGCCGGAAATGAAAATCTTGCTGAAGGAGTGTCGTGATACCTAATATTACTAGACTAGGTCTTGGAGATCACATTATCAGTTATTTCATTAGCAGCTATGTGTTTTAACCGACTTCCAAAAGGAGAAAGTTCTCAAGACGAATGTATTTTTTTTTTGTGTGTGTTAGTTACCTCATAATTTTTATAAAACTGGGTGTACCAATTTTGATGATTTTATATCCGAAAGCTGGTGCTTGTCATGTGGTCCCATTTATTTATCCATTTACAATTTGAGTAATATCTGAATTAGTATTTGAATTATCACTAATAATGCGTGGCTTCAACTTGTATTTTTAGTAAAAGTTTTTTTTTTTTTTAATTATATACTTCACAAAACAATTAATTCTGCCAAACTGCATAACAGTTTGTCGGCAGTTGTTCTCGTCAATACTGGTATTCAGCTGCATGGGAATTTAGTGGAATCTGAACCGAAATAGTCGGTCATTGGTTTATCAGAACGAGGTATTCCATGAAGCACACCCAAACGAAGCACACCCAGACGAAGCACACCTAAAGTATTCCACTTAGCACACCCGTAGGTGGGCTTCAAATAAAAATTTAAAATAATTAATTTCCTATTCCACGAAGCACACCTATGACTTTCACTCGCATAGTGCGGGGACTAAGAAACAAAAATGTCGATAGAAGAAAATAATTATTATTTAAAAGACTAACTTAAATATCTAACATCTTTCAGTTTCATTATAATAATGTGATACAATACTTGTAATTTTCATAATGTTCATATATAAATCCCATAGATAAGACGTATACATGATGCGCTAATAGTCAACGCATGGACACAAGTGTTAGTATATAATAACAAACAATATAGTAAACACAAGACTTCTAAAAAAGGAGGAGGTTCTCAATTCGGATGTTTGTGTTTTTTTTTAATGTTTGTTCGCGCATATCTCCGTCGCTTGCCAACCGATTTGAAAAATTCTTTTTTTGTTGGAAAGGGTATACTTCCCAAATGGTCCCATGAAAATTTTATCGAAATCGAACAAGCGGTTTTTTTGATAATTTCAATAAATGATAGCAAATCTGTCGGGATAGCTGAAATCGCATGTTTGTTTATTGTTTACGCCAATTTATACCACGTACGCTGTGATGGGTATGTTTAGCTGGGAGTGAAACACTAAAAAGTGAAAAATAAAAAAAACTTTTTACAAAAATAAAACCGACTTCTAAACAAAAAAACCAAAAAGTATAAAATAACTTTAATTTCGGAAGTCGGTGTATCGAAAAACAAAAAAAAAACAACCGAAAACACCGGGTCCCAAAATAAAGTTATTCTCTACTTTTGGTTTTTTTGTTTAGAAGTCGGTTTTATTTTTTGTAAAAAGTTTTTTTTTTATGTTAAAGTAGAGTATTTTTATTATTCACTAAACAGGTAGCTATAAGAAAACTTCAACGTAGATCTCTATGGAAAACTATATTTACAATGTTTTTGATATTTGTCCTAGTTTTTATTGCAATTATGAAACAATCTGTTATTTTTTATGTTAAAGTAGAGTATTTTTATTATTCACTAAACAGGTAGCTATAAGAAAACTTCAACATAGATCTCTATGGAAAACTATATTGACAATGTTTTTGATATTTGTCCAAGTTTTTATTGCAATTATGAAACAATCTGTTATTTTTTATGTTAAAGTAGAGTATTTTTATTATTCACTAAACAGGTAGCTATAAGAAAACTTCAACATAGATCTATATGGAAAACTATATTTACAATGTTTTTGATATTTGTCCAAGTTTTTATTGCAATTATGAAACAATCTGTTATTTTTTATGTTAAAGTAGAGTATTTTTATTATTCACTAAACAGGTAGCTATAAGAAAACTTCAACATAGATCTCTATGGAAAACTATATTTACAATGTTTTTGATATTTGTCCAAGTTTTTATTGCATAATTATGAAACAATCTGTGATTTTATTAAGAGCACAAAAAAGGAAAATAATAGAAAAATAGTTAAAAACTAAAATTTTTTTTGGAAAGATAATTATGAAACAATCTGTGATTTTAAATAGTAAGATTACAAAAATGTCAAATATTGTGTCACATTATTATAATGAAACTGAATGATGTTAGAAATTTAAGTTAGTCTTTTAAATAATAAATATTTTTTTCTATCGACATTTTTATTTCTTAGTCCCCGCACTATGCGAGTAATATTCGTAGGTGTGCTTCGTGGAATAGGAAATTAATTATTTTAAATTTTTATTTGAAGCCCACCTACGGGTGTGCTAAGTGGAATACTTTAGGTGTGCTTCGTCTGGGTGTGCTTCATTTGGGTGTGCTTCATGGAATACCTCATCAGAACGCTTTGGTTAAAATATTGGCAAGTCAGTCAGTAAATATTAGCGTGTGGCAGCACGGACTGACTGACCAAAGTAAATCAGCGGGCGTACCATGAGGTGTTAAAACGTGAGTCTTCCGAGCGAGAAAGAGGGATAGAGTTATACACCCTATATAGCTCCATCCCTTTTTCTCGCTCGGAAGACTCACGTTTTAAGACGTCATGGTACGCCCACAGGCGTGGACAATGTCGACGTTCCGATTATAAATGAAAAATGGCAGAAAATAAATAACACAACATATTAAACTGCCTGTATTTCCCAAAGGTTTGGTCAGATGTGTCATCTATAAATACATCGACATTTCACCGACATTTGAAATGCCTTTTTTTCTTTTTTTTTCTGGATGGGAAATCATCAAATGACCCCCCGTTCTGGGTGGAGCGAAAGGGAGTGTCAGACTTTTATTGACTAAAATCCACTTGTGATCCCTTTGCGTTCCAGGGTCGCGGTGACTCTTTCGAACAAATTCCGCAACCCTAGACATTTGAGATGCTTTGAAGAAATTACAAATCACTGTGAAACCTCCATCCAGATTGTGTACATATTATTGTAGCCAACCATACCGTACTTCAAAATCAAAAGTCATTTAATCAAACTAGGCTGAGAGACAGCACTTTTTGAACGTCAAATTTTACATAAAAACAGTCCCCCAAAACGAGGAAAAAGTACCTAGTGGTGCAATAAACTCCCCAGCAACACATCTGTCTATTGCGTTTTAAAAACTTGAATTTATACAATAGTATGAAGTCATTAATACGTCATGACAAAGTTAGAAAAAAATAATAATTATCCAACATGGAAATCATAAATCAATACACTATAAAACATTGTAAAGAGTAGATTGTATAAATAAAGTAAAAACAGATTGACCTACATAGTCATCAAAAATAAAAAACAATATTGTATGAACTCATATAACCCAGTACTGTTATTATGTTATCTGTGGTACAACCATATCACAATCTGCTTTTGTTCCTAACACCAAGAAGTTTACGAGCGACAAAGTACTAAGGAAACATGAGTTCATAACAAGTACCCAGTTCTGTTCCTTAGGCGATTGTAGAATATTTAAATGAGTTGGGAGTTGCCTAGAATCTCGACGATCTCCGTCATCTGTTGCGTCGTTTATACACTCTCAATGAAGTTCACTTTGGTTACTTCAAGCGATAAATTGCTTGCTTATCTTTCTATCTAAATATTTATAACTCAAAAGTGACTGACTGACTGACATAGTGATCTATCAACGCACAGCCCAAACCACTGAACGGATCGAGCTGAAATTTGGCAAGCAGGTAGATGTTATGATGTAGGCATCCGCTAAGAAAGGATTTTGATTAATTCTACCCCCAAGGGGATAAAATAGGGGATTAAAGTTTGAATGAAACTTTGTCAATTTTAAACCGATCGGGCTGAGAGTTTCAAAATCGGGGGTAAAGTAACTATTCCACGCGGACGAAGTCGCGAGCAGAAGCTAGTACTTCATATAAATACGTAAACGTAATTACCCCTATATTAAGTCATTTTCTCCTCTTGGCTCAGTTTATTTGATAACCTATAACTTTATCTACTTATTGATATTAATCGAGGGTATTAGTAGCCACGCAACTGAGTTGATTGAAGTGGAGGAAATTTCCTTTAAAAAGATTAGTATCAAGGCCTTACTTCTAAAATAAAATAAAAAGTATCAAATAACTTTAATTCCGGAACTCGCTGTTTTTGGTTGTGTCTTCGTTATTTGAACACCGACTTCCGAAATTAAAGTTATTTTACATGTCATTTTACATCGACAAGATCGAATGCGAACATCATTAATGTAGACTAAGCCACGCATAATTAGTAATACTAGTAGTCAGATCAGTGGCGTGCAGTGGTTTTGGTAAGTTTTTTTTTATATTTTAAAATGGCTATTTAAAAAAAAAAAACTCAACATTTCAACCCTGAATAATGTGCTGTGCTTTTTTTTTTGGACATTTTCTCTGGCCTACCCTAACTCGAACCACGGCACGCCACTGAGTCAGATTTCAATCAAATTTAAATGAGACCACACGACAAGCACCAGCTTTCGAATATAAAAAGAATCATCAAAATCGGTACACCCAGTCACAGATAATATAATACTACAGTACAGATACCCAATCCCATACAAAGAAATGACACCTCCCTAAGTCTTACTATTGAACTAACTATATTATTTTCTTAATTTTTACGACAGATGGTAGCATCAGCGGCTCACTGATTTCCAGAGACTGTAGTTTTACAACGCCATCTAGGAGACAGCCTAGATACTAGGTGTCATCGATGCGGTGAAATCAATACTACTAGATGGCGTCGTTTTTCAATTATTGTTTCTCTACATCTCTCTCCAATCGAGTATGACATCGCACCGTTCGTTCTATCTAGGACAAATACAACAAAAATTATCTTCGAGATGGTTGTCGTACTTAATAGTTTAATTTTTGTGTTTAAGCTAGCAATTTTCAGCTTAAGTAGAAGACGGTGTGTTTCCAAAGCAAGAATGGGTAGGTATATAAATATAGGTAGGTACCTATCTTCGTGCAGTTGTTAATGCGTTTATTTGGTTTATTCCATTGACATAGAAATGTATGGACTGGAAATACCTACAAAAAAGGGTGCACCTATAAATATAAAATGGCTGCCATTGCTAGGGATGTATCAATAAAGGGACATAGGTGTTACTATAACGAGTATCGATATTAAATACGAGTTTTACTAGTTATCACGTTTGGATCATACCTAATCTAATATTATGTAGGTACTTACTTAAAGTCCATTGTAATTGTAACAGAAAAAGATGAGTACCTAGGTTATCTTACCTTCTGTTATCTATATAAATAAATAAAACTTAAGTGTTTGTTATAAGGTATAAGTCTGAATAAGACGCAGGAGTATTTATGTTAATGTTCAGCAGCGGAACTAGTTTCAGTTAGGAGACTATTAGGTACCGCAAGTCGGCACCGGTACAACATTATTCCATTATGATATATGTTTGTAAATAAACGAATGAATTAACAAATAATAAAAAGGCCTGTTACATGGAAATTAACCCAAATATCAATACTTTAGCCATAAATTCATGATCGCGTTACAATAGTATCATCGAATGTGTATTATTGTGAGTATTAATGCATGAAAACCGGCAATGAAGAATGTTACTAGGTATGCCAAATCGCTTGAAATTTTTTCTCAGTAAAGCCTGTATGTATACAAATACACTGTTGTAGTCAAAAATACCTAGTAGTTTTGATTTTATAGGCATTCAAAGTTTAGAAAAATATCGAGTCCCGCTAACAGTCACGTGACGCCTATGACATCATGTTACAACGCGCCTCGCGGGCCGCGGCCCGCTTCGTATCAAGTGGCCAGCGGTTATAGTAGGTGTAATAGCTTGCGCTTGTTGCGCAGTATTTTGTTGTGTTTTTATGCGCGTATTACGTTAATAGTCTAATAATAGTAAATATTATTCGATTAATAAAATGGATGAAGGATTCAAAATATTCCTCACATATATGAAGTATTTTTTGTATTACCAAATATTGTAAAACATTAGTTTGAAAAGAGTAACTATGGAGTTTCTTGTCCGTTCTTCTCCATAAGAATCTACCTTTGCGAATGGACGCTAGAGTCACTTAATTTATGATATTTTTTATTGATGACGTTCAAAAGTGCCGTTAATGGCCTAATTGAAATAAACTTTTTGAGTTTGAGTTTGAGTTTGAAAAAGGGCAATCGGATAATCTACCTGAAATACCTAGATGGATTAATGGTTGCGCATTATTTATCAACAAATAGTGATTCCGTTGGCGCCGAAATGCGAGGAATAAAAATGCAAAAGTACCTAAGTAAACTTTCCTTGCTACTATTTATACTTAATAGTTTATCTATTCTAAATTGTTTTATCAAAACAAAATACCCAACTAATATAATGGAAGAATGCAACTCAAATAGTAGAAGTACCTACCTACCATTAAATTTTTACGTTAAACAAATATGTATTATAGTTTTGTAGCTATAGGTAGGTACGTATGTATATATAGGTAGGTACCGCTCTTCTTAGTAAATTTAAATTAATACATAGGTACATTGATTTATTGCAAACTGGCTTCCGCCAGCAGCTTTGCCCCCGTTTCCCTTGGGAACTGTACATTTTCCCAGGATTAAAAGTATTCCAGACTTTGTCCAGATCCGTTCAGTAGTTTTTGCGTGAAAGATCACGAACTTTCTTTCTTAGGATGTAGATGTAGTGGATTGAACGTTACAGATGTAGGTAGGTACTAACCCTTTTTTATTTGTATTTTTTTTTTAATAAAAAAATACGTAAGGCCATTTATTTTTATTTACAGCTATGGCGATGATTCTATTTTATATTCAAGTAAAAAGAGTAGGTGATGTATGTATGGTTAAATGTAGAATCACTCCACCAGAACACGGCGTACCTACGTACCACACCTTATCATTGCAGTTTAGAATGCAATGAAAAGGACCAAGAAGTTTTAAATGTAACCTGCGAAGATTGTGCCGCCAGCAGAGATGGCTGTAAACATAATATAGCATTTTTAATATGACTAGGGACATTGTCAAAGCGAGGAGAAAAAAAAACTTTTCCGGCGAATTAGTAGTTGTATTTTTACAGTTAGACACAACACATGATTTCCTAGTATTTGGATTCGACATTTAAAAAAATATTTAGGTATAATATCGACGGTACAGGCGCGCGACCGCGAGCGGACCGAGTGAGGCAGTGAGCGTGTTGTGCGATGACGTCACACCGTCACCGGCAGCCCGCGCGTCGCGCGTCGTGGAGTTACAACTTGTTTTACTTCTAAATCGGGAGCTAATTGACATATCGAAATAATTCTTTCACTAGTATTTTTTATTTTTTACAGGGTATATGGAGTGCTAATAATCAAAATTAGTTAACATTCTTCATTAACCTGTGCAAAGACAATTGCGATTGATTTTGATTATTTCATGCACCACATTTCACAATACAACACACAGGCATGTTGAGCTTCTGTTTTCCAATATTTACATGTAGTTTTAAAAGTAAAAACCTCGTACCTAATTTTCTCGCAAATCTCAATAATACAAAAAATTAACAAATGTCACTAAGTCACGATAAAATGTTGCCATAATTAGTAACAACTTAAAATATAGTTGTCTCTTTTATCAAATAAGATTATCTCACTAGAAAGAATAAGACATAACGATATTTCAATTTCTGAATCATATTTCACTCATATTTGTATACCTACCTAAGCAAATGTTAGAATAACGCAGCATCTCCATGTTTCTCTTATCTCAATGGTTTATTCCTATACGCGCTTCGTTAACTTACTAAAGTCGAATTGGTCGCTATGGCGAATTTTACAATAAGTAGGTACCTACTTATTCATGTTTTTAAATTTTATTATATACTCTACTCAAATCAATGTTCATCTGTCTAACCTTTTCCGAACTATATATATTTGCACCGGATTCAGTTGAATACCAGTATTTTACCTCCGACCTGATGAGATCTTCACGTCACCCATCCACAGACAGACCTCGGCAAGCGTTTAACCTTGAAGATCGACCCGTGCGGCTATTATATTTTAGCCACGAGCTCCTCAATCTACTCAAATCAATCAAAATTATAAAATTTCTTGTAATTTAGCGGTAATGTTACTGCGGCCAGTGCTGCGGCATGGAAATTAAATGAAATAGGTACCTAACTATACCCCATTCACGATAAGATTAGACTTTGAAATACATCTTTTTTACAGTCCGTTCAACCGATTTTGACTTCTATTGCGTTGGTGGCATGACACATAGCAGCTGCAGTAAACAGTTGGTATTATTATCACGTTTTTGCTTTAATGCCATCCTTATGCCTACGGAATAGAAGTAAAAATCGGTTGAACGGACTGTAAACAATTTTGTTCCAATGTCTAATCTTATTGTGAATGCAGTATAGGTAGGTAATAGGATAGGAGGAAACAATACAAGTTGCTACTTGTATAATATTTTTATAAAAATAATTTAATACTCCAAGCAAGTACCTAGGTTCCTAGGTACCTACATAATAAAACTTATAGGTATAATGTTACAAAGTGACCAGTAGGTAGATAGTTATATACTTACCTACGCCAAATTTTGTTTCATGGACATAAAAAAATTGAGAGGTGTCAAGGGACACCCGGAAGGAACGAAGTTCTTGCCTTGTCTTGTCTTGAAAAATCGTAGGTACTTACGCATCTGAATGATGATTTAAAGTTTTAGGTAAGTAGGTACCTACCTAATTGATCAGTCTCACTAAATTCATCTGATCTCTCTGCAGTTATGTTTTGTACAATTGTATTTTGTAATTTCTTTCTCTCACGATATTCTCTACATCTTTGTGCATTTGTCTTTTTCCTTGATGTTAAAGTTTGTAAGTACCTAAGTAGTCGATGCTTTAGTATGAAATAAAAAATTGTACATGTACATACAGACACACACACACACACACACACACACATATATAAATATATCAAACATAACTGCTTAACATACCCATCCAAATCGTGACCTCACTAACAGCTGCTTAACTCCACCCATCCTTTTCGCAACCTTGCCAACAGTTGCTTAACACACCCATCCAAATCGTGACACAAAAATACAAACATCCGAATTGAGAACCTCCTCCTTTTTTAGAAGTCGGTTAAAAAGTGTCGTTACAACTTTTCGTATGATTTTTTTCCGTCTAGCCCCCTTTCACAACGCGCGATAAGGAACTTCGTTCCAATAAACAAACTATCGGAAACCTGTGTCTCCTATTTGCCCTACCACACGGCAACTACCTACTACACACACAGATCAGTATTAAGCAAAAGATACCTACGCAGTCGCGTACACGCCTGCATTACTTAAATCAAAACATAGGTACCTACTACACAATCAATTATTCTAAAACGAGTTAAATAAAATCCGAAGTCTTTACTAGCTTAGAAAACTGGACACTGGACAGGCTCTTGCACATATATAGGTATATGTATATGTACGACATATATATAATATATGTGTGCGAGACTCTTTGTCCAGTTTCCAGGTTCTAAGTATAATATTCATAGAGAGGTGTCTTTTCTAAAAATACGTAAAGAAAACAAAAAATATTGGACTTAGAGAAAATAACTTTGAAACTGAGCAAGTAATAACAGTCAACAAAGACAATAACAAGCCGCTCAGATCCAATTGATACAACGGGGCAAAGGCGGATTCACGCGGCTTAATTCTCTATTTGTATTAGCAATAAGGCACAATATCGTGTTTCATTTCACTCAGTGTTCCGACGGACATGACGGAAATAGAATTGACATTGAAAGATAGAAGAGCTACCTACTTTTAAAGTTTCTATTGTATTAAAAGTTTTATTGTTTCGGGATCTGATAATTATGTACCAAAAACATATTAACATTTTTTTTTTCAATTATTATTTTTATATGTAACATACAAGATTTAAGAAAAAAAATGTTATTTGATTTACCTTAAAATGAAACAACTGAACGTTTATTTAGTAGGTAACGATTGTAGCTCGAGACACTTTAGGTAGTGACAAGAAAATTTGAGTAAAGCGCCATCTACTGCAAAGAGTTCTAAATAAACAGCATATGATAGTGTTGCGCGCCAGAATTAAGTTAGGATGATGGCGGCATTCGGTACCACTAGCGCCATCTAGTATCGAGTAGCAGAACTAGTGAAGTCAAGGACCTTCGAGATTTATCTATGTTAGAATTCTCGGACCTTAGTCGGTCGCGACCGATATGTACGCGAACTTTCTGGAGTTCTACTCGGCGCCCTATATAAAGCCGGCACATGTGCCGACCGAGTCAGTATTGGAATTGCGATACAAGTGATAACTTCGAGAGCGATCTTCGACTGCGAACTCAAGTGATTAACAGTGCGATTGTGTTTTGTGATTAGTGAGTTATAGTGTAATTAGTGTGGTGTAAATTAAAGTGTCATCTTTGTTTATTTAATCGGCTGATTTTAATTGTAACGAACCCGAAGCTCGTAACAATTGGTGTCAGAAGAGTGGATTTAAAAGATGCCGATTCTACCGAAGGACGACACTGAGGGTATCCGTACCCGTAGTCAACGCCAGCAAGAGACGGACCAGAGGCGTTTTGGAGGTGCAACGCCGCAGACGACGGAGAGACAGTTGCCAACCATGGAGGCCGGCTTGTCCGCAGTAGCTCCAGCATCATCATCAGCACCAGACTTTGCTGCTCTGATGATGATGCTGCAGGAGCAGACTCGCCGCCAGGAGGAACAGGCCCGTCGCCAGGAAGAGCAGGCCCGTCGTTTAGAAGAGCAGCTGCAGCGTGACAAGGAGGAGCAGGCCCGCCGTCAGGAGGAACAGGCCCGTCGTCAAGAGGAACAGGCTCGTCGGTTGGAAGAACAGCTGCAGCGTGACAAGGAGGAACAGGCCCGCCGCCAGGAGGAACAGACCCGTCGGTTGGAAGAACAGCTCCAACGTGACAAGGAGGAGCAGGCGCGCCGCCAAGAAGAACAGATGTTCCTCATGAAGGATCTGCATGCCACTTTCGGCAAAGAAATTAAGGTTGTAAAGGAAAAGGTGGTTCAGCACGAGAATCGCCTGATGGAAGCTGAATCACGAATCGACCAAATTAATCATCGGGTTGACAACGTGATAGTTGACGTGAGGAAAACGCTGGACAACCTTAAAATAGGAGATGGAATCGCAACCTCTGTAGCTACTATACCTTCTCTACGTGGATTCAAAGTGCCGCCGTTCGATGGAACATCTTCCTGGTCGGCATACAAAAAGCAATTTGACGCTGTTATGAAGGCGAACGGGTGGAGTAAGGACCAGGCCATGACTGCTCTCACCCTAGGCCTCCGCGACCAGGCCCTCACTATCCTGGAAGCCCTCGGTAACGAGGTGACTTACGAGCAGCTGATTGAGGCACTGGAAGCAAGGTATGGCGACGCTCATCTGGAACACGTGTTTCGGGCGCAGCTGAAGGATCGCGTGCAACGCAGCGGTGAAAACCTGCAGCAGTGGGCCCTTGAGGTGGAGAAGCTTGTCAGAAAAGCATACCAGTCTGTACCTGCGCTCATTCAAGGGAACCTGGTGCAGGCATTCATTGACGGCATCCGCGACCTTGAAGTTAGAGCTGCCGTGAGGCTCGGGCACCACGAGAAACTTAAGGACGCGTTGGCCCATGCACTAGAGGTGGAAGCTGTGCGGCAAGATCATCGTTCCCATCGCCTCAGGGAGGTTGCAGCGGCTACTGTTCGCGACCGGTCTAAAGGATACAGCCCTAGATGCTATGGCTGTGGGGAAAGGGGCCACCTACGGTCCAGTTGCCCTAAGCGAACTGTAGATAGGGAAGATAGTCGATCTCCAGAGGGTAGGGCGGTTAACAGCACCGCCCAGCAACTGCAGGGAAACGAGTAAAAGCCAGGGCTGCGGGGCGGGTGCTGGCTGATGTTCAGAGAGCCCCAAGGATTTCGATCTCACAAACCCATGACGGGAACAGCCTAATCATCAAGGGCGAGGTCAACGGAACGCCATGTAAGCTGACAATAGACACTGGAGCCTCACGCACGGTTGTCAGTTCCCAACTAGTAAGTCGGTTCCTTGGGGACTCCGCATACAACCGAGACCGCATAAATTTGGTGACGGCCACCGGTCAGCGCATACCCGTCCGCGGAGAGAAAGAGATGGAGTTGAAGCTAGGAAACAGGATCTATCTTCACAATGTTATCGTGGCTGATATAATGGACGATTGCATCCTGGGCCTAGACTTTATGAGAAAAAATTGTTGTGAGATCGACGTTAAGCAAGGAGTTTTGAAATGTGGAACAGAGGAACTTTTCATGGAAGGGGCGTTACCAGGAAATGTGTACAGCCTAAAGAAGATTGTTCTTCCGCCGAGATCCGAAACGATTGTGCCGGTTAGTCTTCCTCGGAATTCTGGGCAGACTCATCGTTGTGTGCTTGTGGAAAGGGTAGACAATGACCTTCCTTGGAAAGTGGCCCGAACTTTGGTTAGAGCCACTGACATTTCGGGGGTACGTGTGCTGAACGTTTGTGATAAGGAACAGATGATAGAAAAAGGCACGCTGATTGGTACTTGCGAGGAAGTGGATTGGTTGCGTCGGTGCCAAAATCTATCGACTGGGAACCTCAGCAAGGACGCCCAAACGAAAGTGACCACACTTTTAGATGACTGTCGCAGCGTTCTGTCTCAAAATGAAATGGTCAAGGCGAAGAGAATGTTACTGAAGTATGCCAATGTTTTCTCTTCAAACGATGCTGACATCGGGAAGACTGATTTAGTTCAACACAAGATAAACACAGGAGAAGAGTTGCCTATCCGTCAACGACCAAGGAGATTGCCGGTAGCGCGTGAAAAGGAAGTGGAAAGCATGATTGAGGGAATGGTTAGGGATGGTGTCATAGAACCTTCATCAAGTCCATGGTGTTCACCTGTAGTGCTGGTAAGAAAGAAGGACGGCACCATGCGGTTTTGTGTTGACTATCGTCGTTTGAATGACGTTACGAAGAAGGACAGCTATCCTCTGCCAAGAATTGATGACACGCTGGACATGCTTACTGGAGTAAAGTGGTTCAGCACGCTGGACCTAAAAAGTGGCTACTGGCAGGTTCAAATTGATCCTAAGGACAAGGAGAAAACTGCATTCTCGACGGGAAAGGGTCTGTGGCAATTTAAAGTCATGCCGTTTGGTTTGTGCAACGCTCCGGCAACGTTTGAAAGGTTGATGGAACTAGTACTAACCGGGTTAATTGGCGAGGCTTGTCTGGTCTACTTGGATGACATCATCATCGTAGGCCGTACGTTTGATGAACATCTGCAAAACCTGGAACGCGTGCTCAAGAAGATCCAGAGTGCAAACCTCAAGTTAAGTCCGAAGAAGTGTTCATTCTTCAAACGGCAAGTTAGCTTTTTGGGATATGTAGTGTCGGAAGAAGGTATCCGCACTGATCCAGGGAAAATCGCCGCTGTCAAGGACTGGCCAATTCCAAAAGACAAGACACAAGTCAGAGCATTTTTGGGTTTGTGCTCCTATTATCGGCGATTTGTTAAGAACTTTGCAGATATAGCCAAACCCCTGCACAAGCTAACTGAGGAGAAGCGACAATTCTGCTGGGACGAGAGTTGCGACATTGCATTCCAGGAACTCAAGGAACGTCTGTGTAAAACACCTATTTTGGGGTATCCTGATACGGGCAAGGAATTTATAGTTGACACAGATGCCAGCGATATAGGACTTGGCGGTGTGTTATCTCAACGGAATGGCGATCAAGAGGTTGTGATAGCGTACTTCAGCAAGTCTCTGTCAAAACCGGAAAGGAATTATTGTGTCACGAGACGGGAATTACTTGCTGTGGTCAAGTCATTGCAGCATTTTAGCAAATATCTGCTGGGAAGGAAATTCCACTTAAGAACTGACCATGCTGCGCTGAAATGGCTATTGCAATTCAAAAATCCAGAAGGACAAGTTGCGAGATGGATTGAACTACTTCAAGAATACGACTTTGTGATTGAACATCGCAGCGGGAAATCTCATGGCAACGCAGATGCATTATCAAGAAGACCTTGCCCTGAAGACTGCAAGCATTGTACTCGGCAAGAGGGTAAAGAAGTCGTACCTGTGAGGATGATCAAGACAGATCTTAGTAACGAGTGGAAGGAAAACTTAGAACGTGCACAGCAGGATGATTTGGACATTAAGCCGATCCTGGAGTGGATGAAGGCCAGTGCTCCGAAGCCTACGTAGAGTGATGTCTCAGCGATGAGTTCAATCACAAAAAGCTATTGGGCCCAATGGGACAGCTTAGTGATTCAGGATGGAGTCCTGTGCCGTAAATGGGAAAATGCTCGGGGAGACAACTGTCATTTGCAAATGGTTGTCCCTAAAGCTAAAGTACCGGATGTTCTACAGCTGTACCATAATGGTTGTTCGGGAGGCCATATGGGAGTTAAACGAACTCTACTGAAGATACGGGAACGGTTTTACTGGGTCCACTGTCGTGACGATGTTGAGGACTGGTGTCGCAAGTGTACAAGTTGTGCGGCTGTTAAAGGACCTCAGACTCGTAGCAGAGGTGCATTGAAATTGTACAATGTTGGTGCACCATGGGAAAGGATAGCGCTAGACGTTGCGGGACCGTTTCCGGAAAGTGAAAGTGGTAACAAGTATTTCATGGTGGTTATGGATTATTTCACTAAGTGGCCCGAAGTCTTCGCCATTCCAAACCAAGAAGCTTCAACAGTTGCGGATAAACTAGTTCATGAAGTCTTCTGTCGTTTTGGAGTACCCTTGGAGATTCACAGCGATCAAGGAAGGAATTTTGAGTCCCAAATATTCCAGGAAACTTGCCGAGTTATGGGTACTCATAAAACTAGAACAACTTCTTACCACCCACAATCGGATGGAATGGTAGAACGATTTAATCAGACATTGGAGAGATATCTGGCCAAAGTTGTGGAAAACCGGCAACGAGATTGGGACAAACACATACAACCGTTTTTGCTGTCATACCGAAGTGCTGTTCATGAAAGCACGTCAGTGACACCAGCTTTCGCAAACTTTGGGAGAGAATTGCGGCTACCTGCAGATCTGATCACCGGAATACCTCCTGATGCCCCACGCAGTATAACCGATTATGCGAATGACTTGCGGAACAAAATGAACGACATTCATGAGCATGTCAGACAATCGGGCCAGCAAATGTCTGAAAAGATGAAAACCCGCTATGACCGCAAAATGAACAATAAAGGGTTCGAGGAAGGTTCACTAGTGTGGTTGCACAATCCAGTTCGCAGCAAAGGGAAATCTCCTAAGCTTCAAGCTAAATGGGACGGACCGTACCGGATTGTGACGAAGATCAATGACGTGACCTACCGTATACAGAAAGGTACAAGAAGCGCTCCTAAGATCGTCCATGTTGATCGACTGGCGCGTTATTATGGCGCTGATAATGCTCGGGACGAGCATGTCTTAGGAGGGGGCAGTGTTGCGCGCCAGAATTAAGTTAGGATGATGGCGGCATTCGGTACCACTAGCGCCATCTAGTATCGAGTAGCAGAACTAGTGAAGTCAAGGACCTTCGAGATTTATCTATGTTAGAATTCTCGGACCTTAGTCGGTCGCGACCGATATGTACGCGAACTTTCTGGAGTTCTACTCGGCGCCCTATATAAAGCCGGCACATGTGCCGACCGAGTCAGTATTGGAATTGCGATACAAGTGATAACTTCGAGAGCGATCTTCGACTGCGAACTCAAGTGATTAACAGTGCGATTGTGTTTTGTGATTAGTGAGTTATAGTGTAATTAGTGTGGTGTAAATTAAAGTGTCATCTTTGTTTATTTAATCGGCTGATTTTAATTGTAACGAACCCGAAGCTCGTAACAATAGTCTTCTACTTTCAACTACTTCTAAAGTTCGAATTGAAGTAAAAGGCTTAATTTATAGTTTTTGTTGAAAGTACGTGATTTATGAGTGTAAATAGCTAAATCAACATTAAACAAGGAAGTTTTGATTTTTACTTAGCTTACTTCAGCCAAAATCGATCGTATAACGCTTTTTAGTGATTGTTAATTTCATTATTGTTACCTATGCTGCCATCTATGATTTATTTTTACTAACTAATTATAATTTGTTCGAGTTGAGACCCCATGACCCAGTACAAAGTTATGAGGTAACACACACAAAAAAAAAAATACAGTAGAATTGAGAACCTCCTCCTTATTTGGAAGTCAGTTAATAATCAGTGTCCATTATTAGTTCTCAAGTAATGTATTTTAACTGCTTTATCACAGAGTTGCAACTGAATCATGAATATGATTCCGGATACAGAACTATCTAGAGGAAGTACAGTCAACTTGTACTACGAAATCGTTATTTTAAGTCGCAATTTAAAGGACACTATTGGACCTTTGAGCAGTTAGTGATGTGTGGTTGACGGCACATAACTATCCAGAATAGAATACTCTTTATTATGTACACCATATATGTAAGTTACAGAAAATATAGATGAAGAAACCATTACATAGGGTGACACAATGGACGTCCTTATCTCTAAAAGCGATCTTTTCAAGACAACCTTTGGATGGATTTTAAAGAGAAAAGGAAATACAGTACTGTAGGTAGTCTTAGGTGTACTAATTATATATACAATAAATAAATATATACAATAATTAAATAAAATAAAATAATGAAAGATAAAGCATAGAATCCAAACAAAATCGATTAAAGAGAGAGGTAGTGATTTTTAACCATTGTTTTAAAAAGTCCAGTATAACAATATAAATCCAAGATAATTCAGGCTGAAAACATTATTTTCACTGACTTTTCTTTCACATAACTAAGTTAATCCCAAGATACTATTATTTACCTAAGACCTAAGACGACCTCTAAAGGTAATGAAGTGAGTTTTACGAGCGACGCAGTATCATGAGCGGAACTTTATAACGAGGTATCCAGTTCCACCAAGATGGTGTAAATATGTAAATGTCGCGACAGTTACCTCCTCTTTGTCGTTGGGCTCCTGGTAACGCCACCTATCGTCTAAGTTGGAAACTACCGGCGTTACGTCACAGTATAAAAGAACCAGTACTTCAAGTAGGCCCTTTATAGGCCGGTTAGAGTAATCGACCTTGGAAAGTTGAACTGCGAGAGGTCACGTCAAAAAAAATAATAACTTGGACCTTTTTAAATAAAAATCTACATTCCAGTGGGTCGGTACTGGTGTTATCAACCAAACTTTATGCTAGCTGAAAATGTTTATTTCTCAAAGTTGGCTATTGAATAGAGCCAAAGGTTAGTTTTGTATTAGTTTCCCTACAGCATCGCCCAAATGACTGTCATTATTTACTTGTTTTTTTTTTTTTGTTTCTGACAGTAGTGCTGTTTGTGCTGCTGTATGTCTAAATCGTGTTTAAGACCTTCTTCTATAGTCACATTACAATACACACCCGTTGGTCGAAATCTTTGATAACGAACCAAAGAGAGCGCGGTATACAATATAATTAAACAATTTTAACAAAAAATTTGCGGATGGAGGAGTATGAAATTATACACTATAAAAATCTATATGAAGGCGTGCAGAGAGTGTGTAATATTTTTTTTAATAATAGGTACTTAGCATAAGCATAATTCATCAGCCTTACTGCTGAGACACAGCCTTCCTCTCTAGGAGAGGGAATGAGCCATAATCCAACACGCGCAATAATACTTAAAAATATATTAATATACATATAGTTCGGTCAGAATAGGCATTCAAGGGCACTATAATGAGGGTTGCGTAATTTGTTCGAAAGAGTCACCGCGGCGCTGGAACGCAAAGGGCACAAGAAGGAACACGGGTGGGTTTTAGTCAGTAAGAGTCTGACACTCCCTTCCGCTCCGCTCATTGATAATTTCTCATCCTATCATTCATCATCGCTCATTGATAATTTGCTAAAACTAGACACGGATGTTGGGATATTGGGAACACCATTATGGAAGGTGAAAAGTCCCCATCGATCCCAGATTTGCAAAAAAAAGAATATTCAGGGTCGCGCACTGACCCTGAATATTCTTTTTTTGCAAATCAATAAATAGGTTTTTAGCATCTTTCAACCAGAACGATCGAGTTTCATCATAAAACTAGCTGCGACAAAAACTATAGGTAATGGAATTACCTATAAAAATGTGCTTGGCGTTGCTTTCTAAGAATCACATTCTAAGTTTATGGATGGATTATGAAGAACACGAGAATCGCTATAGATTCAAAAACTTGTGTTCTTTATAATAAACACGAGTATGCTGCATACCTACATATATAACGAGTACCTACACGCTGACTGATAATAGGATATTTTACAAAAAATAAATCTGTCCTTGAGATAGATTTCAAAAAACTATCGGACACGTATTTTTTTCTTTTTTCACGTAAACAAAAAGTAAAGCCGATAGGTACACTTCCCTTGAAGTTTAATGCGCTTTATCTTTATATATTTTTTACGATTTGAAATGACAAAAAATCCGTGCCCAATGTTTTTTGAAAATCCAACAGCAGAAGTCGGTTAAAAATGTGTTTATTTACTTCACATTAGAAACCTCTAAAATTTCAGTGTTTCTCTGCTATATATGTATTATCCATAAAAACCTTCCTCTTGAATCTATCTATCTATTAAAAAACTGCATCGAAATCCGTTGCGTAGTTTTAAAGATCTAAGCACACATAGGGGCAGACAGACAACGGGAAGCGACTTTGTTTTATATTATGTAGTGATTTGATACGAGTAGGTAACCCCAGATGAACTAGGCATAGGACGTAAGCGTATAGTTTTTATTGACATAACAACCGGGTCAACAACATTCGCAAAATAACTAGAAAGGTCAATGACTCCAGAACGAATTGGCTTGGCTCGATTTTGCCTCGAACAGCTCCAGGCATAACTGCGCCATTCTCCTGGGCTAAATGACTGCAATGTCGCCTTCAAATTGATAAATCGCTACCAAAATAGCCCACCATATACAGGAAGTATCCAGTTAAACTATTATCTTTGAAACAAATTGAGTAAGGCTAGTTTTATTCATCTTACTCCGTAATATAGATAAAGATACCAGGGTCTCATATTAGCGAGGAGCTGGTGGAACTCAATATTACATTACGTCCATCTGACTGAGCGCTAGTCCAGTTGCCACAAACTCTCAAGTCAGTTCAATTCTCGGATGCTATTGACGAAGTTATCCAGTAAGATTACTTAAGGAAATACGGCTTGATTACTCAGTACGTTTCAGAGCGATCAGTTCTATGAACAGACGGTTTAAACCTTGTTTGTATGTACAACCCTAGCTTACTAATAATATTATACAGAGGAAAGATAGTTTTGTCTGTTTGTTTGTAACGAATAAGCTCCGAAACTATTGAACCGATTTTAACCATTTTATCAACAATGGAAAGCTACATTTTCAAGTAACATGGGCTATAATTATTTTATTCCTATATTCGTACGGGAACGGGAACTACGTGGCTGAAACCGCGGGGCGCTACTAGTCATTTAGTTATTAAAGCAAAAAAACTTCGTTAGCAAAATTACGCTTACTTATGACAATGCCAACATCAAAATTTGCTGTTCTTCAACCTCACATATAATTCCCCAAACCTTGCACATTCGTTTAAAACTGACCCTTGCTTACATATTTTAGCAAACATTCCCTTTACATACCAGGCGCTAATAAAAGCGTAGAGGTGATGAAATGACACGACCTTACCTAGAGGTTAATAAGACAAGCATAGAAAACCTGCTATTAAAAAATAAAACCAACATCAAAAGCTGTTCTCACCTCACAAATAGTTCCCTAAACCATTTGCGCATTCGTTTAAAACCTGCCGTAGAACACAAACACGTACAAAACAAGTAGGTAGCTTGCTTACATATTGTAGCAAAAATTCCCTTTACATACCAGGCTCTAATAAAAAGCGTAGAGGTGATGAAACGACACGGCGACGAATAAATCACACCGTGTATGAGAGCGTTTAATCAAAATTCGCTTAAATCACAGTTGATGGAAGTTAGTTCCTGAGACGTGTGGGGACATGTTACTGTATAAACTGCTCCTAGTTGCTTGGAGAGTTCCGGATAGGACGGCGCGTTAGATACAGGTAAGTAAACCTTACTAATATTACAATTGCGTTGGTGAGTTTGTTTGTGTGTTATACTTTAAAGCCTAAATCACCGAAACGATTTTCAGCCAGATATACATAGACGAGACTCTGAACCGAATCCTTCTGATATGGATTTGGTTAAAGCGAGCGACCCATGAGATATTTTTTTTATATATATACATAACACTGCTGCTGCCCGCGGCTTCGCCCGCGTGAATGTCGGAAATTATCCCAAGGGAACATAACCCGAGGTAAAAAGTATCCTGTGTTATTCCAGACTATGATCTATATCTGTGCCAAATTTCATCCAAATCCGTTCAGTAATTTTTGCGTGAAAGAGTAAGAAACATCCATACTTACAAACTTTCGTGTTTATAATATTAGTAGGATTATGTGACTTCTTTTACAAGGAATTAGAAGGGCCTCTAATTTTTTTTACGCTTTCTGTTAATCTAAGTTTACCACGACTTCGATCGACTTCTTCAGCAGGATCTTGCTTCCATCAGTCTTCACAAGTCCTATATTTTCTTTTTTTAATTTGAATGAAATCATAACAAATAACTTCTCGCGCTTTAAACGGAGTGGAAGGGAATGTCAGACTATTACTGACTAAAACCCACCCGTATTCATCCAAATGCTATTTATTTCTAGGGCCACGGTAACTCTTATGAACAACTCCACAACCATGGCAGATACTGGCCCTGTTGGGCCTGATCCTGGTCACCCACCAATCTATATGCGCAGGTCCATGCCTACCGGCCGCTAGCTGGAAATCGCCCGGCGCATTTTCTTCAACTGCGGTGACTGGGGCGTGAGGTTTGCCTGACTGTTTTCATTACCTAACTTCGTTTAATGATCTTTCCTGGTGTGCTGTAGCCCTGGTAATGTCATCTATGCTATTATAGAAATACTAGCTGAACCTGCAAACGTCGTTTTGCCACATAAAATAAAAATTTCGGGATGGACCACCCTTAACATTTATGGGGATGATAAATAGATGCTGTCCGATTCGCCACCCTAGCCATGCACGCTTAGATTCACGAAAATTGGTCGAGCCGTTTCGGAGGAGTTCAACCACAAACACCGTGACACGAGAATTTTATATATAAGATAATTAAAAGCATCAAAATCAACGACCTCAGCAAAAACATCAGTCAACTCTCGCTTAATCTGAATTTATGACGCGCTCGACACCTCCCACCGAGCTGACGTATCAGACGAAATGAATACAAAGTTTGTTATGAATGAGTCCTGCCCTTACTTACGTGTGCGAAATGCGCCGTGGAAGCGCCGCCGTGAAAACACCGCCGTGAAAATGGAGGATAATGACGACAATGGGTTGAATGTGAACAATTTGTGAGGGTTTTTTATGAGCTTATGAATAGAAAGTTTGCTTGTAAAATCTTTATTTACTGTTGTATATTTAAAATGATTCGAACGAAAATTATACTAAGGGAACGTACTCCCTGGATAAAAAGTACCTATTCTTTGTGTTATTCCAGACTTTGTCTTTGGAGAATATAGAGAACGTGCAGAAACTATAGGTGGCAGCACAGACGCGTCAATGTCAAGTATATTTTACTTATAAGTTTCAAATTTGCAACGCTAGATGGCACAGTCTACTTCGTGCACGTTCCCCTAAACGTAGGATGCAGGAAGTATAGGTGGCAGCACAGAAATATTTACAACGTAAAAGTTTCGGATTTGTAACACTAGATGGCATAGTCTACGCCGTGCACGTTCCTTATATTCTCTCTCTCCTTATTGCATTAAAATAACAGTTTCAATATTGCAATATACTGTGAAACTACATACATACAGTCTGTTTTAATTTCAAATTATACTGACCTGTGATACTGACCGATGACCTAGTATCGCAAAGTAACCACACTTAATTACGGAACCCTATCTTAATTTATTGCGAAACTTGTTAAACAATACAAGACTTTATTCTAATAAGTATTAGGTACGTATTGTAAAGAACGAGTTTGCGATTCCGTATTCGAATAACTTAAGCCATGAAGACTGTGGTTCTGCACGAGATGCACTTTTCTTTGTAAAAATGTATGTTTGTCCACATCTTGAGTATTGCTAAGAGGGATTTGTCTCTCTGCGTTCCTAGTCTTTAATGGGCAAACAAAACAATTAAGATAGATACCGAAGATTTAGTAGTTATGAATTATTAATTGTGTTAGACATAATACATAGTTCAATCAACTAAAGTAACAGCAGAGGAAATGTTATTTATGGCCTCTGAAAAACCATGAAATCAATATTGATTTCAAAATATAGCTCTAAAACGATTTTAACGTAAACAGTTCCTGAAACTCTCAAGTACTTCTCAACCGTAAACCAGGAGCGCAGGAAGCAATCAGAGGTAGGCACAAATGAAACCACCCCGCAACGCTAGGTTTTTGGCCGCGGATGAAAATTCTAAACGGCGGCGGCGTGGCCAATTAAAAGTTTTACCAATTAACCGGTTCCAATGACGCCACGCAGTTGCATGCTGTTATCTACAACTTTATAGCCTGCATAACATATCCGTATGTTATCCTGGTATAAATTGTTAAAATATTGCAGCGTTCTTTTTTGTTCGAACAACGGATTTATGTTAAGAGAATTTGTTTGTTTTTTGGTGTTGTGATATTTTGATTGAGTCAGGCGTTACTTTGCGGAAATCCATTTTTAAATTTGAAAATGAAAACAATATATCTAGTTTTAATTTCCGCGAATATTAGTGGGTTGCAGGTATGCACCTCCCTCCCGCCCGCTATATTATGCACATGCAAGATTACTGGGCAAATGCAAGGAGTTGCGACTCAACTCAACGGTCAGCGAGTCAACACGTCCCCTGAGGATGCCTCGTGGAGAGGCGAAACACGTGTCGGTAATGGTGTTGGGTTTTGCTTTCCCTTCCTGCATGTGTTTAAAATCCTTGCATTTGCCCAGTAATCTTGCATGTGCATAATATAGCGGGCGGGAGGGAGGTGCATACCTGCAACCCACTAATATTCGCGGAAATTAAAACTAGATATATTGTTTTTATTTTCAAATTGTGATATTTTATTCGTAGATTAGCCATTAGGGGTCTTGACAAAATATTATAATCATTCTCTCATTTGATAACCCCCATCTATACTAGCGACCCGCCCCGCCTTCGCACGGGTGCAATTTAGATAGTAATGTTTCCTCTACTACAATATGCATGTATTATACATATGAACCTTCCTCTTCAATCACTCTATCTATTAAAAAAACCGCATGCAAATCCGTTGCTTAGTTTTAAAGATTTAAACATACATAGGGATATAGGGACAGAGAAAGCGACTTTATTTTATACTATGTAGAGATTATAAAGAGGAACGATTTGTATTTTTGTATGTAACGAATAAATTCAAAAACTACTGGACCGATTTCAAAAATTCTTTCACCATTAGAAAGCTACATTCACCCTGAGTAACATAGGCAATATTTTATCCCCGTATTCCCACGGGAACGGGAACAACGCGGATGGAACCGCGGGGCGCAGCTAGTTCTAGAATAAAATAAAATACTTTTTACAGCAAGTAATATCAGACCGTCCTTCCCACCATCACCACATTGTACTTTTTCTTCCCATTCAATGTCTCTCACGGTCCTTCGGATCGATTTGTCGCAAATGCACTTTCTATTACTTATTATTCACCAACCCGCACTGGGCCCGCGTGGTGGATTACGGCCTATTCCCTCTCCTAGAGAGGAGGACTGTATCCCAGCAGTGGGAACGTTAAAGGGCTGATTATGATTATGCTTATATGCACTTTCTATGGAAGCCCAAGCGAACAGCTAGTAGGTATAAATGTATAGTAATAACTGTTAAAAAAATAATCGAATATTTATTTTCAATCACAGACAGTGGGCAGTTTTATTTGTTGACATTGCTAACAAAAAAAAAAAAAAAATACCTCGACAGAAAATAATTTCCAAAAAAAAAGGTATCAGAATCTATGGTACCAAAAGTACAGACTGGAACCATCGATTACCGCTCGTTACCTGCCACGACACTGCAATAAATTAAACATTCAGCTAGATAGCGCAGCAAATGGCACAGTGGGTGAAGTTACGTGGGATATTGTTGATTGGCAAAAATGTATACCTTCTTTAATATAGATGTCTTGTGTATGTGAGTTTACATGTTTGTGAACGCACCCACGATACAGGAGTAACTCCTAGTGTGGGGCAACGTTTAAAAAATAAAAAGTAGTCAGGACAGATGAGAGGCGCGATTCGCATGAAACATTGCCGTTGTCTTATTTTCCTAACCAGTTTTACAAATCAAAAGTCATTTATTCAAACTAGGCTGATAGACAGCACTTTTTGAACGTCAAATTTTACATAAAGACAATCCCCCAAAACGCCCACCCGTCACCACTTCCTAGTGTTTTAGCTGGGAAGAAGAAGTGGCGCAACAAACTCCCCAGCAACACATCTGTCTGTTGAATGAATTGAATGACTGAGCAACCTAATTGTAGGGAATAATTTAAACAGTTTAACCTATTTTGTCCCTCATCGAGATTAAAAACATACTTCCATTTCCGCAAAACCCTTTAAGTAATTGGATTCACCAATTTCAGCAACCAACATAAAATAAAATCATTTCTCAACAGCCTCAAAAATTCACGCACTAACGAATTTATTACAGTTGACTTACCGCTTATTCATCGACAGGGGCGAGGCTCGTTCAAATTCAACACTGGCTTCGTCCGTGGCGGGGGATTTTCCCAGGATTACGCCGAATCCCGTGACGTCATCGGTCCGGGACTTATACCCGGCTGACTTATCCGGGCACGTTTTTTTTCTCCGCGGAAAATATCGTCTTCACAGTCGCTTAGATGTTACCAGAGTGACGCCTCTGAATTCTAATTTTCTTAGTCTGTGATGAATGAAATTTGAATTTTTTGTATTGATTTTTCGTATTATTTACGCTTTGCTACGCAGTTTAAGAGTTTCACGGACGCTTTAGTTTGTTTATGTATTCGAAGCGGATTTTTTGCTTCACAATAATTAATGTTGGAGGATACGCTTTTATCAGGTCTGGGATGGTTTTTTAACGACATGTTCTAGAGTTTTTATTAGCTCGACCTAGAAGAGAAAGGGTGACAATTCATAGAGAATATGGAAGTGGTAGACATGTGATGCCAATACAACAATTTGGGATAAATGCAAGAAAATTAAGAAGACATTTTATAGCTTTTCCCAATATTTCTTCTTTTTTCTATGTTGCTCACTATTCATACAGATACAATTATAATAAAATTAGCAGCGCCCCGCGGTTTCACCCGCGTAGTTTCTGTTCCCGTGAAAAACCATAGCCTATGTCACCTATATGTGTATGTAGCCTATGTGTGTGGATAGTGTAGCTCTCAACAGTGAAAGAAATTTTGAAATCGGTTCTGTAGTTTCGGAGCCTATTTTTTAATGAACGTTGCCCCACACTAGGATTTACTCCTGTATCGTGGGTGCGTTCACAAACATGTATTTCACATACACAAGACACCCAGACTCGGAACAATTAACTGTAGGTCATACAAACATTTGTTCCGTGCGGGGATCGAACCCGCGACACGTAGCGCATTAGCCGAACGCTCAACCACCGCGCCAACCGTGTCGTCATATTCAATAGAAGCAAACAATCAAATCTTTCCTCTTTATAATATTAGTATAGATAACTTATGTACAAAAAGCGAGTTTAACCCTCAATTGTGTTCTTAACAGCAAAGCTCAGTGTGATAGAGAGATTTTCAAATTAGGACTTAGGTGTACCCCAGTGCCCAACAAAAACTTAAAATAACTAAATATTTAAATCCCTAATTAGATAAACTAAACAGATATTAACCTATAAGGTGAAGGCACGTGAGCATATTCACAAGAAATTGGTAGAATCATCACAGCGTTAATTCGTTGGATTCGTTTTTAACCGACTTCTAAAAAAGGAGGAGGTTCTCAATTCGGATGTTTGTATGTTTTTTTATTTTTTTTTTATTGTTTGTTCGCGCATAACTCCGTCGCTTGCCAACCGATTTGAAAAATTATTTTTTGTTGAAAAGGGAATTTATACTTCCCAAATGGTCCCATGAAAATTTTATCGAAATCAACCAAGCGGTTTTCGAAAAATCAACTAAAATCTAAAAAAAATATCTACATTGTCTACATTGACGACCTCTTAGTTTACTCTGCAAAGGAGCAGTACGTTTTTTTACACCAATGTGATTGGTTCGTTTAGGTGGGGGAGGGGAGGGGGTGTAGGTACCACTAAAAAGTGAAAAATAAAAAAACTTTTTACAAAAGTAAAACCGACTTCTTAACAAAAAAAAACAAAAAGTATAAAATAACTTTAATTTCGGAAGTCGGTGTGTTCAACAACAAAAAAGCAACCAAAAACACCGAGTTCCGAAATTAAAGTTATTTTATACTTTTTGGTCTTTTTTGTTAAGAAGTCGGTTTTATTTTTTGTAAAAAGTTTTTTTTCTCAATGCCTTTGTTATTTTTATTTGTATGTATGTATCTACGTATTTATGATTGTATTTTCGCTCTATGTTTGTCTTTCTTTTAAGTTGCACCTGCCATGTTGTCTCTGCACTACCCTAAGATCGACTGGTAGAAAATGCCTATGTCATTAAGTCCGCCTTTGTACAGTTTTTTACTAGTGCATAAAGTTTTAATAAATAAAGATTGTTACACAAAACATAAATACAAATTAATTAATTTCCTTTTCATTTGATCCTTTTTCAATCGCGATTCGGTCATTGACTTCTATAAACCTACATACATACCTAGATATATAACCACTAAACCAGGCAGGATCAAAGTCTTGATGGAAATAATAAATGGCGACGAGTTAAACCCTGATAAGCTTACGTGGGCTACAGCTCATCTTGTAGCTTTGGTGTGTATGTCTGTCTTGTGCTTAGAAGTTAGTTTCGAGTTTGTTTGGCGAAATTATTGCAGTTCGTGTAGCATTTAAGATATATAGCAAGCACAGAGCAAGGAATGCCTGTCGAAAATGTTTTGGCTGTCTCACTTCTGATACTGTGTGTTTACATTTATTAAGCCACTGCTGCCCGCGACTTCGTTCGCGTTCGCAAGATCGCCAAGATAAGATCTATGAACTATCAATTACCTGACCTAGCTCTCTTAGAATTAAAAATTTGGAAGAGCATAACGCAAGGCTCCGACCTTATCACTTTTTTCGTGAAATTTAATTGGTAATGCTTCACTATACACGATGTCAGTGGAGTGTGGAGTGGAATTACCTGGAGCATACACAGAAACGTTACACGCAATAGGGAACGTGCAGAAACTATAGGTGGCAGCACAGACGTGTCAATGTCAAGCATATTTTACTTATAAGTTTCAAATTTGCAACGCTAGATGGCATAGTCTACTTCGTACACGTTCCTTATAGCGTTACATAAAGTTGGCCAACCAGAAGATAAGTGTATCTCCACAAAGGATAATCTCTGGCCATGGGCTGGTCATGATGTATCATTGACTCAATGGTAATTGAACACGTTTGAAACTTAATAGAAAATTATTGGCAATGTCCTTATTATCTTGGAAATGAAAACAAACATCACCGGAGCAACCTGAGTTTCCGTGACACCGGCTTTGTAGGAGATTTGTGACTTTCAGCCGAGTGCCATTGTAAATTCTTAGAGGGCTCAAATAACTTTAACATCAAATATTCTATGTGTACACATACGTAAGGCATTGTTATGTCTTGTGCACTTGACTAATATACTTTAAGGGTCCCGTACGTCCGCATGATAAAACGGAACCATTATAGGATCACTCATGAGTCTGTCTGGCTGGCAATCTGTGTTTGTCCGTCTGCCAATTTTCCTCCGAATCTCCAAGACCGATTCGGGTGAAAGGATATTGTCCAAAATGGCCCTGGCCAGCAAGAAGTATCGGATTACACGATAATTAATTGTTTATTTTATAATATTACTTGCGAATACTTTTGTAACACGGACTAGCTGTATGCCAAAATGAAAATTAAAAGTATTTTACGCGACTAATAACATTAACCGCCGCCATCTTCGCTAAACGTCATGTCGTGTCGCTAAAGATTAGGGAAGCCCAATGCAGCCCAATCGATTGTAATCGATTGATTGATTTTAAAGAACTGTTGTATTTCGTATAATTTAAAAACCTACTAAGTATACTTTATAAATGAGGTCATACTCGATTCGTAAAAGGAATTAGAATAATGCTGAAGTGAACAAAAGCTATACAGTGTGAAATTTTAGTGGTTGTTTTCCCGAAGCGAAATGAGTTTGTATCGGTAATACAATCGATTTATATATATAAAAAATATTAGACTCTATAAATGGCAGATTAACAATTGTGATAAACAAAACTCGAAAGCGACTTGAACCAACAGTAGTGCATCGCGCGATATGTAGGTACGCGGCGGCACGTGCGTCTCATGTAGGTATCTACCTACTTTATGTCTAGTGCACTACTATTGATTCTCGCTCTTTCGAGTTTATGAACACTTTTTTAATGATTTGAAAAAAAAGAAACATTTATTTTTTTGTTTTAACTTTGTGTTTCGATAGTACTACTGATGGGTAATCGTCCTGCCGCGGGATAACAACCATTAAGATTTTACACTGTATATTTCATCAGAATTTTTCAGGGTTTTTAATAATCGTTTAGAAAAGTGTATGGTTTACTTCTAACTAAATGATTATTTACGACAATTTAAATAAAAATAAGGCTTCTTTTGGGTTTCACCCTAGTCGGGTAAAAATTATTTATTGTTAGGTACTGAATATATTGTAAATGTTTTCTCTAAAAAAACAATATTGCTGACTAGATACAGGTGTTATTATATTACAAGTATAGAAGAGTGCTATTATTATAAGTAAAGTAGGACATTGTCATAATGGTATTATCTTATGGTTTGAAAAAAGTTGACGTTATAGTTTGTAACGTATGGCGTAAAACATCGATAAATCGTATCGTTTTTGTCATCCCTATTTTTGACGTCACTAAATGGTCACTTGTCACTGTCCTGTCAGTTGCCTATGCTCTGGTTATTATTTTATATGTTTTTATCTTTGTAATTGTATATGTTTTTGTGACTTTCGGGACTATATTGCATGTTACGACTGGGCTATTTTAACGGACTCTGATTGTTTTAAAAAGCGACTTACCTGGCTGTGATTTTCGGAAGTGTCGATTATAACCTCAAAATCTGATACGTTTTTTAAAATAAATCTATTCTGCAGCTAGTCCGCTATAAAAATAGGATACTATAGGAGTTTTCTTATGATCGACAATACAAAACATAATTTTCCGATGCTCTTGGTTCCAGGGCGAACAATGTATGGGCGCAGAGCAATGTCCTTTGGTACCCATGCAAGGCTCACAGAAGGTGAGCCAAATACGCGCAACGTAAATAAATACCTAAGTTTTTAAATATGGGGGTCTTTTTTATGGGGAACAAAACGAAAATTTAAAAACAGATTCAAATGATAGGGCTTATTGTGAAATTTTAGAATATTAATGTGTAGAAATCAGGAAACATTATCTGATAATGTGTAGGTATAATTTTCTTCTTTTCCATGGCTGTGTACATGGAAATTTACTTGCTACTAATCTACTGACGATACGGTTGGCGCAGGTTGGGTCGAAGAGTCGAGAGATCCCTCCTTTCCTTCAAGGCATCCCGTTATCTTCTCCTAGATCTGGCATGACCCTGCATAGCTGTATCAGGGCTCTGGTCTTGCGAAATTACGAAATTATACCTAAATATAATATGATTTAGTATGATATTTATGTATATTATGTTATATTTAAAACGTATTGTTTTCATTTCAATTACTTAATATTTTTACTCGCAATGCCTAGTTAATTCTCTTTTTACTTGACTCTCCTTTCGCAGGTACCCTAGAAGAGATTTCTATATATTTGTATACATGCCGTATGCTCAATAGTGGTACACTTACACACTCGTAAGATTGGCGCAAATTGTAATCAACTCAATAAAAATATTTTTAAATATTATGATTAATAGTAGTATAAATATTGTATTTTTCAAAGGGTCAAAGACTCTAAAATACAAACAAACCATTATACAAAGATAAACATAATTAAAATGAGGACAATAGACTTTTTCTAAACGACCGTCGTAAAAACAGTCGGTAAACAACAATATGGGGTGGACAGGGAAATCCCTTAAAGGGCTTGCCTACGGCCAGAAACTACCAGGCGACAAGAACACGCGAGGAAATAAAAAAGTAATGTACCATCGCTCATAATCAACGCTGTGCGAAGAACAAAGCGAATAACACAACGAGAAAGATTATACCAGAGGAACAGTGTGAGGCAAGGAAAACTGAACACAAAGAAATAATTATTATGAGTTGCCATTAGATAAAAAAAAAACCTCCTACATCTGTCTTTGGTTCAAACGGAATACAAAAGGATCCTTTTAAATTCAAATAAGATAATTTTGCAAACGCATACATTATAACGAACAAAATAAAAATTGCAAAACGTTTTTATCTGCATCACAATGAAACAGAACTGTTGAGTTATGAGTAAGTACTTAGTATGTAAAACATTGCATTGCCATTCGTCCGTCGCTCTCGCAAAGCGTACGACTACCACGAAGATTAAATAATACGCAACGAGGTTGCGAATGCATTTTTATTATCCTTTCGAAAAGCTGAAGCCTTGTGATTTTTTTTTTATGAAATAAAATTTGTGAAGAAAAGTATGTATTATGAGAGTATTTAAACGTTATCATAAACTTCACTTTTTACTCTTTCTTTTTCAAACGATTTCACATAAGCAGAAAACGTTTGAATTTAAATAAATCACTCTGTCCACTGTAATAGGACAAAGTTAGTTGTGAATTACTAGGAAAGCAAAGAAAATTCATTTTCATTTTCAATGAAACATGAGATCAAACAAAGCTAGCAGCAAACAGTAAGACTTTCTTACAGTTAACGAAAAATCTATATTATTGTTAAACTACTGATATACATTTCGTTTCAAAAGATTAATTAATCACTTATTCGGTTATTTGAATCCGGAGAGCAGAAAACTCAATCATGCAGGAAAATTCATAGTCGCTGTAGTTCGATATCCTCACAACCCATAAAAGACTACACCCTAATGACGTAGTCATCATAAAGCTTTATGTTACCCTAGTACTCTCTGACCTTTACGGGAAGAAAACTCGGGTGAAAGGTAAGTAATATAGCAGTTGTCATTGTTCCAGCCCTGCGGTAAACCTCAGCGTTATCCGCCATACGCGCGTCATCTATTTTGATTACCTTCTCAGTAATGCGTTATATTATTTATATTGCAGTTATGGAACCCGGCATCTACGGTTCGGGTACGGAGGGTAAGGTTTTGTGGGATTATTTTGAAGTATAGCTTATAAAGCAGGTTGTTTGTAAGGTAGGTATGAAATAATGTTGTTCTTGAGAGCCATGTTTTAGGGGTCATTTATGTGGGTAATTTGTTAAGGGTGCCTTTGTCTGCCTTTCATCTCTATTTGTCATCATATCGATGATCTGTTTTGAAGACAGAATTTCCACAATTCATATAATTAATTATATTATCGTTTATGTGATATAGTGAGGGTCGTGGGTTTAGTAACCGATTAAATGCGAAATGCACAGGACCGATTTTTGTAGCGACAGTTGGGTAGGCCTATATCCAACAGTGGGTCTTTCGGCTGTTATAATGATGATGATGACGTGGTCATCCATTCATGACTACCTACCACAAATACAGACCGCAACCCCGTATTTCGACAGGCAACAAAATTACGCTCGTTGCAAAAGATCCCAAGTTACATGTTTAGCGCTTGCTATTGATAGTTTGTGACCAACTAGGCAGTAATTGTCACAAAATATTAAAAGCAAAGTGCAACGCTTAAACGTAATCGTCCAGAGCAACACGTGTGTATGTTATTCGTGCTCATAGGGCTGATACTTACAGCGAAGGTTGTGGTAAAAACGGGCCGCACTTGTAAACCCTACATATCGACACTCCTTCGAGCCTTGAAAAGAACTTTAAGCCGGTCAGGATGTCATATGTAGTTGTTTGACAATCGTTACTAGTAATCGGAGACTTAGAAATCGAAGCCAGACTACCGACGGGGGGGGGTTAATTTAGTAATAATCAAATGACTTTTCCCGCTCTGGACGGAGCGGAAGGGAGTGTCATACTCTTACTGACTAAAATCCACCCGTGTTCCTTCTAGTGCCCTTTGCGTTCCAGGGCCGCCGTGACAATTCCGAACAAATTCCGCAACCCTAGCAGGCACTGACCCTATGGGGCCCTGTCTCCTTATTCCATTGCCATATGATTCCGCACCCCGCTGCATGCGACAGTGCTGCCGCAGCATTGTGTTCGAGGCTGTGCTGCGTGGTTTTGCTGTTTGTCTAAGTCGAAAAAGCCTCAAATCCACAGATATTTCATTCCATTTTTTGAAGTGACAATGTTGCTTAAAATTAGTTAATGGCATAACAGTTATTTCCAAGCATGCAATGAAACGCGTAGTACCTTTTATTAGATTATCTAAACGATCCCTTTTTATGTAGATAAAAATCAGTAAAATATCAATTTACCGTGCTTCCTTTACTTAGAAAACCATAGAGCGCGGACGCAACTAGCCAAACCATTTTAAATAATACATAATTATGATAGAGTAATAGATAATCGCGCTTCATTGATTTGATTTAAAAGAGTGTCCGTGGAGTTTCTTGCACGTTCTTCTCCATAGAGATCTTTTTTTTTTTTTTTGGATGGGAAATCATCAAATGACCCCTCCCGCCCTGGGTGGAGCGGTAGGGAGTGTCAGACTTTTACTGACTAAAACCCACCCGTGATCCTTCTTGTGCCCTATGCGTTCCAGGGCCGCGGTAACTCTTTCGAAAAAATTCCGCAACTCTCCATAGAGATCTACGCTTTGGAACGTGCAGATAGCTTCACCTCTTTCGACTTGAGAATTCAAAAGTGCCTGTAAAGGGTTTATTTGAAATAAATGCTTTGAATCTTGAATCTTCAGGGTATTTTCCTGAACATTTACATTCATGGTCCGTCAGTTAGATTATCAATAATTATTGTATAAGTATGTTTTCTTTTGTCACGTAAAGAAAACCAGAAGACGATTCTTTCACCAGCAAGTGAAGACACCATCACCCCACCCCTTTTTTTCCTGGATGGGAAATCATCAAATGAATTCTCCCGCTCTGGGCGGAGCGGAAGGGAGTGTCAGACACTTACTGACTAAAACCCACCCGTGATCCTTCTTGTGCCCTTTGCGTTCCAGGGCCGCGGTGACCCTATGGGGCCCCGTCTTCGTTGCTGACGGCTCTTAGAAGCGCGCGTGCAACACGACGCGCCGTCGACCCGGGCCTGGTTGCTATCGGACGGCGAGCCACCCATAGCTCGCCATCTGCAGGCCTATAGCAATCACCCCTTAAGTTTGATTTACACTCCATCTTAGTCAATTACTTTAAAAGGGGAAAAAAATCATGACCAATTGTTTTTCTTTCTAAATCTTTTTGATGGACTAAATATAATAATTATAATTAATTATTTCTCTATCCAAAAAAAATACCCTATATTTATGGGTAGTTTTTAAAGATGGCCGCGAATTCGTGTCAGTGTTCTGTGTATAAAATGTATTATCAACAGCCCTCCGCCTGTTTTCTCTCCCCTTTTTTTTTTTTTTTTTTTTTTTTTTGGATTGGAAATCATCAAATGACCCCTCCCGCCCTGGGTGGAGCGGTAGGGAGTGTCAGACTTTTACTGACTAAAACCCACCCGTGCTCCTCCATGTGCCCTTTGCGTTCCAGGGCCGCGGTAACTCTTTCGAACAAATTCCGCAACCCTAGCAGGCACCGACCCTATGGGGCCCCGTCTCTGGTGCTGACGGCTCCTTGAGGCGCGCGTGAAGCACAACGCGTCGTCGACTCAGCCTGGTATCGGACGGCGAGCCACCCACGCTCACCGTCCACAGGCATCAGCCGCTGCGCAATAGCACAGCGGCCGACTTGTCTCTGGAGGAGGCCGAAATGGGACCATTACTGGCACTCCATTTCAGCCCCCTCCCGAGTACCGGGAGTCGCAGCACCCGCAGCAGAAGCGGCAGAAGCGGCGACGGAAGCCGCGGCGGCGGCAGAGGCGGCGGCGGCGGCGGACCTCTTGCCCCTGGTCGGGGTGGATGGCGCGCAGGCCCTTCCCCCAGCCCAGTGCTCGGCCGGCTTGCCAACAGCCGCACATGCACTGCAGTGCGGCGTGGCCTCGCACGAGCCGGCCCGATGACCGGGCTGACCACAGCGGAAACAAAGTCCACTGCGGTCCACCTCCGAGGGGCACATAGCTCCCATGTGGTTGCCCACATGGCAGCGGTAGCACCTCAGAGGTCTGGGTTCCAGCAGTTTTACCCGCGCAGAAACCCACCCCACCAAGAGCCTTCGACCCTCCGACACTGTTCTGGCCGCCGTCACGGGGCAGCTCACCACAAGGGTTTGCATGCCCGTGTTGTCAGGCCGGAGGGTGCCCGCCTTGACGAGCTCGGCAGAGCACCCCCCAGTCCTGGCGACGGCGGCCACAACCTCCTCCTCCGTCACGGAGTCATCCAGGCCCACTATGCGCATATCAATGCACTTAGTCGGCCTGGACACTCGGACCTCGTCCGCGGGGAGGACCGCCTTCAGCCTTTCGGCCAGGGCGTCCGCGAACGGGCCGCTCTCCGCTCCGGCGAGCTCGAGCTTCCGGGCACCGGTCAGGGTCCTCCTGATCTCGATGCCCCCGGTGATGCCCAGCTCCCGGAGGTTCACCGCCTCCTTCGCCCGCTTCATAAGGGCGAGGTACGTCACGCCCCTCTGTTCCGCTTCCGGCTGCAGCGTTAAAACTACAGCCGCGGACTTCGGGGCGCGGAGCCTCGCCGCGATGGCGTTTGCCTTCCGCCGCTGCCTCTTGGCCTTGCTTTTGGCCGCCTTTTTGGCCTGCCGCTTTTCTCCAGCAACCTGCCATCCGGCCTCGGCCGCAGGAGGGTCCGAGGTTGGGGGTGGGGGCGGCTGCGGCGCCACTGGCGCAGCAGCTTTAGCCGCTCCCCCTCCAGCCTTCCTCCTTCCCCTCTTCGCCGGGGCCGACTTGGTCGTCGCCGGCGTCGCGGGCGCCGGCGTCACAGGCGCTGGCGCGGCTCCCGCCTTGGCCTTCGCCTGGCCGGACGTTTCCGGGCCAGCAGCCACCGCGGCTGCATACGAAGCCGCCTTCTGCCGGCCCGGGGGCCTCTGTGTCGCCGCTAATGGGGGACGCCGGATCATGTTCTCCAAGACGGAGAACTGCTTCTGGAAGGGAGCCAGCTCCTGCCGCACCAGGCTCCGCACCTGGCTCTGCTGCTCTCATTCTCCGCTATGAGTCGCTCCGTAACGGCCGCGAGGCGGGCGACCTCCGCCCGCAACTCTGTCGCCTCTCCGGACCTGTTGACGTTGGCCGCCGCCGCCGCCAGAATTGAGGCTTTGGCCGCACTAATGGCCTCCCGCTTGGAGGACTGCTTCCGCTTGAAGGCCACAGCGCGGATCGCGGCCTCCACGACCTCCGCAAACTGGGCCTTCTTCTCCTCGGCCGCGGGAGGTGCCTCTCCCGGGGTCTCTTCGTCGTCAGAGTCGAGAGGAGGCGGAAGAGTAGAGGGAGCCCCACGACCGCTCCCTCCAGGGCGCCGCCCCTCCTCCACCAGCCCCCCGGCCCGACGCCCCGCCCCCCGGATAGAGGGTGCCAGCCCCCTCCCCGCCTCAACGCCCCTGCCCCGCCCTGCGGTGGGGATCCTACGGGCGGAGGCAAGCCCGCCCTCGGAGGACGACTCCCGGCCACCCTCCCGTCCGGGCCGCCCGCGGAAGAACCTGACGCTCTCCGCAGCAGCCCCCCCTCCTCCGTCCCTCGAGCCCGCCGAGCCGACCGTTACCAGGCCAAGCGCAGAGCCAGAATCCGACCCCGCACCTCCCCGGCGCTCAGGCGAACTCCCCGCATCACAATCGAACGCCATCAGCTTCCCAAAAGAAGCGGATCCGGATGACGTCGATCCTGAGCCTCCTCGGCTCCCGCTGCCACTGGCAATCGGAAGGTCTCTGTCGCCCACCCCACAGTACGAAGGGCAGCCCGCCGAAGCGGGGCGGGACTCCCCGACCGCCGAGCAGTCGGGACCCACCTGGGGACTTATTTTACATCGGCCTTGTTCCATACTTTTCCCTTTTGAGGGTGCGGTCCCCTACTCCTCCGCCCCCTCTCCATCACAGGGCCTCTCCTCCCACCCGCTCACTGCCCTCACAGCCACGTCTGATGAGCAGACGCGTACCAGAAGGCAGTGAGCGGGATTCCCTGCGTGTGTGTCTCTCTTGGTCCGATCCCTCACCCGCGACCCCCCGGCATGAGCGGCTCCACCGGGAAAGCTCGCAAGACCATTGAGACGCCCAAGCCCCACCACGACGACAACGTGGAGACACATTCGGTGGGGGTTTTCTCTCCCCTACGATTAATGTACGCTGAACACCTTTTTGTATCAGATACGAGATTTTCATGAGCTTTTTATAAGGTGAGAATCAACACCTGGTTATCAGGTAGTTGTAACATTTTTTATGGAAGAACTAGCTTCTTCCTGCGACTTCGTCCGCGTGGATATATCCCGATTTTGAAACATTTTTCATTGGTGCTCCGCTCTTATTGGTCTTCGCGTGATAATATATAATCTATAGCCTTCCTCGATAAATGGGCTATCAAGGACTGAAGGAATTTTTCAAACCGGACCAGTAGTTTCTGAGATTAGCGCGTTCAAACAAACAAACAAACAAACTCTTCAGGTTTATAATATTAGTATAGATTAGTATAGATTATTATACATTTGTTTAAATAAATAATACAAAAAGGTAAATAAACTTTAAATTAATTTGTACCCAGTCAATAAAACCATGTTTATTGAGTCCAGATTGTATTACTCAAAATCCTTCAGTACATCAAAATAACGATATGTCAAAACAAATAGTTACTTTCATTTTTTTTCCATCGCAGTAAACATAAACACACATAATTTACACGTTCAACTGTTGCCGTAAATCAGACATCGTGCCTGTATAACGATTTGTCACGATATTTGACATATTACCAACGAATCGCAACGGCAAAAAAATGCTGAAAAATCGTTGGCAAACTTTTTTACAAATATGCATGTAAACTATCGTATTTTACATTTTCGTGATTTGTTCGTGAAAAATTGTTATGCTGTAAATGTTCGCTTTGTGAGGTTAACTTGTTTGAGAGATAAAACTGAAAACTAAAATATTGCGCATGGAAATTTCATTGGCATTAGTTTGGTTTTGTAGGATTCATTGTCATTTGAAATTAAATTGCGTCAAAAAATGTCAAAAAAAACATATTAATGATAAATGCTATTTATTTTGTAAGTAGGTTAAACATAACACTTTTACACGTCAAATATTTCTGGTCATTTTAAGCTAGATGAAGCCGGTGTTTCCTAGCCGACTACCCTGAGACGAAACACCGAAAAAAACTCAGAGGTCAAAGTCTCTTTTAAAGTCCATACAATCCGTACTGGTCAAATCGTATGAGAACCATGTAGGTTAATGTCTGAGAAAGCCTTTTGAGGAAAGTGCCACACAGATTTGAGTGGACCTGTCCAGACAGTGCAAGCATTTGTCAGTTACCGTGTAACTTTAAGCAAACTTAGAACTTTAAGGAGCTCAACGATTTGACGAACAATACCAAAGTAAGGACATTTGGGTAGGCCGCAAGAGTTACTCAAACTGCCAGACAAACTGAAATAAGACCCTAATATAGCGATCTATATAGTCTTCACATTCACAATATGTTATATGAGAACCATGCAGATCTGTGTCTGAAATGGTCTTTAGAGGAAAGAACCACACATATTTAAGTGGGCCTGTCCAATAAACAAACAGTGTGAATAAAATATATTTCCCAAAAGCTACGGACTGTTGTGAAGACCTCAAACACGCAAAATTTTAATTACTACACAAAAATAACTAATTAAGCTGATAAAATAATTTGAATAAAAATGTGAAGATGTTCATTCGTAAACCAGAACCAGTGGAGATAAATTTATACATTTTAAAGCCATCTCTCATACTACAGCATAAAAGCAGTTGACATGCACTATGTAGGTACATGTATGCTCACAACATGCAAACACATATTTTATAATAAAGCCTAATTAGAGGCAGCGCACTAAATATTATAAAAGCTTGCATCCATTTAGTTGTGCCGTATTTTAACAACATACACTGATAAATGTGGCTTGTGGTATGAATTCCGTGTGGTGTTGGCTCCGAAACAATATGGGCTCCTGGTAAAACGAATGCCAACTTCATCATTTTTTTATGAAACTGGATATTTATTGCGAATGTAGAATCTACGTAAAATCCCCTTAAGACCATTGTAGCAATCCATTAACCATTACTGAAGCAATCCATGGGGATTCATGTATTACAGAAAAATGCGTAGGTAAACACTTAAATGCGCTAACATTTTCTTCGAACGTATAATTTGAATAATAATGCTGAAAAGCTTGTATTTAGAAGTGGTACCTAAGACTTATCTACGCTATTACGTAAGTTACGATTTTGAAACGATGGATTTTAATGTTCCGCAGAATGTTAACCAAACACAGTGAGCCATGTCTTTTCAATTCAAAAGAATCTACGGTGCACAACATTTTTTCTCAACTAGTATTAGCTTCCAGTTAGAATATGGTAGTTGACTAAAAAAATCTGATTAGTCCGTCTGATAGATTTCCAAAAAATATTGGACACGTATTTTTTCGTTTTTCACATAAGTAAACAAAAAATGAAGACGATACAGTGCGTAAAAAACTCGTGTGACGTCACTACTCGCTACAATGTTTACCGGGCTGTGACCTCACACGCTCCCACTCCTGGTCTTTGGTGCTTTTTATCTTCGTCAGTTTTTATAGATTTGATAAAGAAAAAAAACTGGTCCAATATTTTTCTATAATCTAACTGACGGACTAAACATAATCATATATTTTTTACTCAGGCAACATCCCTATTCTTGTACCTTACAAGGAGCGATTATTTGTCTGACTTTCTCAATCGCGTTACTAGTTACCACGATACCCTTTCGGCACCAATAGTTGTCCACATTTTACACATTCAACTTACTGGTAACGACGCGTGACGAACAAAGATCTGCAAATGACAGCCGGGCTTAACGTGCTTTCCGAGGAAAATATTACATATCTAGCAAACGGTTCATTAATCGCACACAAAATAAACGCATGCCATCACATAACTCTTTCAAAAATGAAAATACAGCGCTCCACCACTTACAACTTAAGCTGACGTATGTTATGCCTCCACGAGAGCTCATATATTAGAATAAAGTCTAGTTTGGCTCAGCGCTCGCCAACTATAAAACAGACCTCGGTATAACAGTACATTATTTTTGCAGTAATTTGACAATACGCGCACCACAGCGGCAGCGGGGTACTTGCCAGGATGCGTTGAATGCGGTGTGATCTATTGGTACCTACATATTTTTGAGCAGAATTTTATAAGAATATGTTATGCTGTATGTTTTCTTTTAAAAACTCTCTGTTGTTTGTTTTGTTATAATCAAACAGAATGTAAAAACACTCATCACAAAGCCATCATTTACGAAAATAATTGCTGGTAAACGATTTTAAATTGTAGCAGGAAAAGTCGCTGTTTATAATAATAAACTTACTTTTGCATACAACGGAACGGCTACTTCCCTTTATGTCACATTCCCGATTCGTCAACATATCATAAGTTTTAAAAACAACTGAACACAAGTGGCGTTTGGTCAAGGTTTTGATCAAAGTAACATTGACTTCCAATATTTCCGTGCGTCCTGGTACCTATGTCTGGACCATACGTATATAAGATATACAAATATTTTTCAGCAAACCCTAAATAAACAAACAACATAACCGAAAGTGCCTAAGCAAACTGACATTTCATCAGCGATCTCATCATCTGCGTACCATTTTCCCAACTATGAAGGGGTCGGCTTCCAGAAAAACTGGATTCACGGTGAAGGTAAACATCGTCAGGAAACCATGCAGGCATATCCTAGAACCAAAAATTTCGAAGACATGTGACATTCACCAACCCGCACTTGGCCCGCGTGGTAGATTACGCCCTCTCCTAGAGAAGAGGCCTGTGTCCCAGCAGTGGGAACGTTAAAAGGCTGATTATGCGCTACCAAAATGTCTATAGTATCCTATTTTTTTAATTTATGGCAAATAGACCCGATGTCGACTATTCTGCTACCGAAATATCGCGCGACTTACACATACGATTAGACTTTTAAAAATGCTGATAATGGGTAAAAGAATATCGTCATGGGTTCTGCATGTAATTGAAATCTCAGCTAGATGCGCACATTTTTTATGGAACCAATAATAACCTTAATATTCAGATGGCAATCTAATAATATTTTAGTATGTAGATTCCAAGTCATTAGTGCCATAATGCCAGTAATTGAATGGCATATGAAGATAACACGATATTATGCCGCACACGTTTGCCATTGCATCAGTGGTTATTATACTAAAGGATTTGCATTCGATATTAGCAATATAATAAGTACATTATACTCTATTCACAATAAGATTAGACATTGGAAAAAAAATGTTTACAGTCCGTTCTACCGATTTTTACTTCTATTCCGTACGCATAAGGATGGCATTAAAAGCAAAAACGCGATTATAATACCAACTGTTTACTGCAGCTACCATGTGTCATGCCACCAACGCGATAACGAACTGTAAAAAGATGTATTTCAATGTCTAATCTTATCGTGAATGGGGTATAGATACGTCTGCGCAAAAAGTATAGGTATTAGGCGTAAGTGATTCTTTTTACTTAGCTAGCTTTTCCCGTGCCTTACCTCAAGGTAACCGTGAGTTTTCCGGCCTATGGCGCTCAATAATTGCTAAACTTTTAATTTTTTCAAGTGAAAAAAATCTAGAGATAGGTAATCTCTGGAAAAACTCTCCTCTTGGCTCTTACAAACAAACACTTCTACCACATTATATTCTTAACAGAGCCCCGCGGTGTCCCCCGTGTAGTTCCCATTCCCGAGGGAATATGGGGATAAAATATAATCTATGTTATTCGTTGATAATGAAGGTTTTCATTGGTAAAAAAATGGTTTAAATTGGTCCAGTAGTTTCAGAGCTTATTCCTGCAATAATAAAGGATAGCTAGCTCTGGGCCCAAAGTCTGCTATTTTTATAAATTTGTCATTCCAACACGATCCCATTGTCATTTTGCTAAAAGTTCGTAATCTGCTAAATTCATAATGGTCGATCATTGGTCGGTCAATGGTCTCGTAATACTTTTTGATAACCGAGCTACTAAAAGCAATGACTGCACAATGACATTCTAATGGTAGGTCACTGATAAAAGGAACTGTCATTTTTAGCAGATTACCGCATACGTCTGTCGTTAATTTATCGTTATGTACGAGATTATCATTATATGCCATTTCTTTCAATGGAGTGTCAGTGGTTGTCCATTGGAAAGTCATAGTGACGCTTTTATATTAGTAGATTACCAAACTGGTCAAAATCAACCATTGTAAAATCAATGATAGACCATTCTGATACTATATTGTAATAGCAGACTTGAGGCCCTGATAATCACACTCGGGTTTTGAATGACTCCATACATTTTAAACATACAGAGTAGGTACCTAAAAAAAGCAAGACTGAAACCGAATGCATAAAAAGCTGAAAAAAAAAAAGATAAATAAGTAAGCGAAAATTAAGTGGTTGATTTTCAAAGTTCTACAAGTATGTTATGAATTAAAACTTTCCAAGAATAATAAAGGTAAGTGAATGAATAAAAGGCCGTAAAAGATTAGCATTTAGGCATTAAAATCTTCTATAACTTAGTAACAACATGCTAAGTACTAAGCCAGCATAAATTCGAGATTGTTCTAACTGAAAGTAAAATCTTTTCATAAAATAAATTAAGAACAAGCGACGCAGTTATTGTATAATGCAATATTGTTAAAGTAATCGTTATTCCCATAAAACCAACACGAAAATAAAACAAAAATCAAGTAACACAATATTCTTTAAGCATACACTCGGAGCGTTCCAGACAGTGTACAAAAAAGAATGCCTAAGCAACTGCAATTAACAACCACTTTTTAATACAAAAAGTTGATTGCCTTCTCATTCACTCCATGCAAAACTGCATATGTGTGAGAGAGTCAGACGCAACATTGTCGGCTCGCATCTGCGTCCCCACTTACAGTTTTTCCTGCATTTTTCCCACCTACAGGGATTTTTTATGTTAGTATGTTGGTTATGCGGTATTCTGATTAATGCAAAAACGTTGGATGCTGTTTAAATATTTGTTATGGTACTTTTTTATATTCTTAATACATATAAGGTCAAAAATAACAACTGGGAAATTACTGCAAATTAGGTGCCTAAGCTTTATTATGAACAATTTAAGAATACTTAAGTAAATTGCTACCTGAATGTAAAATTCAGACACCTTTAAAATTAAAAATCGAGACAAAGAACTTAGAATTAAGAGTCATTTATCAAATCAGTAACAACCAAAAGTTTAATTAAAAGTACACAGCACACAGTACACAATGAAATAAGGATACTACAAACAGGCGCTACGCTAGAATGCAACAACAATGCAAGAGCCAATTAATCAACTAACTGTTTTCAGAAGTTATGAGGAAACTGGCTGTCGCATCATTGTCGCAATGTTGCATCGCTCTTATCTGCAAAAGTCTTTTAACCTGTAAATTTTCGATCTATTAGCAATTTGACCAACCCGCTAAGAGTCACTATAAAATTAATTGCCATCTTTAAACATATCTTGACTTCCAAAAAGCACATCTTTCCTATCTACCAATTTTCAAGGAGAAAATTATGTCTTGAAGAGATTTCAATCAAACAGATTTAGTGCCACGTTATCAAGAAAAGTGTAGAATAATGGATTTTTCCGGCTGTCTTATCTGTCGCTTGTAATTTATTTTCCGTTCATTTACTGCCTACCTTTAGTTTTCTAGATTTAGATCATGCGTTTTTGTTTAATTTGTTATATCTAAGGGCTGGCTTTTAACCTGGCCAAAGGATATGGATTGCCATACAGCGTGGGATTTTCAGTGGCCAGCGATGCGGAGGAAAATTAGTTAAGTTTTTTTTATTTATTTAAATGTATGTATAGTATACACTTAAATAAATAAAAAACACTTAACTAACAAAAAATAAAAGTAGTCAAAAAATGCCGTCGAAATTTAAATAGAAGTTATAATAATAATAAAATAAAGATTAATTTCAAATTACACGCGACGGACCTCCTATTTAAGATTCCGTTAGCAATTAAATAAATTTAATGCAAAATAATGTGCGTTACTAAAACATAATTTACCAGGGTTCGTTAGCTTACTGCAGGGATGCACAGACTAATTGAAACCATGGGCCACTTGGGCAAATGATTAACCAATGGCGAGCTACCAGCACGAATTAAAAACCCCGTCTTACGAGTTGTAGGTCACGGGTTCAAACCCAGCCAGGTGGATTACTTTGTGTATTTAATTCCATCACCACTGATTGCTATTGAAATTTCATTTGTAACAGCATGCATCATGCACCTCAAAGCGAGCGCACTTAGTAACGCGATTCAAATATGTATGTATACATATAATTATTTGGTAATTATTTGTAAACCCCAGTAATATTTTTGCTGGTGAGCACTAGCATGCCGCGGGCCGCGGTTTGTGCATCTCTGGCTTTCTGGACTAAAAGGAGGGAGGGGAGAGGAGAATAAAAGGACACACTAGAGCAATACGCGATCGTTACTCATTTTTTGTTTCTTTCTATCTATCTAATGGTTTTTATTATATCTAATAGTTAACGACAGGGAAGTTATATCCCCATGTGGCTTCCCTATCGATTTTTTTAATAAAAAAAAAAAAACAAATCAAGAAGTATTCAGCATAGTCTAGACCTAATGCACAGTCAGGAACGGAAAGTAGCAGTGTTCCAGTTTTCCCCACGTTACCCTTCCATTACTCTATTATGATGAGCGAATGTTTTGTCGTTTGCACGCCTCTCCGCCTGAATTATACGTTTTTGTTATACTTTTCATTAAGAATACTTTTTTCATTTGACATTTCGATAAAACGCGGAGCTTAACGGCTGGGTAATTATAGCCTTTCTAGTCTCGGCAGACTTTTTAGTTGATTTAGTTTCAAGATTTTGTGTTGAAATAAAAACAATTATGACATTATTTTCTTAAATACAGATTTCCTTTTTAAAACTATGTTCCGTTAAGCTCCAGTTACTGGTAATAAAGATTTTTGACTAATCAAAGACCATGTTTGTGCATTATAGGTCAAAAAGGGGACAATACCAACCAACCACCAACCAACCAACCAACCTTATTCTGCGCTGTGTGGCTAGCAGACTCGATTGCATGTATGTGACTCGCTGCTGCAAGCTGTCCACCTCGGTGGTGGGCGTGTGGTAGCGACTCATGTACATATTATATTCATTGTTTTAGGTTAAGTTATTATAATAAGAACACTAACATAGGAATAAGAAATAATTGTTACTAACACATTGGAGTCATGTTACTTGAGAATAAAGTTTTATTTTTATTTTTTACTAGCTGCTGCCCGCGACTTCGTCCCCGTGGAATCCCCGATTTTAAAACATTATTTATCGCTGCTCCGCTCCTATTGGCTTAAGCGTGATGATATAAAGCCTTTCTCGTTAAATGGTCTATTCAACCCAAAAAGAATTTTTCAATTCGAACCAGTAGTTCCTGAGATTAGTGCGTTCAAACAAACAAACAAATAAACAAACTCTTCAGCTTTATAATATTAGTATAGATTAATAAACATGTACGAAACTGAATAAAAGTTTCTCACGAAGATTAAACATTAAACATTATCGAAAGGATTCTGATACAACGAAACCGTTTCGTAGGAGGCTGGAATCCCGAACAATACTGCTAATAAAATAGATGGGATGACAATGTAACTCTTGTAGGGAATAAAAAGAAGGGCGGGAGATAAGAGGAAACATTTGTATGGCTTGTTGTGTAACAATGTAAGGGTAGTTCAAACTGGGCCTTTGTGAGAACTGAAGGATGTTGCAATCAATTAGGCTTCTTTTAGACATCTTTCATTCATCAATAGGGTAGTTAATTAAAAAAAAAATTGAATAAGTCCGTCAGAAAGATTTCCAAAGAACTTGAAACGAAGAGCTCGTGGCTAAATTATAACAGCCGCACGGGTCGATCTTTGAGGTTAAGCAAACCCTTGCTGAGGTTGGTCTGTGGATGGGTGACCATCTTAACATAACGAGATTTCTCTGTGCCTCGGAAAGCACGTTAAGCCATTGGTCCCGGCTGTCATTTGGAGATCTTTGGCAGTCGTTTCAGACTGGCAGAAGCCAGAATCTGACACCAGTCTTGCCAAGAAGTACCGTGTTACCCAGTTAATGGGTTGTGGAGGTCTGGTAGGCAGCCGCTTCACGTAAAATACTGGTATCCAGAAATTAGTACAGTAATTTTTGAGTTTCATCATCATCTTCCTGCCCTTATCCTTGTCACAAACATACTAAAATTCCGAACTTTCCTCTTTATAGTATTATTTTAGACTATGCTAAGTTTCAACGCCGCTAAAAAATGTTAATTATAACAATACCGAAACTTCCATCATCAACAGTTCCTTTTCTCTAAAATATATGCTGAGGTTAAATTCCCCATTTTAACTTTGAAAATGAAAACAAAATATCTAGTTTTAATTTCCGCGAATATTAGTGGGTTGCAGGTATGCACCTCCCTCCCGCCCGCTATATTATGCACATGCAAGGTTGCTAGGCAAATGCAAGGATTTTAAGCACATGCAGGAAGGCAATGCAAAACCCAACACCATTACCGACACGTGTTTCGCCTCTCCACGAGGCATCCTCAGGGGACGTGTTGACTCGCTGACCGTTGAGTTGCGACTGAGCATTTAGTACAAGGCACCCCCCTTTTATACACTGCCACCGTTGGTTATTTGTGTGCAACTACCCGCAAACATTCGCAGTAAAGGGGAAGAAGCCAAATTCGTCTGGTCATTCAACAGTGCAAAGTTATTGTTATTACTATGTTTAAAAATCTCTAATTGTTCCAAAACACACAGCCGGAAACCCTTATCACAAATATGTAGTATATTAAAACTATTGTTGTCGCGCAAAGAATGGCCGGTATCAATTAAATGTTTCGCGAAATTCGATTTGTCCGAATGGCCATTTCTATACGCGGCAACATGTTCCCCATACCTTATGTCAAAGTTTCGGCCCGTCTGACCCACATACACCCCGTTGCATTCATCACAGACCAGCCTATACACCCCAGACTTTTTACTATTTTCTAAAATATCTTTTCCGTTACAAATACGGCGTATATTCTGGTCCGTTCTGAACGCTACATAAACGTTGTTTTTTCTAAGTAAATTACTAATTCTATCTGAAATGGGGCCCATATAGGTCAGACTGGTCACATATCTATTAATATTTGTACGCGGACATGCATATAATAGTGAACGAACCCTTTCTTTCTGCTTTTTACTAATTAAACTGTCTACCATTGACTTTGAGTAACCGTTAGAAATTGCGATCTGGTAAATAATATTAAGTTCTTTTACATAATTTTCTGCTGAAAGGGGGAGGGCAAATAATCTATGAATATAGCTGCGGAAGGCGGCTAATTTATGTTGAAGAGGGTGACAAGAAGAGGCTGGTATTGTCGTGTCAGTGTGTGTCGGCTTTCGATAAATTTGGAAATCTAAGTCACTATTGTGTTTTGTGATAGTCAAATCCAAAAAGTTGAGGGAGTTTTGGGACTCTAATTCTAATTTAAATTTAATTTTTGGGTGAGTTTTATTTAGTTTTTTAACAAAAAGGTCTATTTGTCGAACGGTACCATTCCAGCAGATAATTATGTCATCTACATATCTATAATAAAACAAAATATTAGGTTCGTTCACTATATGTTTACATTCAAAGTTATCCATAAAAACCTCCGCCATTAGTGGACTCAAAGGCGACCCCATAGCCAACCCTTCCTTTTGAATATAATATTGGTTATTAAATCTAAAATAATTTTGTTTCATGCAAATACTAGTGAGGTTAAGTAAATCCGCAATTTCCCCAGGATGTAACCGTTGCTTCTCAAATTGGATACCCAGAATACGTAGACAATCATCGATTGGAACATTCGTGAATAAGCTGTCAACGTCTAAGGATAGCAACTTTGCATTGGAAGGAATTTGGATATTTTTTACTTTTTCAATTAAATCTAAACTGTTCTTCAAACTATATTTGGGACTAAAAGAAGTTCTACTTCTCAACAAAGTGTTGAGACGTTTAGCTAAATTGTACGCTGGGGCACCAATGTAAGAAACAACTGGACGTACAGGCATGTTATCTTTATGGGTCTTGGGTAGACCATACAACAAAGGAGCCCTCGGATTCATAGGAACAAGGTTTTTTAGTTGGTCTTTTGATATGTATGATGTGTTTTTAATGGCATCCTTTATCTCGAGGGCAAACCTCCTTGTAGGATCCGCACCAAGACGTTCAAAATCCTCCCCCAGGATGATGTCGTTAACTTTTTGAGTATAGGCAGTTTTTTCCAAAATGACGACAGAATTTCCCTTATCAGCCTTTGTTAATATTAAATCATTCTGCCTAATACGGTGCTGAATTGACCGATAAAGGTGAATTTCGGTTAAATTTTGATTGGGAGGGGATGTGAAAACTCTCTTAATGTGAGTTGCCACTTGATGTTTAACGACATCATCCTGTTTTCCTTTGAAACAAGCTATCTCGGTGTCCACCACCAAAGTTTGAAGAGATTCCTGGGAAAGTCGGGGTTTAATATTACATTTTAAACCTTTCTCTAACAAAGACATTTCTTCGGGGAAAGAAAGGGTTCGTTCACTATTATATGCATGTCCGCGTACAAATATTAATAGATATGTGACCAGTCTGACCTATATGGGCCCCATTTCAGATAGAATTAGTAATTTACTTAGAAAAAACAACGTTTATGTAGCGTTCAGAACGGACCAGAATATACGCCGTATTTGTAACGGAAAAGATATTTTAGAAAATAGTAAAAAGTCTGGGGTGTATAGGCTGGTCTGTGATGAATGCAACGGGGTGTATGTGGGTCAGACGGGCCGAAACTTTGACATAAGGTATGGGGAACATGTTGCCGCGTATAGAAATGGCCATTCGGACAAATCGAATTTCGCGAAACATTTAATTGATACCGGCCATTCTTTGCGCGACAACAATAGTTTTAATATACTACATATTTGTGATAAGGGTTTCCGGCTGTGTGTTTTGGAACAATTAGAGATTTTTAAACATAGTAATAACAATAATTTTGCACTGTTGAATGACCAGACGAATTTGGCTTCTTCCCCTTTACTGCGAATGTTTGCGGGTAGTTGCACACAAATAACCAACGGTGGCAGTGTATAAAAGGGGGGTGCCTTGTACTAAATGCTCAGTCGCAACTCAACGGTCAGCGAGTCAACACGTCCCCTGAGGATGCCTCGTGGAGAGGCGAAACACGTGTCGGTAATGGTGTTGGGTTTTGCATTGCCTTCCTGCATGTGCTTAAAATCCTTGCATTTGCCTAGCAACCTTGCATGTGCATAATATAGCGGGCGGGAGGGAGGTGCATACCTGCAACCCACTAATATTCGCGGAAATTAAAACTAGATATTTTGTTTTCATTTTCAAAGTTAAAATGGATTTCCGCAAAGTAACGCCTGACTCAATCAATTTCCCCATTTTACTTTATAATTTCCAACAATATTACTCAAACGGAAATAATGTTTCCGTTTCTTTCAAATTAAATACAGAACAAGAAACTCTTAACACTCCATAGGCCAGACTTAAGACTTCAACTTCCAAAGTCTCCGACTTTTGAAGTCTTGTCAAAATACTTCATTGGACACTACGAGCCGACAAAGTTGGGTAAACTTTTATTGTTGTATTTATGACTGTTGTTCATTCATTGTTTTAATGGCACGATATCTAAGAAACTATGTTTGTTTCGCGTTTTATTTGACTTAGATATGCATGCGATATTTATGACCGTATAAGAAAGATATAAAAGAATAAAGAAACATTGTAAGATATAGCTATTACTTCTCAAATAGCTATATCGTACAATGCTTGGCGATACAAAATGTTCAATGTTTCGAACCCAAAATTCAACTTAATTGTTTTTTGACACAACTGCCCAAAAAAGGAGTGTTATGTTTTCAGGGTTAATGTATGTATGTATGTTTGTGAGTTTCTTTATTACGTTAGGTTATTATTAGGTTGTGAAGTTGAAGAAGTTGAAGTGAAACACCGGCTCTATTTTAAAGCAAAAAAAAAGATTGACGTGTAAAAAGCATGACACATTTTTTTTATGGTTGAGAAACCAACTAATGAGCTCCCGCTCTGGGCGGAGCGGAAGGGAGTGTCGGACTCTTACTGACTAAAACCCACCTGTGTTCCTCCTAGTGCCCTTTACGTTCCAAAGCCGCGACGACTCTTTCGAACACAATCCGCAACCCTGACAGGTACTGGCCCTCGCGGACCCCGTCTTCTATGCTGACAAGCATGACACCTAGGACTGAACGAAACCAGTAGAAAAAGTTAATCAGCTGCTATAATAAAGCCGATTTATTCTTTGTGAGCAGTGGTAGCCGAGTGGTAACGGCCACGACTAACGAATTGTAAGTCGCGGGTTCAAACCCAGCCAGGCGCATTACTTTGTGTAAACTTCATCACCACTGCTCTCAAAACGGTGAAGGAAAACATTGTGAGGGAACCGGCATGTCCTAGAACCCTGTGTCCCAGCAGTGGGAACGTTAAAAGGCTGATTACGCTTATATTCTTCGAACTTTAAATTTTCCCTTTTACAGAACCGCAATTAGACCATAGAACACAGAATCTAATTTACAACCAAAAAGTGCGTCTGATTGTCATATAATGCCAGCCAAATGTTGGCCCAACATTGTGGCCAAACTTCAATGACCCGCCTAACTCTTTCATGGTTTAACTTGGTAACTCCGAATAAACAGCCGTTCAGCGAAGTATAATGAAGCAGGGCAAACTCTGCCTCGGTTAGTTAACCTAACAAATATTTTACGTAAATAGTTAGTTGAAGGAAGGACGTTATGCAGTGTTATAACGTGTTTAGTTCTACAATGTTAGAAGAAATATCAACTGAACTTTAATTTTCGTGTGGTTTAAACTTACACCTTGAGAGCTCGTCGCTAAATAATACCCAACAGAAGCAAAGATTGATCTTTGAGATTAAGAAATGCTTGCTGAGGTCGTTCCGTGAATGAGTTACCATCTTAAATTCTTAACATGACGAGATTCCTCCGTGCTTCAGATAGCACATTAAGCTGTGGGTCCCGGCTTACAGTGACTGGAGAAATATATGACATTCCTTTTTGGCCTGCTAGGTTTCGAACCAGCGACCTACGCCACGGTAGACGACAGTTGGAACCATTATCACTGGACAGCAATACTCATGTGGTACCCCCCCCCCCCCCTTAAACATACCAATCACATTGGTGTAAACAATAAACAAACATGAGATTTCAGCAATCCCGAAAGATTTGCTATCATTTATTGAAGAGTTCCGTTGTCTGTCTCCGAAACCCATCATCAGATCTATATGAAATTTAAATGGGACCATTTCGGAATAAACCCCTTTCGAATAAAAACATAATTTTGCAAAACTGACGGAGTTATGCCCGACCATACACAAAAAAAAATACAAACATCCGAATTGAGAACCTCCTCCTTTTTTGGAACTCGGTTAAAAATATGTGACGACATAATACGTTACCTAGGTATACATATTACACTTCCAAACTATCACACGCTGTATCCTTGTATTTCCTATTCACTTGCGTCTGCCCGTGCGCAGTCTACAAACACAATTCGCTCCCGGCGCGCGCGCACATCAAAATGATCCTCGAGATATTATTGATCTTGTTAACTTCACTAGTGGGGTACTTCATCTACAGTTATAAACAAATGAACAACTTCTTCAAGCAAAGAGGAGTGAAACACTTGCCTGGATTACCGTTTTTCGGCAACATGTATAATACAACGTTTTTAAAAAAGCATATCCTGGATGAAATGCTGGCTATACATAACGCATTTCCGGAAGAAAAGTGAGTAGTTTTACTTTGTTTAATATTCTGGACAAGTTTCCAAGAAATTCCTTTACTGCACAACAAGATGTTATTCGATGTGCTAGAAAAATTTTGTGCGAATGATTAGTGTACTATGCAACGATACACTAATCATTCGCACAAAACGTTTTCGAAATACTCGTACTTTCCTTTTTCCGTACCTGCCGGAAACTTTCCCTGATAGCTGTGCTGTGTGTTATAAGACAAGTGTGAATTCTTCCGGGCAAGCATGCTCCATTGTCGACACATATCGCTTACAAAGTGAGATAGAGAGAGATAAAACACTAGGAAGTGGTGACGGGTGGGCGTTTTGGGGACCGTCTTTATGTAAAACTAGCTGCTGCCCGCGACTTCGTTCCCGTGGAATCCCCGATTTTAATTGGCTTAAGCGTGATGATATATAGCCTAAAGCCTTCCTCGATAAATGGTCTATTCATCCCAAAAAGAATTTTTCAATTCGAACCAGTAGTTCCTGAGATTAGCGCGTTCAAACAAACAAACAAACAAACAAACTCTTCAGCTTTATAATATTAGTATAGATTTGGCGTTCAAAAAGTGCTGGCTCTCAGCCTAGTTTGAATTAATGACTTTTTATTTTGTTTTTGAAATAGTGGCCTTTAAATAATAATTAATAACACTAAATATGCCCAAATATACTAAATCACTGTGAAGTTTTTGTTCCGTTCGATATTTTGACTTCGAAATTCCGATCTTTATCTGAGTTGCCAAAACCATAGCGTTACTATCCCATAGATGTTCTATTTTTGTGTGCGTGTTGCTATATTTTTTTTTTGTTATTTTGATATAATATTTTGTAATACATAGAAATGATTTAGCGAAAATCGAAACACATGAAGCGATTGATATAAAAAAAAACTAAACTTTTGATTTGATAGTAACTTTCGTCGTTTTTATGAGAAAGTAGATCTTCTTTTTCTTTTACTGTACTAGGGGGAAATAAGTTACGAAGAGTTAGCAAGTAATGAGGATAACGACTGTATCTTATAATGTTACTCATACACTTTCCTTATTCTCGTTAATTGGAGGACATGCGGTAGAAAAATCAACAGTAGGTAATACTTTTTTTTTACTTTACTTTCCTTAGATTTATATTGAACTAGAATGCGTCAAAGCAAGGGAATAACCAGTATAAGCTCACCTCTGATTGTACGAAAAGCTGATACAATGCGAGGGCAGCATAAACTCGAATTTAAAAAGCATGTTATGTCGTCGTACACGTACATAATCCCCGCCTTTTCCCTACAGACAGAACTACTGAATACCACGTGTAACGATCGCTAAATCCTTGGAAAGACGATTATCTTCTTTATTGCTTTATTCACGACATTGAATATATTCTGTTTATAACTCTCGAAGGACATCCCCACAAGGCCGCGGGAATCCACAGGATACAAAAACACAGGACCGGTCGTTATGGCGACAGTTAGAGTAGGGCATTCGGCTGAAATGATATTAATGCTGATGATTGCCACAATACTAGGTTTATATACCTATACATCGAGCGAGAGTGAGTTTTTAAACGACATGTTCCATATTTCAAATTTATAATCAACATAACTTTAGTTTACTTCCTTTTGTGCCATGTGTCCCTGGTACTTGCACAAAATAATTATGGTTTTTCTTATTTTTTTCAGATACGTGGGTTTCTTGGAGTTCACAATGCCAGTGCTTCTGATCCGGGACCCTGAACTGATCAAGTCGATTACCGTTAAGGACTTCGATCACTTCACTGATCATCGGGAGTTTATAAGCGAGGAGTCGGATCCTCTGTTTGCTGGGAGCCTGTTACTCATGAAAGGTAGGTAACTAGTTCTCGGAACCCACTAGGGCCAGTGCCTGCCAGGGTTGCATATTTTGTTCGAAAGTGTGGCCCTGGAACGCAAAGGAGGGGTTTTAGTCAGTAAGAGTCACACTTCTAATCCGACCAGAGCAGAAAAAGTCATTTGATGATTTCCCATCCACAAACAAAAGACTATCTAGTCTGCAATTTGTGCTCGATTAATGGGAATAGGTTCGCCCCTAAATACATGGCCAAAAAATGGCGAAATGAAGGTGCGCTGATACGCTTCAACGTAACTCTTCGGGGAATACTAGAATAATAAAATAATTAACTTTAAATTTTTGATCATAACGTTCTATAGGTGAATTGCTGTAGCACAATAAATGCATTTCACTCATTAAAACAACTTTTTATAAAAATAAAATTAAAAAAAAAATATTCTAATGTAAGATCGAACTTTAAAAGTTTAAGAAAAATTGAATTCACAACCGGCCAGACTGATAACTCAAAAAGTTTCGTAGCGCATCTTGCTACATTATGTATTGTATAAAATACCATATTGTACAGATTGCCAGTTAAATAAATAAGACTAACTCCCAGCCCATGCTTCAATTACAAAACCACACACATCCCACGTCAAATAGACCTGTTTGGGTGCGCGTGCGCTGTCTGCATGATTTTATTATTGTAGCTCTGTCCAAGCCATAAATTGATTAATGATATCACACTCTCACAATTAAAGTGGCTTAACTCAAAATTCCTGTTACTTATAATTTTGAACTTAAAACACAGTAATGAAAAAGATTCTGAAATATAATTGAAAAAGTGACAGCTTATACATAGGTCTCGGAAGATATTGGTTTTTTTATCCAACACTTTTTAAAGATTTTAATTCATGCTCATTTGCCAAAACTTGCAATTTTTGAGTTAGGTCCCTTTCATTCAAAGGATGCGATATTTATTTGTGAGTTGAGAATAACACTTTTACGCGACAATATGTCTGGCCATTTTAACTAGGTAAGGCCGGTGTTTCTTAGCTGACTTAATTTGAGATATGATAGATTGATTATATATACTGGGTAACTGCCCCCTAGCCAAGTCACAACCGTTTCGTGTAGAATTCCGATCTCCAATCGGTAACGCCACGGTGTCAGCAACTGTAGAAAACATGGCTACCATTTATACATTCTAACAAAGGATGTAGCGTCGAATATTGTAGTAAATAACAATTCATTCTATCATTTTGAACGATGTGAACTTGGCTACGAATTGTCTATTCGCTTGTTCTAACCACGTGACATAACGTTGAGATGATTTTATTCCCATACATTTGATTCGTTTTCGACTAGCGTTAACGATTACAGATTATCAACTTGACTAGGTGGCTGCTACATTAGTCTCGCGTTGGGCATGATTTCTCAGACAAAAAAAAGATGTCATTGGGTTTTTCCATTAGGGGTTTTTTTGCGAAAACCGCGTAGTCGGGAAGTTAGCGGTATGACAAGTCCAAGCGACGGTGGGCCTCGGAAAGTACGTGATGCCGTTTTTCCTACGCCAGAACTATCTGGTCGTGTCAAATGGCCATATCATCAGACTTGGCAGGAGAGCACCTGTATGCACTTTAATATGTCTCAACCGAGATTGGCCCCGAGGTCAGGAGTAGTTGACCCTTGTATAGCCTTGCATTTGATTGATTCTGTACTAGCATGGTTGATTAAAATTCTGTGTTAACCTATGACACGCTAAACTAATGAGCACCTAATTGAACGATAGGAACGCTTTCTGAATGGGATTCATATTTTATGGCAAGTATTATTATTTTCTAAGAGACTAGCAGCTCCCCGCAGTTTTACCCGCGTAGTTCCCGTACCCGTGGGAATATGGGGATAAAATATAGCCTATGTTACTCAGGGTAGATGTAGCTTCTAATGGTGAAAGAATTTTTGAAATCGGTCCAATAGTTTTTGAGTTTATTCGTTACTTACAAAAATATAAAAATGTAAATCTTTTCTCTTTATAATATTAGTATAGAAGTATAGATATGGCTAAAAGAATACAAAAGATGAAGATGGACTGTGTAAAACATGATGTGCCTTTAAGGAACATCATCTTTAGAAGGAGACTACTGACTTTCCAAAACTGAAAAAGAAAGGAAGTAGAAGGCATAAGCAGGATAAGGGCAAAAAAATGACACAATAAAATTATTATAGGTCAAAACACCGGCAAAAGTGGAAGGCTATGGGGTAGAACTTTGCCTAGCTGTGGGAGTGTAGCGGTATCAATGCTGCCACAAGAAAAACTAAAGAAGCAAATTTCCGCAAACCCTGTCGCACTGCCACTTCTCTTCTCCTTCGTACTCCGCGTCACACTTCCAGCCGCTATGAAGACTCCTTCTCAGTGACTGCAGTGCGTCTCTGGAACTCTCTTCCACACCCTGTACGCGACAGCCCTTCTCTTGATGCCTTCAAGAAGAAAATTAAAGGGCATTTCTTTTCACAATGAAATATAATTAATAGATACATATGTACTTATGTATGTAAATATATTTGTATTGTTATGTATGTAAATATATTGATCTACATTATTTGTACACTGGATCCTACCCTCTATGCTGGTCTCGCTCTATCACTCAAAGGTTTGCTGGAAGAAAACTCAATTTTGATTTAAGTTCGCCTTTGTAAATGCACTTTATTATGCCTTGTGCTAATATTATAAAGAGCAAAGATTTGTATTTTGTATGTGCATTAAGAAGATTTATGAATAACCAGCTTCTGCCCGCGACTTCGTCCGCGTGGAATAGTTACTAACCCCCGATTCTTTGTGATATTGATTCGTTCGTGGGAGAAGTGGTGGGAGGCGCCCGACGTGACGGCATGCGGCAGCTGCGCGCGGTACTGGACAGTACTTGAACATTGCAACATTACTTTATTTTTCTAAAATAAAAGTAGCCTAAGTTAATCAGCTATCTGCCAATAAAAGTCCCGTCAAAATCGGTCCAGCCATTTCAGAGATTAGCCGGAACAAACAGACAGACAGACTAAAATCGTAAAAAATGTTATTTTGGTCTATTTACCGTATATATTAATATATGCATGTAGTAAAAAGCAGTTATTGCAATATTACAAACAGACGCTCCAATTTTATTTATATGTATAGATAATGATATATTGTTATACTGTGATGATGATGTCAGTTTCAGGCCTGCCTGTAAACAAATATAATTTATTTTCATTATTATTTCCAGGTGATAGGTGGCGAGAAATGAGGACTACCCTTAGCCCAGCCTTCACTAGCTCCAAAATGAAGTTGATTTTCCCCATAGTTGTGGAAAATACTAACAACATAGTCGAGTACCTCCATGGTATGTTTGAAGTGGAAAACATTTTATCTTTGGACATCACAAAACTGATATTAACTTTTTACAGCACATCATCATCTGCCTAGCATTTTCCCAATAGGGTATTTTACTGTAAAAATCTAATTAGTCCGCCTGATAGATTTACAAAAAAAAATTGGACGTATTTTTTCTTTTTTCACGTAAACAATAAATGAAGATGATACAATTCGTTGAAAACTCACGTGACGTCACTACGTTGCTACAATTTTTACCAGCGACGTGACGTCACGTGAGTTTTCAACGCACTGTATCGTCATCATTTTTTGTTAAAATACGTGTCCAATATTTTTTGTAAATCTATCAGACGGACTAATTAGATTTTTACAGTAAAATACCCTATTATATTGAGGTCGCCTCCGAGACAAGCGGGATTCAGTTGAATACCAGTATTTTATATATAGTAACTTTTTGCAGCTCATCAAAATGAAAACATGGATGTGGACGACCTGATGCGTCGGTACACAAATGACGTCATCGCATCAGCTGGCTTCGGACTCAAGATCAACTCTGTTAAGGATCGCGACAATGAGTTCTATAAAATTGGGAACAAAGTCGCCGACTTTACCCTGAAACAGAGATTATTTATTATTTTGGTTACTCTTTTCCCTAAACTTACTAAGGTAAGCGTTATTCCAACAGTGGACTAGCCATTGGTAATTAAAATTTAAAACGTTGCCCCACACTAGGATTTACTCCTGTATCGTGGGTGCATTCACAAACATGAAAACTCACATACACAAGACACCCAGACCCGGAACAATTATCTGTAGGCCATACAATCATTTGTTCCGTGCGCGGATTGAACCCGCGACACGTGGCGCAGCAGCCGGACGCTCAAACACTGCGCCAACCGTGTCAAACTTGAGATCAGCGACTCTTTTTCTTCTTCCATTCCGTCCTGTGAACCGTCTCACTGTCACTGACTACTATTTTTTTCATTCATAATACGATTGTACGAAGAATTTCATTATATTACTTGCTGTGCCCACAACGCCAAATTATCTTAATTTATATACATGTCTATATATACATATGTAGTTATACAGTATGTTAACTAACAGAGGGCGCTCCCGTTAACTCGCAATAGCATCCATATATGATAACAAAAAAATATTACCATGCGAAAACAAAATGTTTTTTAATATTCACTAAAATTGTTAAATTGATACGTTAAAGAAACACTCTGTACACGCGTACTTGCCGGTTTGGGCATTGCTACTACGAGTACTATTCCGCGCTACTATTTTGATTTTTAAACAGGATGTTTCGAATTTATTGTCAATTAATTATTTTATGATTATTTTTCTATGCTGATATTTTTATTTTAATCTATTAATGATATAGATTGACGAGTTAAAGGGAACGCCCTTTGTTATTTAACATACTGTATAGAGATAGACCTCTCCGACCATTCATATTTATTTGCATAATAACTATTTTGGTCAATACTGAACTAGTATAAATGTACATATTATATTCATACTATGCAATATACACTGTGTGCATGACTAAATTAGTTTTTTTTGTTTGTCATCCAGAAACTAGGAATACGTTTATTCTCCGAGGCGACGTACAATTTCTTCAGAAACATTGTGGCTTCTACTATGGAATTTAGGAAAAAAGAACATGTGAAGCGACCTGATATGATTCACTTGCTTATGGAAGCTAAGGGAGGTAAGATCTGATATACTGTTCACTATGCTAAAACAGTGGAGTTATCTATATACTTATAATAAATCTGTAGAGAGGTAAATTCTGTACAAGGAATATATTTTCAAAATAACTATCAGGGGGTGATTAGTGATCGATACTGGTGCCAAAAACGCAATCAGTAAAATTTTTGTCTGTTTGTCTGTCTGTCTGTCTGTCTGTCTGTCTGTCTGTCTGTATGTTCTTTATAGAAACAAAAACTACTCGACCGATTTTAACGAAACTTGGTGCAATTATTCTTCATACTCCTGGGCAGGTAATAGTATTATAACTTTTCATTACGCTACAATCAATAGGAGCAGAGCAGTGAAGGAAAATGTTGGGAAAACGGAAGAAGTTACTCCATTTTTTAAGCTTCCGTCGCGTGTGTAGCCTTAATGGTTAAAGTTACATAGAAATCATGTATTACGGAAATATTCTACATAAAATTATCTAAAAAATATCCCGAAACAGCATGTCTATCTTTTGTCAATTTTAAACCGATCGGGCTGAGAGTTTCAAAATCGGGGGTAAAGTAACTATTCCACGCGGACGAAGTCGCTGGCAGAAGCTAGTTATTTAATATTTCTTTGCAGAATGGTCACCAGACGAGTTGACTGGGCAAGTGTTTATATTTTTCGCTGCTGGCTTTGACACCACAGCATCTGTCCTGGTAATGAACATACACGAGCTTGCCATAAACCCTGAAGTCCAAGAGAGGTTGTACCAGGAGTGCAGTAAGTCAAAAGAGGACAAAGGGCTAACGTTCGATAGTCTCGGCGAACTCAAATATTTGGACGGTGTAATAAACGGTGGGTCACAAAGTATATCGTGAAAATAAAATTGCTGAGGTCTTTATATATTCAAATATCAAGTACCCTGACAGCCAATTCTACTTATTTTAAGCAACGTTCAAAAAGTCAATGGATATAAAGGTGTTTTTGAAAAATTTCGATAAAGATGCGAATGTGATCGATGCTTAAAAGTTTTGTAGGATTGGCGCTCCTGTCAATGTCAAATCTGCTGTAAAACATGCTATTGTATAAAATCTTGATAATGAATACACGCTAAAGTGCGCAGTTGACACTAGCAGAATAGAATAGAATAGAATAGAATACTCTTTATTATCTACACCATATAAATTACAGAAAATATAGATGAAGAAAACATTACATAGGGTGACACAATGGGCGGTCTTCTCACTAAAAGCGATCTTTTCAAGTCAGTCGATTCTATAAGCATCTCAACGTGTAAGCATAGGTGAAGTGATACCTAATGCAGTGAGCTGTCAATACATACAAACAAGATGCAATGTCAGTTCACTTCACGCTCACATGACCTAAGTTTACAAGATGAGGAGTTTACAGAATAGAACAGCAGACTATAGAAAAACGAGATTTTGTGTACTTACACTGACTAAACTTTCTTTAATTCAGAAACCTTAAGGAAGTGGACTCCAGCTATATTTATGGACAGGTCCTGTGTGAAGGCTTATGAGCTGCCTCCACCGAGAGATGGGGGGAAACCCTACACTGTAAGTTTTACAGGTCTATTTTATCGAAATCTCACCTAAATGGGATGAACATGAAGTGAATTCTCATTCCGTCTCGTTTTTATTGATTGACTGCTCACTTACTTCATTTTCACTTCACCAAAGTTGCTGTTGATTCCAATGTTTTTTTTTTTAGATTATGTATTCCCGAAAAAATAAGTGCTAAGTAGTAAAAAATAATACGTTATAAGTATTTCAAAAGTTACTTGCTTTAATATTATCTTTGTTAAAATAATGTTTACCGTTGACAGTTGAAACCCGGCGACATTGTTTACAATATGGTGAACGCTATACACATGGATCCAAGTTACTTCCCAGACCCACACAAGTTCGATCCTGAGAGGTTTTCTGAGGATAACAAGCATAATATTAAACCATACACCTACTCGCCCTTCGGAGGTGGCGCGAGAACATGCATCGGTAAGTAATTATCGTATCAATCCAAAATGTGACTGCGTGTTTTCAAATTAATGTTTGACATAAATACCTTGTAGTACCAGGGACGCATAATTTATGAAGCTGTTTGTTTCGCAGGCATGAAGTTCGCGATACTGGAGCTCAAAGCGCTCATATTCCAAATTATACTGAACTTTAATATCGTTAAGACTGAGAAGACCATGGATCCCATTAAGTTGAATCCTGATAACTTTAACATAAGGGCATTGAACGGAACTTGGGTTAAATTCCAGAAGAGAGAATAATTTCTATTTTTTTATATTGTTCTAGTGCTATTGTTTATGTAAAAATGTGCAGCTCTAAATCCCGCGTTGTATTCATGTGCCTAGAAAATGAGCTATTTAGATCGGACTACTATTTACTGAACTGGGGCCGTACCACGAAGTGCCAATGCTATCATGATATCTATGTGAAAAAGGGATAGTGCTATTCGTCTTGTATAACTCCGTCTCTCTCTGACACAGGAAATATGATGGATTTAAGACGTCATGGTAGGGCTACTGGACATTATTGTGACTAGATTTGCAACAGATAAACGTCACTCATTTAGTGGTTGTCATTAATAACAACTAAAGGAGATACATATCCTAAATTATCTTCTTATTGTGTAGACCAAGAGATCTGTGAATTCGGTATATCGTGTATAAGTGTAAACACACAGTTTACGTTTATTTGAAAGTCAGTGAGAGTTCTAATAAAGTAAAAAAAAAATGATCAACATTCTAATTGTAACAATAATTTGTTCTAACCTTTTTCTAACGTTCTTTTTTAGACATGATGTCTGTCTATCATCTCGAATATTAAAATAACTGTTAGCTAAAGTAACATTAATATTGTGTTTCTCTTTAACCATAATGTTCATAACATCGCGTAATTTTAAATAGAAACTTACTAGAAAGTAATGCTCCGTTTTTAATTAAGTCACTTATTAATTACGTACGAGGCGAAGCAGCCCTCATGCAGAGTGGTTGAAATTTTTACCAAGTTTCCATTTTATAATAATGTAGACTGTTGAATAAATAAAAAGTTTCAGTAGTTTCGACCATTGGGAGTTTCTGGTAGTAAGTCATTCGTCGAGTTTTGCGAAGTTCATTTTAATTTATTAACTTTTAGTTTGAGGCTAAGTAGATTTATATGACTGGGATGGTTTCAGGAAACTTAAATTCTTCTAGCTGATAAGCTCGTTTTGAATAAAATAAATGCCATATGGTAATTGCTCCTTTAGTATTTTTACGTAGGGTTAAGTATTAAGTTTTTTTTTGTTTTAGAGAGCAATGGTGGCCGAGTGGTAACGGCCCCGACTTACGAATTGTAGGTCGCGGTTTCAAACCCAGCCAGGCGCATTACTTTAAGTAATTAACTTCATCACCACTGCTCTCAAAACGGTGAAGGAAAACATCTTGAGGAAACCGGCATGTCCTAAAACCAAAAATTCGAAGACATGTGACATTCACCAACCCGCACTGGGCCCGCGTGGCGGATTACGGCCCATTGCCTCTCCTAGAGAGGAGGCCTGTGTCCCAGCAGTGGGGACATTGAAAGGCTGATTATGCTATGCTTATGCTTATTAAGTTTTACTGTCTTAACAAGGCAGTCGTTTTTAATCAGTCAACATAATACATAATATTATACAACAGCAATTCTGAACTGCATTTAATTTAATTGATTTGTTCAGACTACAAATGAGATCAATTACCAGGACGACATAAGTATCAGAGAGTGTGTTGTGTTTATCATACCAATGACACAAATTGACAAAGAAACATTGAATTTGAAATAATAGAGCTTTTCATTTCGGATCAAGTAACACCAATTTTAGATTAATCTTTGGCTATTAAAACAATGGATTGAACTGTGTAAATTCAACGCAACTGTTCGTATTGACACTGCCGCGTTGATTGTGTTTGTAGCCGCAGCTCTGATTGTAAATATAGATTCAGTTTATCTCTATCGTTTTATAGTGACCTAGTCATGACCTGCAAAACATTATTTGTTATAAAATTGATTGAGTCAGGCGTTACTTTGCGGAAATCCATTTTAACTTTGAAAATGAAAACAAAATAAAACTAGATAAACTAAAACTAAAATTAAAACTAGATATTTTGTTTTCATTTTCAAATTATTTGTTATGACTCCTCTACTTACTCAGAAATTACATTTTTTATGGATGGGACTACATTTGGTTAGGTAGTCGCCCAAGAGAATTTTACATAATCTATACTTATAATAAATCTGTAGAGAGGTCAATTCTGTACAAGGAATATATTTTCAAAATAACTATCAGGGGGTGATTAGTGATCGATACTGGTGCCAAAAATGCAATCAGTAAAATTTTTGTCTGTCTGTCTGTCTTTCTGTCTGTCTGTCTGTCTGTCTGTATGTTCTTTATAGAAACAAAAACTACTCGACCGATTTTAACGAAACTTGGTGCAATTATTCTTCATACTCCTGGGCAGGTTATAGTACTTAAATACTTTTCATCACGCTACAATCAATAGGAGCAGAGCAGTGAAGGAAAATGTTGGGAAAACGGAAGAAGTTACTCCATTTTTTAAGCTTCCGTCGCGTGTGTAGCCTTAATGGTTAAAGTTACATAGAAATCATGTATTACGGAAATGTTCTACATAAAATTATCTAAAAAATATCCCGAAACAGCATGTCTATCTTTTGTCAATTTTAAACCGGTGGGGCTGAGAGTTTCAAAATCGGGGGTAAAGTAACTATTCCACGCGGACGAAGTCGCTGGCAGAAGCTAGTAGGGAATATTACGCTAAACTCTGCATATGAAGCACCACTGGCACAAATCGTAAACAAATCGATGATTCTGTGAATGTAGCAGTGTCCATTATAGGCAAAATTTTCCAAATATGTAAAATCAACTGATTTTAAAAAATATGTTAGTTGCTTTGTTTTTCCGTAGTACAGCCGAATTATGTCATATATTTTTAACGAATAATCTGTGAAACCCATTAAATTGCAGTAATGATATTATTATTCACATAAAAAAAACTTGTATTGTGATAGTATGACATCCTACAGAAATTTAAAAATGGCTGTTCTCAATTTGCATCGAAAAGGTGGTGCAAGTTTCAAGGAAAAAAGAAGGATTTGGTGGAAAGGTACGATAAAAAGAGAATTATTCTTCTACTTTCTTTCTTATTTTATTCTTTTATTATTCATTTTCTGTTATATGTATGTTTACTAACACTATGGATTATTTGATCCGCAATAAAAGTTATTATTAATATTATAAACATTTATTTGAAAACAGCAACTGTGGACTTTCTTGTCCGTCCTTCTCCATAAGAATCTACCTTTGCGAATGGACGCTAGTGTCACTTAATTATGATAAATTTTAATGATGACGTTCAAAAGTGCCGTTTAATGGCCTAATTGAAATAAACGTTTTGACTTTGACTTTGACTTTGACATACATAAGCAAACCTATTCAATGCAATTTTAATAGAATAGAAAACATTTATTCGACACAAAATAACAGCAACATAGTACATGTATTCGCAATAAAAAATATATGTATTCTCGCCAAGTTGTCTTGTTTAAACTGTACGGCTAAAACAATAACGTTTGTAGTATTAAAAGTGGTTACACTGAAAGCGATACTCAAATATTTATTCACTCCACTAAAAATGATGAATCCTTACTAATATTATAAACTCGAAAGTTTTTATGTATGAACGTTTGTTAATATTTCACGTCAGAATAGCTGAACGGATTTGAATGAAATTTGGCACAGAGGTAGATTATAGTCTGGAAAACCACATAGGATTATTTATACCGTATGTTCCGTTGAGATAATTTCCACCATTTACGAGGGCGGAACCCCGGGCGGCAGCTAGTTAACAAATATATATAAATACAAGCACTAAAATTGCTATAATGTCATTACAGTGTGTTTCCATTTCCCATAGTTTCCGTACATTTATGTTTTTCGGAAAAGAATGATCCCCTTCACTCTTAAATCCAAATACGCAGCACTGATGCATTATTGTATTAAATTATTCTCCCCTACTAACTTAAATAAATAATTATACTTTTTGCAATTTTATTCCCGCTTTGAACGACTTCTCAAAAACTGTTTACGCTAGTGCTGCACTCTGGCGGCACATTGCAGTAATACAGCAAAAAAAAACTGTTTAGGGATTGCTAAAAAACTATATAATTTGGCGGGATATACTCTATATCTCTCCTTTAATCTGTACAGAAGTTCAAAATCTCGGTTTTATAAACTCATAATAATTGATTAAAAATGAGTTATAGCGATTCTGATATGTTAACCCCAGTCGAAGATCGTTTACCAGAAATGTCAAAAGAAAGATACTTAAATAGGTGCATACTATAATTTTACACTACTATTATTTACTTTCCTTATATTCAACATGAAAAGTAAAGTGTTTAATATGAGTGAAAGTCCTCTTCGAAATTCCCATTCGAAATATTATAAAAATACCTCGTATGGGAATTGGTTCCTTTCGACCACTGTATAGCAATCTACTATTAGCATTTTTAAATAATCATAAGCAAATAATATTATTATAATAGTATAGGATATCCCCCCACTAATGATCTACTTTTGAATTTAATAAATAGGTACTTATTCATTCCTAAAAACATTATTCTAATATTTAGATAGCTTTTCCTCTTGAAGAGAAATCAAAACCAGTAGTCAAACAAAGCATAAGTTCTGTCTCTGCCATTTCTAAAAACACAGTTAATTCCACTTCTTCGTAATCAATTTCCTTGTTTGAAAGTATGTTAGTGTTAAAAAAGGGACAGTAGATTGTGAAAGTTCCTCGGAAGTCAATTAAATCTGTCCAAAGTTGTCGCGTTCCTCGACTCTGCCCACTTTGATTTGTGAATATTAATACCAGTAACGAATGTCAAAGGTTCTAACTTTTGTAATTAACTACGATTTACTTCTTTAACTTTAATGAGAGTGAGTACCTATTAACATTTGTATGATTCTACTTTGTGGAAAGCGTGATTCATGCAAAGAGTTGCCACTCGTCCCTTTTTTGTCCCGTGTCCCGACCGCCTATCGATTCTGTCCCGATTTTTGACAATACGCGATAGGTTTAATCAATGCATTCACGACTAATCAACCCAGTCACGCGCCACCGCGCCATCTACCGCGCGCCGCATGTACCGCGTTCGTCTTCGCGCGCAGAAATGCTATTAAAAGCGGCTCGTAACAACAATAAATACGTAGGTATGGAAAAATTAAATTTATAAGATAAAAACACAAAATAAAGTTTAATTTTGTTTGACTGTCTCACATGGGTCATATTTTGATTGAACCAAACTCCGAACGTCTCTGATGGATGGCCCGGTCGTCCCGATTTTTTTTCCCTAAAGGTGGCAACCCTGTTCATGCATCTAAATATCACCATACAGTGAAAATAGCGGCATTATAGAACGAAAATAGTAAAATGTATATGAAAACCAATATTAACTTGAAATTAACACCTAGGTAAAGTTTCTAGTTCAAAATTTATCATAAATCCTTTCACTGAAGGACACAAATCAAATAAAACATAACAAAACCACAAACTGTTTGTCCACGTTCGCACGGCCTTAACAAAGAGATTTCAATTTAAGTAAAGCAATCCAATTTCACACGACCATGGATATAAATGGGTGTAATTTTATACCGCAGATGTAAGTCCCGCTTAAAATTAACGACTGTTAGTTATGAGGCCCTGGTAGCCGTGACTGATATTTTATTAGTTTTCATTGCAGATTATGCGATGGATCAATTTATTTAACAAATAATCTACTTTTTCAAGGAAAATAGGTGCATTATGTTTAATAAAATAATAGTATAGGTATTCATGATTGTATATTTCTCAAAAACGCGTTAATTTAAATGTTATGCTATCAACAACCATGCTTGTCATAGAGTAACGTTCAAAATGTTTATTTACTGTCTATCGACTGGTACTCACATCCTTGCTATTCGATTGAAAAAATATTTCACTAACCGAAAGCTAAACACTATTTATTTACAGTATATTTTTGTATACTGTTAAAAATCAAAATTTACGCCATTAATATTTCAAAAACTGTCCTATTCACTATTCACCCACTACTAAACCAACGTAGGTATTCAGGAGCAAACATTCCAATTCGATCATAGGAAAGCGAACACGTTTCCGAGAAACACGAAAATATGCATCGGTGTCATATTGAACACTGGACAGTGCTCTGTATTCTGTTGAGGGTAAATAAATGTGAGATATATTGCGAACATTGGGGTATTTTAGATAGCATGCGCTTGTTAGTAGCCTGTCGTTGACATCCGAGAGGCAACCCGACCCACGCGCAGAGCACGTAACTCACTGTGCCACACTTTTATCAATCTATACTAATATAAAATTTATAAAGATTATATTATAAAGAGGAAAGATTTTTATATGTAGCGAATAAACTCAAAAACTACTGGACCGATTTCTAAAATTCTTTCACTATTAGAAAGCTACATTCACCTTGAATAACATAGGCTATATTTTATCCCCGTATTCCCACGGGAACGGGAACTACGCGGGTAAAACCGCGGGGCACTGCTAGTTCTTAATGTTTTTGCTAAAAAAATTCTAGGTTTGATAAATTAATCCTGAAGACTTATCATCATTCTACAGGAACATCCATACCTTTTTTATGAATGGGAAATAATCAAACGATGTTTCCCTCTCTGGGCGGAGCAGAAGGGAGTGTCAGACTCTTACTGACTAAAACCCATCCGTGTTCCTCCTGATGCCCTTTTGCGTTCCAGAGCTGTGGTGAATGTTTCGAACAAATTCCGCTACTCTGGCAGACTAAAGTCGTACCTAAGTGCGAAAGTACTTCTGTATGTCTGTATCTTTTCACGTCTTAACGACTGAAAGTATTTGGATAAACATTAGCATAGGTAAAAGTCTACCTAAGTAGGACATACTATAATACGAGTATGTCCTGCATTTTGACATAAAATACTTACTTTTATCCCGGTAAAGTCTTCCCTCGACATTATTTCTCGCTGCAAGAAGCTTACTAGCTTTTTAGAACACACTTTCAAACAAACTCACTAAAAATTAAACCTTAAGGCTCTAAAATATGCAGATCCGTTGTTACTTAGGAAAGTTTAGTTATAATACCTTGAGTCAGGTCGGAACTTTACCGATTGACTGAGAAATTAATAATATGGGACTCTTAAATTAAATTAAAGAGGTTATTACACAATAACGTATCCTTTACACTCTATCGTTGTTCTTCAAGTCGGGCGTAAACGGATTAACGCTACGTCAAGCGCCCCGATACACCTGTTGGGTGCACTGCAGTTCCACGCAATGTACTCCATTATTATCTCCGTCTGTTCATGTCGCCTTGGTACCCGTAATAAGGTTCAGCCTGTAAATAGCTTTGCGATCCGAGTGCTCTATGTTACCTTAGTACTTTAGGAATGGGAATCTGCCCAAGTTTTTTGTTCGTGAAAAAATCAATAAATTCTATCCATATCTTATTTATAAATCACTGGATTTACAGACATACATACGTATGTATGTATGTCTGTAAATCCAGTGATTTATAAATACAGAAGGAACTTTTTGTTTAAGAAACTTTTAGTTTGGGAATTTTAAAAAACCGTGATCAAAATAACGGCTGTAAAATGAAGAATCATACTGTATTTGTGTGAACGTACATAAATTAATCATTAAATAAATTGTAAAATGTGAAAATCTGTCATTTAAAAATTGTGGATTTAGAAATCTGTGCTACATTAAATAAGTATGTACATATTTATTATGCGTACTACATTTACATACAATCTGTTTGACAGTGCATTTTCCGCCATGACAGATAAAAATGAACACGCATTACGATAGTTGTCCCGCGCACTTCCACTTTTCGCGTATGACTGATGTATTCACATTTTCGCTTAACAAGTAATAGCTTTTTGCGAACACCATCATTCATCATAAATCATAAACCTGACAAATAAAAAACATATAAATTGTCAAAAGTAATTTATTCGCTTCCACTGGATTTTAAGGTTCGTCGAAAAAGCAATTAATCTGATAGCTTGTTTAATATGGGAGTATTAGTACAGTGTTCCGCCGCCAGAGGGCAGCACTAGCGCAAACTGTAAACAGGTGTTTGGCAAGTCGTTCAAAGCTGGATTAAAATTGCAAACATATAATATTAATTGATAATTTGTGTTTAAAGTAGGAAGGACAAAATTTTAATCGGACGCGACGGTTCGAAGGGTTTCGAATGAATATTCGATTCTAACGTGTTACTAAACCATACATTTCTCATAGGTTCCTGTAATTTATAAGTAAACCTGTACTAGGTATCTTTATTTTTCTGAAACTTAAATCTCTACTGAGACTAAAACTTTTGTTGATATATATTTGATGTTTTAGAGAAAAGGGGTAAATTTTCAATTACTTTCTTTAATAACATCGGAATGAAATGTTTAAAATTATGAAAGATTTTTTTTTAACTTTTATAATGAGTACTTTCATTTGACGTATCGCTTATGCGTCCGTGTTTTGGTAACAAGAGTGTATGCGTAGCAAATTTCAACTGATTAGGTCCAGTAAATTTGAAGAAAATTGTCTGTGACAGAAGGACATAAGAATTCAGTTTTTCCATACAGAGGGTCGGAACCCTAAAACACTCAAAAATATGTTCACCATATTTTGAATGCAAAGATTTCATTGAGACTGGAAAGTTGTCAGGTACAATTTTCGAAATTTCGTTTCAATATTGAGCATAACCTAAAATCTTGTTATTATTTTCAGAACTATTCCACATAACCAAGCGAATTGTAAATGATAAATGAAGACTGATTTACTATTTTAGTTTCATATATAATCAAAGATGGGCGCCTAGTCCATCGGAATTGAATTGAAATTTCACAGAAAGGCTTTTGTTATGACATAGTATTTTATGAACACGAACTGACCAAAAAGATTGGTCCTCCTGTCCATATGAAGGCCGCTATGAATCCAGTATCTATCAAGAAATATTATATACGAGTACCTAGATATTTTATGCTTGCGAAGCGTACAGGTTAACTAGGCTTATTATCGGGATTAACTTGTATGGAATAACAAGGAAGATTAATTCGTACTCTACTTTAACCTGAAACCTGTAATGTAAGGAGTTTACATTTTAGTAGGGTTTGAAACATTCATACCTTTTTTTTACCTATTCCGGTTTCTACAAAGATCTGAAAATCAACCTTTATGCAATAGCGATGGTTTCTGACTGGTCCCCGTTTTCTGATAATTCGAAAAGTGAAGAAAGTTTTACGACTTATAATATTAACAATACAGCTTTTGTCTAAATTTCAGTCTCTTAGCAAAACGTCCATGTGGATAGTGCAACTAGAAACGTGATTACAACTCGCCCGTAGGAGGTACCCTGCTGGCTGCCGACAAAATGTGTAAATAGCGCCCCCCGCTTAAAGTTGCAGCGCACACCGGTCCGAGCCAGTTTAAACTAGTTGTAAATGTTAGGGGCACTGTTGCGAAACTAAAGTTTGTACTAAAAATTATCGTTGTTACATACAATTGTTGTTCTTTTTACTTTGTTCCTCTACGTATTTTTACATTTTCTCTGCATGACTGTCGATTTTATAATAGTAACTTTAACGTAACTCGGTACTAGGGAATAAGCAAACAGAATCACTTCTAAAACTAGCACCTATGATGTTCAAAAACTAAGAGCCAATATTCGGAACTGGGAAAACCGGCAACGGCCAAGCAGAAGAAAGGCGGGTGGCTACACAAGGGGCAAAGGCTCCAGCGCCAGCGGTACAACCCCGCCTTCAAAGTCGGCGGCCGAAGCTGGATGGCCAGTGACCAGAGAGAAAAAGAAGGCGGGCCGGGGCTGCCTTTAAGCGTCTTCTGTTCAATCTAGTGGGTCCAAACGTTTTCTGCCGGAGGCTTTCCGCGTTGTTCGTGCGATCCATGGTCCTTTATGAAGCCCTGGTATGGGCGTTTACTTTGAAGAAACAGCTGTCCGTGGGTCATGGCCATCTGGCTGGCCAGGGGATACCGCAAGGTCTCCAGTGAGGCGACGGTCCTCCTTGCCATGAGATCTGGAGGCGAAACCCGTCGCTCCTGCAGACTGCAAGCTTTGGGTGGCTCGCTGTCCGATAAAAATATTTGAGCATAAGTAGACGGGACCCGCCAGGACCAGTGCCTATGAATTTGTTCAAAAGAGTCACCGCGGCCCTGGAACGCAAAGGGCATTAGTAATAACACGCCTGGGTTTAGTAAGTAAAAGTCTGACACTCCCTTCTCCCGCCCACCGTCCCCCTGAAATGATTTCTTCCGCTCCACCCAGAGCGGAAGAAATAACTTGACAATTTCCGATCCTCAAAAAAATCATAAAACTTACCTAAAAAGATTATTTTTAGGTAAGTTTCAAAGGCTTTTTTTTCCAAACTGAACCGGAGAAGTGCTCTGAATGTTTTGTCTGTAAATCCTTGTAATAAACATGGGTATAAGCTTGTACAGAGGCGTAGCGTAGGCCTCCATTCTCGTCCATAATTCGGTCACGGATTCGCCCGCGACACGTACCAACACTCGACACAATTATGACCCACTACGTGACGCTTCTGTAGCCCTAGTAGCACAGCGTAGTATGTATATTTGTCACTAAAACATATATTCTACATTAATGACAGTGAAGCCTGTATTCCTCGCATGTATTGACAGAGGTGGGCTGTGAGCGGTGAGATTAAATGTTATTTTTAAGCAACATTATTTATTACTGTTCAAAAAAGTGTCCTTCAGTACCTGGGTACCTACTGCAATAGACTTATGTACCTTCAAACAATGATTTATAAACTATACATCAGAAAAAGTCCCAAAATAAACAACTGACCTCAAAAAAGACATAAAAAGTGAAAAATCTGGGATTGGAATAGAATAGTCAGAGCAAGTAGCAAGCAATGGAACATCGTTCTTTCTCTAAAAAACCTTCGACGAAAGACATAACCATAGAACATGACCTTAAATCACCAGGAGCGCAGGGGTCCCCTCGGCTCTCAGCAGCCCCCTCCGACTCTTACTTACAATGACAATCGTGAAGGACCGCCAGTGAATCTCGACAACTCGCATCTGAACAACCCTGAATGGTACTCCTGTAACTTGTATTTGTATAGATCTGTGTAATGTCTGTGAGGGATGAAAGTGGTACCTAACATAAGTAGGTAACCTTTTGTTACTAAGTACTGACCTACTTTGATTTTCTGACAAACACACATGGTTTAGATGCACAAAGTAATACTATGTATTTATTTATTTGTTTGTATAGGCACGCCAAGGACTTGTTCACGAAAAACATGACGACAAGCAATGCATCACAAAATAATCCCGTGTGAACAAGCCACTTACTCGTATTATACAGAAATGTATGTGCATTCCTGTATAATACGAGTAAGTGGCTTGTTCAGGCTAGAAAGAAATCTAATTTTCAAAACGAATTTAAACAATCATTCAAATATTAAGAAAGAAATTAAGATATAAAAGACAAAATTAATAAAAATAAATAAAAGTCAACTAAAATTAAAATAAAGTTATTAATTATACATTACATACAGTTTTTGTTTGTAAGCAGCAACTATACTATCAGGTTTGGTGGTCTTTTGACTTGCGTGTTAAACATTATAATCGGACGAATTCTATTTTGATGGAATACAGTCGCGTTAGTTACTTCATTTTCGTAGAATACTTCTGTAATAATTAAAACTTACAGCATTCGAAATTCCATTAGAAGTTCAGAACAATCTTAGGAATTCCAATAATAAATCATTCGTTACTTGAGAACTATGTTCGCCTGGTAGATGAACTTATTTCTCGAAGCAAGTTCTTTTCACAAAAATATCCGATCCGATCGATCAAACCGTTTCTGAGCCCTTAGGCGTTACATTTCTTCTCATTTCGGTCCCACAATTCAATATCATAAACCTAATTTTACGGATGACATCACAATTTACAAGTAGCTAGTCGTCTAGATTTGCGAGGAAAATGCCGGCATTTGTAATGGAGGCAACATTGAAAAAATACTTCAAAGAAACTTGTACAGTTCATTACTTTTCGTTGAATAGAAACATAATATACGCGCTTCTATTTGACGAAAACATATTTAAATATGGTGCTGTTATACGGTATTTCGTTCGATGTTTTCTTCTGTATTATTTATTAGATTTTGCTCCCATTTTTTTTTTACGTAGGTACCATATGCCAATCTTCAGCTGGCGTGTACGTGTAATAAAGAGCTCTTTATTCCACCTTCTTTGAGCCATTAGACCCTGGTACATCTGGTTTAAGGAACCTTTACACTTTTCAATCTTATTCCATCGCCTCAGTCTAAAAACGAAGGAACAAAGAATAATATCTTAAAGGCTCACATAGCCCACACAATCTGTGACACCGCATCACAAACAGTGAAGACATTTTTTCAACAGAGCGAGACGTTGCCCTCCATAAAACGTATCATATGAAATTCTCAAAGAAAATAAAACCTGCTACGCGCGCTATCTTTATCCCTTTTATGGCAGAGCGCGGGCAGAGAGAAAAAAAAATACAATATTTCTTTCATGAAATGACTGTGCCCCTCAAACCGTTGAAGAGGAAAATACAAGTTTCATATGAAAGTATTGTATATTTCATACAGAAGCTTGGAACGATGTCGATGTTATAGTTTAGTAGTATATTAAAAATCAGGGGACGATGTCCTACTATATGAATTTGTAAGGAAAAATCGGGAAAACCCGTAGATTTTTCTTCGACATTCACAATACCTCAACGTATTAAGAGTGGGGGATGTTTTCTCGTGGGCGGTTCATAATTCAAACCTAAAATAACGACCAAAATCGTCTTGTCTTAGATAAGGTGTAGGTACTATTTCAACTCAGCAATTTACAGCTTAGCAGTATAAATAATAATAAATAGCTCCCGCCTATTCGAAATCACTGTAATTTATTTCCTTGGGGTGACAACCTAATAACAAACTGTCAAGTCCTAAGCATTGTTGTGTTATTTATCGTTGCGAAATAAGCACGTGCGTACTAGGAATCTAGGACTCCGAAGAGGGGGAACAAGCAGGATAATATTAGATGTTTTTAATTTCAACTTTTTAATTTAGCTCATCAAATTCGCTTCTCGCCAACTCTTTCGCCGCGGCTAACACGCCTCGCGAGCTACACTCAATCACAAGTTGAACTCGAACCCAGTTCAGAACGTGCACAATTATCTACTAACTAACCAACTAACGAGAAAGTTAACCAGCACTTAAACAGCCACTTCGCCTCGGGCTTTTGTTTACGATAGTACTCACTTACTTCTAAGTTCTATAACTTCTATAACAAGACTTCAATTTGATTTGTTTATGCATCTGTGAACTACTTAGTTTGCTGCTATCTTGGTACATTCACTAAGTTTAAACGTGGCAGGTTAGGAGTCCTCAGGGATTACCATGAACTTAATTCCAGTCAGTTAAAGTTGTATTCAACTTCAAGTCTTCATTACTTGGAAGAAACACTACAATTTCGACGATGCCGATGCCAGTTTTTTCTGTATTTTTTTATTTGTGTGTTTGAACACACAAAGTTTGTTCCACTAGAACAATATCATCACGAAAACCCGTCATCATTGTACCAGTGTTATTTATTTGTGCCGTGATTTCCCAAGTATTTCCTCGTCGCCTGCTAAACAGTACACAAACAGACGATACAGGTTTCCGCGTGACATCATCCGAGAAAGTTCGACACAACAGAACTTGGAACTACTTTCCCCTTCGAAGTGCCTTAAAAGCTTTTGACTTTACCTTCACAACTAACATTACTTTGTGACATAGTTCCAAACTATAGTTTTAATGCGTTCGAAATGTAGGCAGGTAAGTGAAGAAATAAGTTTGTAGGTGCGGCACCCATTTATTTTAGTAGGTACAGTTATTTTTAGAAGTTTCTATAGTATACTAGCTGACCCAGCAAACGTTGTTTTGCCATATAAAATAAAATAGAAATGTTAGGGGTGGACAACATTTATCATTTAGGCGTATGAAAAATAGGCAGTAGCCGATTCTCAGACCTACTGAATATGCATACTTATAAAATTTCATAAAAATCGGTCTAGCCGTTTCGCAGGAGTATGGTAACTAACATTGTGACACGAGAATTTTATATAAGTATTATAAGATATAGTACTCAGTTATATTTGGTAGGAATCGAGCTAGCTCGTCCCGTCATCTTCGTCTTTGTTTACCGCTATGTCTTTTAGCAGTTACATATGAATATTTTTTCCTATTAAAATACTTCAAAAACTTATAACATAAAACAATTAAATTATTTACAGGCACGTTTGAATTGTCAGGTCGGTCAGTCCAACAGGTGAAGCTAAATTTCTGCACGTCCCAAAGCGATGCTATGAAGAAGAACGTGCAAGAAACTCTACGGACACTATCCGATCACGGATCGGTTGCCTAAATGTTAGTACTGTAAAATACCAAGGGACTCTGGCCTACAGTGTTACTTATAATCCTACTGAATAAAACACGGAATTGGATTATAGTTAGTACTTATTTACGGCGTGTGCCTTCAAAGAATTATCTTACATGAACCCTATAAAAACAAAACACATTTTTCTTATTCGTATTTCAAAAGTATTCTTTATTCTTTAGCCTGACACTTCCAAAGTTCTATCGACAAACTTGTCTGCTAGTGACTCGCTTCTTTATAAACCTTCTTCGGTTATTTTTTTTTGAGTTCAGTAAAAAAAAAAAAAATAATAATTTAAAATAAATCTTTGTACTACTAACATTAGATATAAGACATTACTGACACAGTGGATCTTGATGTCCGACAAATAAAGAATTTATTTATTATTAAAAACAATTTTATTGTCAGTGACAATTCAATTTCATTGCACCGTCCCGTCTCACAATAATAGCTGTCGCCTTTCGAGGAATTATACAGTTGCAGCATCTGTATCAAACGCAACTGAATGCAAGGAGCTCATTAGCTACAAGGCAACCTTCACAGAGTATTGGAAATTTCACGCACCACCAGGCTTGCAGACGGCATTCAATAATAATGCGGTTTTATGAACTGCACTAGTTTGTACCGGCTGCAGCTCTAGTCTATTGCAGTTGAATTTATTATTTAAATTTCATTATAACATTAAAAACAATATCGAGAAAACATAAAATTTGCCAAGCTTTTATTCACAAAATCACTTTTTTTACTAATAACTAACTAACTCAGCTGTAAATTATGCTCAAATAATCAGTAAGTAAGTCCATTGTTCTTATAAATGCATACTATTTTAAGCATGAGAAATTTTCAATTACGTTAGCCATAAATCGATATTTGCCACCTCTCGGGCGCTGCGCTGTCGTGTCTGAGCATACTAATACAAAGTGATACCTACCTACTAGTGATTCAAAAGAACCTTTCACAAGCATTTCTGCCGTGAATATTTTAACGTCACTAATTGGTTTACATTGCTCGCCCCCTGCCATATCTACCCCTTTTAATTGGCTGTAACTAGTGTTTTTCGTGTAAACAACGTAATAGTGTAGTAGTACGGACGATGTATTTATAGCGGCTGGGCTGTACTATGAATTTGGTGAACAGTTTTGCTCTATGTTTTCCTAGTACCTGAGCTGGTACTTACCTAAATAATTATGTTCAACTGCTACCATATAGCCAAAAACAAGTATGAAATATTATTCCAACTTCGTAAGTGGCTTTATGGAAAGAAAAATTGCAAATAAAAAGTGCCAGGAAACACTGCACATCCTTTGTAGGATATTAATGAACATTATTTTATTAGTACCTAAATCTACCTAACTCCAGTATAGAATTATAGATTATTATAGGCCATCATTATAAATTAACGCTTACCTTACACGCTTTTCGGGCCACAAAAAGCGAAGTTAATTTTAAAAACCTCGTTTATTTTCCGGAATGAGACTTTAAGTTAATCGGAGTGTCGGCCTCAATTCCCGACAGCGCTTCGTTTTAATGAAACCAGAATACACACGAAACATGACGGTGATCAAACAAAGTAGAAGAGTTTCGAACTTTGCGGTATATTTACATTTAGTAAACTCTTAATGCTAATTTTATTAGCTAGGCCATGTTACTCTGGGTAGGCACATAAAGGAAAGAAAGAAATATATTTTTATTTAACGAAAGTCCATGAGGTAGGAATACACGGTACAGATACTAGTACCTAAGTACATAAACATACAATAAAAATGCGTGGGTGTCGTGGAACACTCGGTAGGAACGAAGTTCCTTCGTAGTATATTACTAATGAATTGAAGGAATGGAAATTTCGTAATGAATATGTGGGAGCGCGCGTACGGTCCGCGGCAGAACCGGCATCAGGAGTATTGCCCGCATCAGGCTCTGTCATGGCGTAGGTGCTTGAGCAAGAAAACCACACGCACTCAAATCAATAAGGTATTTCGTTAATCATTAAAAATAGCGTCAAGCCCACTATGACTCTGTCCACGTGTTCTAGTCACTTGCTTCACCAACCACCATCACAATACAAATCAGCAACTAAGTATTAATTTATATTTAAAATCAACCAAATATCCAACAATTTTTTTTCGAGTTGTGAATATAAACTCTTTATTGTATATCATTCAATTATTCTAATTAATTATAAACTTCATGAGTACATTCTCCATCCGTACATCCAATCATAGTAGGTAATAATTTGTTTCGCGCACCTATGACTGGGTACAATCAATAGCATACGCGCTACGGATAACCGTCTACACCAAAGCGAGTCGTGACGATTAATTCTTACACTTTTTTTCGTCTAGCCCCCATCCCCTAAGTTCCTTATCCGACCGCCCCGTCTTCCTTCTACCGTGGGACCATCTTCCCTCTAATTACCTAATCAGTTCAACAAAGTTCATCCAATAGTTAGGTAATAAGATAATCCAAGCACTTAGCTGACACTTCGCCTGACCCAAGGGCTAACTATTACCTTTCACTGAGGACAACGTCATATGCCATACCTAATAAATATATTTTTTAAATTCGCTTTTACAAATTAAATATTCTTTTTTTTATGGATGGGAAATCATCAAATAACTTCTTGTGCTCTGGGCGGCACGGAAGGGAGTGTCATACTCTTACTGAATAAAACCCACCCGTGTTCCTCCTAATTAATGCCCTTTGCATTCCAGGTCCGCGGTGACTCTTTCGAACGCATTCCGCAATAGCTTCTACAACCCAGGAACTGGGTGACACAATACCTACCTCTTGGAAGGACTAGTATCAGACTCTGTCTTCAGTCATCAGACGCTTGATCTGAACCAAGCGTAACGACTATCAATAATTAAATGACAGTCGGGAACAACGGCCTGACGTACTTTCCTAGACACGGAAGAGACTTAAACCGAAATTGCTGATCTGGTCACCAAACCACGGACTGACCTTATTAGACCAAAGATATTATCTCCAAAATATCATCGTACTTTGTTTACCATTTTGATATTCTTCGGCGGTTTATCTGCTATCTCTCGGTTAACACAAAAAGCCGTGTATCTTTTTTATTGCGCATCATATTTCAGAGCCACCGGATAGCCGTCGTCACGGCGACGCACACCATAGTGCCTTATCATCTGATCAAGTTGGGAAATCGAGCTGAACCTGATTGATGGATGGTAGCATCGTTAATTATTCTATATATTTATTATAGATGATCTTGTTGCCAAAAAATGAAACCGGCTACGCAGTTATTTGTGAGATAATCCTCGGAAAAAAATAAAAATAGACCGAAGTATTTGTATCCACATGAAAATCAAGCCTAACTAGATGCAGCTGTGTACCGAATAAGCTCCGAAACTACTGGACTGATTTAACAATTTTTTCACCAATGGAAAGCTCCATTATCAGCGAGTAATATAGGCATATTTTATCCCCGTATTACCAAGGGAACAGGAACTACGCGGGTGAAACTGTGGGGCGCTGCTAGTATTTTATAGCGAATATTTGCTAGTACTCGTATATTATAGCGACTGCCTATTTATGGTCGACACCAGATAAATGTAGAATAATGGTCATTACCTAGCTACATTTATTGGAATACTTAAATACTGAAAACAAATAATGACATAATGCTATCTTGTATCGACATCTATCGTGATCCTTAACATTTACTAGTGAAAAACGATCAATATTTTTTTCCAGGTACTTACGAAGAGATATTAAGGAGGGGACAACGGGTATCGACCATAGCTTCCACAAACTTTTTTTTTATGGATGGGATATCATCAATGACTTCTTCCACTGCGAAGCGGAAATGAGTTTCAGTCTCTTACTTACTAAATCGTTCCAAGGCCGCGGTGACTCTTTCAAACCCATTCCGCAATAGCTTCTACAATCTACCCAGTAACTGGGTGACACAGTACCCCTTGGAAGGACTAGCATATATCATCAGATCATCAGACTCTCTGTCTTCAGACCAAGCGTAACGAATATCAATAATCAAATGACAGCCGAGAACAACGGCCTCACCTGCTTTCCTAGATACGGAGGAGACTTGAGACAGCAATTGCTGATCTGGTCACCTAACCACGGACCGACCTTGACAAGCGTTGCTTAACCTCAAAGATATTATCCAAAATATCATCGTACATTGTTTACAATTTGATATGACTGCAAATTCCCCAGTAAAATTAATTACCTACTAATTTAAGATACCAGGCTACCACGATCACACAGGAGTTATTTGAAGCGATAAAGTTTATGGCGCAAACCAGTAAAATAGCAAGCTATGCAGCAAAGTAACGTATATTTGCATCTAGTGCCGTCCGATGCAAACGAAACAACCGAGTTTAATGCTCCTTGAATTATTGCTATCCTGGTATGCTGGACAAATTTGAACACACGTAACTATGCACCAAGCTTCAATTGTTTACGAAATTCTAGCAATATAAATATTTACTTTTTTCGTCGAAGAAGCAAGTAAGAGAATAATTATTTACTTTCCATTAAAAAGGCCTATTTCCATCTGATCAATTAATCAACTCAGCATTAGAACTACACTACTGGGAAAATACTCTCTCTCAAGTTGTACCATTTTTCTACGAGTCTCGGCAATCCGCATCGTAATCGTATATCCAGAATCCACATATGTGTCAGTTGGCTTCAGATCTATGTTACAAGGTACATAATATCATCATCATCTGCCTAGCCTTTCCCAACTATATTGGGGTCGGCTTCCAGTCATACCGGATTCAGCTGAATACTAGTATTTAACGTGGAGCGGCTGCCTACCAGACCTCCACAGCCCAATAACTGGGGAACACGACACTTCTTGGCAAGACTGGTGTCAGATTTTCTGGCTTCTGACAATCCGTAGGTGACTACTGCCAAAGATCTACAAATGACAGCTGGGACCAACGGCTTAACGTGCTTTCCGAGGCACGGAGGAAACTCGATATGTTAACACGGTCACCCATCCACAAACCAACCTTGGCAAGCGTTGCTTAACCTTGAAGATCGACCTGTGCGGCTGTTATTCTTTAGCGAGCTCAAAAAAAACTCATAATAAAATAAAATAAAGTTTTACAATTTCCCATCCAGTGTGCCTGTATGGGAGTCATGTCGGGATGCAATCATTTGCATAATGATGCAAGTGCTGCCGCGATGTCTTTGAAATAATGACGTCACTTTCGAACGCTTCATAGCATGGAAACCGTCAACGCGCGCATTTGCGGAACTTTGCGACACAATACAGTATCGAGGCGACCCCAACAGCATTCTGAAAGCATTATTATACTGAAAACGCAGGACGTTGTAGGCCATAATATGATCTCTCATATTTTCTATACACCAATCCTTCAACCAACATGGTCACCGGTCAGTACATTGCCATTTCAGATCGGCAGCTGTCTATGTATAATTTCCTTCAGTTATTTTCTGAATAATTAAGTACCGTTAACTTAACGCTACTGAGAAATTTCTATCGAGAAAGCCGAGTTTAGATAAGTCGTAATTTAAATAATTATTTGATTCCAAGATTCTCGTATGAATGATGGTGATAATAAATATTTTATGGCCCAATCAAGCGAGATGACTAACTAATTAGTAATGCGTAAAGTATGTACATTTGTCTGTTTATTTACTCAAAGCTATGTGACGTCGAAATCGTCGGCCATTACTCACATAGGCTTAACTCGCTGAATTTTAACTGGGATTTAGTTTCAACGCTCGTTCACACTCATGCTGACTGTATGCCAGTTACTTGAGCAAGTTTATTTTTACCTACTAGGTACATATCATACGAATTGGCCCTAACTTTATTTAACAATTTATGTGCACACATATGTATGAATATGAAACAAACAAATAAGATGACCAATGAAGAAAAATATGGTAAATTCGAAAAGATTAACTTGGAAATAGACGCTAAGGTCCACTGCTAGTAGGTAACGGCTGAGGTAAACTTAACAAATATAACTAAGGTTTTAAATCTAATGAGACCTTGCGAATAATTCATGTTTTGGTAGCATTACACTGAAATAAAAGGGTGCTGTTTGATTTTCAGCGACACACCACACTAAAAGTAGAGCACTCAACAGCTCACTATTATTTAGACATTGATATTATTTATACACTTAGGACCATGCCTGCCGAAACTTTAAATAAGTACTAAGCTATTGGATTTAAGTTCGGTGTACCAAAATTATCCGTTTGAACGAGGCACGAAGACGAAATCCTTGCTTCGGTATTTACGATTTAAAATAAATGGTTGGGATTGGCGGCTAAGGCCTTTGCGACAACGACGGCTTACTTCAGTCTAAGATGAGACGATACCGACAGGCATTGTTCCATTTTAGAATTCAAGACCGTTAAATACCTATCTACTTTTCTACCTACATAAATGACACCCGTTGTCCAAAGATAGAAAGACGTGTGTATTACAACCACAATACAAATTTTAGTGGTATAACCAGACTGTAAACGTACCTACTTAGTATTTTTTCAAAATAGCGTATTTATAATAATGTCACAAATAATGTAGTGTTTTTTATAGACGGGAAATCATCAAATGACTTCTCCCGCTCTGGGCGAAGCGGAAGGGAGTGTCAGACTCTTGCTGACTACAACCCATCCGTGTTCCTCAAAAAACCCTTAGCGTGCCAGGGCCGCGGTGACTCTTTTAGCCTGGCACTAGCCCTTGCAGGCCACGTCTTCAATACCGACATGTCTTTGAGGTGCGCGTGAAACACAACACGCCGTCGACCCGGGCCTGGATGTGTTCCTGTGACTTCCGCCGCCCGAATCGTCTTCTTCTGTTGCGGCAGCTCGGGCATGAGGTGTGCCTTTGCTTCATGCGTTCCGCATCCTTAACTAGCATAACTGCATCGAAGAAGGAGTGACTGCCTCCAGTTTCCCTTCGCTCCATGGTGTGAACCAGGGCGGGAAGTGAGAGGTCACTGTTAGCGCTGTGTTATCTGGTTCTGTGGGTCTGAATGTATGTGTCTGAAATAATATTCTGCGATGATCTAATTAAACGTATATATCTGAATTTCTGTACAAAATATGGCTGTGTTGTGAGACCGCTGCTGGCGCGTGCGACGTGCGTGGTCTCGCTCCGGCGCACGGGCAACGACTCGTCTGCAGCGTATTGTCACATGCTCGCTGCGACTACCCGCCCGTAATACCAGTCAGTACCGAATAAGTTGATGGATTAACAACATGTAAAAAAACTCGCACTTGGTCTGTTTTTCATACTTAAGTCACAAGCAAATTTTAACTCTCAGCCAAGCGTTGAATTGTATTCAATTTCAGATAAAAATATAATTCGGTAGTAAAACGCACGGCTTTCATAAAATGTAAATAGCTTGTTCTCATTAGTCGCACAACAGCATGCATGGCGAGTGCATACTGGTGCTTGTGTTGTGGTGTGCAGTGATGCTGGGTTCCACGAGCCAGGAGTCTACTTCACACAACGTATCCAACGTAAAACCTCACTCACACACGTACCGGCCCCACAAACACCATTCGCCCCGTAAACACCTCTCGTCCCACAAACACCATCCGCCCCACAAAACCCGCTGGTCTCATTCACACAAGTCTTTCCGCCCCCACCACCAGTCCCACATACACTTGCCTAAACCCTACCATTCATCTCACAAGCACCACGACTCCCATGGAAATCGTTCATCCCTAGGACACACCTTTTCTTATATACACAAGTCGCTCAAGGAGCTACGTTCATTCCTGAAAAGCCTTTCGTCCTACAAAGTCAGTCACAAACAGCATTCGCCCAAGAAACACCATTCGCATAAAAAGTCCAAGAAACGCCATCCATCTGACAAGCATCGAGCGCGATCGTCGAGTGGCCATCACGGCGTCGACAGTGGAGACAATGCAACGACACTTCCCAGCACCACCAGGGTGGATGCGGTGGCACCCTCGTAACGTTCTCATTGGATTCTTCACCACCGCACATTGGTAAAACATCTATATGAACTATTCAGTCCGCTTGTGCAAACCAGAGTAATCGTCACTCCAGCGTGCCTGAGGACGTCCTACGCTACGTTTGCCGAAACGTGGTCTCCATTCTAGAACTCGTTTACCCCAACGGTTGTCGGTTCTGCGACTAATATGGCCAGCCCACTGCCACTTCACAATATTTTAATTAGGGTAGTGGCACCAATAGTTGAACGACCCCCAATAGATGAACGATCGACCGAAAAATTGAAAAATATAAAACACCCCGCTACTTACATATGTGCAATATTTTCTCCAGCTTAGGTCAACATTTTTTCTTCCCTGTTCCATAAAAACTTTGACAGGGACAATTCAAACGCGCTCGCAGCAAGCCGTTGCGTGAGCCTTTCACGCCAAAAATCAGTTTTATATGGAAACCTACTTAAGGTAAGTGCCCTACGAATTTAAGTGTTTTTTCACTTTACAAAATAATTAATGATAGATTTTAGTGGATATGGTTAGACTAAAATCTTGTTATATTTGGCTTTGATTATATTGATACACATATACAGTATTTACCGTATTTTAAGAGAAATTCAATGTTCAAGTAATGGATTCAATTTTGTTCGCCTGATCCAATAGATGAACGGCGTTCAACTAATAGAGAAAGTGTATATTTTTACGGCTAACATTTCTTAAAAACTCGTGCATAAAAACCAAAACAAAACCACTCAAATTAATTATAATAAACGTATGAACTTAGTTGCCAAAAGTTGAACACATTATTTTAATGTTTTTAATTAGTTTTAAGACTTTATTTTAGTATGAAATCTTGCACTGTTCAGCTTTAGGATTCATGCTCAAAATTTGAACTAAGGAATATATTCACATTTTATTCGTTCAAATTTTGGGTATCGTGCTCCATAAGCTGAACGCTGTAGAAGTCTGAGTAAAGATAAGGAGCATATACATTTTGGAGATTATGTTGCTGTAGAATTTCAGAGAAATAAACGAAACCGCTACTATGTCGGGCAAGTGCTAATGTGTGACTACGAAAATATTTTCATCAAAGTTAGGTGTTTGAGAAAGAAAGCCAGCAAATTTGACACCTTGATATATTTCGTTGAGCCCTACTGCTGATTTAACTGAAGTGAATATTTTGCCATGTCCTCGAATCAGAAGAAGAGGTTTGATTCGTTTTGAAAATGCACAATACTCAATTTTATGTTAAGTTTGATAATTATTATCATGAATAACAAATATGTCCCACAATTTTTTTTTCCGAGACTGATTATATAGAAAAATAATGAAAAGCCTTTAATAGTACTTACCATGTTTTTATTTCTAATAATCATACAAAATTTCCTTTAAAAACTACTAGTAAAATGTTAGTTCAACTATTGGATACAAAATGTTCATAATTAGGGATTAATGTTCAACTATTGGGGTAAAACCCTAATATTTTTATAAATAGCCACTTAAAAAAATATATTGTAGATCTAGAAGGTTCTATTTCTAAATCCGTCGAACCCTGAGGATTAGGGATAAATAAAAAAAAATATGCATGAATAAATGTCATAAAATAACTGAGTTACAGCCATGTAAAGTTGTCCAAAACGCTTAATCGTTCATTTATTGGTGCCAATACCCTATTCCATAAAAATGATCCCGGGTTAAGACTAATTCGAATTTCAAAAATAACCCTGTTTTGTGCAAATGGACCTAAATAATACTTATTTGTTTTGTAAGTTGGTTACAAAAAAACACTAACGCTTCCATTTTTTTGTCGATTTAAACCAGATGAGGCCGGTGTTTCCCACCTAACCACTGTGTGACGGAACGCCAAAAACTCAGACTATGAAATGAAACTTAACTATGAACTATTACCGAGGTTGTTATTGTTCGAGGTTTGTTTTTATAATTAAACCACCCCTGATGAAACGCGATGGATAAGATCTACGATCGTGGTGGGAGGAGCGTGCCCAGAAGTTCCATATTCGATCTTGCCTTGAAAGCTAATTTGGGAACACACGCTGGCTGAGAGTTCCACTCTTTGACTGTGCGCCTAATAACTTTGGAAAAGAATGTACCGTATGTTCGACAAATTGAATTAAAGAATCAATCAATTACAAGATGACGCTCAAACCCAGGATGAAAGTGACCAAAAGACCTATTGCAGCTAAACGGATAATAGGATGTATTCCTATGAAGACGCGAACCGCAAAGCTATGCATTTTTTTTCCGTCTTGTAGTTTGCTTACTATTTCAACATTTTTGTAAATATATGAGTACCATGAGCATGAGATATTTAGAAGTTAATACTTTGTATGGAATGGTAATACTTTGTTCTATAACTAGTATACTTGGTGTATCGTCCTCACATACATATATGAAGCATTTATTGGATACCAAATATTGTAAAACATTTATTTGAAAAGAGTAACTATGGACTTTCTTGTCCGTTCTTCTCCATAAGAATCTACCTTTGCGAATGGACGCTAGAGTCACTTAATTATGATAAATTTTAATGATGACGTTCAAAAGTGCCGTTTAATGGCCTAATTGAAATAAACGTTTTGACTTTGACTTATGCGTACCACCGATGACGTTTAATAAATGGTAAAACTTTTCCAAAAAAATATCATAATTTGTCGACCCAGCAACATGAGGAAAAAGCTCAAGCGAAAAACTCAGCCAAAAGAGTTAATCAGAATTTTCAAGACATGTAGGTAGTATACTTAAGATCTAATTTTGTGTTCAATTTTGGCGATTTAATAACCGTAAATGTTTTCCACCGTTAAAAAGTAGCTGACCGAATTTTCGAAACTTTTCCGATTTCTGAATCCCTGGTAGTGATGAACTCAGTCCATCCAGAAATTAGGAACGTCCTACAAATCAATAATATCACCTCTTTGTAATATTACTTTGGTTAGAAAACGACTCTTTCAAACAAAAAACGTAAAGACCATTTTGGTGAAATTTAAAATTGCTCTTCGGTGTGAAATGGGTTTTTTTTTAACCAACCAATCATTTCCTGGAATCATCAAATATCACTTTTTCACAAAACCGTTTAAGGTCGATATAGGCGTCTATTTGCTGGACATACCTACATATTGAGCCACTATTTACTTCCTAAGTTACTTATTAATTTTGATGCTCTCCTAGTACTCCCGTGTTATCCTTTTAAAAAATAATAAAACGAATCATTCATTAAATATTTATTTCAAAACTTCATAATAAAATAACGATATTTACAAAATATCAACAAATTGTACTAAATAATAATATTTATCAAATCCAAAATATATAAATAGTTTCAAATAAACTTGCGCACGTTGGTTTTAAGTAACTTTATAAAATAGTTTGAAAGAAAACGTTAAGTATATAAAATAATATACTGTTAGACGATTAGATCCAAGTAACTTTTCATAAATATTTTATCACATTCAGTTTCACTTAGATTAATAATATTAAATATTTACAAAACAGAATTTTCGTTTAGTCGTATCGTTACAAGTTGGAAAAAATGTGAATTTAAAATTAACTTCTCAAACTCGATTATTACAGAACATTCTTAAATTGAAGTTGCACTCCCAGTGGCAATTCGAAGACATGTGACATTCACCAACCCGCACTGGGCCCGCGTGGTGGATTACGGCCCATTCCCTCACCTAGAGAGGAGGCCTGTGTCCCAGCAGTGGGAACGTTAAAAGGCTGATTATGCTTATGCTATACTCCCAGTGAGTATTAAACTCACCATCTATAGTTAGAGCACGATTCAAACCTAATGGCGGTCGTGTAAAGTGCTGTTTGAAGCACAGCGGGCGTACCATGAGGTGTTAAAACGGGAGTCTTCCGAGCGAGAAAGAGGGATAGAGTTATACACCCTATATAGCTCCATCCCTTTTACTCGCTCGGAAGACTCACGTTTTAAGACGTCATGGTACGCCCGCAGTACCCACATCACCGCGGACACATGAATGTGCTACTCGTAAAGTGTTCCGAGCCGCCATTTAGTTTGAATAATACTATATCTACTCAAAAATGTCATACATGATAAGTTTCCCCAATTAATCTAAATAAAACCTTTTATTGTACCCTGCTTATAGAACGTTAAATATTGAGCACTTCTTAAACCTATAATACGAAAACTTAAGTAGAATGAGTCTGAAAACTAAGAAACGGCGAATTCTCGTTCATATTCTAGTTTAGATGCAAATATTACTGGGGTAACAAAGGTCACTAGGACAGATCATAATACACAGTAACAAGTTGATTTTGAAAGCGTCTTTATTACGAAGAACTAAGAGCTATTTTCGGAGTTCAAGTTACTTCTGACGTTCTGTTGACAGCGCTTGAACATCAATTTCGATCTTGACAGAAGTTTATTTATCGAATTATGTCCAAGCCTGGAAGAAAAAATACATGTGGCACTCGGGGACTGCCGCGATAAAGCTATTGCATAGCATTTTTTATCAACTTAAGCAATTATATATTTAGTACTCTGCGTCGTTGTGATATGGTCTCGATTCGTTCACCTGGGTTACTGTATAATGTAAATCACATACGTTTCACTTAACTTTGTCCCACCGATTGTTTCCGAACGCAGACGTTCGGGTCGGCTCGGTGACGGCGAGCGACCATTTTAACAAGGCGGGGCCTAATCGAATGACGTAGCGGTGTTAGGTTATTTTCGTTACGGAATTTCTGGATTCGGTTGCCACGCTCAAGGCCCGCGATAGAAGCTATGCAATAGCTTAAAACATACATACATAATAATATTATGAATCTAACCTGAGTGCAAATTTTACTAATTTCCAATCAACGCTCGCACTTAGCGATCGAATCGCTTTTAGCGATAAGGCCGCCCATTGTGTCACCCTATGTAATGTTTTCTTTGCCTATATTATCTGTAACTTGTATGGTGTACAGTACATAATAAAGAGTATTCTATTCTATTCTCGCACCTTACATTTTGGAAAAAAATATTAAAAATTTGTAGATTTTGCACTCTGTTCGTGGAAAAACAAAGATAATCTGTAGAGAATGGAAATAACAGCGACTGTCAAAGACCGAAGGAGATGTGAAGATAACTGAAATAAAATAAAAGTATGTCTATGTTCAGCAGTGAACATACATAATATACATGTTATCCTTTATGTTATTTTTTAAAGTACGCTGGCTTCCAAATAACAGGGTCTAATAGCGAATAAGTTTTTTGCAAAATAAAATGCCTATTAGCTCTAGTAAACAATTATGAAACAAAAATCCTTCCTCAGCGATGAAGTTCTAAAGTTACACAGAGTTTTTCTAAAAACTCTTTGTAGTAATTAGACCCTATTATCACTATGAATTAAAACCATCATTTAACAAGAAAATTACAGTTTTAAATTTTAAAATCGCGACCAATCAGAGCGGTGGCCTTTACGCGGTTCGGTTTTATTTTTAATAAAATTGATGACAGTTCTTTGGGCCTGATATTTAGAACTAGCTGCTGCCCGCGACTTCGTCCCCGTGGAATCCCCGATTTTAAAACATTCTTTATCGCTGCTCCGCTCCTATTGGCTTAAGCGTGATGATATATAGCCTAAAGCCTTCCTCGATAAATGTTCTATTCAACCCAAAAATAATTTTTCAATTCGAACCAGTGGTTCCTGAGATTAGCGCGTTCAAACAAACAAACAAACAAACAAACTCTTCAGCTTTATAATATTAGTATAGATAGTATAGATTGGAAATAGGATAGATAAAAAAGAATTTAAATCTGGAAAGAAATCAATAGCGCAGTCTTAAAAGTGACAACTCCTGGTTCTCACGAACTCTCCTCACTTACCCAAGTGTTATCTGATATCCTAGTACCAGTAGGTGACCTCCCACACTTACACTACGGATTAGCCTAAAATGATGATATCTCACAGCCTTGACATGGTGGACGGGACATCAGTGTGTCCGTTGCCGATACGTGGGCAAGCTGAAACAAGGATTGTAATGTCGTAAAAAATTATAGATTTTTAGTGAAATTTCGAACAAAAGTAACAAGCAACCATTTTGTTTAATCGTGCTACTAAAAACAGCCTGAGTGTAACTGAAAATAATACTTAATGAAAAAATTACACGTGCAACTATCGTTCACTTGTTAAAAGTAAAACTTCATAAAATTACAGAATAAAAGGGATTTAGAATGAGAGTAGGCTGAAGTCATTATATTAGTCTATATACACTTAAATAAAAATAAAAACTCTTAACTAACGAAAAATAAAAAAAGACAAAAGATGGCGTCGAAAAATTCCGACACATCGCTGTATGGCAATGCTTATCCTTTGTCCAAGCCAGCCCTTGGGTCACGCGAAGTGTCAACTGAGCGTCTTGACAGATCATTAAATAAGTTATGAGCACTCGGAGCCCATGACCCGAGAGAATCTATATATATAAAAATCAATGCCACTTTTCGTTGTAATTCCATAACTCAAGAACGGGCTCACCTATCCAAACCAAATGCTTAGGATTTGGTCGGCATATTTAGTAGATGGTTTATGTGAAGTTTGCACAAAATCGGTCGAGCGGTTCCTCATTTGTCACATTTTTTGTAATAAATGAATTCAATAGAAACTTTTTTCACAGAAACTTTTTTGAAGTTTTGTTGACAGGACAAGCACGTTGTTATGTCATTCATGCCGTCAATTCATTTTGGACGTGGTTTGATTAAATCATATTATCAGCGATAAATTTTTTCTTTTCACATAATTGCATTTGCAGTGCATTCATACAAACGGTGAGTCCTGAATTTATGTATACTTTTCTAAGTTGCCGTATATGATTTCACATGGCATCATATGCGACAGCTTCTTGGGAATTTGTTTTTTTTTTGTTCTAATTTTTTTTTTCGATTTTTAAGCGAAAACATATGTGCATACGGGAAAAATGCCACCAGCCAGACGAGCAAATATAGGTTACGAAATATTAATCCACCAAAACTGTGTAACGGAACCAGATTGGCAGTGAAAAAGTTATTGCCAAATTTGATTGAAGCTACGATCTTAACTGGTAAATCAAAAGGAGAAGTTGTTTTGATACCGCGTATACCTATGATTCCAACTGATATGCCTTTTGAGTTCAAACGTTTACAATATCCTGTGCGTTTATCATTTGCGATGTCCATCAACAAGGCCCAAGGTCAAACACTTCACGTTTGTGGTGTGAATTTGGAGGAACATTGTTTTTCACATGGCCAGTTATATGTTGCCTGTTCCAGAGTCGGTACCCCCAGCCGTTTGTTTATTTATGCTCAAAATGGAAAAACAAAAAATATTGTTTATCCAAATGTTTTGGATTAAGTGTGTTGTAAATAGCTAGCAATTGATTTCGATTTTAAATAAAATATTTTTTTGATTAAATAAATGAATTTGATGTTCCGATTTGTTTATTTTATTTCACTTTATACGTAGCGAAGCACGTACCGGGCCGCTAGTTACTCCATAAATTACATTCAAATCACATCCAATTCAAAATTCGAATCGCCGTCTCCGACAAATATCTTAACGTTTGGCTCAAGCTTGTAACGCCATTATGTATTCCTAGTACATTTTATGAGAATCCAAAAGTTGTTGGACTAAATTAGGCCTGGAAAAAATATAACTCAATCTTGCCTGGGATATCCGTGTGACCCAGTTACTGGGTTCTGGGAACTTATAGAAGTCAGACTTTCTCAATCACTACTAATGTTTACCTGCATCAGGCCAGACTGAGCCCAGACTCCAACATAGTACAGAAAAAACCTAATAAAACTGATTGTGTCATATTTTGCATAGTCTTCGCCTTGCACATTCCCATAACAGACTATGGAAACTATTACAATAATCATATCATCATCTGCCTAGCCTTTTCCCAGCTGTATTTGTGCCGGCTTCCAGTCAAACCGGATCCAGCTGAATACCAAAAAAACACAATTGGATCAAATATTCACCTAAAACATGTTGATCAATACTAGGTCCGTCCACGAAGCGGCTCTCGAAGCCTGCGTGGATGTCCTCCATCAGCTTCTGATGGCTCTCCTTGAAGTTCCAGCACAGGAACCTGTGCCCTTCCTTCTCTAAGTCTAATATCACAGATATTAAGTTCTGGAAATAAAGAATACAGTGATTTAAGGAAAGTATGTGAGGTAAATTCCATTTAGATCTGTAGATCATCTCATTTTCATGCAAAATATAATAATTATCTATATTATTTTGCGTATCTTAAGAAAATTAAAACAATATATTGTATGTAATCACATTGCTGTTTGATAGATTATTATTGGTTAGGAGGAATTACTAAGATGAAGGCTCATGAAAAAGTAAGAAAGAACAGACGTTGCGACGACTCCAAATTCAATGGGTTTTTACTTCACAAAACGTTGTTCTAAAAACTTTGAAAGACATCATGGTTTAATAAATATCGCACCTCCGCTCAAATAATGTCATAAGTCAAGAAAACTAACTATCGAGTAATAAGCGTTTGAATTGTCACTAGCGTAATCTAGGCATACATAGTTATACTATTTACATTACATTATTCGAGATAAGCTTTTTACGTTTTCTGGCACCAATAATACAATAAAAGACTTTTTTTAAATTATGACGCTATTTGAGCGTAGGTGTAGTATTTGTAATCGTCTAGTTATGTCCGAGAACCAGAACTTTAGAACACAAAAACGTATGACTTCTACCACCTCCTGTTCCTGTTCCAATGAGTCCGCGGTATATAATTGCTAACTCTCAGTCACAAGGAGGCCGGACTCCCAGCAGTGGTACCATTACAGGCTGCCTGTTTTGTAAAACTGATTAAACCTTAAGTGCTTACCTCGGCGACTCCCAAGTCCATGGCGTACAGCTGGCGCGCGTCCAGCACCACCACTGCAGTGTGCGCGGCCACGTGGCGCCGGATCTTGTTCTGCACGTGTTGCGAGCTGGCGTACGACAACGTGCCTGGCAGCGTGATACACACGCTGTCTTGGTTGCCAACCTGTGGGCCATAGAACAGGGTATGTTCAGCATTTGGGTTTGTAGAAGTAGTAGTTTTATACTACAGTTTGCCCATACAATAAAAGATCTAAATATCGCAGGTAATTATTGTGGTTTTGTGATTTGTATCGATTATCGTACTGAATTGAGGTCTATTCAATTTGTAATAACGCAATTCCAAATTTAAAATTGTGGAAAATTTTCGAATTGGGTGCACAAAAATGTCAAAAATTACATTTTGATGTATGAAGGCGAATTTTATTTTGAGCCAATAAATAATGCAGTGAAAAATGCTCCCTAGTATATTCGCATATGTATGGTTCGCTAGTTTTTAAATAAATGTGGGCTAGCTGTCGTACTTTTTCGCACAAGTGTGAAACAGAGATACGCACCTACCGTAATACATATACACAAAATTAGGCGCCAAATTTAACATGATAAATGTTTTACACACACGGGGTAAATTCAAATAAATAATGAACACCGCTTCAAAGTACCAGGGCACCATAGACCGCTCAGAAGTTACCTTGAAGTCCGCAGCGGCGAGGCGCGGGCGCGCGAGGTGCGCCAGCGCGCGCGCTATGTCGGCGGCGGCGCCGCACACGATGCCGTACTCCAGGCCGGCCGCCGCGCCCGCCGCCACCGTCGCCACGTACACCACCAGCTCGACCTCTGCGCCGCACCACACACACTACTCATCATATCAGCTCATGCGACATTTACAAAACACGTTTGCATCGAATAAAAACCGACTAAACCAGCCGATACATCGGTTTTGACTAAAAATAGATATAATAATTATTGTAACTGAACTGTACTGATATTATTAAGCTGAAGAGTTTGTTTGTTTAATTGAACGCACTAATCTCAGAAACTACTGGGTCGATTTTAAAAAAATATTTTAATGTTGGATAGTCCATTTATCGAGGAAGGCACATCACGTTACGACCAACAGAAGCGGAGCATCAATGAAAAATGTTCTACCTCTCTTATGTAAAGCAGTCGAAGTTGTGCGGGTAGCTAGTGTAATGTAATAGAGGACATCCCACCCATACGCACAAAACATTAATTCATCATTATGCGTACAGATAAAAAGTGCAACTAACTGCCGGAGTCTGAGTTTCCTGATAGCTACAACCTGCGAGTTTTTAAGTTAAGAGTGAATAGGTTACTTTTAGGAAAGCCTGCTCCATCGTTCTCCACATCATAGTTTTCCATCAGCTGAAATTGTGGTCATTCATAAAGCCTATCAATAATAATATTTAAAAAAAATCGAAGTATCTTGACTTGGCTCGCGAGGTTGTCGACATGTGGAATGTGAACACAGCAGTCATTGTGCCGATAATCGTGACGGCCAATGGCATAATTGCCAAGAGCCTCGACCAACACCTCAAGAGGCTCTCGTTGGGCAGCTGGATCAAGGGCTTGATCCAGAAAGCAGCTAGTACTCCTGGACACGGCGCGTATAGTGAGGAGGTTCCTCTCTCGGGAGCCCTGACCACCGGTAGCTTGGACCCTGTTCCCGATACCGGTAGGCTACTATTTTTTATATTTTTAAATGTTTTTTTTTATATAAATATTTAGAAATGTAATTAATATATAAATATACTGAATAAATGGAATAATAATAATAATAAATGAGAGAGAGGCTCACTGCTGTTCCGCCACAGGCGCCGCACGATGGCCAGCTCCATGAGCGAGAACATGGCGACGATGATGATGGCGGCCAGCACGGCGCGCGGGATGAAGTAGAACGCGTCCGCCAGCAGCGTCACCGCCAGCAGCACCAGCGTCGCTGCCACACATTACACATGCTCATTGGGTTTCGTGGTTTGGTTGGGGAGGAGCTCGTGGGGGTGGAGCTCGTGGTTAAAAAGTAACAGCTGCCCAGGTCAATCTCCAAGGTTAAGCAACGCTTGCTTAGGTTGGTCTGTGGATGGGTGACCATCTTAACATATACGAGTTTTCGTCGTGCCTCGGAAAGCACGTTAATCCGTCAGAAGCGTCGTCGTTGTACTCAGTTCATGGGTTGTGGAGGCCTGCTAGATCACATAAAATACTGGTACCTATTCTGCTGAATCCGGTTTACTAGGGGCCGACCCCAATAATAATTACTTTATTGCGACCTATCTAAGGCGTTTGATTGTGTGGATCACGAAACATTACTCCTGAAACTTGGGGACTACGGACTGGGCAAAACAGCTTTAAGCCTTGTTAAATCTTATTTGAATGATAGACAGCAAGTAGTGCAAATAAACGGTGTTAATTCATCGGGCTTAAACGTGAAAATGGGCGTTCCACAGGGCTCAATTTTGGATCCTTTTTTATTTTTAGTTTATATAAATGATTTACCCCATATATTGCAAAACAAGCGAAACATGGTCTTGTTTGCTGACGACACTTCTTTGATTTTTTAAATAAATAGACGTAGTAATAATCTTGACATCGTAAATAACGCCCTTTTGCAGGTCCAAAATTGGTTCACTGCTAATAATTTGGTTTTAAATGGGAAGAAAACGAAGTGCATAAGATTTGCTTTACCAAATGTCAAAAGTAGTAATTGTGATATAGTATTGAACAGGGAAAAACTAGAATTCGTCGATAGAATGGTTTTCCTGGGGATTACGCTTGACTCAAGGCTACAATGGGGTCCTCATTTAGCATCTCTTGCAGGACGTCTAAGCTCAGCAGCATATGCTGTTAGGAAAATCCGCCAATTTACTGATGTTGATACCGCGAGACTAGTCTATTTCAGTTACTTTCATAGTATAATGTCTTACGGTATCTTGTTATTGGGACGGGCTGCAGACATCGAGTCAATTTTTATTCTGCAGAAAAGAGCCATCAAAGCCATTTACAATCTCCGCCGGCGTGACTTTCTAAGGGAACTGTTTAAGGAAATTAACATCATGACGGTACCTTGTCAATATATCTATGAAAACATTATGTACGTTAGAAAAAATCTACATCTACAAATCTACAAATTCGTGCAAATTCTTGCTAGGGTTGCGGGATTTGTTCGAAAGAGTCACCGCGGCCCTGGAACGCAAAGGGCACAAGAAGGATCACGGGTGGGTTTTAGTCAGTAAGAGTCTGACACTGCCTTCTGCTTCGCCCAGAGCGGAACAAGGTAACAAATTCGTCTTAAAATTTCCTTGTTCCTATACCCTTCCTGTTTAGTGTGTGTGTATTTTCTCGTATAGACCGATGGCGTGCATAATCAGCCTTTTAATGTTCCACTGCTGGGACACAGATCTCCTCTCTAGGAGAGGGAATGGACCGTAATCCACCACGCGGGCCCAGTGCGGGTTGGTGAATGTCACATGTCTTCGAATTTTTGGTTCTAGGACATGCCGGTTTCCTCACGATGTTTTCCTTCACCGTTTTGAGAGCAGTGGTGATGAAATTAATTACACAAAGTAGTGCGCCTGTCTGGGTTGGAACCCGCGAGCTACGTTCGTAAGTCGGGGCCGTTACCACTCGGCCACCAGTGCTCTCACCGACCGACCAATGGCGTGCATGAGGCAGTAGTGAGGTACCTTTGAAGAAGCAGCCGGCGGGGCTGGCGACGCCGCTGGCGTGGTTGAGCGCGGTGCGCGTGAAGGAGCCGGTGGCCGGCATGCTCTGGCAGAACGACGACACCACGTTGCACATGCCGATGGCCAGCATCTCCTGCGTCGCGTCCACCGTCGTGCTGCCCGCTGCACACCAGACCAATGACATACTATCAGGTTTTATTATATATAAAGCATCCAAACACCAACAACTTGCTCTAAAATACTCACTAGTGGAATCGGAGGTGCCGTACTACAGGTACGAGTACGTGCCCGACCCAGTTCTCGATAGTGGCAATATCACATTGTAATAGGATCGGTCCATCATCACTGACAGGACTATTGTTGCCAATAAGCCCGATATAGTGGTGGTGGGTCGAATCGAGAGGCGTGCAATGATTGTAGACATAACCGTTCCCCATGACGAGAACCTCGTGAAAGCCGAGAACGATAAGCAAATTAAATATCTTGAATTGGCTCGCCAGGTTGTCGACATGTGGGATGTGGACTCAGCAGTCATTGTACCGATACTACCGATAGTCGTTAGCCAAGAGCATCAACAACACTAATAAATCATCATTTTTATTTCCAATATTTTGTTAACAAAGGTTGTAAGTACAGTAACATAATACGACAATAGTGAGCATAAGGTATTATCTCCTGTCTCCCAAACTAGGTTCACAGCCTGTGACTTGGAGACCATTGATTCCAAAGATCAAAATCTGTTTTCGCCAGTAACATAGCCAATATAAGATTACAATGATAATTTTATTTTATAAACAGAGAAAAAAAGTAGGGAGTAAAAGAGAGAACAGAGAAAGAGAGATTAAAAAAGAGAGTAAAAGTGAAAGTGATAGTGGGGAGACACAAGACAAGTGTAAAATCCGTAAACACTACTTAAAAGTCTGTAATTCTTAGTTTGGTCTTCGTCATTATATGATTTCTCTTAATCAGAAACATTATTATAAATATTTATTATTATTAGTTTATTATTTTAGCATATTATATATTTATTGTATTACTATTACATACATATATTATTCGTATATCATTTCCGAAACATAATTTTTGAAACGAATTGAAATTTCTTGTGATGTTAAATTTTTTACCTACTCCTGAATTTATGCTCCTGTTTTTTTTTTTTTTTATCTTTGGCTAATTTTATTGTTTTGAGCAAGTAAAAAATACGTATTCAATTATTAATCTAACTGACGAACTAAACTGAATCATGTTACTCGGGAAACATCGCTAGGTAATTCGATATTGTGGCTGAAATGTAGAAGGCTACATAAGTTAGGCAAAGCCGTATCTCACCGAAAGCCTTAGCGATGGCGATGCTCTCGAGGATGGCGACGAGCGGCATGACCACCCCCTCGCCGCCGAACACACCCAGCATGTCGCCGAACTGCAGCGTCTGGTTGCCCACCTGCGTGCGGAACGGCGGCGGCCCGAACCGCGGCAGACCACCTTCGATCGTGCCTGGACCAAGAAATACACATTTCTAAAGGAAGACAAACATTTATAGAATAGAATATAATAGAATACTCTTTATTATGTACACCATATAAGCCAAAAGAAGCCAAGCCAAGCCTAGTCAAGTATTTATAAAACTTGACGCAGATTCAAGAGGTGTTTAGTTCATAATGCTATCCACCAAGGGAATAATATATTAGGCTCATTAATGATGATGTGCCTTTGACAAGAGAAGTTCATCAATCCGGGAGCATTAAGGACTATTTGATTGATTATAAAAAGGGTATGTGTGTGTGTGAACGTGTGCCTGGGCGTGTGCGTGTGCGTGCACTTGCGCGTGGGCGTGTGCGTTATGTGTGCGTGGGTGTGTGCAACTTTTTTGATAACGTTGCTAAAAATTTCCCTGAAAAATCATTAAACTCACAAATTAACTCCCAAAAAAAACCAGATCATGACATAATAAGCAAAGGGCCGTAATCCACCACGCGGACCCAGTGCGGGTTGGAAAATGTCACGTCTTCGATTTTTTTCTGGATGGGAATCATTAAATGACTCCCGCTCTGGGGAAGGGAGTGTCAGGCTCTTACTGACTAAAACCCACCCGTGTTCCTCTTAATGCCCTTAATGTCCCAGGGCTACGGTGACTCTTTCGCAGCAGTAATGTCAGTCCTACCGACTAAAATCCCACCACGTTACCAGGAGCGCAAGAATCGCAAGCGGTTACCACGCACCTGTGAGAGCGAAAGGAGTGATTCCATTCAAGTTGAGCACAAAGGCGAGGATGGCGGCCACGAACACGACGAGCGCGTTTCGTGCGCGCACGACGTTGAGCCAGCAGCCCGCCAGGCGCGCGCGGCACGCAGGCGTGCTGTCCGACACGGCTATTGTGGCTCGCTGTTAACAAAACACCAGAAAATAACAAAAAACAAACAAAACAAAATACATAGTACTAGCAGCGCCCCGCGGTTTTACCCGCGTAGTTCTCGTTCCCGTGGGAATATGGGGATAAAATATAGCCTATGTTACTCAGGGTAAATGTAGCTTACTAATGGTGAAAGAATTTTTAAAATCGGTCCAGTATTTTATGAGTTTATTTGTTACATACAAAAATAAAAAATACAAATCTTTCCTCTTTATAATATATCGCTATGTCAGGGGTTCATTTCATGTTAGTCTGGCGGTTTGAGTTCTTTATGTGGCGACCCAAATGTCCTTACTTTGGATATTGTTCGTCAAATCGTTGAGCTCCTTAAAGTTCTAAGTTTGAGCTACACGATAACTGACGAATGCTTGCACTGTTTGGACAGGTCCACTCAAATCTGTGTGGTACTTTCCTCAAAAGACCACTTCAGACACTAACCTACATGGTTCTCATATGATTTGACCAGTACAACTGTATGGACTTCAAAAGAGACCTTGACCTCTGAGTTTGTTTCGGTGTTTCTTCTCAGAGTAGCCAGCTAGGAAACACCGGTCACATCTAGTTTTTATAACTGCCAAAAAAGATTGACGTAGTAAAAGTGTTTTTTACAAACTACTTACAAAATAAAAATCATTTATCAATATAGGGTTACAAAATTACCTTTCAAATGAAACAAATAAATCCTTCATTGCATAGAAATTATAAAAAAAATATTTTGAGCAACGCGCGATGAAGTAATTCCAGATTATCGCTCGTAAGTGTAATCATCTGAAGACTAGGAGCGCATAATTATATTCACAGAAGATTTTTTAGAAGCAGCGCGAAGAATAAGGTCGTCCCCTAAATGGGACGTGACTGTCGAACTATGTAAAAATGGTAGAAAAATATAAAAACAAAAATACAAAAACGAATAAAAAAAATAGATATTAAGAGGTAAAAATTACTGAATGTACTTCGGGAATTCTAGGCTTAATATTATGTATAATAATGACTACTCACTTTAAGTAACAGCAGGGAAATGATGGTGCTAATACCCAGCACAGTGTCCCATAGCTGTATTGTTTTCAAGTTCTTGAAGAAATTAATCACAGCGTCGAAAAATGTATTACCCGATGAGCCTGAAAAATTAATGAAACGAATTAAGGACATCTGATTATAAATTTGCTTAAAAAATATCTTGTGATTTTATAATATCTACATAATAGGGATGTTTCGTGAAGAACAAAAATATGATTCTATTTAGTCCGTCAGTTAGGTGAACGAAAAATATTGGACACGATTTTTTTGCTTTATCAAATCTATAAAAATTGACGAAATAACAAGCTTCAAAGATCATGAGTGGGGGGGGCTTGTGACGTCACGACGTGGTAAAAGTCGTAGCACGAAGTGACGTCACACGAGTTTTCAACGCACTGTATCGTCTTCGTTTTTGTTTACGTGAAAAAGGAAAAAATACGTGTCCAATATTTTTTGGAAATCTTTTTTGTAGTCAACGAACCTAATTTTAATGAGCTATACATGTATATAATAGAAAATGAAATAGAAATGGTGCATTTTATCTACCATTGCAACTCTTATCAAGATATATTTAGTTCCAGAGCGGTTGAAGTGTTTTTATCGAGTGGTAGTAGCAAGCACGTCACAACACACAAACCATGTGTGGAATTGCATAGAAACGTGACGGCTTTTGACGGACATGTGATCAAGTGCTTAAATAACTTCAAATAGAGAAAAAACAGTTTCCTACGCAACCAATACTATAGTTCATTGTTTCAGAGAAAAAGTTCGGCTATGCATAACTGTGGAATTTCGATTTCTAGCAAAACTTGGTTGTCACCTTGTATCCTGAACAGCGACTTGAGTTGCGATGCGCTGATCTGAAGCGCGGCTGCCGTCGTGAAGCCGCTGATAACTGGCTTCGATATGAAATCCAACAGAAAACCTGGAAAACAACATATGTTTCATGAGAATAGAGTTTTTAAATCAATTGCATTCTGTATAATTTATATCTATAACTAGCTGCTGCCCGCGACTTCGTCCCCGTGGAATCCCCGATTTTAAAACATTTTTTATCGCTGCTCCGCTCCTATTGGCTTAAGCGTGATGATATATAGCCTTAAGCCTTCCTTGATATATGGTCTATTCAACCCAAAAAGAATTTTTCAATTCGAACCAGTAGTTCCTGAGATTAGCGCGTTCAAACAAACAAACAAACTCTTCAGCTTTATAATATTAGTAGATAATATTATAAAGCTGAAGAGTTTGTTAAAATCGGGGATTCCACGGGGACGAAGTCGCGGACAGAAGCTAGTAATTTATATAACACAAACTCATTTTAATAGGACAGGTGGACAGCATTTGTACAAAGGCTTGGCGTGTTATTACGATATGTTTGGCGCAGTGGTTGAGCGATTGGATGTTGCGCTGCATGTCGCAGGTTGGATTCACGCACGGATCAAATATTTGTATGGCCTATAAGTAGTTGTCCCGAGTCTGGCTGTTTGTATGTGAGGTTTGTATGTTTATAAACGCATCCAAGACACAGCAGAAAAAATCATCTAGCATTTAAATTAGGAGCAGTGGTGGCCGAGTGGTATCGGCCCCGCCTTACGAATCACCGTCGCGGGGTCAAAACCCAGCAAGGCGCATTATTTTGTTTAATTAATTTCATCACCACTGCTCTCAAAACGGTGAAGGAAAACAACGTGAGGAAACCAGCATGTCCTAGAACCAAAAATTCGAAGACACGTGACATTCACCAACCCACACTGGGCCCGCGTGGTGGATTACAGCCCATTCCCTCTCCTAGAGAGGAAGCCTCTGTCCCAGCAGTGGGAACGTTAAAAGGCTGATTATGCATCTAGCATTTACTAATACAAAACAAGAAAATGAAGGTGATTTTCCTTATTCAATATACCTTGTTAGTGCACCACAAAAAACATTGTAGTTAATGGATGAATGCGCGGCCTTGCTCTTACTTTTATAATATTGAGTTCACGGCCAACTGGACAATAGATAGACAAAACATCGAATAAAAACAGACGATGAAAAGTTTTGAGAGGAATATCCCATGAGTCGGTACGCAACCATCGGTTATCGTATAGGGAACGTGCACGGCGTAGATTATGCCATCTAGTGTTGCAAATTTGAAACTTTTACGTTGTAAATATATGACCTATGCTGCCACCTATACTTCCTGCGCACTCTATTTAGGGGAACGTGCACGAAGTAGACTGTGCCATCTAGCGTTACAAATTTGAAACTTATAAGTAAATAAAATATACTTGACATTGACGCGTCTGTGCTGCCACCTATAGTTTCTACACGTTCCCTACATTTTTAAGCAGCTCAACGACCCGGCCGGTCGACGCTACAAAGTTTACATGGCATTTGCATGGGCCGCATACAAATAACCGACTAACAGTAACAAACCAATGTATTGTGGCAACGTAAAAGAAGAGTTTTGTCACTAGCATTATTTTTTATGCAAATTCATATTAGTGGTAACAGGTAACTATGCCCATATACCCGGCGCGTGCAGTGGTTCGAGTTAGGGTAGGCCAGAGAAAATGTCCAAATAAATTTAAAAATATAAAATAACCACATTATTCAGGGTTGATTTTTACTGAAATGAGTTTTTTTTTTTTAAATAGCCTATTAAAAAAAAGCCACATTTCAACCCTGAATAATGTGGTGTGTTTTTTTGGACATTATTTTCTGGCCTACCCAACTCGAACCACTGCACGCCACTGCCATAATATGCTTTATTTAGTAAACAAAGTTTCCCAACCAAAACAATGAACGCCAGAAGTTCAGTGTCTCGCATATATTTGCATAAATACTTACCACTTTCTCTCTACGTAACAGGGCGACAGATGACGAAGGAGTTCTTAACATGCAACAGATGTTATGCTAATCTAGATATTTGAATACGCTCGGCACTGTTCGATTGAATGGTGTTTTAAGACTTTTTTTTTTGCATGTGAAAGTGGCTATTGGCATACCCCAAGAATAGGGTAGTTGACTAAAAAAATCTGGTTAGTCCGTCAGATAGATTTCTGAAAAATATTGGAGACGTATTTTTTCTTTTTTCACATAAACAAAAAATGAAGAAGATACAGTGCGTTGAAAACTCGTGTGACGTCACTACTCGCTACAATTTTTACCGGGCCGTGACGTCACACGCTCCCACTCCTGATCTTTGGTGTTTTCTGTCTTCGTCAGTTTTTATAGATTTGATGTCTTTATGTAAAATTTGACGTTCAAAAAGTGCTGTCGCTCAGCCTAGTTTGAATAAATGACTTTTGATTTGATTTGATTTGATTTGATAAAGGAAAAAATACGTGTCCAATATTTTTCTATAATGTAGCTGACGGACTAAACATAATCATATATTTTTTACTAAGGCAACATCCCTATTATTTATGTAAGTGTAATGAACTACTGAACTACACTGTAAAGCAAATAAAAAAAAATCTATTTTTGCTCTCCGCAAGGGTTTATTAACGATCGTGGAAACGTGCAGATTTTTTGTCAAGGAAATACAAAACTCGTTTCAAGCAACGAGTAGATATTAATAGATACTAATCATCTTTTTTCCTGAATACAATTTATTTTTTTAAGAAGCCGAAGCCAATTGAAGTTGTTGGACAAAGCTTGTTTCTAAAATTTGTAGTTTTTTTTTTTTTGTTGGTTGACCAGTGATGTGAATAGGGCCTAAAAGAGCCCGTAAGATACATAGACTTCCCAAAAATATTGGACACGTATTTTTTATGTTTTCACGTAAACAAAAAACGAAGACTATATAGTGCGTTGAAAACTCGTGTGACGTCACTTCGTGCGACGATTTTTACCACGCCGTGATGTCACAAGCCCCACTCATGATCTTTGAAGCTTTTTATCTTCGTCAATTTTTAGAGATTTCATAAAGCAAAAAATAGTGTCCAATATTTTTCGATAATCTAACTGACGGACTAAATAGGATCATATTTTTATTCCTCAGGAAACATCCCTATTTTACCATAATGAAAGGAAGACTATTTGGTGCTTGCGAGTTTTCAATAGTAGGACAATATTGCAAGAGTAGAGAATACACTTGACTTCAATATAGCTTTCCAGTCCGCCATGATAACGAACTGATAATTGTGGAAATTCTTTACAGATAGCACCTTGTTGGTACAGTTTTGCTTATTCATTAACGGCCGAACCCAATAACCGATCTATCGCATACTGGAGATAGAAAAACAAATGAAACAACAGAAAACCTATATAATTTTTCTGTTGTTTCATTTGTTTTTCTATCTCCAGTATGCGATAGATCGGTTATTGGTTTCGGCCGTAAGAAATTGTGTTGTGTTGGTAGGCATGAGAAATACGGAACGTATTTAAGAAAACAAACAAACTCTTCAGCTTTATATATTAGTATAGATACACTGTCACACTTTTTAACAGTCACCAATATTCCTCATGCCTACCATGACACGCCATGAGAGACAAACGGATTTTTGATGGCGTTCACACGTAATAGCTTGGAAGATGTTTTAAAGTAGTTGTGCCCGGTCCTTACATTGGTTTGAGTTTTAATTGAAACGTTATTTTCTTAAGTTTGATTTTTTTTGTTCGTTATCTATGGCGGAAACGAGTTTTCTTTCTTTCTTTCTTTTCTTTTCTTTCTAAAGTAATATTCGGCCTACAATGCTTAACTGCTGGCCTCACAAGATCTTTGACTGAGTTGGCTGTAATTTATGTTTTATTTATACATATTTTGTTTTTAATAAATTATACCTACTGCAACACACAAGACAACTTCCAAGCGTGGGATGCAAGTATATCATAAGGCGTTTTCCTTAAAAAATAAGTGAGCACCTATAGTATAAAAGCCTGAGCAATAAGGTTCATTGCTCGGGTTTTAAAACAAAAACTTATGGAAAGTTTTGTGTTTTATGATTTATAAATTTGCTTTCGTCCGCTATGTTATCTTATCAGAGAAGTAATCCGCTTGCCTAGAAGTAAGTTATCAAGCTTGACTTAAAGATCCCCGGTTTTAAGTACTTGTCAAACCACTCACCTAACTGTAATATCCCGAGAAGTAGTATAAAGCATCCTGACAGAAATGCAGCCAAGTAAGCGAAGTCAGCAGACTTGGCGACATACTTGGCCAACAAGGCTGCTAAAATGGCGGTGGGGCCGACTGTGACGTCCTTACAACTGCCAAACAGCATGTACATGAGGCCGGGGAATATGCTGGAGTATAGACCCACCTGTAAAAAAAATTGGAGGTATTTTAGCTTGGTTGGAGCCATATTGATAAATAATATCTATAGCAGGTATGACGGGACCCCATAGGGTGGTCAGTGCCTGCTAGGGTTGCGGAATTTGTTCGAAAGAGTCACCGCGGCCCTGGAACGCAAAGGGCACTAGGAGGAACACGGGTGGGTTTTAGTCAGTAAGAGTCTGACACTCTCTTCCGCTCCGCCCAGAGCGGGGGAAGTCATTAGATGATATCCCATCCAAAGAAAAAGGGACGGGACGAAGTACTAGGGTGGCAGAAGCGCAGAATAGGTCGTTGTGGCGTTACTTGGAAGATGGAGCAAAGTATTATCTTTGCGTATGATGGGACAAAGTACTAGGGTGGCAGAAGCGCAGAATAGTTCGTTGTGGCGTTGCTTGGAAGAGGGAGCAAAGTATTATGTTTGCGATTTTTTTTAAACGGTTTTATGACCCAACTATTTCCAGCTTGTTAGGTAATCGTATATACAGCTTATGTATGTTTTACTTAAGCTTTAGGTACAAAACAACTACGTTTGATATGGGTTATGTAGACAGACGAGGAGCTATCCTTGAAAACTGCATCACCTGCAGTCCTAGTAACGGTCGCATTAGTCAAAACAGCTGAAAATAGGTCTAAAATTGTTACTTTGAAATGCCAATGTTGCAAAAAGAAGAAATGATTTCACCTGTGGAGGTAACCCAGCTACCATAGCATACGCAATGCCCTGAGGTATTGAGGTCAGGCCCACCGTAATACCTGTAAAGAAACATTTCAACTCTGATTAAGGTCTTCTGGAAAGCATAAAATAGAGTGAAATAGGTACATTTTTAAAAAAGGACACTATCAATTCGAACCATATGTTTGTAATAATGGCGGAATTGCAATTTGTGTGTTATTCTTTACCAGCTTCTAAATATGTATGCCAAATTTCATAAGTGTATGTAAGTAAATACGTGTGTCCACGCATATCTCAAAAACTATAAGTGTAGCATGGTGTTACTAACTCCATTCTCGAGCGTGCCTTATGCGCGGCGATGGCGAGAATATACTCCCGCCAGCGATTCCCGCCAAAAAAACTTAAGTGGACAGAGGACCGCGAAAAGCGAACGACTTTTCGCGAGACGCTCCGTTAAATTTTTCCATTGTTTTACTGTTTGTGCCTTTTTACCGTTTTTACTTCTACATTATATTTTATTTATACCACCTGATAACGTGCCGAACTCATTCCATAGCCCATTAAGTCAAACCCTAAGAAACTTTCTCACAAGTGTCGCCCAACTCGTGGCCACGATATCAGTGCAAAATTCAGTGAATAGTTAAAGGTGAAGATAATCCTGTCGTGCTAAAACTAAAACATACAGTGAACGGTTTCCGACAGTGCATTTATACCAAACAGTGAAAAAACCATCAAAAGAATTTGGGCGAGTCCATTCTTCCCGCCAAAAATCGTAACCGACGCCGACGCGCGAACGAGCAAGTCTCGAGTTTTAGCGGGAGCTTAAAAAAAAAAAAAATACTTTCGTCGTTTCAAACCGTGCTACTAGTCCAGTAGGGATATAATATTTTTCATATAAAACCTTCGATAATTCTAAAGTTTTTAATTTTCGCTGAGTGGATAAGTTTCGTAAATTCATGGCTATTTACAAAAATGCTAACAGTTTAGAGTGATGCAATAGGTATTAAGTAGGTATTTCTTATTATTTCGTGTTATACAAATATTAGAAAATTTAAATTAAAACAGTATACGGGTTCTTTGTAAGTACTATCTAAAGGATATATGAGTGAAAATGCTAACAGATAGGTACTATGGAACAATAGAAATCTAAAAATGTCCCGTAACTCATTCAAAAAAAATTTTAAGTTTTTCAATTCATTTCTTATATACTTATAGAGATTAGTTATACCTTACAACAAAAGTTCTAACAACTAAGTATATATGGCTGCACGAGTAATTGTATTTTTTCTTTATGATTAGCGACATATTGAATTTAAGTTTATAAAGTTTGCACTGTATATTCGTAATAATAAACTCTGCTACCACACAAAAGTTTCAACAAATGTATAATATGGCTTTTGTTTAAATTGCGAATAACTATTTTCGATAACGAGCCGCGTAAGTAGGTACGGCGCGTGCGATCGCTGCTGAGTAGCAACACTCTCTCGCCCGCTCCGATCGGGGATGTCTCTATCGCCGCATACCTACTGACCGCTTTTAGTTGCCAAAGTACCTAGGTACATGTTCGGTACGTAACGCTTCAGAGCAGTAGATACTAACAACAGAGTGATGGCCACCATACTAGCAAGTGTAATTGTAAATTAGTCACTAACGCACCCAAAGGAGGTGTGCTTTTTTTCATTTACAAAAAAATAAGATTAGACATTTAAACAAAACTTTTTAAAAATCCGTTGAACCGATTTGTATTTCTATTCCGTGAGCATAAAGATGGCATTAAAAGCAAAATCGTGATTATAATACCTACCAACTATTTACTGCAGCTGCCATTTGTCATGCCACCAACGTAATAGAAGTCAAAATCGGTTGAACGGACTGTAAAAAAGATTTATTTCAATGTCTAATCTTATTGTGAATAGGGTAGGTATCGTGTGCGATGAAAATTTAAAAGCACCATTTGTTTCACGGGTCCGAATAGGTTGACAGCATTTGTTATAGTATCAGAGACAAAAAGTGACTTTGAGTTTTCGGGTAATTATTTCGGGTTTCGGAATAGGTATCACTAAATGTACATTAAAAATAATGAAACAAAAACAGGTAAGGTGCATTCGGCTAACTCCGAAAATCGGGACATTCCAATAATATCAAATATCTAGAAATCTCAGTATAATTTTTTGCTCTAACAACATTCGAATCCAACCCCGCGTATGGGAGGTGATGCATGTACATTATTCAACTAGTTGTTTTTTAATTCGATAGATTTTCGTTTAAGTGTACTGTTGAGTAAGATTAGGACACTCTAGCTCAAGCTTTTTTTGTTTTTATTGGAAATATTCTACTCGGGTAATTCTGAATTATAAACCATTTGGTTTTGCCCGAATATTTATTTTACAAAGAAATAAGTCGGCAGTTCTCAATTTTTGCTCCTAATTGAAATTGTAAAAAAAAACTTTTCAATGTGCACTAACGTGTTTTAAACTGTCAACTGTAATTTTATTTAAATGTTTTTTTTAATCAACCAAAACAAGGAGTACGTTTTACCTAACTATTGCGTAGTAAATCGATTGGCGATGCAATTAAAACAATGGAAAAATGTTGGTTTGTATTTTTAAGAAAAAAAGTGGTATATTACTAAAATAAACTTCTTTGAATCTACAGGCGTTATTTTTGTATTTGAGTGTTATTGATAAAACACGACATTTACAAAAAATACACAGTAATGAAATGATTTCGCGTCTCATTCAATAATTTACCACATTCACTACAAATATACCTATTATAGCTACTTGTTATAGTAATAGAGGAACAGACAGAAAGTAGAGATTCCGTTACAACATTTTTTTTCTGGAACAGGTAGTTGTCCCGGGTTTTAGGTCATCCCTTCAATTCAATAAGTAGCGTGCATTCGGGTGGTTACGAAAGGATTTGTGATCCGTTCGGAGGCATGTTTATATTTTAACCAACACTCATAATTGAACTAATACTGCTAATTTATGTCGCTTTCTTTACTTGAATATACTACTTAAAGTTCTATTGCAAAGACTTTCATGAATTTCCTTGATAATTGTTGATAAAAATGTTTAAAATCTTAATAATTTTACTTTGTTCACGTCAAATTTTGAAGAATTGTTGATAATTCTGAATGACAGTTGAAAGTGGGTTTATTTCGTTTGAGCATAAAAAAAACATATTTCTTTTTACTTTTGTTTCTTCAAACATTGTTCAGCTTTACCCTAAAAATAAATATTTCTTGAATTTGACCTCTCAGTAGCTTACATAATTATGCGATATTTGTTTTTCGGAATTACCCTACAAGTTGTCTAAGGTAGCCATACTTTTAAAAAGTAAATGCAGTACTTGTACATTTATAAAGATGTATACAATGAAAGATAATACTTTATATAATATTTCGCTTTGAATAAATATTTGTTTTCGCTAAGTTTTTTTTTTTTTTTTTGTAAATATCAATAACACTCAGATACAAAAATGACGCCTGTAGATGCCAATAAGAAATTAGTTTTATTATGTAGCAATTTTAGTTAAATAGCACTGGTTTTATTGAAAAGCCAAACCAAATTTAAAAAATTAAACAGTGATATCCATAGCATAAATACAACAACCACAATTATGTCGATCCTAAAACCAGGTTCAAAAAATAAGTGGTTGTTTCGATGCCAATGTATACATTCTTATAATAAACTTCCTAGCCTCATTCAAGAACTTAGCAGAAATAAATTCAAATTATTTGTAAAACGTAAGCTGTGCCAGAAAGCTTTTTATACAGTTAAAGATTATCTTGAGGACAAGTAGGCTTGGGATTGAGCTGCTTTAGTTTTGTACACCGCCCAATGTTGTTATTTCTCTCTTTTGTCTGCTTTTTGTTGATATTTATACAATTTGACATTGGTTTTTATATTTTCATTTACTTTTGACTTGAATGTTTACTTTTAAAGTATTCTTTTTATTACAATTTCTTATTTTGACATGAATACTTACTTTGTAAAGTATTATATGTATTTTTTCATTTCCCTATTGTGAATATGAGGACTATATGGGTTATGTGCTTTTTCTTTTTCAAGTATTTTTTAACGATGTCTGGCTGTTTGAATATTTTTGTAGCCTACCCAAATGTCCTTTCATTGGCATTGTTCGTCGGGTTGTTGAGCTCCTTATTGGTTTGGTGGTCCAAGGTTTGCACTGACTGGATAGGTCCACTCAAAACTGTGTGGTTCCTTCTTAAAAAGACCATTTCAGACAGTTCTGCATGGTCCTCGTATAACGTATTGTGAATATGAGGACCATGTAGATCGCTGTCAGGGGTTTATTCCATGTTAGTCTGGCGGTTTGAGTTCTTTATGTGGCCTACCCAAATGTCCTTACTTTAGTATTATTCGTCAAATCGTTGAGCTCCTTAAAGTTCTAAGTTTGAGCTACACGATATCTGACAAATGCTTGCACTGTTTGGACAGGCCCACTCAAATCTGTGTGTTATTTTCCTCAAAAGACCACTTCAGATATAAACTACATGGTTTTCATATGATTTGACCAGTACAATTGCATAGACTTCAAAAGAGACCTTGACCTCTGAATTTGTTTCGGTGTTTCTTCTTTTTTGACATTGAAATAAATCTTTTTTACAGTCCGTTCAACCGATTTTGACTTCTATTACGTTGGTGGCATGACAAATGGCAGCTGCAGTAAATAGTTGGTAGGTATTATAATCACGATTTTGCTTTTAATGCCATCTTTATGCTCACGGAATAGAAATACAAATCGGTTCAACGGATTTTTAAAAAGTTTTGTTTAAATGTCTAATCTTATTTTTTTGTAAATGAAAAAAAGCACAGCTCCTTTGGGTGCGTTAGTGACTAATTTACAATTACACTTGCTAGTATGGTGGCCATCACTCTGTTGTTAGTATCTACTGCTCTGAAGCGTTACGTACCGAACATGTACCTAGGTACTTTGGCAACTAAAAGCGGTCAGTAGGTATGCGGCGATAGAGACATCCCCGATCGGAGCGGGCGGGAGAGTGTTGCTACTCAGCAGCGATCGCACGCGCCGTACCTACTTACGCGGCTCGTTATCGAAAATAGTTATTCGCAATTTAAACAAAAGCCATATTATACATTTGTTGAAACTTTTGTGTGGTAGCAGAGTTTATTATTACGAATATACAGTGCAAACTTTATAAACTTAAATTCAATATGTCGCTAATCATAAAGAAAAAATACAATTACTCGTACAGCCATATACTTAGTTGTTAGAACTTTTGTTGTAAGGTATAACTAATCTCTTTAAGTATATAAGAAATGAATTGAAAAACTTAAAAAAATTTTTGAATGAGTTACGGGTCATTTTTAGATTTCTATTGTTCCATAGTACCTATCTGTTAGCATTTTCACTCATACATCCTTTAGATAGTACTTACAAAGAACCCGTATACTGTTTTAATTTAAATTTTCTAATATTTGTATAACACGAAATAATAAGAAATACCTACTTAATACCTATTGCATCACTCTAAACTGTTAGCATTTTTGTAAATAGCCATGAATTTACGAAACTTATCCACTCAGCGAAAATTAAAAACTTTTGAATTATCGAAGGGCATAGACTTCTGGCTACTGGACTATACGGAAAAATTGCGAATACGTGTTCGTTAATATTAACGACCCATTCAACCATTACCCGCGTTGTTCGAGTGAGTAACAGCTGAGCTAGAGTGCCCTGTTACCATGTCGCCGAAACCAACAAAAAAACGTGCAGGAAGAGATGGTGGGTCGGGCTCCGACACAGATCTGGAACAGGATCGGACGATGGTACCAACGTCATCATCATCACCGAACATCATCATGACTGAAGAAATGCTGCAGTCATTGGTGAAAAATATCACTAAAGGTCAAACGGAAGCAAATCGCATCCTTATAGAAAATATACTGGCGAACAAAGATGAACCGTGCATCTCATCACCACGAATACCCGATGCCCGTGATATCGCACGACGGTCGGGCAACTTCGCGAAGTGCACGGCTCGCTTCGATGGATCGTCAAAGAACGCGGAGGAGCTCGAGGCGTTCATCGACGCGATCGATGTCTACCGCGACTGCACCGGCATCACCGACGAGAACGCGCTACGGGGGCTGCCTATGCTGCTAGTTGGCGAGGCCGCTGTCTGGTGGCAAGGCGTGAAGTCGTCGATTGCGTCGTGGTCCGACGCGCTACAAAGACTTCGAGCGATGTATGGTGTGCCGCGACCCGGCTACAAAATATTTCGCGACGTGTTCCGTGATGAACAAACAAGTGAACGGGCTGATGTGTTCATTAATAAAGTGCGCGCAAATATATCTAAGTTGCCATATAATGTGCCAGAAGTGATGAAGTTGGACATGGTTTATGGATTGTTAGATCGTAGGATCAGAAAACGAGTGTCTCGCGACGAGGTGAATGACCTAGAACAGCTGATTGCGAAGGCCAGGTTAGTCGAGGAGTCGTTGGCGGAGGTAAGTACTTCTACCTATGTAAACAACAACTCTCCCGTCGTCGTGCAGGTACGTTCGAGTACGAAAGTTAGCCCTGCTGATGCCCTGGATGACCCGCGTTTTTCGAAAAGTAAACAAATTTCATCAAGGTCATCTGACTTGCACGTATTAAATTTAAAAAAGGATCATGCTGAAGGTGTTAGTCATAAACGCGTTAGACCAAAATGTTCATATTGTAAGTTTTTTGGCCATACGATGGATGAGTGTCGTAATAAAGTGAAGAAGGACGGTCAGGTCATCGACCTTTCAACTAATACGAATAAAAATACCGAGTTACGTTGTTACGGATGTGGTCAGCTTGGTGTGGTACGTTCAAAATGTAGTAACTGCAAAGGCGTTTCGACTTCTAGTAAATCGAATTTTTGTATCGCTCAAATATCTGATAGTGACGATCCGCGGCCGCTGGTGGAAATTGAGGTCGTAAATCATAAGGGGGTGGCTATATTAGATACGGGAGCCACACATTCTATCGCCGGCCCCATGTTATACAATTTGCTAAGAAAAGCTGGCGCAGTTTTTACAGAAACTTCGCGTACTATAGGGCTTGCTGACGGGTCGCAGCAAGTAGGTATTGTGCTCGAGTGCGATACTGAGGTGAAATTGAATAACCGTGCTATATCTACCACTTTTATTGTGATACCAGGTGCGCAAACTCGGACATTACTAGGTAGAGATTTTATTATAAAAGCAAACGTAATGTTAGATTTACCGCAGAGCAGCTGGTGTTTTAACAATAAGCCGGAACGCTGGTACCCGTTCATAAACAGCGTCGAATTACCTTCGGGCGGCCAGATGGAACTGATGGAAGTTGAAGCATCCAACCTTGTACTGAGAAAAGATGAAGGTACCAAGCTAACAGCTGATCAGAGGGTTCAACTGAACGCGTTTCTGTTGAAGAGGTCCGAACGCTTTGTTAAGAGTGGGCCACCAACAGAATATGCCACGCACCGGTTGAAGATTGACCCGGATCAGGAACCCATCGCCTCGCCGCCTTACAGGATGTCTCCCAATAAGAAAGCGATGCTGGAAAAGGAGCTACAGAAGTTACTGGATGCTGATGTGATCGAAGAATGTGATTCTGCTTGGGCCGCCAACGTGGTTCTCGTCACAAAGAAAGATGGAGGCATTCGGCTATGTGTAGATTACAGGAAGTTAAACGCTGTGACTGAGCCTGATCGCTACCCTCTTCCGCGCATCGAGGATATTCTTCACGCCGCTAAGAACACAAGCTATATGACCACCTGTGACCTCCACTCAGGCTATTTCCAAATTTCTGTGGAACCGGCCGATCGCGATAAGACTGCGTTCGTAAGCCCACTCGGTTGCTTTAGATTTAAAAGGATGCCAATGGGTTTGAGGAATTCGGGAGCTACTTTCCAGCGTCTTATGGATCGATTTAGGTCCGGCAAAGGACTGGCTGATGTGTGCATGCTAACATATTTAGATGACCTTATTATTTTATCTGATTCATTCCCCAAGCACCTGCAAGATCTGAACGCTGTTTTCGACCGGCTTGAGATGTACAACTTACGCGTTAACCGCGAAAAGAGTTGCTTCGCTCGCGAATCTGTAAAGTTTTTAGGCCACGTGATCGTACCAGGAGGGGTGAAGGCAGACCCTGATAAGACAGCAGCCATCGCTAATATGCACCCACCTGAGAACGCTAAACACGTGAAATCCTTTTTGCAAACGTCAAGTTGGTTTCGGCGCTTCATTCCCAATTACGCCGACGTTGCCAAGCCTCTGACAGACCTTCTAAAAAAGGACAGCAAATGGAACTGGACTTCCAAGCAACAAGATGCCTTCGACTGCATCAAAGAAAAGCTAATCTCCGCTCCTATACTGCGTCAAGCCGACGAATCGTTGCCATTTACGTTGAGAACTGACAGTAGCGGATATTGCCTCGGAGCAGTACTGATGCAGGGGGAGGGCCACGACGAAAGACCAGTTGAATACGCTAGCCGCTTGCTGAACAATGCGGAAAGGAACTACAACACAACGGAGAGAGAAGCGCTGGCAGTTGTATGGGCTGTCACCAAGTTTCGCGCTTACATCGAAGGATCAGAGGTTGTGATAAAGAGTGACCACCAACCCCTGCGATGGCTCATGACTTTGAAGTCGCCAAGCGGCCGTTTGGCGAGATGGGCCCTTACACTTCAGGAATACAATCTTCGTATAGAATATACTCCTGGCAGGTCGAACGCCATCGCTGATACGCTATCGCGTCCGCCTTGCGCTGAGGAGACTGTCTGTGATATTCACTATGCTGAGGTTGATTTTCCATCAAGAAGCCCCAAGGACGTTCGAGAAAATCAACTCAAAGACCCTGACCTGAGGAAAATCGTTGAGGACCTAGAATCAACCGACGACCCGTTTAGGGGGAGGAGTTGGTCCGACCGTGGCTTCATCATGTCAGACGGCATTTTATATAGATACGGACCTGAAGATAGTGAAGAAGAGACAGGATGTCTCGTAGTACCGGAGCACGAGCGCGATAAAATTATGAAAGAATACCACAATGCACCGACGGCTGGACATTGTGGAATAGAACGTACACTCGATCGAGTAAAGTCGAAGTATTACTGGCCTGGAATGCGGCTGTACATTGTTGAATACCTGAAAAAGTGTGTAGAATGTCAGAGGTACAAAGCTGATAACAGAAAACCGGCTGGACTTCTGCAGACTCCCGCAACTAATCGCCGCTTCGAAGTGATTGCCGTAGACCTATTTGGCCCTTTACCGGAAACCGCCGACAAAAACAAGTGGATCCTTATCGTAGAAGACACATGCTCACGATGGGTAGAACTATTTGCTCTACAGGACGCAACCAGCATAAACTGTTCCAAGATTCTGATTTCAGAAATTTTCCTGAGATATGGAGTACCTAGACGGATCTTGAGCGATAATGGTGTACAGTTTATTAGCGAAATAATGCAGCAGGCTTGCCATACATTTGGTATTACTCAGTCGTTATCGCCTGTATACCACCCACAAGCGAACCCGGTAGAAAGGAAGAACCGTGATCTGAAGCCGCAAATTGCTATTTTGGTGGGAAGGAATCACAACACTTGGGACGCGCATTTGCCTGCGATACGTTTTGCGATGGACTCCGCGGTGACTAGAAGCACCGGATTTTCACCAGCTTACCTGACCTTCGGCCGAGAGATACGTGCGCCGGCCGATGTCATCGCCGATATGCGCGCTATTGTAGAGAGTGATAATGTCATAACGAGCCTCACACCTTATCTTCAGAGGATGTCAAACGCACTATTTGAAGCTAGGGAAGTACACTGCCGGCCAAAAGTTTAAGACCACCTTAATTTAAGTAGGAAAATAAAGTAAAACACCAATAAAATATTAAATGTTTAATTAACCAGTTTAATTATCTAATCAGTTAGTGTTTATGGACAAATTGTAATGTAAAGCATAAAGAAATATTAACAATACATGCTAAAAAAAGGCTATAGTTAGCTAAACTGATGTTTCATCAAAAAATCCTCCTTTACTTTGTATGACTTTTTTCACAAGTCTCGGCATACGAGCTATCAATTTGTTGATGGTGTCTTGTGATATATTGCTCCAACTTTCGCATAAAGCATTCCACATTTCTTCTTGCGAGGATGGGCCACGATTACGGACGTTCCTGTCAAGCTCTTCCCACAAAAGTTCAATAGGATTGAGATCCGGGCTCTGAGGTGGCCAAACCATGTTTTTTAACACCCCTTGGGCCTCTTTCTCTTCTAAATATCCTCTGCATAATTTGGAGCTATGCTTTGGATCATTATCTTGTTGGAAAATGAATCCGTGTCCAATTAATCGCAACCCGGAAGGAACGGCGTTTTGTTCTAAAATGTTTTTGTACTGTTCCTTTTTCATAATTCCTTCAATTTTGATCAAATCGCCAGTTCCTTGGCTAGAGAAGCAATCCCAGACCATAATTGAGCCACCGCCATGCTTGACTGTTGGGACTACACAGTCTGGCATCATCTTTTCTTGAGCATTTCGTCTCACGTAAATTCTTCGTTTTGAACCGAATAGTTCAAACTTGGATTCATCGGTCCAAAGAACTTTTTTAAAATCTTTTTCAGTCCAATCTCGATGGGCAAGAGCCCACTGCATCCGCTTTTTCTTATTTTGTGGCCTTAGCAGAGGTTTTCGAACGGCGACGCGACCATACAACTTTGCATCTCTTAGTCGCCGTTTCACTGTAGTCAATGATAAAGGTTTAACTCGGGTTTTGTTTACTTCAACGCGGATTTCTGGTGCTGTTAAGCGTCTATTTCGCTTACTAATAACAACAATGAAATTATCTTCACTAGACGTGGTAGCTCTCGGCCTTCCCGAGCGTGGACGATCTTGAAAACTGCCTGTCTCCCTGTATCGAGTTATTGTGCTATGAACACCTGTCTTCGATAACTTCAGTTGTGAAGCAATCTCACGTTCGGATTTGCCTTCATTATGTAAAACAACGATGGCAGAACGCACTTCACTACTAATTTCGCGTGCTTTTCCCATTTTAAGACGTCTTTACTGTAGAAACCACAAGTTTAGACTAACTGAGATTGTTTGTGAACAAACCCAAGTAAACTCAGGTAAAAATAAATTGAAACTACGTGTTTTCAGAAGCTAAATAATCCTTAATATTGACCAATGCGAAACAAAAGCAAAGTAATAAGTAATGAGCACACAATAAACACATTATTACGACTCTACCACCTGACCCTAGCGCAGCGTTTGTCGGTGAATGAAAACAATAGATGTTTATTGTGCAATAACTGGAAAGTAAACAAAAGAATGAATTCTTTAAATATTCTATATTAACAATAGAATATGCAGGTGTGCATTTCTTTTATATATCTTAAGGGATTTTATTACAATTGATAGATAATTATACTGCTTAAGTGCGGTCTTAAACTTTTGGCCGGCAGTGTACATGAAAAGGTACAAGCAAATCAGAAACGGTATGCCGACGAGGGGCGCAGCCCTGCACCTGATTACTCAATAGGCGATCTAGTCCTTTTGAAGACTCAGGGGAGCAACGACACAACCCACGGCCAAACACCGAAGTTCATACCAAGACGGGACGGGCCCTACCGTATAAAAGAAGCCGTAAGCTCTACCACTTATATATTAGAAAAAATAAGTAGCAATGAAACGTTAGGAAGATACCACACCTCACAGTTGACCCCATTCGTAGGTGACATACCCCTAGCCCCAGTTAACGAAAAGCGTAGGCGCGGAAGACCCAGGCGTTTCCTTGACTAACCCAGACGCGTGGGCGCATGTCTCGGTTAGAGGGGGAGGATGTAGCATGGTGTTACTAACTCCATTCTCGAGCGTGCCTTATGCGCGGCGATGGCGAGAATATACTCCCGCCAGCGATTCCCGCCAAAAAAACTTAAGTGGACAGAGGACCGCGAAAAGCGAACGACTTTTCGCGAGACGCTCCGTTAAATTTTTCCATTGTTTTACTGTTTGTGCCTTTTTACCGTTTTTACTTCTACATTATATTTTATTTATACCACCTGATAACGTGCCGAACTCATTCCATAGCCCATTAAGTCAAACCCTAAGAAACTTTCTCACATAAGTCTATTTTTTTATTGGACAAGGTATAGTCCAACTAAAAAAAATATTTGGCATATATACCTCAGATTGTTTAAAAGTTAACACATTTAATTTTTCCTTTTGTAGTTAATAAATCATAGTATTAGTGTCCGTATTTTTTTTAAATTACTGTTTTTATAAATGTCCATTTACTTAACAAATTTGGCAATGATAAAAGGATGTTAATGCTCGTTTTTCTCACCAGATTCGAGGTCAAGTGAATAGTACAAAAAAAACAAGTAAAGAACTTATTTCTTTTCCTCAATGCATTCTATCACGCCAAACAAAACGATAAAAAGGTTTTTCGAAAGAAACTAAAAAGTTACGTTCCATTGACGTCATATTTTTTTAGTAATAGGTACTGCGTGTTGTGTTGGGAGGTAAGTGAGTCAAACAACAAGTCCAATTGTGGTTGCTTTTCCGTTTTTTGAACACCGACTTCCGAAATAAACAAACATGCGATTTCAGCAATCCTGAAAGATTTGCTATCATTTATTGAAGAGTTCCGTTTCCTATCATCTCTGTTCTTCATCAGATCTTCACCAAACTAGAAAGGGACCACGTTGAAATACTAAGATGCTCTTCCAAACCACCGTACACAATTTTATTTTTTCATTTTACATAGACAAGAAATAATGAGAACGTCGTCAATGTAAACTAAGCCACGCATTATTAGGGACTAGCTGCTGCCCGCGACTTCGTCCCCGTGGAATCCCCGATTTTAAAACATTCTTTATCGCTGCTCCGCTCCTATTGGCTTAAGCGTAATGATATATAGCCTAAAGCCTTCCTCGATAAATGGTCTATTCAACCAATAACAAATTTCCTGAGATTAGCGCGTTCAAACAAACAAACAAACTCTTCAGCTTTATAATATTAGTATAGATAACTCAAATACTAGTCGTCAGATCTCAATCAAATGTAAAATGACCACACGACAAGCACCAGCTTTCGAATATAAAAATAATCATCAAAATCGGTACATCCAATACAAAGTTATGAGGTAACAAACATAAAAAAGTACAGTCGAATTGAGAACCTCCTCTTTTTTTGGAAGTCGGTTGAAAAATCAGTGCCAAATTGATTGCCCTCGGATCCGCTTCTCACCAGATTGAATTAATGCAAAGAGGATTTGAACCAGTCCTAAACTATTCTACAACTCCGTGGGAAGATAAGATAACATGTATTTATTCACAGATTATCTATAAATCCCAGACGTGCTCAGTTTACCATCTCGGTATGTTTACTTAGTTAAGGTTTAACAACACAATAGATAATTAAAATTCTAAACGCACAGGATATTACGGTTATTAGTTGGCACTTAACGAGGTAGGTAATGTGTTGATTATTTACTCACTAGCCTAAAACGATTCTGTTAAACTACTGTGACCCTGGTACACACCAAAACGGACACGAAATAGAAAATTTGACATCGGCAGCTCAGCACATGCGAAAGAATGTTTTACTGAGACTCCGCCGTTCGTCCGTTTGTCTGTCTGTCCGTCTGTCTATCTGGCTGTATCTCATGAACCGTGATAGTTAGACAATTGAAACTTATACTGATGATGTATTTCTGTTGCTGCTATAAGAAAAAATACTAAAAACAAAATAAAATAAATATTGAAGGGGGCTCCCATACAACAGACATTATACATTTTTTTTTTTTTTTTTTTACATTTATTACATGACAGCCAGGCAATGACCTGTTTCGTTATCTATAGCCTGAGATATAATATCACACTATAGAAAGGCAAATCCTATAGGAACGTGCACGGCTTAGACTATGTCTCTAATGTTGCAAATCTAAAACTTTTACGTTGTAAATATTTGGACCTGTGCTGCCACCTATACTTCCTGCACCCTCCGTTTAGGGAACGTGCACGAAGTAGACTGTGCCATCTAGCGTTGAAAATTTGAAACTAATAAGTAAAATATACTTGAAATTGACGCGTCTGTGCCCCTATTGAAATGATCGAGACAGAAAAAAAAAACTGCAAAACTAACACCGACTAACGTATTCTCGACACGATGCGACTGTATAATTACAAAAACGGAAACATTGGAGCCGATTATCGAACGTTATGTCAGCACTAAACCGGTTTATTTGTCGGTCAGGCGAACGAATTCGAGCATTTAGGTAATACACATATGTATAAGGTAACCCGCTATGCCATCAGCTGATACAGCTGTCTGTATTTTTTAAGTATTCGTATGTCCTTGTCCAAAATCTACGGCCAGGCTTGAACGATATTTACATCACATTTTCCTATTGAACGGCATTATTCAAGACGAGGCGCCCTCTGCATCTCAATTTATCTTTAGTAAGAAGGTGTATGCTAAACAAAGCAAGGTGTGGATTGATTGGGTTAGCATTCAGAGCATCCGGGAGGACACTGCCAAGTTTTATAAGGAAAATTCTATTTAGGTCTTGCAAACCACCAGGATGATATAAACATAAGAAGGTTGTCCTAATCCCGATGCCATTAGCATCGCAACGCAGAACATCTACCTACGTACCGGTTACCTTGGGTTACCTGATGTAGTGAAGTCTTTCACGATCCAAGCGTTTACTTGGTATTGAGCTGGTATTCCAGGATCTCTAAGTAATACTTCGAAACACTAAACTCTAAATAATTCGAATTAAATAAAGGATGGACGCGCTCGTATCCGAAAATCTTGGGTGTCGTACACCCGACGGGTACCAGGATAACATACAAAATTAGAAGGTCTATCTCACCCGCAATTGCGTCTCGCAGTAGAAATTCGAAGCTGTATTTCGGAAGCCATATTGTGATGGGCAGTCTTCTCTTCCATGACTCCATACTACATAGCTTGGAGGAGACCCGCCGCAGTCTGCTATTTTTCTGCTGGACATTGCCTGGTAAAGAAATGAAAACTTTGATTACAAGAATATTGCGAATTTAGCTACTTTAAAAGTTTAATTTATGGCTCTTTAATAGGTCTACATAACGAGTATTTAACCAGCACTATTATAATTATAGTAGTTCCCGTACAAGGCCAGCGATGGTGCGTATCCTAGCGATTTACGTTACATAAAATAAAACGAACTGATAAATAACAATGATAACTACAATAGACGATCTTGCTGTAGATGCATGATTTAATGAACTGAAGTGCGCTTACGCTACTAGGCAAACATAAAAACGAAGGTCCATGTAACCTATCCATGTATACCTAGCCACCTATACCGATTTACGGCCGAAACCAATAACCGATCTATCGCATACTGGAGATAGAAAAACAAATGAAACAACAGAAAATTTATATAGGTTTTCTGTTGTTTCATTTGTTTTTCTATCTCCAGTATGCGATAGATCGTTTATTGGGTTCGGCCGTTAGTAGGTAACTCTAAAGGCTATCAACCTATTATCACTAACGTAATTACTGTTTTGTAATCAAACAGAGCAAATTTAAAAGAAGCGGTTCCACAATCTGTTTTCTTTCTTTTACTATTGTAATGAAAATCAAAGCAAAGTAGGTACACACTGAAGGATTTCTTTGTTAGCGATAATGTGACTACAACTTGTGAGATGGGTAAACATTGAAAGATCTCATCATCTACACCGTTTGAATAGGTTTAGCCAAGGCGAACAATGGGGACCGTGGCACTTTACTCTAATTGTTTTAAAACACTGTCTATAATAAAGCAGTTAAACAATTAAACCGCTTAAATCCTACCTCCTCCGCGGCGAGAAGGAAGATATAACATAAAATAAATAAAACCTTTATTATAGGAGAACTCCCATAATAAAGGGTTCATTTATGTTATGTTGTGAAAACACCGTAACTTTTGTTAGCTAGTGACTAAGTCATTGTGTTTATTATGAGAGATATGAGACTAGCAGCGCCCTGTGGTTTCATCCGCACAGTTTCCGTTCCCATGGGAATACGGCGATAAAATATATGTAACTCGCTAATAATGTAACTTTCCATTGGTAAAAAAATTGTTAAAATCGGTCGAGTCGTTTCGGAGCTTCATCGGTACAAACAAACAAAAAAATCTTTCCTCTTTATAATATTAATTAGTATAGTTACACAAACATTGATTTATTTGGTACCTAAACATTCAACCTATAATCTTTACTCCCAAGAAAAACTGTGTGTGGATAATATGTCCTGACGCCCCGGGCGTCGGGGCACGGGCCTGCGGATGGCGAGCGATGGGTGGCTCGCCGTCCGAAAGCAACCAAATCCGGGTCGACAGGCGTGTCGTGTTCCACGTGCGCCTCAAAGAGACATCAGCAAAGAAGACGGGGCCCCATAGGGTCAGTGCCTGCTAGGGTCGCGGAATTTGATCAAGAGATTCACCGCGGCCTTGGAACGCAAAGGGCACTAGGAGGAACACGGGTTGGGTTTAGACAGTAAGAGGCTGACACTCCCTTTCGCTCCGCCCAGAGCGGGAGAAGTCTTGATCTTGATCTCCCATCCATAAAAAGGTGCTCTGCTGCGTTATTTCAGGGACATAAAAATCTCAACTAACTCTCGAGGCTTGAAACACACTGGCAAAAGACTTTGGTATAATCTATATAAGGAGTTAAAAAATCAACTGCAATTTGAAGGAGTTTTTGAATACCGACTTTTTTAGTGGTACACCGAAAAAACGTACCCATCACCACCATTATTAGGGAACTCAAATATTTGTCGTCAGATCTCAATCAATCATTTAAATGAGATGACACGACAAGCACCAGCTTTCGAATACAAAAAGAAATCAAAATCGGGACACCCAGTACAAAGTTATGAGGTAACATAACATAGGTACATAAAAAGATACAGTCGACTTGAGACCTCCTTTTTTGGAAGGCGAATAAATTTGGACAAATACATAATATGTAAGTAATATACGCAAACAGCTACGCAGCATATAAATATTGAAGTGTGAAAAAACAATATCGCCTTTTTTTGCTGTACGTTGTTTTTGCGTTCACTAAATTCTAGCAGTTGATTTTTAACACTTATAAGTATATTGAATTATGTATATAAAATGCTTTATCCTGGCTGATTGATCCGCACAATCTTATCACAATCGTAATTCATAACATTCCATATAGAATGTAAGCTTCCTATAGGGAACGTGCACGGCGTAGACTATGCCATCTAGTGTTGCAAATCTGAAACTATTACGTTGTAAATATTTGACCTGTGCTGCCACCTATACTTCCTGCACCCTCCGTTTAGGGCAACGTGCACAAAGTAGACTATGTCATCTAGCTCGCAAATTTGATACTTGACATTGACGTTTCTGTGCTGCCACCTATAGTTTCTGCACGTTCCCTGTACAGCAAAAAAATAAGGGGTGAAATTTTGTATGAAAACTCGTATTCCTTGGGCCAATTCACTTGAAACTTGGTAAAAATACTGGCCAAAGTAAATAATAAATATTGACACTATTCGTTTTTTACAACATCTCCTAGTAGACGATTTAAGGAGTGTAACATTTTGTATGTATGAATCTTATTCCTTGGGCCAATGTTCGTGGATCTTGGTACGAATATTGGCCAAAGTAAACAATAAAGGTTGTCATTATATTTTTTCCCGAACCAAAAGGTTATTTAGGGAGTGTTAAAGTTTTTATGGAAAATTCGTATCCCTTGTTTTAAACTTGAAACTTGTCCCGAAAACTGAACAAAGTAATCAATAAAAAGATAATGTCAACATTAATTTCACAACTACCCCCAAAAGAAGATTTTGGGGTTGGGTGGCGATTAAAGGTATTATGTTGCTATGTAGCAGGTGTGTTAAGTTTGTATGGGAGAATATTTTCTGGCATACAAACTTAACGCACATGCTAAATAGTATTCTGCGGGTAGTTGTAACTCGGTATAAATACTGGCATAGGTAAATATTAAAAAATGTCTATATTAGTTTTTCACAACTTTCACAACACAACCAAAAGATTTAAAGCGAGTTTTAACTAATCTATCACAGTCACAGTATGTTTTCTAAAAGCGTAACCCAATGAACAAAACCAATAAACAATAGAACTATTTCAATACGTGAAGTGGTTACAAGTGTATTTTCTAATACATACATAAGTACCTATTTTTAGATTGTGATGTATCAATAAATATGGACATCACTTATAAAATTGGAACTAACTAACAGCAGCTCGCGGTTTCACCCTCTTTTTTCCCGTCCTCATGGCAATATGGAGATAAAATATACCCATGTTACTCGCTCATAACGTAGCTTTTTTCATTAGTGACAAAAAAATGTTAAAATCGGTCCAGTAGTTTTGGAGCTTGTTCGAAACAAACAACAAAACCTTTCTTCTTTATAATATTAGATGAAATAAATTATGATACTAGGATACCAGATGCACAGTGGAGTACCTATCTATGGAGATGTCAAATGAAGAGCTAGAAATACATATTCTTATGTGACACATACAACAGGTACGTGTGACATAAAAAAAATATGTACTTTGAAATAGGTACCAATGTATCTACAAAATTTTATTGAGGCAAATATCTTAAATAACCTTATACTAAGTCATTGAGATTGAGATATAGGCACAATACATTTAAAAAAAAACGATGGAGGAATATTGACAAGCAAAGATATTCTTGTCTGCATTAAAAATACTAAAAAAAAAGAAATTAGGATAAAATTGCCAGACATTAAGATGAACAAGATCCTTTCACATTTAAGGAAGGATCACAACTTTTATCTGACACCTTAGCTAGCATAACTCAGCTTTTATGAGTGAGACTTCCTTATGAGTCGAAGCACTTAGTTATTTTTACCTATTGTAACCATAAAAATAAATAAACAAAAAAGAAATCGTCTCAGATCACGATTGATCGGAGACCAATTATACACAAAATTAAATATACCCCGCATGTCTTTATTTATGCAAACCAAATTATGAATAAACAAAATCACACTTTACCGATAACTTCAATCATTTTCACATGAAACTGAGCACAAATCAAACTGTAACGATGTTTAACGCGTTACATTTCGTAAACTATTTTCAACAAGTCGTAAAACTACGATAAATCGTAAGAAGTTTCCGCGACGGACTAATCAACCACCTCCTTTGGAGTTTCAAAACATACTAAGCCGGTTACCGTCGCGTCTTGGTGATCCAACCAATGCTTAGCCCAAACATTGGCCGACCAACGTCAGTAAACATCCATCGCGCATTACTTCCTACATTATCCATCCACTTGAGACCAAACGCAGAGTTGGATAGCGCCCACAACATTGGTCATCTTGGCCAGTACCAACAACGCTGTAAGATGTTGGCAGCGATGATTGATTGTTTTATTGATTTTATTCCGATTCAATAACTTATCAATAAAGTAAGAAGTGATGTTGTAGCAGATAGCTTCTGGAAAGTCAATTGCCTATCCTCAAAACTCACAAGCACAAGTTTTTCGTCCGTTTTGGTTTAATGATCGTAGCGTTTTGCTACGATTTTTAAACATACTATTAGAGCTTGTCCATTCCTTTCTTTTGCCTGTCCAGTGTGTGACAGTTACAGACCACCAAGACAGACAGCGACAGCAGCGAAGTTTTACTTTCAACGGTCTCTTCATTTCCTATGCGTATCGATCCCGGCCAACGTAGGCGCGGGCCTGCAGACGGCGAGCGATGGATAGTTCGTCGTCCGATACGCACATCAAAGAGATTTTAGCATAATGGACGGAGCCCGCCAGGGCCCTGCCAGGGTTGCAGAATTGTTCGTCTATTCTCCAGAAAAAGGAAACAAGTGGGCGCAAGCCCTATTGCTGTGTATGATGTATTGGATCCAATTCCCGGGTCGAACAAAATATTCTTGGGAATCTAAATTTTGATTTGTGTCCAAATAATGGCAATAAGCTCGCCCAATGTAAAATGAGACTTGGACATAAGAGGCGAAATGTGGGTGTACTATAGGTAGGTCCGGGGAATATTTACGACTAGCTGGGGCCCGAGGATTCGCCCGCGCAAATGTCAGAAATTATCCCAAGGGAACATACTCCCACAAAAAAAGTAGCCTATATGGTATTCCAGACTTCTGTGTTCTATTCTGTGCCATTTCATCCAAACCCGTCCGTCTTTTCTGGCCAGATTGTGTAAAGAACACTCATGCATTCCAACTTTTGCATTTATAATAGTTGCAAGATATAATATAGGTAGTAAGATGTTATGTATGCAAGCTATAGGTAGGTACGCTTATAAATAAAAAAATCTTCACATCGTATAATTACTTCTGGGTCGTAATGGGTTTAATTTTACTCCTGCGGTAATTAACTAGATTTAATTTGTTCACACAATCGTTTCAGCTGTAAAAAAATATGTTACGTAATTAAATCTGCGCATTGCAATGGTGGATTAAGATACCACACTTTGTTTAAATAACTTAAAGTCAGTTAATTGAAAAAAAAGGCCAACGCTCAACTGGCTGCGAAAAAGTTGAAATTCCTAGCAAAGGTGAGACTTTACTTCACGCCGGAACATCTGCTCCATATCTGCTCAAACTTTACTACAAACAAACGGAACTACCAATGCCAAATACCAACTTGATGCGCCTGAATCGTTTGTGGAACGACCCAAAAAGCTCATCGGTGATTATGCACTGGTCGAGTCAAAGCTCCAAAACCTTGAACATCGCCCCCGAGTCGCCAGCCTGTTGGTTTTCTATGGGTTACACTTCGGGCAGTGTGTCCGAACTGCAACATTTAGTTCCGCCAATCCCGCTACATCATCAGACTACAAGACATACGGACATGCATCAAAGGTATATAGTACACTGGATCCTACCCTCTATGCTGATCTTTCTCTATCACTCAAAGGTTTGCTGGAAGAAAACTCGACTTTGAGTTAAGTTCGCCTTTGTACATGCAATTTATTAATGTATAATATAATAATTATTTTTGGTGTACAATAAAGAATTAAGAATTAAAAAGGTGGTGATGGACTGGACATCCCAGCCGTACACCATAGCTCCATCGAATATGGAGAACCCTCCAGCCGGACGGTTATTGTGTGATTTTCGGTCTGCTGTATATGTTCAAATCGCACGGTAAATTCTAATTTCGCGATGCAGGATTTTAGTTCGTCGGTGGCTGGATAGATGGCACAGCTATTCTTTTTGGTACCGTGCAACGCTTCGCCTGCTTTTCTTGTGGTGGCGTTAATCCCGCTACATCCATACGCACAAAACGTTTTGGGATTACTTTCACTGTGTGTAAACCAGTGAACGCAAATAAAACATGGAAGCATTACTTCTAAGCGCGAATCATGACCCAAAAATCCAAACAAACTCACACATCGAAACCCCGTCGCTGATCGCCGAACCACATCAACAAAATTATTGCTAATACGATGCACAGTTAAAAATTTACCTTATTTGTCAAGTATTTGGGTTTAAATTACCATATAACGAATAGGTCGTATAACTAAACACGTGAGCGGCGCAATCGGTAAGCCCCGCCTACCGCGGCGCAATGTGCTTTGGGTAATTCTTTTGAGTTAGGAATGCTTCCATGTTTTATTTGCGTTCACTGGTGTAAACGTACAGCTAAAGAGTAAAATTCCCTGCCGGAATTTGAGTTTCCTTGATAGCTACAACCTGATGGTCTCTAAGTCAATTGGTTACTTCTACACAAACGTTCTCCATCGTCGCTTCCCATCAGGTGAGATGGTGGCAAAACGCGAGCCTATCAATCTTTTTTTTTAAATAATTTTATGTCATTTGCCAGGCAATATACAATATACATCAATTGATGTAAGTAAAAACTTAAGTCACATGCATGACTTCTAAAAATGTGAGATTATAAAGTAAAGACTGTTTGTACAGTGAGCTTCATGTAAGTTTATAATCTTTGAACAGATGTCAGTAAACCAGTGAGGTAACAATTCAAGTCAATGGATGCACTTAATATTTAAATAATTTGTGAATTAATAAATCTTTCATGTTTTAGATAAAAAAATTGGCCAAGTGCCCTGTGCCAGCCGGCCTCGCATGCCAATGTTTCTAAACGAATCTCATTTTTGTAACATGTTACTTTCAAAACATAGACATCTTATAGGGTTTCCTGTAATCTATAGGCAGAGAACAATTTATCGGTTTTTTAATAAATAATTTATTTTAGTCTCAGTAGTTTAGGAGATAAGTGTTTTCTAAAGGTGATCACTTTTCATGTTATTTCTTAAATAACTTCAAAACCATTAATTATAAAACAAATAGACAAACAACCAAGTGACACAATAAGGGATAGACTTAAAAAATAAAATGGCGGCCGGGTAGCTATGGCACAAATGTCCTATCACCTTTTGACAATTCAGTGGTTCTTAATCCCATATTGTTATTATACTCTTTTTTCTTAATGGTCTAATTGAAATAAAAGAATTGAATTTGAAGAAGATGCTAAAGAATTGCGCAATGTTCCTAACAGCACATCATCAACTTACTTGGCTATTATTTCCTAAAAAGTCATGGTTGTTGAATTTTTGATATATTTTTTAATACTAGATGGTTATAAAAAACAGATTTAAACAAATATGAGATTAAAAAGTAAGGACAGATCATTATATGGGAGGCTTTAGTTTACATGGATAATGTTTAAATGCTAAGGATTTACTTACATGGTTTGTTTGGTTTAGTCTATGGCGATTATCAACATAAATGACTATGATGTTTTTTTTAGTGATAGAAGGAAGCAGACTGTTACTTTCATGAAAAAAGCTGTTATTCAGATGCATCTGAATAGTTAAGAAAATAACTCCAAAATATAGTTTGTGCCCGATTCATAGCAATAGTGTGACTCTCGATATTAGATCCCTTACTAATATTATAAACGGGAAAGTTTGTATACTCAATCACGTCAGAATGGCTGAACGGATCTTGATAAAATCTGGCACTGATGTAGATTATAGTCTGGACTAACACATAAGATACTTTTTACTGGGAGTACGTTCCCATGGAATAATATTCGACATTCACTCGGGTGGAGCCATGGAGGCAGCTAGTGGGATAGATAGAAGCAAGCCCTAAGACTGACCAAACAATAGTTGCATACAGTCACAACTGGCCATGGGTCTTTTAATAAAAACCTCTATGTCAAAAGAGTCACTGTTGGAGTCACCCGTTTTGCAGAGCCTGCAGCGAGGAGGATGAGACAGGAGCACGACTGCTTCTAAGCTGTCCGATAGTCACGGATTAGTAATTCGGAAACCCAGGTACAGTAAAACGGGGTGGATAGAATCCAAGGGGTCAATAAAAACGAAACTTTGATTTCAATTTTCACCTTATTTAAATATTGTTTGCAGCAATGAAAAACTCCAATGTTTTAATCAATAAACTATTTTTAAGATGGATGCTTTGTAAAAAACCATTAATATATTACTTAAGAGAAAATCCCAATCAAAGTTCCGTTTTTATTCACCCCTTGGATTCTATCCATCCCGTTTTACGGTACCCTCTATGATATAGCAACACCAAGGCTTTGCTGGCCTTCCTTGGGGAGCGGGGGTGGACGCGCGAATGACACATTTGTCTCACCTACACGCAAAATACGCGCTTGGTCGTGGAGTTGCGGAAACCAGCCCGATAAACATATACATAATTATGTATATATAAGGGAGGGGGAAGTTTATTTGTCAGGTAGATGATGCCTAATGGCAGGGTCTGATCAAAACACTATACATCAAATGCAAAGTTATAACAACTTCTACCAGAAAATGTATGTTATATTAATAATCTCTTAGGTACTGGTGCAAACAAAGTCATGATTTCTACCCTATACTTGATATAACATATTATGAATAGTCAGTTATTCAACCATGTTCCCACTGTTGGGACACAGACCTCCTCTTTGTGGTACATTACTCATTTTTATTCTGTCTTAAAAGTTTAAAAAACCGAAATTATGAATGAAAGAGGAATAGTATTATACCGTTTCTAACCATCCCTTTGTTTCTATTTTATACTGACTTGTTAAACAAAGACCAAGTTTATTGAATAGTAGCAACAATGTTCGTAAAGGGCAAGTCAAAAAGTGGTTTAATAAAGTTTATTTCATTCATTTATACTGCGGAATTAGGATTAGCTAACCTTCGAAATTAGTTATAATATTTTACTAACCTAACAGCGGTCTCCGTGGGTCGTCAGCATCCATTTTCAGTACACTACAACATCTCCGTACACGTGATACTCGCACATTTATGTCATTTGATTAATCTTATCTATTATAATAGAATTACATTATTATTTTGTTATTGTTTACAAATGATACCATTCTATCATCTTGACTTTGACGTCCGTCAGTTCGGTGACAAGTGACAATGTTTGACAGGTCAGCGCATGCGTTTGGTTATTTCATTACACCTTCAAGTCTGCCATGGAAAAGATTCCTTTTTTTTCTACAAAATATACGTAAAATAATTAAAAATATAACTATAACTGCAATTGTAAATACACAATGAATACAATAACTTAATTATTTCAATAAACTTAGATCTTAGAAACTCACAGACAAGTACCTAGTGGCAAATGAAACCTATCCATGAATAGTTTGTGAAGAGTATTTTTATACAACAATAACATAGAAGGTTTATTAAATTTCATCATTATGTTATTAGCACTAATATATTTTTTTAAATTAATATAATTGTAAACTTTTCGGTGAATAACACAAAACTGGTCATTTTGATAGAAAAATGTTTATATAGATTTTTATTCTTTAAAATATTTTCAAATTTCCACATAGTATTTAATTTTAGGCTAGCTTGGCAAGTAATTAGTTTTGTCTCTATTAATGCAATGTTGATAACCCAGCGTACGATAACCGTATAGAAATATGGCAATTGCTTAATAATACTAATAAATCCTAGTTAATGTATTTAGAAAGCAATGATCTCGAACAGGGGCGTACATGAGGACTGGATCTACTCGAAGATAACCTATTACCTAGCTCAAGATGTTAAATTCTACCGATTGTAACTGGTTGCTTTACCGGTTTGGACCGGCCGGCAGAAAGGAAAACTAATTATTAATGGGTTATTATAATATTGGACCTATCTTATTACATGCTGAAGTTATTCTGGGAGCTAGCAGCACACTTTTTCTCAATGGGCTTTTCCCTTCAAAATCGCTGGTTTAGGTAGGCGCTTGAATTACCTATGTAGGTAGGTAAATGTACTGAAAGACAATCTTACAACGTGGTTAAAAACAGAATCTGAATATGTCGTTTAATTATTTTGGTTTCCTTTCTTCATTTGGTGAGGCCAAGGTTAAACAATAAGGAGTTTTAAGTGATAGCTTCAAAAGTGCCTTTTGTTTTGAATACTGCAAAGTTTATATCTGTGAAACTGTGCAGCTTATTCAACATTGCCACCAACATACATGTATTATTACGTACTGTAAATAAGAACTAGAACTCAGAACTTTATGTTATTATTAGAAGATTCAAATTCATTATCATCAGCTGGCTACCCATAGCGTTTTTCCAACAAAATTGGGGTAGGCTTCCAGTCAAATTAGACTCAGCTGAATACAAGTATTTTACGTTGAGCAGCTGCCTACCAGACCTCCACAACCCATAACTCGGTAACATAATACTTCTTGACAAACTGGTGTCAAATTTTCTGGCTTCAGAGAATGCATAAGGACTGCCAAAGCTCTATAAATTCCGTTATACTTAGTATTTCTGAATTTATAGCTACTAAGGTGACAACAAAAAGCTCCAAGATAAAGGCGTGACGCGACAATACAACAACAATAAAGGATTTTTATAGAATTTCTAGATATTATTAGTTATAGGTATAATTTCTAGATAGAACACTTCGTGAGGAGTTCTTAGCAAAAAAAAAATAAAGATTAAGCCACGGGTGAGGATGAGTGATCAATCAACCATTACACTAACGAAACTCTTCGCCGGGGGAGAGCAGACAATGCCATCTTCCGTCCGCCACAAAGTGGCCTGCGGGGACGGACTTGAGAAAGTCCGTCGTCCAAGCACGCAGGCCCAAGTTGGTGTCGTGTGGTTTCCGCGCGCCTCTCACAAATGATGAAAGGGTCAGGAGGAACTCCGCCCCTTACCTAACCTATGATGGGGTTTGCAAGCGCAAACTGTCACTGCCGAGTGATTTTCGACAATGTGAACTTGTTCCGCACCCCAGCCAAAAGTGATGAGAGGAACACCGAGTGGTAATAGTCAGTAGGAGTCTGACAGATCCCTCCGTCTGCCTCATGACGGACGGACATCCACGAGGATAACCACAAGTAAAAAAGGTAGTTACACCAAGGGCATTTTCAAACTTCTTATCCTCTATAGTTTTCGTCAAGAGAGGTTTTAATATACAGAACTCTTCATACAATGCATCAAGGTTAATTAGGTATTTGTAGTTACTATTTTCCGAGAAATCAAATCGCGATTCTATATTATATAAGTCAGCACTTTTTGGTTCCACTACTACCTACTATTAAAATATAGTGGTGTATTTTTCAGCCACAGAAGTAGATATGTTCAGAAGTATTTGCTGCACTGCCTTTCCAAAAGAGGCATCTTCAATTCGCTGTTTCATCTTTTGTTTAACATTGAAATCTTATTATCCATAGCAGCTTGTCACAATATTTTTCTATCGTTATTTACTATTAACATATTATTAATAACAAACTAATAACTGTGACATCATTCATTAGACGAACGTCAATAAAATGAGTTGACGTAACAAATATCGTTTACCGCCTTTTTATGACTTACTAAGAAAATCAACATAATTAAATTAACTGTTTGTGGTTGGATATTCTGTGGAATGTTATGAATGAATGATATGTGGACACGGTGGAGCATACAGTGGATGTCTGCCCTGCTTGGGCGGAGCAACGCCGTGTCCTCGTCGAGGCGATCGGTAGCGACGACCTCTCGCTTCTGGCCTTGTTCATGGGAAGCGATCACCTCCTTCAGCGAAGCAATAATGCTAGCGAAGGAGGAAGCAGAACGCGTGTGTGAGAGGAACCTCACGCCCCAACCGCCGCAACAGAAGAAGACGCCCGGGCGTCGGGAGTCGCTTTCTATTGCCGCTATAACAAAAATTACTAAAAACACAATAAAATAAATATTTATGTGGCAAAAAAAATAAACAAAAAACGCCATTTTTACCCGTTTTTATGTTTCCTAGTCAATGGTACGGAACCCTTCGTGCGTGAATCCTCCTCGTACTTGGCCGGGTTTATTTAAACCTATAAGCCTGCACTCTGCCGGTTTGTAGTCTCTGACATGGTGGGAGTATTGACCCACCTTCATTGCTGACCGTACACAGATTACGAATGACTAGGATGAAATAAAATCTTAGTAAAAATAGGTATCTCGTGAATAGCACAAAAGGTATTTTACTCTTTACAATCTTACAGAAGTATTCATTCTTACGCACTAAGTGATTATAAATAAATTCAAATGACTCAATGGTCGTTATCACGAAATAACGAAGATCTGTTTTGTTTTGTTATTTATCATTACCGTTAAATAGATGTTTTTAACCGACTTCGGAAAAGGAAGTTATCAGAGATGTGCCGATTACATCGATTTCGTGGATGCCCGTGACGGTATGATCTGACGCGTCTGAAAATCATACAAAAATGTCTAATTTACAGTTTACAAAGCATGGAAATGAAAGTCCTGCTGGAAAATTAATTGAAGAGTAGCGCCCCGCGGTTTCACCCGCGTAGTTCCCTTTCCCGTAGGAATATGGCGATAAAATATAGCCTATGTCACCCGGGGATAGTATAGCTTTATTTCCCCCTTGAAAAAATCCTAGATTCGCCAACAGAACCAAATATTGCAATCAATTTAAGAAAAAAAATGTAACCATAGATCATGGAGTCACACTCCGCGTCATAAATAACATCAATACAAACAAACCATCTCCTTCACTCGCTGCACGCCTGGTGCAAAGGTTCCGTGTATTACATCAGACACACATGTAACAGTATGGTACTCCCTCCTCCCTTGCGTTTATGTTTTCCTATCACAGATAAACGTAAGTCTAGTTTACAGCTGTGGCAGCGTTAGGTACGACTTTACAATCGTAAAACGTAGACTATTAAAACTAGTTTAGTACCTAACTTTTCCGTGAAACATACAATGGCGGTATAACATTTAATTTATATTCTATAGAAAAAATGTCAAACACTCATATAGGTACTCATTCTTCAGATAAAAGTTAGTTAAATATTGAAATATCAGCCCTAAAAGTAGTATTGTTTGTACTATATTTTAGTCAATTGTTAGAAAAATAACATAGTACACAAAATACTATATATTCGACTCAATCAGATACTGAGGAATAATCTCATTCAATAATTAAAAAGCTGTTTGGAGGCACCATAATTTTTGAGCTCGTTCTAGCTCTACGTTCACATTGTTTCAAAGAATTCAGCATACTAGTAAGTCCATAACTTGACTCCTATTTCTTGAACCCTCTGTATGCCTGGTTAGGTCTGCACGGAAAAATTAAATTGTTATTTTAAGTTATGTGAAGTTCTGTGCCACCATCCACTCAATAGCTACGAGTTGTCAACCTATCGAAGCATTATTTATGCCCATTATTTAAAATCGGAATCTGCTGAGATAGTAAAAAACAAAAATAACTCGAGCGGCCGCGGCGACTCATATTCAGAATCTTACGACTCTGCTTAGGTACATTGGTTGATAGGAGTGTCAAGGAATGATTGTTTTATTATTATTTGTAGTGTTTGTCTTGTTCCTTTCATTTCCTAAAATAAATAATACCTTCTTTTGTCCTCAAAACCCCAAACCTGAATCAAAAGTAGTAAATGTGTGACTCTACCATGTAGCCCTAGTACAAACACAATTATCTATATTTACACAGGTACATTAAATGCTACTACTAACTACGAAAAATATTTCGGTATCAGGTATATTAAATTCGGGTCTGACTAGCCTTGCTTCGGTAATTTTCAAAGTAAAAAAAAAGCACGACGTACCTACCTAGTTTAAATTGGAATTTGAGTGAGTGAAAGATTCTTTTCGAGCAAATAAATCGGAATATCTTTCAACACTTGCGAAGATTACGTGAATTATTACATTTGAAAACTTCAGGATACTACTTCCTGGCCTGCTAGGGCTGACAGACCCACTAGACATACCACGAAACAATTGTACCACCAGGCATGCCGAGGATTGAGATCGAAACCTCACGCCCCAGCTGCCGCAAAAGAAGGAGACGCCATTCCCGGCCACCGTAGGCGCAGGCCTCCAAATGGCGAGTTATGGGTGACTCGCCGTCCGATAATAATCAGGCCTAGGTCGACGACGCGTCTTTTTCCACGGGCGTCTGAAAGACATGTCAGCAAAGAAGACAGAGCCCCATAAAGTCAGTGCGTGAGTGAGTGGTTGCGGATTTTGTTCGAAAGAGTCACCGCCCTGGACCGCAAAGGTCACTAGGGGGAAGACGGATGGGTTTTATTCAGTAAGACTCTTAACACTCCCTTCCGCTACACCCGGAGCGGAAGAAGTCATTTGATTAAATCGACCTAAAAAAAAGTAAAGGTATGCCGAGGGGTTACCAAACGTCAATAAGGTTGCGTCACTCTCTCTCACTCAAGCATTTATATATTCCTTAAGCTTTTCGGAATAGCTGAAGTAAGTAGGCTGCAAAACAAAATGTCCTGAATGGCTAAGTCCGTCATTCGTCAAACTTCGACGTGTTTGTTAAATCTATGCCATAAAAATATGTATCTTCCATTTATTACGATTATGTTTCTTCCATGCCTCCCACAAAAACAAAACAAAGAAAGGAGAACAGGCTAACTAAATTATAAACGTGTACTAACTACTAACCTACTATTTTTTTCCTGAATTTTCCAAAAGTACCAGGTTTTCATTTCTTCAGGTTTTCATTTCAGGTTCCTACGGTTCCTTCCTACCCACATTTCGCTAGTATTATACGCACTTATAAGGCGAGGCATCCTAATGCAATTAAAATATAATTTAAACAATAGCCGTAAAACCAACACTTCGTCTAATTCCGTGTTATATCTTATCAATCTACAGGTCCCTTCATAACCATTTGTTCTCACCTGGCGCGATAGATGGCGTTGTGCCGACAGAGCAACTTTGTGAATCGCGCTATGGTTTCTTTACAGAGGCCGATATAAGTTAATAATTGAATTCACTGAATTTGAAGAATTGAATCTGATTGAAAAGGGATGATTGATCTTATTTTTGAAAAGTCAGGTTCAATGCTGACTTAAAAACTTAGTAAAATTGTGAAGTAACCATTGCTAGCTAGCTTACGTCTTATATTCTAAATAAGTACCTACTTAATAAGATATTATCTTTGACGGTGCAGTTTAAAAGAAGGTATCTACTTCACAAAAATCTATGATGGAGCTAAATCTAGTCTCCTAGAAGACATAAAATTACGAAAAAATAGGTACCTGCCTAGGAAAGTGCCACAGAGTCCGTGGTCTCTGGTGGATTATTAGATACTCTAGTTCCTATTCAATAAGACGCAACCTATTCAGGGGTGTAGAATATTTGTATGGGAAAGAAAGTCGTGGGCAAAATCTGCCGCGTCCACCAACTGCTAGGGTTGCGGAATTTGTTCGAAGAGTCATCGCGGCCCTGGAACGCAAAGGGCACAAGGGTCACGGGTGGGTTTTAGTCAGTAAGAGTCTGACACTCTCTTCCGCTCCGCCCAGAGCGGAAGTAGTAATTTCATGATTTAACATCCTTAAAAAAAGATAGATACCTAGAGAGATAAAACATTTATTTAGTGCAAGAACAGAGGACACACAAAATAACAATCACATGAATCATACATAATACTTGAAATTATTAATACTAAAATAACAGTAAAAGCATTTAATAAATTGTCAGAAACGTTTTTGGCAGAACGTTACGCCTAACAAACTACCTAGCGACATAAAAAAAAAATTGACATGAATCCAAAGAGTGTCATTCACTGAGCAATGTGTGTCTCCAAGCTGCACCAAATGGGAGTCCAGCTCAGCATGTGCCAGGCAAATAGGTATACCTGACGCTGTTATTCTGCTGGATCCCGGTAGCGACATACGGACAGACAGATAATCGGTAGGTACCTTTTTTACCAACACATAGGTACCCCTCAGTCTCGGAAGAACTTCTCAATTTTGATTGAGTCATGCGTTACTTTGCGGAAATCAATATAGCGGGCGGGAGGGAGGTGCATACCTGCAACCCACTAATTTTCGCGGAAATTAAAACTAGATATATTATTTTCATTTTCAAACTTCTCAATTTTTCCCACGACGGAACGGAGACAGTGTACCTATGCGTTTGGGGTGAGAGGATGTTTGTTGTATTATAGTAGGTACCTAGTGCAAAAAAGTGTAACATATAATTGAAAGAAATGGCCTTTACTAAATGGATGCAATTAATTTATGCATCCATTCAGTAAAGGCCATTTCTTTCTGTGTCTAGTGCAAGGCGTCGCCATGTTGCATCAGTCGCGTCGCTGTTTCTAATAAAAAAAAAATCTACGACACCACACAGGAATGCCTTCACTTTACGATTTTGTTAGCATTTCGACACGCCCCGGCCGCTTGTAAGCCGATAGTTTATTTCATCAGATTGTAACTAACTACATATTTTATAGAAATGTATGTTTTAAATCTATACTTATAATAAATCTGTAGAGAGGTCAATTCTGTACAGGGAATATATTTTCAAAATAACTATCAGGGGGTGATTAGTGATCGATACTGGTGCCAAAAATGCAATCAGTAAAATTTTTGTCTGTCTGTCTGTCTGTATGTTCTTTATAGAAACAAAAACTACTCGACCGATTTTAACGAAACTTGGTGCAATTATTCTTCATACTCCTGGGCAGGTTATAGTATACTTTTCATCACGCTACAATCAATAGGAGCAGAGCAGTGAAGGGAAATGTTAAGAAAACGGGAGAAGTTACTCCATTTTTTAAGCTTCCGTCGCGTGTGTAGCCTTAATGGTTAAAGTTACATAGAAATCATGTATGACGGAAATATTCTACATAAAATTATCTAAAAAATATCCCACAACAGCATATGTCTATCTCTTATGGTTGACTCACAATACTGAATCATGCTGTAAGATGTTGTGATTATTTTTGTGTAACTTTTGTTGCTATTTTATGAAATAGGTACTAATTAGTTATTTTGGTAATGTTTAAATATTCGTTCAAATTACAAATTATTAATAGTTTCAATTTTATTTCTTTTTAGGTGAAGTAGTAGTAGAAGTAAGAGCATAGATTTATAGATACCGATAGGTTAGTTTTGGCTAATTTTATGTTCTGTTTTTTTTAGTATTAAGTAAGTAAAAGCGTAGATACTTTTATTAATTAGTTGTTATTTTATTAATTAGTTATACGTAGTTATAGGTATTTATTTTTAAGTGAAGTAGGTATAGGTTATTAAAATATAATTTTGCACAGGCATTTCAGCTTTACTTTCATTTCTTTTTTTGTTGTAAGTTGTACATATTTCACACACATATAGTGATCTATCAATGCACAGCCCAAACTACTGAACGGATCGGGCTGAAATTTGGCATGCAGGTAGATGTTATGACGTAGGCATCCGCTAAGAAAGGATTTTGATTAATTCTACCCCCAAGGGGATAAAATAGGGGATGAAGGTTTGTATGAAACTTTGTCAATTTTAAACCGATTGGGCTGAGAGTTTCACAATCGGGGGTAAAGTAACTATTCCACGCGGACGAAGTCGCGGGCAGAAGCTAGTCATGAATATTACTGAAACTTGTATCTATTTACCTACCTACCTATCTACTTATTTTAATGGTGGTGTTAATTTCTAATTTGTTATTATATTTTTTTTTTATTAATTGTACTAGTTTAGTTACCTAACATATGTATCACTCAAATCACTACCTACTTTACTCGATCTATCAAATAACTTTTAAATATTTTTTTATTAAATAAAACGTGCGTAAGAAAATTGTCACCAATGTAGACCAGACCTAGTTCAATTACCTAGATAAGCATAGCACTATTGTTTATATTGCCATCTCGCTCACACCGGAAGGTGTCTATGCGAATGCAAGGTGCTTGGCTTGTTTCGTCATTCATAGCGCCCACTTTAAGTTGGTCTGTGTCAACTCCATTCTCCATTACCTTTATTATAGAAACCCTATATTTTAGAGGTCTCGTCAAAATTGCTACCAGGCTCGCAGCAATATCGGTTGGCAATAGCATCAGCCCTTTTACGAAATCTTCTAATTTTTATTATTACCTACACTCCATGATCTCCTATTTATAGATAAAGGCCTTTTTCGTTTTTTTATTACATCATGGCCTAATGCTATGTGAAATATTTTGAAAAATATACAAAAAGTAGATATTGGGTCATTTTTGATTATTAAATGTCATTTTTGGGAATAAAATTACTAAAAACCAAAAATGATAAAAACTAAGTAAAATTGACGATTATCGGATTTTAGTCTGTCATCTCTCACTCACCTGTCAATATTATGAAAATATATGCACTAGGAAATACGCTGCTAAGATCATATTTAGATCAGTCTAGTTGAGACATTCATAAATTAAGATCTTAAATTACACTGCATTACCTACACGATTTTGGTAACCGCTTAACTGAAAGCTTTCTGATGAGTCATAGAAAACATATCGCAATAACGGATACTTACATTTTTTTTCTACTTTTCTAAGTGTTAATATAAAAATAAAATAATGTAAAAATTTCTACATAATTTCAAAATTACAAAAAAAAAAAGTAATTTATGTTTTTAATTTTTAGCATTGCATATTTGACGTGATAGGAAGAAAATAATTATATTATACGAATACAATAGAAATGAACACGAAAAAATAACAATTCAAAGTTTCTAACGCAGTGTTGTTGTAAAAATGCATACAAATAATTTTACCTGGTTGGCTGTGCACTGACCCAATTACTAAAAAAACTATACTTGAACCCTTTTCATTCATATTATTACATATATATTAGATAACCTATTTTCGCCGAAATCTATTGACAAAAACACTTATGGCACGGTTATGGCGGGAAACGCTCTTGATCTGATAGCAAATAAAACCGCATCGCGCATGCGTCAGTCGCATTTGCTGACCAAACCTCGCCCAGTGCAGTCGTGATACGAGTCACAGTTGTTGACAGTTCAGTGCATATCTTGTTGTTAAACCAGTGATTATTTATTGAGAAAAAGGTTGGTGCCATTTTATTGTTGTTTAATTTTCCATAAAATTACTCAGTGATCGATCCTAGCTAATACAAAAAAAAACATAATTTTCCCATTTTATACAATTAAAGATATTTTTGCGGTGATTAGTATACATATTTCCGGTAAATATGCAACAATACCCAGTAGTACTTACTTCAAAACACTTCAAAAAAAAAACACGGAACTACACATAAACTCTTTAATATTTATCTTCTTTTTTTGTCAACCTACATTACCCTTCTACTGGGCTATGCTCGCACATAACCTTTCTACTCATCCCGTTGTTCCCAACACTTTTTGGACTAGGTAACCATAACTACAGCCACATATTCCCCAGTCGCGTTGACTAGACCAATGAGACATTCCCAAACGTAACTGGCCTATTCATCTGCCTACCTCTTTCGGGGAACACGAGCGCGATGTTATGTCTCTCAAGTCGCGACTAGTTAGATAAAGTGATAGTTCATAGGTCGCTTCCCTCGATCATACTAAAACAAACCAACGCGGGATAGTCATCCCAGATTCTAGACGTAGATATATCTGAAGCAGATTTATTCTCTACCCATAAGTGGATTGGTTAACCACATAAAATGGGGTGCCTAATTAAATCCCAATCCAATTCCTGAATTATGCATTTGAGGTAAGTTTTAGTGTTGCTCACATCACACTCCATTTTAGCCTGCAAACCATAAAATAGTGTTTGACACATAGGTACTTAAATATCGTCCTTTTAATAGCAGCGATATAGAAGGTGTTACTGGTGACCTGAATTTATACGTAATAAAAAAAAAAGTTGCTCTTAACACGGACAATTGGACTTACATTAATATCATAACAACAAACAACTGGATAAGCTGGTATTCTCGTATGTTCATTGTACAAAAAAAGAATCACAGAAATTTCAATATTTAAGTATGACCTATAAAAGGGCAATTTCCGTATTATATGGAAAGTTCACATTCTGGTGAAATTCGCAATCCCTCAGTTTTGCGTAGTCAATCGACATTGATTTTCAATGAAAATATGGTACGAGCTACGACAGTTGTTTCCCTTCCGATCTCGTTTATTTAGAAATCTTCGTAATCAGTCATTTTATAATAAAATATCTACATATTTAAAATCAATTTATCAACTACTGAGTTCACTAACCCACTGATGCTTATCTTAGTTTGTACATTAGGACTCTACTCTAGGAACTGATTTGCCAACGGATCACTCAATGAATTACAAGATTTCAACGATCCTTATGATGCTGATAGAGAATAGGGTATTTTACTGTAAAAATCTAATTAGTCCGTCTGATAGATATACAAAAAATATTGGACACGTAGTTTTTCTTTTTTCACGTAAACAAAAAATGAGGACGATACAGTGCGTTGAAAACTCACGTGACGTCACGTCGCTGGTAAAAATTGTAGCAACGTAGTGACGTCACGTGAGTTTTCAACGCACTGTATCGTCTTCATTTTTTGTTTACGTGAAAAAAGAAAAAATACGTGTCCAATATTTTTTGTAAATCTATCAGACGGACTAATTAGATTTTTACAGTAAAATACCCTATTATCAAACAATTGTGCTACTGTACAAATTCAGTCCATAAAATGAAGGATAGAGAGGGGATATAGATAAATATGTAGCAGCGTAAAGTACGACGACACTCCTTAAAAAAAAAACAATTGCTGTTCCGTATATTTTGTTGAATTTTTGCAACCTTAAAAATGTCAGCGAACGTGACCGAACTTTGTTTTTTTTTCTTTTTACTTATTACCTTTGGAATAAATCGTGTCTTTGATTGATATCTAAATACCAGGAAAAATGATGGACGGTGATGAAAAAATATGCTGTAATTTGCGCTTGTCAGTATCACCACCTCAATATCAGAGAGAGTATGTTCACCCATTCAAGACAGGACCGCATTTACTCATTATCTAATCTTTATCACATAATGCCAATAAATTAGATGCATACCATTCATCTTGATTGCAGAAATAGTACTAATAAGTAGAAATGTTGCATGTGATAGTACCCAATAGGTATAAGATAAAAGAGGTGATAGTATCTAACATGATTAGGTAATGCTAGCTGAAACCTCTATGTATTTACCCTATAACAAACATTGTCTGATGTAGCAGTAAAATTGCGGAAGGATCCATTAAGTACGCGGGCCGCGACCCTGGAACGCAAAGGGCACAAGAAGGATCACGGGTGGGTTTTAGTCAGTAAGAGTCTGACACTCCCTTCCGCTCCGTCCAGAGCGGGGACAGTCTTTTGATGATTTCCCATCCAGAAAAACAAAAAAAGGACCTTTAAGTAAAGATAAATCTTGCCAACTAAATCTGAAATGTTACACAATATAGTTTTCACGAATTTCATGATTCCTAGGAGAAATGCTTTTTTCTTTTGTTAGATTTTACCGGCACTGTGTATTTTGCGGAAATGACATGACACTTCGCATAAAAAGAGGTTTATGATTGATAGTTTACATATTACAAACATTTAAATTACATTTACATTTTACAAACATTTAAATTTTGAAAGTACAGACTTAAACGTAATATAAGACAGTATGGTAGATGGATAAAGCATAAGCATAATCAGCCTTTTAATGTTCCCACTGCTGGGACACAGGCCTCCTCTCTAGGAGAGGGAATAGGCTGTAATCCACCACGCGGGCCCAGTGCGGGTTGGTGAATGTCACATGTCTTCGAATTTTCGGTTCTAATACATGCCGGTTTCCACACGATGTTTTCCTTCACCGTTTTGAGAGCAGTGGTGAAGAAATTAATTACACGATGTAATGTGCCTGGCTGAGTTCGAACCCGCGACCTACAAATCGTAAGTCGAGGCCGTTACCACTCTGCCACCACTGCTAATGATGGATAAAGATTTATTGACAATTATGGGACGATGTTAGAAAACGTTGGTTTGTCAAAATCATTGACTATTTCAATCTTAAGCTCACATTAATTTTAATTTCACACCGCACCGTTCAATAAGTAGCAAGATTCGAGCGGCCAATTATAGTCTCTCTGGAACTCTAGCTAGGTAATCGCCGAAGACTTACGAAACCTTAATACCAACAGATAATCGCGGGAAACTTCATTAACTTTACAAAATACATACTTAGGTACTGAAACCAATCTGTATTTAAGGTTGAATAAGCTTGGAATTAAACATCTAGATGATAGATGGGTTTGGTACATTAGCAAGACATTTCAAGTTGCGTACTTACGCAACGAGCGTTTGATAAATTAAGGTTTGCGCAGTGGAGGATAGAGATAATTATTAGCAGTAAAATAAGTTTTGAAATTAAAGAGACCATGATTCTTGGAAGCTCCAAATGATCTTAGAGGTATAAACAGTCCAAAGGAAGCTACTTAAGCCAGGGATGCTCACAAAATGTACGCGAACAGGTTTGAGCTAAAGCAGACGCTGCGTAAATTCATATTTATCATCACCAATGTTTTCAAAGCGAACCCTAAAGCCTAAAAATTCGACGATATGTGACATCCACCGAACTGCACTGAGCGGCGTGGTGGTAGTGGCAACAATATGGCCTGATTATACTATGGTGATAGAGATTCAATGAACAACAAACATAGGTACCTTGCACTTATCAGTGACGTAATCCGCGGATGCATCAGTCTGCTACTAACTAGTTCAATTCGCTCTTATCACAGTTGCCACACTCGCTTACTCTCATTGAACTTCTACCCTAACATGTTCTGCAAGTTTGTTACTCCTTATCAGAACATATGACGCTATCTCTAGACATCTTTCGTCATTCTGGCAGTGAACCAAATTGAAAGGGAGTGTCGCCAAGAATTTGATATCTTTTTATAATTAATGGCAAATTAGTATTAGTTTCTTGTATAGTTTTTTTAATCTTGGATGTGCTTTAAGTTTTATCGGTATGTTTTAGTAAATAAGCGGTGTGTTTGTGTTTTATTTTCATAATTAGCGCAGAAGTTAGAAGAGTTATCTGACTCTGCAGGAAATCATCTTCATGTTCTTGTCCAGTGTTTTTTGGGGTTCTTCCATTCCGTCTAGTCCCCTTTCTTTTTCATTATTCCTCACACAATTTTTCCATCTTTTCTTTAATTTTCCTCTGCATCTTTTATCTACAGATACTATAATATTATAAAGAGCTATCGTTTCTAAGTTTGTGACGTTGTAAGGGCTGGTAATCTCTGGATCTACTGAACCGATTTTCAAAATTATTATACCGCGGGGCGCTGCTAGTTTTATTAAAAAACTAGTTTTCGTCTACAGCAGTGCCGCTTGCGTTCATGTCGAAAATTATCCCCGTGAACATTATCGAGGAATAAAAGAAAGACAGTAGATAGATCAATAAATTATTCCTCTATTGACGTGTTTTGCTTGTAATAGATTCCATGGAATATTATGTCCATTGATGTGCCATACGATATATTTCCATAGTAAATAATGCATTGCAGTAATGCATGCATGTTATTTGACCTTAACATTACAAGTACAATTGCTTCCTTTATGCCCTATTTGGACTGGAGGTAGTTTCTTCACATCGGAAGAACAAAATAAGATTAATTAAACATATCCGGTTGTTTTAATTAAAATATTAAACCGGAGAAAATTATGTATTCTTCTTTATGTACGTTTAAATATGACCAATGTGTTATTGAATTCAATCTTTCATTAAATATTTATGACTACTACTCAAACTATATTTTATGAAATGATAGCTTTAACTGTTACTAATTAAACACTAGGTAAGGATGTGAGTTTTTACTTTTATTATTTAAACTTTTGCACGAACTTGATGGACGTGTTTACGCACTGATAAGAGTTGCCAGTGTTACCTAACAATAATATTTTATTTTGGCCAGACATAGTCTGATAAGTCTGGTTTTAATGAACATCGAGAAAAGTAGGTCAAAGAGCGTTTCAAGCTGGCCAGAAAACTGACTGTATCCTAGAAAGTGTTTATGAATTTCTTCTAAAGGGACTATGAAAACTTTCTTCTTTCACATTGTGACAAAGGTACCAGGAATATTCATAACCGTACTGGTGGTCTTTTCAGCAATGGTTCGTGTATGCGTGATCGGAGCGGGCGCGGCCGGCCTGTGCGCTGCCCGACACCTTCTTGAAGAGCCCTGCGTCAGCCAGGTGGACATCTTGGAGCAAGCACCCCAGCTCGGAGGCACCTGGGTCTACACCGAGGATGTTGGTTACGACGATTTTGGCCTGCCCATCCACACCAGCATGTACAAGAGTTTGAGGTAAGTTTAAAAATCTTTTGTTTTTTTGTATTTTATTTTTAATATTGGTCTATTAATCGTAGTAAGTCTCGAGCACGATTCTTAAGCTGGTTAAAGCTTTCAAGTTTTCACCAGCTAATTACTCATTAGCGGACCGGCTATTATTGTTATACATTATATTATTGGTTTGGTTATTATGGATCGGTTATTCTTGGTATGTTTCTACTATAGACGACAATATACCGGAAAAAGACCAAAAGTACGTTCGTCAAATTGTTTTGACTGTCTGGCAGTCTGTCTTCGTTATCGGGGTATTTCCATTGAATATTATAGTACAATAAAATGTTTTTATCGTAATGTATTAAGAAATTCTTCCTACACCAGCATGGCAACAACAATAACAAGATCTTAGCTTACGACACGTTCCTATCGAGGGTCGAAGGCTATCAGGGCAGCATAGCTTGCTTAGATATATACGAGCATTTCGTACATTCTAGAAATGTGTGTTTAGAAACGTGATTAGGATAGCAGAGAGTGTTCTATATTGGAATATCGAGAGCTTGTACCGCAGAATCCTATGTACCTTTGACCCATGTAGTTACATGTACGTTCTTTAAATCAATGGGCATTTGAAAATCGATATCCATTTTACCAATTTTATAAAGAAATCCCTAAGATGTTCGAGGTTACTTAGAGCCGGAGACTACACTCAACATTGTTGCCATTTAAAACAATTGTTTTGTTATAATGTACGACTACACTTACTTACGTAGTTCCAACATACACCAACTATGTTTACTTGTCCACGTCCGTCTAAACGTTTCCATACTGTTCTGTATTCTGTTCCGTAAATATTCACAATTAATCGAAACTGATTTACGATTCGACGTGGTTCAAGGTAGTGATTACAGGCTTCAGATTGTTTGTGACATATTAATTATCCGTTAACTGTAGTTTTATGAAGATAATACGACAAACAACCAGAGGTCAAACAACAGTGAAGAAAAGAGAATTATTGTAAACAGTACAATGATAAAGCAATTTATTGATCCGCTTCGTACCTGTATCCGTATCTCCTGCATTTTCATATAACCCTGGTATTTGTTGTGATAACAACATTGTTGTTGCCGAATTAATGAACATGCTAATCAATTGGAAACCGTTAAATCTGAGTGCATTGTTATCTGTTCATTAATCGGCCAAAAGTTCAGTCTGTTAACCTAACCTAACCTTACCAAGTATTATTTTAAAGTGGAAAAGAATCACACTAATGATTTTATCATGCAATGCATTAATTCACTGGAATTAGTTTGTTTCTCACACAATTTGTCATCGCAAAACGAAATAAGACGAAAAGGTTAAAAACCAACTTATCATGTCTACGAAAACGTAAAATTCTTTTCAATTCCAGGACCAACCTTCCGAAAGAAATAATGGGATTCCCAGACTTCCCAGTACCGGAGAGTGACAAGTCTTACCTGCCCGCTAAAGACATGTTGGCGTTTCTGAAGCTATACGCTGACAAACATGGTGTTACGGAGAAAATCAAGGTAAATAATGTTTCATCCGCCTCAAAATTATTATTGCTTCAAGATACGAAAACTTCAAGACAGCAAAAACATTTATCGATTTCGATTTCAGTTCAGCCACCACGTGCAGTTAGTCATACCCAAACAAGGTCCATCTGGAGAACTGTGGGATGTCACGTTCAAGAGTATGCTCAGCGGAGTCACGGAGACCAGGGAATACGACTACGTGTTCGTCTGCAACGGCCATTATAATACGCCGTTTATACCAAACATACCAGGACTAAAGGAATTCAAAGGTTAGTCAGGATTTAATGTTCAAATCGATCCTGTTGGAGGATGTAAGATCAGCAGCCCTACCATGACTTCTCAAATCCATCATGATTCCTGTGTCAGAGAGAGACGGAGTTACACAAGACGAATAGCACTATCCCTTTCCCTCACACTGAATCATGCTAACATTGGCACTTCGTAGTACGGCTACTGACGTCAGAAAGCTTGCAAAGTCAAAGTCTGATTAAATGCTTCAGGTAGATGCAAGGTAAGGTCCAAATGTCGTCTAAATGCTATCTCAGATCCAAAATCATGATGAATGATCGCTATTACTGCCGATGTCTTACTCTTCGGATACCTCATGCAATTAAAAATCCGGCCAGGCACATTTCGGACCACGCATAGTGAAGAGTTCCGTAGTTCACTGTTAAACTCTCATAATTATGTCTAAAGTTTATAAGCTGTGATTTCCAAACCAATTTTCGTTGGAAGTGTCTGTGAAGTTCTAATTGCTCATTTTTTTTTAGAATTTTCAACTTCATAGTTTAAAAGTTAGAGGCGGGGGGACACTTTTTACGAATTCGGAAGCACATATGTCAAAAACTAGTGTCTTAAATAAAAAACTTTTTACAAACCTCCATTTCAAAAAGAGCTGAAATTTATTATATGTACCCCTAAAATTATTGTGTTCCATAATATTACACCATTATTGAATAGCGGTTAACATGTTGCACCTACCTACCAATTTTAATTTATGTAGATTTAGCTCCGAGTAAAACGGCTGTGGCATACGGACGGACAGACAGACATGACGAATCCATAAGGGTTCCGTTTTTTTGCCATTGGCTACGGAACCCTAAAAACACCTCTATTTGCAAAGTTCTAACAGACAATCCAACCCGCAGGTGACGTCATGCACAGCCACGACTACCGTGTCCCAGATATCTTCACCGACAAACGTGTCCTAGTCATCGGCGCCGGGCCTTCCGGCATGGACATCGCCTTGGAGCTGACCAGCGTCTCCAAGAAAGTCATCCTCAGCCATCACTTAAAGGAGCATCCTCGTACGGTATTCCCGGAGAATCTGGAGCAGAAACCTGATGTGGACAGGCTTGAGGGACATAAGGCATGCTTCCTCGACGGCAGTGAAGATGAGATTGATGTGGTGTTCTTATGTACTGGTGAGTTTTACTTCAATATTCCTGGTTTTTAAGAGTCATCATCATCATCTGTCTAGCCTTTTCCCAACTACATTGGGGTCGGCTCTCAGTCAAGCCGGATTCAGCTGAAAGTATTTTACGTGAAGCGGCTGCCTACCACAACCCATTAACTGGGGAACACGGTACTTCTTGGCAAGACTGGTGTCAGATTTTCTGGCTTCTGACAATCCGTAACGACTGCCAACGATCTCCAAATGACAGAAAGAGCCGAGATTTACGCCTATCGTCAGGATTGGGTGCACTCTTGCCCAATGCTGATAAAACAAGGCTGATAATACAATAAATAAACATAAAAAACCTTCTCTTTAGATCAGATATCAGTTAGTAACTTTTACCCCTTTTTCTTTGTAATTCCTTTATTTTTGTAATTATCTTTATTACATCTTTTACACAATATAGTTACAGTCATATTAATACTCGTAGCCACAATTACCTAATCATTAATCTACTAATATTATAAAGAGATAACATTTGTGAGTTTGTAACGTTGAAAGGGGTAATCTCTTGATGATCTACTAAACCGATTTTCAAAATTAATTCACCAATAGAAAGCTACGTTATTGTGGAGTATCATAGGCTATATTTTGTCCCCGTATTGCCACGGGAACGGGAACAACGCGGGTGAAACCGCGGAGCGCTGCTAGTCTTAAATAAATGATTATGCTAGTATCCAACAAATAACTAGGTACATATGTGTATAACAAAATTATCAATATTTCAGGACTCATGTAAAATTTATTTTAAACCTACAATAGGGATGTTTCCTGAGTAAAAAATATATGATTATGTTTAGACCGTCACTTAGATTATAGAAAAATATTGGACACGTATTTTTTCCTTTATCAAATCTATAAAAACTGACGAAGATACAAAGCATCAAAGATCAGGAGTGGGGGCTTGTGACGTCACGGCTCGGTAAAAATTGTAGCGAGTAGTGACGTCACACGTGTTTTCAACGCATCGTCTTCACATTTACGTGAAAAAAAGAAAAAATACGTGTCCAATATTTTTTGGAAATCTACCTGACGGACTAATTAGATTTTTTAGTCAACTACCCTATTATGTATAACTAGCTGCTGCCCGCGACTTCGTCCCCGTGGAATCCCCGATTTTAAAACATTATTTATCGCTGCTCCGCTCCTATTGGCTTAAGCGTGATGATATATAGCCTAAAGCCTTCCTCGATAAATGGTCTATTCAACCCAAAAAGAATTTTTCAATTCGAACCAGTAGGTAGTTCCTGAGATTAGCGCGTTCAAACAAACAAACAAACCAACTCTTCAGCTTTATAATATTAAGTAAGTATAGATTAGCGACTTTCCTGAGCTAGATTTATAAAACCTGTGTTTCAGGTCATAACTTAACAAGACTCATCATTAAGGGTGCATGTATACAAAATTATAGAATAACAACTTACGAATTAAACCTTACAATCATAGGTACTAGAACTTCAAATAGTTTATCTGTGTCTGTGTAATTGAGTCTTAATAGATACTCTGATACGCTATAAATATATGATCTAACAATTTGTTTAGATAATTATATAAATAAGGTCCTAAAAATAAGTAAAATCTATGAGCAAATGCTCCTCTTGTTTGAAGATACTGGGTCAAAAGGAAGGAAAGGAGGGCTGATAAAGTATGATGTGTATTATAAATAGTTGACGTACTGTTAGTATTTTGCATGCTGTGTGTAACTCGTGTGTGGGAAATCTAAAAGGTCGGAAGGTTGCAACCTTTAGTATTGCTCTTTGAGCACGTTCTAGAACAAGTAAAATAGTCTTCGCTATCCACAGGCTACCTGTACAACTTCCCGTTCCTGCACGAGTCTTGTGACATCGTGGTGGAGGACAACTGCGTGGAGCCGCTGTACAAGCACGTCGTCAACATGAACCACCCCAGCATGTGCTTCATCGGCGTGCCGTACTACGTCTGCGCCTTCTCCATGTTTGATTTACAGGTAAACACTCAAACTCAAAGCATTTATTTCAATTAAACCATTTACAAGCACTTTTGAATTGTCAATGTTGGTCAGTTGAAAGTGGTGAAGCTATCTGCACGTTCCAAAGATCTCTATGGAGAAGAACGTGCAAGAAACTCTACGGACACTCTTTTAAATCAATAAATTGTTACAAAGTTGTGGATACATTGTTCTTGTTGAAATTATTCCTATGTGAGAACGATAAAGAAAGACGTGTCATGGTTGAATTGTAATGACCCTCTGACTTACTTTTATAATTTCCTTATTCTCATTATACAAAATGGTTGGCTGCGTCGTTGGTTTAAGCAAAAAGGCCGCCATAATTAGTATTGCAAATAAATTATGTCTCGTATGCAACTCGTACCAGTCGATCTATTCTGTAAACATTTCACCGTGAAAACTTGTGTGGTTGAATGACAACAGTAGACTTTAAGTTACCTTGTTATCGAGGTGCCCAGTAAAAGATATTAATGCAAGTACTTCCTCGTTGACTTGTTTATAATACAAAATTCAAGAAAGCCCGAATTTTGAAATTTAGACAAAAATACATTGTTGGAATAAGCACGTTCGAGAATCGTTTCCTAATAAATTCTTGATCTTGAATATCAGTGCAGGCACTTTTGGAACCAGGCCTTTAAATGATAAATTGATAACACTTTTACACGTCCCATATTCTTTTGTCATTTTAAACTAGACGAGGCCGGTGTTTCCTAGCCGATTACCCGGAGAAGAAACACCGAAACAAACTTAAAGGTCACAGTCTCTATTGAAGTCCATACAATCCGTACTGGTCAAATCGTATGAGAACCATGTAGGTTAATGTCTGAGGTGGCCTTTTGAGGAAAGTGCCACACAGAGTTTCTTTATCTGATTTTCAAATATCTTTCGATCCTCTTCTAATTTGAACTCTTATTACTCAGGTCCGCTACTACGTGCGCTCAATGAACGGCACCTTCAGTCTGCCGACTCCTGAGGAGATGGCCGAGCATTGGGAAGAGGAGAAGAGGGACCGAGCCGCCAGGGGGTACACCAAGCGGCAGGCGCATATGATGGGGCCGGATCAGGTAAACACCACGAATAATGTAACTTATTCAAATACTAGCTTTTCCCTGGGGCATTGCCCTTTCCACAGGAACCGTGTTTTTTTTTTTCAGCAACACTCGGCGATAGAATAGCTAAAATAATTATTGAAATCGAATGAGATATTTTGGATGTAACCGCCTATTTCCAATCTTTGCTACTTTGTAGCAATAGCGTTAAGAAGAAAACAGTTCCTAATTACTTCTAGAAAAGGGCTACTAGTAATTCAGTTCAATTAGTAGGTAAACGATAAATCAAAGCGAATGAAAATTCCTTGATTCATTTTGAGAAGCCCAAATGACCTATCCTTTTTTTTCTGGTTGGGAAATCATCAAATGCGAGCGGAAGGGAGTGTCAGACTCTTACTGACTAAAACCCACCCGTGGTCGTTCTTGTGCCCTTTACGTTCCAGGGCCGCGGTGACTCTTTCGAACAAATTCCGCAACCAGCCTTTTAATGTTCCCACTGCTGGGACACAGGCATCTTTTCTAGGAGAGGGAATGGGCCGTACCAACACGCGGGCCCAGTGCGGGTTGGTGAATGTCAAATGTCTTCGAATTTTTGGTTCTAGGACATGCCGGTTTCCTCACGATGTTTTCCTTCACCGTTTTGTGAGCAGTGGTGATGAAGTTAATTACACAAAGTAATGCGCCTGGCTGGGTTTGAACCCGCGACTTACAATTCGTAAGTCGGGGCCGTTACCACTGGGCCACCACTGCTCTCCATAACACACTTTACCCACACAAAAATGAAAAACTGCCATCCCTAAACTAACCAAATAAAACAGGCTACATGCTTGCAAACCTCTTCGTTCCTCTCGTCTTATTTCATCAGCGGAAGTCTGTGAGCGTTAGAGGCTAACTAGGTAATAATTATAATATACCAGCTAAGTACATACTACGTAGTGAGTGTATGTGAAAGGGAATGTAACCTTTAGGTACCGAGACGGTCGCCGTAAAACGGACAGGCTTGCGGAAGGCGATGCCGGAGAGGTGTGGTAATCGTTTGGGGTCGTTGGCTTCACTAGAAAATGCCTGCTAATTCCAAAGCTGATGGTAGTCTCTTCTTGTCAGTTCTAGTCAGTTGAATGATATCTAAAAGGTAGTTAGTAGGTTTATTTAGACGAATGAATTAGGTACCTTAGTATTAACCAAAAAAAAGGCAGATGATTCAGCTTACATTAGTGCTTCATTAATTAAAAATAATTTGTTAGGTTCTAGGTTACCACTTTCCTCATCAATTTAAGGCATTGGTCCGAGAAATAATTTTCAAGTGTTTATTTTTGTTTTTCTTACAATTAGTTATTATTCCTCATGCCCTTTCAATAGTGTTATAGAATTTTTCTAGTCGCTTTCATTGGATACCCATACTGACTATACTGAAAAAAATATGTAATCCTCCGCCATCTTGTAGCGGCGGCCAATTGGACTGATTTTCATCAGATCAGACATAGTTAGAAACACTCCCGACTAATATTCACCTTTCAAACCAATTCAAAATCGGTTTGCCCATTCAGGAGCTACGATGCCATAAATAGACACACATACACACAGGGACACGGGAACTTATAAAACCCGTAAACTTATTAAACCGTTTTTAACAAAAGAGTAGATTAGATAGACAATTAACAACGCGACTAGGTCATCATAAAATGAAGCTAACTTCAAGCTAATTTTTTTGCTTGGCGTATACATAAGCGTTTGCGAGAGTCTATCCATGTGCCCCTGGTGTATAAAGCTCTTCATCCGATCTAGGCTGACTACTACGTGTCGCTGGCGCAGGAGTCAGGCACGGCCCCCCTGCCGCCAGTCTTCACCAAGGTGCACAATGACAGCAGTCAGAAGTTCCTGGATAACCTCACAGACTATAGAAACGATGTCTATTGTATCTTGGACGATGATCATTTCATCTGTTACTAAGATATTCTTTTTATCGTATAATCTTTTATCTTTCGACGTATCCAAGCTACTATATTTTTAATGTAGTGATTCCTTGTCTTTATTTAACCTCCTATGCTTAATTCTAGCCTAGTACCTACCTATTAACCACTATGTAAAATACCTAGTTATTCAAATTCAAAATATACTTTGCTTTTGATGCCAGTCATCTATTGTAACTATTTTTAATTAATTAATCTAGGTTTCGAAACAATAAAAGTTGCCTGAACAATTTTGTTTCCTTTTAGTATACAAGGCGGACATTTATTTGCTCTTTAGGCCACCAGAATGACTTAAAGTCTAAAGTAAAGTAAAGGTAAAATAAAAATAGGTACAAACAATAACTTATTTACAACGTTTATTCTGGAGATCTTCAAACATTTCTATCAACTAAAGGCTTTGAGTTTTCAAACTTATCTTCAACATTTTCTCGTCGGCATAGCCTACAAGCTTCTCGTCAGGTACCACTTTCTAGGCCGTCGACAGGTCAAGATCTCAGTTTTCAAAACATCTACCAAACACTGTTATCGAGTGCCTTACTAGGTAAGACCTTTTTATAGCTGTCGCGCTAACGTGCGTTTCATTGCTCATCGAAAAATCCATAACAGACTTCATCAGCTGTTACACTTACACGAACATTTCTTCCTCTGCCTATCCACCTTCATCCAAGTTCAATTCTGGAGTTCTACAGTTTTGCCTGCCTACTATACGAGAATTTCTACCAACTGACTATACAGTCGTCATCAGTATCATTTAGCAAACGTTTGGACCATTTTCTTTTTAGAGCCTACAAATGTAGGTATACGAATACCCACCAATGCTTTCCAGTGTGAACTTGCCTCTTCTGCTCCCCTGTAGTCCTGGTCCTTCTTCTGCCATCCAAGCATCAGGCTGTCAGTTAACCGTGTTCGTAGGTTACCTCTGCCGTGTCTCGAAACCAACCTTTGATTTTTAGCCTTTATCGATAATAATGCGTGTCCCCTCCACATTCCCGCGTGATCTAGTATCACCTACCACCCATCTACTGTCGGGCTGTGTACCTATGTACATTTCCAAATGAATAAGCTTTTCTCTATGGCGAATATATATATATTTATATTTCGTAATAATATATTTCGTCTAGTCTAACACCGAGTTAGATACTTACGTAAGTATATATTGTATACGTAGACACTCCGCCGCACCCCGATTGTCCATAGTCCTGTCCAAGAATTACTACTTACATACTCGTACTAATATTGTGTGTACACACACCGTAGGTATACAAGGGAATGAGTTCCTGTCACACCAAGCTACTGTCAATTTAATTTCAGATTTTCTCTTGTATTTTAATAGCAAACTATTTACAGAATCACAAAATAATAATTGTTTTATCGCACAATATAATGACTAAAAATGAATAAGTAACTTACCTCATTAAAGGGTGAATATTATTTGCCTATAATCCAATAAAAAACAAAAGAAACAATCATTTATTTTTGAAATACACGGCAATCAATTATATACAAATACCAGGAGTTCAGAAACCGCAAGCGATTGCAGAATGTTCAATTAAACTAGTATAGTCCGAGCGCAACGTCTTGATACAATCAGCACTTGTTTCGTACTACTGGTACTGACTGACTCGCCATATACTTCAAGAAATTATATTCAGTTGCACTTTAGCTCAACCTAGTATGAGGTTATCGAATGTTTGCCTTGGCTCGATCGTTCGCTGCGAGTATTGATACGTCTACCTTACTATACCTAATCAAAACAAGGATAGGTTAACTGACCAAGTTTGCCGAGTACTTCCTCTGTAGTGGCCGTTTGTTCATGTTTATCGTTTCCTTTTATGACGGTTTATCTGTGTTGACATTTTTATACTGACTTTATTTTCTGCTTTTTGTTATACACCAAATTAAGTAGGTTACCTATTGGTACCTTTTCAAGCGATTATTAAATTAATAAACAAAAGGTGCGTGACTTCTTGTTGCGGAATTTGTTCGAAAGAGTCACCGCGGCTCTGGAACGCAAAGGGCACAAGAAGGATCACGGGTGGGTTTTAGTCAGTAAGAGTCTGACACTCCCTTCCGCTCCGCCCAGAGCGGGAGAAGTCATTTGATAAAAAAGGTGCGTGACTTATTATAGTGGGTCCGCAAGACAATGGTTTTTTATTCAGAGTTCAGACTCTCAAAGTCTACGCAGACAAGTCTGCATTGTGTGTACGGTTCATTAGGAGGCGTATAATCGATTTATCTTCCCAACGATGGCATTCCCTTGTTCCCGGCTATCAAAATTTAGTCAGATCTTTCATTTTTAATCTATTTCGAACTTGTTCCAGGAAAAGTACTACGCCTCATTAGCAACAGAAGCAAAAACGAAAACCCTGCCGTCGGTGATGACGAAAATCCGTGACGAGAGCTCGATAAGGTTCCTGCACAACCTGAAGCACTACCGGCAGGATGTGTACAAGATCATCGACGACGAGACTTACGAGATCATCAGTAACGGCAAGAGGGAGGTTGTTTGTTGAGCCCGCACATGGAACTAAGTTATAGATCATAAGTAGCTATCGGATATTCGTTTGCATACTTTTTTACCTAAAGTTAAGATGTTGGGTATTATGGAAAGTTTTTCTTTTGTGCAAAATATCACAAATGAAAAAATCACTCCTGACGAAAAGTTAATAGCAATATCTTCTATTTAGCCATCAAATCTTATAATGAAATATATACAGAATTATTTCATTTAATATCACTGAAATTCTGAGCTACCTGTATCTGTTCGCTCTAGGTTTTTTTTTTCATACTTTGTGAACATTGTCCTTGTAGTGTTTATTCCGTGAGATGTAGGTACTAAACTCGATTAGACACAAATGACAGTTGCCTTGTTGCAACGTAATATTTTTGTTTTTCTTTTATGTAATTATCAGGGAATGTATGAAAACATGCCTCTTGTTGCTTGGGGTGACTAAAAATGGCAGTTTTTTAGGAAAACCGTATGAAGCGAATCCTACTGTATTCATTCATGTTTTTTTTTATTTACAAATATTAATTAGATATTATTTGTTATGCAATCCCGGGATCCCAGGATTTTATTTTTAATATAAAATAATATAAGAAACCGCCTTCATAACATGTTGACAATTAAATTTAGGTAAATATGCATCTTAATATCCGATCTAGCATTAAGTTAGTGTTAGCTCATAATTTACGTTACATTTTATCGTTTACAATACTTAAATATAAAAATCTGATTAAATAACAAAAAAAAGTTTCACAGAATAGGGATGATTCCTAAGTAAAAAAAAATATGATTCATTTAGTCCGTCGCGTCAGTTAGATTATCGTAAAATATTGGACACGTATTTTTTGCTTTATCAAATCAATAAAAATTGACGATGATAAAAAGCATCAAAGATCAGGAGCGTGCTTGTGACGTCACGACGTGACAAAAACTAGCACGTAGTGACGTCACGCGAGTTTTCAGTGAACTGTATAGTCTTCGTTTTTTATTTACGTGAAAAAAAAATCGTGTCCAATGTTTTTTGAAAATCTATCTGACGGACTAATTATATTTTTTAGTCAACTATCCTATTAGTTCCTGTTCTTCTGTCTCAAGTTGATAATGATTTGTGTATTTTAAGTTCTTTAATTAGATTGACTGTTAACGTCAGAGATGTATTACCAACCATTTTATAAGTACAATAAACTCTGGAACGGTTAAAGTATGTAGTTTCAATAAAACACCAAGTTCAGCCAAAAATATTTTATTTAAGCGTATTTATAATCTTTATATTATCAATGCTGATATATTATTAATCTTTAATTCTAATATTTTTATGGCTTTCCCCATTCTATTACACGCTAAGATTGATAGGAATAATTCATAAAATTTACAACAGTCTTAAATATCATGCAATAATCGTCCGTTAATTGCTTCAAAGGCTGTTTTAACTTTTAATGAATTAAACCGGTGTTAGTATACGTACACTGGGCCGAGCCAAATATCATTCATCAACAAGTTTGTACTTATTGTAATAATAACTTTGCTTTACATACTTTAGATTTAAAAATAAAAATGTTACTTTTACGTTTATTATAAAAATACCACATATTTTTTCAATATTGTTACCGAAATTCGCACTTTTGTTTCTCAAATATATTTGTCTCAATTTTTCTGTCACCAATATATGATTTTTTTGTCAGTATGCAAAATTATAAAGAAATTAACTTAAAACTTACAGCAAAACTTATTTCTAAAGCTATTTATTCGTTAACAAAAGTACGACGCACGCCAGATAATATAAAATTGTGTTTTTTAACTAAAATAAATTGGAGACTTGATTATTTCAATCTTAATAAACTGCCAACCTACACACATTTGGCCACTTTCTCCGATAAATACCATTTCCTTGTTGTTAATATTTCCAGTTTAACAATACTACAACATTGCGACCGTAACGACATAACCATTTGCAACATTTTCTTATAAACCTCCCTGGCCTCTCGTACAAAACCTACCCTACAGTCCTACCCTTGGTCGACCTACCTACATCCCTGTCTTTTCAGTCCCTTAAACATCAAGATATGAATAAAAGGATCAAAAGCAGGGCTCAATCATACCCTGTCGAAATAATATAGTTATACACTAATTAAAAAAATATATAAAAGTAGATTTTACAGTAAAATGGCAACATTTAGGAGTACAAGCAGATGAAATGAAAATTCAGAACAAACTGTAAAGTTACACATACCAACTAGTTCCAAACGTATTTATATACAATCTTAAGTTACTACGGCGAAACGTAAACGAGTAGCAACAAGCGTCTAGCACCATTTCGATATAAAAGTATACTTCAATTAACATAAAATTATCAACCAAGAAAAATATAAAAATAATTGATGAAAAACAATAATATAACAAACAGCTCCAGGAACCTCACGCAACACATTGTTATTTCTCCGAAATTATCCAAAACAAGACTAATGTAAATCACTGGTAAATTTTGAATAAAAGAGGGGACTAGTTGAAAAAGTATTGCATTTTAAGATAATAGACATTTATACCAAGGAAAACTACGTATACATAAAATCTAATTGAATAATATACATGAAAATACATCTATACACTGAGATTACAGCGTTACACGTATAAAAAATAAAATCACATGTAATCACCTTCGGTCGCCAGTCGACAGCTCGACAGCCGACACACACTCCGCCTCGCACTCGGCCCGCCAACCAGTCATCAACATGCGCGTGGATACCACTAAATATAACGTAACGAGGGTAACTTTTTAAGATAATTCGAGTTTTATTACGTCAATACAAGTCGTCTCCTAAGGACGGGTGAATGTGAAAAAATTGCCACAAATTGAGCCTCAAAAATCTACATTGTACTTTAAGACCTGTATAGGTGAATCTCCAATCTACGGTCAGTAAATGGAAAAAAACACGTTAATATTGCAAAAATCTATTTAAACACACTAACACCGAGATAGATAAAACTGTGTACTTTTAAATTACGGCGCCACGATACGGTGACTGTACTGCGACTTTAGAAAATAAAAACATTCAACGATCAAGATCGTTATTGCACTTTGTAAAATTAAATTTGCAATTTTTCATTACATTTTCCTTCACTCGATTACAATGACGTTGATGTCAAAGTACTAGGGTGACAGTCCCGCTTAGGAGGGCGTTTTGTTCGCGAACGGTATGTCTGGTTCCATTCGCAAGGTTTGTGGCGTCGGGTCATAGTTTCCTGCTAGATAGTACACGTCATTGTTATCGTAGACCGTGCTGTACTTGACCGGGTCGTCGCCCATGCGCTCCTTGTACTGCGCGAGCGGCAACACCTCGCATTTGTGAGATATTGTTTGTACGTCGTTCTCGTCCGTGTGCGGAGATTCAAACAGCCCACCCTGGAATAAGGTAAAGGGCGTTTTATAAAATGGTGCTTTTTAGATTAATTATTTTTTCAAAGCTAAGTGCGGGTTGCGCTACGCACGGGGTAGAGCAGCTGGTCGGCGCAGCCCACGGTCTCCTCGGGGTGGTAGAACCACTTGACGCGCACGGCCATGGCGCCGCGCGCCTCCCACAGCGCCACGATGCGCCCGATGTACGGCCGGTCCGGCCGCCCCGTCGACAGGAACACCGCCGCGTCGCCCACCTGGAACGATCGTAAAAAGAAAATTAACACAGGCCTTTGCAAGAAAGTAACTTACTAATTACGATGGGATTAGATAAAAATTTACAAATGAAGAACCAATCATGGAAAGTTCTTTTGTCGCGTGTTAAAGTTTGCCAGAGTATAACCAATTTTTGACTGAACTGTTTCAATATATTTTAGCAGGAAAAAAGAAGTCCAAACGCTTCTATGAAATACCACGAGTCTTATCTATCAGTACCCAGCGCTTATGAATGTCGATAGACTAAGATTTTCGTTTATTTTTATTATTGGATTTATTCCACTAGGAATTTCTCAGTAGCAGTGATGTGACACTCCTGTTCCTCTGAAATTATATTACCGTTTGTTCTACACATGAACTTTTTACTGTCCCCGCTCGTGTCGAATTGGCAGCCCAACGGACTCAGAGTGAGTAATGGAACAGCGAGTGCACACCTACGATCGCGCAGATCTTGCCTCTAAGTACCTTCTGCGTTCCTGGTAATCTCCGTCGAGGCTGGCTTTGGTCGGGAGCAGTATTTACAGTAGGTATCCAGTACGTACGTTGAGCAGCTCCTCGCCCCGCTGGATGGCGCGGTAGAACAGCTTGCGGTGGCGCGGGCGCGCCGTGCGGCGGTAGGCGGCGCCGTGCCAGCGCCACAGCGCGCCGCCGGGCAGGAAGGCCGCCATCTTGCTGACGCCGCCGCCGCCGCCCTCCGACGACGTGGACGACACCGTGCGCCGCTTCACCTTCTGCTGACGGGGAAGATGGGTGCTTAGATGCAGGAGCTAACAAGAAAGCGCTGAATGAGGCGATAATGAGCAGTCCTTGGCAGAAACAGGCCGGATTCACAATTCTTTACTTTCGCTTGGAGTCTTCATATTGAGCAATCAAAATTTTTGACACCACCAAAAAGCCTATCATCATGTCGGAAACTGTCTTTACCTGGTCCAATTATCCAGTGAATAGTTAACAGTTATCCTTCTAGTTAGTCGTCTTTGTTTTATACATCACAACATCAGATATACACACCATACGAATGGCAAATTGAACCTGCCTCACACGTTCTTTTTTAGAACATAATTATGACTAAGTTTTACAATATTACAAAGAACTAGTTAGTGATTGAAATTCGACCATAATTCATTAAAATTTTACGTAAAGATGTTTGTCCAAAATACATGCCATGTTTTTTTTTATTCATTATGTAGTTTTAAGGATTATTATATAAAAAATTAGGTATCTGCACTCCTCCATAAAACTTTAAATGTGACAAATTTCATTATCTTTTAATTTTATTCTTTCAAGTTTGTACCCCTTTTAATGAAAATTAGTCCGCGAATTTTCGTTAAAAAGGGGTTCAAAATTTTCGCTTCACGTATTAAATGCACGTACCTTTTTAGTTTCGCTGGTAGAAGCAGTAGCTGCCTCGTCTTCTAATCCTATACCACTATCCTTCAAATTGTCTTTACTCTCTTCCTCTTTCTTCGTGAGTTTACCCAAATTGCTAAAGTCCAAAACGGCGGTTTTGACCAAACTCTTCTTGGACAACACCGCTTTCTTTATCACAGTCTTCATTTTGTCTTCTGGAGACTTTTCCACTGCGATTAAAGTGGAAAGTCTATCATTAGAGTCCACCGAGTCCTCATTAGATTTGTTCGAGTCAATGTAGTCAGAAGAAGATTTGACTTTCTGTTGGTCGTCACCAGATGAGCTGGAATGTTCCTTGCAGCTCGAGTGATGTCTTTTCCTGTGTTTCCTGTGGTGTTTCTTATGATGTCTTCTGTGTTTGCAGTGTTCTTCGCAACATTTATGTTTCTTCTTTTTCTTCTTCACGTATTCCACTGAGGCGGGATCATCCTCACTGGAATGGCGCTTTATTTTGTCTTTTCGATGCTTTTTAAGTTTCTTTCTGTCTTTTCGCTCTTCATCTTCTTTTGGAGATGCGACCACCGGTTCTGTTGCCAGTGGTTTAACTTCTGTACTTGTACTCGCCGCAACAGGCACCAAAGAAACAACTGCGACTTTCTTCTCGTCCGTGGTTACTCCACTAACGCTGGTATTTCTTCTTCTTTTACCGAGCGTGAACAACGGGTTTTCATATTCTGAAAATCAAAGAAGATAAAATGTAGAAGATAGAACTTGAAGTACTAGGGCCATAAAAAATTCAAGAGGTGGATTCGTTACTGACCTACAACAGGATAGTTTGGTTCCAAGAACCTTATGTCTTCGATAGCTATTCTGCCCGAGTCTCCGTCGTCAAACTCTACAGCAACGAACTTATCATCATGAGGATCTGGAGACGAGACTGCCACGGTGCCAGGGTACAGGCATCGGTACTGTTGCGACCAATATGCGCACACTCTCGTACCAGACGGTAGTTCTGCTACCGACGTGGGGCTGACTTCCAAGATCTGAAAAGAGTGAAACGTTGATTAGTATAAATTAAAGTATTATAATGTAATTCATACTTAGAATAACGTTGGTTTCGAAAACTTACAGCATCTCTCAAAGTTTCTTCTCTGGACATAATATGAGGTTTGTTCCCACGTTCTCCATCTAGAGTGATGGCGTACACGTCGGGTGCAGTTACAGCACTCAGTTTGCCTGCATAGAACAACCCACCCATCGCAGTAAGTACACGAGGCGACTGATCCACTTTGTCTTCTGTTAAAGTACACTTAGATACCGGTGGTGGCGCCGGCGGCTCTGCAGGTGTTTCCTTCGCTTCCGCCTCAGTCCTCTCTTTTGATTTGTGACTCTTTCGTCTCTTTTTCGCACGCTTCCTCTCTTTGTCACTATCACTTGAAGCACTGGCACGTCGTAGCGCGAACTCCAGCTCAGGTATATCATCGCGCGAATGTTTCCGAGCTAGTCGGTCTACTTTCTCTCGATTCTTCTGTCGGACTTCGTTGAGACTCTCCATTGACGAGCTCGCTGACCGGTTAAGCGCCCATTCGGCTTCTTCCGGGTCAGAACATGCCTTTATTATGGGTTCAGCTTTCAGCTTGGGACGCACTTTGCTTGTCCGGTTGACCTCCTCTCTCGAAGGCTCTCCCCTCGTGCACAATATGCCACCTTTGAGCTTGCCCTTTGCCAAAAGAAAGCCAACAAGACTACTTTTGGATTTTGGCTTTTTCGCAACTATTGTCTCGGTGGAGTCTGGACTCGACACCTTTCTTGGTCTTCCAACCTTACGTTTCTTAGAAGACCCTCTGTCTGAATCAGGCGACAGTGCTGGCGTGGATGGTGCCGGAGATGCTGATAATGTCGGCAGAGGCGGGTTCAAAGCTTTTAGTTGAGCTTTCCTCTCATCAAACTGTCTTTCCAGTGCTAATAGTCTCTCACGCATGTCTTTTTCTATTGCACTGGCAAGCGCATGAGCAGACCTCACATTAGTATTGTGCGTACACGTCACCGAATTACAAGAGCATGCTGTGACGCGTCTCAGACTTGTCTCCAATTCTCCCCCGCTACTTCTGCCTTCGTCTCTTTCTCTATCTCGCTTGTGTCGACGCATTTTTTCCAGTTTATGTCGTAACCTTTCTTCTCGGTCACGACTTCTTATTTTTCGCCGTTCGCCACTTGAATCACCATCTCTATGCCTGTGTCTGTCTTTTTTATTTGAAGAATCCGCTGAGCGACTTCTGTCGGTGGGACTTAATAAGGGTTCACTTTTAATGAAGGGACGGGAAGAAATTGGCGTATTAGCGGGGGGATTTTCTACTACTTCCTCCATAAACCTCTGCTCTGCTAGGGCACATAACAGGCCCAAGCCGTCAAGGGAAGGTTTGCCTTGTTCACTTGTAGCAGGATCGGTCGGCGGAAACTCGAACCGCCTCTGGGGCTCAGCTTCTGTTCTCGGTGGTGATTTGGGTGATGTCTTTATTAAAATATTTAATTTAGTTGGTGTTCTCGTATCGACGGTCAATGGTACCGGATCTAACGTTGGCATACTAGTTCCTGGTGTAGTGCGTTCGAACTGCTCAATACTGTTTGACAGAAGTTCTAAACCACTCACATCTACAGGTGGCCTGGTGTTTTGTGGAGCATGTGGAACTGGCGTCGTTCTCGCCGTGTCGATCACCAGATCATTAGAAGCATTGCTACTCGAGTTATCTAAACCATCATCCCTTTCTATTGAATCTATTGATTTTTCTACAGCTCCGATATTCGCTAAGCCTTCTGAAGACGATTCTTCAGCTTGATCAATAGGCGGATGTTGAAACAATTGCGTGTGGTTTTGCATCATAATGTCTTCAGGGTAGTGTGCGACACCAACACATGCTACGTCTCGTTCATCTTCATCCGCTTGATTCGGTGATTCATCATCCTCATCAATGTGATCAGTTTGGTTGGACGCGTCCCTGTGTGCCGGGAGCTCAGGAGCCTCAGGAGGTGGCGTCGGCGGAGCAGCTGGTGACGTCGCCTGACTCCGACATGCCTGCTCTGAGTAATCAGGCTGGTAGTACAAGTGTGTCGTGATCATCGGTTGCTGAACCGGTTCAGGGGCATAGGTCGGCTGTGGTTTCTCATGCTGCGGTTCTGGTTCAATTTTTATTAAATGTGGTGTGATGAGGGGCTGCATGATTGGTTTTCTCTTGTCCGCTGTGTGCGAAGGGTGGGGTTGTTGTTGAGGCGCGGGCGCCAGGGTTACTAGGCGCGTAGAATGCGTGTGGGTGTGTTGTAATGTTGCCGTACTGGCGAGGAGGTCGCCCGGTAGCAGTTGCAGGTGGTGTGAGGGGTGCGGCGCTTGCGGGAGGAGTAGCGGCGCGGACTGGTAGGGCATGCCGCCCCAGACGACCGCGTGGGGCAGGTCGGGCGGCGCGGGCAGCAGCAGCAGCGCGCCCGACGTGGGCTCGCGCACCAGCTGGAAGCCGCCGGACATGCCGCCGCCAACGGACCCGACGCCGCCGACCCCGACCCCGCCCACCATCATGCTTTCCATTGACACTTGAGCTGGAAACAGAGATTGGTTGTGATTAAGATGTTTGAAGAGAACATAGAATTATTTGGGCTAAAAATTGAGGAGTTGATTTATTGCTTAACTCGCTATCTCATCATACATTTATTGTCTCTAATTGTACGCATACAAGGATACCAAGGCAACATCACAATCGAGCGATTGGCGCCATCGGATCGACACGGAGTAGTGAATGAATGGAGTACCATTGGTGAATGAAACTCTTTACCATATTTGTCCAGATACAGATAGGTACGGTATCAGCAAAGGAACATTCGTCCGCATATCAATACTCCATTAGTTTATTTAGTAGTCCGTGTGTGCGGCTCATCACTTAGTCACAATAGCGCATACGAGCCGGTCGCTTAGTATTCAGTGGTCGCACTTCCGGAGACGATCAGGAATGTTAATGTTTTCGGTGGGAAATTACTCTTCATGTCGTGTTTCCAATGGCGGTTTTACAAAAATATCATCTGCCTAGCCTTTTCCCAACTATATTGGGGTCGGCTCCCAGACAAGCCGGGTTTAGCTGAATATCAGAATTTTACGTGGATTGGCTGCCTACCAGACCTCCACAACCTAATAACTGGGGAAAGATCTCCAAATGACAGCCGGGACCAACGGCTTAGCGTGCTTTCCGAGGCACGGAGAAGTCTAGTTATGTTAAGATGGTCACCCATCCACAGACCAACCTTGGCAAGCGTTGCTTAACCTCGAAGATCGACCCGTGCGGCTGTTATAATTTAGCCATGCAGCGAAAATATGAATTTGAAAATAAATTGAACAACGATTAACAATTGGTGTTATGACGCCTCTTTTAATTTTAGCATCTTCAAACAGGCGATATTTTGTCTATGACACTGCCTATCTATGTAAACAATCTACATAGAGGTAATTAATATTTTTCATCGTTACTTCATTAGTTATTCATAAGTATACAGTAATTTGCATAAAATGTGTAAGACCTTAAATATCTGTTTACCTACATAGACCTATTAATAAATAACATAATAAACGTACCTACATACAAGTTACAAAAACAGTAGACAATTAAAATTTTATGATGAATAACAATTAAGTACACTCGTAATAAAGACTTCGCAAATGTGAATTTTATTCCTTTGTTAATAACCCAAACATGGCACAAGAAAGAATGGGTTGCCTTCAGTAAAAATAATATTATTAAGGCTGACTGTGAAAATTGTTTCAAAATTAACTCTTTACTCTTTTTTTTTTTAATTAGATGTTATTTGTATAAATATTTTCAACCGATTTAACAAACACTTAACTAACTAAACACTAGAAATAACAGATGTTGAACAGATTTTTAAATAACGCATGAACATGAGCATTCGGGGGGCACGGTCCAAGAGTTTCAATCCCAAACGGCTCAAAATTCACCTGCTAACTAGGCATATTCCTGCTGTTTGAGATTCTCAGCAGCCGCAGTGGCACAGTGCAGTGGAGAGCAGTGGTGGCCGAGTGGTAACGGCCCCACTTACGGGTTGTAGGTCGCGGGTTCAAACCCAGACAGGCGCATTATTTTGTGTATTTAATTCCATCACCACTGTTCTCGAAACGGTGAAGGAAAACATCGTGAGGAAACCGGCATGTCCTAGAAACAAAACATTCGAAGACATGCGACATTTACCATCCTGCACTGGGCCCGCGTGGTGGATTACGGTCCATTCCCTCTCCTAGAGAGGAGGCCTGTGTCCCAGCAGTGGGAACGTTAAAAGGCTGATTATGCACTGGCACAGCACAACGTGCTAGGAAGATGGGATGACCTAAGAGTATCAATGTCGATAATTAAATAACGCAGTTCAATGGCTAAGTCGCCAATTACTTAAAGGCTGATTAAGCTAATTGGCTGCGAAATCGACACAAATAGCGTCCCCGCACTAAAGGCCTACCCATCCCTACTCCAGAATAGATGTGTAATAAAAAACCAAAAAGGGCAACAAAAAATCCCATTGATTGCTTAAAATTCATTTTATAAGCCTCGCTCTGCGTTGAAACACATATTATAGACTTGCATTTTACTGTTCCAATTATAATCCATTATTCTTCTCACATCCCTACAGAGGGCGAACGACATGGTGAATGCAGGGTACTAGGAATGCAGGAATTTGAAAGAGACAGAATGAGACCATTAGCATCGCTTTAATTTGAAACGTTTATGTTAAACGGCCGATTTTTTTAAGTTTGATTTAGTTGAAATTGAGTGATGAGTTGAATGTGAAACAGATTCGGACATTTTACGATGTGAAGTTTTTTTTTTTTTTGGGAAGTGCCTGTGTGCATTATGTGGATGTATTTATCTAGTTATTTTTTTTTATATAAGTCGGGAGGGACACTTTAAATTAACCGAACTGCTTTTATTTTGGTGGTAAGTGCGCAGGTACCAAAGTGATTACGATCGTTTACTTAGAATCTTAAACATGCGTTGTTCTTGTGTGTAATATATATATATATATATATATATATAATATAAACTAAATGTATATAATATAAACTTATCTAGGTCCAGGTTAATTTTAGCATGTTCAGATAGGTTAAAATAAATCATACATTTATCATTTCGTTTTAACAGTTTTGCTACAAAACATAATAGGAATTTTTCCTGAGTAAAAAATATGATTATCTTTATTCCGTCAGTTACATTTACGAAAAATATTGGACATGTATTTTTTGTTTTATCAAAAATATTAAAATTGACGAAGATAAAAAAAACTTTTTACAAAAAATAAAACCGACTTCTAAACAAAAAAAACCAAAAAGTATAAAATAACTTTAATTTCGGAACTCGGTGTTTTTGGTTGCTTTTTGGTTGTTGAACACACCGACTTCCGAAATTAAAGTTATTTTATACTTTTTGGTATTTTTGTTTAGAAGTCGGTTTTATTTTTTGTAAAAAGTTTTTTTATTTTTCACTTTTTAGTGGTTCACTCCCAGCTAAACATACCCATCACAGCGTACGTGGTATAAATTGGTGTAAACAATAAACAAACATGCGATTTCAGCTATCCCGACAGATTTTGCTATCATTTATTGAAATTAACAAAAAAAAATGCTTGTTCGATTTCGATAAAATTTTCATGGGACCATTTGGGAAGTATTTCCAACAAAAAAAGATTTTTTCAAATCGGTTGGCAAGCGACGGAGTTATGCGCGAACAAACATTAAAAAAAAAATACATACAAACATCCGAATTAAGAACCTCCTCCTTTTTTAGAAGTCGGTTAAAAAGCATCTAAAATTAGGAGTGACGTCACGTCGTGATAAAAAGTGTACTGCAATGTGACGTCACAAGAGTTTTCAACGGACTGTATTGTCTTTATTCATCATTTACGTGAAAAAAAAAATAAGTGTCCAATATTTTTGGAAATCTTTCTGACGGACTAATTAGATTTTTTAGTCAACTACCCCATTATTGCAGTTTACGAACTACAGATGGATGATCATGAAACACAATCACCTACCTTTAACGCCTCAAAAACAATATAACCCTAAAGTAGTTAAAGCCACCATTGTATAACCATAGGACTTCAATGTGCGCCATGCCATCTCACGCAGCCGAATGCGTGATTGCCTGAAGGATGCATGAGTGTTGGATGCTGGGCCTGGTGCGTGGATGCTGGGCCCAGCCTCCTTATTAAAGAGATGATTTTACTCTTAGATATATAGGTACAACTATCGAGTCGGGAAGATTGCTGCATTGAGATGTGTTTTGTATAGGTTTGCCGGCGCTAAACTTATAGAATTCTAAACAACGTAGGTACCTAATTGTAATTAGAATTACTTTTTTAAATGGTGCATCATCAACGAACGAGGTATTTTTATTGCACACGTAAAGTTAACTAAGTTCGGTGCTTTCGGTACCGTAGATACCTAATAATGTAGCAGAACTTCATAAGTAGATCCATCTCTAGAATTTGTGTCTCGAACAAATTCGATCACACAAAAACCAAGATAAACATTTCTAATATCTAGTTACCTAGTAACATTTTGTAGGGTAGGCTGGTCAAAGCGCCCGTAGCCGATAAGAGTACGCAATGCCAAATAGCCATGAAGTTGATTACGATACGCACCTAACTTCAGTTTTATTTCGAAGTGCAAGCTAGATAAAAGTGCTGCTCGAAAACTGGCGTATAATTGCCGACTAGTTTAATATATTTCCGCCGTTTGAGGATCTTAGCAGCCGCAGCGGTAGCACCAGCACAACACGACGAGTTAGATGAAGATGGGATGGCGCAAGAGTATCGACACAAGTATCGTTCTATTAAGAAATCTTAAATCTTTGCAAAAGTACGCACGTACCCTCGAAGAAAATTCGATCTCAAAACAAGTAGCCACCTAAGAAATTACCAAAAAGTATTGCGAAACTTCTACAGGGGCTAGAAACCATTCCAAGTTCCAAAGACGTCACCCAAAACTAAAATGTGGAAATTTCCACCTTTGGCAAATAAGGATTAGGGTGAAGTTGCAGACCCAACAGGAAGACTGGATAGCTAGTTCCAAATGCGAGGACTGGCGTCATAAAGCCTGTGCGAGCTATGCAGATGAACATAACATTACCTATTTGTGTCCACTGCGGTTAGCGAGGATACGAATATATTAGATAACTAGCAGCGCCCCGCGGTTTCACCCGCGTTGTTCCCGTTCCCGTGGCAATACGGGGATAAAATTGAAATAATTTTGATTAAAGGTGAAATAATTTTGAAAATCGGTTCAGTAGATCCAGAGATTACCCCTTACAACGTCACAAACTCACAACCTCACAAACTCACAACCTCACAAACTCACAAACGTTACCTCTTTAATTCTTTATAGTATTAGTACTTACCTATAGATTTTACCTGCGTACTCTTGCCACTCACATGCGTACCTACTCTTATACAAAAGGTCGTGTTTTTCTTAAATATACCTACTTCGGATTGTGTATTTTTGATAGGTAGAAGATATTTTACTCGTTTTACGTGCAGACGACTGAAATATTTTATCAACTTAACTCCGGTGTTGCGATAATCCTGTAACAGATTCATCTTATGAATGCTAGAAGGGGATTAATCAACGCGATCCTATCTAGGTATCCGTAGGTACGGTTTATCAATTACATCTAGGTACATGGATCAATCATTCGGCAGTGTCATCCAAATTAACAGGCAGTCTTGATTGATTGGCAGACTTCTCGTCAGCTCGACCACTTCTTCTTCCCAGCTTAAACACTAGGAAGTGGTGACGGGTGGGCGTTTTGTGGGACTGTCTTTATGTAAAATTTGACTTTCAAAAAATGCTGGCTCTCAGCCTAGTTTGAATAAGTGACTGTTGTTTTTTGAAGTGAAAATTTCTTTAGCATCGTTGTGACTTGAAAGTTTATGAAACGAAAAAGCGACAGTAAAAAGAGACAGACGCATAAATCCATGTGTCTGTCTCTTTTTACTGTCGCTTCGTCTCATTACCGTGAAGCCAACATTTTTGAAGGTTCCACTTCTACCACGTGTGAATTGCATATAATTATGTTTTTTTTCTTTTTTTTGCTTTGTTATGTTTGCACGCTGTTCTCGAAAGTAATGCGAAAGGCGATCATAGGTAGTAGATACCTATAAGTTGAAGAAGTATTAAAATCGATGCGTTTGGAACTAATAGGTACCTAAACAGAGTCGATTGTACCTACCTAAATATATAAAAATATAATTTTCTTTTCCACTTTACAAAAGTTACCGCGCACCTATTTAGGATTGCGAGGTCTGAAAACCGGAAAGCCGAACGGACCTGCTAATTTAGCCGGAGTTTTTAGGTAAAATTTAATAAAAACGCCGTACAATAGGGATGTTTCCTGAGTACAAATTATATGATTATGTTTAGTCCGTCAGTTAGATTATAGAAAAATATTGGACACGTATTTTTTCCTTCATCAAATCTATAAAAACTGACGAAGATACAAAGCATTAAAGATCAGGAGTGGGGGTTTGTGACGTCACGGCTCGCTAAAAATTGTAGCGAGTAGTGACGTCACACGAGTTTTCAACGCATTGTATCGTCTTCATTTTTTGTTTACGTGAAAAAAGAAAAAATACGTGTCCAATATTTTTTGGAAATGTGTCTGACGGACTAATTATTTTTTTTTAGTCAACTACCCAATTTTCTTAAGCATGCGTCTTTGAAAGGTAGGGATTATTTAGTACAATTATTAAACAGGTAAATCCAGGCTTTATGAAAAAAAAAATTGTATTTATTAGGTATTCTTATTTATTACCGATGCAATTTTCAATAAAAATCTGTTAAAATATTAATAAAAGCTGGACACGAGCCAATTTGACTAGACACACATTGTAAAACCAGACTATGTTCGGCTTTATCCGGACGCCTGGCAGCCCTGAACCAATTAAATAATAATTTCCTTATCAGATACGTATCAAAGCCACCAATTAAGGTGCCATCGATCATCGTTACGTTGTTTCTTCACCGTCGCGTGAGGTGTCGCGCGGCGAGCGCTCAACAATCGCCATTACCGCACCACTTACCATTACCAGAAAAACATAAACGCAAAAAAGTCATTCACAACACTAAAAAGATCGAGGCGGCGAAGATGAAGCACTGCCTTTGGAGGCGCGACGGTTTCTTATTGGCCGAGACGCTAAAGAGGCGGAGTATTGTGGGCGGAGCGATAAACGTTAGGGCTGCACGTAAGTCGACTAAGTTTTATCGATGAATGAGTTTTTGTTTTTTTTTTATGGTGTTATAATTTATGGCGTGGAAGTGACAGGGTTCCGTTCGTGGGGAACGATTTGGCGGATGGATGCGAGCGATGGATCCTGACGAACAGTTTTTTTTACCTCGACTTAAGACGCATGACGTCATTTTTACGAAGTGGTCAACATTATGAGAAATATTCGGTGATTACTGTATCGCGAGTATTAGTTTACGCGTTCATAATTTTTAAGTGGTTTGTTAAAAACCGGTTTGTGGATTAGCCTTTTTTTAAGAGCTGTTACATTTTATTTTTATGCTTTGCAAGTTGAAACAGGTTTGCCGACAAATTAATAAGGGAAGGCATCTTAGTTTTACAGCTTTTAAAATTGCTTTAGACACTTAAAATGGTCGTTTACTACACTTTCTTGATTATATAGCGAATATTAAACATTTCCATGTGTTTCTGTACCTAGGTAGGTATACAAATAACAATGAATTTTAAACGTTAAATTAGGTACTGATATTTTAAGGCGACATTTATTTAAGGTCCTTTTACGTTGACCGTGCAAATTTTAAGTGATATTTATCCAAGAAAATAAATCAAACCGAAGGCATTAATAGGTATGAAGCTATTCAAATGTCTGTGGGTAATACCTATTTATCTATTATCCATTAACTGTATAGGTAATACATACCTACCTCGATAGTGTAGTAGGCAATAATCATCATCTACCTAGCCTTTTCCCAACTTTATTGGGGTCGGCTCTCAGTCATACTGGATTCAGCTGAATACCAGTATTTTACGTGGAGCGGCTGCCTACCAGACCTCCACAACCCATTAACTGGGTAACACGGTACTTCTTGGCAAGACTGGTGTCAGATTTTCTGGCTTCTGACAATCCGTAACGACTGCCAAAGATCTCCAAATGACAGCCGGGACCAACGGCTTAACGTGCTTTCCGAGTAGGCAATAATAATAACGTCATTACACAGAAACCTGATAGTCCATAGGTCCTACCTACCTACCTACTTAGTCCAATCCATTTATGAGAATCCATTCACAGGCACTTTTCAACTGTCAAGGTCGGTCAGTCAAAAGACATGAAGCTATCTGCACGTTCCAAAGCGTAGATCTCGATGGAGAAGAACGTGCAAGTAACTCCACGGACACTCTTTTTTTTTAATTATTTCGTTATCTACGTCATTCGTGTGGAATTATGAAAACATCGAATCATGTATGTGAGAACGATGTAAAATACTTGCACGATCAAGCGTCCGGAGTAGAAAAGCAAACATTTCAAAGAACAAATATTAAATTAAACCGTGACAGCTGGGAGATGACCAGACCTAGGTGAAGGTGCTCGCTCACAAACATGAAGCCAGGCGCTAGAATTAAGTCAATATATATATTTTTACCTAAGAAAGACATTACCTACGTATCTTTAACTATCAATTTGTGACTTAAGCTAGAATAGAGTTAGAAGACAATAATACAAAATAAAAGATGAACGGCAGATTTCGTACAACAAACTTTTTTTGTTGTTCTGTTATAGAATTTGTACCACTTATTAAGGCAATTAAACCATCTTACTTCGTGTAGGTGCAGCATTTTAAGAACTTGGGATTCATGAATAATATCAATAAAAAGATTTGAACAAATAAACGTAAAAAAAGGTAAACTAAACGCACTTATTTTATTTTTTTAGGTTGCCATATGTAAAATAACACAAATATCGAAACGATAATTAATTATTTAGAAATAGGTAGAAATAGCATTAAATATAATTGAACACTTATACATTATATCTGAGAGTGCATTCTTGTTGTATAAAATCATAATAGTTCACGATTTAATGAAAGATATGATTTTTGTTATCAGTAATGTTTTATTCATATGGCAATTAATTATTGACAGGTAAAGAAAATCTGTTTTTTTTTTTGTTGTTGTCAATTTCAGTTCAGTCAGTTCTTTGCTGTTGTTTTGGATTGTGGTTTGTGACTGCATCTGAGCAATTTAGCGAATTATCTGGCTGTCTCTTGATAGTAGTTTTGCGAAAGGACGCTTTAAGCTGTGCTGTGTAGCACAGCTTAAAGCGTCCTTTCGCAAAACTACTGTATAAGTGCTTTAATTATAAAATGACGAGTTTGCAATGTGTTAATTGCAACGTTCGCTTGTCAAGTATAATATAATAAATGTACCTACATACTTTCAAAAACAAAGTATTGTTTTATTTACCGACATTCGACACCCATCAGAACTTTTTAATTACCAAACTGTTGCAGTCCGCTACTGTACATATTATGTAGGTATCTCTTATTGAATGTCACTGAGCAGATACGATTACTAGACTCAATATACCTATTTAATGGTAAGTAAAACACTACAAAGATAGCGACAAGTAATCTAGAACATTTATTTTATCACCAAAACAATGTTTATGAGTATTTATTTGTAACACTAGTACCTACATAACCTTAAAAAATAAAACTGCTTATAACTTTTAGGTACATCCCAAGTTCTAAAAATCTAAAAAATTGAAAAGGGCTTGCCTATCATATTAGTTATCAATTAAAACAAAAAGTATCCCAAAACACGAAAATGTATTAGCTGTACGAAGTTCCCATACAAGCCTGCCATTCGCCTTTAGTTGCCATTATATTTTATTAACTAGCTCATCCACGCAACTTTGTCTGCGTCACATAAGAAAAAAATAAACCCGTTTTTGCAACATTCTTCATTAGTGCTTCGCTCCTATTGGCCTTAGCGTAATGATAAATAGCCTATTTAATATATAGCCTTCCTCGATAAATGGGCTAATCGGTAGTTGCTGAGATTGGCGCGTTCAAGCAAACAAACAAACTCCTCAGCTTTATAGGTATATTAGTATTCTTAGCTTATTAATAGTTAGCAAAGAATTCTGTGATAATTTCCAATCGCGATTAGTGGTGTGGTAGTACATGCCACACTTTAGAAATCATTCAAAATCTCCCAGTGCAAAAATCAAAATATTTTATTAATTGTAAAACTGGTAAGTACTTTGGTTCTTTATCTACAAAATTATGAAAAGTAAAATACCATAATCTTTGATATTTCCAGAGTATTAGCGATTTTCGCGATCCTCTACGTTTTGGGACATCTAGTTGGCTAGTCCATATAAATTACGTTTAGGATAGACGACCCGCTGATAAACAGAACATCTATCCCGAAAAAACTTTGATCGCACTTTGGCTTTCCATGCAACCGCACAGAGGCATGAGACACAGTCCACTGAGTGATAGTTGGAAAGTCTCCCGATACATAAATAAAAAGCTTTTCATCCGCTAAACTAGAGTAAGTAGGTACAATCGGGGCACCTGTAGGTACTACCTACTGGGGCATCTATCCCGATTTCACCCTAACCATTATATATGCGCAAGATTAACGCTGGATTTTCAAGCAACCTATTATAGCCTAGCATATAGGTATTTTAACCCACTTAGGTTTATCCTAACAAAAAATGACATCTGGACTTCAACGAATAGGTAGATAACATGAAGCTATCAAATTAAATATCTAGCTTAGAATAGATAAAAGCTTGTAAAAACGAGTTATTTTCCCTACAAATGTCATTTCCGTATGACCTTAAGTTGCGTAGGTAAGTAGGTACAGTAAAAACTTGTACCTAACACTACCATTTGTGAACAACGAATGTCTCTCAGTCAACACTAATAATATAATAAGCTAATAAAGCCAATTATATATCTACGCCCTTATCTATATAAAACTATGAATTACTTTGTAGTCAATAGACAGGTGTTTAAAACCATCTGCATTAGAAATAAATAGTATAAAGACAGACAATTGAAAAGGTGCGACAGTAAAAATAACAATGATAAAAAGCTAACTAAGGACTAGGCGTGCAAGAAACTGAGGATGTTATAAAAAAGATGGGGAATTACCTTATCTTTTGATAGCAAAATAGCAAAGCTACGCATTACCCACAGAGTTATCGTAAGACAATTGAAAAGGTGTAAAAGAACTATGATGAAAAGCAAAATATGGACTAGGTGTGCAATAAATCGAGGAATGAACATGGATGACTTGTGTTCGCTGAAATGACGTGTCCCACTCACTACCTACTGCTAGTGTGTAAAATGCTGTAGAGGTGCTCGTCATTTCAGTATAGAAAACTTCTACTGCCTATTATGAAGCCAAAGCTAAGAATTTCCAAAGATCCAAAGTAACTAAAGAATGACAATTTATAGAAATCGTATTAAAAAATATATGGACTAGGCTCGCAAGTCATTGAAGATGTTATAAGAAGGATGTCGTGGAGGAACTGCCTTATCTCCGACAGAAAGTCCTAGCAAGTTTATTGTGTCAGTACCAATTTAACAAACATCGTCAAAGTGGGTTTGCCTCAGGCTTCAGCTGCGAATAATGAATGCCACATAATATTTCAGCGGCGCCATGTCGTAAAAGGTGACTAAAGAATAATTGCACGGTTCAACATTGACCAGTTGGGAATTATCATTATGTAGGTACCTAGTAGATACATCATATCATTTTACGAAGGCTGCAAGCATTTCATGAAGCTCGTTGTAACCAATGTATCGTTCTGTATGTTTATATGCACATTTTTATCATTCTGCATTTCCCGAAATACGTTGGGGTAACTTGGTTCCTGCTGAGTATCTGACCTCCACAACCCAGGAAGAGAACACAATACCTCCTTGACAAGATTGCAGTCAGATGGCTTTTGCAGCCCTGTAACGACTCTAGTAGTAGTGACAGACGGAGCCATATATTTTTTACATTTATTTTTGGATTGACTAATCTTTTAGGTAAATAAATTCCTAAAGCACCTTCATATCCAAGAACGATAGATACCAGGACAACAAAACTGTACAACAACCTACTACTAAACTGTTGAGTCGTGCAATTAGAAACCACATTCCAACGATTCATTCAACCTCGATCGTATTTCGTCACATTCAGCAATTAACTTTTGTCGTTGAGCGTACCCGGCCCATTCATTCAATACAATCAGTACAGGTGAGTGCGAAACTCAACGCCGTCGTTTTAATGGCAAAGGGATTTCATTAATTTAAACCTAATGATGAGAAAGAGATAAAAAACTTCGGACCTCAGTGAAAAGACCCGATGTGGCCCGATCGACGTTATAAACGCGATCGGGTTACGAGCGGCTGTTCTGTGCAGTTTACGCGTGGCATTAAATTATGGCAAAAACTGTTTGTGAGTTCGCGAAATTGGCAAAAAATATGGAAAGGGTTTGTTTGTTTGATTTGAAGAAGATATTTCATATTGGCAGCATGAGTTCGAATATGATTAGCCGAGGTATCTTCTCTTCTTCCCTTTGGAAAATTAACCAATGAGCTGCACTAAGATTTTTTTGTATATTTGGTTACTTTTCGCTACTTTTGATAGTAGGTTCCTCAAATTTCGCAAAACTGCTTTTTTGTGTTCAGTAAGTAGGTAGGTACATAAGGTAGCCGAAGCTAAGCCAAACTGCTGGTCCAGGCACCAAATCGGAATGACTGAACATTTGCATTCTTTTCTTTTTTATGCACAAGAAAAAAATAAACCTCGAAAATAAAACAGAACAAACTTTTTTAAACAAAAAAACGAGCGCCAAAGTAGCCACGCGCAAATAATTATGCAGACATTATAAAACCCGACCGAATTTAAGAGACATCGTTGTTCGAGCGATCCAGAGAAGCAAGTAGCCACATCACTTGGCTGGTTAACCGAAACCGCTCAACTATTGACCGGACAAGTACAGTTGCAATGCTGCTACCAAAGCAACATGACTAAAGAGGTGGTATATCTAAACGAACGGCATTCTCATTCAGAATTAGGCGCCTTTTTCCTTAGACCTATTTTGTATCTCTTTTTAGTTTCAGAAAAAAGAAAGGGACTGATGTACCGGTTTAGGTGCGCCAGTGTTAAATTTTCATTTCTGGCCGGGGTCCGATGTCGCTGAAACGGCGGTCTCGCAATGCAGTTGGCGCGTAGCTACCAGGGTCGCAGATATCAGTAGGAGGTGACTCACCGGGGTAGGGCCAGAGGGGCGCGGGCGGCGCGGCTGGGGGCGGGGCCGGCCACGCCAGGGGGGCGGGGCGATCGTCGCACAGCACGTTCGCCACGCCGACCGTCATGGCCGCCTGCGCCGCTTCTGCACAACAACACAGTGACGTGGCGGCTGCAACGCGCGACACGCGTACAACACATGAGTTATTACTCCACACGTGAAATAATTACAACTCTTCTATGTCTTAGATTCCTAATTTTCTATAAAAAATTAAACGCTTTCGTTTATAGAGAAAACAGAAAAATAAAAGTTCCACATTGTCTTTTTAACTGAAAATAATCAATTGACAACCATTGTTCGATCATCAAAGAATAAATCGGTGTTGGAATTAATCTAAGTTGCTTTAATTAAGACTTGGAAAAAGATGCAAGGACTACAAAAGTGTGAACTAAAGAGAGGAATCCTGAATTCCAGATTTTAAAATTTAATTTTGCATTATTTAATTATTAAAGTGTGTAAGCTAGTCATTCAGACAAAGATTTCAAACACAAGTTATGCAAATAGGATGCACCATCATCGTATTTTTATTTATTACTCAATAACTTGGAGCGTTTCCACCTATGTAGTAGGTACCTACCTAGTACACCTACAATAGGTTGATAATAATACCTATATAACATCAGCTACCTATTAAAAAAAAACCTCTTTCAGTCTCTGTTAACCTTAGCACCTCAGCTTAATATGGTGACCAATTTAAAAATCTGCAAATCTGACACCAGTCTTGCCAAGAAGTACCGTGTTCCATAATGGGTTGTGGAGGTCTGGTAGGCAGCCGCTCCACGTTAAATACTGGTATTCAGCTGAATCCGGTATGACTGGAAGCCGACCCCAATATAGTTAGGAAAAGGCTAGGTAGATGAGAGATCTCTCGCCCTTATCAATCTTTCAAGAAGTTTTATTATATCATATTATTTGTAAACGAGTTACTATTGCGCTTGTTAAGTAATGAATCTACCTAACAACAAAGTAGTTACTTCAGCTAATAAAAAATTACAACCAGGAGAACATAAAAAGGTCCTAGCATGCAAATCCCTGTTTACTGCAAACAACGATACAGCACTAGAGACTTTTTTTATGAAAGCCACAATTATCGTATGAATTAATATGCAAACGATCTCGACGGACGCACTCGTAAAACCAGCTTTCTTATGTGAAATGATTCTAAGGGATACGGGCAGATTGCGTGCGCCATTGTTTTTGAACTAGCTATCGTAATTAAAAAGTACCTATGTTAGTTAGTATACGTAGGTCTAGGTAGGTAGGTAAGAATCTTAATCGCCTTTTTTTCCCTGAAGTTCAAAGCAACTGCATGAAAATATGACCTTAATGATCCTCATTTTTTAATGACATGACGTAGTTTGGAAATACAGAATATGTAGGCAAAGTTTAACCATAAATGTATGTACACGATTATCAATCACTAGCAGCTCCCCGCGGTTTTACCGGCGTAGTTCCTGATCCCGTGGAAATATGGGGATAAAATATATCCTATGTTACCTACTCAGGGTGAAAGTAGCTTACTAATGGTGCAAGAATTTTTGAAATCGGTCCAGTAGTTTTTGAGTTTATTCGTTACATACAAAAATACAAATCTTTCCTCCTAAGTATAATATTAGTATAGATTAGTATTATTGATAAGGAGAAAAAAGTTAAGGAACCTAGAGACTAGTACGCTAGTACTAAAGGATGCTTATTTTGGACGAAATATTTTCCAGCAGGTTCTTAACGATAGAAACTCACACAAAAAAGTAGCGACAGCAAAGAAAACATCGATGGGATAAACGATGGGAATAGGGATGTTTCCTGAGGAATAAAAATAGGATTCTATTTAGTCCGTCAGTTAGATTAACGAAACATATTGGACACGTATTTTTTGCTTTATCAAATCTATAAAAATTGACGAAGATAAAAAACTTCAAAGTGGGGGCTTATGACGTCACGGCGTGAAAAATCGTGGCACGAAGTGATGTCACACGAGTTTTCTACGCACTGTACCGTTTTCGTTTTTTTTTTTTACGTGAAAAAAGAAAAAATACGAGTTCAATATTTTTTTAAACCTATCCTGACGGACGTAGGTGAAAATGCTTGTTTAATAAAAAGACTACCTAAAGGTAATAACAGCAGTAACCTGAAATCTATAAGATTTGATCGAGATTTACATAAATACTGCATTGCTTTAAAACATTTACATTTTACAGAAAATTTTAACTCGTAAGAACGCGAAGAAAGTTCTATATCAATAACAAATCATTGATTGAATTACATAGATATCATTAAAATCGATTCTAAAAAAAGAATGTGCTTTAATTTAACGATGGTAAATAAAGATAGGCGTCAGTGTGGCCTTATCAAATTGATTAAGAATACCGAATGTCTAAAGATATTTTCTTACGTCAAAAACTCGATAGCGCATCGCTGTATTATCAAAGTTGGAAAAATACGTACCAAGCCTACGTGGGTTTGTACGTGTATTAGGAACCCATAAATATTAGAATCATCATCATCTTCATGCTTTTGTCCCTTTTTCCTTGTGTTCGCAACACGATTTCTTTTTATATTCTCTCCTTTCAGCCGTCACGCTATCTATCCACAAGAGCTAAACAATCTATGCAAAATATCTGTCGAATTCATCTCCAAATCTTAACAAAAAAAAAGTTTATAAAACCGAGAAAAAACAATAAATTTGAATGCCATTCCGAATTAAAAAGAACAATGCATAAAAGTACCAGAATCACAGGGAATCATAAAAGTGTTGGAGTCACCCCATCTGCTCATGGCGAATGCCGATTAAAGGATTAAAATGGACAGCAATAACGTGCCCCCATTGTTACGATTTACAGCGGAGAAGAGGGGTGGCGAGGTCGAACAGACCACAGTCGCGCGGCTGAAAACCCGAAACATGCCATATGCGATTGGACCTACATAATCTATGAAAAAAAACCGTCTGATTTTATTATGATGATAACTTCAAAAAGTTGGAAAAATATTTAAGACATCATAAATCCATCTTGACGCCCACGCTCAGTGATCCAACATAAAGACTCATTGCGAAAACCAAATCCCCTAATAAATGGCCATTTTGAAATCTCATATTTGATGAAGGTCTTAATAGAATTTTCTTTTTATAATTCTAACAAGTGATCTCTTTCTTCGCTTCGTTTTTATTGTAAACTAGCAGCGCATCGCTGTCTCACCCGCGTAATTCTTGTTCCCATGGGAATACGAGAATAAAATATAGCCTATGATACTCGCTGAAAATGTAGCTTTCCATTGGTGAAAACATTGTTGTTAAAATCAATACTTACAGTAGTTTCGGTGCTTATTCGGTACAAACGAACACAAAAGAATCTTTGTTCTTTATGACTTTAGTATTAGACAAGTTAATATTGTAGGAATATTTTCGTTTTTATCCTATTCGAATCGATTTATTTATTGAACAAATGAATGACTGATGTCTAAAGAACAAAATTATCGAGTTGTTTTTCCGTATGTCACAACAGTACCTATCTGCATTTTAAGAAGCTATTCGTTACAGGGTATCCAAGTAACTCCAACTATTGATTTCTCGTATTATTGGCATAATATTGTATATCCTTACTAGCTCAAATTATTCAACAATTTGCCAAGATAAGCACGATTTATCATTTAATGCGTTCTAATTGTAGATCTAACTACATTTATATACAGTACAGAACGCAGCAAATTCTCACAAGATTCCGAAACCTGTTGACCAAACCTAGTTCGGAGTCCGTTCTTTCAAAATATCTTAGATATTAGGCTTACTTATTGTGTGTGGTGTGATGGATACGTACTGCTTATTTAGATAGTTTAGTCAATTATTCACCATTATCTTGCGGCAAGATATTGCGGTACTAACAGAGCTCCGCGGTTACATCCGCGTAGTTCACGTTCCCGCGGGAATACGGGGAAATTAAACTATGTTACTCAATGATAACTCACTGATTTTCATTTCTTTGATAATGTATCTAACCATTGGTGAAAAATAGGTTAAACTCGGTCCAGTAGTTTCGGAGATAATTCGGTACAAATAAAAAAATCTTCCTGTTTATTATATTTGTATTGGTAGATCGGCGCAAAATGTCTTCTCTCAACCTTAATCAAAAAGCTTTCTCAATGAAGTTATCTAATTGATTGCTCACTTCATTTTCACTTCACTTCAGTTGTTACTGCGAGATGTTTACGGAATTGCACTGCCGCGGCCGTTAGAATACTGAGCCATAAATGTTGTTTTAACGTGGACTAAACTAAATCCGTCCGTAGATTCCCGCCACCTACCGGCACGGCCCTACATAATATGTGTAGTATGTGACCTGACGTGACCTGACCGGGCCGCCCAGCTGATCGCAACCGGTCCGGACCGGTTGCCGACTAATTTATATTGAAATTCATTTGGACTCGTTATTAAAGCCCTTAGTGGGGCCACTTTGGAAATGTGGACTAACACGTCTTGGCCCACTCGTTTCCTGGAACAGTTGTTTTGTTTTGTTTGGTATATCCTAACTACCTGAATTTGCTATAAGGATCAACGTGTAATCTAAGATTTAATCTGTCTTTTTTTAGGTTAAATTAGGTTAGTAGGTAGGTTTCATAAAGTGGAACTTCGGTCTTCCTAGAGAAATTATCTTCGGATCTTGTTTTTAGTTCTCTCTGGATTTGTTTACATCACATTTCTTTTCTTTCTTTCTTCTTTTCATCACCAAATCCTATTTTCTTATATTATTATTACCTACCTATATGTACATACCTACATAAATCCACAAATAAACAAAGACACGAAACTCACACACATTTTATTATTATGGAATTCGCTTATCAACGAAAATGAATAAAAAAATAACTGCTATTTCTCACGACACAAATTCCCACAATGAGATGAAATATCGGAGCGGCAGCGGGGCGAGGAGCCAAAACGAAAATTATGAAAGGAAGCACGTGCTGCTACTTCTGTCTCGCTCCAATATATAGCGCCTTCACATTCCATCACTTCGCGTACTACAGAGTAGTACAAATTAACGTTGAATGCCGGTCTTGCAAGAAAAAGCTTTCGCAAATACCTACTTTAAATAGCGTTTTTTATTATAATCGGAATTAAGATTTCAGAGTCCCATTTGCAGAAAAAAAAACTTTTGAAGTTTTCAAAATAATTACAAAATCACTGCCAAAACCCTGCAAAAGTACCAACCTATTTATTAAATAATATCCATTTACTTTATCGCGTCAATAATCTTGATACGACGCGTACGTTTCTTCCATGCTTGAATTACACTGTGTATCCTATCAGTTGACCTTCACCGTAACGTCTCTCTCTAACACTAACATTCCAAGCGCAAGTGCGTCTCTTTCACTCTTACGGTTATACTCACGTCAGCGCTCCGTATAACTCCTCGTGCTTACTGTGAGCCTAGTATCACGCGCGCTGAAGAAAAGGGTTTATCCGACGCCGAATGACCCGGATGCAACTAGGATTTTCCGAGCAAAGAAACTATTTAGTTTTTCGCGACACAAACTTTATTTTCCGACAGAAAAATCTACGAGTTTTTTTTTTATTTGGTTCGTTTTTTTATCGATTATTGGTAAATATTACAGGTGAATGTCATAGTAAAGTGGCGTATTTTCAATTTATTAGTGCAAATTTTGCTTTGGTAAGTTAAATTATTTTTCACGCTAGGAAATCTAGGCCACAGATATCGTCCCTATTCTAGAATTAAAATAGCTGCACGTCGCATCGTCGCGTTGCGTGGTCAGCGTAGTGAAGCGTAGCGTAAATAGACTGACGCGACGTCGCTTGTGGTCGTTCAAACGGACGACTAGTTGCTTGCTAGGGAAATGCGAATCAATTTAAATGTTTCTATTTGTCTGAAAGACTTAATTGAGATGATTGATTAAATATAACTTAAACTATACATATTTAGTATATCTTATGTATAAATAGCTAACGTTCTTTTTGCATTTAATTTATTTAATCTGAACACTCACAGGTTCATAAGTTCCAAATCCCTCGTTACCTTCGAAGCTTTTAAGATTTGGAACTTATGAATTATATTGCTTAGGGTTTTTTTCCGATCTATAAAGAAGATTCACTGAATTATTGAAATAATCAGGATGAATGAAATCAAAACCATTCAACACATTTTTTAAAATAAAAATAATACGTCAATGTTTTTATAACATCGCAAAAGTTCAAACAATGAAAACAATGACGTCACCGGCAGCGCCATCCATTCTCAATCGCATTCGAATTCGGGTTCGAGAGCGTACGACGATCGAACTCCTACAAAAATCTACCAGGGCACCATGAGTACGAGGAGTTGGTTGTGTATTAGCACACCGAACAACTTGTTGTTTCTGTTAATTCAAGCAACTATAGACGGTAACGAAATACACAGAAGGTCGAAATTCGCATAATAAATTATTTGGTTTCAAGTTGAAATTTCAGAAAAATGCATACATGTAAATAAAAGAAATAATGGTAGATAATAATAGATATGCAATGTGGTAGAGTGTTTATCAGTGGAATTTAATAAATAAAAAACCCTGTAATTGAACCTATTGTTCAGGATGACTTCATAATATTAAGAGCTTAATTTACTAAGACATAAATAACTAATTCCGATAGAAAATTTATACGCTTACAGCCGTATTCATAAAACCACAACTTAGCTAAAGTACTGGATAAGCTAATTCTTTATTCAATACCAAAGACAACAATACCTATGTTCTATGGAGAATTTGAAATAATGTCTTTTAAACAGTATTTTAACTAAGTAAAGTACCTAATACTTAAAAAGTTTTTATTAATAGGCCTTAATTATTTGTATGAAGTAGGTGTTAAATATGTACCTATCTAATTCCAGATAGCTGTTGTTTAATTTAACATATTTTATAACACTTAAGTTCTCTTAAGTGGGGACAGATTATCTAAAATTACAATACAATTCTAATGCAAATAAATGTCAACATGCACATTTAATAGCAAAGTCAACATTTTTTTTATCCAAACAACATGGGCTGGGGACCTGGGGTGAGATATGGCACCCTCTTTGCGCCACCCCTCTCGGCACAAAACTTCGTTGAAATATAACTTTTATTGCATCGAATTACGGCATATAATTTTATGGCGAAGTTTAAGAGGGGCCCGTTTAGTTTATTTGAACATTTTAGGCATGCATTTACGGAATTGAAAACTTTATGGCAGTGCAAATTTCTATAAATACCACAGGTTTACGAAGTTGGAATGAATAATGGCGGCATTTTTATGCTTTTAACTATTCAGAAATTAGTATGGGATAAGACTGAAAAATGTACACTCGAAAAATAATTGTATAAGATAAGTTATGTGGTTTTTAGCTTTGTCTATTGCAGCCGTTATGAGAATGACAAAGAAAAAGTAGTCAAAGAATATTTGCAAAGCTCCTAGGCTAGTCAGCGCGGCAGCGGCGACAATTCCCTATTTATCAAATTAATTATTTAATGTCCTTTTGTGATAATGTTATAATTTACTATAACTGAATTATAAATTAAAAACTATTTATAATTAAATAGAAATCTATACTTATAATAAATCTGTAGAGAGGTCAATTCTGTACAAGGAATATATTTTCAAAATAACTATCAGGGGGTGATTAGTGATCGATACTGGTGCCAAAAATGCAATCAGTAAAATTTTTGTCTGTCTGTCTGTCTGTATGTTCTTTATAGAAACAAAAACTACTCGACCGATTTTAACGAAACTTGGTGCAATTATTCTTCATACTCCTGGGCAGGTTATAGTATACTTTTCATCACGCTACAATCAATAGGAGCAGAGCAGCGAAGGAAAATGTTGGGAAAACGGGATCACATAGTGATCTATCAATGCACAGCCCAAACCACTGAACGGATCGAGCTGAAATTTGGCATGCAGGTAGATGTTATGACGTAGGCATCCGCTAAGAAAGGATTTTGATTAATTCTACCCCCAAGGGGATAAAATAATGAACGTTTAAGATGAACGTTTGTATGAAACTTTGTCAATTTTAAACCGATCGGGCTGAGAGTTTCAAAATCGGGGGTAAAGTAACTATTCCACGCGGACGAAGTCGCTGGCAGAAGCTAGTATGTAATATAAATAAGTACTGTGAATTACCACCGTGTTGATGCACAAAATACAAAGTTTTCCTTGGCAGTAAATTATTACAATCGCACATTGAACGGTCACATTTAATCGCATGCTCGTTAGAATATCGCCCTTTATGGTCTGTATCGATTAAAAATAAGAATTAAAACATTTGTGTCGGTTAGACAAATGATGTTCAAAGTTGTGATGGATGCTTTTGTAATTATATGTTATTTCATAATAATTCCACGAAGAAGTCTGTAATGCAGTGCCTATTTATTTGCTTGAAAGAACCACTAAATTTTTGGAAGTTCTTGTTTATGTCAGCCGTGTTATAACAGTAGATATGTTAATAAAGTGTTACATAAAACAAGAATGCGATTGGGTTATCAGGATAACAGAATTAGTCAAGAGCTATAACCAACTAATTACCTCTAAACTATGATTGATGCGGTAGCATTGAGAGCTGGCGTCCGACTGTTTATTATATCAAACATAATTCGTTACAATAATTTATTCAGACACCGTGAATTATTTCTTTATTGACCCAAATATGGACGTTATCAATATCTTGGCGTTTTCATACTCAATGTGATAAATGTAAACGACGCATATTAGTTTAGTGTCTATAATTTTTTATGAATCGGTTCTGAATCAAAGGGATGGCATGTCAAAACAAAATACTTGCGGAAAATAAATGCTTGTGTTATTTATTTAGGTAGGTATAATATAATGTTTGTTGTTAGCAAGAACATCACTACTTTTTGAAAAAAAGATTGGATGACACCACTATGAGTCGCGGAAAACCGGTAATATTAAATTGAGTGGCCAATCATTATTATTATTATTTAAAATAAAAACATTTAAGTCGTGCCGTTATTATTTTGTCTTTTTATCACAACGTCAAATCAAAACCTGTCAGGTTCTCTTCCTACTCTTCGGTTATATTATCTATGACTCGAATGTCTTATCTATCTCTCTCTACTAACGTCGAAGGATGGATAGAAAAGTCACGGATGTACCAGGGGCGCAGTACCGAGCAGGCGGTATGTGCGATCCGCTCGACAGTCGCCGACTAGGGTCGAGCGAGGGTCGCAGTGCGGGGGAGACTGTCTTGTGTAAGTCACTTCGAGGATTGTCACTCGCCAACTACGCGTTATTTGATTTTTATTTTCGATACAATTCGCATTAGGGATATGTTCGTTTTGGTATAACTTTCTTTCACACAGAACTAACCTAATTATGACATTTTAAGTGGTCTTTAATTTGCGCGAGTGTTAAGCTTTGACTGCTCGCGGCCTCAACGGAATAACCAGTAATCAGATTTCCGCCACGAAATTGTAGTACAAAAACTAAGACCCAAATAACCGCTGAAATCTGTAGTAAGTAACGTTATCTGCCAATTGCCATAGCTTGGTTAGTAAAAACTATGCAACGTTAGTAAAAATTGGCGGGCGTTGCCAGCCCTGGGCCGCGCATTGGCGGGAAGCGTGCCAAATGTTTGCGACGGGCGGTCGGGGGCCGAATTGCTGCGACGTGATTAGAAATATTCTGCTTGCTGGCTGCAACACGAAGCCGCTGGCGATGAAGACAATCTCGGCCTGAGATATTCCTACGTTCATTCTCTACCCAAAGTCATCCATCCATCAATTTCATTAAAATGCTTACCTAAAGAATATCGAATCCAGTATTTATAGAAATAGATTCTGAAACACTTGCCGCTTAGCTATTTATCATTCATCAGATACCGGAACTAACTTTTCCTTCCTCTCGTGACAACTCTACCTACAGTAAGCCCTCATCTTTAGAGACTTTGGAAATGTTCTGTTGATTTGATAGGTAACTAAATATATTACCCATACATATGTTTTAAATATCATATCTACAATCCTTATTGAGTTGTAAATTAAAATAAATCATAATTCCCATATTTCTTATCCAGCTACGAAGTCCGTTAAGTTACCTGACACTGCGCCAGCTTCTCAGGTAAAATCCTTGAGTAAGTAATACGGGTACGGTAGTTTATGTTCTCCTCGTCAATAAATAATTACTATGAGTGTTTATGAGAAGGCATTTAAATTAGTAACACAACCTCAAAGATTACGTCATTAAATAAGCGATAAGTCATGTATTAGACGACAGTTAATTTGCCGCTAAAAAAACGCTTTTTGTAACAAAAATAATGTAGCTACTATTTATAGATTATAGACAACCCTAGTTTGAATAGCCAATTAGGTAAATACACAAACACTTCACTTCAGCATTCCTAACACTGAACGTATCAAAATACAAGGAATTCATAATGATCGTCACAGTTAGACCAAATTAAATGTTTTCGACCACTTGCTGTGTTGTTCATTTATTTATCCAATCGTTCTGGAATATTGTATAAGCAAAAATAACCTTTATTCCAACGGCTGAAAAGGTCGATTTAACATTTTCAATTAATTTACATGTGCATCAATAACACGGATTATGAAACGTAGACTAATTCAAATTCGTGCTGTCCTGGTACATAAAAGTAAACTTTGTAGTTGCGACATACAACCGCATCACGAATTTCGCGGGAGAACAATGAACATCCATCCATCAGTATATATTATTTTATTAAGTTTTGGGCTATCCTTTGATGTAGGTGACGAAGTATTGATTTTTTGCTTGAATCTATTTGATCACATGAAATATTATGTATTATACCTACAACAAAAAAAAAATCTATAAGTTCAACCTATCAATATTGTATTTAGCGAACGACGAGTAGGTACATAGCATTTTCTAATATTCGGATAAACCTAAATAAACTATTCCAATAAAATAAAACAATCGGCTTCTCTTAGCTTTGCGTATAAACTTGTGTTTATACGTTATTTCCATGTGAAATAAGGAAAGGAATATAATTTTATTTGTTATTATGATGCAAATGCTATTCCGCAACAAAACGTAACATGAAAAGGAAACATTATTTGGGAAGTCGCATGTCGAACACACATCGACCACCACGCGTATACAGCGTGCTCCGAAAACAAAAACAAAAAAAACCTATTAATATTTTTTTATTGTTTTATTCATGTATTATAAAAGCCACCGCGAGCGCAGTAACAGTAATTGTAAAACCGTGATTAGCATGTAATTGGTTGAGCCGGTGCGTTTTTGCAGTGTAAATAATTTTGAACGTGATAATATCCGCTCGCTTTCGCGATGTTATCTGTGTAGAACGGGAGCGAGGTCCGTATTCCGTGCATTAAAATATTATTTCGTTACAGCTTATTTTTTACTCTGCACAAATTAGTTCCTTACAATAGGACCTCAATAAAGATGGTTTATTTTTATAATATTTATGTAATTGAACTTTATATTATAATTTAATAATACAGGTGTAGGTTACTTAAGGAGGCAAAATCTAAACGTTTGTTTTTTAGGGTTCCGTGCTTCAGAAGGGAAAAAAACCCTTATAGGATCATGTCCGTCTGGCATGTCCAGTCAACGCAATAAAAGAATACGGCTATTTATGCATCATTTTGTGGCATAGGTACTTTGGCATACTTTTTTGGTACCTACTCGCAATTAAATCAAAATCTATAGGGTACTTTCCGTTGACCTAGAATCATGAATGGCGTAAAGCAAAATCTTACAGCACAAGCAATGGAAAAAGTCTGAAATCTTATAATTTGAGAAATTACCGTGACGTACAAAAAATATGGGAAACCATTTTTTTAACTACATATTGAAGCCTGTTTTTCAGTCGTACTTATCTTTTCATCACAGTAATGAGAGAAAAATAATGAGAGTGTTTTCATAGGTTATAGATTCCAGTAGGTAATGTATACTAGGAAAAAATTGCGACACAATAATAAAGGGAAACAAAAATAAGGGCCCGTAATAGTCAAACGGTATCCATGTACATACGAGTTTGTACGAACCCTCGATGCACAGGCCTCAGGCACGCTCTTTTACACATTAAGTTAAAAGTCTAAAGTCACCAAAATAGTAATAGGTTGTTAAATAGCGAGTTATGAATAAACGCTAATAAAGGCTGCTAAAAATTTTAAATTACTACAGTTCTTTACGCGTAACAGGTAGAAAAATCTAATTAGTCCGACAGATAGATTTCCAAAAAAATATTGGACTTCACATAAACAAAAACGAAGACTAGTGCGTTAAAAACTCGTGTGACGTCACTTCGTGCTACGATTTTTACCACGTCGTGACCTCAAAAGCAAAAGCTTCAAAGATCATGAGTGGGGCTCATGATCTTTGAAGCTTTTTATCAACGTAATCGTTTTATAGATTTGATAAAGTATAAAATACGTGTCCAATATTTTTCGATAATCTAACTGAATAGAATAGAATAGACTAAATAGAATCATTTTTTTTTAACTCACCAATCATCCCTATTATTGTCTATCTGCTCTTGATAACTTAACAGAATAATCAAGGTAGCTAACTTGTTAATTAACTTAGTTCTTAATATGCCACTTTATTGTGTCACGGACACCTTCATCGTAAAAGGGCTAGTAAAATTTAACGATGTATTTTGTTTACCTACCTATGTCACGCCTACCTAATACTTATTACTAGGTTTAAATTATTTACGTCGACGTTTTTGCCAATATGACTATTACCATGCAAAAGTAGAATTTGCAGTACTATTTTAATTTAATCAAGCTATTTTTTAGAGCAATAGAATAATAAGAGTAATCGCACATTTTTTTTTATCGAAATATTTATAAAAACATTCAAGCCAATTAACACAAGTAAATGTGCTTGTGGATAAATTGAAAAGCCTTGTATGTACGCAAACAAAAGTTTATTAAGAAATAACAGCAGCTTTATGGTACAAAAAAAAAAAAAACTATAGTTTTATGAAGACAGTTGTAAGCCAAAATAGTATTAAAATTGATCGTAATTTAGACATTGAATTAAAAAACGTCGCTTACGTCGTCAATAATATAAGCATTCACGACAGCGGCAGGTGTCAGCACAACGTCCTACATTTATTCACTGTTCAACCCCTTCGTATCGATTTGGTCATGCAATGGCGTATTTGTAAGTTTTATACGGTTGATTTTTATTATATTGCCACTTTATTTTGTACTGGCTTGTAAAACAAGCAAATATTGTAAAGATTTTATCAGAAATTATTCTTTGAACAGTTTTTATTGCATATTATAGCACGCCATGTGTCGCTGTCTCATAAATATCAGTCGCACATATGTACATGCATATCACTACATAGTATAAAACAAAGTCGCTTTCTCTGTCCTTATATCCCTATGTATGCTTAAATCTTTAAAACTGCGCAATGGATTTTGATGCGCATTTTTTTTAATAGATAGAGTGATTAAAGAGGAATGTTTATGTATAATACATGCGAAGCCGGGGCGGGTCACTAGTGTTTAATAAAATATAAATGTTATATAACTAGTACTTAATAAACAGCATGATTTAACAGAACTATTCAATGGGTATGATGAGATAATTGAATCAGCATGATAGGGTATTTTACTGTAAAAATCTAATTAGTCCGTCTGATAGATTTACAAAAAATATTGGACACGTATTTTTTCCTTTTCCACGTATACAAAAAAATGAGGACGATACAGTGCGTTGAAAACTCACGTGACGTCACTACGTTGCTACAATTTTTACCAGCGACGTGACGTCACGTGAGTTTTCAACGCACTGTATCGTCTTCATTTTTTGTTTACGTGAAAAAAGAAAAAATACGTGTCCAATATTTTTTGTAAATCTATCAGACGGACTAATTAGATTTTTACAGTAAAATACCCTATTATAAGAATTTATTCAAGCTCCAATTCGCAATGAAGTTTACAGCGTGTATAACATTATTAATATTATTCTGTGCACGATTGTCGATACCATCTATGGCAAGCTATTCACGATAATAAGGGCCGCTAGATTATAAAATATTCATTATAATAAATAATTGCAATTTACAGCCGAAACATTGTCTGCATCAATGTAATTATTGAAAAACCACCTGCTTGCAGAGGTAATTGATATTTTTAATGAAGTAATCAATAACAAAGTATTTTTTAGAAATATAAATTATTTTTTAGACAGAAATATACATAGATACAAATCAAGATACTTCTATGATGCAGATTTTTTTAAACAATTATACTAAGTTACCTATTAAAAAATAAAGAAGTGAGGTAAAAACACAAAATGCCTTGCGGCTTGCAACATAGAATTCGAACATTGCATACGTTACAAACAAGCCTGTAATATCTGATTAGCATATAATTGTCGGATACGGACGCGCTTTTATGCCATAAATCTCTTTTACAAAGGCCGATACGCACATACAAATAATTCTAACTATTACTTATTGACCATAAATTAAATATCAAGCTAAGTTCTCGCGGAACTGTGGAGGAAAACCTCACAACGTTATGGCGTTCCACTTGGTCGAGTAAAGTATGTAAGTTTTTTTATTATAAACAGGGAAAATTATAGCCCGTTATGATGTAACGACTTTATGAAATTCATTTGCGTTTCATGAGTTAGGTATAAACCTGTTTGGGATATGCATGGTAGTTTCATAGTAATGGCAGTAGGCCTATACATCTATACTAATATTATAAAGCTGAAGAGTTTGTTTGTTTGTTTGTTTGAACGCGCTAATCTCAGGAACTACTGGTTCGAATTGAAAAAATCTTTTTGGGTTGAATAGACCATTTATCGAGGAAGGCTTTAGGCTATATATCATCACGCTTAAGCCAATAGGAGCGGAGCAGTGATAAAGAATGTTTTAAAATCGGGGATTCCACGGGGACGAAGTCGCGGGCAGCAGCTAGTTGTAAATACATAGGGTGTGTTCGTTTGAGGTTGATTTCTTGTTGGCCTTACTAGCTAAATGCACCTTTACATTAGTAGTAGGTACTACTACATGTCTCAAAGAGCCGTCAGGAACAAGGAACTGGGTAAGGGGAGAAATAAATGCTAGCTGCCTCCTGACATTCCTAAAGTCTTAATAGAATGCCTGTCTTAAGGCTTCTAATTCAAACTTTTATTTGTAAATATTTACTAATTTGAATCAAAAACTCATTGAAAACTCGTCAGACGTAAACACCCAATAATAGTGGCAACACAAACACAAAATCCAACACGCGATCCAAAACGGTGGCAGAACAGAAGCTAATTTGAAATGATGGCGATTCGAATTCCTAAATACGTTACGATTTTTACATTCGATCGATAATGTCTAAGATGGCAATGCCTAACGGCGCCATTCAAAACGGTAGCATGCTATTCATGTTAATTCCGAATTCAAATTGAGATCCTCGAATCAAATTATGTGGAGAAAGATTTATTTGGCTTTTATCAACATCAAGTTTGTTCTGTTTTTGTTGAAAGGATATGTGACAATCAATGTGAACTATTAATTTGAGTGAGAATTAAGCAAAGAAAAATGTAGGGCATTAAGCAAGGAGTTTTAGGATTAAGTTTGGTTCTCTTTATGACTTTTTACTCGTACGCAGCAAAAACAACTGCTCATAAAGTCCTAACTCAACAAAATTCACTGAGCAGCTGATTTTTTCGCGATTTCAGCTGTATTTTAAATTTCTATGGTTCCATCGTAAAAGTTAAAAATTATGAGTACAATGACACCCCTTTACATATTGCATTAATTGTGTTACATGTTGTTTTATACAACTGTAAGCACAAAACTGAGAGGCTACACAAATACTCATAATATCTAAACAATTTTCAGCTCCTAGTTACTTAATAAAAGCTTTTAAGTTCGCAACAATGTAGCGCCTTATTATTTATGCTTGCACATAAATAATGTACATTAGGCTAGGCACAGCGACTGTTGTTATTTATTCATTGGATGTAGCTGTAATTCAAGGTACTATCAAAAACTGTGCTCGCGTGATCGAAGCGATTCGGCGCGATGCCGCGATAACAGCGCGATTTCATTTCAAACGCGCAATCAATTAAACTAGACATTTGACTTACGAGTCCGACCGTTCGATTTTGTCTTTATTGGTTTCAGCGGAACGAAATATACATCGATTTTTTATTCGAACTTAGGAGCAAAGTGGAGCAGCCTGTAATTTTATCAAATAAACTATATTGAGCTTAAGCAGCATAGTCATAAGCTTACTTCTCGAATAGCTAGATATCCGGCCTTCAATAAAGTTTAATTTACTTTTTTTTCATTACCAAGCGCATCTTAGTAAATACATAGAGGTACCAGGCCAACAGAGATAGCAAAGAGGTTTTAGCAAGCGTCGATGGCGCGCTGTCGGTTGGCGCTATCGATATTGTCTGCCAATGACAGTGAAGATAAATACAGGCTGTTTCTACAACTAGGTACACAGACTGTATATCTTTCTGTGTTTTATATTCGTCGTGTGATAAGAAGGAAATAGCAATCTGTGTCTACAAACTTGAGTCTTTATCTTTTGTCTACATATACAAAATAACTTACCGATGTCGTGCATGCGCTGTTGGTTGTCTTTCTGAGACAACGCTGCGAGGAGACCAGCATCGCCTACCCGTTGTCGGGCGACCGCGATTCCGACGGGAATAGAACCTGCGATAAAATTCAAGTTAAACTAAAATAAAAATGGTTGTAAAGATATTTTTGACCCTCTATCATCCTAGTTTCTAACAAATTATCTATCTATCAAATTAATTTTTAACGTACTTCTACACAAGTTATCTGTTTTTAATATGCATTTATCTAGTTAAAAAACCTGAAACATTATTGGTACCTACGAGTATAATAAACAGGTACCCTAACTAACTAACCTGTATTAAAAATGTTTTATATTAGAAGAAAATGTCGGTTGGCAGCATTTTCATCGCTGTCTCGCATAATACGATACGAATGTACTAGGCAAGCATAACATCGTAGAAGGTAGAAGAAAGCTCACCGTTGTTTAGTGACGCCGGTATCGCCGGTGGCGGGTGGTCTGGCTTGTTACCAGGCGACGCTTGCTCAAGCTTAACGGCAACCAATTCAGAAACTTGGACATGTTGCGGTTCCCGTTTCACCTGAACTTGCACATTTTGTCCCGCAACCCCAAGCCAGGTTACAGGATTTGTCCGACTACAACCACTGTCTCCATGCATCACCTATTGAGGAAAGTGGTTTCATTAGTATCAAATAACTCACATGAAATCTTTGAAATAATAATTTAAAAACCTATGCTAAAAATAAAAAAAATCGTTTCTTACAAAAAATATAGCAGTATTGATATCCATTTTCGCTACCTTTTTAGGAGAATTTGTGAGGCAAGTGTTGCATGACCGTTTTGCCTGTTCGGTCTTGATAGTAAGCGGCTGCATAACGCCAATATTGTCCAGCATCTGCCGCTGGTCACCAGGACAACATAAAGAATCAGGAAGACAAGCTTTTCCGAGTTTAGCTTCTTCCATCTTATTATGATCCCTGTCCATAAGAAAAAAAAAGACTGAATTAGGTACTTTATAGGCAGTGAGCATTAGTTTGAAACAAAGCATCTTAGTAGCTTTTTCCATTTTCCAGTACCTACACCTAGCAAGTCGTTAGAAAATCCCCAATTCATAACTAGGTAGTTTTATTCCAAGTCATTGTTGAAGAATATTATCTTCTAGTTTTCTAAATCATCTTTTGCGATGCTTAAAAACCCACCGCAAAATAGGATACCTTATAATGAGTCCCAAATAACCCAGTTTTACAACATGAAATAAACCTATGATTGTACTTAACATTTTTTGAGGTAATTTGTAGCTTTACTTTTGTGTTAATAAAGAGGTGAAATAAACGATAAACCTACGAGTAATAAACCAGGTATAAATTAGGAAAACACTTAATTGCAAAATCAGAAAGTGGAAAATCTGACGAGGGAATTTCAAACAATGGGTGTTGACTTAGGGCGAGTTTTTGAATTGAGTAATTTGAGTTAAAAACGTCTCCAACACTACTTTAATGCCAAATGACAGTATTCAGGCTAAAGTAGAGTTTGAACAGAGTCAACGTCAAATACTTTATTCAGAAATCAGTAGTGATAAATGGTACGCCCAATCAACAGTGCATCACGATTCTCGCCGTAACGGAGTCTGACACATCAATCAAGTTTCCAATTTGCGTTCACCAAGATGGCAACCAATCGCAGGCGCGCCATTCCACTTCACGGTTTGTATGCAATAGTCCTTAAATCAAAAAAGCATGTCATCATCAAACTTACTTGTCGGCGAGAAGGACTCGCTGCGAGCAGTTGAGCAACTCCAGTTGCAGCGGCGAATACGGCGAGTTGGGAGGAGGAGTCGGCACGCCGAACGTCGACAACGACGTCGAGAACAAACTCTCCGTTACTGGAACAACTGGATTCATTAACCTTTTGAGTTATGTGACCTTAGTACATCTTAGTATTTTAGTGCTTACACTACGAATGCTGGCTGTTTTCCTAGTAGTTAGGTCTTTCGTACAAGCACTAAGGTATTTCTATCTCACTCTAACCGTCGAGCATTTATATAGCCGGATCGTGTTCGTGTATCGAAACTTGAGACGTGTTTATTAATATTTTATTTTGAAATCGTTTTACTATAGCAACATTTACGTCACGTATGTCTGAATTCTCCGAAAAGGATATGCAGAAGTGCACTTTACTCTAATTTCGCCAGTTATGTTGTCCTAGGCAAAATATGGGGCAACCATGTGTGACTCAGCGGATTGACTGATTGACTCATGAATGCGAAAGCAATTGCAATAATTTATCTTCAGATTCAAAGAAACAACACAACACTGATAAAGTGAATTCAACAACAAGCAAATATGTTTGAAGAGCTTCAAGCTTCTTCAAAGAAAATTTGTTTGCTTCAATTTTGCACTACCAACATACATAGTCTCCCGTACGCACGTCAAAACAAGCCCACCAGTCTTTAAAACACGAGATAAAACCGGCCCAGCGACTAACAAAATAAACTAAACGTGAACTCTTTGGGCATTAGCGCACAAAGAATCTATTTCTGTCGAGGCCCAAGGGATCTAAGACCTTAATTACTGAGTGTCACTCGACAGCCGGCAACTCCTGCGCACACATGTGTTCTTAGTTATTGTCGCATACTTGTCATGTATGAGCGTGTTTTGTAAACGCATTAGCACTTTTGGAAATAAATAAACCGTGTTTCCTTCCATATATCGAGAAGTGTGAAAAAAATAATCGAGCCTTAGGAAACTTTTCTTTCAAGTTCTTGAAAGTTTTATTGGCTTCATGTTTTGCATTGATATCGTTTTCTTTTAACTAAGTCTAGTTATACGAGATGTTATGTATGTAAGGGATCCATAATAAATTAGAATAAGGGCAAGGTGGATGATATTGACTGAGATTGGTAGTGTGTCAAACGAACTTACGAAACGATTTCGGAGGATTCGCGATCGTAGGGCGTGGCTACTAACACCATTAAATTTAAATCTATGGGCTGCCATCCTAAAATATCGTTTCTACAGCTTGCTCATGAAATAAAATAGTTTTAAAAGTAAGTAGAACAAAGTTTTTGCAGTAATAGATAATCCAAAATTTAACAAACAATATCGAATTCCTAGTTCTATTAGAATTGAAACAAAATTACCAGGCAAACATACAGTCGCAAGAGAAGACCATTTTTTCTAGAATCAATATCAATAATTCTACCTAATAACCATACGACAATACATACAAAAGCTCCCAACAATATCTATCAATTAAATGTTTTTATAATAAGTAATATTCGCTTATAAGTCGTTTTGGTTGTCCTCCATTTCACGGGTGTCAGTCAGTTTCTCGCGCCGCGTAACTAATCGTCTTAATTCGGAACTTCAAAGCATTGCTGTGATTTTATACGCATGTCTTACTCGAAAAATATCTTAACATACAACCTTTCAAAGTTTTGGGGTTCCTAGAACCTTAAGTCTTATGGGGATTTAATTAAATATATCAGGGAGTTAAGAAAATCTTTGCAGCCTATGTAAAGCTGGTGGACGTCCTCTGTGTGGGTCCTCTCGGTGGTAAAATTACGTTTAGGTTCCTTCCACTAAAGACCACCTCAGACATTAACCACCATAGTTCTCATTATGATCTGACAGTTACATTAATTGCATGTACTTGCTTGTTTCACTGTTTCCCGAGAGCTTGGAAAGTCCGGCCTCATCTCGTTGAAACAAAAGAAATAACGAGTTTTTTTTTTAATTTTGAAAATAGAAGAGAGACGACGACAACTACATAATTATGTTCTCATTCTGATACATTGCTGGCGAATGCTTGCATTGCTGATAATTATTTTGTATTTGTAATGCGAGATATCTAGCTAGCAGATCAGCAAGTGTTGGAACAAGGTACCTACCAAAGTACAGCACCTGTTTCCAAAGGAATCCTATTATGGTCAACAGAGACTCTTTCCAAGTTTGACAAAACATCGGCGTGAACAAAGATAAGAACGACCATTCGTTGACACGGCTTGTTTACTTATTTACTCCAAATAAGTTGAAAAACCAGTCAAATGCCAGTCAGGCGAGATGTCATTCCGTATTTAGAAGAACCCGGCTGAATCCTCACTCAAAGTTATTATTTTATTTCACATGAAAATCAAAGGTCAGACAAACGCCTACATCTTTTTAAATTTTAAGTATTTTTAAATTAAAAGTATTTTTGATGTTATCCTTTGTTCAGGCTTTTTAATATTTTACGTATAACGACATATATACCAAATTACCATAAAAGCAGTTTACATAGTATCTACATTTGACTTATTCATTCCGACTTTTTGATAAGTATCCGCTTAGTAAATAGACGTATGAGGAAACTCACTGTCGACAATTTCATTTTTGGAATTGTAATTTACAGCACAACATTTTGTTCTCCAAGAATGTTATGCAACCCTAATTCCTGATAGCAATGATCTTTGCCCTCAGGAGCGTTTAAACTCCAAACATAATGTTATAACGCGGGCTAAACCACCGGTGAGCCGGCTGTCAGAAACGTCACGTCAAACATATCCTCACGCCCGTCGCCCGGGGGCAGGCAAGCATCACGCGATGTGTAACCCGGTTACGAGAACAACATTAACTCATACATTCTTTGTTTTATTTTGTTGTAGGTATTCAAATAAAGTATGCGGTAAGTCCTACGTATTTATGTATGCCTGGTAATCCAAGATCAATTTTGCATTGTAACATTGAACTTGTTACAAGCATGTCGATTAGTAAAACGCGCTTCAGATAAGATTGGCTCAAATTCACTAATTCAAAAATCTGATACAAACTTTTATAATTTAATCAGAAACATGATTCATCAACAACACCTCCACCCTAATATTTGCATAAAACCTAAAATGTACGGTATCTAAAATTTATAATTCAGTATTTAAGTTTCAGAGAGCGCTCGTACAGTAGTAGTAGCTCGTAGTTTTAAAACTAAAACAAAGGTTTCCCTCACAGTACCCACGCTGCTGAGTCAATGTCCTATGAATAAAACCTAAGTAAGGTAAGTTAGTTAACAATTAAGCAGAACCGTGCAGTTTGAACCCACCTTTGTGTATCGCGGGTCGGTTACCGGCCTGCGTCGGGAACAGCGAGTAGAGCGGGAACCGGGCCACACCTGTGGAACAGATATTTATTTTAACGAAACTTCTGTAGCCCTGTTTGTTTTACAGTAGGTAATAATATAAATTGAGTAGAACATAATTAACGTTTACTACTAATTGAGAGAAACAAAGTAGTAATTAATTGTTGAATAGATTACATTAATTAATAACACTGGTCTGTCTACATCAAAATTGCCTTATACATGAAAACGTTAATTGTTAGAAATAAAAAAAATCTAAGTTCCTTTTACAATTTTGCCAATTTTTTGGTGAAAAATTTACTTGTAAAATATTTTGATAAATACACACATTGTTATAAATACACACTTAGTTGTTCGTTATTCTTGTGATATTTACAAAGTTTCGAAATGTATTCTTTATTATCTTTTTTTTATCTTTTGTTGCTTCTACATAACTTTCTCAGATTCTTTCTGCAATATTTTGGGAGTAAGATAAAAATATTAGAGATTCAGTACCGAGGCTACCAGGCTGACATACCTTGCTGGAGATCAGTGGGCGGGCGGGAGCGGGCGCCCCCCGCCGCCCCGCCCAGCATCGCCTCTCGTTTTGAACCACCTCACCACCTGTGAACATACCAACACGTTATTATCGTGCTCATAACAAACAAATATTACACGCACACATTAAAATGTAGGAACAGTCGTTTATAACGAAACAGGTAAAAAGATAAAAACATTCCGAAACAGAAAATGAAACCGCTGTTAAAATAAAAAGTTCATTATCTTCTCATATTTTATTCATTCATTAATTCGGCCGTGCATTACGGATGAAATTAAAAACCTAGTTTGTACCTGCCATCCTTTTCTTTGGTTATTTGCGTATCTACTTAATTAGTAAAATAATTAAAAATATTAATATAACGTTAACTACGAAAACTGAACCAATCTAATACAACACGAGATATTAAATTAACACGTTGCTGTAAACAATCACTTTATAAATTGTAATTCAACGCCTAATTTAGCAGTGATTCATACATAGGCGCCAAGAAAGAATAAATTATGGATTTTATACTAATGCTCTTTTGATATCTGTTGCCTTGGTACAACGCATCATCGTTCACTTTCAAATCTAAAGAATCAATTCTCGGAGGAGCGCTTAGGAACTTGGGAAGTTGAATTTTTAAACAATAATAAACACACAAAAGAAAAAGAAACACTCAAACCTCTGGTTATAATATAATTAATTTAGAATAAGATTAATATAAATATTAAAAATACGTATTAAAAAATATTCAAATAAAGTGAAAAAGCGTGGAGTGCTTGATATCGAATGTGAGGATCATTTTATTAGTTACTGTTTACAATATCAGAATATTATTATAATAAAAATATAAGTAAGCACACTTTTTCACTTTATTTGAGTTTTTTTAAACTATATTTTTTTCCTGATGATTCTAGTCAGGACTTTATTTATATTAAAGTTCCCTTGACCCTTGTGCAAATTTTCAGTTAATCAGACTCCTAGAAGTAGGTGAAAATGAAGTTAAAAGATTCAGTTACATAATTATGTACATACATAACCTACATACAGGTCAAGCTAATCAAAGCGTATTAAAAAAGAAGTGGGAATTTCAATAAACGCCCTCTACTCTTACTTATATTAATTATATTTAATTTATGTTAGTGAATTATGCAAAAATACGGCCCACATATCAAACCATACAGCACGTAATAATTTACTTATCCAATCAAACCTAACAAACAGTAAAATGTTTTAGAATAAATAAAATGAACCACATTCGGTCACTCGTCGCCATAACCAATGATGTCCGATGCACCAGAACAACAGTAACGACAAGAGATAGCAATTTGGCGAGGTCGGTCACTGATCGCTATGACGTCACAGATATCGTACAATACTGACCGCGGCGAATAGATTGAAAGTGTTTGTTTACAAAGGCGCTTTGAGTTTTTTTCTGCGATTCGGAGATCTATGGACCAGGAGATCAGAAGAAACAGATGATTAGAAATTGAAGTTTACGAACTTTATTGAGGAAAGTTTCATCTGAGGCCGCAGTAATTAAGTAACGTAGGACTAAAATCGAATTTAATTGTTGTTTTGTAGATGAATGACCCAGTATCCTAAGATGGTAGCATTTGTTAAGTTAGACTAATTGCCTTGCCAGTAGGCTGTAGTCTGTCATGGCTCTTCGTCTGCAGGATTTAGTAGAAACGTTTTGAGCTCGGCTTTAAGTCAAATCCGTATCGTCTGTGTACCTATCTATGCAACAGTACTAGGGTTATAGCAATGTTTACTGGTGTTAGGTACCTATGATTTATGTATTTTAAACTGAATATATTGTCGGAACGGAGCCGGGGCCACAGCTAGCTGCGGACACTATTTCTGTTAGTTCTTAGTTTCAATTAAAAATTTTGTGCATAATTATGAAAATATTATCTACAAACAACCAATTCGTTTCAGATGAAAAATAACAAAAAAAAATACTAGAACGATTTCTAATTTTCCGCTCAATTTTCCACACCGGCTCGTTAAGCGTTAATATGAGGTGTTTCTCTTAAAATTCTTTAACAAAACAAAGCAATACATTGCGAGTAGCATGGAGGCAATTAAATTATCATTTAATAAGGAGAGACTCGTCTAGCGGAACAAAACTACGCCGACACGGAGTAGTAGAGAAATGGAGTGATATGTTAATGTGGTGTCAGTGGTGTGCTAACGACATGCCTCGGTCAAAGTCAAAGATCGGAGTTGACTAAACCACGAAAGGCGTTTGAAGCGACCGCAGAAATGAAAGGGTTAATTACATACATACATAAACATAATCAGCCTTTTAACGTTCCCACTGCTGGGTCACAGGCCTCCTCTCTAGGAGAGGGAATGGGCCTTAATCCACCACGCGGGCCCAGTGCGGGTTGGTGAATGTCACATGTCTTCGAATTTTTGGTTAATTGTTCTGAATAAAATAATCAAACGAGAATACTATGAAACGCAATCTTCTTAATATTTGTACTAAGAATTCATCAGCAGTACCAAAATTTTAAATGTGAGCGGAAATATCTTAAGCACCTTACAGTACCTACGTACATATGTATATTCGAGTTCCAATTACAATATCTAAAATTAACAATTGATATGAATGTACTGGAATAGGGATGATTTCTGAGTAAACTAAATATGATTCCATTTAGTCCTTCAGTTATATTATTGAAAAATTATGGACACGCATTGCCTGCTTTATCAAATCAATCGGAATTGTCGAAGAAAAAACGTATCAGAGATCAGGAGCTTGTGACGTCACGTCTAGATAAGAAGTATAAATACCAAGGCATGACGTCGCGAGAAATTTCAACGCACAGTCGTATCGTCTTCATTTGTTGTTTAAGCGACAAAAAAAGAAATACGTGTCCTATTATTTTGTTTTTGGTAATTTTACAGTCTGACTAAATACATATATGTGTTAGGAATCTACCCTATTAGGTATGGATATTGCTACGAGTGCCTACTAAATTCTACTACTATATTAAATACACCTGAAGATTTCGTTTTTTTTTCTTTCGTGATTACAAGAACATTTTTCTGCCTCCAAACCTTAGCGCTCCACGTATGTACGCTGCACAACGTAAACATCCACGACCTCACGATATTATGGGAACGTAACGGCGTTTGTATGAAATATTACAATAATGCTGTTGTAAAATATTTCCTCTAATTATCATATTAACTGGATATTCCTAAGATGTATTGTGGCAGTTCGCAGAGCCGCCCACAACGAGGTATGTCACGAACGCATAAACTTGCGCAAAATTATGGAATACTTATAGTAATTACGCGTGTTGTTCTTGACATAAAGAGACGGTGAAATATTGCAGGATTTAGATTAATCTAGTTAATGCATGCTCATTTCTAAAACGGTGTTTCAGCAGGAATGATGTCACGTCCACTCAGGTCTTGCTAAGTGAGAGAAAAGTTTTGAACAGAGTCGACAAGATTTTTGATATTGCAAAAAACTAAACCACATTATTTTGACCTTTTTCAAACATCAGCTCCAACTTTCAGTCCTGTAACTTGAGGTCGGTGAAACGTTTTCTGCTTCCATTTCGTCCTGTACCTTCCAACCGTGCCGTGACGCCATCACTGACTCCCTTTTTCATATAATTTCCCACACAATCCATCCATCTTATAAGTAGACTAGTATCGCCCCGCGGTTTCACTCGCGTAGTTTCCATGCCCGTGGGAATATTATAGCCTATGTTCACCGGAGATAGTGTAGCTTCCCAACACTGAAAGAATTTTTCAAATCGGTCAAGTAGTTTCGGAGTCTATTCAATGCAAATAAACAAACAAAAAAACAATCAAATCTTTCCTCTTTATAATATCTAGTGTAGATAACATAGCATTAAAATATTCCGGTCAGCTTTGCGTACCCATCCAGAAAATCGCGACCCGCAACAAAACATCTCTACCCATTTCCGAACAACGCTAATAAACGCCACAAGGTTCAATTAACAAAGCACGATTGTTAACTCGCGAACGAAACAAAAAACGGATCAAAAGAACTAATTATTCGAAATTGTGAAATAAGAAAAACTCGGACGTCCTTCGTTTAACAGGCACGGCACGGGACGGCTAGAAAAAAAAAACGTAACAATAAAAACTTGTGTCCTATTAAACAGTGAGAGATACAGGGAATAAATTATGCTATCCCATTTGAAAAGTTAAGGGCATCGCATAAAAGGCCGGTATTAGGCCCTTCCCGGAATACCGGCGCAGTTCTCGAAGCCGGTATTAGAATACCATTTTGGAATAGTTCGTGAAGTTAATTTAAGTGTTTGTGTCTCTGTTTAGAGCGTTCTGCGATGATTGCCGAGATGTTGCAACTTTTAGCGCCTGAAAACTGTTTTAACGCCAGATTTGGTAGTGTCAGGTACTCATTATAATCTTGTTTATTAGCTTTGGTGCTAGCTTCTGTGCTTTTCTTAGTTAGAAGTTCCGTTCACTTTGAATCCATAAAACTTCCTGAATCCGACCGCATTCAATTCCGTTTATAAGCATAGCATAATCAGCCTTTTAATGTTCCCACTGCTGGAGCCTCCTCTCTAGGAGAGGGAATGGGCCGTAATCCACCACGCGGGCCCAGTGCGGGTTGGCGAATGTCACATGTCTTCGAATTTTTGGTTCTAGGACATGCCGGTTTCCTCACGATGTTTTCCTTCACCGTTTTGAGAGCAGTAGTCATGCAATTAATTACACAAAGGAAAGCGCTTGGCTGGGTTTGAACCCGCGATCTACAATTCGTACGTCGGGGCCGTTACCACTCGGTCACCACTGCTCCTGCGTTCGACGAGTTCCGTATAATTTCAAACAAACTCTATCCCCAACAATCTTACACGTACCTATCTCGTCTTCCTATACTACAGCATCCTATTTATCATAAAAGAACAAAACTTATCCGCTCACAAAGTTGGTCCCCAGCTTAACAGATCAGTGCCGTAATTTTAAAAGCCAAGTTCACGCGTGAACGAACTGAATCACAATAAGATCCTCCTCAGAAATATTCCTAAAGGTATTTTCCAATTTCCTGACCTATAAGAGGCAAAGGCTATGGGATCCTCTCAAAAAGAGATTTAAATATTAATTCAAGATTTTTTTATGAACGCGATAAGTATCTAAAGATTGGAAATGGCGGGATCTTAAGATAACAGCCATTTGATTGATTGCGTTTGGATGGTTTCACGAACACGAAAATGTTGCCGGGATTCTAAAATCAAAAATAGACCTTTATTATTTCAGAAAATTAGAGGCAGGGACCAATCTTGATATCCACAATAGGGATGTTTCCTGAGTAAAAAATATATGATTATGTTTAGTCCGTCAGTTAGATAATAGAAAAATATTGGACACGTATTTTTTCCTTTATCAAATCTATAAAAACTGACGAAGATACAAAGCATCAAAGATCAGGAGTGGGGGCTTGTGACGCTACGGCTCGGTAAAAATTGTAGCGAGGAGTGACGTCACACGAGTTTTCAACGCTCTGTATCGTCTTCATTTTTTGTTTACGTGAAAAAAGAAAAAATACGTGTCTAATATTTTTTGGAAATCTATCTGACGGACTAATTAGATTTTTTTAGTCAACTACCCTATTAAATCTTGAAACAGTCTAGTTACAATTTGGACAGCTCAGCGTACGGTATCGCACGATCAATTATAGTTATCGCAAGATCTCCACGCGATCGATCGCACGATATTATCGCGTGTGGGTTTACGCACTAATGAATGATATGAAGGGCAACACGATTACTGTGAAAACAAACAACGCATAGCAAATATCGGAGGTAGATAAGTAGTTTTGGATAACTTTGAAATCATCTCACATATCTGTTATAGTTTCAGAAAACGATGTATTCCAGTAAAGTTTTCTTCGTTTCTTTGGACTGTAATTTTGTAATTTTGCTATTGATAGGCACGTTTCTCACCTGATGGTAACCGATGATGTGGTCCGAAATAAAGCACACTTGCCTAGAAGTAACCTATTCACTCTTGACTTAAAGACTACCAGGTTATCAGGAAATATAGAGGATAAATACGCGTGAATTCTGCTTACCATATCTCTATCAAAAGAATTTATCCCCAACTCAACACCTGCTAAAGTGCTAACCAAGGTGGTCCATTCATAACTCAAAAAGATATGCAAGACAAATTAATTTAACAAAACTGGCAATAAAATGTTTAGTACTATACCGTATTTCGCGTTTACCTCTCGAGACAATGGCACAGACAATAGGTTCTAATAAACAGTGAACAGGAGGCCAGGAGTTGCGAGGATGTAAATGCGTGAGGTCTAACGCTTTGGTCGGAGTGCCTCGTAAATGTTCGAATGCCTATTATTCGACGACAAAGAACTTCTCTTTGCTCACAATAAGTATTGGATTAGTCGTCAGCTTGTCTGAGTTGGTACTATGATTTTAAACGTGATTTACCTACGTGAATATGGAGATTTCTTTTTTCAAATAAGTATTAAAAATGAGTTTTCAAAATATACGTGTTTGGTCAAATGTGAAAAAGACGAGTGTATCTTTTGTGGTCACTTTTACTTGTTTACTATTTCCCTCTGCTGATTTTAAGTGAAATAAATACAAGAGCGCTTAAAATCAGTTTAAATTAATTGCAGAAATTCCGCCCATTGAAAACCGAAAGCAAAGTTGTGCAAAAGTCAGAGCTCGACGAGTAATCTCGAAATAAATGCGGTTCCATTACACACTTGCCGAGGGACACACGTAAAGCTAAAGCGAACTCATTTTAATTACAGGCAGCAGCAACGCGGGCGGTATCCCGGGAATGTGCCCTTTATTACTAGGGTAACATAGTGGGCCAACAAAAATCATAAAGACTACAAATACACGGCAGCAAAAATATGCAGTAAAAAATTACGCCAACTATTCTGTAGGCCCAAAATTCCGTACCGGTAGACAGGTTCCATTTTCAAACTTTTTTTTTTTTCTCCGTTCAAACGGCATGGAAATGATAAGTCCTCTCCGCAATATGGTGAAACGAAAGCATCTCTTTGGCAGCAAAGAGGGAATGCTTGAACAGCTAAATAATTGGAAATATGTACTCCTCTCCAGGTAAACAAACTTTGTATTTACCTTTATGTAACCCGACGAGGTTAATGTATGAATGTTGTTTATAAGCCTTTTAATACGTTACACCTGGGTGGTACGTATTTATGTAGATATAGGATTACGTATGCATATATTTCGTCACGTACAAGCTAAATGACTGGACCAAATTGGTGTACCGTAGAATTCATCTGCATATGCACCGAATGTTACATTTTGGACACCTATTTTAGAATACGTGTTTTATATTATTTTATAGAACGTATGATTGTTAAAGCTTCTGAAAATAAGAAATGATATACTTCGCACTTTTCCCGGAGTAGTTAGTAGCTTTATCAGGTCGTAATTACAAAAGTTAGGTAGCTCTCAAATATGTGAAGACAATATTAATAAACAGAATAAGGCGAGCGCATTTGATAAACTTTTAACTTTGCTTTGGAGACCATGCTTGAAGCAATTTGGCGAAATGATGTAGAGGTTTATTCCTACTTGGATATGTCAAGTTAAAACTTTATTTTTTATCTTTCAAAGCATACTGCATTTTACTAAACCCTAAATATGTAGGTACGTGTATATGATTAATTATTTATTGTAATTTCAAATTGTACTCGCAATTAACAATACACAATGACATAAACATCAGGAGCGCATGAACTCATAAAAGCTTTTAATAGCACAATACCGAAAATCGATTAATTCGGCAACACAAAATGCGGGCGATGTGATGTCTCTCCGGGGTTGCTATGCGACCCCTACGGGCCGCGCCCGACCCCCGCGGCACCCCTGTCCGAGCGAGGATTATTTATTTGTTTATTTCTTAGAGCACTTAGAAAATAATGTTATCGTTTTTATGACAAAAGACTCCTTGAGCAGGATTTGGGGGAAAAATGTCGGCAGTTAGGTACCGATTACTGACAAAGAATAAATGGTTGTTAACTTGTTAGTTTAGCAATAACTTTAATGATGAAACTATGGCAAGGAAGATACGAAACTAAGGCTTCATATTTCAAAACGTAAACTCCAACTGAACTCGAGCTCCAACATGAGCAGGAAAACGTCAATGAAAGCTTGCTTAATTTGACGTTATAACTTGATGTTTTCGTGCTCGAGAGATGAGTTTTAGCTGAGCAAGCGATTTCAAGCTTTCGCTTGCTTATCTCTCGAGCACGATAACTTCAATTTTTGACAAGCTTTTGATGCTTTGATGGAGTTACGAGTTCGAGTTCAATTGTGAGTTTACGTTTTGGAATATAGGCTTAAAACATATCGATACCTACCGGAAATTTCAATTTACAGATATATCGGCATTTAGAATAATTGTGCCCTATGCTAACAGTCATAAGGAACATTTTGGCTTTTTCGTTCCTTACGTTAATTGATACGCTAAGTTATAAGTTGCACATATTATAAGTATAACTTAATTGAGCTAAAGAAGAGATTGACAGCTAGGGGGTAGGAAAAATGGAAGGGGTTATGTATTTATTCGAAAGACTAAAACAAAATCGATGCTTCATTCGTAATCGACAAACATTAATCCGTCTTTACTTTATTTTCCAAGTTAGTTGCGAATTCTAAACACGATTTCTGCTAGGCGTCAAGTGTCATTCATCACTCAGATTTATCTTTTTAATCAAATGGGTGAATTTCAACAAGTGATTTTTATATGTCATTTCGGTGGGATTTTTTAATTTCAATGCTATCTACATATTTTTAGTGACAAATAAAACTTTAGCCTATTTTATAACATTGTGCGTGAGTGGACATCAAATTTCATCAAAACTTACATAAATATTTAAGGATGAAGTTTTAAGAGTCCACTGAAATGAAAAGTGTCTACCGAAATGATAAAAATGACCACCGAAATGATAAACTGTGCACCGGAATGAAATAAATCCACCGATATGATACAGCTAAGAACAACCGTGCCGGGCAGCCAGGGTTCCGTACTTTGTTAGGTTTGATTTCCACAAATTTTAGATAAACACTGAGACAGGACAGTAGACAGTTATTTTAATATCATCATTAATATATAGATATTACAATTACTATTACATATATCATTCTTTGAGGTTACAATAACCTCAAAGAATGATATTATTGTAATATTTATTATGATATGAATGAATTGTTTCTTCACTTAAATAACCTTTGGTAATTTTTTTCAGGTTGTTGTTGTGTGAAAATGTTGGAAAGCTTTATCGTAAATACTGGTAACCATAAATAAATATTTTTGTTTGTTTATGAACTAATACTAATTTACTTGATATATTTTCAAAAGAGTGAACGAAGCGCGATAAGAAAGCTTAAAGTTTCTGATTAATATGATGGCTGCATTTGTAAGTTATGCCATTAATAATAATACATAATGTGTACCCGTTGCACTAAGAGAAAAATGCTAGGTATAATTTAGTTAAATTGGTAACGAAACGAGAATAGTGTTTCTACAGGTATATAAGTAAAACTTCTAAAATTAAATCAACTCTTATATTTTATACTGGGAGCTACTACCCGATAATATCACCGTGGACTCGACAATATACTGCCATCAGCTTGACCGACTCCGTACAGAAATCAACAAAAAGCGCCGTGAACAAACAAAGATATACCTACTTCCTTCACGACAACGCTCGGCCGCACATAGCCAAAGTCGTTCGTCAGAGCTATTGGATTTTGAATGGGAGCTACTGCCACATCCACCTTACTCTCCCGATCTAGCGCCAACGGATTTTCATTTGTTACGCTCTCTCAGTAATCATATACAGGACAAAAAATTTGATGATAGAGCACAGTTAACAGATTTCCTCGAAAGCTTTTTTGCCTCACGGCTCCCAAGTTTTTACGCTGAGGGTATCCATGCTTTACCTAATCGCTGGAAATGGGTTGTAGATAACAACGGTGCCTACTATAAAGACAAGTAATTGTAAATTAAAAATATAATTTAAAATTGTTTTGTTTATTTGCAACGCTCATTACTTTCCTACCAACCCAATATATACATGTAGGTACTAGCTACATAGAAATATGTGTATATTATATATCTTTAATCTTAAACACAAATATTACACAACAAATACACCCGAATAATCTAATCTACACTTACTTACATTACAAAACTATGACTTTATATTTGATAAAGGATCTCTAAAACTTTATGGTTTTATCATTTCGGAGATACATTTCATTCCGGTGGACTGTGACACCGAAATGAAACTATTTTTGTCCCCATGTTACTGAAATGATAAACTTACTTTTTTGGCGGAAAAACCGCAAGCTTTGGGACCGCTGCGTTCGCGCCGAGAGCTTGAGCCGGACTGATCCGAAGTGAGGAAAGGTGAGAGGGGCGTAACAACGCAATGTTGACATGGATAATCTACTAAAACTTACTGTCCTCTGAAATGATAACTTTTTTCCAGACAAAAGTTGACTGCCTGTCAAATCCATGAGAAAGAAGATAAACAAACAAAAATAGTTTTATTTGATCGAATATATTATAATTTAATGATAAGAGAATTGATTTAAATCCATATTATGAATCTATTGGCAGGGGAAGGTATTTTATGAGCGGAATTGGGTTCAGGACAGGCCACCGTGATGATAAAATAACACTTTGTAATTTTTTTTTTTGGTATATTAGAGGGTAGAAATCAATGATTTTTTTTGCCAAGGTAGAGAAGTACTTACGTTGTTGAGAAAAAATATATAAAATAAAAAACCAGCACATTGCACTACCGTTCTCAGGTTTGCCGTGTATTTTTTTTGCTTGCGCAATTCACCCAAATATGCTTCGAGATGCATATTTCATGCCTATCCCTAAATCTAGGTAGCATAACGTAGTGTTGTGTGGTCACAAAATGAAAAAAAAAAACTGCTTAACTTGTGACTACATCTACATGGATCGTAAAAAAACCTGACACGCGATACAAGCACACCTAATATCGAACCAAAGTATCTTATTCGTAAAGCAGAATCTACTAGAATTTCATAGCTGTGTAAGAAGTATGAGTATGTACCTATATGAAAAGAGGAGGAGATTATTATTATTATTATTATTATTCGTTTTTTAAAAGCTCAAAAATTTTATCGAGTAGATGTACATCTTTGGAACGTGTATGTTTGTCAAAAATAATCCAAATAAATTTGCTCAAGTAACTAGTCAGCGCCGCTGTGATCGGTTGCAAGCAGTCGGATCTAGTACTGCGCTATGCAAAAACAGTATTTTTGTAATGGCTCCAAAGGTTTACAATAAATTACCAAAATGTATAAGAAGTGAAGATAATGTCCGCAAATTCAAAAGTAAATTACATTTATTTTTAATACTATAAGACGTATTACTCTATAGAAGAATTTTTAAATGATAAAATATGACATTGCCAGCCCTTTAATGTAACTTAATAATATTATAATGTATCACTTCGACATGCAAATAAAAATAAATAATAATTGATTAAATTTTGCTTTTGTATAAATTGAATTTAACATGATACCTTTTAAATTAATTATAATTAATTATAAAAGCCATATATATTTGTACACCAATTTTTTTGGAAGGACACAGAGCTCGACTGTATTTTTAAATAAGACCTATATTTTTGTAGGTAAGTAGGTACCTGTGTTCACAAATAAAGATTGATTTGATTTGATTCTATCATATTGATTTGGAAAACATACAACTATGTTTTCAAAATCAATATGATCGAAAATCCGAATGCAGTACCAAGAAAACATACCTACCAAGAAAGTAACTGATCAATATCGCGTGACATATCACATGAACGAGTATCGAACCAGAGAGCTCCATCATCGCAGGCTCACTCTCAATTGTGACGCCGTTTAACCTCAATTGGTTAATTCACACTTTGCTTAGCGTCAATTAAATATAATTACTTGATTATAGCCGGGGTGGCTCGTCATTGTTGTGTTTGTTTTATCACGCGGTTACGGTTCGCATATGTTCTGCTTCTGCTAAATTGTTAAATTTATTTTCAGGAAGTTACTAGGGACCCAGGACTATCAAATTTGGTAAACTAGGTGCTAGATGGACGGGTCACTTCACCATTGTCGACCTGTGTGTACAAGATTAAATGACGATGATAACAAGAAATCGTCATTTGAGAAGAGGAAATAGACTTCATATACAAAAGTAAAGGATCCAACTTTTTCATCTCGGTCTCTCGTTTATTAATAACTAGCAGCGCCCCGCGGTTTCACCCGCGTAGTTCCCGTTCCCGTGGGAATACGGGGATAAAATATAGCCTGTGTTACTCAGGATGAATGTAGCTTTCTAATGGTGAAAGAATTTTTGAAGTCGGTAGTTTTTGACTTTATTCGTTACATACAAAAATATAAAAATACAAATCTTTCCTCTTTATAACATTAGTATAGATGTTAGCTGATAGAAATCGACGATATTATTATGGTCGACAATGGAATACGCTTGCCTAGAACTAACCTATTCACTCTTGACATAAAGACTCCCAGGTTGTAGCTATAAGGAACGTGCAGAAACTATAGGTGGCAGCACAGACGCGTCAATATCAAGTATATTTTACTTATAAGTTTCAAATTTGTAACGCTAGATGGCCACAGTTTACTTCGTGCACGTTCCCCTAAGCGGAGGGTGCAGGAAGTATAGATGGCAGAACAGGTCAAATATTTACAACGTAAAAGTTTCAGATTTGCAACACTAGATGGCATAGTCTACACCGTGCACGGTCCCTCTCGCTCACACTAAACGTTTTTTTCCAATAATGACGTTATAGATGACGAAGGAAAAACAACAATATAATTATTATCTTCCAGTTTCTCAGGTTCAGATTTGGACCAGTCATCGTAAGTTCCCATTGTCTGGCACTACAAACATTTTAACTGCACTCGAACAGAAAAGTTACAGTTCAACATTAACGGAATTTATGAGCGTGACTCAGCGGAACCAAGTATAAGTCAACACAGACAGACTTTAGTTAACTTTACGAATACTTTACAAGTATTTCTTATCTTTCGAAGTCTGTTGAAAGTTGAAACTACAGGTGGAACGTTTGGAGAAAAAACGTATTGAACTGAAATAGATCACTATGAGGATCCTATAAATCAAATGACGAGGTTGAAAGTTCAATGGATTATCAATATGTCGAACGACAAGCGACATCTCTTTATAATGTCTCTGTTTGATACAGTGGACACTACAGGCAGACAAACAATCAAGTACGCAGTATGTATCTTGTTATTCCTAAAGCCTTAGTGTTGTTTTTACGTCACTAGTTAAAAATAGACTGTCTGGACAAGATGGCGAGTGATGGAAATAATCACTTTAATTAGCTGAAGCAGGATACACAAAGAAAGTGACACCTTTAGATAACCCGACGATAACAGGAAATCTTTCTGAAAATAGTAGTAAAGATCTTTTAGTCTCATATAATATCTGGATGCAGATATTCGCCGTCGTTCAGAAACTATTGACGGTGATAGTTGAAATGAGAGTAATATCGCAGGATTTAGGCGCAATATCTTTTAAAGCGCCTGTCATTAAAATTTCAGTTGGCCCAAGTACCTCTATGAAAGTTTGAAGACAAAGTTTAGCAAGTTAATATAAAAGGAAATACACTTGAAATGTCGAGATTAAAAAGGGAAGTTTCGATGAAATATAATATGGAAAAGACATTTAACATGATAAGAGAGATATTTGGAGTTTGGTGAATGTGCCGAACACTTATTTGGACTAGGAGGATATTATTGCCAAATCTATAACTAATATTATAAAGAGGTAACGTTTGTGACGTTGTAAGGGCTAATATCTGGATCTACTGAACCGGTTTTCAAAATTATTTCACCAATAGAAAGCTACGTTATTGTGGAGTGTCATAGGAACGGGAACAACTCGGGTGAAACCGCGGGGCGCTGCTAGTGTAATATAATTTTATTCTTGCCTGTGTTAAGGTGACAAATAGAAAGTATTTAAAAGGTGTGTTCTCCAAATAAAATAACCTAGATAATTAAGAAATTCGAGCGCCATGGAGATTGCACACATGATAATAAAGATTGCCCGAAAGAATTGATCGGAAGAGTCAGACTTTTAATCCGTCGGTGAGAGGCTAAATAAAGAAATAAAACAATCGAAATTCTTTTGTCCTTTCTCTATTTAATGGCCCGTAGCTTCATACAAATTAAACACTATTTAATTGCCTCACATGGTGCAAATCTTAAATTATTGGTGTTGTTAATATAAAGAGGTGATATTATTTTATGTAAGAGACTAAAACTAACAAGTAACTAGGTACTGATAATGAATTCGGACCGACTTTTTCTCTGTAACTTTAGGATTAGTTTCCGTTTCGTAAAGCTAAAAGTGATTACTTTTACAGAGGTACAACATTTAAAAGCAGTTTTAGGATCCATAGACAAACAACGTTGTAGGTAGAAGATCACGGGGCCCGATAGAGCCAGGGTTGTGGAATTTGTTCGAAAGAGTCACAGCGGCCCTGGAACGCAAAGGGCATTAGGAGGAACACGGGTGGGTTTTAGTCAGTAAGAGTCTGACACTCTCTTCCGCTCCGCCCAGAGCGGGAGAAGTCATTTGACGATTTCCCATGCTAATAATAGAAAGTAGATCAATACGTTGGCTATTTTGCTATCTGTATGTGTATTTGTATATTTATACGACTTTGTCAATACAGCTAATTAAAGAAATCGCACAAAAAATACTTACGTTGCGCGATTCCTGTTACAGCAAAAATAACTAATAGGAACAATGTGCGCTATTTATTGTTTCCCTGGTATATAATCGTCGGCTATGTATGACTTATGAGTAACAATAATATTTATTTATCGCTTTCCCGGAACTCGTGATAACGGTTATCAGCAGGGCTGCCACGTGCGATGATTATGATTTTATTTTTAAGTTATTATTTACTCGTACATTAAAACAATTTACGTAGCTGTGATAGATAAGGAGTTGTTTCTTCTTGGGTGTCTATCGTCCAGTTTGTAATGATTGTCACTTAAGGGTTTTTTGTTTTTTAAGTCTGAGTTTTCGGTATTTTAATTAAACAAAGTACGTGTTTTTATAATATAGGAAAATATAAATGTAATTGATAATCAAGTAGGTATAAAATATGTTCACCACAGCATTCATTTTATTTTGCAATTTTATGGAACTTGTTACCTAATTCTGGCTTCTTTCCTAGATATATATATTTTTAATTAAATCAGGTATTTCTTGCAAGTTCGCAAGGATTTCACACATTATAATATTAAGTTTCCGAACAGTAAAATTTTTATCTAGTCATCAATCCTTTATATTCAACAGTTTTCGAAGTTGGTTAGATATTTAGAGGATACTTTACTGTAATATACGAGTCAATCGTAATAAATATGGCAGGCTTTAATTTATAAACGGGGAAAAGAAGTAACATTATTCAAAATATGAGTTCTATAGTATTAATAAATATACAAAACAGATCACAGCCCTAATTGATATCGGCCATAAAACGTTCGTCTGTGAGCGGACAGCCCTGCGGTGATAGTTCCTATGCGATATAATATAATATTAAGCGTGACACGCGTGACACTCGAGCCCGCGCCTCCTATCGGCATATACCACGAATTTCCACTAGCGACCGTCAAGTATTCGGAATAGAGTGCTAAGAGGACAAATTGTTAAAGTTAAATGACGCAGTAATAGGAGCCCAGCGAAGAACTGACTTTTTGGAAAATTACTGCAAATTACGTTACCATCATCATTGGTTGCAGTTATTATTCGAGATTGTTCATTTACTCGTATTTGTGTATAAGCATCCATTCAAGTCAGAAAATAAGGCTATTGATTAGTCGATCCCGGAATCACGGGATTCTGTCAATACAATACTTTTGAATCTGTATATTAATAGCTATGTGAAACAAACATTTCTATCCCTTTTTACGAATTTACATACGTGGAGGATTAAGAAATGTTGCTCTGTTAACGTTTATATGGAGAATCTTAAAAAATATATAAAATCAATAAAAAAATTGGTTGAATTTCGATCACTGGGCCACCACTAGTCAAAACAATTGCGCGATTCCTTGGTTGACAAAAATAATCTTTTTTCAGACTTCAATCGACATTCCATGGTAACAACACCTCAACTTAAGTAAAAAATGAACCTTTTAATATTATGTAGCTTATAAATAACCATACCTTCAGAACGTAGGTAATTATTTCATAAAGATGGTACATATTTGGTGATCGAGATCGAATCTGTGACGATTTATGTTTTTCACTGTTTCTGCATTACTGAGCCTGACAAGAGATCTAGCGCTCCATTTAGCCTTACTCCGTGTTATTATTTTACGTAGATATAGATATCCTCAAAATATCAGTTTGCAAGCTTATAATTAAACCGAATCTGCAAAGTTCCGTTGCTCATGTGAGTTACATGATACTGAATCAGATTTCAATGGTTGATGAAAAGCTATACGATGGAATTTCGTATTTAATATGCCTATACGAAATACGAAATTCGCTTTATGATCGAAAACTTTCGCTATATATCTACATAGACCTTATATTGCTGTGTCATTCACAATTTCACATCAACGCATCAATCAACATTACGGTTATTAAAGAATCCGTTTCATTTTGCGCTTCTGTTTTCAGAATAAAAAAAAAACCTTCGTTATTCTAAGTGATCAATCTCTTAGTATCCTTATTGATAAAAAGCTTCCTTTTCCGTCGTCTTTTAATATCTTTTTACCTGACGAAGTAGGAAACTCATTTCCTTTCAGTAGGCTGAAACACACAAAACGTCTGCCCGTCTGCCGTATACCCTACTAGACAAAGTACGAGTACACTTCCATATCTATCTGTGAGCCTAGTACTAGATACAGCTAAGCACCGGCGAGACACGAGCGAAAGTCCCTCGCTACGCTATAATTCGAATACCTACCTACGCTACTGGGTACGGACAGCAGATTAAGTTTGCTTTGATGTCACAATTTAATAATTGGTTCATTACTTCTCATTTAATTAAACTACGGTGCTTCACAGAAATAACGATTTGTATAATAGATAATATTTAATTATTTATGTACCTGTTTAAATTAACTCAGTTGCTAAGTATACATAATATGTCGATTTTTCAATAAGTATCTAATTAAAATCGTTAAAGAGGGAGGATAAAGTTATATAAAGTAGGTAATTAATAAATAGTTATTCTTTCCTGTTTTTCTTTCAGAAAAAAAAAAACGCTTATCTATTATTAATTAACTATTTAATGGAACCTCGTATATACGATCGATATAATTAGTGTCTCCTTGTTGGAATCATAAACGCAAGAACATAATTACGAGCCAATAATTTTGTATAGAAATATCGGTTTAATTAAAATATTTTCGATTTGCTGAAATTCAGCGATGCTTCTGGCGCGAGAATCAAACAGTTATGTGACGAGTATGCGAGAAGACGAAAATAGATCTAAGTGGCCTATGTCCAGCAGTGGACTGCAACAGGCTGTTGTCGCTGTTGATGATGATGATGTGACCAGTATGTAGCTAAACACATCAAAAGTATCTAGGGATCAACATATATTTTTGCAATAACTTTTCTCCTGATTGATATTAATTAAAATTTTCTTTAAGGATTCATCAAATAAAGTGTTTTCGTTTGTCACAGTAACGATAAACCAAGTCACCTTTGCATTAATAAAGAAATTTGCCATTTTCCTAATAAAGGGATTTTTGACATTTGAACCACTAACATTAAAGTTCGAAAAAAAGACTGAAATAACAGTTTTCTTTAAAATTTTATTGGGTAACTTAAACAATTAATAATCCGTGTTTCTACCGCGAACACTAACAACACAAGAACATCGGTTTGGCATACTCAAAATGAGTTCATCCAAATCACGCTGTGGAATGGCCGCCCATGTTCGTTGCAACAACAAAAAAAGGTCTTCTTGCGACTGGATACCCTCCATATTCGGCAGAGCTCTTCGCTTACCTTGGCTGAGCGCCATGGAGGACGGTATCGCTGCACCACACGGAGACAAGACCGATACATTCAAATCTTAACTCGAAGAGCTCCAACAATAACCGCCATGATGTTAGCCGTGAGGCTTCATCACTCTTCAGGGAACTTAATTAGCGACCAAACAGTCAGAAACCGCTTGCATGAAGTGAACCTTCATTCCCGAAGACCGCTACGGGTACCACCTATAGCAATGCACAATCGTAGGATTCGATATCAATGGGCTCTTGAACACAGAAATTGGGCAGAAGAACAATGGCGTTTCGTGTGCTTTTCTGATGAGTCTCGTTTTGGTATGAGACCGGATACAAGACGTATACGACACTGGAGAACCCCTGGACGCCAACAGCGATTAAAATCCTGCCAGGAAGTCCATCCTTATAGTGGTGGAACCATCATAGTATGGGCGGGTATTTGGATCGGCGGAAGAACTGAGTTGATCTGGATCAGAGGCAACCTCAACGCTCAAATTTATGCTGAGACGATTGTATCAGACGTCATCGTTCCTCTACAAGTGCAAATCGGTCCCTTATTTCAGTTAATGCATGATAATGCACGACCGCACACCGCAAGAGTTGTAAGACAGACTCTCGCCGCAGCTAACATCAATGTCCTGCCCTGGCCTGCTCAGTCGCCAGACTTGAACCCGATTGAGCATGCATGGGATATGCTACAGAGAAGAGCTCTGCCGAATATGGAGGGTATCCAGTCGCAAGAAGACCTTTTTTTGTTGTTGCAACGAACATGGGCGGCCATTCCACAGCGTGATTTGGATGAACTCATTTTGAGTATGCCAAACCGATGTTCTTGTGTTGTTAGTGTTCGCGGTAGAAACACGGATTATTAATTGTTTAAGTTACCCAATAAAATTTTAAAGAAAACTGTTATTTCAGTCTTTTTTTCGAACTTTAATGTTAGTGGTTCAAATGTCAAAAATCCCTTTATTAGGAAAATGGCAAATTTCTTTATTAATGCAAAGGTGACTTGGTTTATCGTTACTGTGACAAACGAAAACACTTTATTTGATGAATCCTTAAAGAAAATTTTAATTAATATCAATCAGGAGGAAAGTTATTGCAAAAATATATGTTGATCCCTAGATACTTTTGATGTGTTTATTTGCAAGAAAAAATATATTATAACCAGTTTTATTGGTTTTCGGACAAAATAACCACCCATTCTCATTGCACAAAACAACATCCGGAAAAAAAAAATTAGCCATGAAATTATTTTTACGAAAAGAACTCTTTGTACTCGTAAATTCTATCAAAACGGGAAAATATTGCAATCATACTTTTTCAGGCGAGGAAAAAAACAAGAGTTGGTGTGCCAACGTTACCGCCTCCCCGCGTAGTTTTTCAGCGCAGTGAGAGTGGAGTGGGATTATACATAATTGTGTGTTTATTTAGGGTTTCCTGCCAGACGCTGCCTGCCTACTACTGCTCGCATGTGCCGCCCTGGTACTCTTTCACGTAATTATATCTGGTGGGGCTCTCCCCTTGCCGTTCGTACGGCACTTTATTATGTGTCGTTTGTTACGCCTTAGGTATTTGCTGTTTGTCTGAAAATTTTCTAGAACTAGTTAAAGTAATAATAACACGTTATTATTTTATAGATTAGTATGTTATTCGAATCTCAAAGCTTTAGGACCTTTCTAACACATAACCTGATTGTGCTATTTACCTACTCGGTTACCAATAAGTAAAGAAAGTTCACTTTAATACAATGTACAGAAAGTCCGAGAACATAAAACTTGGGGTACAAGAGTTTTCTCTTGTGGAACTCCGCCCCGCATTTACTCAACGCGTTCGGCTCCGCAATTAGTGCAGTAGCGTTTTCAACGAATCAGAGCTTAGAAATATATCTTGGAGACGATTTTTTGTAAGTATATTTTTTGTAAATAATTTGAGAAGAACTAGAGCAGTATCTTTGCTTACCCAATAAAACGGCTTTGTTAGATCTCTTAGTAAATTTTTAGAACCAAAATTGCGCTAATAATTCAAAATAGACGAGTGGACACATACGGCAAAGAGCGAGCATAAAGTTATAACTTTTTCTCAAAGCTTATTTTTTACAACAATGTTTTTTTTTTCTACGGATAATGCGTTCTCGATATGTGAGCTACTTATTCATGGTGCCCCATTATTGTTTGGTTCCATAAAATTATAAAATGGAATCTTTTAAGTTAAATATTAAATTAAACACCTTTATTGATCATATTTGAAACATAAATCAAACAAATCTGATGATAAATAAATTAAATATGCAAAAGCGAGAAACGAACGGAATACCCTTTGGGCAAGAAAAAAATTGTAGACATTTACATACATAATCAATTTTATTTATTGATTTATATGTGATCGACAAATACAAAACAACAATAACATTAATATCAAGCTATTCGTAAACGCATTAAAGTCAATTGGTTCTGTAGAGGCGACAATATTTTCGTATTATATGGAAATATTATTATGAATTTTATTCTACAGAAGTCAAAAACATACCTAAAATCTTGAAATTATAGGTATAAATGTTCGGATTTTAGAATTCGGAAACCAATAACGCAAATCAAACACCGTCGAACATAATTATCGTCTCAACTTCTATTTACCTTCTCTCTCAAAATCCGTCACAAAATCTCTCAAAACCTAATAGCCCTCATTACACGGACCACGTTTCTCTTTCCGTATCCATCAATGTGTAACCTCCACTGCTCCACTGGGTCCCTGGTCCCGTACATTAACGATTTTTAATGCGCCGTGTAGCGTCGGCGGCTAATGAAGCAATCTGTCTGTCCCCGTCATTATTCATTATATTGTGCTCGTCGGACTCAGCTTTATTCCAATGTAATTCTGTCTGATCGTCAGCCGGATTCTAGATAGCGGTAACGAGTTAAATTGTTTTCATTTAATGCGGGTAAAGTGAGTGTTGCTGTGATTTTGTTGCCGTCAGAGGTTTTGTACGACAAGAGGGTCTATCGAAATGGTATTCTATCAGCGAAGACGTTTGTCGAAACATTAAAAAACGTTTAGCGTATTTGCGTTACTGAAAAGTCACATCTCATCCCCCCCTTATTACATTTCGACAGTCAATATCTTTTACACGTGTGTATCCGTCTCATTTTGTCTACAGCTTAAAGTATGTTTATAGCCACATCAAACGATATTTAATAACCTAATTGAGGCAGTGATTTAAGAAAACCAAAATAGAACCTATTGAAAACGGTTTTAGTGAAATGAGGAAAATCATTAACAAGTACAGAAGTGTACGAACGTGGGTATATCAAAGACGAAACATGAATAAAGAGCTTATACGCGTAAGCCGAGGTACACGAGAAAATTTCAAGCAGTCAGAACGATAATAAGTATCGATTTAAAAGGTAAGCATTGATATAGAAGAAGCTGTGGCCATGCTCCATTCGGGATGTGTCCAAAACTTCAACTAAAAACTTAATTCAAATTCATAAGCAGCGCGTTAGGATAGGACCGGCCGATAAGGCGGCCGCCAAAGTCCTTCATAAAAAATATTCAATACTTATTATTCGTGCGATAGAAAAAACCTCTCTTGGCATGGGAAGTAGGAATAACGGACTAGTGATGTGTGTTACTAGGATACTAGGAATTTATCGATTTCTGTTGTTAGTTGTAACAATGGCTTTTATTTGCTGTGTGAGCCAGCGTTTATAAAATACACGATGCTTAGTTGTTTTTTTTTTTACTTCAATGATTGGTAAATACTTAGATTCTCTACCTATATTATTATGTATTTCGTCGACCCGCCTCTGTGATGTTAACTAAACTAAACTGAGAACTAAAAGACAGCATAGACAAACCCAAAGGCCCATATTCCAAAACGAAACTCAACTCAACTCTCAGCTATGTTTTGGAATATGGGCTTTTGTCTTTGAGTTTGTTGAAATTATAAAACACACAATAAGTATTGCCAATCAACCCAAAAAAGGACTTTCGAGTTCTCAGGCTTGACAATTCAAGACTTCAAGTTTTAAAATTTGCATAATTTTCCAATAATATCGAGCTTTAAAAGCCGTCTTTTAAAAACGCATCAGTAGACATATCGATTTAATTATCGATAACTGTATAAAAAGTGATCTGATTTACGACGAACCAAGTTAAGAGTATGCAAAAACTAAACTTGCTACTATCATTCAACATTTTTTGCACGACCATACTTGTACGACTGGATTGAAACTGGTTTCGCAAAATATGCGATCACTGATCTTCTGGCTATAAGTATCTACTGAATTAAAATACTAACGTTGTTAGACAAGTTTTAGGCTAGATTTTAAATCTTCGTTCTTGGAATTTAGTATCTTGTAAACTCTACTCAAAATCTTTGAATAAACCAACAACATAAAATATAGAAATGTTGCGCTTTTTAACAAGCTTTTAGTAGCTTGACCTGTATATATTTATGTAACGGAATCTTTTAACTTCATTTTCAACTACTTCTAGGAGTCTGATTAACTTGAAACTTTTCACAGGGGTCAAGAGCCGATGACAATACAATAATCTCATAACTTTATATTTAAGTCCTGACTAGTTAAAAAAACTAGTTTAAAAAAAACTCGCTTTAATAGCAATCGAATTAAAAAGTAGAATTTTTTTTTATAAAAGAGAGTTTGTTTACTGAAATAAATGTATAATCCAACAATTAATCTATACATATAATAAATTTAGAATAAGATTCATATAAATATTAATATATTAACAAATCTATACTAATATTATAAAGAGGAAAGATTTGTATTTTTGTATGTAACAAATAAACTCAAAAACTAGTGGACCGATTTCAAAAATTCTTTCACCATTAGAAAGCGACCTTCACCCTGAGTAACATAGGCTATACTTTATCCACGTATTCCCACGGGCATGGGAACTACGACGGTGAAACTGCGGGGCGCTGCTAGTATTCAAATAAAGTGAAAAAGCGTGGAGCGTGTCGAATGTGAGGATCATTTTATTTGTTACTGTTTGCAATATCAGAATTATTATAAAAATATAACTAAGCACTCCACGCTTTATTAATGTATTTGAATTTTTGTTAATATCTTAATATTTCTATTTTTCTAAATTAATTATGATAATTGATTGGTGGATTTTATATTGCAGAAACAGAACTACCTTTTAGTTCGATTTCTATTAAAACATGTTTTTTTAACTATATTTTTTTATTGTAGTATCTACTTTGTTCATTTTCCGAGCGATAGATCACGACATTTATTTCCGAGAGAACAACGGTCATGTTGTTTTATTACAGGGTCGGATTTAAGTAGACACCATACCTACGTAATAAATTAGGTATGTGGGCGACTTATCGACACATTCGACACATTCGACACGCGACGCACAGCCCTTATATTTTTTGTGGGGCTTAGGGCGCTACCTGGGTCCTCGCTGCCTCGCTCCTCGAAGGTAGGCGTTTCTGGGAACCATCGACACTTGATAACTGCGATAAACTCGCGGCGGCACAACGCGCGTTACCTATGAGAACTGTGCCTTATTATTATGAAGGTTTATTGGATACTGCCGTATTGCTCATTAAAAATGTTATCATTTTTCAAATAAAGACGGTTTTTTTTTGGAGCGAATATCAGAGAAAAACATAATTAGGTATCTAAAGAAAACAACATTAAACAATATTGCAACTAGGGAACAACTTGGACCGACAAGAAAGCAGACATCCTAAGATTTAGACGTACTCAAAAACTAACAAAACACATTTATTATGAATCCCTAACTGCCTATAATCAGTTGTTTATGTGCCTTTAACACGAAAAAGGTATCGCTGGGTTATTTGCAGTACATTTTAGCGGTAAAACCTAAATTCCGTGGTTTGCGTGACTGTAAACTTTCCAGTGATTTAGCTATTTCCCCATAACTCTAACGTCCTAGTAGGTCTTGTAATTAGTCAGTAATTAATTATTCTTCCGGCGCCTCTCAATCAGTGATCTATTGAAAGTTAATGTTCTATTTCTTAAATTAATGATGGCTTGTTAAGTAACTAAGATTTCTTAGTAAGGATTTTTACTTGCTTATTTTTCTTGTCTGAAAATGTACGCCACCTGTAGATAGATACGATTCAAAAGATTTCAAATGTAGATATTGTTATTAGGTATTTCACATGTATAATGAGATATGGATATCTTCCAAATTACAATAGGTATGTCTAATTAAAAAACAAACTCTACTAAACAGTGAAATGTGTTGATCAAAGGGCCGCTCACAGCAAGCTGTTAACTTTTCGTATTGACTGACACTGGCATCGAACGTCACTCCACGTTCTACGACTGTCCGATGTTGACACTCCACATATTTGACTGAAGTGCCCTTGGTCTAACTGATAAGTGAAGATCGTGAGGAATCTCTACCCAATTCCTTATCGCCTGGTACCTTTTAATTTGGGCGTTCGAATCACCCTTGTGTTTATTAATTAACTAGCTTCTGCCCGCGACTTCGTTCGCGTGGAATAGTTACTTTACCCCCGATTTTGAAACTCTCAGCCCGATCGGTTTATAATTGACAAGTTTCATACAAACGATCATCCCCTATTTTATCCCCTTGGGGTAGAATTAATCAAAATCCTTTCTCAGCGGATGCCTACGTCATAACATCTACCTGGATGCCAAATTTACTGTAACATCTGTACCTACCACATTTTATGCAAAATTTCAGCCCGATCCGTTCAGTGGTTTGGGCTGTGCATTGATAGATCACTGTGTGTGTGTGAAATATGTACAACTTACAATAAAAAAAGAAATGAAAGTAAAGCTGAAATGCCTGTGCAAAATTATATTATAATTACCTATACCTACTCCACTTAAAAATAAATACCTATAACTAACTAATTAATAAAATAACTACTAATTAATGAAATAAACATAAATTAGCCAAAACTAACCTATCGGTATCTAAAAATCTATGCTCCTACTTCTACTACTACTCACCTAAAAAGAAATAAAATTGAAACTATTAATAATTTGTAATTTGAACGAATATTTAAACACTACCAAAATAACTAATAAGTACCTATTTTATAAAATAACAACAAAATAAATTCAAATAAACTATTTAAAGACTAAAAGTCGCGCTGATAAGCACGGCTTGTTAATCGAACGCTCTGAATCAACAGCCAAATATTGAATGACGCTCGCGCGTTTTTGTTTAATGTGACCACTCGCAGTCCAGCACACTAAGGCTGGTTACTGCTTAACCTGGCAATCCTGTGGTGGCCTCAAATGAATTTAAGGCCCCCAGCCACGGACCTCCCGCCTTTTTACACCCTATAGCCGCGACCCGCGTCGAGCGCGGCAACCGTTACACAAAAATAATCCTTACAGCATGATTCAGTACTAAAGCGCACGGCGCGATGGCTTATTATTGTATTCATGTATAAGTTTGGTGTTTCTATACCGATTTCTATGATTCTTTTTTATTGAATAGGTAATAATGTTAACTTTCTTGAATTAGGTATGTGTGAGAGTATTATAAACGTAAGAGTAAACAAATATAATCAGAAAGCTCCGAACTGTTAAGCTATCGGGAGTTACACGTGTTATTGTGAGTCAACCATAAAAGATAGACATATGCTGTTGTGCGATATTTTTTAGGTAATTTTATGTAAAACATTTCCGTTATACATAATTTCTATGTAACTTTAACCATTAAGGCTACTCACGCGACGGAAGCTTAAAAAATGGAGTAACTTCTCCCGTTTTCCCAACATTTCCCTTCACTGCTCTGCTCCTATTGATTGTAGCGTGATGAAAAGTATACTATAACCTGCCCAGGAGTATGAAGAATAATTGCACCAAGTTTCTTTAAAATCCGTCGAGTAGTTTTTGTTTCTATAAAGAACATACAGACAGACAGACAGACAAAAATTTTACTGATTGCATTTTTGGCACCAGTATCGATCACCAATCACCCCCTGATAGTTATTTTGAAAATATATTCCCTGTACAGAATTCACCTCTCTACAGATTTATTATAAGTATAGATATAGATTTACATATATATTTTATAGATTCGACGCTATTACAAATTTCAACATTAATGTGTGCTTGAAAAGCTGTGAAACCACCTTGTGATGGTGACCTTCGCCGGTATTGCGGATACCCATTTTCCCCAGCCATAGTTAGTTCTTTCACTTTCAGTGCTCTGGGGTATTTTTTTGAGCATTGACCATCTTTCATGCACGGTGATTCCCTGTTTAAGATGCCACATGGCCCGTGAACCATATGTGTTTTTACTGTCATGCAAAATCGGATCTGCATTATAGTCCGACACCTGACGAAACCCAATTTGCCTTTTTTTTTTTTTTTTTGGTATGGACCACTCGCACTTCAGCACACTAAGGCTGGTTACTGCTTAGCCGGACAATCCTGTGGTAGCCTCAAATGAATTTAAGGCCCCTAGCCAGAGCAACACAATTTGCCTAGTAAACACGGTGGATGTCATTCTCGCGCGGAAAATCTTAATACCGCGATTCAGAAAATGACGTCATTTGCACAACGCCATCTATCGGATTTGGATTTCAACTATCAACATTAGTTCTATTTTTACTTAAGATTTACTTAAGATGTCGTCGCAAGTACTATAGTGAATTGCGTAATAACGTAATATTTTACTTCTTGAACTCACTAAATTAATCATATCTTTTGATAGAGTGAACCGATTTCGATGAAACAAAAACTAAGTTAAACCTCAAGTTGCGTATAATTTTTGTATATAAACATTGTCAGCATTGAATTCATAGATTTTACGTGATGTGCGCACAAACAAACAGACAAACAGACAAACCGACAAACAGACAAAAATTTCAAAAATGGTGGAAATGGGTTCTATTACTTATCTTTTCACACGCTGGCTATTTTTTGTTTCAATTTCTTCAATGTACAAAAATGACTTTTCTACAGATTTATTATATGTATAGAAATGTGTAAAGTTCCTTCCTTGCGTCTTTCTTAAAAACTTTGATGCGTTCAGGAATTAGGAAACTTAATTTTATGGATGCTAATTTAAATAAAATGGAATCGCCTTTTGGTAACCAATTTCATTTCATTACATTACATAGTCTTCTAGAAATTCAGAATTTTATCGACTAAATATGAAAATGAAACAATTTCCCGAATCGGCACGATGGTAGGGATAATAAAAAATTGCGTGGGTTTGCACAAAAGTTGAAAACAGCGGGGTCGGGCTGCAAGATCGATGGTGGGTGCATTTTTTATGGTAATGTAATCGCCCCGGGCCACCGCTGTTCAGCGCTGCCCATTGTACGAACTACACGCGCTTATAATACCTGCACTGAAATATGGACTCCTAGTATTTTGAACTATGGAACCAGTCAAACTAGAAATTCACAACTTTACGAACCGAATCGATGGAAACTGTGAAATTTACAAAAAAGTAACAACGCGATGAAACGACGTAATTTTCGTTCAAATTACGAAAAGTTTCCAGTTGAAACGGCTATTGAGAATAACAATAAGAACCTAATCTACAGTAACAAACTAGTTACAAATGAATAGGGTAGTTGACTAAAAAAATCTAATTAGTCCGTCAGATAGATTTCCAAAAAATATTGGACACGTATTTTTTCTTTTTTCACGTAAACAAAAAATGAAGCCGATACAGAGCGTTGAAAACTCGTATGACGTCACTACTCGCTACAATTTTTACCGAGCCGTAACGTCACAAGCCCCCACTCCTGATCTTTGATGCTTTGTATCTTCGTCAGTTTTTATAGATTTGATAAAGGAAAAAATACGTGTCCAATATTTTTCTATAATCTAACTGACGGACTAAATATAATCATATATTTTTTACTCAGGAAACACCCCTATTATCAGTATCACGAATTTCTGTATCGCGGTGGAAGAGGCGTTTAATAAAAAAATACTGCTAATTATTTTACTAATTTGAAAAGGCGTCAACTAAAATTAGATCTATAATGTAGCAGAACGTAAACATTACAGGAAAAGCTAATGTATCTACAGAGAAGCAGTAAAGCCTAGCTTGCATCAAACACGATGACAAGAGCTGCAAGTATTTGTGGATAATGCAAGACTGGTTGTAATTAAACTTTGGAACATAGTTATAAACTGCTGTAACAATGGCAATGGCTTATAATACTACCAAACATATTTAATACCTTGTGACAGTCAGCTACTTGAGGTATCAAATACGAGTAGATAATAAAGAGTATTAATTCTGCTTACACTTACCTACATTACAAGGTTTACAATTCACTATAAAACTCACTATTTCATCGAACACAAAATCTTCTTAGATGCCTTACCTCAAGTAAAATTGTTCAAACACAAACATGTTATAACGTTAAGCAAGCTATATTTAACCACAATACCAAAGTACTAATTAAAACTACATTCAAACGCTCGCGCGATTAAAAAAATATAACGCATAATGTCTATCTGTAATCTACACTTTGCTACAACTTCTAAGTAAAATAAATTTGCAAAAAATGCCCGAGATCAATTAAGATTGTCAGTTTTTGCTTTCTTTAATTACAGCAGGATATTAAATTGTAATGGTACAATTATGTAATAATTCATAAATTACGAGGTTTACGTTATATGCTTAGCCATTCCCCACCTGCGGGCTTACACCCCCATAGGCTGCACAAGCTCAAATATCAAGCATCCGATTAAGCTTGATAAAGTATCAATTAATAAGGAACAGGCTGCGTTTACAACGTTGTACACTAATACTTATTAACGAAACACCTGTCTGGCAGGAATAGGCTGCGTGTACACTGGACACTTGTTATTAATTCTTCCTGGAAATACGGTTACGTGAAGTTTTTAGTTCGAGAAGAAGAATTGGAATTCTATCATAATTTGATAGAATTCCAATTTGGTTTCCCGATCATTTGGAGTTTGCTTTACAGTCTTATTTTTTTTTTTAAGATTTAGAATCTATCTGTCCCCGATATAATTCTGACAGCCAAGTCACCAATACTCCGTAATATAGTTAGCGATGCACAAAGACCTAGCAATTTATCTAACGAATGCAGTGTCACGATAATCGTGACAGCAGATTAGAAGGTGTAGGATAAAGCCAGTTGTTTGTCTATGCTAAGGCTAAAGGCTAAGGCTAGACAACACCTACGCAGTATTCCTACGAAGATTGGACGGAAAATAAACAATAATAACCGCCTTCAATATTAATTACGAGTACAATCATTTCAATAACGCCAAGCAATCACTACACGTACTTAAATGCAAAAACAGTTAAATTTACAACCTCCTCTCTAGATAAAAAAATATATATTTAAAACCCTTGGTCAGCAATAATTATATTTAAAAAAAAACTGAACTCATTGCGGCTTGTAAAGTCTCCTACGTCACAAAGGAGCATTGTGAGTTTCAACGGAACCTCAGTCGCAAGTGACCGCAACTACAAAGTTGTAATCGTAGCGCCGCGCCCGTGGCCCGAGGCGACTCAGTTGCCCGCCGCATTTGCATTTACTTCATAGCACCGGAAACCAGGCTCGTTCGGACTTGTTGCTATAAAAATGCAGGCACTCCAATTAGAATAATTTCTAACTTTACTGCCTACATGAAATAATACATTGCAACATGCTAACCGAAATCATGCATGAGAAACTTGATTACGTGCATGATTTCGCACATGTGACAGTTTGAAAAGAAAATGGCGGATCGGTTTGCGAAAAGAATATTGACATCATTGTACCTAACTGATATGAATAATCATCATTAACGATGATGGAGGATAAAAACAAGGAATGTATCGATTACTTGTCATGCAACGCAAGTAGCAGAGGTAGATATTAAAAGGAAAATTGTGAGTAATCGACAGGCTGGACCTGTTGTCAAAGCTTGGTGAAAGCCTGTCATCACACTAGACACACTTTACAAACGCGACAAACTTTTAATCAGCGACAAACACGCAAAGGATGGTGATGATACTAAATGGTTTCACACTTCGTAAAGCTCCGTTAAACTCATCAGGGGATCATATATGTGAGATGATATATGATTTACAGATATACGAAGTGGTGAGAGAGAAAATACGAAGGGTCGCACTCAGACTGATCTATCGCACTACACTGTAATTGCAATTACAAGTTTAGAAGCGCAGTTGTGGACTATTTGTGTAACGCCTACCCACCCTCATCATACGGTCGTGTTTCACAAACGTGTTACAAATATTAGCAACGAGAGAATATTTGAAGTACCTACAAATGAATCGACTATCAATTATTGTAGTAGAAAGTTCTGCAATTTCAATAGTGTCTAAAAATGGCTTGCTTCGACCTGGTGTAGATTTCGAAGTCTGCTTAAATGAGGAGATATATTTAACATAAAATGTAGTGCCTACATCAGGTAAAGACATGCTTACAAAGTCACATGATCAGTGAAATACAACCCGATCATACGATAGATTAGCTGCACGCAACTGAAAATCTGAGTGTATTGCGTGTATGGCCACCTTAGGATCAAAGTGTTTTCCTAGAGGATCGCAAGCGTGACTGCAATTTTACAGAACTAACCTTTTTTCAAGGGAATACTTAAGCAGTGACATTTAAAGAAACCAGTCAATTATCAGTAACTAGTACGCCACGTTTCCCGTACCGCAGGCTGCGCGTGATTCACTGTGCTGCACTTAATGGTACCTACTGAATCGATTCTTTGCTATTTCCGTCCATTAGTGTAACATTGTACTTTTTGTGACTAATTATGCTTACTACTCATTGTTGCCGATAAATTGGAAAATTTGTATTTTTAAAGCTGATTTGTTTTGGCTAGAGGAAGAAATCACAATTTATTTGAAAAATATGAAAAAGCTGCTTTTAACATTGTACATAATTATATCGAAGGTAATAAGAATCCTTATGATGATTCTATCTCCTGAACCACAGCCCTAAACATAGTAAAAAGTACGTAGGTAATCACTCATTTATTACTTCCTCATCTTACAAGACTTTCGAAACATGCCCAACGATACCAGCTGACGATAGAATCGCACATACGGAACGTCTAGAGGAAAACCTACACAACTATTACTCATAAACGAAGCTACGTGTATTGCCTAAGAAGTTCCATAGGTGGTTCCAACCACGATGGCCATAAACCGGTGCTACCAGTGGAATGCCAAGCGTTAGCATCCATGACTAACATTCAAGATATCTACGCCTACCGCACACAGAGGGCCTTAGGAGACATGATACTTTTAACGATAGCAATCCATGAATTCTATTTGTCACTTAAGAGAGCAACTGTGAGAAAAGCGATCGATAGAAATTAGGCAATTTTACCATCTGTGCCTGAAAACCTAGCGGAAGTAGTAAAGGTTTGGACCATGAACATTGAATATTGCGTCGTGGTAGAAACACAAGGGAAGTATAAGATAAAAGAAGTTCCATAATTGACAGTGCTAAAGGTAAAATCTAGCAATAGTCCTACTGGATCATAAGTCATAACAAACTTTATCTGTTGAGATTTTAACGGCCAGAAATATTATGAAACTAGCAGCGCCTCGCGGTTTCACCCGTGTACTTCCCGTTCCCGTTGGAATATGGGGCTAACCTTGCCACCCGGGGATATAGTATAGCTTCCCAACAGTGAAATAATTTTTCAAATATGTCAAATAGTAAATTTGAAAATGAAAATAGTTTTAATTTGAAATTAAAACTAGATATATTATTTTCATTTTCAAATTTAAAATGGATTTCCGCAAAGTAACGCCTGACTCAATCAATTTTATGTCAAATAGTTTCGGAGCCTATTCAATGCAAACAAAAAAACAATCAAATCTTTCCTCTTTATAATATTAGTGTAGTAACTTGCTTTTTCGGTTAGTACCTACTTGTCAATACAATTTGACGAAGCTGCCTGAACGTACGAGAACTCGTAAAATAGAATTCAATTACGAACTTAGGTAAGTACGAGTATGTAATTTATGTTCTTATCATCTATCAACTCCACTCGCATGAGGTAAAAATCAAATACAGCAGTAGTTTTAATATCCGCTGCCTAAAGCAAAAAGGGGATCAGAGACCTCGCCAAAAAGCATAGCCCAGAGCTTATTAACTCCGTACAATTTTGAAGGGGAGACGAAAATCTCATTACAGTTCCCCCTAATGGAGAATTAGAGTTTAGGAGTAACTTACGAGGGCTTAAAGTATGTCGTAATCAACCAAAGACTTGATGTTTACCTGTAACAGAAGAAATTGAAAATTAGCATTGCAATGTTTACACCGCTCAGGTACGTTGTTCAATGTGATCTTGAGAGTTTCATTAGCAGCGAAAATGTTGGAAATATGCATAAAGAATTCAGTTTGTGAGGCCCAAATACACTCAAGGAAACATGACGCTCGAGTTCACACTTTAACAGTCCAATAAAACCAAGATGTCCGTCCATGCATACGTGTGTACTTCCAGCACATATAATTCCCATGGTTACTGCGGCAACAAAACCAGGACTACATAATAGAGAGGAGCACATGTGGCAAATCGAATTACCCACACATTAGAGCTGTTTAACGTTTTATTTGTTTTTTAAGCGCGGGCGCCGGCGCGTCGCTTTGCTTTATGACCGGTAACTATGGGCACTACTGCACTAGCTGGGTGTATGGGGTCCTGGTACAGTGGGCTTAACTTAAATAGAATCATTGTTTGGTAAACCTTTTCGTTTAAGTTTGGAACTGTTACTAGGTACTTACTTACTGAACGAGTTGTTAAGTTCAGCAATCAAGAACTTTATGTTTGTTTTATTCTTAAATACGTAATAAAACTAAATAAAATTGTGATCTCTAGGCGCACGGAAAATATAGGTTAGAAAGGTGTTATTCTAATTATTCTTTGGTATACGGCGGAACTACTTGCATTTAGGAAAAACTATACCCATTAGTTTACGTTCATACTACGTTTTCCTAAACAGAAGACTTCCCCATGGATAATTTCACAAGCAACACTGCACATGAATCTACTTGAATTTTTAAACTGTCTCATTTCCAGTGTCGTCACTTCCCAGGCCGCAAAAGGCTGTCCCGCAAGGCAGCGGCGCGACAATTACCGAGGCGACACATCACCGCGACGCGTCTTAAGCACTGCAATCATTTCGCCAGTTTTCTTCACCACTGGCGTTAAATGCAAGTTGTGAGCGACAAGCGGGTCTTTGTTAAATCTCGAGCCGTTGAAATGATCCTAGAAATAACACTGAAAGAAACCTTTTACTGAATATGTATATGAAATGCTCATAAACAACAGTGGCAGGGGGGGGGGCTCTAGAAATAGTGATAATATCTATCAGCGATAACTATTTCCAAAAATCAAAGTCACGTTTATTGGAAACCGCCACGTGACATTTCGGATTGCATGTGCATACATGTTGAACTTTTTGTAAAACGTTTTCGCTAATAGTGTTAATTTGTTTAGGCCCTCTAGTCGGCAACCCGGCAATATTTAATCAATTTCCTTGTTTTTTTTTTTCCAGCTTTTAAGCCAAAAAAATAAAATCACACTTCACTTGTACCGCTGCTCCTATAACTTGCGCCAACATAGTCTGGTCCCCTGGCGCTCGTCGTAGTCTCGCCACTACGCGACATTACTCATCGGTCAAGTGCGCCTCTGGGACGGAGCGGGATAGCACTACCTCTGTCTCAGTCTACACACTCGATCCAAATACTACGCGTTTCTATTTGGACTGCAACGTGAAAACTACGTCTGCGAGAGTTCAAGTACTTTTTGGTTTTGGGAAAAATTGATTGAGTCAGGCGTTACTTTGCGGAAATCCATTTTAACTTTGAAAATGAAAACAAAATATCTAGTTTTAATTTCCGCGAATATTAGTGGGTTGCAGGTATGCACCTCCCTCCCGCCCGCTATATTATGCACATGCAAGATTACTAGGCAAATGCAAGGATATTAAGCACATGCAGGAAGGCAATGCAAAACCCAACACCATTACCGACACGTGTTTCGCCTCTCCACGAGGCATCCTCAGGGGACGTGTTGACTCGCTGACCGTTGAGTTGCGACTGAGCATTTAGTTTTTTTTTTTTTTTTTTTTTTTGAATGGACTACTCGCAGTTCAGCACATTAAGGCTGGTTACTGCTCAACCGGGCAATCCCGTGGTTGCCTTAGATTCTAAGGCCCCCAGCCGGGGCTTAAACTACTTAAAACTAAATGGCCGCTCGCTAAGGGCATCCCCTGTGGGACACGGGCCTCGGCTTAGCGGGGTCATTGAGGGGGGGCAGCAAGGGACAGGCTGGGTCTGATTGATATTATTTAGGGGATTTAACGCTAATGGCTCAGCAGCGCGGGCTGGCTCGTTAGGCAAAAGTCGGGGAGGGTTTTGACGGGGGCGTCGCGATGGACCTCGTCGGCGAGGTCGGAATACGGAACGCGTTCTGGGTTTGTTTTTCCTGAGAGTGCTGGTTTCCCTACTACTCTCTTGGGTCAGGGTGATGGGGTCATCGGGCTCGACAAGGGTATGCCGCGGTCGGCGGATCTTGCTGATCTGGGAGGGGGTGTATCGGGTGGCCGATGCGATAAGGGGGTTTTGGTGCTTTTCAGCGGACTCTATGAAACGCTTGGAAATACGTTTCATGAATTGTTTGATGGTGGGGATACGGAGGTCGACATGGAGACGCTCATTTCTAACGTACCACGGGGCTCCCGTAGCCTTTCGGAGAAAACGGTTTTGGATGACCTGCAACCTATGGATTTGGCGGGGCTTAGCGTGCGCGAAGGCTACACACGCGTAAGTCATTATTGGACGTATGCACGTGGTGAAAATGCGTAGTTTGCCTTTCAGGGATAACTTGCTGCGTGCGTTCAGCATGTAATGAAGCCTACTGAGAGCGAATGCGGCACGATTGCGCACCGTCTTAATGTGCTCTCTGAAGGTAAGCTTTCGATCGAGGATCACGCCTAGATATTTAGCTTTCTCAACCCAGGGGATCGGCTTGCCAAATAACGTGATCGGACTGGGACGGGGGGGGAAGAGACGAGTCTTGGGCTTGTAAAACAAGATCGCCTGACTCTTCTCTGGGTTGACTTCCACTCTCCATTTCCGGAACCGAGCATTTAGTACAAGGCACCCCCCTTTTATACACTGCCACCGTTGGTTATTTGTGTACAACTACCCACAAACATTCGCAGTAAAGGGGAAGAAACCAAATTCGTCTGGTCATTCAACAGTGCAAAATTATTATTATTACTATGTTTAAAAATCTCTAATTGTTCCAAAACACACAGCCGGAAACCCTTATCACAAATATGTAGTATATTAAAACTATTGTTGTCGCGCAAACAATAATAATAACAAACAAATAATAATTAATATATAATTATATATTAATATTATTATTATTATTTTATTATTATATTTATATTTTTTTATAATAATAATAATAATAATTATAATTGATACCGGCCATTCTTTGCGCGACAACAATAGTTTTAATATACTACATATTTGTGATAAGGGTTTCCGGCTGTGTGTTTTGGAACAATTAGAGATTTTTAAACATAGTAATAATAATAATTTTGCACTGTTGAATGACCAGACGAATTTGGTTTCTTCCCCTTTACTGCGAATGTTTGTGGGTAGTTGTACACAAATAACCAACGGTGGCAGTGTATAAAAGGGGGGTGCCTTGTACTAAATGCTCAGTCGCAACTCAACGGTCAGCGAGTCAACACGTCCCCTGAGGATGCCTCGTGGAGAGGCGAAACACGTGTCGGTAATGGTGTTGGGTTTTGCATTGCCTTCCTGCATGTGCTTAATATCCTTGCATTTGCCTAGTAATCTTGCATGTGCATAATATAGCGGGCGGGAGGGAGGTGCATACCTGCAACCCACTAATATTCGCGGAAATTAAAACTAGATATTTTGTTTTCATTTTCAAAGGTTTTGGGAAACTCAAATCTTCGTAGTCGAATTAGCATATCTTGGATGAAATGCGAGCCTAGTACGTTAAGTAAATCCATGTGCTTTTAGTAATGCGCAAGACTCAATTTTGATTAATGTATTGTTCTTATTAGCGTGATCGATATCGAAATACCTTACATATGAACATACTTTTAAGTTTAGTCAAAAGTTGGACGACATTGTAACATTAGTTTCAAACATTTCAACTAAACAGGTCACTCTGACTGGCATGAAACATAATTCTCTCATCAGATCTATTTCAGAACTCTCATCCATGTCCCAGGATTTTGATAAGGTAGACGATTCATCTAATGAAACGATCGTAATGAATCCTAACGACACTCATTACACTAACAAAGACGAAGTGCATCTATTTCTACTGCTCATTTATCTGCAGCAGCTATTTGATCTAAATAGATGCAACTATGTAGGTCTTCCGACATTTACGATCAGTATTCGTCGAATAGATTCCATTTCGACGTCATCTCTGCTATTTATTTGCCCAAGATAGGTTTATATGATTGTACAATACGGTGGGTGTCTATGATGTGGGATTATTTGCTTGAATGCAGTCTCTGCCAACTAATATTGTCTACCAATGCGTTCTTGTCCAAAGTCTCTTACTAACACTTTAGGGAAGATGCAATTACAGAATTTTGTGATCGAAATGATAAAATAGTATAAAAGAAGGGCCACTGCAATGTTTTTATTGTAGTTAATATTGATTTTTAACAACTATTACGAATTAATATAACGTGAAACGGAACGTAAACAATAAGCTTCTAGTGACGTCACTGGTGTTATGACAACGAAAAGACGAACTTAAATTTTAAGACATGTCAGTTCATGATCTCTGTGCAGACAGGAGTGACTTCATCGTCCGTTTTCGCGGGAAAAGAAAAACAGTCAGTTTATAATTGCAATTTTGGCAATACATTAAACCGTATTATTTTTTTAACTTTTGTATGGTCTATTTTATACGGAATTCTTTTATATGAAAGCAAGATGAAAATATTGCATGTTCCCTATTAAATAAATAAATATGCTACTTCTACATTTGATAGTACTTACTAAGAACCATGCCAATGCTCTTGATGATGAATTTTTTAAAGATGAAAGCTACTTACTAACACTCCTTAGTTCAAAAAGTTCTAGAGTCAATGAATGTGTCCAATAAGAGCATTATATTCTAGTTTGAATGAATGGTTAGCAATAAAATATTATTTGGATGGCATGTAGGTGGCAACTTATTTCCACCTGTCTGGTTTTCTTTGCTCATTGTAGGCGGAAAACATGTGGGTGAGTCAAAGAAAAATATCCCATCTACACTCACTCAATAATCAATACAACACTCAGTAGACAAGAACGCTCCAAAGCTGTGTTTTCAAAAGTTTTCAGGTCATTACACCAACGCTTCATATTATATTAACTCTAGTAGACAATGTAGCACACATTGATAGACAAATACATGGTCATAACAATCCAGTAACACAATATCCAACGATGATGATTGCTAGTCTTGTGTTCAGCCCACAAGCAGCTATGCAAACCTGGTAGCAATAGTTGTCGGTTGTAACCACTGGCCTGAATGTGTAAGCACAATGCGATGCTGCCGTAGTTGACACAACTATTAGCTACCGTGGTAGTCTTACGATAATAGGTGATGCCATTGTAGATCTAGATACATGTTATTCCTGAATGTTCCTTGTTGACAAGATAGCAACTACACCGCCTTACTACATGGCATAAAATGTAGCAGTGAATTCACCCGTTCTTTAAAACTTGTAAATCCGAGACTCAGGTGTGCTCATTACGTTATTTTTTCACTTACCATTTAAACAAATGATAGTACATTTTATATGAAACAAGCCTCTTATCCAGTTTACTACTCGCTGCTCTGGGACAAAGCGATTTTTGGGCGGATGGGACCATTTCAACCCTTTCTGTGATACAAAAAGCGGTTAGACGATAACCGGGGGATAGACACGGACAGGGGACAGGGCGAAATCGATCGCATTAGCATACATACACCAACACTAGCGACGAGGGTGTAGTCTCCGATGACCATAAGACACAATCAATAGGAAAAGACGAAGCTAGTATTTTTAGCAAATGACGTAAGTTGAATGTGCGTCAGCGCGGATTTCGCTATGAAATCGTAATTGGATCCAGTCGCCTGCCCCGACCGCGTTACGTGGGCTATTGTCTTATTAGCGGCTAATTAATACGTGGCGTAAATGTACGGGTTGTGCAGCATATGTAGTACCATGGTATTACCGAGTTAGTGGGAAAAGCTGATAGTGGGAATGCAGGAGAGCGAAAACATGAGGATTGACTCCGAATTTCAGCAGCGTAAAGGATGATCTTGCCAAAAGCCGGGATTAACAATACCAGGCTGAAAACCGTAATAGCTACACTGTTTCGCCCAAAAGCCTAGATACTGTACATAACGGTAAAACATGTGCCGAGCGTAGCTTTTTTCCTGGAACCGAGAACACTAAGTACGCGTCCAAATTAGAATGAATGAATATAGGCCACAGCGAGGCCAAGAAAATGGGAATATTTTTCACAAGAATATGTTCATTTCACTAACAAAAAACATTTCATTTTTTGGTTAAACCTATTTTAGACAACGAAACATAAACTCCCCTGCCTAAAATTGGTATATTATCCGCCAGACTTTCAAGGCTTTGGGAGCTTAGCCTGGTAACAGGGCACTAAAAATTCCGCTTTTCGTATATCCATTAAGTTTTTATGTTTCCCCATAAAGTCGGGCTGAGATTAAGGTCAAAATAAGTTCGAAGGCTGTCAGCAATTAAAGGCAGTGTCTTCGGAATCCCACGTCTCACGCGTGGGCTCGATGCGCTGGTTCGAGTCCCGGGCTGTTAGAGGCGCGCCTTTTGCGAACAATGGTTTTGGATCACTGATCTTTAGATAGTCGTAACAATTTAAACTTCTGAACTTCCATTACCAATGTTTCTGTTTGTCAATGTTTCTTTCTTCCAATTACAACTGCAGCCACAAATAAACGTTACCTCCGTATTTCAAAGGTGGACAAAGGATTAATAACAGTGCGGGCAATTAGAACTTTTTGTGAAGGATATTTACGATGCCAATTAAAAGTGAGCTTGCTAAGAATAATTATGATACGCGCTGTGTAAATCTTAGTCCGATGCGGTACGGTAACAAAGCAATAAATACTTGTGTAATTTACTGCTACGGTCGCGAATTACCATAGACACCTTGAGCGTGATATAGATTTGATCCTATTTATATAGCGGCACGATTTTATTAGGACAAGGACTGGCTCGGAGAACGCTAAACCGCTTACCTGAGTGTACAATAAAAAAGACTCCGAACAGGATCTATCTGCCAGACAAATTATAAACTGACAGACAGATTTCTAAAGAACAGCAGCCCTACCATGACGTCTTAAAACCATCATGATGTGTGTGAGGGAAAAGGATAGTGCTATTCGTTTTGTGTAACTCCGTCTCTCTCTGACACAGAAATCATGATGGATTTAAGACGTCATGGTAGGGCAGCAGAATCTTGATCTGATCTTAGTTAATCCAGAAATTCTTGGGACGTACCTACATATAAAATCAAACAAATGTAGATAATTTCAAGAGCTAATGATACCAGGGCCGCATAATGCATGAAGCAAAACATTTACATTCCTCCCCCTTCCCGGAATGAGCAATGCACATAAAACGATGACAGTGTTCTTTCCACACCTGCAACAATTCATTAAGATTGCATGAACAGTTGGTCGGTTCCCAGCGCGACTGTTACGTGACCGTTTGAAAGGACTCGGAAACCTAGAACCCGTACACAAAAAGCTTTCGCGTGAAATGTCGATCGGTAGCGAGACTTTACACTCGAGTGTTAATAAAAGATAAGAAGTGGAATTCATAGAAAGTACAGTAGAATTGGATTGTGGAATCAAAATCAAGTATAAGGGTTGCGGAATTTGTTCGAAAGAGGCACCACGACCCTGGATCACGAGTGGGTTTTAGTCAGTAAGAGTCTGACACTGCCTTCCGCTCCGCCCAGAGCGGGAGAAGTCATTTGATGATTTCTCATCTATAAAAAAAGGATTATATGATCAGTTTTTATTCGAACTATTAATGATCAACTACTGATAAATAAATAAAGGTTTGACTTGACCAAAGAAAAACTTACATAATTTCGACGACTCTATTCCAATTTGTTTTTTAAAGGTTGAATGAAATACACGTTGCCAAAATAAAAGATAAAAAAGAATCTCTTGCAATTGTACTCGTAAAAGTCTGGATATATCAGACAGATTGCAGCAATAATTACTGTTCTTGTTAACACTCATAATTAGTTCGTATTCATGGCTATACAATTTTATGAGACCATAGCTTTCAAATTGTTTTCAAATCGCTTGCTCGCCAAACAAAAATTAAAAAACGAAAAAGGTGAGATTATGTACTTATTATATACTAGCAGCGCCCCGCGGTTTCACCCATGTTGTTCCCGTTCCCGTGGAGGTACGCGGTACGAGGATAAAATATAGCCTATGACACTCCACAATAACGTAGCTTTGTATTGGTGAAATAACTTTGAAAATCGGTTCAGTAGATCCAGAGATTACCCCTTACAACGTCACAAACTCACAAACGTTACCTCTTTATCGTATTAGTATAGATTTATACATATACTATACTTTGTTATTATTCAAAGTCGGTTGCTTGTTCCCTTTTAGGTACTTATTATACAGCGTGTTCCAGAAGTGTGGGCTTAAATTTAATGGTTATGTTGGGTAGCTGATATATGAACATTAATGTAAAATAGCGAAGTTGCGGAATTTTGTTCGAAAGGAGGAACACGTGTGGCTTTTACTCTGTAAGAGTCTGACACTCCCTTCCGCTCCACCAAGAGTGAGAGAAGTCATCTGTTGATTTCCTATCCAGAAAAAAAGGTTAAAAAGCGAAACAAAAAAGTGACATTTTTCAAAACATTCGACCACCAAAAAGTACCGAACAAACGACTTTTCAAGCAGTTCATGCCTATCGGCTACTCAAAATCACCTTTAAATACGACCACACATTTCTGAAACACCCTGTATACTGTCTTTAAACTACTTCCTAACTTATGAACTACTATTGATTGGTTGGGACTTACTATTGTGTTGCTTGTTACAACTTTCTAACTCCTAATTGCAACTTGTTATGCCGTACAATCAAGATAATTATAATCTATCCATATTCATGAACGCCTAGTTCTTTAAAATGAGTTCCTTTTATTTAACCGACTTCTAAAAAAGGAGGAGGTTCTCAATTCGTATGTTTGTGTTTTTTTTTTTATTGTTTGTTCGCGCATAACTCCGTCGCTTGCCAACCGATTTGAAAAATTCTTTTTTTGTTGGAAAGGGTTGGAGGGGGGCGGGGGGGGGGGGTTAGGTACCACTAAAAAGTGAAAAATAAAAAACTTTTTACAAAAAAATACAACCGACTTTTCCACAAAAAATCAAAAAAGTGCAAAATAACTTTAATTTCGGAAGTCGGTGTTCAAAAAATGAAAAAGGAACCACAAACACCGAGTTCCAAAATTAAAGTTATTTTGCACTTTTTTGATTTTTTGTGGAAAAGTCGGTTGTATTTTTTTGTAAAAAGTTTTATTCCAGATCGCTGCTGAATCCTTATCAACACCTATATCATCTAAACCATCATTCATGTCTAGTTCCTATCGTTTAATCAACTATGTTTCAAGTTCGTTCTGCATTCCTGGCGAGCTTGATAGCACTAGTACAAAACTAGAGTTAATTATTCAGATCCAGTTTAAACCAGTTGTGTGACTTTGTACTTTAACATACGTATACAGGTATATTGATAAAGCGATGCGTACGCATGATAGCTATGCAGCCTCACCTCTATCTTATAGTGAATGTATTGAATCTTCGAATTCTTTTGACATAATATCACATTACGAGGCAGTACTAGATGAAGATCAAAATTTGGAAAACATTTAAGAATATGGTGTTATTTGATACACGGAGATAAGTTTAGATTTTTATGTACGTAAAGGGGACTAACGGAAACTAGAAGAATTTATAGTTAACTACCCAAATTAATAATCCTTGAAGCAGAAAAGACTACTTGGATAAGACTACTTAGATTTAAAATCATCATCATCATTAACAGCCTGTTGCAGTGCACTGCTGGACAAAGGCCTCTCCAATTGCACGCCACTTAGATCTATTTTCGGCTTCTCGCATCCAGTTTCTGCCAGCCGTCCTGCGCAAATCGTCACTCCACCGTGCCTGAGGACGTCCTACACTACGTTTGCCGAGACGCGGTTTCCACTCTAGAACTCTTTTACCCAACGGTTGTCGGTTCTACGACTAATATGGCCAGCCCACTGCCACTTCAGCTTACTAATCCGGTGGGCCATATCAATTACCTTGCTTCTCTGACGGATCACCTCATTTCTTAGATTTAACACAACACCATAATATAATTGCTGATATTGCCGTAAACGTCTCGCTTTAAAACTCCATCCCGAATGCAATTTGACGGCTTAATTAATAATGGTAATGATGAATTATATAAATACAACAACAGACAGTATTACCCACGATATGAAAAAGTTTGATGATACATTCATATCCAGAATATTGACGATACCGAAACGAAAACAAGTCCAAATGAAATGCGTCTTCGCTGTCAAATTGAATGAATATGTCGCCTTACTATCGCTGCGACCTACATAAGTATCGTGATTGTTCGTATAAATTATAATGTTTTGAATGAACACTATTTCATAACACATTGTTGAACAAAACAATTTGCGTAACGTGTGTACTACGTCTTCCTGTTATCGTTCGGATGCTCCGTTGTTTAGATATTAAACGTGCGTATTTATACTCGTAGATAGTTGTGGACTTTGACGATTAAAGAAGTTTTGATTTATAAAGATAAAAAGCTTTGTGACAGTGCCTTAGTTTAATCATTCATTTCATGAGACACAGCACGGCATGCCGGAAGACCTCGCGTTTCATGTTATAAAGTTATTGAACTTAGCTATACCGTAATTTGTCTCGTGTGTGTGACCTAATTATATTCGCTTCCATTTAAAAGCCTTAACGTATTATCATCAAAAACAGATTTAACTCTTGACAACATTTTGGACATCCAACCTCCTGAATTACGGCGTAGTTGCGGACGCCTAAATTGATCTAGAAAGTTCTGCCCCAAGCATTTTTTCTCGCAGCAGACGTGCTGTCCCCTCGGCTCAGGGACGGCTACTGAACCGGAGAACTCAGGTGCTCCTTCTGGGTTCAACACGCATGCGCACTGCGAATCAGGTCTGCATACAACCAACCAACAATATTTACGGTGCGCAAAACTCCTGCTACGGAGAACTGAGCTTTAACTTCGTAGACATAAAGAAAAGATTCCATTTAATGAAGGCTACGTTTCCTGACTTCTTTATAACCTTTCGTAGATGTTATGCAAAACTGCGGCCACCTATTCGGGACGTTGTGATCAGGTGATGGAAACAACGTGATAAGGATCTCGGATTGTAGGTTCTATTTGAACGAGGACGAATACTAAGCCTTTGTCGAGAAGTATTCGTCGAAAGCTTGCTCCCAACTGAAGAAATACATGAAATATTTTGAGAGGAAAGGGGAGATATTTTCTCATTTAGCAACGAATATATTAATGTAGATGTCTATGAATTCCGCGCCACATTTGGTCGTGACTTAGCGGAAACGTGGGACAGTGTCGAATTAAGTGGGAAATGGGTCATAACCACGGGCTGATGTCATCAGCAACATTCAATAAAGCTCGGTCGTCTGGGTATGCGAGTAGTAGGTACGTCGTATTGGACCAAATGTAAATATTACGCGAACGTGAATGAAGCCGACCTTCGCTAATTCAAATGAGTGGCAGCTCCGAACCTTGGGTCTTGCTGAAATTCTAATAAGTCTAAGTTGTCAATGGGTTGTGTAAATTGGAATGGAAATAAAGGACGCAGACTTTTAGGTGTCAAGGCGTAGACAGATATTTCGCTTATATTGATACTTTTTGAAACAAAGGCTCCAATATTATTAGCATCAAACTGATTTTGAACACTGTAGAAAGAGTTTCTGCGTACTTTTCTTTTCAACTCCCAATTTTAACAATTTGTTATTGTTATTGTACAATTTATGAAGACAAGATCTATGTATTTTCAAAATTAATCTCAATAACGACAGAGCAAACACCTCGTAAATCGTCCAAAATTAATTTCAGCTAACAACACTATCTCTCTCTGCGACGCAATTACGTCTAAAAGCAACCCGATGAGAGGGTAGCCGGATACCAGGGATGCATAAAGCCCAGCGTCTACCAACAAAAAGGGGAGAAAATTGATTAAGGAATAGCTTCTCTATTTACATTTTAATATTACACGTATAGCAATCCAATAAGGTGGGTTTCAGGGCCCCTACAGAATCATGTTTACTTAGTCAGAGATAGACGAAATTAAATGCAGAGTAGGTTACTTGCTTGTGCGTGATCCGCGCTTTTCATTCAACGGGGTCTTATCCTTTGTCATTATTACTTTTGAGTTGATTTAAAACACCATTTACGAGAAAGCCTGTACTGATATGGCGGTGTTTCTCTTCTTTTTCTGTTCTTCTACAAGAAGAGGTCTTTCCACTAAGACAGGGGTTTTCAACCTTATTCGTACCACGGCCCTTTTAGTATGAAGAAATATGTCGCGACCCCCCCTACCCGTTGTTTTTTTTTTTGTAACTAATATGGAATCCAATACATTTACTTATTTAATACATTTACTTATTTTAAGAATTACGGTTCAATAAATACATAATTAATATTTTTTACATCGAATGCGTTTTCGATGCCGGCCGCCCCGTCGTCGCCGTTTGAAATTAGCTTTTCTTTCCGACTTATTTGAGCATTTAAATATATTGAACAAAAGTCTTCAAGGGCGGGATGATAATGTCATCACTGCCAAAGACAAAACTCATGGCTTTGTAAAAAATTGACTTGTGTTTATCGTCTCTGAATCAAAACAACTTAGATTCATTTTCTGCGACACAGTCTTTCATTGAAGAAGTCGGGTCTGAGATAAACATCAAGGAATTTATACCTGGTATGATACTGGTGTTGGAAAAGTTAAAAGAAGAACTGTGTCGTTATTGCAAGAGATATCGAGGAATACTGGGCAAAGGTGGAGCAATCGTTTAAATTTGGAAAACGATTTTAATTCTGAGTGTAGCAAAAACGGATCCACGATGGGAAAAATTGGTGAATGAAAAACAAGCGCAACCTTCGCATTAACGATCCTCATACGTTTATTTCAATTTTTTGTTTAATGATAGATATAAATGATTATGATGGAGAAGATCTCAGAAGTTATTATTATTTTTTGTTCATACGAATAATTAACTATGTCTTTTAGTTAACATTTTTCTTAACAAATCTTTATAAATGTTATTGTTTTTTTTACTGCTGTAGCTTTCCTAACCTTTAGCAACTCCACTATAAAAGCTTCGCGACCCCCCTGGAGAGGCTTCGCGACCCCCCTGGGGGTCGCGACCCACAGGTTGAAAAACCCTGCACTAAGAAATACAAAGCTGCTCTTATTTTTATCATTAGACAGGGTTCTTGCAGCCCAGAAAAATGTGAGTAGTGACGAGAACTACATAATTGTGTATTAAGAACCCGTCTACGTCCAGTCTAGATCAAATGTTATCATAACACAGAAATGGAAAATACGAGTATCTATCTCATTACTTGTTGGAGTTCTCTGACGGTATTATTGCGCAGAATCGAAAATGTTCATGTTTATACCTAATTTCTCATTAAGGAAACTTTGTAAGCGTTTGCGGAAATATTGACTTTAAGTTACAATAATAATTATGCATAATATGAATTCTAAACATCCTGTTTAGTTTAAATGCGTCTGAGGGATTATAGTTATGACTAGCAACACAGGTCAATGGTCTCGCATTGAAAAGATTCTAAACGAAAGGAAAACGCAGAGGATGATAACGGTAGATATAAGAGGTTTATGGGTATGAAGTAGGACTATATCAGTCATAATATAATCAAATTAGTAAATGACTTCTGAGAAAGCTGTCTTTAGTGAAAACGTTACCGACGTCATGGCTTGATCAACCGAATTATAACGGAGAATTTGCCTCAATTCTGTTAAGACATTGTGTATAGCATTTATTTGTCACTAAATTCTGTAGGTACTATTTCGTAAATTCAACCAAACCACGATTTACTTTGAAGATCCCAATTCTCAACATTGTTCCAAGTGGAAGTTGGAACTGTTTGACTTTCTCGCTACTTCCGATTGTTTTTCTTACAACTTAACTTGGAGTAAAGCTAAAGTATCAATTGTTTATGTTAACAGAGATTCGAATCTGGGTGTACGAGACACTGTGTAAATAGAAATTAGAATTTAGCAGTTTTACAAATAGCAGCGTTATAACTAAAACTGTGCGTCATGTTAAGAAAATTATAAAGGATGAAAGAGTCAATGTATTAGAAGCAGTTCTAGTATCAACAAGGAGAGGATAAAACAAAGTTACAAATAACTTAAGGCGCGTCCCCGTGCAAAACGCAGCGGTAGCCGTTTTTTGTGTAGTTTTTAGGAGCCATCTTCTCATTATCCATTAGAAATATCAACAAATAAAAAATACATTAAATTTCTACATAATCTTGACTCCAAAATGGTAGCATTATTTTTTTTATTTTTAAGTCGCAATGTTTAATTATAGAGTCGCAACGAAACGACAGAAATGAGAAATAATTATTTTTAAAATGCATCTCCTCGTAAAGTAACCATTATTTTGGTTTGCTACTTAAAGTAATGGATAGGTAATTTAATAATAAACATTTTGCTAGTTTTATTTTTTATTTAACTCGAAAATTTGATTTTATATAGATTTTACTATAAAATCTGAGCGTAGGTAATCGCTACGAATCTTGCGGGTGCGCGAAGAGGGAACGAATGCTCAAGGTTATTTGGTCCGGGTACCGCCTTAAGTACAGATAATACCATCGAAACTCGGTCCGTTGTTAAGGATACATCAACGTTGTAACTATGTATTTCGATATTCCGCCATGCTTGCCAAAACAAAAGACGAAGTTACTTAACATTTTATCTCAAAACAAAACACGTTTCCTTAGTTACCTGTTAATATCAGTCAATACTTGTACGACACGATTGGCGCAGTGGTTGAGCGAGTGGCTGCTGCGCTACGTGTCGTGGGTTCGATACCCACACGGAACAAATATTTGTAAGACCTACAGATAGTTCCGGGTCTGGCTGTTTGTGGCTGTGTGATTGTATTATAACGCACCCACGACACAGGAGAAATTCCTAGTGTGGGGCAACGTTTTTATATAAAAAAAATCAGATGAATAAATGACTCTTTTCCTTACAATTACGGATCAGGAAAGTTTTGGAAACAGTTTATGAGTAAAAAAAGATGTAAAATATCGACAAGAACCGGCCAACTTCTGTATGAAAACATGAGAGGTTCACACCAACTTTGTGTAACTCGTAACAGTCGCAACTTTGTTAGAAGTGGATACTTCGTTTTTGCTACATATACGAGTACAAATGTACGTGACTACAAAAGAATATATGGAGAAGGTTAATTCCTTTAGTAAAACCGGAACTTTCTGGAGTTTTTTTGCCAACATTTTTCTAACCAGGTAAATCGTAGCTGAAAGGATATACGATATTCGAGGTCTATCTTGTATAAACATGGCCGTCAATATTATATCGCACAGTAAGCAGTATCTTACATAGTATCGAGAAAACTAATTTCAATCTGAGTAATTAAAAGCTCCTTTCTTTCAATTATTTTGATTTCATCTCCTACGAGTTCTAGCTTCCCGGAAACATCGTAATATCATCATCGGCATCATCATTATTGCCGAAAGATATCCAATCCATACTAATACTATAAAGAGGAAAGATTTGTAACGAATAAACTCTAAAACTACTGGACCGATTTCAAAAATTATTTCACCATTAGAAAGCTACATTCACCCTGAGTAACATAGGCTATATTTTATCCCCATATACCCACGAGAACGGGAACTAAGCGGGTAAAACCGCGGCGCGCTGCTATTGTTAGATATAGGAAACCCCCCAGTGCCAAATCGACTTGTCCTCTTATCCAGCAGATTCCTGCAGCCTTCATTCTTCCAAGTCATCGTTCCACTAGTACGTAGTCACTGTATAATACCAGATATACTACAAATACTATTCCTTTGATCACTACTTCGTAAGTAAACCTTCTGCTTATACATTTCTCATTTATCGACATGGTCCTACTATTTTTAGTGTGCCATTTAATTAAAAAAGCTGTCAAGCGTGAATTACACTCTCGTAATACGGATTTCACATCGCCAGCAGTTTGTTTGAGGTTGTATTCTGTTACACGGTATAATGTAACTATTAATTAATTTTATTGATTTGACCACAGAACACGTATTCGTCGGTGGATTTGATCATGTTCATAATATTGGTAAATACAGGCAGAGTGAGAACTTGTTCGAAATTTTGCTTGTCATCATTATTTTATTGTCATCTTTCAAATTGTTTAACAGTTACAGTTTATTTATTGTTGTTACCAAGTAGTAAGTCGTTAGCGATATCAATATGCTAATTAACTTCAACAACATTTCCTATTACTTCTTGTGTTTGCATATTTAAGTCAAAGTCTGCAGTTTCAACAGCGTTTTTCTGCGTCACCGTCCTGTTTTGTCTTCAGTTCGTCGAAGCCATTGTTTTCTAGTTAGCAAACTAAGTTAGCATAGGCATAATCAGCCTTTTAACGTTCTCACTGGCTGACACAGGCCTCCTCTCTAGGAGAGGGAATGAGCCGTAATCCACCTCGCGGGCCCAGTGCGGGTTGGTGAATGTCACATGCTTCGAATTTTTGGTTCTAGGACATGCCGGTTTCCTCACGATGTTTTCCTTCACCGTTTTGAGAGCAGTGCTGATGAAATTAATTACACAAAGTAATGCGCCTGGCTGGGTTAGAACCCGCGACCTACAATTCGTAAGTCGGGGCCGTTAGCACTCGGCCAACACTGCTCTCCCTGCTTCGTGAGAGATTTTCTTTCAATTATTTTTATTTCTATTACCTAATAATATAAGAGCTTACTTATTTAACGACCCTATTTTTGTAACCATTAACGAATTCGTTTTCAATTTTGCTCACCCAGTCCTTCCCTCTTGCCCGACCAAAGTAGTTAGGAAAAGGTTAGGCAATATATTTCTCTCTGCATCATCATCAGATATAACCCACATTCTTTCACACGTAGGTCCAATTTTACCAAAAACTTAACACAGTCGCTGACACGCAAATATCCAAATAACGACAAATAAGGGGCCCGTGTTAGTAACTACCTTAATTCTGGCTGGTGAAGCCTTAGCAGTCAAACTCATCATCTTCTATGTCAAGTAAAGCATTTACAAATTACAGGCAATAGGAATGTTGCCTGAGTAAAAAATATATGATTATGTTTAGTCCGTCAGTTAGATTATAGAAAAATATTGGACGTATTTTTTCCTTTATCAAATCTATAAAAACTGACGAAGATAAAAAGCATCCAAGATCAGGAGTGGGAGCGGGTTACGTCACGGCCCGGTAAAAATTGTAGCGAGTAGTGACGTCACACGAGTTTTTTACGCACTGTATCGTCTTCATTTTTTGTTTATTTAAAAAAAGAAAAAATACGTTTCCAGTCAACTACCCTATTGTCAACTGTCAAGGAGTTTGACAGTTAACGTCCGATATTTGAATCTATTTGGCAATATTTACAAAACTTCTAAACGTCAACTGCCATCGCCAGCCTCTCGTGTAACTCCGTGTTTATCAAAGGATATTGTTCTGTGGTCGACTTTAATGCCTAATGGTCAGTTAGTTCTCCGGAGTGACGTCACTGTTCCATTCGGCCGGCATCGCTATCGCTGGCGCATATCTATCACAGTCAGCGTGCATAGAGAAGTAGAACATAGTGTTGTGGTCAGTCTGATACAAGATAATGTATTGTTTTTATTTAAATGTTGAACAGAGGGTTGGGAAGATTTGTTTTTCAACAATGTATTTTTTTTTTCCTGTACTTACTATATATTATGTTTTGTTCGTATCAGTCAGCAAAAAGGTGGATCGACACTTTTTGAATCAGAATATCAATTTTATTTGTTTCAGGTTTTCAAGCTATGGATGTACGGAATGCACCCCGTTTTACCCGGTACTTTTGTCTATTTTCTACATTTTCCTAAAAGTCGCAAGTAAATTCAGAGTTTTTCCAAAAAGATTTATTCAGCAAGCCACGCTGTCCTGAAACACGTCGTATGGCGTACCCACCCATCTTACTTACTACCTTTTTGGGACTAGAATACATATTTCATGAGTTCGAATTTAGGATCCAAAAATGTAAACTAAAGCCGGATCCTGTAGTTAAGTAGTTGGCTAGGTAAACATTGCTTTTCAGGCTAAAAGCTGGGAAGATTTCTACGTACCTAAAATGTATAAAAAAATGTATAATACATTTTATAGTTTAAAATCCATGACTTCGACAGCGCCTCTAAATAGGGTAGTTGACTAATAAAATCTGATTAGTCCGTCTGATAGATTTCCAAAAAATATTGGACACGTATTTTTTCTTTTTTCACATAAAATAAAAATGAAGACGATACAGTGCGTTAAAAACTTGTGTGACGTCACTCCTCGCTACAATTTTTACCGGGCCGTGAGGTCACACGCTCCCACTCCTGATCTTTGATGCTTATTATCTTCGTCAGTTTTTATAGATTTGATAAAAGAAAAATACGTGTCCAATATTTTTCTATAATCTAACTGACGGACTAAACATAATCATATATTTTTTACTCAGGCAACATCCCTATTATCTACGTATGTGGCAATTAAAGGCGTAAGGAGGTAATCTAGATGTTCCTAGTACTGACGTGTGCTTGTCTGTACTCTTGTTATCGTTTGTGTATATATATCATGGTCCATAATATATCCTAACCACTATCATACGGCGTACGAACGTATTTCATAGTGAACGATGGCAATAAGCCGAACTGCCTATTGTGCCCAACGCCAAGCGACCTCTATGAGGACTGAGGACTTTAGCACTTTAGCCGTCTATGCATAGACCACATTGTTATCAACAGTGCATATCTATCAGTACTGCAACATTGTCCGTTGAAAATAGACTGTAATAAAGACAAGTGTATTATATCGTTTCACTAATGCAAGATTTGTACGTACCAGGGATGCATGGCAAGGGAAGTGGTGGCCTATATAGTCAACAATGGTAAACTTATTGCCACAGGATGTCTTAGCGCTACTTTTTGGCTGCATAGTAGATGCATTCATAGTGATTTGTGCCCGAAAATGTTTTATCAGCTGCAGTTGTTGAGCGTTAAAACATACAAATAAAAGCCCACCCTTCATCACTTCATACATTCCCAGTACGTTTTCTAGGCAGAAGAAATGTTTATCGCGCCTAAAACTTAAAGATAGATGACATCACTGGTCTACGCACATTGCACACCCGACCTCCCTGTTATCACCCGTGCAAATCTATCAGTCGATCAAAAAGTTGCCACCCGTCCGCAAAGTATTTTGCCTAACACCAAACTATCTCAGTGAAGATATCATACGTCATCCGCCTTACATTTGAAATGCACCACTGCAGGCAGCAGTGTATGTAGAATTGTAGATAGGTATTCTATGGTAGCGTTTGACTATAAAGCCTAATGGGTTCTTCTCTGAGAGAATACGTATGAGCTCATCGAGTGATCGAACTGCATAATCTTACTCACAGCATTTCGACTTTATTGGGAAGCTTATGTAGGCGGAGTGATCGAATACGTTATATGATCGGAAGACACTTCTGGTAAATGATTATACACGGACTTCTGTGCGGTTCTGATTTGATAAAAACTTCCAAATAATACCTATGAAAGTATGAACGTGGTATTGTGTGTGGTAAAAAATATTGGAAAAATTACATTAGTAGCATTGTTAGCTTCACAACGTGAATGTCAAAAATGGATTACCATATCATAGTAAATTCGAAAAGCAACCTGAATACATATATTGCTCGTAAATTAGTAATCTAATAGTAGTTCTAGAGAACAGATTGACTATCTTAAACAAGTCATTCTCCTCAAGAAGAATCAAACTGTTAAATTCAATTCAAAGCATCTTTCATCGACTGCTCATAAGTTATAGCCAGCCCACACGTCCATAGCAGTGACCTATCTGCTGCCTGATCTATGTGGTTCCTGATCTCCATACAATGGGTGGGGTCGGCGCGGGCGCAGCGCGCATTACTGCGGCTGGGTGCGCATGCGCGCCGCGCGCCTGAGCCGGCTGCGCTGCGCGGAGCGACACCCGCCACGCATCACAACGACGCACATTTTCCAAGAACACGTATAAATAAAGACGTCGGAGAATTGCCGCAATTTACACAGCCTTCTGTGAATCAGCGATAATTATGAGATAAAAACTACGTCTAGAAACTTTATCGTCTAGGAAACAGAAGATGTCAATTATGATAGTGCTCAACTGAAGAGATCTGACGAACCAGTGATAGCAAGCGAGTTCGCAATGTAAAAGTATTCAAGTAAACAATTCACAATAAATTATAGACTAAGTCACGACGCGGACGCTGCGCCTGCGCAGAGAAACCTGTTTCAAAAGAAAAATGAACGAGTGTTGAACAGAACATGCTCGCTCGTCGGGAAAAGCGGTGAATGAATGTTGGACTCCCATCTAGAGTGAACCACGTCGTAGATCACTGTTTATGGGACTTTCTCACGATCGAGCTAGGAAAATCTGGTACGAGAGTCGAGCCGACACGACAAATTAGGGATTAAGCAATACATTAGCCAAGGTTCACACGAAACTAGTCTCTCTAGAAAACTGGAAAAATGGCAATAAATTCCCTGATTCAACTAAACCAGATTTAAATTCAGCCATTTTTACGTCTCTAACGAAGATAAGTGGCCGTTTTTCCCACTTAGCAGTATGAAGCTTAATTACTGTTAAATTAGCTACTGGAAAAACAACCTCAGATGCTTGAACATTTTCGAGATAACGAAATTCTCGGAAAAAAAAACTTCAAACTAGCTGGTGTTTATTTTCGATGCAATCTACGACTGACTATACACGATTCATTTTGCATCATCGATCCTTTGATCATTAAACATTAATAGGTTCTTACGCTATAAAAATATGAAAGCACGTTTATGTTTATAATACGTTAATTCGACGTTACACGCAAAAGATTTATAGTTATTGAAGAATAGCCATGACAACAGTTGCCGAGGCAGAAGTCTGCTCCACTGATTTCCAAGAAATTCACGATGAACACCCACTATGTTTGTAGAAATGATTAAGTTCTCAAGTGTGTTGTTTTCATCACAATATTATATCGGATATGAAAGTAAACATTGCTAATAATGATATCAAATGAGATCTTTTTATACCGCCACCCACAGAGGAAGGATATCGCTTTACAAGAGAGAAGTCACTCAGCATAAACACCAATAAACTGAATTGAGAAACGCAGATAACAAAGTATTTACGATTTAAATTGAATTTTACTACGATTCCGAAAAGTTGCGGCATTACTTTTGTTTGTGTAAATTGATTGATACAACAAACATCAAGTTTAAATTCATGGATTGCGTTTTCTCTCTTTCCAAGAATACCTTGAGAATGAGAACCAAAAATGTTGTATTTAGAAGTAACCCAAACAAAAGCCTACAATTTAGTAACAACACATTGTATGGTCAAAAAGAGTAAACACAGTTAAAACAAAACATCGCAATGTTCATACCTAATTAAAAATACTGTCACGTCAGCGTCTACGCACTAGAATATGTCGTTTTTGCATTCATCGATCGCAAACTAACAAAGGACTACCATTATGCTTGTGTTTGCTATCTCAAAATACCACTTATTTCTCATTGACATCAATTTAATTAACAGCTCCTTAAAGAATCGGAGCATCTGCGTGTTGTTTGTTAATCTTTGACTAATATTGATTAGTGATTTACAAGTCAGATTAATTGGAGCACGTATTTGGCGTACTCCTCGGCGGTCTAACTATCTAGATTGATTGCCTTCACGAAAGGGAGGTGTGGAACGAAAGATTAACATTGATTTAGTTTAATTCGCTCTCAGAAGCAGCTAGATGTTTTGTTCTATATCCCATCCCGTCTGTAGTTTCTTCAGTGTGACTACAACACTTAATAAAAGTCACAAGGCTAGTAATATAAGCTATAATTCACGGGAGAGTATGTCCGTAAGACGCAGTAACGAGGCGGCCAGATGTGTGCCGCACTTACGAGATATAAAGCGCACATGACGCGCACTTTTATAACTATAGCGTCATCTAATATGACACTCCGAATGTAACGCGGGAGGCCCGAGTCCCACGACTACCAGGGTCATATAGAATCGAAGGGCATGTTCTAAAGCGTTTCGCGTTTGAGTCCTTACTCTATGGGGAACGTTGTCAAATTTGGAACAAAGTTATCGATCGACATTTACGAAGCTCGTTCGTTGAAAGTGTTGAAAACGATGGAAAACTAAACATATCCAAACTTATTTTGGAATCATGAGCTATTTTAATCATAATTCCAAACTCGAACCAGCTTGCATATTAAATTCGCGTTTCTGAATAGATTTGGTCAAACTGCAGCGAGCCAAAATTTCATCCGGACATTTCGTTCGCCTATTATGTATTTACGATACCACTAATATGTATATTAGGTATTAAAGTATGCGAAATACCGCTGCAGCTGCCAATGGGCGACGTAAAGCGAATGGACGTTTTTACAGCTCAGCGTTTTAGTGCTCAGTCGGGGCTCTGAAGTTATTTACTGGTGGGTTGGTGGTGCAAGGCATGGGAGGAGCGATAGGCGGAGCGGGCATCGAGTGGACTTTAAACTCTGTTCGTTAAGCAAAGATATTGGTGTAACAGACACTTTACACTGCAGTTTGATCAGTATTTGTGAATCCTGATAGTAACATCACATGTAGCGACGTTCATTGAGTGAAATATCAAGCGTATTTTTAACAAAGAAATCCTGAATTCAATTTCGAAAGAATAACTTAACATCCTTCTAATTACTCCTTGACAATAAAGCAATCTTCGAAACAATATAATGAAATATGACGATTCTAAGAAGAGATATAACCAACGTAAATAATTGCAGAACGATTTTACCATTACAATTTAGCTGGAGTAGTAAATCGGAACGAGTCGTTAATGTCAAGAGGTTAATTCGGTCACATTCCAGCGGAGATCATGAAGATTTGGACCAGTTTAAATGAAAGTAGGCACGTAACTAATCGAAGAGGGAACAGGTTTCAAAGTATCGAATTTACTGTGTTTTAAACTGGTTTTCGACGTTAATTATATTATTTAATGGAACGTTGAAATATTATGTCATGGAACAAATAAAACAACTATGATTTGCAAGGGAATTAATATACAAGGAGCCCAGCCAGGCGCATTACTTTGTGTAATTTATTTCACGAACACTGCTTTCAAAACGGAGAAGGAAAAAATCGTGAGGAAACCGGCATGTCCTAGAATCAAAAATTCGAAGACATGTGACATTCACCAACCCGCACTGGGCCCGCATGGTGGATTACGGCCCATTCCCTCACCTAAAGAAGAGGCCTGTGTCCCAGCAACCTTTTAACGGTCCCACGTTAAAAGGTTGATTTTATGTTATGATATGTTTTAATGTTCAAGCTCGACTTACTTTAGCCTCCTAAAGGAACAAAGAAAACATCAATACTTTTAAAAATACTAGCAATATCATCATGTGACTTTGTGGTAAGTTTCAATCTAAATTCATTAGCGTCTAAAGAACATCTAATTCTTTGTTTTCTAGACTGTCAGATCTATTTAAATTCATGGTAGGTGCCTACATAAGTTGGAAGCACTACCAGGCTTACATAAAGTCGCTGTAAGTTTGTAGTCTGTGCCGCGTTTTAAACTAAAAATTGGTGGCTATGTCGGCCCCGTCGCCCGCATCGCATCGGTCGGACCGCGGCGTGTTATTACGGGCCGGGCCGACGCGACGGATTGCCCAACTTTACAACATGTTGTTATTAAGTCATTTTGTTCTGTGCCCCTCACTGTGCCCAATAGTTTCCTCGCCTAGTTCTCAGTTTCTTAGCTCAGTGAGTACCGTTTATTTGTGTTCCCATTTTTAATTAAGTAGTTGAATAATTTTAGTTGAATAATTTATCATCTATACTTATAATAAATCTGTAGAGAGGTCAATTCTGTACAAGGAATATATTTTCAAAATAACTATCAGGGGGTGATAAGTGATCGATACTGGTGCCACAAATGCAATCAGTAAAACTTTTGTCTGTCTGTCTGTCTGTCTGTCTGTATGTTCTTTATAGAAACAAAAACTACTTGACCGATTTTAACGAAACTTGGTGCAATTATTCTTCATACTCCTGGGCAGGTTATAGTATACTTTTCATCACGCTACAATCAATAGGAGCAGAGCAGTGAAGGAAAATGTTGGGAAAACGGGAGAAGTTACTCCATTTTTTAAGCTTCCGTCGCGTGTGTAGCCTTAATGGTTAAAATTACATAGAAATCATGTATTACGGAATTTTTTTTTACATAAAATTATCTATTAGTATATAGTATAGTATAGTATATTTCACACACACATAGTGATCTATCAATGCACAGCCCAACCACTGAACGAATCGGGCTGAAATTTGGCATGCAGATAGATGTTATGACGTGGGCATCTGCTAAGAAAGGATTTTGATTAATTCTACCCCCAAGGGGATAAAATAGGGGATGAACGTTTGTATGAAACTTTGTTAATTTTAAACCGATCGGGCTGAGAGTTTCAAAATCGGGGGTAAAGTAACTATTCCACGCGGACGAAGTCGCTGGCAGAAGCTAGTAATAAATATTTTTTTCATTTGCATAATTGGAGATCTTTATGCATTGAAAAACCAAGTGATCATTTGTTGATAGTCTTCGTATACGGTTTTGTGTAAAAACAAAGACGTTGCAGTGCGTTGAATACTCGTGTGACGTCACTACGTGCTACAATTTTAACCACGCCGGGACGTCACAAGCCCCCATACCTGATCTTTGATGCATTTTATATTCGTCATTTTTTATAATTTTATTTGCTACAGCAAAAAAGACGTGTCCAATATTTTTCGATAATCTAACTGACGGACTAATTAGAACATAGAAATCTATGAATTAGAATCATATTTTTTTTACTCAGGAAACATCCCTTCTTTGGCAGAATCGAACGCAAAGCTTAGCAACCAGAACATAACACGAGAACTCGTAAAAAAACAACTCCGATTTGAAATTCCCTACCGTACGACAAAAATAATGAAATGCTTTCACACTGCCAATTTTGGTGCGAAACACGAAACACTAAAAAGGCTCGAGTTCAGTTTCACAGAGTATTAACAATTTATCTCGCCCGAGAGTCTTTGTTTATCTCTAAAAACGGTGAAGGAAAACATCGAAACAACATTCCCTCTCCTAGAGAGGAGGCCTGTGTCCCAGCAGTGGGAACGTTAAAAGGTTGAAGGCCGAAACGTTAAAGTGTTCGAGTGAATTACATAACACGTTCTGTTTGTAAACGTAATGTTGCATTAAGATTTAGAAGCCAATGACCGTGTACGATGAAAGTTGATTAGCTACCTAATTATTATGCAACTCACTAAATATTACAACCGATATCTGCTAGTATACTGTATATTTTTTAACATTTAGAAGCTAATTTATCGTGTTTCGAAATCATAATTGCCATGATAGGTCTAAAATATCTATACTTATAATAAATCTGTAGAGAGGTCAATTCTGTACAGGGAATATATTTTCAAAATAACTATCAGGGGGTGATTAGTGATCGATACTGGTGCCAAAAATGCAATCAGTAAAATTTTTGTCTGGCTGTCTGTCTGTATGTTCTTTATATAAAAACAAAAACTACTCGACCGATTTTAACGAAACTTGGTGCAATTATTCTTCATACTCCTGGGCAGGTTATAGTATACTTTTCATCACGCTACAATCAATAGGAGCAGAGCAGTGAAGAAAAATGTTGGAAAAACGGGAGAAGTTACTCCATTTTTTAAGCTTCCGTCGCGTGTGTAGCCTTAATGGTTAAAGTTACATAGAAATTATGTATGACGGAAATGTTCTACATAAAATTATCTAAAAAATATCCCGGAACAGCATATGTCTATCTTTTATGGTTGACTCACAATAACACCCGATAGCTTAGCAGTTCGGAGCTTTCTGATTATATTTGTTTACTCTTACGTTTATAATACTGTCACTCATCCCTAATTAAAAAAGTTAACATTATTACCTATTTAATAAAAAAAGAATCATAGAAATCGGTATAAAAACACCAAACTTATACATGAATACAATAAGATTTCACCCACACATAGTGATCTATCAATGCACAGCCCAACCACTGAACGGATCGGGCTGAAATTTGGCATGCAGGTAGATGTTATGACGTAGGCATCCGCTAAGAAAGGATTTTGATTAATTCTACCCCCAAGGGGATAAAATAGGGGATGAACTTTTGTATGAAACTTTGTCAATTTTAAACCGATCGGGCTGAGAGTTTCAATATCGGGGGTAAAGTAACTATTCCACGCGGACGAAGTCGCTGGAAGAAGCTAGTTGTTCATAAATGTTTTTAGGGTTCCGCATCACAAAATGAAAAAAAAGGTACCCTTGTAGGATCACGTCGTCTGTCCGTCTGTCACGACCCTTTTTTTCAGAAAATCATGGAGATATCATGTTGAAATTAATCATAAATACGTTTTTCGATGTTACCTTGGAGCTCTAAAAAATCAAGTTTCTAAATAAAAAGGTTCAGCTATTTACTTATACATAATTTTTGCGATATATTTTGTTACTGTCAAGTAATCAAAACCTATACGTTACTTCCCGTTGACCAGGAATTATGAAATTTGGCATGTAGCAAGGTTTTACAGCGCAATAGTTATGGAAAAAGCCTTAATATCTGGAACACATATTGTCACTTATAACGTATTGTACCACATATGTACGTACACCTACACTAATATTATAAAGAGGAAAGATTTGATTGTTTTTTTTTGTTTGTTTGCATTAAATAGGCTCCGAAACTACTTGACCGATTTGAAAAATTATATTCCCATATTCCCACGGGAACGGAAACTACGCGGGTGAAACCGCCTACGCGAATGGTATGTCGTATATTCGGCATACCCTGTCTTCCGCAGTTAGGTTACCACCGATCTTAAAAATAGTATACTTACTTTGGATTTTTAAAAGATAAAACTTCTATGTATATCTCTCTTTTTAGTAATTCTTAAAATTGGAATTACATACGGTTTAATTTTTATAAATTCCTTTTGTTTTTAAATTGTCGAACCGTTTTTATGTTACCATATAATAACAGATTACTTTTGAAATAGCGAAGCGACTTTTGGCTTTTGGCACACATGTTTAGAAGCTGGTATAAATTAAGATATACAAAAACAGCGCAATTAGGACAATATTACATAGGTACCTACATGCGGATCGAATTAATAACCTTATTTTTTTAAGTCGGTTAAAAACAGCTATTCAACATGAGTAGGATCTCCGTATTCTTGGAATACGCGTATATTTCACGAGTTATCCGAGGAGGCGAGAAGGCGTCTAATAAAAAACCCAGTGGACGTTATGTACGCCATGTTTCCTGCGCGATAAGCCACTGATGGATCACTTCCTATGGATTAGGGATGCTCGATACAAGCTACAGTGCACACCGATTCCAATTATACTAGCCAGCGTCCTGGCGCCTTCTGCCCGCCTGGTACCCCCTTTTTTTTTTTTTTTTTTTTTTTTTTTTTTTTTTTTTTTTTTTTTTTTCCTGGATGGGAAATCATCAAATGACCCCTCCCGCCCTGGGTGGAGCGGTAGGGAGTGTCAGACTTTTACTGACTAAAACCCACCCGTGATCCTTCTTGTGCCCTATGCGTTCCAGGGCCGCGGCAACTCTTTCGAACAAATTCCGCAACCCTAGCAGGCACCGACCCTATGGGGTCCCGTCCTTGGTGCTGACGGCTCCTTCGGCGCGCGTGGAACACAACGCGTCGTCGACTCAACCTGGTATCGGACGGCGAGCCACCCACGCTCACCGTCCCCAGGCATCAGCCACTGCGCAATAGCACAGCGGCCGACTTATCTCTGGAGGATGCCGAGATGGGACCATTACTGGCACTCCATCTCAGCACCCTCCCGAGCGTTGGGAGTCGCAGCACCCGCAGCAGAAGCGGCAGAAGCGGCGACGGAAGCCGCGGCGGCGGCAGAGGCGGCGGCGGCGGCGGACCTCTTGCCCCTGGTCGGGGCGGATGGCGCGCAGGCCCTTCCCCCAGCCCAGTGCTCGGCCGGCTTGCCAACAGCCGCACATGCACTGCAGTGCGGCGTGGCCTCGCACGAGCCGGCCCGATGACCGGGCTGACCACAGCGGAAACAAAGTCCGCTGCGGTCGACCTCCGAGGGGCACATAGCTCCCGTGTGGTTGCCCACATGGCAGCGGTAGCACCTCAGAGGTCTGGGTTCCAGCAGTTTTACCCGCGCAGACACCCATCCCACCAAGAGCCTTCGGCCCTCCGACACAGTTCTGGCCGCCGTCACGGGGCAGCTCACCACAAGGGTTTGCATGCCCGTGTTGTCAGGCCGGAGGGTGCCCGCCTTGCCTGGTACCCCCTACGGCAATCAATGCGATTAAAGTTGCTTATTACGTGATTTCAACGTGGGACTTGTCAATAATTTTCAAAAGTACAATGGAAATATTCTGTAATATAAAGGGTAAAAGTAGAATATCCCTACATGGTATTTGAGAATTGTGACAAAGTTAGTTCTAATTATAATTTACTTAGATAGATATCATTAATTAATATCAAAGTCTAAAGAACCTGTCTGTGTTCATGTAATGTAAGAAGTAATAATCTCTTGAGAAGATTAATTGTAAAAAAAAAAAAAGTATTAATCATATAGACAGTACGCAAAACTAAATTCAGCAAGTATGTATGGCCCAGTACTCAATTTAGTATTACGAAATCATGCACACACGCGATGTCAATATATTCTTTATTGACGCAAGTATTTATCCGAAGTCTTGATAAAAGTTATCAATAAAAACATTACGCACATTTGTTTACTCTAAAATATGGTGCAATGGATTTTGTCGGCCAAGGGGAACGGTTTCCGTCCAACGCTGATTATCTGCACTTGTATCAACGCTAAAGCATTCAAAGCGAGCAATGGAAAGTATTTAAGGTGTTTTCACGTATTGACCAACCAAAGTTTCGCAACGGATTACTGTAGATATCCATATAGCAAAAACCACGTTATTAAGATTATTATTTAGTGGCTTCTCGTCACGCTAGCAGAAATGTCAGTAACACGAGTAAAAACTGATGAAGCAATTAGGCGGACTATTTGAGCGCAATTTAACGCGTCATTTACAGAGAAAACGAAGTAAGGTAGCAGATGCTCTGGCTTGCTAAACATGTGGACAGTACGAGTTACAAGTGATGAGAAAGAAAGAATAAGTATTTAATGACTGAGTCCACGGTTTTTTTTAAATAAGATATAGGTAGTAGGGAGCAATTTTTCTTTAAGACTTTTTTATTTTTGTTGTCAGATGGATATGCTCTTGACTCTAGTCTAGGTCGCAGGTGACAGAGACAACCCCACCGAATGTGTCTCCACGTTGTCGTCGTGGTGGGGCTTGAGTGTCTCAATGATCTTGCGAGCTTTCCCGGTAGAGCCACTCATGCCGGAAGGTCGCAAGTGAGGGATCAGACCAAGAGAGACACATACGCGAGGAATCCCGCTCGCTGCCTTCTGGTACGCGTCTGCTCATCAGACGTGGCTGTGAAGGCAGTGAGCGGGTGGGAGGAGAGGCCCTGTGAGGGAGAAAGGGCGGAGGAGCAAGGGACCATATCCTCTAAAAGGAACAAAGTATGAAAACACAAGAGGCAATCGTACTACCCCAGGGCGGTTCCAGCGGCTCAGCCGTTGGGGAATCCGCCACGCTCGCAAGAGCGTCTGCCCCACCGTATTCTGGGGGGGGCACCAATTGTGTTCCGCTTGCCAGTGGCAACATGAGCCGAGGAGGCTCCGAATCGTCATCCGAATCCGCATCCTTCAAGGAGCTGATGGCATTCGAGTATGTAGCGGAGGGTTCGCCTGAGCGCCGGGGAGGTGCGGAGTCGGATTCCGGCTCTGCGCCTGACCTGTTAACGGTCAGCTCGGCGGGCTCTGGAGACGGAGGAGAAAGGGCTGCTGTGGAGAACGAAAAGTTCTTCCGCAAGCGGCCCAGGCGGGAGGAAGATGGAGACTCGACCTCTGAGGGCGAGTTTGCCTCCGCCCGCAAGATCCCCACCGCTAGGCGGGGCAGGGGATGTGAGGCGGGGAGGGGGCTGGCTCCCTCTACCCGGGAGGTGGAGCGCCGGGCCGGGAGGTTGGTGGAGGAGGGGCGTCGCCCTGGAGGGAGCGGTCGCAGGGCTCCCTCTACCCTTCCGCCTCCTCTCGACTCCGACGACTCGGAGCCCCCGGTGGAGATACCTCCCACTTCAGAGCAGCAGAGGGCCAAGTTTGCGGAGGTCGTGGAAGCCGCGATCCGCGCTGTGGCCTTCAAGAGGAAGCAGTCCTCTAAGAAGGAAGCCATCAGCGCGGCCAAAGCCTCCATCCTGGCGGCAGCGGCAGTGGTGCCGCAGCCGCCCCCACAACCACCCCCACCCTCGGACCCTTCTGCGGCCGGGGCCGAGTGGCAGGTTGCCGGAGAGAAGCGGCGACAAAAGAAGGCGGCCAAAAACAAGGCCAACGCCATTGCGGCGAGGCTTCGCGCTCCGAAATCCGCGGCTGAAGTGCTCACACTGCAGCCGGAAGCGGAACAGAGGGGCGTGACGTATCTCACCGTACTGAAGCGGGCGAAGGAGGCGGTGAGCCTCCAAGAGCTGGGCATCAGCGGGGGCATCGGGGTCAGGAGGACCTTGACCGGTGCCCGGAAGCTCGAGCTCGCCGGAGCGGAGAGTGGCCCGTTCGCGGACGCCCTGGCTGAAAGGCTGAGGGCGGTCTTACCCGCGGACGAGGTCCGGGTGTCCAGGCCGACTAAGCGCATCGACATGCGCATAGTGGGCCTGGATGACTCCGTGACGGAGGAGGAAGTTGTGGCAGCCGTCGCCAGGACTGGGGGCTGCTCTGCCGAGCTCGTCAAGGCGGGCACCCTCCGGCCTGACAACACGGGCATGCAAACCCTTGTGGTGAGCTGCCCCGTGACGGCGGCCAGAACTGTGTCGGAGGGCCGAAGGCTCTTGGTGGGATGGGTGTCTGCGCGGGTAAAACTGCTGGAACCCAGGCCTCTGAGGTGCTACCGCTGCCATGTGGGCAACCACACGGGAGCTATGTGGCCCTCGTAGGTGGACCGCAGCGGACTTTGTTTCCGCTGTGGTCAGCCCGGTCATCGGGCCGGCTCATGTGAGGCCACGCCGCACTGCAGTGCATGTGCGGCTGCTGGCAAGCCGGCCGAACACTGGGCTGGGGGAAGGGCCTGCGCGCCATCCGCCCCGACCAAGGGCAAGAGGTCCGCCGCCGCCGCCGCCTCTGCCGCCGCCGCGGCTTCCGTCGCCGCTTCTGCCGCTACTGCTGTGGGTGCTGCGACTCCTGGTTCTCGGGAGGGGGCCGAGATGGAGTGCCAGTAAGTAATGGTCCCATCGTGGCCTCCTCCAGAGACAAGTCGGCCGCTGTGCTATTGCGCAGTGGCCGATGCCTGGGGACGGTGAGCGTGGGTGGCTCGCCGTCCGATACCAGGCTGAGTCGACGACGCGTTGTGCTTCACGCGCGCCTCAAGGAGCCGTCAGCACCAGAGACGGGGCCCCATAGGGTCGGTGCCTGCTAGGGTTGCGGAATTTGTTCGAAAGAGTTACCGCGGCCCTGGAACGCAAAGGGCACATGGAGGAGCACGGGTGGGTTTTAGTCAGTAAAAGTCTGACACTCCCTACCGCTCCACCCAGGGCGGGAGGGGTCATTTGATGATTTCATTTGATAAAAAAAAAGGTGACAGAGACAAGTCGACGATGGAATGAGCTTACCCAGAAGAAGCCTGTTCACTCTAACTTTGAAGAGATCAGGGTTGAATGCGTTCGGAAACACAGACACAGGCAAAGAGTTCCATTCCTTTGCTGTGCGCATTATAAAAGTCGATTGAAAACGCTTGGTGCGAATTGATGGAATAGCAAGGTAGGGATGGTAACTTACAGTGCGTCTAGATGTCCTATGGTAGAAGGTGGACGGTGGGATGAGGTCGTGGAGTTCATGGGCACACTCGCCGAAGTACAATCTGTAGAAGACTGACAAGCAGGCGACCTTGCGTCGATGACCCAGGCTGTGTGTGAAGCTTGGCATTCACAGAAAAATTACTCCCTACTACCTTGTTTTGCCTGATGGCAATCAAGGATGTAGTGGCTTACAAGATGGTTGGATCAAACAGTGAGGAGAACAGTGACTATTAAGTTCCACTTTGAACGAGTTTGATTATGAAATAAAGGGCCAGTTACCTACACGAATAAGAAAGAGGCAGTTACAAAGCAGAGCACGTGTTCGTTAAGCAGGTGAGTTACGGGTTTTGATAATGATGTTATGCGGGGACTGAGTAACTGCATGACTGATTAAAAGCGTGTTTAGTACAAACTAGATGTTTCCTGCGACTCTGTACGCATGGTACTTAGAATCTAGCACTTTTAAGTGGTAAATGTTACCTATATTTTAAGTTAGTCATCTAGCAGTAGAGCGGTTAAAACTGCGTTCAAATCCATGCAGTAGTTTTTGCGTGGTGCGCGTAAAAACATACAGACAGAGTCAGACAGAGAGAAATTGTAAAAAAAACTGTTGTTTTGGATTTCGTTGCAGTAATAAAGACACCCTATATATATTTTTTTCAATATCTTCCATATCGGCTTGTTACAACAATTTTATTATTGCTCTGCGAAAAGAGCCAGGCCAAAATAAAGTTTCAAGGAATGCGTGAAAGATGATATTTCAAAGAAGGAAATGAACTCTAAGCAGACGGATAATATAATGAAAAAAAAAAAGAAACTAGATGCGCCGCCCCCAAAATAAATTGGAACGGCGTCCACATGACTGTTCAAATCGATGCATAATTGCTATTTAAAACATATGTTTAGCTATTAAAACTCATAGACCGTATTTGTTATTGCAAGGGTCAACTGCTAATTTATAGGAAGCGCGTAATTGCTACATCTGCGGTAGGGAAAGTATCTAATCTATACTAATATATTATATATTATATATTATAGATTATAAAGCTGAAGAGTTTGTTTGTTTGTTTGTTTGTTTGTTTGTTTGTTTGTTTGAACGCGCTAATCTCAGGAACTACTGGTCCGATTTGAAAAAATCTTTCAGTGTTAGATAGCCCATTTATCGAGGAAGGTTATAGGCTATATATCATCACGCTAAGACCAATAGGAGCGGAGCAGCTATAAAGAATGTTTTAAAATCGGGGATTCCACGGGGACGAAGTCGCGGGCAGCAGCTAGTGACTAATAAATAACGCCTTTTAGTCAAGAAAAACCTCGCGCAAAGTTATTTAAGTTATTCCAACCGTCGCGCGTCGATGTTAAAACCAACAAAATCGTTCACACCTATCAAAAGTTCGGGGTACGATACTCTCGTATTGTCTTAGACTCATGTTTGTACAGTCGAACCGGCTAAGTTATGCATAACTTAACAATATACGACTTTTATCCATTTTTTATCTTTCATCTTTAAACTTAATCTTACCTTACAGCTTTTCACATCACTATTTCATATCGATTTTGCATATTTTAAGTAAACTAAAAGTTGTTGTTTCTCACAATTTTTTTTATATAATGGCTTTATTATGATTTTGTTTCATTTTATATTAATAATATTCCTTTCAAATTTGCAATAGCAGAATCAAACTCAGATATCGACGCGAATTCTTTTAATTTTCCTTTTATTCCGTAGCGAATTAACGAATTTATAGTGTTGTTTATTTGCGATATGTAGAAGAAATTGTTCGATAATATTTTATCGTTTATTAGTAATCTTATCTAGAATATAAAATATGTTGAGTAGCTCCTTTTAGTTACTTTAAAACAAATAAAACTATCCACAAATGTAGCTTTATTTGATTCGTATGAATATACGTATGTAGGTATGTCGGTACTTTTATTTTACCCCTTGTGGCGAACTAGAGTCCTAATAATTTTCTCTACAAGTAACATATCTCTCATATTTAATTAAAATTAAATAAAAGTACAGATAGCAGTAAAACTGTCGTAAAATAGTTTTATGATAAACTTTGAAGATGCCTGAGTATTAAAAATGAAATTATTTTTTATCAAATATATTTTGGTACAGGTTTGCCAACCATACTTTATAAAAACGTATCCTACTTTATTTTGGATAAATATACTTAATACTCTTCCGTTAAAATATAGTTGGTATAGCATAAAACGAAACAGGCATATGGTTAACTAGCTTATGCCCGCGACTTCGTTCGCGTGGAGTTCCATACAAAATGTTAACCCCTTTTTCACCCCCTTAGGGGACGAATTTTCAAAAATCCTTCTTAGCGTATGCCTACGTCATAATATCTACCTGCTTGCCAAATTTCAGCCCGAACCGTTCAGTGGTTCGGGCTGTGCGTTGATAGATCACTATGTCAGTCAGTCACTTTTGAGTTATATATATATACCTATATATTTAGATGATATCTATTTATCAAAACCTGCAAGAAAATGATAATGGGATTATCAATTAATAAGGTACTGAACGAACTGAAGTTCCTAACACATTTTGAAATGGTACTTACCAAGGACAGTCTTGTACAGTTTATATGGATTTTTAAATATATTTAATATATTAAGATGGGTTATATTCGGAGTTAGTAAGAGTAATAGAGATCCAAAGAAAATCTAAATTAATATTATAAAGATTTTTTTAAGAATGTATTTATTTGTTAGTAGGCGGTAATCTCTGGAAGTACCTACTAATCTGATTAATCGGATCATCGACTACCAACAAAGAACAATAAACAAATAGGCTGGCATAAACGCTTTCCAAGTAAAGGTATAAAAAAAAGATTGTACTGTGCTAAAAATATGCTTATACTTTTGTTTTCTATACTTTATTTTTTTCCTGTCCAATTAATGAATACGTTATTTTTAAATTCGAAAATGAAAACAATATATCTAGTTTTAATTTATATTCGCGGAAATTGAAACAAGATATATTGTTTTCATTTTCGAATTTAAAATGGATTTCCGCAAAGTAACGCCTGACTCAATCAATTTTTTTTTTTTTTTTTTTACGTTATTTTTATAAAAAAAGTTGGCAAAAATAACGAGTAGCGAGATATGATAGGACCTGCGGGCGTACCATGAGGTGTTAAAACGCGAGTCTTCCGAGCGAGAAAGAGGGATAGAGTTATACACCCTATATAGCTCCATCCCTTTTTCTCGCTCGGAAGACTCACGTTTTAAGACGTCATGGTATACCCGCTGTACCTAGGTGCTCCCGTATCTCGCTCGTCGACATTGATTTTAATTTGCGCCTCAAATGGCTGAGAGCTGAAAAGAAAATTAATTAGTATTTTCACTAGGTACCGGTTATATTGCTAGGCAGAGCTTAGAAATCCACGCTTCGCCAGTTTTCTTTCACCGTGCTCCTGGAACATAAAGGGCAAGGAGGTACACGGATGAGTTTTAGCCGGTAAGATTCTGACACTACCTTCCGTTCCGCCCAGAGCGAAAGAATTGTCATTTGGTGATCTTCGATCCAGACAAAATGATGAACCCGAGAATCTAATCCCAGACTTCGATGACGACGAGAGTTTGTGAACACTACACTTACGAGCGGTCAGAATTTACTGCGCCTGCATGAATTCAAGATCCAATACAAAGAGGATTATCTTTCCAGACCGCATCAGCCATAGCGTCAAATACAAAACGAAACATTACGATGTGTGCCACCCTCACTAGCAAGGTTTGAACCAATCGTTCGCTAGCCCCCAAATTTCCCACCACTGGGGCACAGGCCTCCTTACCGTCAGAAGACTGAACCGTATCCACTACTCAGACCTGACAACAGGTGTAACGCGTTTTCGAACCAATTTAGTTTTGGTCGCCAATCCAGCATCAAACCGCTAAGCCACGAGGACTTATCCACTACTTAGACCCAGTGTGCGTATGAGGATGTTACATGTTTTCAAATGTGTGCTTCTACAACGTGCTGGTGATCTCACGGCGTTTTCCTTTACCTTATTGAGAGCTGACTCATTTTGCTTGTCAATATTTATTTCGAACTGCCGAAAGTTAGAAATCAGCTTAAAAAATACTACAAAGATTCAAAGCCGAAAAGAAGAAATCACACAAATCCTCCTCGGCTAATGTAGTGTAGGACGTCCTCAGGCACGGTGCAGTGACGATTTGCGCAGAACGGCTGGCAGAAACTGCATGCGAGAAGCCGAAAATAGATCTAAGTGGCGTGCAATTGGAGAGACCTATGTCCAGCAGTGGACTGCAACAGGCTGTTGATGATGATGACACAAATCCTTACTATATAATAAATGAGAAGATTGTTTGTTACGCTTACATGCCAAAATCGCCGAACTGACTTTGATGAACTTTTCTGCAGATTATAAAACGAGCGAAACAGCAGGTAAAAATGTAGTGTTTTAATAATACGTAAGCTAAACAGAAATCAGTAGTATTATCTACAAACGAGGCTAATTTCTCAGAAGGCTGGGTAGCATGGCGCCTCGTGCTGGCTGCAGACGATAGGAAAGCGGCTTTATCTCCATTATTATTTACACTAGCCTGCTTATCTGCCTTATCAGCACCGCGGGGGGTGTCTGTTGGTTTTAGAGATGATGGAGTTTGGTTACTGACGTCTTAATTGGGCTCTGGTGTGAGTAGTATTGTCTCAGGACCGAAATTTTGGGTTTTTCTGTCAGGATTCTTTGAGATGATGGGTAAAGTCAGAAGTATCAGTAGAATCAACTACCTTTCACCTTACTGCTTTTGGATGGGATATCATTAAAAATGACATCATGAAAAATGTCAGACTCGTTAATGACTAAAACCCACCAGTAAAATACCTGCTCTTTGAGTTCCAGGGCCGCGGTAACTCGCAAGTTACAACGGGTATAAAAATGCTCTAATTACTAAGAGCATGTATAAAGGAAAATGTTGCGGCTTAAGCGAACTGCCAGACTACCCACCTTTTAGAGGAATCGGAGGGTGTGTGGTGTAGTTTATGAAGGAAAGGACGAAAATCCACGCGGACGAAGTCGCGGGCGAAGAGCTAGTGTGAAATGTGATGGTTACGAGGAAGGTGACTTGAAAGAAGTATGAAAGAGGAGAACGCAACATGCGCCGACCACAAATAAATTTGGAGAAGAACAGGAGTATGAAGAATCTATGATATAAAAGGATTGACTCCAGTCTAAATAACTTTTGAAATTTAGTTATAACTGAAAGACATTTGAAAATATACCAAAACTGCACCATTTTGTTGCTCTGCGGAGCAGAAACTTTGAAAGCGATGAAACATCGGCGTAGACTAGAAATAATACCTACTTGGTCCAAAGTTTTATTTTGTTATTTTTGTAACTTTGTCTGAGAAAGTTAGCTAGTATTACGGAGAATCATTTTTTAATTGAAATTAAATTGTTTTAAGTGAGTAAATCGTAGACTTTACCACCTGCGTGGAATGACTTGCGCGGCATTCAAGTCACAATATATTCACTCAAACATTTCACTAAATTCCACCTGAACCCACCGAATTTCTATGAGCCATATTCCACAAAATTAAGTTAAGCAGAAATTTTAGGGAAAATGTAATAGAAATATCTAGCTCTCGCATGTTCGGGGAGCGAGGCTGACATCATCCTGTCCCAGGGGGCTGAGAGCGCGTGCCGAAACAGCTGATTGCCGACCGACCACCATAAAAAATCGTATAAAACAATCCCCAGCCAAACTTCAACCTTATCCCAACAGTTCAGACTCTAATGTCCCATGCTTCCTCCCAAACGACCCTTAATATATGTGTTTCTAGACAACTCTCAACTCTAACATACAGCAGATGGGTCTAAAATCGTTTGCTCACTTTTTCCCCGTCTACGTCACCTCCAGAATAAAATCCGTAGTGCCATAAAATTTGGACTCTAACACCGAAGCACACGGCTAGTTTTTGCTCGTTCGGAATAGTTAACGAGATAAAACAGAATGGATTTTGTGCATTTCACTTGGTTGGAGGCCGGTGCGTGCCTCGAGCGATCAAGTTCTGCTGCATTCGGCTCGGCTGGCTAATAAATGAGAATATTTCGTACGAGAAGATGGATCGTCCGTAATTGTTCAGCTACGGTGTTACTGGCAAGAAACACAGAGATTTTACGCTACGTGATTCAATAAAACATCAATGTTTTGATTGTAGTATAATAAATATGTAGTAGAACAGATAATTTAATAAGGTGTGTTATTAATATAAGTAGAGCTATTAATGTAAGTAATTATAATGGTCAATTAAGTGGTCTTACTGTATCGAGGCGGGCACACAAGCGCAGTGCTGCACAAGTGGTTTGTAGACCACCGCCAGTGAAGATTGTTCGCATCACGCAACGTTTTTTGTATATTATAAAATAACTCATTCGGAACTTTAACTACAACAAAAAACAAAAAAAAATATTTAATACAGTTTTTATCATGTTTCGTTTCTTTTAACAAGTAACTTAACAAAACAGATAAAGAAATGAACTCAAGTAAGGACATCACTGTTGAAAACTTATGTTTCCCGAACTACAAATAAATAGATCCGTCTCAAATTATTTATTACCTGTTTCTATAGTTCTTATAACTCATAATAACGGCCACAGAGCTCAACAATCTTCAAACACCAAATAACATAAGTTACTACATAATATAGAAACTATTTCAAGGCGCCGAAACATTCAGAGCTTGGAAATTCTAGTCACATTCACTCGCAAAGTTGACAGACAACGAAGAATGTGCACGTGGCTTTGATATTAATATGCTTTAAGTTACGTAAACAGAAAACGGTAGTTCAACGCATAGAACAATATATGAAAGAAGACATTAAACATGTATTAAGCAATAGTGCACTGAATTCAAACCTTAAATGTGATCTCTCTATATACATACTACGAGTATATCAATCAAGAGAAATGTCAACTTTGAGTTAAGCATTTGAACAGAACTCTCTAATGATTAGTGTATAATTATAAGACTACAACAGTAGTTGATTAGATTAAGCAGTAGTCCAAATAGCCGAATTTGATTTTAGATTACAAAGATCTGTAACAATAGGATGTATCCTGACATTTTTGCTCAAAATGTCGCCTGTGGCATTTATGCACTCAAATAATTCGGTTGATTCTTGAGCTGGACCATAAAAAAGCTGATTCCATTAATCTGTGTACTATTTCTGCGGCCACAATTACTTCATACGTCAGGATCTAGGCCGCTTCGAAATTTGAACAATTAGAACCGAATCTTCAATTTCTCTATGAACTTTATCCTTTGCAGTATGTTGCTATTATTAACCACATTTTAATGCCCTATACTTAACAAAAGATTTTCCTCAGCAACTTGAGCATTCAATGTCATTGTAGTATGTTCCTTAGACTAATGCGTAGATTTGTTTTATTGAACACTTACGGCAATTATTTCACTCTCACCTTTGAAGCTGGCAAAACTTATCTCCCAAGCCCTCTTGTGATTAATTATCTCATCACGATCAAATGCAAGTTACTTAGAATAACTGGAATCTACGTAACTGCTTGCAGGGAACACTGTAAGTGGTTGAAGCTGCAGAAATTGCATCGTTGCTCTAGCTTATAATGCTGCAATTCTACAGTGTTGCGATTTATTCGATCAGATTAGATTGTACGCAAAACTCATCGGTTCCTGAAGTACACACAGAAACATCACTGTTTCAATATATTGTTGCAAGTTTGTAGTAATTACGAACAAAATGATCCCAATAAGCCCGATACCGACATTGTCTGGCCCGACAAAGGATGTTGGGATCACCCCTGTTACAATCATGTATTACACAGATACTCCACTCACACTTGTTTTGGCTTACGAACATTGAATATTTTGGAAATGCTGATGGTACTTAAATATAAAAATCAATACTATTTCAATCTCGTGATCCCTGATTCAGGCGTTTATTTAGAATTAGTTCTAGACAAAGTGTATTCAAATAGTTTCGTTTGTTCTTAACTTACATACATTATACAACTTTATGTTTGAGTTTAACTTTACATATTAGACCCAATAATAATCCAGCAGCCGTTTTGACACTAAATGCTATATTTCTAGTAACACACTAAAACTCGTTTAACATTCTGGATCCGTCTGGTTCGTCATTCTCGGTAACAAGCAGATATTCCCGATAACACGGGGTTCCGTCACGGCACGGGAGTGTTGACACGACGAAGAAATCATCAATAAAGCTCCGTGACAAGAGTTTCTATACTTCCTTCATTTGCATTTTCATGCGTAATCAGAAATTCTGTCCAAATACGCTATTGTATACTTTGCAATATACTTTGTTTCCATTTTACCGATCTGTCATACGTTGTATGCAGTAAGCTTGTTATAGGAATTTCAAACAATAGGAGTGCGGTTTGGTGATGGTTTTGATGGTAAAGCTGCGAGTGCGAAGACCTTCTAGCAATGTGCCGCATATACATATGTACATACCTATCATTATATTACATTATTGACTGACGTAAGAATTGAATGGCTTAAGCTTCCTAACTGGCAAGCATAAGGCATAGTACAAAAAAAAGTTTTTGGTCAAATTTTGTAAGTTGTAAGCGATAGTTCCATCTTTAAGGATGTCGTCCAAATTACAAATGGTTGAAATAAGATAAACAACTAATTACATTTCATTCCATCTAAAAGTGGCCTGTAAATAACTTCTTGGTGTATAAACATAATGCTAATCAATAATACCGAAATTAGTCAAACAAGGCACCGGCTAGTTGAAATGTGGTTAAACCCTTTGGACATTTCCTTATTGTTGAAAATTTGGAAATAGTTTCCTCTCTTGCAAGGTTTGTTAATTCTTTTGTTTAGGAAATATAGACGCCAGTAACGAATTCCATTCCTTAGAATTTGCATTGCAACTTAGCATATTCCGTCATTGTGTTTGGTCCTTTAAAAAGGCCTTCAGGAATGCAGGACTGCAAGTTCTGGGAAAAGATGCCTTGGCTTTGTTGAAGAAACTATATAAATAGGATATCTTACGATATTTTATCTATCTGGAATCTAAAGTAAATGAATGATAGTGCGGGGTTAGAATACTAAATAGGCATCGTATCTCGCTATTTGTGTAATATGCAACTTAATATGAAAAAAATGTTTTTGATTTATTATAACTGGCATAGTATTTATATGTAGCTTACAGTTATTTATGTCGCTTAAAACGTAAATAATAGTATGTGGTTCGAAATTACTCATGCAAACATGCTAAGTAAAGCTTTTAACTATTCGATTACAATCTAACTATTTTGTAATTCTTATTCCTACATTTAGTACAATGTTTACCTCGTTAGAAGTTATTTTCAGGTTCTTGATTTTGGAATTCTTATTTCTGTGCAACATCGAAGTTTTAATTTTCATCAAAATAGTTGAAAATATGGTTTTGATAAGATTTTTATCTGTGCCTAATGTCAACGTCAGTATTAAAGGATTCTAGCCGGAAACGAGTCGATAATACTCGTCTATAATAATAGTCACTCCGGAAACTATTGAATCATCATCGTTCCCATAATTATTCGTTGGTGTAAATAATACATCATCATTCTATTACTTCGTGTATATTAAACAGTTCAATCTTAGTTTGCTTTATACAGTTGGACCATCTCTCAAGGAATTTTAGAGATGGTTATTATAGTAGGTAGGTATATTTTTTATATTTTGTGACTACAAAATATAAAAAATCACCACTTGACTAAGTGGTGGACGAAGTCATAAATAAATTACTCGGAAAAGCGAATAAATAGAATCGTGGTTCACAGGCATAAGCTTTATCAATAGGTAAATTATGTGTGGCTACATTCAGTAGGTAAGTCCTTGAGTTGGTCAGTAATATCATCAGGTAACAGTTATACGAGTACACGGGTATCTCACACAGGGAAAAAAACAGCACAGGGAAATACCACCTTTATAAGCAAGAAAAATGATGCTTTCGGTATTATATCTAGCCTGGACTGTCTCACTTCAATCGTTCCATTGTTCCCGGTTCTGTGACACTCATAACCAATGACACACACATATTCAAGTTTGCGTTACCAAAATGATTATTTCTGAAGCTCCATTGGGACTGTCAATCTGCATCATTCACATTCACACACCAACTGTCACGATCACTGGTGTGTGTGTTTACTCAGTTCCTCTTATTAATATAACATCAAGGGGAGAGTGGTTGCAATTTCGGCCTCTGTTTGCTCCCCTGGGAACCAGTTAAGCGTGGTCGTTATCAACTTTAATAAGATGGCAGAGATGATGTGTTTTTGGTGTCTTTTTTTCGCACAGTGTTTTTACAGTTCTAGACTCTTCTCTCTCTTTGTCTATCTCCAGCAAGTTACGTGATATCGTTATCAATCACATGTTCGACGTTTCGACTTCCGTTTTTACACTATGTTGAAATTGAGTGAGTCAAATTTTAATGTTTCGTGGGAATTGGTTTCTCGAGCTTTTACACTGCGGTCGGCACAGTTATGACAGTTCTTACATACTCAATATTTCCTAGCTCAGATCACTTCAAAATGCACTCTTACTTTACTATAGTACTACTTCTCATTAGAGATGACTTGGCCGTCATTTTTACTTTCACAGTTATTATTCCTGACATGATATTTCTGCTTATTCTCGTCAACATGTGTAGCTCTACACTCCCTAATGGAATAAAAGATAAAGAGCTGAATTCATTACAAGTAATATCATATAAAACACGGTCAACTTTCTTTTTTTCTGCCATACAATTCACTGTCAATCTATTTTCTTCAACATCATGATAGAAAACCGTCTACTTTTGTGTTCTAAGCTAACATCGCAATACTGCAATAAAGCCTAGTGTGCGAGAATTCTCGTGAAACCAGGAGCAAAAAGTGTTTCAAGTAGTCATTCTCCATTCCAGCAAACTTGCAAAAAACATAGAGCGTAGATAACAAATGGCAACTGTACCGGAACTCCGTTTGAAGCGCTGTATCGCTAGATAACGCGCAAAACCTAATCACGCCAGGAACGAACGCGTCCGATTAGCAATATTAGAAGTGTGCTGCACTAATGGAAAATCACAAAAAGTTATAGTTTCTTCCAGTTTTTTAGAAGAGTAATAGCCCAAGAACTCGAAGTAAAGTTCAAGCGAGTCTTTTGATGAAGGATTACTTCGAAATCTCCAAGTTACACATATCCAAGGTAGGGTCTTTCTTTGACTGTTTCCCCTTCAGACTTCATTGAAATAGTAGGTAGGAATTTGGGGTTCAAAGACTTTCTTTGTATTATTTTTTGACACACAGGAACCCTTCATGTGTATCCTTGAAAACTCTTTGTCTGCAGTAAGCTTAATTGCTGCAGAGCAGCAATGAAACACTTGGTCAGTAAATTGCAGACTTATTTTGCGTTGGGTTTATAAATTGTAAATGTTATCATGTTCACGGGATGTCTTTGTTTCTCTCAGAACGTGTGGTTTCCGATCCAGTTCAATAGCATTGGCAGCCGGGCGTGTACGAGGGGAGCAAGACCAGTAGGGAGCGTGCAGTCGACTTCACCGGCGTGCCTGTATTTAGCGATATGTGTACACGAAGCGAGCTCAATGCCTGCTCCAGTAGACGCTTTGAATAATAGCGAGGAAATAACTTTGTTTCTACCTTTACTTTGAAGACTATGTACAAAAACGTACATAATTATTCATAAAAGGACCAGACATAGGCTCGAAATATCGTCTAGTTTCTCCAAATTTTCCCGTCTGAACTAAATTGTTATTGTTTCTCTAGTAAATTCCAGATTACAGATATGAGATAATACAACAGCTATTTGGGGAAAGTTTAAACGTTCTCTTTTGTCAAAAGAAATGAAATCTTTGCTGGCTTTAGTTTCATAAGCACGCTAATATGCATCGTCTTTTTATGTTTGTCTTTTATTCCGAGAACATCTTGGGGTTGGGGAAATAAATTAAAAAGTCTTCGTCTCAAGGAACTTTTATTTTTTAACTATCTGCCCGCGGCTACACTGGTCTGGGTTGGAGGTTAGTGGCTTTTTCTTCTATTTCTTAACTTCCTGTCGCCGTATTAAGAAGTTGTGTGCGAATTTAAGTCTGCAGTCTGAGCACCGGAAATTAAGAAGTATCGATTTCAGTGGTGAAATCGCTTCGAGTGCCAATTCTAATTGTCACAGCGAGACATAGACACGGCCGCAAACATAGAAACTGTTACTTGAACGAACTTGGGACTTTGAAATTGCATCGTTTCAGGAATAGTGAATACCAAATTGAGTTGTCATGCTCAGCCCCCTTCACGCAGTTCGGAATAGTTTGCTCCTTTGTGTCATTTAATGTCTTCTCCAGACTTACAATTATCAAGTTCCTTTCCAGCTTTACAATATCGAAGGCCTATTCTGAATCATTGTTCTAACTAAACAGAGCCTCTTTTTTAAAGTATAGTTAGTCTTCAACGTCAAATCTTAGCGTTACATCTCGATTATGTAACGCTAATTGAATTGCCGCATGTGGCAAGTGTGGCAACACCGAGCGTTGCATCGAAAGGTCGTTGGCTGCACGTGCAGTGATTGGTTGCGAGTGGAGAATTCTCCGAGTACGGCTGAATCATTTATTGGCTTTACTGCTTTTAAAACTTCTGAAGGAACAAATTGTCTTCTAAGAAAGCCTTGCTTTTCATTATTACTTGGTGCTCGAACGTCTTTTAGTCGTTTCGGAACAGGGAAGTTTACCTACTTTTGTAATTTAAGCAAGATTACTGGTAATTCAAAACTCACGCCCTACCTATATTAGGTACTTACAATCTGATCAGTTTTGTGGGCATATTTTACTAGGTAGAAAATTATCAAATGAAATGCAAGTGACATTACATCATATGGTGAAAACAAGCGTCTCCCAAGTCATACAAGCTTGAGACAAATTTGTATGACTTTAGGGATATATCGTTACAAAAAGTTGGTACTACAAATTGAAAGACTAACTGGATCCAAGCCACATAAAACCAATCCGAACCCTTCTATCATTTGGGAAATTCGTGATCCGTTTCCGTGCGAGAAGCAGAAAACGGATCTTCGAAAAACCTTATTTCTGGACAAGACTTGGATGGGGCAGAAGACCTATACCTACTGTAAACGTAAAAAGATTGGCAGTTTTCCGATATCTTTCTACAGATCGATATTAGGGTAAAATCTTTTTACCTAGCTCCTAAAAGTTTGAACCTATCATCCAACTAACTTTCCTCTGCAGTTGTGTAGAAAAGAGTTTTGTAGTCATGATTGACTTTGTTATATATACCTATCTCTATAACTCCTTTCACCAGCCTCGAACCCTTGATCATAAAGTCTCTTCCCTGACGAAGGGTTTGGCCTATGCCTAGCTGTTACGACGTCTTTCGGCTGAAATAGTAATGATGATGGTGGCTGATGATTATTGAAACTACTAGGGTTGCAGAAAAGTAGGAAGAAACGTTACCAAGCTTAGAATGTTTTGACTTCTGGTCGCAATCATATCTGACACATAGGTACTTTATAACAGGTTCAGATGTTTCTCTCCTTTTGTTGCCATTATAACTAGTTTTTAATATCAACTTGCCGTTAATGGCGCGCCGTTAAAAAACACAAAATGTGTTCTTTATGTGGAAAAAACCAATCATCTACGGCTGCTGTTTGGAGATAAATTTATCATGCGGGTTTTCCATTTCTGTTGTCTGGTGTAAAAATAGCAATACACAGAGCTTTACTATGCCAGCAGTTCCCTAGATAGGAACTTACAGTCAGTTTTGCCACAAAGTAACTAATTCATTTTGAACTCTCTTACACAATGTAAGTTAGATTCACTTTGTTAGAATGACGCAACATTTCTATTCTTAGTAAATTTACGAGGCGTGCAATCTACATCTCACTTTTAATTTGTCGCAGCAAAAGCGAAAAATTGCTTATATGCCAAAAGAACGGAACCTACCAGTACCGAAAATGGTGATGTAAGCTTGATACTGTTAATGGCTTTCTATCATCTTATCCTGGTATATTCCTAGCTTGTTTTTCCCCGGGACTACCCAGCACGGTTGTCTTTGCTTGCCGGCTTCCAAAAATACCTCCTCTGCGTTGCCTACTGAAGCTGACGTTGGCTATTTAGCGTGCTGGCATGATTCCAGGCTCCGTACCAGGGTTACACACACTGCCATACATTCGTAACATCACCAGTCTTGGTTTTGACGTCACCTTCCTACTCCCCAATTATGTCAGAAGACTACTCCGTGATGAGCTAACTTTTTCACGAAATTTTTATCTTTTTCGCCCCACATTTCGTCTTTCTAAATGCGAGAACACTGCGCGCTAAATGTAGAATCTGCTGCAAAACAATGTTTCGGAATCTTGCGCACAGATGTGACTGTGATCACGGCTTATTTTTAAGTTTTGGAATTGATGTTGTTCCCGAATAGAAAACTAACGAAACTGGTAAATAAATTACACTGGTTTTAAAGTTTCTGAGGGTGACTATGGTCTAGTAAGGAACAGAAGTAAAGTTTACGGAAGCGCAAGTAGAGAGCTCGCGGGTGCACGATTAGGCCTACAATTTGGCGGGCACCGGTGGTTCAGCCAATACTAGGCGCCGCTTGTAACGCGGATTTTAACACAAAAATACAACGCACTACTAATAAAATCACATCCTTACCTTACTATCAGGTCCCAATCCAGTTCGTCGAAAAAAATCCAATTGATAAAACACAGTTTTACACTGAATTTTGAACCAACACACATGCAAATGCAACGAGTGCAATGAACTGCAAACGTTCTGACGATATGTTATATTAATTATTTTAACCCTGAATTGTTAAAAACACAAGATAATCGGATCCACTTTTTTATCACTAAGAAACACAAAAAATCGGCAACAGTGCGTAGAGTCCGAAAATTTTCCGATAAAATCCTGTATAAAACCGGAACCGGTTTATTTCATGTTTTAAAGTATTTATTTAGGTCTTAATTTAATGCGGCACCACAATCTCGTCCCACAAGGAAATAGTAAAACGACGACACCGAGCGGCGAAGTGCTTCCGCATCCCCGAAACAGCTGTTCGGGACTAGTGACGTCCAAAAATCGATAACAACCGTATTAGGACAACCGTAATTACACACCACACAACTTTTCACAACACATTACCGGTTTCACTATCCTTATAGTGCTTGCCTTTACAGTATCAGTTTTTGAAAAAATAAGGTTTAGTGATATTATTTAAAATTTGCAATATGATTCGTTGGAGGAGATAATGTGAAGGACGAAGAAATTTTTGAAGGAATTTAAGTGCTTTTAAAAAATCACTTCTTTTTTTGTTTTGTTTATGATGGTGATTGTTTAGTGAGCACGTCGGGGCTCGCTGCACGCGCACGCGGTCGCGCTCGGTCGCGGACTGGTAGCGCGGCGCGGGGCGCGGGCGGCGCGCGGGGGGGCCGGTCGGGGGGCGGGGCCGGCCGCCGCCCGCCAGCTCGGAATGCTATTGTAGGCGAACTTACCCGCCACTTTTTTTCTCAATTCTGGTCAAACAAGTTTTGTATACAACCTGCATTGTAAGGATTCCGCCATTCTTCGTACGAGGCAACGGTCTTTCTAAACTTTGTGAAGTATAAGGTTTCGCTGAAACTTCAAAACCCAAGAACGTAACAGGAGATAGAGTACTTTCCTACTCGCACACCGTTTTTGCAAAACACTGAAACGGTAAATAAATTAACCCATATTCCATTCCTAGAACTACAGTTGATTATAGCTCTGAAAAATTTATCCAATCAATTTGTTACTTACCTATCATCAGGTCCATCAACCTGATGAAATCCTACAACAATAACTATCCTACTAAATACTTATGTAGAAAAATATAAATAATATAATACAAATAATATTAGACCCGTATCCTATAGGAGTAAAACCAGAAGTATGTTATGATCATTCATGATAACGTATCCCACATATACCCATAGGTCCACGAATAGTGACAACGTGAAACATCCTCAACGTTCTTTATGTGGAGTGAACTCCTCAGTAGTGATGATGACGAGACAAGGATATAGGCAAGAAGGTAAGGTACCTGTCAATATTAACAATACGAATAAGATTCCTACATCCCATACTAACGCAGCAAATGTTCAACTATGTTCAACTGTACCAATCAATCGAAGTGTTTAATCTTTTTCTACCGTTCATATATCAAACACGCTTGCTGATCCAATCTACTTTATACATTGGCAGAATATTCGATCATCGGCTTTGTTTGCCATACACAAATATAGAATAGAATTGAAGAATCCTATAGCTCTTCAATAACGACGAATCTTCGTATGTAGGAAGCATACGAACGAACCAAATAATTTCGATGGCATCAGATGTCTGTGTTGCTGCTGATGAGCTGTAATTGAGTTTAAAGCATCGAGCATCCAATTAATTAGCGGTAAGTAGGTATCTATCTGATTCACACCCCGCTACAAGTTGTTATGTCATGCCATACAAATACCACCAACTTTGTGTGGGTTTAACAAACACCGCAGTTCCTAGCCAGCAACCAGGCAGGTATTATTTGCCACGACCACAATATTAGGAGAATTCAAGGTTAGAAGGGAACTTCTAAACGAAGTATTTGAGGAGCGATAAACGAACTTCCAAGAGGTCGGGTAGAGTCGGCTCTGAAAGGGACAGCCTTATTGCTCGCTCCCTTAGACAAAAAGAGACGGTACGATTTATTTTATTTATTGCCATATCAAGTTACGTCGCGGGTTCTGTATCTCGTTTGTGTGAGGGAGACGGACATAAACATATTGTTCCCCTTGACCTCGACAGCGGGAGATGCTGTTCATCAGAGTTTTTGGAAATTAAACTTTTTAATTAGTTAACCCGAAACAGGTTTACCGTATGAGAAGCTATTAATGAAGTGTTCTCGAAGCTGGGAAGATATATTGAGTAGATTGTGACACCTATGAAATTAGGAGTTCTGGAACTATCGCTTTTAATGAAGTGTCATAAAATTATTCTGATAAAAATGAAACAATAGCACCAGATGAGGTTAAATACCAGGGGTCAAGCATATAAAAGAAGATATACAGTAAAGAAGCCTTATCGTAAAAACCACATGTAACGTTAAAACAAAGCAAAACTCCATTTGCTAGTGATTTGTGGTTCGCAAGATAATAAAGATTCAAGAGATATTCCGAGATCTGGAAAGAGATTGGTTTTTTCCCGCATGATTGAGGAAATAGGATTCTCACAATAATCTTAGAATAAATTAGAAGGCTAATCTTTGTTTTTTATAACTACAAGTTTACTGGTATTGAATATTTTACAGCTTAGGTGCATGCAACTTGATTCTTTGTTGTGGAATATTTTATTCGAAGACAGACCGTAAACAGAAATTTCACAACAGCTAAATAATATTAGCCGACTCAAGTTCGTTTCAAAATTACGTAGGTTATATTGCGAAAGCCGCGCTAGTTTGCAAATCTAATACGATTTATTGTTTCAACAAATAGCACATCTGTCAAACTTAATTCTGCTTTACATTCAGCGGAAATTATTACAGGATTAACAACTTGCGAAATAATGTTTTTACATTTCACTGTACACCTAAGCATTTCATAGATTTATAATTTTGAAAAGGTTCAGAAGATTTGAAACTTGCACTAGACTCTAGAGGTCTAGTCGCGTCAAGTTACTGCTGTAAGTTCTCACTGCTGTGCCAAGGCTTCCTTCTCTCTTTCCCATACATGTCTGTCTATATCGGGCAAGTTCTTCTGTGAGAGTCAAAGTCCGTCTCTCCTCCTCCGCCTTGGTCTCCCGCGATGTCACCTAGCATTTAATGGGACCCAATTAGTGTTTATTTTAGCCCACAGCTCAAAAAGTCTAAAAGTACTACTTAAAGTTTTACTTACATGCTCCCTAACAGCTTCTGGTAAGTTACAAATAGTCTTATCTGCTAAATATTCCTCTTTTTCCTTTTCCTTTCCTTGAGTTTCTCCCTAAAGTTCTGATAAGAGCATAATTTTCCTTGTTTTGTTATTTTTTGTGTATTCGAATGCTTAAGCAGTCTACTGTAGTCTAATTAAGTCAGTTGCCTTGCATTCTAACAAAGTATCAGTTGCTCGTTCTGGTGGATAGGTTCGACGATAACAAAACCGCGCTATTCTTAATTTTCTATAAAAAAATAAGCTGCAATTAAACTTCGCACTTTTAGGTGCTACGCAAAAGAGTAGGATGGTGATAAAAGATTGCAAGATTTTACAAGAAAATGTGGCAATATTAACTTATTTGCTCCTTTTGAAGCTCAAACAGGAATTTATTAATAGACTTATAAAACTCTATGGTATTATCATGATTTAATATCACCATTAACGATCAGAATATATTTTTTAGGTACCTATTATTAGTGAGCTAATACTTTTGGTCAGCTGCATAATACTGTTCCATGTCTCTGTTGCCTTCAATTTCAAGTTTAGTAACACAATGGTCCCATGTTCCAGCAGTCTCTGCATATCTGCATGAAGCTTTGGCATTTATTAAATTAACAACGTTGTTTGAGGGTACAACGCTGGAAACACGATAACTCTGCTGTGGATAACAGACATTGCTTTTTTTTATGGAAAAAAATAAATAGAACCTAGAACTCTCAGGGATTCTTCCGCTACTGATTGTGTTATAATTATGAAACCTAAGATTATTACTTAAATATCATGTTATTTTATTGCAACTACTGTTTTTAACTCGAAGCGTTCATATCGTGGAGCAATCCAGCAAAGAGATATACATAGAGATGATATCGATAGAATTTGAATAGAGCATCAAACTTTATTGATAACTAAGGCTATCGATAGAGTCATATTAAGTGATTCTTGAAGTGCCAAAATTCAGCCCGCGACATATGTTTTTGCGATTGAAAATCGCTACCGCAACGCTATCTTCCGCCTCTAGTCTAGTACAAATCAGTCTTTGCTCACTGCTGAGTATCGTGAGCGAATAAACTTCCTATTATACAATTAATTGCAATAGAAATCTTGTGGTTCTCTTACAAATAAAACAGAGGTCAGTGAAATCAGCTCAGCTGGACAACTTTTGGGAAGCTACGTAGCATCTTCTCGTCTAATATAGGTACCACAGAGTCTCATCTAGAGACTCTAAAAACGAAAGTGATTGACATGTGGAACTGAAACAGCGGACTCGATGAAGTGGATACACTTATTCAGATTCCAGACCATACGATCACACTGTACATACTTATTTAACCTATTTAAATCAAGTCACAGGAAGAGAGAAATACAGTTAAAAGCATTCGTAACGTGTAGTCACCATTTACTGAAGCAAAACAATACCTACAAATGCAAACAGAGCATGATGTATGTTGTAATGATACCCGAGCTTTAACATCAAAGCGAGTTTCATTGCACAATAACAGTAATGAACACATACTCAAACATTCAAAGCGTAATCATACTGAATCAAAGATAGAAAGGGTCGTTTCATTCAATAAAAAACAAATTGTCACCACCGACGAGTCGTAACTGACAAGTAATTCTACAGTTTAGCGTCAATTCCAGTTCAAACAACCGGTTATTTAGTTCCAAAGAATAGAATGTCAACAGGTTGTACCGAGAATTCTTACAAAGCGGATGAAAGCTAGACATTACGAGGTACGATTGTACAAATATAAAATGATACCTTTTGTGTGAACGAAGCACGAGACGTTGAAGTTTTTCGTGATATGTTTAATCTGAAAGTCAAAAAGGGATTGTTTGGTTTGTTGTTTTGAAAACGTGAGCTTTTGGACTAGCAGGACCTATTCTGGGCCTTGAATTAATTAATGGGTGTGAAGAAACCACACAGGGGAAGGCTTTTCCTTTGGTTCGATTCCAAACAGATTTGGCACAAGAGATACTGACGGAGCTTCTTCTAAGCCAAGTGATCATCTCAGATATGATCGTGAAGGAAATTGCTTTATCAATTCTTTGATGGATTCAGAATAAAGCTAATACATATTTTCAAACGTATAGAAAATTATCTTCTCCATGTTTCAGGGACGTAGAAAACTTTTCAGACTACCCGTGAAATTTAAAGTTCGGGAAAAATGGGTTGGCATTCTCAGCCATACTCTTCCATGCTACTGATACCGATATTATAAAAAAAATCTTAACATTACAAGCTTGAAGATCCACAAACAACAAGAGATAACTTGGCGCCAACCGACCTAAAACACATTACTTCTTCTAAGAGCTCCTAATAGATAAATAAATACATTATCTCCAAAATCTCATAAAGTTTTTTGTTTGTATTTACGAACTCCAAAACTGCTGACCAAAAACACCCAGATAACACTAACAAAAACCACAATAGATGAGTCAGCCGCTTCTCTTAATAAGTTGCAAGTGACAATTGAGGAGTGCTCGGAGCGGGCCAGGGGGGGTCGGGTGACGCACAATGACTGACGGATTGACGACCATTGTTGCCGACAAAGGACGAGACAAATCAAAGAATAGCCCCTCGGCGGATTCCCCGGAACCACCGTCACGGAATAGGAATCCCCCTCTGTAATATCTCGTTATAGTTATTTAATTAAGTGCAATGTTGGGATTTTTGCCATTTGATGGCGAGGGCTGCTGATTATTAAATATTTTCTGTGATATAGATAAACAATGGTTGAGGAAGGAAATTATGCGGTGCCTGGAAGCTTAAGCCGGACCCTAATTCTTCTATACGTGATCATCAAATTGCAAAAGAAAAAGATAAAAGACGTAAGATTTATATTTCTTCAGATATTCGTCTGAATTAAACAAGGAAAAAAAGAAGAAATAAAGCGAATATTTTATTATCGCCCCGAGCAAATTACGACAGGAAAAACCAAAATGGACTACAGTAACCATAATAGTTTTAATGTCAGTAAAGCAATATTTATGCCTATTTGTTAGTAAGAGTGGAACAATGGGTGTTTGTGATTCCATTAACTTTAAATATCATGCATTCAATATTTATAACATTGGCATTTTTAAATGGCCGTTCATACGTATTTTGATATTGGTTTACGATAAATACACATTCTGTACGAGTATGTCTGTATAAGAGGTACATTGATAAAAATATACCAAATATTTCTATAAAAAAAGAACTGGCATCTAACTCTTTCAATATTACAGTCAAGTTAATTTAACTTTTGATCCAACAGCCATTAGCTGCCGAAAAAACAAAAAGAATCAACTTGTAGGAAATTGACCAGCAAACTTTTTCCTCCTTTCAGTGGTCCGTGGCATGAAAAGCTGATATTACCATAATAACAGGCATCATTTGTTGGCACGGGGGAAATGTTTCCATCGGAACATAACAAATTACCGTGTCGACGATTCTCGTATCTAACTAATCAAACCAGATCATAACCTAGCTTAACTTGTACTGGCATATGCTGCTCTGTGTTTATTCCGTTGTTTTACAGAATTTCGGTGCGGTTCTGATTAGGACTTCTACACTACAACGTCTACGTAACACCATGCTCCACCGAATTATTTCGTACCCGGTTCATTATTTTGCCAATTAACTCAAAGTTTTGGGATTTATTTTGGTTGAAGTTGAAACCAATTTTAATTACCGCACCGGTCTAAACTTTTACCAGTTTTGCGAGTTAAATAGTAGGTATTAAACGTTTCTGCAAGGGAATCCTAAAACTAACAGAATTCAGGCCTTCGAAAAAAACAACCTACGGAAATATAAAGTAAGTAACATGAATCGGTAGAATACTTGAAAAAGCAAGCATAATTCACGGCCGCATTTAGCGATAACAATAATAACCAAAACACGAACGTGTCACTTACTAATGAAAAATCGGTAATTTACGGTAATTAAGCTTTTAGTGCTTCACTATTGCAAGTAAAACCTGTCGGCGGCGCGCGGCGGGAGAGGAATCGATTCCCGGCGCGCGGCGCGGCGACCCGGCGACGTTGCCGCTCTGTCGCGCGTGTTTTGTTTGGGTTGTATGCAGCGGCAACAGGCCGCGCGCGCCGCTCGCGCCCCCTCCCTCGCCGCCCGCGCCACGCCAAACGTCATCGTTATAAAAAGTTTCGAGCCCAACTTACTGCAAAGCAACCGCAACTATTGCAAGTTTTTTGTTCGCTTTGCTATACACAAACTATTCAGCCTGTAGCATAGTTTCGGTAACTTCAACCTGAGAGCTATTTGCGCGTGCTTCGTGCCTGGTATTCAGACACTCAGTCGAGGGCGCAGTTCGGTCCCTGTCCGCTAGTTCGACAACTTGCATCGTGCACACGTCCCATGACCGTGACCTATTTACCCACCCTGTCAATGGCAAGCATTGATTAACTTGTGCCACGTTTGGTTTGCCTACTGGAAATTAGACCGATGATTTGGGACTATTTGTCCGGTAAACCAACAACTAACCAAGTTATGCTCTAGATACTTAGGTACCTTTGTTTCAGGTAAGTAGGTACCTACTTTTTTAATGTAAACGGGGACGAGGTCTAGCCGAATTGGAATATTAATAGATAACTCTCTCAACTTCCTCGGCAGCTAAGCTGCCAAGCATGCTGTTGTCAATATTCAACTCCTAAGACGTACAGCTATCTACAGTTTCTGTTCAGTCGGAAAAGAGTGTCAGACTCTTACTGACTAAAACCCACCCGTGTTCCTCCTAGTGCGTTTGCGTTTCAAGGCCGCGGTGACTCTTTTGAACAAATTCCGCAACTCTAGCAGGCAGCGACCCTACAGGGTCCCGTCTTCTTTGCAGACAGCTCTTTGAGACGCGCGTGGAACACGACGAGCCGTCAACCGATGCCATGTTGTTATCGGACGGTGAGCCACCCATAGCTCGCCATCCGCAGGTCCACCGACCACACCACAGACGACGTTTCCGAGGAACTGCTGAAATCATTCGTTGAATGTCCGAGCTTTTTATGAAGGTGATCAGACCTTAGGAAGGTACCTTAGTATCCTTAGCAAAGGTGATACAATAGATACTGTTCTTTCTGCCACAAAGCAGTGCCATTTGAGGGTACCGCTTTGAAGGAAATGGCCTACTACACGAGTAGCTTTGTCGCTTGGAATAAAACTATGTTTCTTTCTTGATTGACAACGCTACGATGCGTCTTATAATGCAGATTCTAATATATCCAAAATCATTGGAGGGTAATCACGTGGTAGGCTAGGTATGATCCTTGTCAGCTTAAAGTTTTCGTTTTAACCAACTTCCAAAAAAGGACCCCTCAAAGCTAGTGCTTGTCGTGTCCCATTGAATTTGAGTGAGATCTGACGACTAGTATTTGAGTTATCCCTAATAATGCGTGGTTTCGACTACATTGATGATGTTCTCATTTTCACTTGTCGATGTAAAATGAAAAGAAAACTGTATGCAATGGTTTGGAAGAGCATCGTAGTATTACGAGGTGATCCCTTTCTAGTTTGTGAGGAACTAACTTCCGAGATAGGCAACGTCACTCTTCAATAAATGATAGAAAACCTTCCGGGATTGCTGAAATCGCATGTCTGTTTATTATTTATACCAGTTTATAACACGTACGCTGTGATGGGTACCTACGTTTAGCTGTGGGGTATCACCACAAAGCGAAAAAGTGGATAATAAATGAACATTTTTACAAAACAATACAACCGATTTCTTAACAAAAACACAGAAAAGTATAAAATAACTTTATTTTCGGAAATAGGTGTTTCTTCGTTTTTTTAAACACCGACTTATGAAAATGAAGTTGCTAAATGTATTTTTTTGGAAAAACATTTTTTTGTTGTACTAGATACGATTGAGCCGCCCAAGACTTACCCAGGTACCTTTATTTCTGGATGGGAAATCATCAAATTCATTGTTGGACTTTGAAAGAACCAAAACACAAGTCTAGGTCGGGAACAGTCTTGGGAAATAGATAACCTAAAAATGAACAGCATAAAATAGGTAGATAGCTAACAAGTCCTAAATGAAACTACGGTTTATAACAAAGTAGTAATTTTTAATATAAGTTTAGCTCACATTTTATGATGTAACAAATCTCACTTAACTAGGTAAAATAAATTATAATTTATTATTAAACAGTTAGTTTAAATATGCGTTTAGAATAGTTCTGTAAAAATTCACTAACTACTTATATCTTGAATCACTTTAGTGCCAGTTTATTGATTGATAGATAACTCAACCAATGGTTGGGGCCATTATAATGCGTTTTTCGATCTATTGCTAGTTCCTAAATAACATTAATTGTTTGAGTATTTGCATTGGTCGAAAAATGCACATCAACGAAATTTTGGTGGCCATCATTTTTAATCATTGCCATTCTGATCATCACTTAAGCTTGTTACACTATCCAATTTTTAGGAAGCCAATTTAGAAAACAGGATAGGTAGTGTAATTGAAGTTAGAGGCAGATTTAGTTCTAATTCCTAAATTGTATCCGATTTATGTTTCCTAAAATTGGATAGTGTAATAAGCGCTTTAAAGGCTCACACAAATCGGCACGACGACGACGTGAAGATGCGATAACGCTGTTTTATGGAAATTATTTTATCTATGAAAACACTATTAATTTATCTAAGGTATATTTTAAATTCTACATCGCGTCGCATTTGACACAAGAAGTCTTAATCACTTACATGTCACCGAATTATTGCAAACAGCGTAAGATTGTAATAAATCTTAATTATAGTAAACTGAACACTAGCAGCGCCCCGCGTTGTTCCCGTTCCCGTGGCAATACGGGGATAAAATATAGCCTATGACACTCCACAATAACGTAGCTTTCTATTGCTGAAAAAATAATTTTGAAAATCGGATCAGTAGGTAGATCCAGAGATTACCCTTTACACGTCACAAACTCACATCCGTTACCTCTTTATAATATTAGTATTATAAATATAATTTCGCATAAGTAGGTACAAGAAATTCGGTTGTTTACGTAAGTAAAGTAAGTATACATACGTATCTTTTCGAAAAGTATGAGTTTACAATCTTACACAATCTGTTACAATGTTACGGTAAAAAAAGTAATCCGGTGACCACCACAATACATCACATTACAATTAATTCTGTGAACGAGTATTTGTCGCTATGGCATGGTTTTACAACAGTTCGTACACACAACATAAAAAACAAAGCCAATTAGAACAAGAGGTTTTAAACTCTATAAAGTAACAAATTCTAACATTGCAGGTTCCCCTAAAAATAATAAAGGTAGGCATATACAAATTAATTCTGGTATATATTTCTTTCTATTTATCTATGTATATGTCGCAGTAAACTGGCTTAACCAGCCGTTTGATTAACGGCTTCGCCTTTTCATTGAACGCCGTCAGCGGCCTAAGTGACATTCCATCATTCAATTGAAAAGCTAGGCGAATAACTTGGTTCGATATCGTTTAGTGAATTGCCTAGCCAAGTTTGGGAATTTAGAGCTGGGATGACATGGATATGGTGGGAGCTAGAGTGAGCTAGTGGAGAGAGCGAACTAAGCTCCCGTCATCCCAGTCAAGTTAGGTTACTTCAAACCCTGCAGATTGAAATAGGAACGCGCGCAGCGGGGCTCTTTCATCAAGGCTACGGTATACATAAATCAAGTCTATGAACGAAATTTTTAGATATATTTTTCGTCACAGTTACCTACCCTATTTTATGAACGGTCTAAGCATGTACCAGGCGTTCATAAAATGTTGTAAGTAATAGATGCATTGGCTGGTTGTTATTTAGGCCACTGAATAACTGGTGCCGTTCAATAAACGGCTAGACTTATTTAACTAGTTGGATGCGAAGTATACATTTCTTATTTTGGTAACATAGCAACTAAACAATATTAATCATGATCTTCCAGTAATAATTGCGTGGTTCTAAAAGCTTCGTCACCGGATCATTGCAAAATGAGTAAGATTATAAAATAACAATAAATTGTCAGCTGAACATTTGGAATAGTTTTTTAAGCATCAGAATTTGATAGTCAATAAATCTCTCGAAGTAATTCCGAGAAATTGTGATCCGACATACATTGATGACATGTTGGAGAACTATCAATGTATTTTCTGGCCTAGCCAAGTAGCGGAACATAGGGCATAGGGAACTTAGGACAAATATTTTTTTTAAACCGTGCAGACAGAAATACGGGTCCGGCTTCGTCGTTGATTACAATGTTGAAATTATAATACTTAACGTTTCGTTACTTGCTTTGCTATTCTACAATTTCTTGGAATGAGATTACAGCCTACCAATTTTGATTCAAAGAAGAAAAAAGTGTTCCAAATATTCAGCTGACAATTTATCGAACGTTTACAATCTTTCAAGATAATTTATAATGTTACGAAGTTAGCCATTTTCTGGTTCCGGTTAGACAGCTATAATAATACTAGTGTTAATGCAGCGTGCTCAATATTTAAAAACAAGTAAACATAAGTATAGCTAAGTAAGGTAGGAGTGTTCATTAAGCATGAAGCTTCATCAATTTAAGTACCTCACAAAAATCAATAAGATTAGGTACAGTTAGATACTATGGACATCCTACACAAAGACTTCATCAACATAGATGAAATCAACTAAAAACATATCATTTAAGCTAAATCAAGCAAAGTAAATACTTATACACATGGAACCAAGAAGCGTCCTATTCTTAATTAAAATAGGAATCGCGTACATCGACGAAAAAATAACGATGAAATTTGAAGAGACAACACATTTTCACAACCAATTTTTTTGTGAAAATTATAAAACCTGCGTAAGTTTAGATAACAATGGAAGTGAATAAGTATCTTAAGAGTTCATATTTTCAAGATATAAAAAGGGTGTTTCATGAAGTTAGCCTACCTACATAACATTACATAACTTACGAATGAAATATTAAGTATTTTGTTTAAAACTTCCGAACTCTGTAAATAAGTTATTGTAACCAGGGGCAAAAAGCAACAGATTTTCTAAGAAAATCTCGAAATGTAGTATAAAATTAGTACAAGTTTACAATAGCGACTTTTTTGGAACAGGTAAAAGTAGGGAAACCTTCCATTCTTCGCCACTGGTTCCGTACTTATTCACATAAAGTAGAGAAACTCGTATTTAACGTCAGTTCCGTGGAAGTTTGTTTTCATTTTAATACAATTACGGTTTCTTATAACCACAAACATAGTCAGTCTTCATAATGGAAATTCTTTTCATTCAACCTTAAATAGTTCACACTTCAACAATTTCACTGTTTGTCTTATAAAATAGCTATTCAATAGTTTTTGATAAAGTACTTGAATGTAGCATTGGTACAGGTTTTTAAAGGTTTAGTATGAACCGACTTCCATAAACTTCCATAGAATTTTGTATGTGCAACAAAGTCTTATGTCGAATCAGCTCCTTGCGTAGGCAACTAATTTGCTCAAAACCAGGCCATTACGGAAACATCGATCAATTCACGCCAGTATCACATTCGTATTTAAATTGCCAAACAATGCACAATTTCAATTGTCCGTGTTAGCACATCTTTAAAAGGCTTCCTGTACAATAAACGAGGGCAATAATCTACGCTTACTATATTTACATATATTATGTATCATCATTTCTATTAAAACGAGTCGCGGTTGTACGCGAGAGTCTTCACTTAGGCTCAGGAGACTGATTGTCATCTCTTCCAAATCTGACAGTTTGTTCCAAAAATCTAAATTACAAAATGTGGTTTTTTACCCACGACGGAACGGAGACAGTGTATGCGTTTGGGGTGAGAGGATGTTTGTTTGTTTGTGCAAACCAATGTTCCCATTTATCTCCAGTACTACTTACTAGTCCGATTTTCATGCGGTTTTCAGTGATGGGTTCGAATTTGATTGGTGCATGTTCTTAGATAGGTGTTACGGTGGCAACTCAAAAGGGGGCGCTGCAATCAAGGATATTTGGACAAACCAATGTTGCCATTTATCTTGAAATCTACTAGGTGTTACAATTTTGATGCAGTTTTCAGTGACGGGTTCGCGTTTTTAAATAAACTATATCTGTATGTAGTACAATGTTCATAATAGAGTTATCTCTAAAAAGTTTAAAATAACAGCAAAATTGAAATTTTCCAAGAATATCCGTCGGGGGCTGCCATCACTATCTGCAAAACTAACTCATTTAATGGCAGCCCTGACGGATATTTTTGGGTTACATTAGTTCAACAATAATGTAAGTCGGGGGTTATTTAATTCCTTTTCAATTATGTTTTTACCTGTCCTAGGTTTTTTCAATTTTTCTAAGCACATTTTTTACGAATTTGGAAGCACATATCTGAAAAACTTTTGCCTTAAATAAAAACTTTTTTAGAAATCTTGATTAGAAAGAGTTATCCAATGATACCCCACACGATTATGTTTGTTGGAATTTATTTTTCCATAATATCACAGCACTATTGAATAGCAGTTCACAGGTTGCACCTACCCACCAATTTTTATTTATGTAGCTTTAACAGGCCCCGAGTAAAATTGCTGTGACATACAGACAGACGGACGGACATGACGAAATTATAAGGGTTCCGTTTTTGCCATTGGCTACGGAACCCTAAAGATTAACTCGCAGTCAAACCTTATGACTACAGAAAAGGAAAGGCACACTTGATTTTCATAGGCTAGCAGAAACCGACTCTAGGTTCCTAATACTTTGAAAAATACAGTATGTTAAACAACAACGGGCGTTCCCTTAAACTCGTTAATCTATATCATTAATAGATTAAAATAAATATATAGAAAAATAAGCATAAAATAATCCGATTTCAAAAAAATAATTAATTGGTAATAAATTCGAAACATCCTGTTTAAAATCAAAACAGTAGCGCGGAATAGTACTCGCAGTAGCAATGCCCAATTTACCGGCAAGTACGCGTGTACAGTGTTTCTTTAACGTATCGACAACATATTTAGGGAATATCTTAATATAAAAAAAAAATCATTTTTTTTTCGAATAGTAGGTAATATTTTTTTACCATAAGTATATGGATACTATACTATTGCGGGTTAACGGGAACGTCCTCTTTTAGTTAATATACTGTATAACTACGAGAAGCAAACTTACATAAAAGACTAAGTAGATCGAAACGTTATATGTATAGTCAGCGTTGCGAACGATCTCCAAAACCACTGCTGACTATGAGCTTTCATGTGAATAAACAATATGCCTATTATCACAACTGGTAGAAGTATACGAACGCAGTACGATTGCTATAAGCATACCGTACGCTTCTATCTTTACTTCATTGCCATACGTTCGGGAGAAAACTCTGTCTCGTTTATATTTCCACCGTGTCAGAAATAATCTCCTACCATTATCCATTCGGTAATTATAAGCACTTAAAATGTTCACTCAGACATTTACGCTTGTAATCGATGTCAGATTTTAACAACAGCTAGCTCTTCTTCAAATTGAACTGGCTTGCAGATGATTGTGCTGCAATTTCGTTCAGCAACAGATCCTGCATCTTACTTCTCACTACCAGTTTCCTTATCGGGTCCAGCTGTTTGAAGTACGGTGCTAAAGACTTCAGGAACATCACGTCGTAGTCTTCGTTCGAGGACAGTTTCGCTATCTTCTCTGGTATAGGTTCTTCTTCAAATGATTCATCGAGGTACACTTCTACTTCGGTATTTCGTCCTTCTGGTTCTGGTTCCACATCAAATTCGTATTCGTCATCTTGTATCTCTTCTTTTGCCTCGACTGCATCAACGCTGTTCTCATCAGCCCCGTTGGTTTTGTTACTTTTGCTCTTGGTTGTACTATCAGGCGTGTTAATAAACTTCAACATCTCAAAATGCCGCCATTTCCCCGTGTATAGCTCTTCGGATCCGAACTTTTTTATTTCTTTCTTGAATAGATCGCGGAGATTCTTCCATTTTACTCGTAGACGTTCTTCTGTGGACGGAAATAGAAGATTTTGAAACGTTAACATGTAGGTACACATTTATTTGGTGATTAAATTACCGATGTGTTAAGATGGACTTCTGTACATTCGAGTAGAAAAATAAAACACAATAGTTTCTTAGGTGGATGATAGGTTGATATTTAGCTTTTTATGCATTCCCCATAAATAATCGAACTTCTGAATGTAGGTATATAGGATATAGGTATACACGGCACACGGCGTGCTATTAAAACTGGGATCAGTGTTACCATGAGTGGGTCCTTTGTATAAATACGATGCGGGCCAATTGTGTGACAAAGAAAAACAGTCGAGTTGCACAGCACTTTTTTTTGGTCAATAATCATTAATAATAATAGGGGAACTGAACCGACGAACTAGCGGATTTCTATAAGATACAGAAAGAAGCCAATTCCCGTAGGTAGTTAAAAACATTCAAATTCCTGTCGTGAATTAGTAGCGATATTCAGTGTCAAACACTTTAAGACAAGAAAAATATAGAGAAACTAGAATAGAGTACCTATTTTCAAAAAAAATGACTGAATGTAAATAAAAGTGAATTGTCCTTTATGAAGCATACCTTCGGTCAAATATGTTACCTATTGTTATCTTAGAAAATATGCTAGTTGCTCACTTGCGACGGCAAAAAAAATATGTAAACTAGTTAAATAACTAATTTGGATTGTGTTACTTGCAAATTGCGATAAAAATACATGATACAACAGATTCCCTTGTTCTAGGAACAAAACAAAGACTTATCCATATGTATTAAGTACCTATTCATTATTACATGTGACAGTCTAACGCTGACGAGTACATTACAAAATCCTTTATAATAAGTTACACACACAAGTAAACTTTTAGCCATAACTTTCGAGCCTACTACCGCCATCTACATTCGAACAGCGGCACTATGTGGTACCAGGAGCCCACGTGGTACATAAACATGTCACACTAGAACTAACCTGGTAGCTGCATCACGTCCGCTACCTCCATCCAAGCCTTGGCCATCCGATACCTGTCATTGTATCGATCATGATTCGGATTCCACAAACACTCTCTCTTTTTAATTTCTTTGACAAGTTTCTTCAGCGTATGATCGGATAACACCATTTTTTGAGGCATGTTTACGAAAGTTTTTGAAATAAAATCGCGTCGCGTCGCAACGGTCTGTCCGCGCGGCTAGAGTTCGCCGCGGCTACTGGCGGCTGGCGGCCGGCCCCGCGCGCGGCCGAGCGACTCGGACGATCAATGTACGCTGAGTTGGGTGCAGACGTGGCGTTCGCGCGGCTGAAACTAAATAAAATGATTGCCCGCGTGAAATGGGTTTTATTTTTTTTTGCACAGAACCCTAACGTTTTTTTTTTCTAAATTATAAGGAGGTACCTAGGTATTCTAAATGATTCCTTATAATATTAGATATCTGCCAACTGCCAGTGAAAGTCTCTCAGTTTCAAAGATGAGCCAGAAGACAGATAGACACATAAAACTGTGTTTTTGTTATGAGTATCGAATAAAAAAACGTGCGCTCTAAATGTGTAGGTAGGCCATTTACTTAAGTAGATTTTTTTTTCCTCACGTGCGATGATGCATGTCACCCTTCCGAACCTACTACTTTCACATTACTATAGTAAAAAAAACATAGATCGTACACAAAAAACTCTTATCATGTTATGTCAAACTACAATAAAATTATCAGGCAATACAATAGCAATAACTAATAAATAATACACAGTAGGTACTCCTAAATTAAAAAAAAAATGTATATCACTCGGCTGCCACAAGAACAGAATGCTTCGACTACCACTTGGGCAAGTCTGCCGGATTCCACCTATGTGTATATGTAGGTACCTACATATTTTTGGTTCATCCAAAATCTTAGACCTAATGTCTATTTTCACAACCATTTAAAAAAACACTTATGTAAATTTAACAACTTACATTACTTTTAAAAAGCACAACAAATATTATAATTCAACACAACACGAAATAATCGCTACGTCTGAACCTGCACTAAGACGCGCCGAGTCGCCGAGCGAAGCGCGCGATCACGCGACGCGACGTTGCCGCGCTGTGCCGAATATCGCGGTTTATCGTACCGCGCGGGGCGACTGCGAGTAGGTAGCATGACTGCATGAGTAGCATCGGCCAACAGAAATTTACCTACTAATCATTTACCGGACTGCAAGATACGCTAATTACTAATGAATTCGATTATTTACACTAGAAACAGCCATGTAAAATGTAAAAACTACGTATCAGTAATTTCGTCAACATTTAGGTGTATCTTACCTACTTTGGCAATATACCTACATATATATTTTTTTTACCTGAGTGCGTAGATTTCAGAATATATTAAATCGTTTAAAAATCTGGGATGTCTGGGATTCAAATTATTCCAGTATTGGAATATAAACTATAACGTAGCTATTTTGATGGCTGTCATTAGCATGACAAAAACATTGCAACTTTCTACAAAAAGGTTTATAAAATAACTTCTTTAAAGTCACTGATTGTAGGTGTAATCGTTTATTAAACACACACGATACACAATAACTTTAACAATTTAGAAATATAGGGAAACTTCCAGAAAACATGAAAATAGCGTCGCGACTTAGAGTCGCGGAGGATCAAAATATGCAACCGTATTCGTCGACGGTCGGGACGCACTCTCCTTGTCGCCCGCGGCGTCTCGCCTGCGCTAGCGTGTGAGGTGCGCGGGCGGCGAGGGAGGGGGTGCGCGTAGCAACAACATAGCGGCCTAAAGATGCCTACATTAAAATCCCGCGTTACATCCTCCCCCTCTAGCCTAACTAAATGTCCCCACAGTTGGGCTAGTCCAAATACCTACGCGGCCTGCCGCGTTTACGTTTAGCTCGGACAGGAGGCTCTACTTGTCCGGTGAAGGGCGTGAGGTGCGAAACGTGGTATTTGCCTACGTTCCTACCGGTTTGTATGTTCTCTAGCTCATATGTGGTCGGGCTGATAATCTTCCCAATTCGGTATGGACCGTCACGACGTGGAATAAACTTCGCGGTCTGCCCGCGGCTTGCGTCATTCGGTCCTTGCGTTTTTAACAAAACTAGGTCACCTACCTTGTATTCAGGTGGCGGCCTTCTCTTTTGGTCGGCGTTTTCCTTCTGGACGGCCTGTGCTTTCTCGTGCGTGTCCCTAGCCTCGTCCAGTGTTGCAGCCATCTTCTTCAGGTAAGGCGTAATGCTGGGCACGAAGTTATCGTTTTCTACGATAGCCCTCATGTCTATAGAGGAATCGGAGGGAGCTCGTAACTCTCTTCCGAACGTGAGATGTGCCGGCGAAAACCCTGTGCTACTGGTAATCGCGGAGTTCATAGCAAACCTGATTGCAGCGAGGTGTACGTCCCACGTGGTATGGTCGTGGCCGACGAGCATGGCCAATTGTGGTTTGAGGTCCCGGTTCTTCCTTTCTATAGGATTGGCCTCAGGATGATAATAAGGCGTGAGAGACTGGCTGATCCCTAGGACATGGCAGACTTGTTGCATTACCTCACTCACGAATTGCACGCCGTTGTCACTAACAAGGCGGCGTGGTACTCCATACCTGAGGAATACCTCATTCACGAGCGTCTGAGCACATTCTACGCTGGTGGCATTCTCTAAAGGAAACAATTCCACCCAGCGCGAGCAAACGTCTTCTACAATTAATACCCACCTGTTCTTCCTGGGCGTCTCTACGAGCGGACCAAACAAGTCTACGGAGACTACCTCGAATCGTCTCGACACAGCAGGGGTTTGCAGCAGTCCTGCTGGCTTGCGGTTGTCAGCTTTATACCTCTGGCAAGGTACGCACTCTTTTATGTAATTTGCAATGAACGTGCGCATGCCAGGCCAATAATACCTTGCACGAACGCGGCTTAAGGTGCGCTCCACGCCAAAGTGGCCGGCCGTCGGCGCGTCGTGGAGGTCAGCCATGACCTGCCTGCGTTCATGCTCGGGAACGACTAAGCAGCAGTCCTCTCCATCGTCTGACTCTAAACTATACCTGTAAAGTATTCCATCGGAAATAGTGTACCCGCGGTCGGACCACGGTCTCCCCCTAGAGGGTTCGTCGGACTCCATGTCCTCAATAATTTTCCGAACTTCTGGGTCCAATATTTGATTGCTGCGGATATCACCGCTGCTTCTCTTTGGCATATCAATAATTGTCATGCAAAGGTCACACTCGTTCTGGTCCTCTCCGCAAACGGGTCGCGACAACGTATCTGCGACCACGTTCGACCGACCGGGAGTGTATTCAATGCAGAGGTCGAACTCTTGCAACGTAAGGGCCCACCTGGCCAGTCGGCCGCTAGGTGACCTTTGACTCATCAACCATCGCAAGGGTTGGTGGTCCGTCCTTACCGTGACCTTCGCGGTTTCCACGTAACCGCGGAACTTACTGAGTCCCCACACGACGGCGAGTGCCTCCCGCTCGGTCGTGGAGTAGTTCCTCTCGGCGCTGGTGAGTAGTCGACTTGCATACTCAATGGGCCTCTCGTCGTGTCCCTCCCCCTGCATAAGAACAGCCCCAAGGCAATAAGCGCTGCTGTCAGTGCAAAGTATGAATGGTTTTGACTCGTCCGCCTGCCGGAGGATAGGAGCAGATACGAGAAGGGCCTTGATGCGTTCGAACGCCTTCTGCTGCTCGTTGTCCCATCGCCAAGCACTCGACTTCTTCAGGAGGTTAGTCAGGGGTCTCGCGACTTCAGCGTAATTATTAATAAAGCGTCGGTACCAACTCGACGTCTGTAAGAAGCACTTTAAGTGTTTTATGTTCTGAGGGGCGGCCATGTTGTCAACGGCTGCTGTCTTGTCTGGATCCACCTGGATTCCGCCTGGCACGATAACGTGTCCTAGGAATTTGACAGATTCCCTCGCAAAGAAACTCTTGTCCCTATTCACTCTTAACTTGAACATGGCCAGTCGCTCGAAGACTGCCTCCAGGTCAGCCAGGTGCTTCTCGAAAGGCCCTGGTGACAACACAATCAAATCGTCAAGATAAGCGAGGAGTTCCACTTCCTTCAAGTTGGAACGGAACCGGTCCATCATCCTCTGAAAAGTGGCTCCCGAATTCCGCAGTCCCATCGGCATCCGCTTAAATCTAAAGGTACCAAGAGGCGATGTAAACGCAGTCTTGTCTTGGTCCTCTGGGCAGACACTCACCTGATGGTAACCAGAGCGTAGGTCGAGGGTGGTCATATACTCACTGGTCTTGGCCGCGTGCAGTATGTCCTCGATGCGTGGTAAAGGGTACCGGTCTGGTTCGGTCACTGCATTGAGTTTTCGGTAGTCTATACATAGCCTTAAACTCCCGTCCTTCTTAGTCACAAGAACGACATTGGACGCCCACGGTGACTCGCACTCTTCTATGACGTCATCTCGCAGGAGCTTATCAATCTCCCTCTGCAAGGCCTCTTTTTTACTTTGCGATATCCTATAAGGTGGACAAGCTATCGGTTCCTGTTGCGGACTTACCTTTATTCGGTGCGTGGCGAAATCTGTCGCCGGACCTTCACGCGCGAACTGCGGCGCGCGGTGTTCGATAAAGGTGTTCAGTGTATTCCTCTGCTCGGGGTTTAATTTACAACCTTCGTCTGAGCGCAATGATAACTCGACAGATGAGGCGCTCAACAGGTCCGCTTCGGTCAAGTCGAGCGAGTACGTGTACACGAAATCGTAATAATGTTCCGGACTATCCGAAAATGACCAAGTGCGTCGGGCGACGTCTAGTACCATGCCGGCCCGGGCCAAGAAGTCTTCCCCTAGGAGCGTCCTATTATCACTCCCGGGCAATATTAAAAAATCGCACGTTACCCTACGACCTTTAATAATAATTTCTACCTCGGCTGACAACAGGTCTCTCCACCCTTGTGTACCATCAGCCAGGCGCACGAAACGTTTAGTATCGTTAAACCGAACTCCTGAATTTACTAAAAGTCGGTGCAATAAGGGACTCGCGATACTATGCGTAGCGCCGGTATCTACAATCGCCACGCCGTTATGGCCCATAACACTAATATTTACCATCGGGTGATGTTCGCGCGCACTAATGTTCGTTATTCGAACGCACGAAGCGGTATCACTCGTAATGTTACTGCTATCGTCATGACAACAAAAATCTAAATCAACATTGTTCACAGATGTTTTCTCATCTGGTTTCGACGATGATTTCGCACAGACATCACATTTCGACCTCACGACGCCTTGTTTACCACAACCATAACAACGTAACTCCCTAGGCTTAGTGTCGTTATTATTTTTACTAGTGGTCGCTTTTTTCACGATTACGACACTCATCAGTAACATGCCCAAATAACTTGCAATAACTACAACGGGGTCTATTTTTGTTGTTGCTACGCGGCGCATTCTCACTCGTTGTACTCAAACTCGATTGCGTGAGATTACGGTCGGTGGTAGTCACCGCCGATGTTTTGGTTAGAGGTGTCGTATTACTGTTATTATTATGAACAGAATTGGTTACCTTAAGTGCCTTGTAAGTATCCTCCGCAATCCTAGTCTTATACAATAATTCGTCTAGATTACGAACACAATCACGCGGCACTCTTTTCACTACGCGTCGGTGCAGTAACCCGTAACAAATGTCTACTTGCACTACTTCATCGAGCGTATACGGTAATTTGGCAATTAATGCTCGCACTTTGCACAAAAACGATTCCGCACGTTCTTCATCTCGCTGTTCCGTAGCGAAGATCTGCCGTAGAACTTGATGCGCGGGCTGCGCCACGCCGTAAGTCGCGCGAAGGCGCGCGATCGCGTCAGCCCACGTTGCCGCCGACGTCTTGACGCCGCGCCACCATACCGCCGCTTCACCTTCCAGCAACATCGGCAATCCGCGGAGGGCGTGCTCGTCACTTACGGCAGCACACTCCTTAAAGATCTCGACGGCGTCCAGGAATGCTTCCAGGACCTCAGCGTCCTGGGATGACCCGTTGAATCTCGCCGTGCATTTTATGAAGTTCGCTTCGGCGCTCGGCGCGGCCGCGGCAGCTGTACTTCCACTGCTCGCGTTAGGTGTTGGAGAGGCCCCGACTGGGGTGGAGGCCCTGAACTCGCCGTTGGATGTCATCAGCGAATTTATTAGACTTCTGTTGGCTTCCACTTGCGCTCGAGTTATCGTCTCTATCAGCGTGGATAGGAAGTCTGGGGGAATCTGAGGGGCTGGTTGCTGTGTCGACCTCGAGCCGGCGCTCGCGGTTACGTCCGCGTGGTCGCGCTCGACGACACTCTCTTCTTCCTCAGTGAGCGTGACGTTATCCTCGTCGTCTCCTCGTTGTTGACGGAGCTTTTCTCCTCTCGTTGTCGGCATCTTCACCTCGGTGTTGACAACGGTAAGGTCGAATGTCCGTACTTTTCCTAACAAAGTGAGTAGGTATATGATCGGTCACGTAGGCACTGTAACGGTCGTAACGGTTGCGTAAAAGTTCGTGCCACTAGTTTGGGCGCCAGTTTAAAGTCACTGATTGTAGGTGTAATCGTTTATTAAACACACACGATACACAATAACTTTAACAATTTAGAAATATAGGGAAACTTCCAGAAAACATGAAAATAGCGTCGCGACTTAGAGTCGCGGAGGATCAAAATATGCAACCGTATTCGTCGACGGTCGGGACGCACTCTCCTTGTCGCCCGCGGCGTCTCGCCTGCGCTAGCGTGTGAGGTGCGCGGGCGGCGAGGGAGGGGGTGCGCGTAGCAACAACATAGCGGCCTAAAGATGCCTACATTAAAATCCCGCGTTACACTTCTTTTGTAAAAGTGATATCTAGTGAAGACTAGCAGTACTAAAAAGTTCCCTCAGTTACCACAACTTCAACAATACCCACAGACTACAGAATTGCAGATACAGCGCCATCTAGCATACACACAGTACATCACGAGTAAAAGTAAAAAGCAATAAGTACGTCATTCGGCCGATAGAGGTCACGTATTAAAAGTAAACTGTTCATTTGAACTTTTGAACACTGTTTACCATCGGTGTACTTCATATATTATTCATTCCACTTGAATGGATCTTGATGAAATTTGGCAGAGGTAGATTATAGTCTGGAGTAATACATAGGATACATTTTATAACGGTAGTAGGTATGTTTCCTTGGCATATTCTTTGGTTAAATCCAAGAATGTAGATTTCCTGGCAAATAAAAGTACGGCCTTATACAATTTATTTTATTTTATTTAAGGAGGAGCAGAAACATGGTGCATCAAAAGTCGCGAAAGCAAAAAAATAGACGCCTTTGAAATGTAGGTTTGGCGAAGACTTCTTCTTATACCATGGACTGCCATGAGAACGAATGAGTCCATACTGGTAGAACTCAATATCACCAAACGTATGCAATATGCCAGAAACGTGTGAGTACGGCACGTTAAAAGGCTGAGGAGCCTTTATGGGCCATAAATATTATGCGTTCATCCAAGAATAATCTGGAAAGGCTCATGATATTGGGCCGGGTCGAAGGGAAGCGCGCTCAGGGTAGAACACCGGCAAGATGGTCCGATGCCATAGAGAAGGCTGTTGATGGCAGCATGTACAGAGCGGTCCGCGCTTCAGAAGACCGCATAGCTTGGAAGTATGTGGTCTCGATCCTCAGCAGTGAGGGAACGACGAAGAAGAAGATGTCCTACATGGTTTTAATTTTTTATGATCGATTTCATTAAAAAATCTCTATAAGTTATACGCCTTTATTGATTGAATGGTGTTGCTGTTCTTGTTATGTAGCTTTATTGATCTAAGATTAATCTAAGATCTTATGTGAAACACTGGGGCCGTGGGGTCCGAGTGCTCATCGACTTTTTCGTGAAATCAGTAAGCAGTCGACTCTTCACGTGACCAGAGAGCTGGCCTTTTCTTTGGTAAACGAATCAGCGTTGCCATTCAACGTGGCAATGCGGCCAGTGTTCTGGGCGCTTTTCCCGTTGACAGCGATGTGGACGAATTTGTGTCCTATGAGTCTTTCCCCCTTTTTACTCCGCTTGTAGTCTTGTACACATATTATATATACCTATGTCGGAGTTTATCTTTTACAAGTGTGGATACCTGACTAAGAATTGTTTTATTTGTTTTGAAATGTGTATTTGAGTGATTTTAAGTATCAATAACTGTCGGTTTATTTGGTACAGCGCTACTGTATATCGAAATTGCTGTATTGTATGATACGCTTTGTACTTGGGTAGCTTATGCTACTAGAACATTGATCTTAAAGGTCTGTTCGACTTTCTAGTTATAGCTTTTCTATTTTACTACTGTTATTCTTTTTATTTTCTTTTCTATTTTTCACTTTTGTTAAATAAATGTTTGCAATTTATTATTCTGTCTTGTCTATCCCAATAAAATAGGAACTCCAAACCCTAACAACGTACCGCTTGGCTCTCCTGCGGGCGTACCATGCGGTGTTAAAACGTGAGTCTTCCGAGCGAGAAAGAGGGATAGAGTTATACACCCTATATAGCTCCATCCCTTTTTCTCGCTCGGAAGACTCACGTTTTAAGACGTCATGGTACGCCCGCTGATCCTACATATATGTATATTCTATATTATAGCTTATTTAGTTGTATTTTGTAAATAATAAGATTAAAGATTTTCGATTCATATTAATTAAGATCTTATGTTGATTTACTTGAGTTTAGTTATTTTCGTTGAGGATATTAGAAGGGTAATGAAAGTCTACGTCTTGTTCACATTTTATTTAGAGACATCGGTATAAAATATATGAGATATAAAACAGCACAGTCGTGATAAAATTAAAATATATTATAATATACGATAATATAAAACACGTCAATATATTAAAATCAACATTAAAGTGTAAGATTTTTATTGAGACGTGAGCTAATCGAGTAAGGTCAGTTTTTGGAAATAAAAACAATCAAAATACAATTTTTCTAATAAAACTGACCTCAGAAGATACAATATAGTTAAAATAAACTTAATAAATAAAATCTAAAATGGTATTTTGGACAATAGGCATAGAATTAAATATTTTATTCACTGTGATATTATTAAAGTTTATAAAATTTTTCATTCGTCAATCGAAAAAACTGCCGTAAACGACGGAAGTATAGAAAAATTATACAAACGTTTTTTTATATTGATTTTTAAATTTATATTTTTACTTTTAATCTTACAATTATTTTATCACAGTGAATAGAGCTTAGGTGTGGGGATTAAAAGTGTATGTATGTAAGTGTCGAGAGTAAACCCCTAAAGTGGAGTCTAGTCAAGAACAGATATATGCCGTGTCATAATAACGGATATGGAAACATTAATTACATATGTATGTTAATGATAATATATTGTTATATCCTAATACTAACTAATTAATGAATTTTACATAATTATATACGTTTAATATATGACCATAAATTGAAACATAAAAAGCAGCGGAATGTCTCATACATTACGTGGTCAAAGAAAACAAGATGGACTGCAAAAACAGACCAGTCATTACTACTTGAACATTTACAGTAGCATAGCATTATCTATCTAAAGCGTACATAAATACTTTTAATACAGATATAAAAGTACTATCAAAATAATAACTTAAACACTAAGTAAATCCGTGACTGATAAAATTAAATAGAAAGTAATTACGTATTATTTTTCAGTTAAAGATAATTCTGCTAGATTCGTACTGGTGTGGCGTCGTAATGAACCATAACATCAGTCAGTTGTCGCGCTCTTGATAACTTGGACACCATTTGATATAAACACAGCAGAACTAACAAACAATATAATTAACACCAAATAAGTATATAATGATCATATAATCTCATCTGAATTAAATCTCTCAATTCCTGACAGTTGTATGACAAAGCTTTTATAATATTATATATATTTTTATAAATAAAAGAAAACCCTTAAATACATATGGTTAAACCATGTTAACTTTGGCACGGAAATGTATTTTCAACCAAATAGCTAACAGCTTAACAAAAGATATACATATACTGTATTTTATTTTATAATATATAAATTCTATAATATAACAACTTTAATTCGGCTAAGATCTTTTGATCAAAGGAAATGTTTGGCTTTAAATTCAGATCTTCAGTTGATGATTTTGTAAGTATTGTAAAACTTTCGTTTAGATCAATTTTCCTAATTTCAAGCCAAGCATTCAGTTGTTCAAACTTAATTAAGCGTGTAAAAATAAATAAATATCTTTGGCAACGTTTCTTAAGCGAAATCGAGGCGCTAAAGCTCATAATGCAGATTTAAAATAAAGTTACATAATTACAGACTATAATTACCAGTTATAATACAATACACTAATTTGTTCTTAATCTAACACATCAATAAACTTAATATCTTTAGGTATAATATGGAATACTTTGTGGGAACAACTGGCGTACGTGTAGCCATTAAGAAAGAAAGAAAGAAAACTCGTTTATTCCGCCATAGATGACGCACAAAAAAAAAGAAATAAACAAACTTAAAATTTACATATATTTACATAACTGCGGATATACAATTACTTTAGGTCATCCGAGGCGCTTAAGGCGATACCCCGACCAAAACCTTGCGATAGTGCGTTTTTCTTCGCTATTCAGAGACTATTAACTCATTTGTTATGAGAAATAATCTACATGTAAAAGCACATTATTAATGTTCGATGTCTTATCATCATATTCCACGTTCTAATTTGTTTTTATGTGTTATAAATAAATTTGAAATCTACTTTAAAAAATTACTAAAATTGTTGATTTTATGCATCTGTTGCTAAATGGAACGCTCTAATCATTTGAGGATTACACTAATGGATAGATAATTTAAAAATCTATATTATACACATATCATTTCAAAAGATCCCTATCTTTTTTAGTCCAAAATAATTCCAAAATTGTGTGAATTCGGCATGCGCAGGGTACGGGCGGCAAAAAGGGAACGAATGCTCAAGGTTATTTGGTCAGAGAAACGCCTTAAAGTGATTGTATCAATACCACCATTACCGAGACAGTTCATCACATATAAGAATTACGATCAATAAAAATTGCTGCTTCAATTGATGGTTTTAACCATGTCCATCTGCTAGAATGAACCTGAAATGATCAGTCATAACATAAGTGTGATAATGTAATTTCTTTCCCAAAAAAATATATTTTGTATTGTATTTATTTGTTGTTCAACTACCACAGTGTTGTCTTTTTAACCCAAAGGTTGACTGGTAGAGAATGCTTTGTTGCATTAAGTCCACCCATGTACCACTATTGTACATAAAGTTTAAATAAATAAACAAACAAATATTCCTTTTTCCTCGAATCCAAAAACGTTCGCCAGTCGCCCCCATAACTTAAATAAACATTCATTAAACATTGATACCAGTACAACATACAATGTCTTCATTATTTCTCCTAATCAATAAACATAAATAATAACAGTAATTCCTTTCCGCTCAATGGATTATCTTTCGATATTACACTACAGTAGACTTGTGATAACTTGAGTCATACATTTAACTTCCACCCGAACTCAGTTCCAGAATTTTCATGACAAAGAATGTCATGGAACAATCCATTAATAGAAAAGAGTGCAGAACACTGTGACCCCAAAACCCTGTGGATACTGAAAATGTATGAGACAAGTTCACCGACAAAGTTGTCGTAATCTAAATATGTTACGCACATCCCAGAAAGTAAACTTTACAAATAAAACTATACTTATATCTAAACAATTTAATATCAGAAAATAAACATTAAGATTAAAGTGCTTCTTTCAAAACTAATAAGCATTCATAATCCGATACATATTTGATTTTATCTGGACCAAACATTGGACCCCACGATGGAAATGAAATAATTCCGTACCTCAAAATATTTATTTAAAAAGTAAAGTTTTGTAAATGATGACTATCAAGTTATTGCACTAACTAAATCATCAAAACTAAACAATGATTTCTTTGAAATTTATTATAGAACACTTCTCAGTCTCTTAGGGTAAAAATTCCAAGGTTTTATAAAATATTGAAAGTAATGTGTAACGGCCCTAATGAGGAACGATGACTTACTATGAATATGATATTCCACAATCCACACTTAAGTATACTGACACTATAATATTATACGATGATGATACATTGGTCTATTTAATTTATCCTCGTTAATATAATTAAAACATCGAGACACAACATCGAATGTAAACACGAACAGCTATTGTATTGATATTGTATTAATATTCTTTATAATGATTAAAATGTTATGTAATTGTAACTCTACTTAGATATAAAGACCAGGGTTTGGGGCATAATATATTGAAGAAGGAATGGTGGTTGATGACAATCCTGATACTTTTAAATGTAGTGCCACAGGAAACATACTAGGTAGATAATAAAGAGATGATACTCGGATGGTTCACGAGGATTAGTCGCAGAAATTGATGGACCTGTCTCCCCATGTTTTCATATTTTGAAAGGTAGCCAGTCAGTTTACTTGAAATGTTGCTAGGACGAATATAAGTCGCGTTTAAAATTATCTAGTTCTTACATTTGTAAATGAGCATACATGAGGTATTAAAGGAAGATTGGAAGAAAATGTGATGAACAGAACGATTCTACATATTGTATGTGTATGTTTTTTGAATACATTACTAAGCTCTTTTATGCTTACTGCATGAAACCAGAGGCTATACTTATAGTACATGGTCATAATCATGTGTTCTATAAAGTTTATTGTTAAGTAAAACTGCAGTTTTTATTATTTTATTAAATCCATTCGGTACTCACGGACGGTAAGGTTTTAGAATGATTATCTTTAATTATTTTTACAGATCGCTTTTATTGAGTAGTTTGTTTAAGAGTCGCTAAAGGTAAAAATTAATAACATTAATTTTCATTTTGAGTTCAGGTTGTAAATTTTTCAAAAATATATTACTCAGAAATTATAAATATTCCGAATCTAAAATGTTGAGGAGTTAAATATAAAGAAGCAAGTAATTTAAAATAATAAAATGAATTAGTGTGCGATTTACTTGTGAATAAATGGTAGGTCCTAATTAAAATGATATGTAACTAACATTGTATATATACCATAGTTTTACATACAAAAGACAATAATTATGTAGACACATTATAAAATATTTACAAGATAAACTACATTAAGGGATACATGAGAACGAACTGGAAGATTTTTTATGAAATAACTGTAAGGATATAGACGCGAGTAACTCGCCAGATGTACAACATGTCAGGCATCATACACTCGTTCACGAGATAGAACTGCTAATACAGACATACACACAATGGTAGCGAGTCCATTTCATAATCCCATACATGATTTAAATTAAATGGTAAGTACGTTTAAATTACTTTTAGTAGATTCCACTAAAATCTAGACACTAGAATGTTCCAAGTTAGGTTATAAGAAAATAAACTGTGTATCTAAGTATTATGCCTGTGTGGTGTTGGTGTTATTTGTAACTGTTTCGTTTGTTCAACGTAAGTTTGACGTCAGCAGACGAACAGTATAGTCGTGGAACTATTAGAAAACGTGACTGGGAATTCAGGTATGTCCAACGGTGTAATGTACTAATGAATAAATTATATTAAACACGGTCATGTTAAGGACGAGAAGTTTCAGATTTAAGTACAACTTTAAACTCTTAGAAACTAAATAAGTACATCTTTTGTCTATGGATCACAAAGTTTTGAAACTGACTGCTGTGAAAATACAAGAGACATTTTTGAGATTTAAAAAGACAGTGACAGTAAAGTCGCGCGTCTGCGCAGCGGGTTCGACAGACACCAGATAACTATTGTGAAGAGACACAAATCTAAGATACTGAGTAATGAGTAAACAACCAACATAGCCGCGACATCGAAAAGTATACGAGTATTAATGTGTGGGCTATATGCAGCCCACGGTTCCTTACATCGAACAGCGGCACACAAACGCTGAAGATACGTTAGTCTACTGGTCGGGACTTAGTTTAGGTGTCGCTGGTAGCTGACGGCTGCTTGATTAGGTCTGCATCGCGCCCCATACTGGCCTGAGTCTTCAGTTTTGGCTTATCAACAACCTTGTGGTCGTGTCCATGCTTATCATGCCCCTTATGTTCATGTCCGGCCTTGTGATCATGTCCGGTTTTGTGATCATGTCCGGTTTTGTGGTCATGTCCGGTTTTGTGGTCGTGGTGGCCGGGCTTGTGGTCAGGCCCGCCCTCTACCACGCTCACTCCGTTCTTGTGTGTGGTCGGTTCAGGATCCTCCTCGTTGACCGCACGGAATGTACGGTTGTACCAGTGTAAGCAGATGCATCTGGAAATGATAGGATATACTTTAATGTTAGTTTACATACAAAACAAACTGTTTGATTAATTATGTCAAGTTGAGCGTGGAGCTATTTTTAGCTACCACTTTATTTAATACGTCGTTTATACTGCTTTGTATAAAAGTAGTTAAGTATCTAAAAATACCACCGGGTCAAGGCTTGGTATGAACCAAACTAAAGGCCTGAATGGCTTGGGAAAAGTCAAGGCAATTATCTATTTTCTATACTAATATTATAAAGAGGAAAAATTTGTATTTTTATATTTTTGTATGTTTATACTAATATTAAAAAGAGGAAAACTTTGTTTGTTTGGGTGTAATGAATAGGCTCAAAAACTACTGGGCCGATTTAAAAAATTCTTTCATCATTCGAAAGCTACATTATCCACGAGTAACATAGGCTATATTTTATCCCCATATTCCCACGGGAACGGGAACTACGCGGGTAAAACCGTGGGGCGCTGCTAGTAACGAATAAACTCAAAAACTACTGGACCGATTTAAAAAATTCTTTCACCATTACAAAACTACATTCACCCTGAGTAACATAGACTATATTTTATCTCCATATTCCCAGGGGAACGGGAACTACGCTGGTAAAACCGCGGCGCGCTGCTAGTAAATAATATAGCAAAAACGCCTTAAGAATAAAAATGAGCAATCAGTTACAGTTAAAGCTATTAGAGAATATATATAACAATGCAGCGCCAACGTTATGTTTTGCAAAACGACCATTTGGACGAGCAGATATTGAAATGGCGGCGACCAAGGCTTTTTAATTCAAAAATATTAACAACTCCAAATATTAAAAATCGTGTTTAGGTTACATAAAGGAGACGCTTTGAGAAAAAAATCCAAGCTGTAATCTCTTTGGACGAAATATTTGCTAGAAATTTTCTTTTCTTGTTGAAAGTTATACTCGTATTTGGTAGTTTTTGTTGTTTTTTTATTTTGTTCGACCAATCGATGTGATTTTTTTTTAGTTTTTATTTGTGCAACTATTTAGTTGATAATATGCAGATCTCTATTGTTCTCCATAAACTTTGGACACACAACCAAACAGTTGTTCGATCAAAAATTGGATGAATGGCCTGGCCTTTGGTGTACCGTTTTAACATTATGAAAGGCAAGGTATTTCTTTGAATAGGCAATACTTATACATAATTTTAGATTGTATTTGCAACTTTAATACACAAAACCCGATCTAATCTAAAAATATCACATGTGTAATAATATAATAATGTTACCAGTAAATGGAGGCACCGATAAAGCCATCAATCTCATAACTGTCGCTCCTGATACCAGGCAAACATGAAAAGAAAGAGCTTTGAACGGGCGACTCTACCGTAATAACTTTCTTATCTTTAGGACATTTTCCTATGACGTCGTTGGCAAAACAGCAGACCGGGGAAAATCTTTTCCTTTGCGGGAGGATAATAATCGCAGAAAATTGTCGGTGAACATTTTTATATTTTGACGGTTGTTCAATCTTTGCCGTGTTAAAGCACATACATTTAACGTGCCATTTTTTTTCAACATGGCGGTCTTTATGTCATGTGTGAACAGGTTACTTCTTGGCAAATCGTCTCCATCTTCAACCACGTTATTAATTTCCATCAGGTGAAACTGAGGTGAAATGCAAACCTATTTACTAATAACTAGCAGCGCCCCGCAGTTTCAAACGCATAATTCCCGTTCCCGTGGGAATATGGGGACAAAATATATAGCCTATGTTACTCAGGGTGAATGTAGCTTTCTAATGCTGAAAGATTTTTTTAAATTGGTCCAGTAGTTTATTCGTTACATACAAAAATACAAATCTTTCCTCTTTATAATATTAGTACAGAAGTATAGATAATAAAAAGTAATACATTTATATGACCATCAGTAAGCCCTACTTAACTCACTGGAATAAGGTTACAAGATCTATCTCGATAGCTCCTGGGTACTCATGGAAATTACTCCTAATCTCACTATAAAACACCCGTCTGTGCCTCATGCTACTCTAGTAACTTTCCTTTCATGTTGAATTAAAAGCATTTTGCTATCGACTTTATTTCATTTACTTAATTGGCTGGGACCAGTTTATCGTTAATTTTCCTAAGTGAACCCACTTTAATTGTAGTCTTCACGTTAACTTGTTGTTAAGGTAAGTCTTCCATTTTGTAAATAAACGTTTGCCGTTGTAAACTTAGCCTTTTACAGTAAACTACTAACTGAATTCTCTAAAACACTCTAAAAATCGAGCTCGAGTTGTATGTAGTCAGATTAGCAAAATGTCAGTGCATTTTTTATGTTTTGTCTTCAAATGTTAAAGTTTTAAAATTTGAAATTAGAATTTGAGTCAATTATTACATCTCATCAAACTCATACATGATAAGTTTTAGTTAGTAGTTTTATAACTCCATAAATATTTTTAACATTCACTTGTAATCATTGTAACTCCTCTAGGTCACAACAAGCCACACGTCACACAGATGTTCAAGATTCCCACAGTAAACTTAGACAGCATAACTTTGCAAATTAACAACTTATAATGAACCTTCTATCGATTGATTCCTACTAACTAATTTACTATTTTCTAAGGAAAGAAATGAAGACTCGTTAACTCGTAAGTATTAGTTAGGAAGCGACCCAGAGACCTTTAAATGTCACCGATTGAGGAATACGTCACGTAATTGACGTGTTCGTTTGTCTGTTTTACAAGGGTGTAATCAGTGCGTGCGATTCAAAGTTGATTGATAGTTTGACTCCCGATTTGTAGAGATACCGACTTATTAAATGGTTTACTGTTAGTGATAGGCTACATTCAATAAACAGTCCACCAAGATTTTTTTCTAATTGCATAATTTCTGAATGCACAAGCAGATAAACTGGCAATGCTGGAAAGTCTGCATATTCTTCGTATTGTATGTTGTCCTGGTACCCACCTCAAAACAGCGCCAAGCACGCCAGCCCCAACCAGCGCAGCGCCAGCTCCCATCAGATAGTAGCGATGTTGAGCGGCCTCCGCCCCTGGTGACAGTTGCACCAGCCCCACCACCAACACCACGATCCCTAGCAGAAGGGATCCCACTATCGCGTGTAGAGCTGCCACCTGCGCATACTAAACACATTTGAAGAAACTTTAAAGACAAGTGTTAAACATTGATCTCCTCTAAATTAACACCAATTACGAGGTAGGGAAAGAAGGAAGGAGAAGAATGCCATAGCAGATACTCGGACAGTGTTCTTGATGCTACGGAAGTACTGTTACGGATCAAGATGCTAAACTGCTCAAAAAGGATGTAAGATCCGTGAAAGTACTTACTTCAGACAGAGAAGGAAGGTGACCCACACAACACACAAGAAAGGGACGACGATACATCATGCAGGGGTGTTTGTTACCTTGTTAGTGGTCAGAGCACAATATTAGTAGCACCGGCAGATTTCTGCCATGTTTGAAGCTGTCAACATACACGACTCCGATAGAAGCCAACACTTTAGAGACTGGATATAATGTTTTGCTACTAGTTTAGAGAGCAACTGCCTGCACCATCATTGTTTTTTACCTATTCAACATGCAAACTAATGTATGGATAAGATATCTTCTATTTTATTCTTCTGTAACTATTTTATGGTCAAAATGCTCTTCTTCTTCTACATTAGCGATCGAGCATGATCGCTTTCGCGTCGAAGACATTTTATGTTTGATCTATACTTTGCTGAAATGTGTGAACCATCTCGCCTCTTCTGATATCCTGATCTCAACTGCATTTAAAAGGTGGACTATTTATTCTGATTTTTAAAGCTATCGAGTTTGAACACCAATACAAAAAAAAAATAGTTTGGTGTTAATAAAGTATTGATAAGTTTGTCACTTATTTTGTTAATTGGGATGCTCTAAGGAATGAATAAGTAGAATTGTAGATTGATCATAAGAAACGCATCAGCCCGGGAAGAAGCAAAGTCTTGTATAAAAGATCTCAGAACTCGAAATCTTCTTCCCGTGCTATCACGTATACCTCCTAAAAGAATATGCAAGCCTGGTAGCTCACCTTGCCGCAAACGTAGAGTTCATTCCTTAGCCGGTTATGGTCTGGCGACGGCGTCGCATCAGCGTCGATGGGGCGGCCGAGCTGCAGAGGCAGCTGCGATGGTCTCCGCCCCCCTCCTCCTCCGCGCTTCTCATTGCGTCGTCTCTCATGGCGAACCGCCACCGCTGGCATAGCACCAATCATCTTCGCTGTACAACACCAGGCCTTCAGAGGCGTGATGGAGGCCCATGCTTAGAAGTCATACTTTTAAACACGGGCCTCCTCCACTCTTCGCATGATTAAACAGTTTTATATACCTACCAGATTTTTAGCAATCATAAAAGCTTTAATACTGTGTGAATTTGCAGTCATTGCAGGAGTTGTTCCTAATCATAACACCTATTTGTCTATCACTTGGATCCAAATAAAGGTCTTCCTTCCCTATTAATGGTCTGTCTATTACAGTCCATAGTCCCACCACCGCCATCGATTTGGTGGGATGTTGGCTTAGGGGCACTATTGAGCCCCCTAATTCGGAAACGAAGCGTTTTAAGGCCGTGCTTCTCAAGACAGAAGTGGTTTCCATGGCCAAGGTTCATGAAACGCACAAAAAAAATCGAAGCTTTCCGATAAAATTTTCTTACTCAAAAATTGAGCCCAATATTTTTTTTAAGCAGTATTTTTTGTTTTCTTTGCTTCTCATAGTACCCGTCGATTTGACAGTCACTGAAGATGCAAATTAGTAACTAAAAGATAGTACCTGATGGTGGAAGCTTGTTGTGATGATATAGTATACTGGTAATTGCACAAAAGCTTAAGTAAGCGACCACTGTCATCAGCAAGCTAGCATTGCACTGATGACTAGTCAACTTGGAACAAAAAATCACGTAAACTTGATAAACGATAAGTAACCTTCCTCAAATCTACCAGGCAAACATAACACCGTAACAGCACAAATCATTTAGCAGTAACCCTGTTCCCTAGCTGCGTCACATACTAAAACGCACGAATGTCTATCGCTGTCATACTTTAGTGGGCATTAATAGTAAATATGGTCCTCTAGCTTTTTATCTTTATAGAGAAAAATGGGAACTTTAATATATTGTATGAGAATATCCTCAAAAGAGTTCCTTTTATGAACGGTTGAAGGAACATTATGGCTTTAGAAAAGTGTACAATGAGATCCGCAGTTTGCAAGGAATTAGTCCTTAAATAGACCTGTTATAAAACATACTGTTACTCTTGGATCGGCTTCGAATTTAAACATATGGAGCTTAATAATAATATTTTACAACGGCCGAACTGTTTGTCTGAACCATATAGATTGGTCTGACCTCTTTAACCCAATTACTTAATAATATCTACATTATCCATTAGTAACATAAGTTGTCTGACTTTCGTTCGAAATAATATCATTTATTCTTCAATCACTCGTAGCTTTCACACTCCCCGTTTAAACTTAGACTTCACTACATTTTCTTATCACCTAACCCTTCAGAATACCTCAGAAAGCAATGCACCTACAATAAAGGTAAAGTTATACTTACACCGCTGATTATCTCTTGGCTGTAGTAAGGACTGGAGCATATCTGCAACAAGCAATTTGATGTCAAGCGGAATCCAAGATGGCGTCAGACAGAACAATATAAAGTTGAACGACTCGTAAAAAATTAGCAATAAAACCATCTTTATGTGAGTCGCTCGTCTTATGGGTTTAGCTACAGTTTTATGAACAATTATATTTATTCGTTCCTTCATGTTACTGCTGTAGTTTTAAGTGGAAATTAAAGTTTTGTTTGACAATGTGGGTAATTACTACACACTATAAGTACATACCTACGTGTAGTTTTAAAGGAATTATATCTTTTGAGAACAGAGAATGTCTAAGAAAATACCTATTTAATACTTAGTAAATACCTAGTAAATACTTGGTAGATACTCCAGCAATATTAAAGCCTGTCATGATAGATCTTCGCAACAAACAGTCATCTGAGCATACCTACAGGATAATTCAGTGGAAGTAGACTTATGTATGTTTAAAGTGATTTTTTCCGCAATATTCCCTAGGTGAATACGTTTTAGCAGCATGACAGGCAATAGGTAGGTAAATGCACTTTGTAAAGTAAACATACTGTCAGTATACGAAGTATTAGGTATTCAGTAGGTACCTACCCACCTCATCTCAGAAATAAAATATTTTTTAATTTCATCGCAACAAATAAACGCTCATCACAGCTATATCTACATAATATGTCAGCCTGGTTGGTTTTCGTATATTTGAGTGTGCTGTCCATACAATAAAATTCGATGTAAAATAGTAATATTTCTGAAATTGCCCTGAAATTCAAAATTGATAGGTTATGAATTTCAGGGAATTTTCATAGTTGTGTTTCATTTGAAATAAAATATGTACTGTTCAGTTATAGATGCATGCCTAATTGTGTGCCCGGGTCATCTTCTTCGATCAAACTTATTTTTGAACTAGCTTATGCCCGCGACTTCGTTCGCGTGGAGTTCCATACAAAATGTTAACCCCTTTTTCACCCCCTTAGGAGACGAATTTTCAAAAATCCTTTCTTAGCGTATGCCTACGTCATAATATCTACCTGCATGCCAAATTTCAGCCCGATCCGTTCAGTGGTTTGGGCTGTGCGTTGATAGATCACTATGTCAGTCAGTCAGTCCCTTTTGAGTTATATATATTTAGATAGACTTTTGAGTTATATATATTTAGATAGATACGCTTATACGCTATACTTCTACAAACATACATACATAAATGCTGTTTCACACACATGGTAATCCATAGGGTGAGCCATTTTATGACAAGATCCAAAACTGTGAGCTCAACAGTATGTTAACATATAACAATAGTAACAGAATTTATTAGAGTTGGCAAGTCTTCAACATTTGTCTATTAGGAATGTGCTGGAAGCCGCGATACATAAGTGGATATCAAGAACGTGAATGCGATTCTGAGTCACTGACTCGAGGACTTATGGAGTTGTAAGACTGTCTGCGAGAGTACAGACAAACAGTCTACTTCCCTGGTACTTCTTGTCCGTGCTCTGGCTCACAGGAACCGTGCAATCTGCGCAATATTACCAGAATAGTATGGCACTTATTGACAGTATAGGCATTCTATTAAGATTTTTTGTATTCAATTCGGTGTTTTCAGAGATTCTCCATCCTTTTTAATAATCATTCAACTCTCCCGCTCCGGGCGGAGCAGAAGGGAGTGTCAGACTCTTACTGAGTAACCCAGCCATGTGTTCCTCCTAATGCCCTTTGCGTTTCTGGGCCGCGGTGACTCTTCTGTGGCGCGTGTAGACCACATCGCGCCGTCGACCGGGATCTGGTTTTTATCGGACTGCGAGCCACTCATAGTTTGTTATCCGTAGGCCCGCGCCTACGGTGGCCGAAAATCACCCTGAGACTCCCAACGCCCGGGGCATCTTCTTCCGTTGCAGCGGCTGGAGCGTGAGGTTTGCCTCTCCCTCACGCGTTCTGCCTCCTCCTTCACTAACATTACAGCTTCGCTGAAGGAGATGACTGCCTCCCATGCCTCCTTGCTCCAGACCATGGATTGAACCAGGGTCGGGAGCGAGAGGTTGCCGCCAATCGCCTCGACGAGGACACAGAGTTGCTCCGCCCAAGCAGGGCAGACCTCCACCGTATGCTGAAATTCTCTATCCTAGGTCAAAACAATTTATTCCATATATGTAGGTATTAGTGTTGGGCTGGTTTAAGTGCCTCGGGTTAAAATATCCTACAGAATATACAGGATCGAGGCCATTTTCCAGCATTGGAATAGTACAGGCTGAGTAAAAATAGACAACAAAGTGCGGTTTTTTTTCGAAATGGCAAGATTTTTTATCGAAAAACACTTTTGATTTTTTCATTTTTAAACCGTAGCTATTTCTGCTTTAAGTACCTATACACGCAGGTCTATCAAATACTACCCATATATTTCAAATACATTTACCTGACTCATTTCTGATAAGTGTCGCATGACATTTTTATATATCGTATTTGGTCCCCTACATAAATAAAGTTTGGGTGTAACGCGACACGATACACCGAGACTTTCGCAGCGAAGAAATTGTACGCTTTTAACAGAATTGTCCCCTTCGTACGGGTAACGGCATAGAGCACGGAATACCGGGCGCCGTTAGATGAGGCTGCTTTTAAAGTTCGTGCCCGAGTTGAGGTCGTTGCGAGTCGTCAGTATAGTTATTGTACAGCATCCGAATTCGAGTTCTGAATTCAGACGAATTGAGTTCCCGTTCCTACGAGTACAATACTGCAGTTACTTCGGGCCTACACTTCTCGATTTATGCTTTCATTCAAGTTTGTAAACTTTCTCGATCGCGTTATCGTAAATGATCACTTGTGTCCATTTTTATAGACAAAAAAAATTGATTGTCATCAAACGGTGCTTGTTCAGTTCTAATACCAACTATCGCTTACATTAACGTGATCGATTGTGTATGAAAACTTGCATTTAATAGGATGAAGTGCGTAAGAAAACCCTGTCAAAATTGGGTATTTTACTAGTTATTAAAATTATATTTGTCCGTCAATTCTATTTTATCCGTTCGTTGGATTTAAAAAAAATATTGGAGGCGTATTTTTTGTCATTTCATATTGTAAAAAAATATGAAGATAAAGCGCATCAAAGTTCAAGAGTGAAGGCTGGTGACGTCGTTGCGGAATTTGTTCGAAAGAGTTACCGCGGCCCTGGAACGCAAAAGGCACATGGAGGAGCACGGGTGGGTTTTAGTCAGTAAAAGTCTGACACTCCCTACCGCTCCACCCAGGGCGGGAGGGGTCATTTGATGATTTCCCATGCAAAAAAAAAAAGGGCTGGTGACGTCACGTCGTTGGTATATATTGTAGTGACGCAATGACGTCACGGGAGTTTTTAATGCATTGTATCGCCTTAATTTTTTGTTTACGTGAAAAAAGAAAAAAATATTTTTTGGATATCTATGAGACGGACTAATCGGTTTTTTTTAGTAAAATACCCACCCTATTGTCATAGGTGGCTCATTATTCGATAGCAACCAGGCTCGAGTCGCCTGCGCGTCGTGCTCCACGCGCGCCTCAAAGAGCCGTCAGCATCGAAGACGGGGCCCCATAGGACTGATCCTATGGGGCCCCGTCTTCCATGCTGACGGCTCAGTGACGGATGCTGTCAGTGCCTGCTAGGGTTGCGGATTTTGTTCGAAAGAGTCACCGCGGCCCCGGAACGCAAAGGGCACAAGTAGGGATGAGTCACGGATGGGTTTAGTCAGTAATATTCTGACAATCCCTTCCGCTCCGCCCAGAGCGGGAGAAGTCATTTGATGATTTCCCATCCAGAGAAAAAAAAAGAGACCGTCATTTTCTATGGGTAAAAACACTAAACGACACACTTTTGTTTGTATGGAACGTTTTGACAGTACCGTTTCTAACAGTAGCCGACGCGTCGTGTCCATGCTCTATGGCTAACAGCATGGGGTTAATGTACAACTGTGTCGAGCGACGGTCGCGGAATGATTGCGCCGCGTTCTTCTTTTGTTCTAGCAGCTAAACCATACAATAAAGTGAAATTGTGCTCGGGATAAAGTGTTTTGTTCTACTCGTGAGACAAGATATATTGTAACGGAAAGTATCGTGGTGCAGCTAGGATTTTTGGTGTATTGTGACTGAGTTTTCCTTGATAGTAAAATTACCTACATAGCTTGTAAATGTAACTACACTAAGCAATAAGGATATTGCCTGAGTAAAAGATATATGATTATGTTTAGTCCGTCAGTTATAGAAAAGTATTAGATATGTATTTTTTATATCTATAAAAACTGACGAATATAGAAAGCATCAAAGATCAGGAGTTACGGCTAGGTAAAAATTGTAGCGATTAGTGACGTCACATGTGTTTTCAACGCACGTTTACGTGAAAAAAGACGTGTCCAATATTTTTTGGAAATCTATCAGACGAACAAATCAGATTTCATTAATCCTCTACCTTTTTGAGTTGCATGGTAATAGCGGTTATTATCCCTTCTATGTATTTAACATGCTTAATTGAATTCTTCTTGAATGGATATCATGTGATGAAGAAAGGTAAAAGGCCGCTATTCCCATTCTAAAACGAAACATCCATACCTACCAATCCTACCACATTTGGCGCCAAATAATTTGGCAATTGTAGTCCGTCTTGCCCCTAATAATTCTTCGTAGGAACCCAAACGACACAGTATGTATCGTTTATCACTCGTAACAAATGTTCACGGTATCGATACCGGTTAACGGATTTTATATTTTTATTTTATACTTTCAGTGCCGGAAAACTTTGCAGATTTTTACCGTGAAAGATTCCTCGGCTCCTTGTTTGGCATTTACTGTATTTGCCTTATTTTGATATCACTCAACAATAGCAAATTCTAGTTATTAATATGAAAATAATAATTATTTCTTAAATTAATAACTTTTTGTTCATTTTCACAAATAAAGTGCTAGAATTGAACTGCAGATGAATGTCTCCAAAACGAAAATAATCATGAAATTGACAAAGATTTTTTACAAGTACAAATGGCAACTAAATAGAATACGTACATATCGGGTAGGTAGGTATCTTTCAGCTCAAAAAATCATGAAGAAAAAGCAGAAAGGAGATGTAAAATAATTTGGAACAAATTCTGGTCCCTAGAGGATATTTTAAAAAGAGATTAAACATCAAACATGATACAAACCATAATATTTTATTTCGGAATAATAACACAGGACTGAGTACAAAAGTAAAACGATGAAAAACTGCAAAAGTCCCTTCTCCAGAAACGGTATGGTATGATGTTCCACGGAAAAGTGCTTAATAGGTAATTAATTAATTAATATTAAAAACAAAAATAGAACAAAATAAAAGTAAACAGCACGGGGCATGTAATTTCGAATGTATTTTTGATGTTAAAATGCTGTGAGTGTAGGTTGAATGGGTGTGTTTTAATGGGGTGTGCGAGGAGTGTTAGTGGTATGTGTTTGGAGTGAGGGTTTGTTATCTTGAATGGGCTCCTGACTTCTACCTAGCTTATTATATGGATGCCAGACATCCGCCTACACCCATAAAGTGAAAGAAACAATAAAGACAATACAGAGGCCAACGGAGAGAAGCACTAGGAATCAGCAAAATACATAATGTATAGAATATATCAGGAATGATCAGGGATAAATTAAAATAACTGATACTTTAACACAGGCTTTAAATTAAACTTGTGCGTAGACGGAAGAAAAACATGTTGGAATAGGCCAGTAAGAAAAAGAAAAGTCGGCAGACCTACCAAACGGTGGGCTGATGATCTCGCTCTGGGCGGAGACTAGCTAAATTGAAATATAATAGATAACTAGTGCCCACTGACGCTGTTTGTGGATGAGGGAATGGGAATGAAAGAAGTCAAAATTTATTTCTTTTTTTTTTCAAATTAGGACATTCTGCACATTTTGTGCGTCAACATTTACAAAAGACAAGACCTACCGGGCGCAATCAACTTCCTCGGCAGCTAAGCTGCCAAGCATGCTGTTGTCAATATTCAACTTCTAAGACCTGTAGGTCTTAGAAGTTGTCTATCTACAGTTTCTGCTCAGTCGGAAGAGAGTGTCAGACTCTTACTGACTAAAACCCACCCGTGTTCCTCCTAATGGCTATTCGAACTCTCTATTGACCGTCTGTTGCTTGGTCATTACCTCAATAGTTGATTGACGACTTGACTTGCGACCAATTTGTGAGTGACAACCGCCTCCCGGACAGGATATTGACATTTAACCCTTCACCTGTACCCTTTGCTGATGACTGCGATAAAGTTATACTAATACCTACATCACATCACATACTAGATCACGGTTTATTAGGCTGATATTTTGTAGGTAGTTATGGAACAGGTATCTGAGGGCCTAGTACGAATGTTTCTGACGTATAGTAGTAGTACCTAAGGTAAAAAAATTACTATGTATTACTAGAATATTCGTTTCGCACATAATATTTATTTGAATTGGATACAACACCTATGTATATCGCGCGATTAGATGGCATACAGAGAAAGGTACATTCAATTTCGTTCCAAAATTTATTTAACAAATTATTTTAAACGATGCAAAAGGTTTCATATTCTTCTGTTATGTGAACGAATAAAAATCTCCGACTTGGCCTTTCTAATTAAAATTGTGAATGGATCCAGTGACGTCCCAGCTCAGCAAGCAAGATTGGGCTGCGTGTACCGTGTTCGTTTACTGCGTTAATCTTGTTTTTTAACCGACTTCTAAAAAAGGAGGAGGTTCTCAATTCGGATGTTTGTATGTTTTTTTATTTTTTTTTATTGTTTGTTCGCGCATAACTCCGTCGCTTGTGAACCGATTTGAAAAATTCTTTTTTTGTTGGGAAGGGTATACTTCCCAAGTGGTCCCATGAAAATTTTATCGAAATCAACCAAGCGGTTTTCGAAAAATCTAAAAAAAATATCTACATTGTCTACATTGACGACCTCTTAGTGTACCTACTCTGCAAAGGAGCAGTGCTTTTTTTTACACCAATGTGATTGGTTCGTTTAGGTGGGGGGAGGGGAGGGGTGTAGGTACCACTAAAAAGTGAAAAATAAAAAACTTTTTATAAAAAAATACAACCGACTTCTACACAAAAAATCAAAAAAGTGCAAAATAACTTTAATTTCGGAAGTCGGTGTTCAAAAAACGAAAAAGCAACCACAAACACCGAGTTCCGAAATTAAAGTTATTTTGCACTTTTTTGATTTTTTGTGTAGAAGTCGGTTGTATTTTTTTGTAAAAAGTTTTTTTGCACACACCCACGACGAGGACTAATTACAGACAGAACTCGTTTATGATTATGGCGAGCCGTGTACAGCGTTGCTTGTCGGGAGTTTAATACAAGCGTGTCTATACAAGCAGAATCTTTGCAACCACTTCTTGGGCAAACTATAACCATTTTACTGTGTCAATTTGTGTTCTTTTTTCTTTTATGTTTTTGTGTGTACCTTATGGACCACACGACAAGTACCAGCTTTCGAATATAAAAAGAATTATCAAAATCGGTACACCCAGTACCTGCAAAGTTATGAGGTAACACACACAAAAAAAGAAAAATTACAGTCGAATTGAGAACCTCGTCCTTTTTTGGAAATCGGTTGAAAACTCGTTCACATAGCTATCGACCGGCAGTGAACGCAATAGACTGGCAGCATTGCCACGTTGTATGGCAATGCTAATCGTCTGTCACAAGTTAAAGCCAGCCCTTGGGTCACGAATTATTAAGTTACTTATGTATTTTCAATTGTATTGTAAAGATTTTCATAGCTTTTAAATCTATCAATTTATCGTGGCAGCTGGGATCGTATTGAAGTATTGACAGTCGTCTTTCAATACATACTTCGAAGCTTCAGTACCTGGGAGAAGTGTTGAAAGGTTCTTTTCCTTTAAAAATCTCTGATAAAATGGGGGTTCTAACTAAGGTTTATATTTCTTTAACTGCATACAGCTTACAAGTGCACTTGTTCGCTTCAAACGGTAATTATAACGAAACAAAATAAAGTTTTTTCCACAAACAAAACTTATTCCAAATCCATCCAAAGGTTGTCTTGAAAAGATCGCTTTTAGCGATAAGGCCGCCCATTGTGTCACCCTATGTAATGTTTTCTTCATCTTTATTTTCTATAACTTATATGATGTACATAATAAAGAGTATTCTATTCTATTCTAATTTTGTCTACGTATAGAGCAAACAAATAGTTATTTCTATTTCTGCAATAAAAAGTTCTTTTAACTTGAACACAGAACTTTTTCAAATTGGCCCGGACGTGGGACGGTCCAACTGTGTTACTGAAGTACACTGTGATATTGTCTACGAGCGTTTCTACGGGGCTACGGCGCTACGGTGCCATGCGCTACGCCCGGCCCCTCGGGTCGAATGGCTACGCGCTACGTCACTAGGGCCGAATGGCTTCGCGCTACGAGGGTCAGGTGGCTACGTCGCTACGCCGCCGCCGCTACGTCTCGTAGGCCAATTGGTCCAAATAAAACATGTGACCGACAACGACATACATACATTCTCATTGAGATTGAAAATTTCAAGAACGATCGTTTTTGTTTGCTACGATTTAAAATTATTTAAGCACAACTGTGACGGACCAAAGGTTGAACGATCTTGATTTGAGGATATTGAATTAAGGATATTTAATTAATGATTTTGCTGCGCTTAAGTGTAGATGAATTTTGTAATATAATAAACCGCTTATTTTGTCTTAACTTGTATGAATAATACTGTAGTTGAATAGATAAAACCTAAAACCATTTTAAGAGTTTTATTTAAAAGTGCAATTATCCCTGACATGTTTGAAAATATTACAAACTAGCAGCTATTATAGATATCTAAATTTCTGAATCGATTTCGATTAAAATTGGCAATAAAGTAAATTCATCATATAGTACTTTATGATGGGCGCTGTGAAAGGAGCGGCTGGTACTCACCACATGGCCCAAGGCCTAGTGCCGTGAAGACTGCAAATCCGCCACTGACTCTACTTTCATCTGTCTAGCCTTTTCCCAACTATATTGGGGTCGGATTCCAGTCATACCGGATTCAGCTGAATACCAGTATTTAACGTGGAGCGGCTGCTTACCAGACCTCCACAACCCAATAACTGGGGAACAGGGTACTTCTTAGCAATACTGGTGTCAAATTTTCTGGCTTCTGACAATCCGTAACGATTGCTAAAGATCTACAAATGACAGCCAGGACCAACGGCTTAACGTGCTTTCCGAGGTACGGAGGAAACTCGGTATGTTAAGATGGTCACCCATCCACATACCAACCTTTGCAAGCGTTGCTTAACCTTGAAGATCGACCTGTGCTGCTGTTATTCTTTAGCCACGAGCTCCTCCACCACTGACTCTACTTGAAAATGATAAGAGAAGATTTAAGTTAGCAGCTACGCTATTAATGTTAAACACAGACCTCATTACAGTGGGTGGCAATTATAGGAATAGGAAATAAATATTAAAAGGAAATTACAATAAAATACTTGCCCTTTTGTAATAATTAGTTTTATTTAATAATAAATGTGTAATAAATCGAGTGAAATAAATTATATATGCCTAACGTGGAATGATTTGTGACTTGAGATAAAATCGTCCCGCTGCGGGGAAAGCGACCTATGTTAAGCTTTACAATTTCCAAGTTAATAGCTATTAAACTTCGTAATCACCGTAAATATACCTTAATTCCTTCATTTTTTACGGCTGATGTTTACGGTAATAACCCTTAATAAAATTTAATGAGTTTTAATTATAGTTAACATCACTTTCCCCGCAGTAAAACCGTTTAATACAAAAGTACTTCTTTTAATTTACAGAAAACTATTAAAATTTAATTTACATAATATTTCATTCATATTTTAGTTAGATGACTAGATTGAAAAGTAAAGAGTTAGTAGGTACTACGTAATTTCATTAAAAAATTGTATCGATTAGGACAAATTCGAATTGTTTATTATAAAGTTAGGACTATTATTCGATTCTCAATCTAGTAATTATATTCTTATAAACTTATATGTTGGAGTTTTTTTTTTGTATTTCAGATTATTTCTTATAGTTAGTATCACTTTGTGACGAAAACAACAACCAGTGTAACTTCGGACTCGAAAAATTAATTTCAAAATGACAACGATCAGGTAAAGATTTATAAAGGAATTCGTGATAGAAGTTGCTGTCAAAACTTGTAATCACACCAAAACGTATAGAAAACTTTAATTAAGTACATGACGTATTGCTTCATTAAGTTCGGTTGGTGATTAAAAAAATAACGTCAAACTGTATGGCGATTCGATTAAATACATTTAAGTGCTTTACGAGTGTATAGTTCCATTTAAAAAATGCGCAAAAGCGTTCATAAAAATCTCTCCACGACACCGAAATGACAAAACAAAATCACAACTAACACGTTTTGAGCTTGAACACGACACCAAAACATTTGGACAACGAAACAACTAAAAATTATTTACTAGACATTCATAAATCACAATAAGATCGATATTACGTTTATTTTGATGTATGTTCCAAGCTTTTAGCGAAGCACTGTTGCGCATCACTCAGCTTATGTTTTCAATTCGTTCATCTTGGAGTACTAGGGAGTCATGAGTGGCGAAGGCATCACAGCACATCGAGGGATAATCACATGGGATGTATGTACACGTGACACTAACAGCCAAGTATATAAATTGAATTATCCTATCAAAATTACCTAAATATAAAAGTATAGGCACAAGAAATTTCATAATTAACGTGTGCAAACACTATATTTTGCGCTATCATAATGTGCATCAGAATGTAGTATACAATAAAGTAATTAATTATGATTAAACTTTATTAAATTATTGGCTTAGTCATACATTGTTACAGCGTGAAATTCTTTGAGTATGGAGAATTTTACCTAATGCTGCGATAAATGTAATGATTGTAGCATTATGCGGTAAATTAACTGCCAACATTATGCAGCATTAATAATACAAAAACAATATGAAAACAGCCATATTTTGTACTTTTAAGACATTGTATATGTGTATAAATCTGTATTCGCGGATAACAATGCATAATTAAGCCTTAAAATTCTTCTAATATAAGGATAATTTAAAACGTTTTGATATATTTTTTTTACAAAATAATACTGTCACCAATATCTTTCTCGACAAATGTTAAAGTAAAACAGCACAAGTAGAACATTTCAATTCATTTGGATCTCTCTTATTTAGTACGACACAAAGCTAGCTTTTTCTAGACATTCAGGCGACAGAATATAAATACATAATTATATTTATCGTCCACAAGTAGAATACTGAGCTGTTAAATACTTGACATATTGCTAGACAATCCTATTTTATTTATATGTTTGATTCTACTGAATTATTTTGAAATAAATAATTAGCAAAAACCTCAATTCTGTACTTGCACCGTTTCTTTTCTGGCTGTCGTTGCAACAATTTTGGGGAAGTGCGTTTCATCTTTTGTCTGTTAGAACTTTATATACCTAATATATATTTTATATACAAAATTCTCGTGTCACGGTGTTTGTGGTTGAACTCCTCCGAAACGGCTCGACCGATTTTAATGAATCTTAGCGTGCATATCGGCTAGGGTGGCGAATCGGACAACATCTATTTTTCACCCCCCTAAATGTTAAGGGTGGTCCACCCCTATTTTTTTAATTTTATTTGGCAAAACGACGTTTGCCGGGTCAGCTAGTTTTTTTTACTTTGTAGTAATATTACTTAAATATATCACTCTACGTTTGTGCTTTATTATAACTTTCAAAAGATGGTCGTGCAAGTGGATACTGCAGACACTACTTGTTCGTATACATTATGTTGCACCAAGTCTTGTTATTTATGCTCCCGTCACTTCAATTTAAATCTTATTGCAACGACAGAAAATTGCCTCTTCTCTGCGAAGCCCAGTATTCTTCTAGTGAACCTTATTAATTATTTATCAAAAATTACCGAAAATTGTGCAATTACAAATACACAATATTAATATTCGTGAAATATTTATTTAATAAGGCAATGTTTTATAGACAGCACTTACAGTTAGAGACAGATATTAGATACCCGCTAGAAGGTACGAAATAATTTGCGAAATTGCTGTTCTTTGCCAACTTTTTGTCAAATTACTAAAGTTTATACGTTGCTTTTTATTCATTTTACCCTTTCATTTATTACAATTAGGATAATGTTGACAAAGAACGTCATATTCCAATAATAAGGGAAGAGTAAAAGAGAAAAGTACTAGGAGATAAGTAATGGAAAGGGGTGTAAACCTAATAATTTTAAAGTTTGAGCATTGTGAAGCTAAGCTCGTGTGTGTAAGCTTAATTTTAATATCAATGTTTAATAATGTGTACATATTTATATAATTTGACATCTCGATTATAATGGAAAATATTTCACAGCCCCAAATAAAGTAAACCTAACGACAACTGAGAACACTTAAACATAGAACGGTGGGACGAAATTAAGTGTAAGTGATAAAGATGCATTTATCTTAAAATCGACCATATTGTTTCTGTCTTTAAGGATCAGACTTTGATGGACCTATCAGAATACCAGCGCTTTTTTTAAATATTGCAGCATATTCTGAGATAGGAACCTTTTTGTCCTCGCACAACATTTTTTTAAAATTTATTTTACTATCAGTTTTATTTTGTTTTTTTTTTGTTCACTATTGTTTGTATAGAGTTTTGTCTTTTGCGAGTCTCAAATAAACATTTTTCTTTCTTTCTTGATACAAGCATTCATTCAAAGTTTTCGTTATATTGGTACGTTACCTAATTGGGATAAGATGAGATTAATATTCAGTCGATTTTAAGAAATATGACTTGCAATAAACTGAAGTCTTTGGTTATATCCAATGTTACAATAAATAGCATTGCCATGAAACATTTGGCACAGATCTGTGTAAAAAAAAAACAAGGCGCACAGTGAGTGCTCTAAGATATTTGGGATTTACTTATACATAAAGATAATTTCTAATTTAGACACTATTCAGATACACTGGCTAGAGCGAAACATTAATTTTCATCTGGATATATTTCTAGTTTTAAAGAAGTTTTAAAATTAATGATCTCTGAGTAACGTCTCATTTGTCAAAATGCATTTTATTACAATTCTGCGACTTTCTTTGTAAATGGAAATCATAGCTTATTTAGTTTAGATTTTACTAACGTTTAACTTTAAGGATGTATTCGTAAAATATCTCTACCACTAGAATTTTCCAATAATCTGACATTTCAATCTCTCCCATGTATCTAAACAGCAAACTAGTCAGTAATAGTTAAATAGAAGACAAACAAACATACAATATTATATAAAATTGTCAGGTATATAAGAACAGTATATAACAATCAGTCTCAAGCCAATACATGCGGAATTCCAATGTTAATTTAATTAAATATACACGACCACTCGCTCACAACTGCAGTCGATGAGGACACGGAATGAACAAAAAAAAAATGGCTTCCATTGTTTATTTGTATGCGATTGAAAGACAACGATATTGTTTGGACAATTGCGTAGTATACACGCTACGTTTTATTTTAACTGCGTATTTTCGGCTTTAACAAATAAACAGTCTAACTCTGGCGAACGTTTGTTATTCTTTGTTTCACAACAAAATGGCGAAATAAAAGGCAAGTTGCGCGTCACGCGACCACAGCCATTGATCGCAGGTACGAGCGCGGCGCACTAACTACTGCAGTTCCGAACGAGCACACCGTACAACTTACTGCTAAAGTCTACCAAAGAGTTGGTCCGTCTGTTAAAATATAAAGTATAGAAGCGCTCCCCGAACACAAATGAAATATCCATTGAAACGTCGAAGCTTTAACCAAATAGCAGGACAGTTAGATAAAAACATTGTTAACGAAAGTAGCGGTTGTAGAAATACTATCTGACTCTTAAGAAACATAGAGTTCATTTCACTTTGCCGCGGTCCGTATGTAAGCGGCGAACGAGGCAATTTTCGACAATTCTCTGATTCCGAGCATATTTGAGATTTAAGCACAGAAGTAAGGAAATGAGCACTCTCTGTAATGGTTCCTGAACCGCTGGAAGCACGAGAACGGGGTATATAGTGGCCAGAGTCGATACGAATGTATTTGCACTCGCCTTGCGTCATTAGAGGCAGAGATGAGATTTGAAGATGTGTTCTCTTAGCTGTTTCTTAGTATCGTATCGCCACAAATTGGCGTGCACCATGCATTTGGCATAAGAATTGGCTACAGAACCAACAAAAGAATCTAGTTTAGGCGAAGGAGCTCGGAATCAGCGAGTTGTCGAGTTAGGAGGCTCAAATGCGCGACATGATCATGTAGCGGCCGTCCGCCAGCAGCTCGCGCGTGTCGGACGGCGAGCCGGGGCTGAGCGACGGCGCCACGGACGGCGATGAGTACGTGTCCTTGTTGAACTTGCCGAGCCTCCCCCCGCCCTCCGACGCCACTGACACCTCCTCTTCCACGATCTGCTCCAACGGGAGCTCGCGCAGCACGTCGCCATTAAGCGCCAGCGCATTCACGAAGCCGTGCGCGCGCTCGGGCGGCGGCTCGGCGTACGTCTCCGTCACCACGTCGGCCTCGGCCTCGCAGGCGCGCGCGCGCCGCATGTTCTTGGTGCGCATGCCGCCCGTCTCCGCGTCGCGCTCCAGCCGGTGACCCGAACGCGAGCGCGTCAGCTGCCGCTGCACGTAGTCCTCTAGCGCGTCCTCCTCGCTCTTCATCAGGTACTTGTGCAGGATTATCAGAAAGATGCCGATCCCCACGGCGAACATTCCCGAGCACACCAGCTCGTTGAACCAGCTTACGGAGCCCACCGTGCTCCACGAGGTGACGTTATCCGGCAGGAAGCCGGAGCCCAGCAGGAACAGGCCCAGCACGAGGAACACCACCCCCAGGTGGAGCATACCGACCGTCGACACCACCTCATTCTCGGTGGGATGCGGCTTTCGGAAGCGGCGCCTCTCCAAGCTGCCGGTGGAGCAGTGCGGGGACGTGACGCCCGACTCTGAGGACTGCAGCGAGTAGCGGCGCTCGCGAGCGCGCTGCTGCTCGGCGCGCCGCTTGCGCTCGCGCCGGATGGCCAGCGCCGAGTGCAGCCCCACCGCGTGCATCCTGCAAGCACGGGCACGGGTGAGTGGGGGGCGGGGGGCGCGGAGCGGCGGGCGCGACCCGTGCCCGTGCCTGCCGCTACCAGGGAGGAAGGAACTTGACGTGTACCTCTGAGCGCGGCTGACGAGGGAAACTCTATTAAGTACAAACACAACTTAGACTAGCGCCTGCCGTATCAATACAACGCACTACTTAAGTTTAACATCAAGTCCGTTCCTACACATACTTGTACATACAATACTTTATAGCACAAAGATTGTTTGCTGAATATAGTGTCGCACATACTAATCAGATTATTTCCATTAGTATCAATATCGAGAAGCGTGTCACGTTGTAAAACTTTAGAATCATTTGAGAGAACTTCGCTAATGTATTCGAAAATTGTCTTAAAATTTTAAATAAGTTGATGTTTTCGCTGGGCCGCTACACAAAGTACGTCTGTAGGACTGGGAGAGGGTCGCAGATGATGGTCCCTGCTACATTATTCACGGAGTCGTCTTCGTGGAAGGGAAACTTTGAACGTGTCCAAATATTACATTAACGACATCAACTGAAATATAATTTGTCGACTTAGCTACCTCCTGAATTTAATATAGTTGGTGTTTTGTTGTTGTTGTAGCCTAGTTACTGAACTTTATTAAACCCTCGCTAGATCTGCATTTCATTATGTTTAACTAAGCAAACTACTATTGTGTTGAGTTGTAATAAAAATACTGTTTTTGGTATTTTTATTACAACTCAACACAATTTTTAGACTTTAATAGAAGGAAAAAAAATCTGCAATGGGCTAAGGGAATTTTGTTTTAAACTTATTTTTTTTAGCTTGTTTTTTATAAGTCAAGCTTTTTATATTAGTTAGTCCACAGTTCCTATCTCAAATGTTTTCAACAAAAACTCGTATCTACACAAGATAGGTACTTGTATTATATTTTGTAACGCCAAGCGTTCCTGACGTCACACAAATTCATACAAACTCGTACAAAGCTACGTTTCTGCTGTCCTAGTACGACACATTGAAAAGTCCCACTGAAAGCCGAGCCCTGAATGAGGCCCGTCTGAAAGCGCTTGAATTTCATAATGCTGTAGAAATGTTTGAATAAACACGACGTTGTAAAGGGCTTAGTTTTCACACTTTTTATTAATTTAGTTACAGTTTTATTGTAAGAGATAATGATGTGTCTAACTAACAGAATATGAGAAAGATCTATTTTGATTTCATGCATTTAAATATTTTCGGTATTAAATTCACAGTCTCATTTTGAACAAAGAGGTTTAATATAATTTTCTGCACGGAGTTCTACCTTACCTTCCCTACATTTATTATAGCCATGACATAAAGACAAAACTGAAAACCAATCTGACAAACATAGCTAAGAAAAATATCATAAACTATGCAAAAACTTTCAAACTACAGATTATACTGTTAAACTATTGGCACTAAGCGACTCTAGTGACTTACAGGCTACAGGCATTCATGACCTTTTGCCCGTTCTCTAGCAGTTCATGCTACCCTAGTACCCTGGATCCCTGCCAACCAATTCAGGGGTTCTTAATCATTTCCACTGCTGCATAAATTAGAACTGCGAATGAATTGTTACTACACGCTGAAGTCATTTGTTTTGCTTATCTGTTAGTACAGCTAGCAGAAAATGATACACATATACCATACTTGTAAAACTGATTAACATTTGCAACACTGTCTGAAAATTGCGACATTTTAGTTTTATTATATTATAAAAAAAAAAAAAAAACGTTTATTTGCGATTGAAGATTCACCGTGACGTGACCCAAGATATACTTCTTAGTGACAAAACCCTGTGCGGTCCACCACACACATAATGTACTTCTTAAAAGTTTCAATAATAATAAGAATAATTTATCGTTTTATGAATTAAAAATTCAAATACCTACACTGATTCCTGAAACACACTTAAGATTCCCTGTATTGTAAATGAAATAGTAATATTTCAGTATACAACTACGTAGGTTTTTTATTTTTATTTTATAAACTTAACCTAATTATATGGTGGCGTAGTCTGTTATAATATGTATTTTTATGTTTTGCCTTGCCGCGATCCACTGGACTATAATAGTCACGATCGACTAGTTGGCCATAGTTAAAGTCAAAACGTTTATTGCAATTAGGCTAATTAATCGGCACTTTTGAACGTCATCATTAAAAGTTATCATAATTAAGTGAATCTAGCGTCCATTCGCAAAGGTAGATTCTTGTAGAGAAGAACGGACAAGAAACTCCATCCAAAACTCCATTTCTGCTATAGATTGTTCACCCTAAATAAATATGTGCGATTGTGTTTGTGCCAACGGTGGACTGCTCCTGACAGATAGACAAGCTGATAGAATGACGAAAATAGCATTAAAAAAAGTCACTGGACCGAGCGTCAATTTCAAGTAACAGGCACATTAAAGCCCCGTTTCTTTCATGTCGACTATTTGGGTCACGTACTTTCTTCAAGTTCCTTCAGGTATAAATTCATTTACGCCGAGAAACTTTTGCTTTCATTTTTAAATAGAGGCCTTTTCTTTAAGCACATTTTGAAAAAATACAAAACAAAAACCTATTGAAATCTCTCCGAATTCGACAAGCTGTAGGTACAAAAGAATAATGGCAAAGTAAATTGTATAGTAGACGATAGCGACCCGCTTCGGCTTCACACGGCTGCAATGTAGATATTAATGTTTTCTCTACTCTATTATGCATGTTTTATACAGTATATAAACCTTCCTCTTGAATCACTCTATCTATTAAAAAAGCAAGCTTCAAAATCCGTTGAGTATTTTATAAGATCTAAGCATACATTGCGACAGACAGCGGGAAGCGACTTTGTTTTGTACTATGTAGTGAAGTTGATTTCCTAACAAATACAACATTTTCTCGAAACAGAGAACTTCCTTCTGAAGCACAGAGCCTCCTAATTGGCAAACAAACAAAGTAAGCTCAAGCCTCTTATTACCGTCCACTAACAAAGCTCTTCAGTAGTTTCAACTTACTTTTCAATAGTCTATGGTCCATAGGATACTGTGAAATCAACTAAGGAATTTGTGACGGAAGGGAAGGAGTAGCTAGTTTTCCGGTTTACCTAGCAAATATAGTTGCATACTGATCATAAAAGAAGTCGCTTTCATATGTTGAATGAAAGTTGGATTTCGGAATTGCTTGATATAATTTTAGTTATTGAATTGTTATGTTGTGTGTCAAAGGAGTTAGTTAATTTGTTTGATGTTCGATATCGAACGTCAGATGTTCTAATGAAGACGATTCATAAAACGTGCTATAGCACTATAGGGAACGTGCAGAAACTATAGGTGGCAGCACAGACGCGTCAATGTCAAGTATATTTTACTTATAAGTTTTAAATTTGCAACGCTAAATGGCACAGTCTACTTCGTGCACGTAGTAAACGGGGGTGCAGGAAGTATAGGTGGCAGCACAGGTCAAATATTTACAACGTAAAAGTTTCAAATTTTCAACACTAGATGGCATAGTGTACATACAAAGCCATGCATGCTTTGTATCGAATTTTTACAAAAGGGAATGAAGTGAACCTAGCCTAGTATGGGATGGTAATCATGCTTCCAATTGGGATAAGCATACAATGAATAAGCAGTCCATTGCCCTGCAAAGGCAGTTCCAGTCTGATATTACATTATTTAAGGAACTCAAGAAGTACTCGTAACTTTAAAAATAAAATTAAAAGTATTAAGAATGGTAATGTTACTTTAATTTCGATGTTGAATATTGATGCATTTTCAAAGCAAACTTTGCAACCGTTGAAGGCAAAGCAATTTTAATCCCAATGTGAAAGTCTCATCGTCTTTGACGCGCACTCAAGTTTGGGAAACTTGCTCGACGCGCGCAATTAAAGTCGACCTATGTAAATAACATTAAAAAAACTTTTCGAGATACTTGTACGAGGGACGCCTGGAGTAACTAAAACAAAGATCGGTGCACGAAGCTGTAAAGACCGCTCTTTGTTACAGATAAAATAAGAACGTGGTCTGTTTTCGCCGGCTTTGCCAAGATGTGGCAATTTACGGTGTAATATTAAACCGTCTGTGTTAGGTGTGCACCTGGCTTACTTTGCTCGGACGAGCAAGTGTTATCAGGGAATATTATCTCTTTCATATTTTTGGTTCGCTAAATCCTTTTTCATTAACGAACACAGTAATGCAAGATCAACGCAAGACTGCACAGTTTTGACTGTTAAGTTTAATTGTCGCAGAAACGTCAAAATAACTGTAGGACATTTGGATACGCACTTTTAAATATACTATCGATTTATAAAGTGGTACGTGAGTCGCGTCAAGACGCGCGCCATTCGAAAAGTGGTAAATTATCCTAATGATAAGATCATTAACATACAATTCTGGCAGTCACGGTCGTTTTATATTAATATGAATATCAAGCATAGTTTACACAGGCACACTGATTGTCTTATGCGTGTATCCAAACGTCGATGCAATTGTCTCTTCCTAGCAATGAATCAAATGGGAAATCACACAAAAAACATTTATTTTTTTAGGAATTTTCCTCGCCTGTTTTAGAGAAACGTAATCGTTGCGACTATTTTTTATTTATTTTAGAAGAATTTTTCATACAATAGTTATTAATGTACAGTATGAAATCTGGATTGAGTTTTGAGGGCAGAATCCATCCATGTCATTACACTACTATACTTTTAGTACCTATATTTACGGACGTAAGTAAGTTAAGTATACGTTTATATGTATACCAGTTCGGTAAACGTCTAGACGGATGTAGGTAGTCTATCGTCACGCGCCTTGAAGAAAAGCTTTTTGCAGATACTACCTAAAAAAAAACCAGACAAATAAAATAAACACGTCCATTAAGCGTTCTTTCCCAACAACATGTCACAAACAGATATATCTTATTGGCAGCACTTGGCAAGCTGCCACCCCTCGCTGGCTAAGCTTGAAGCCTGTTGCGGGTACCAGGGACCCAGAAAAAGGGGAGGGGTATCTAATATCTGTCTAGACGGAAAGTCTTTGTGTAGTCAAGTGGAAGCGGAATGCACTTGAAGCCCTTTGGATTATCACAGATCAGACAGGAGGGCGGGAAATGGTGTTCGATTTCTAAAGTATTTAAAGGCGACTCAGAAAATGATATGCGGTTTAAAAGTTGTTGATCCTTCGTTCCGTGTTCTGTTTGTGGTTCCAGTTCTCTCCGTTGGCGTCAAATAAAATGGAATCATAAACATATACAGTAAGTTTAACTAGGGTGTTAAACTGACTGTATAAGCACAGTAGAAATATGGAGTATAAGTTAATGGTCAGTTCCGGATACCTTCTAAAAGGTTCATTAACCCTACGAGTAGATCCGACTGACAAATTGCAAAATCAAAATTTATTTTTTTTAGGTAACGGATGGCTTTTGGTATGTATTACAATTATTTTTTTTGTTGATGTATATGCATAATCAGCCTTTTAACGTTCCCACTGCTGGGACACAGGCCTCTTCATTAGGAGAGGGAATGGGCCGTAATCCACCACGCGGGCCCAGTGCGGGTTTGTGAATGTCACATGTCTTCGAATATTTTGTTCTAGGACATGCCGTTTTCCTCACGATGTTTCCCTTCACCGTTTTGAGAGCAGTGGTGATGAAATTAATAACACAAAGTAATGCGCCTGACTGGGTTTAAACCCGCGACCTACAATTCGTAAGTCGGGGCCGTTACCACTCGGCCACCACTGCTCCGGATGGCAATTGGTATGTATTACATTTTTGTTGTTGTTGATGTTTTGTTAATTTCCTAAACGATTCACAAATAGATGTTTATCATTGTTTCTTTAGCCCAAACAGTCACAACCACACCTTTCTCTACTTAGCAGCACAAAATGTAAATTCAGGCTTCGTCTGTGCCTAACACACTGTACTAATGGCCTAGTTGGCGGCGATCCAATGCGTATTGTTTTCAACGGCAATACTACAATGCAGAAATTCTTAAAAGGGACCATTACGGAACCTATTCCTTGTTTTTTTTGCCGAAAACTTGGTCTTAATGTAGTTACGATCGTTATGTTTGCTATTAAAGGTATTGATTGACACATCTAAATATATAAAACTCAAAAGTGACTGACTGACTGACGTAGTGATCTATCAACGCACAGCCCAAACCACTGAACGGATCGGGCTGAAATTTGGCATGCAAGTAGATGTTATGACGTAGGCATCCGCTAAGAAAGGATTTTGATTAATTCTACCCCAAAGGGTAGTATCATACCATCCTCGAATTAAGCTTCTACTGCGTTTATTATCCACCCACAAACATTTCTACATATAAAAAGATTGTGCACATTTACTGAATGAAAGTCTTTTTCACAGAATTGTAAAAAGCCATAATGACCATCCACTTTATAATGAAGTGAGGTCCACTGCCGGCACTCATTAGCTCTCGATAACCCATCAATTTATCAACACTCGACCGTATAAAGGCTGGATCTCGGTCCATTTGTAATTAATTGTGATATCATCCCGAGAGAAGTGGCTGTAAAGTATCGAATTCGTATAATGATCAATCGACCTCGTTGAAACCTTGGCAGAGTATTTTTAGCTTGTTGAAAATGATCAAAGTGTATTTTTGAATTTTGTTTACATAACAGTGTGCTATTAATAGATTGTTGTTTGTATCATTTAAGGTTGTTTATGTTATTTGATGTCTCATACCTTATAGCAGAGTATGTATGCAACCACACACATACATCACACATAAACACTCACAAGACCACAGTCTTGTGAGTGTTTATGTGTGAGTGTGTGATTATTATTATTATAAGGTGAAGAGGTGAGTGTGTGCACTTACCTCTTCACCTTATAATAATAATAATAATCTTTATTTTACGAACAACAATGTTCCATTATAACCCCTTATACATTCACATTCACAACATAATAATTATGTACCTAATGAAATCAAATTGTTGTATAAATATCCATGACTGAACACTGTGTTCCAAAATACAAGCGATAAGCTTAGTTTGGGAATCAGTATTATCAACTTCTGAGGAAACTGTACCTCTACTTTAGTAATAATAATATTGTGAATGTTTTTTTTTCTTTTTCTGAACCAATAAATATTCTTTTCAACCGACTTCCAAAAAAGGAGGAGGTTCTCAATTCGACTGTATTTTTTTGTTTTTTTTTTTTATGGTTGTTACCTCATAACTTTGTATTGGGTGTACCAAAGACAATTCTCTATGGGGTGTACCGATTTTGATTATTCTTTTTATATTCGAAAGCTGGTGCTTGTCGTGTGGTCATTTTACATTTGATTGAGATCTGACGACTAGTATTTTAGTTATCCCTAATAATGCATGGCTTAGTTTACATTGACGTCGTTCTCATTCCCTCTTGTCGATTTAAAATGAAAAATAAAAAACTGTTTACAAAAAAAATACAACCGACTTCCACACAAAAAAAAACAAAAAGCACAAAATCACTTTCATTTTGGAAGTCGGTGTTCAAAAAGCAACCACAAACACCGGTTTGATCTGGATCTTGGATCGGTTGTATTTTTTTTGTAAAAAGTTTTTTAGCTTCTTTTGCTACACCCATTCGTTCCCATCGTTAGCTTAAGTATAAGCTTTCGCAAAAGTTGTTCGTGTTCGTGGATTACCATCCACGAACACTTTTTCTAATACATTACGTATCTGAATTGCAATAAGTACACACAACACGTTAACTTCATTAAGCACCTCCCCAAATCTCAAATTGCTTTCCAAAACTACATCGAATATATTATTTAAATCGACCAAAAGTTCCAACTGAACCGCTAGTTCCAATTAACTGACTATTGATTACCGTAAACAATTTAACTTTGCCTCAAACCCGTTTGTTATAGACCAGTCGTTCATTACTCGTTGAGTCGAGTTCATAAAATAAGAGCAGAATATAAATTATAGTTTATTACTATCGGAGTGAGCAAGATGGACGGTTTGTTTACTGTAAACATACGAAAAATCTTAAGAATCTGTGCGCCAAAATAGTTGAACACTCAGACTGTCAGACGCCTAATTTTAAACGTTGAATATTGTTTTATTTCGCGTCACAAGCTGAGCAACCAGGCTCTGTTCATACCTGCAGGACATTTGGCTTTGGTCTAGCCTAGGTGCCTACATACCTACTATTTAGTTGACTACTTCAGATCATAATCATAATCATTTATTTGCCAATAATGCAGGTATACAGATAAGGTGTTATAATTGTTGATTGTCCCAATACATTTTGCCTTGCGGCATGTAAAATATTAAAAAATAAGGAGAATATTAAAAAAGTTATAAAATGTCAGCTTATTAACTAAATCGTTCAATTTAAATGGTATGTCATGCAAATTCAAATTAAATGCCATACAAATTCAGATACAATGTCATACAAATTCAAATACAATATCATAAAAAACTTTTTACAAAAAAATACAACCGACTTTTACACAAAAAATCAAAAAAGTGCAAAATAACTTTAATTTCGGAACTCGGTGTTTGTGGTTGCTTTTTCGTTTTTTGAACACCGACTTCCGAAATTAAAGTTATTTTCATGTCAGTCATGCCCGAAATAAAACCATGTCATATAAATCATAAAATGTCATCAAATATAATCAATAGTGGGACCCATGTGTAAAATACTCTTTTTTAATAAAGCAGTTTTATGACCACCGGTATATAGTTGATTTTTATATTGGGACAAACTTCAGAGCGACAAACTTACATGAGTCTACCAGAGTCTAATGTATTTCTGACTGCAGTTGGTAAAACTGATTTTGTGCGGTTCTCAAACATGGAATGGGCGGAGCTTGTCTTGTTTGTTACACGATTCGGGATGGTGATGTTCTGATTTTATTCGACACTTTTTGTTCCTTTTTTTACTCAAAATCAAGAAAATTATGTCAATATTCTATGATAAAAAAGGGAATTTGAGATTAACGCCAGTTTAACTTAAAAACTGAAAATAATAATTTTTATTGACATAAATTTTAAACATACATTTTATGAATTCGCTAGCTCCTGTGCTAGTGTAAACTGTATTACAGGAGCTAGTGTCCAAAGACTTGAAGCGAACAGAAGTATTAGAAATGATAAAATTAAAATTAATCTAACAAGCGTAATAAAAAAACATTATTTATTTATTTATTTAAATTAAGTACAGCCACATCATATACATTGCACAAATTTAAACAAACTTATTAACACTATTGCTATAAATAATAAACAAAAGTGCTAAATATACATCTAATTTAAAACATAAACATAATATAAGACGTAAGGGAAATGGGGTGTGTGTGAGAGAGTGTGAGTGAGTGTATTGAGTGAGGGTGTGAGTTGGGAAGTGTGTTTCCCTTCATAATTACTTTAGTAGGTTTTCCATGACGTCATAATCCGAACTTTTTAGCAAAGGCGGTATAACTTTTTTTAATTAATTAACATTAATTTTCCTAATTTTGAATTTATTATTTACGAGATTATAGATAGCGGAACACTTGTTCCGCTATCTATAATCAATGAAGTGTATTGTTAAATTCTATTCTTTTGGATAGTACAGGAAGAGTAGGCACGATTATTTTGTGGTATCTTATTAATGAATTCGTAAATTAACAATTTCCAAACCGATAGTACATATTAGCCTTCTCGTACACTGACACAGTTGAATGGCAGATTCTGATCACTACTACTACACCTCGCCTTGTACCACGCAATTGGTTGGCTGTTATTTACCTACAAGTGCCTGTTAGATATCATAACACAGTTACCGTAGGTGGTGATGATTTCCCATCCATAAAAGTATTTTCAAAGGGATTATTGAAGGTCACATAAGCACTTCCTCCAAGTAATATACTTGTATTTAGCTGTATCCGGTCAGTAAACCCTAACATACCTACATACATATTTATCAAAGACTATGCAGATAATAAATGATATATATGATAATAAATGAGATAACAGATAAACTACACTTACAACGAATTAAAATATAGCATCAAAAAATTCGTCCTTAGGTAACGCTATCCGCAGGTAATGTGCCCAAGAGACTGGCGGCATTGCCACGTTGAATCAAAATCAAAAGTCATTTATTCAAACTAGGCTGAGAGACAGCACTTTTTGAACGTCAAATTCTACATAGACAGTCCCCCAAAACGTCCACCCGTCACCACTTCCTAGTGTTTTAGCTGGGAAGAAGAAGTGGCGCAACAAACTCCCCAGCAACACAAATGGCAGTACTTGAATTGGCCTCTGGCCTAAGTAGCAGCTAATCCATGATTATCTTACGTTCATCGATGTCACTAAAAGTTAGCCCAACTTTATAAGGTTAAAGGCTATATATTTAAACCACGAGACGAAACTCCTAACTTAACTCCCTTAAGGGTTCAATTAGGAGTTTCGTCTTTTAGGGGGTGTGGGGGTGGAAGGAGTTAGAAATATAGCAGCATTAGTTAATCTCCCATGCACTTGGGAAATCATTAAACTTTTAATGATTAATGATCAATGCCCAACTTATCTTTACCTTCGAGCAAACATCGTACTCTATTGTGTACTGGGATTCCATAAACTTGAAAAAAAGGTGAATTATAATTGGCCATTATTTTTTAACGTTTAGCGTCTTGAGAAAATCATCAGTGTCTTTAATCCCTTTATTCCAATACTAGTAGCGCTCCGCGGTTCCACCCCCGTAATTCCCGTCCCCGTGGGAATACGGGGATAAAATAAAATACCTATAATGGCCTATGACACTCATAAATAATGTGTCTTTCTATTGGTAAAATAATTTTCAAAATCGGCTCCGTAGATCCAGAGATTACCCCCTGAAAAACGAGATTCTAATACCAATCCATCATTATTTCTTACTAGCTTCTGCCCGCGACTTCGTCCGCGAAGAATAGTTACTAACCCCCCGATTTCGAAACATTTTTCATTGGTGCTATTGGTCTTAGCGTAATTGCATAATTAAAGCTGATCTTGAGAGAGACAATCAATTATATATTTGGCGTGCCCGGATTATTTTGTAGCGTGCCACCACTGGCACCCGTGCCATTGGTTCGCCATCCCTGGCCTATAGGCTTCTTCGATAAATGGACTATCTAACACTGAAATAATTTTTCAAATCGGACCTGAGATTAACGCGTTCAAGCAAACAAACAAACTCTTCAGCTTTATATATTAGTAGGTATAGATTGATCATACAAGCGTTTACTTTACCTAGAAAATGTGACAGAAACTATTTTCAAAGACACAGAACTCACTTCGTCCGCAAATATTCAATTTAAAACATGAAACTTGGCCAAACTATTACGTGAACAAGAGTAATGATAGTAGAGTATTCAGTGACCAGTGAAGTGTATAGTACCAGGTGTCGCCGACAGATGGCGGTGTACGCCTGACTAACACTGGCCCGTTGCCAAGTCAGCGCTTACAACAGGGCTGTATGGACTAGGAGGGTAGCCGGTCTAGGTAGTAGGCGAGTGGGTTTCATAAGGTTATTGGTACGTTAACAGATGGGTGATTGTTGCTGCGATTGTCAGATTCGGTGGCGAATGACATCGGGATAGTTTTCTCTTTCGGAAAGCTTTTTTTCTACACTTTATTTTAAACTAGCAGTGCCCCGCGGTTTCACCCGCGTAGTTCCAGTTCCCGTGGGAATACGGGGATAAAATATAGCTTATGTTAGTCAGGGTAAATGTAGCTTTTTAGTGGTGAAAGAATTTTTGAAATCGGTCCAGTAGTTTTTAAGTTTATTCGTTACAACCAAAAATACAAATCTTTCCTCTTTATAATAATAGTATATTTCAAAAAAGCGTTGCCCCTCACTATGATTACTTACGTGACACCCCACAGCTAAACATAATCACAGCGTAAGTGTTATAAATTGGTATAAATAATAAACAGACATGCGATTTCAGCAATCCTAGAAGATTTGCCAACATTTATTGAAGAGTTCTGTTTTCATCTCCGTGCTTCATCAGATCTTCAGTAAACTTGAAATACTAAGATGCTCTTTCAAACCATCGTTTAGTTTTATTTTCGTTTGATGAATGAGAACATCATCAATGTAGTCGAAGCCTTGCATTATTAGGGATAACTCAAATACTAGTTATCAGATCTCACTCAAATTTAAATCGGACCATATGACAGGCACCAACTTTCGAATAGAGAAAATATCATCAAAATCGGTGCACCCAGTAAAAAGTTGTGAGGTGACACACAAAAAAAAAGCAGTTGACTTGAGAAACTCGTCCTTTTTCGGAAGTCGGTTAAAAATAAAGATTTATGCGCCTCAAAAACAGGGCGAGAAATGTTTTCGGCCCAGTTTACCAGTTAATGTTTATTTCCAAATTCCACGCGACCGAATACGTTAGTAAACATTTTTATATTAATTAATATACCTTTCTGTTTCAGTACAAGCGACGGGCGGTGAGTGAGAAACGAAAACATGCACCGAATTAATTAAAACCCATATTTTGGTTAATAAAAGAACCACGCGTGTAGGAGTGTGTTGATCTTTCATTTTAAAATTGAGAATTTTATGTTTTTTTTTATAACAACTGGTTTATTAAACTTGCTTTGCTCGAAATTTGCATAATAAACTAAGGTCACGTTTCTAATTAAGTTTTTGCTTCTTCCTATGGCAAAACGCACGGTCTTTGGTGCCAATTTCCCGGAATAAAAAGTTGCTATTGCACTCAGTGATAGACTATATGTGTACGAGTATATATGTATAAATAGTGTAACTATTGAACTCAGTATGTAATAGTTACACTACACTAATAGTGTAGCAGTCTCAGTGAAAGAATTTATCTTTTCCGCATTAATTATATATACTATAAGTAATTCCAGACTCATTCACTTATAGAAACAAACGATTTTACTTCCTTACATTACGTTCTCATTTTAATTTGTTAGAAACAAACATCGTTCTAAATAATCAGGCCAAAACGAATTTATCTAGAAGCCAAAATTATCCATCAAATCATATAGCTTCCAGATCAATAAAATACCGTTTAGTATAGGAAAACAGGCCTAAATCCATAACCGGAGCAGCTATAAATATTTGACGTTGGGGCAGCCCTCGTGGCCGGGTGAATGATCAAAACTGACTCATAACCCGGTCTGCCCAATTGATTCAGCTTCGAGTGGTTTGTTTATACACCAAACACATCATAATCACCAGATACATTTATGTTCTCGAATAAATATTTAACATACAAAATTGTTTACATATTAGTGAGTGACATCGATTTTTTCTGTCTAACTGATTAATTACGAAATCTCAGAAACTACAGTATGTTAACTTACAGAGGGCGTTCCCGTTAACCCGCAATAGTATAGCATCCATATATGATTTAAAAAAATACCATTCGAAAACAAAATGTTTTTTTTATATATTAAAATATTCATTAAAAATGTTAAATTGATACGTTAAAGAAACACTCTGCACACGCGTACTTGCCGGTTTGGGCATTGCTACTACGAGTACTATTCCGCGCTACTATTTTGTTTCGAATTTATTGTCAATTAATTGTTTTTTTGAATTCGGATTATATTATGCTTATTTTTCTATGCTGATATTTTTATTTAAATCTGTTAATGATATAGATTAACGAGTTTAAGGGAACGCCCTCTGTTATTTAACATACTGTATAAAAACTAGGTACAAACTTAAAATATGGCAGGTAGGTTCCTTATAGCTAAGAACGGATTTCACGAAACTCCATCCCTAAGGGGATAAAACGGGGGTGGAAATTGTTTGTACTAAATCTGCGCAGATGAAGTTGCGGGAGAAGTGTTAGTGTTGGATAGTTGAGTAACATAACAGACAGGTGGAGGAAAGTTTTTAGTACTTAACAAAATAATATGCCAATGATATGAAATTGATTAATGAGCCATCTAGTGTACAGTAAATTCAACTTGTAATGAAGATCTGGAAGAGGATCAGGTAATTTTTTTTAAAATAACTTTGCCCCGGCCGGCCGCTGGCCGGCTTGACTGGGAGCCGACCCCAATGTAGTTGGGAAAAGGCTAGGTAGAAGATGATGAACTTTGCCCTACACTAGGATGTACTCCTGTATCGTGGGTGCGTTCACAAACATGTAAACTCACATACACATGACACCCAGACCCGAAAGAACTGTCTGTAGGCCATACAAACATTTGTTCCGTGCGGGAATCGAACCCACGACACGTAGTCCAGCAGCCGAACGCTCAACCACTGCGCCAACCGTGTCGTCGAATTAATAGATATATTTCAGAAGGAACTGCAAATATCCAATGCCGCAAAAATGTACGAGCGCCGGAAGATATTTAAACGTTCAATGTGATTCATGCACAAAGAGATTTTTTAATTAAACAAAAGACACTCCACAATGAAACTGTCAGGATCATTTTGAGGCTATTCCAAAGATTATTCTGTGACATTTGTGTCATGAAGTTTATCAAAACTTTTTGGTGTAGATACAGCTTAAATATACACACTACGATATGTGTGTGTTGTGGGCTTCAGATAAAAAAAGACTGTGTGTGTGTGTGTGACCCATTCCATCCCATGTTATCCCTTCGGTATCGTAAGTTGTGAGTACGGGTAACGACCTTAGGGGGCTGGTTCATACCCTAACCTTTTTGCATAACTAACTTCAAATTCTTGGGGTACTACATACAGAATCGAATTTCTTTATCGGAAAGAATCTAAAACTTTTGGGTGACAAAGAAAGCTGTAGGGCAGTCGCTCTAAGTGAAAAAATCATCTTCATTGTCAACATATCAGCTGAAAGACGTCCACTGCTGGACACAAGCCTCCCCTAAGTGTCGCCACAACAACCGGTCCAGTGCATCTCGCATCCATTGGCTACCCGCGACCCTCACCAAGTCATCGGTCCACCTAGTGGGAGGCCTTCCAACGCTGCGTCTTCAGGTGCGCGGTCAACACCCTTCGACCATCAGTTCTGCGAGTAATGTGCCCCACTCACTGCCACTTCAGTTTGGCGATCCCTCGGACTAGGGTTGCCATCATAGAAATTGCCGACGCCGGGCAATATCTTTAAAACCCCGGACATTTGAGTGAAATTTCCCCGGACAGACCCGAAAAAAGCCTTATAAAGAAAGAAAAAGGATAAACGTTTATTTTTTTAATAATCTGTTACAGCGTGTTTGCAATATAAACTAGAGTGCCAGCTATTTTGCTGATTTACGAGTAGATCGTATCCCGCTTACGATTACGAATGAATTATTACATACCTAAGTATTGTTTTAATTTGTTGCTTATCTTCCAAATTATCAATCAATGGAGGATTCCTAGACACAAAAAATGTCCGGGTAATACCAGGACACCTTTGAAAACCCCGCCCGGACGCTCCCCGGACGCTCTCCAAACTAGGACAAATCCGGGAAAACCCGGACGGATGGCAACCCTACCTCGGACTGTGTCGGTAACCGTGGTTCTCTTCCACGCAAGGAAACTTGGAGCATTGCCTTCTCCATTCCCCTTTGGGTGACTTTAAGCCTTCTGATGAGGCCCATTGTGAGCGACCACGTTTCAAGTCCGTAAGTCATCATTTGCAACAGGCACTGGTCATAGACTTTCGTCTTGAGACGCTGTGACATATGAGAAAGAAGATACCACGCAACTTCCCGAACGTTGGCCGGTATTCAATTACTAGGTAATAGGTTTATCTGGGAGCTGACTGCTAAATCGGCAGATGATGAGATTCAAGATTCAAAGCATTTATTTCAAATATAAACCATTTACATTACACTTTTGAATTGCCATGGTCGGTCAGTCTAACGAGATTAAGCTATTTGCACGTTCGAAAGCGTGGATCACTATGGAGAAGAACGTGCAAGAAACTCCACGTACACTCTTGTAAATCATGTTTTGTATTACAAAAACCTTGGTTACATTATTCATGTAGTTTCTATATGTGAGGACAATGCAAACAAAAAAAGGAAATTATAATACAATTCAAAATATAAAGATTAATACAAGTCAGTGGCAGTTAAGAGGTGACCAGTCTCAACTGACGGCGCCCGTTCACGAACATGACGCGTGTATTGGCACCATTTAACTCAAACATTTTGAAGGGAACTAAAGAGAAAATTTAAAAAAAAAAAACTAATAGTTAAGTTCTGTATTAAAAAAAAAAACTAATAATCTAAATTGCTGTATGGAAAAAAAAAACATTCACTGCTCATACACCTTGGCTTTTAGTCTATCGGAACAGATTTACAGATACAGGTAATGGACATAAAATCATCAAACTATTTATACCCGTCGGGATATTCCAATCGGACAGCGATACAATAAAACGTTCGCGTTACATCGCTGTTTATGTGTGTCCATCGTGCGTCACTGTGCTTCCGTGTGGCGTTGTATTGTGTTATGTCGTAAACAGTGGAACTGGGTCGTTAGGGCTTGGCTACACGTGGTGAGATCTTAGTGATGAAATGGATGGTGACTGAGTTGTTTATTGTAAATCTATAGTTACAAAACTGTTGTCAATTTATCTAATTGTTTAGGTTACACAACTATCACTAGTATCCCTGAAATCGGCTCAACGGGTTTGCGAACATATAATTAGTACGGAACAAGTTTTTTTTTAGTGGACCCTGTAGTACAGGTGATTTATATTAATTTAAACTTCAAACCCTGAAAAATCACCCTGAGTAAAAGAATAGAAGAACCCTGAGTAGAAGAATTTAAACCGTTAGAAAATTTAAAGTTAGATTTCTCTCGTTCTACAAAGCGGCGACTTTCAACGGTTTCAATTCCGAGTAACATCTAATAAACTGCGCGCCGACTATTTTTATTTTGTTTCCACCCCGTTGGCCTTTGATTAGAATTTAAATTAAATAAATCCTTACAAGTGTCTGCATAAGTCTCTATAGACTGTAGGAAACCATTCTTTCAATAATTTCTAAAGTATCGTCCTTTGAACACTTCAGAGGGTCAATTTTATCACTCAGGTGTGATGTGAATGCGCTCAGTTAAAGAAATACTAAGAAAATATTTATTGAAAGCTGATTGATTCGATTGCAATTTCAAACCCTACATGCGCCTCTAAGTACGCAGATGAACTGCCACGCTTCATGCAGTATGATGAAAGTAGTACCAGGAAAACATAATTAACTGAAGGTTCATTACTAAGAACTCGTTCTTTTGATATAAAGGAAGATTGATCATGTAAGTAATAACATTTAATTACATTTCCTTCATGGATTCATTTGTAAAATCATTTGGCTATGCTATGACTATCGAGAAATTCGTAATTATTATAATATTACTCTTCCTATACTTGTTGTCAACATAACTAAACATTATTCCAATATCCGATGAAGTCCACATCTAAATATACCTATTTCGATTCGCAGAATTCGCGCTAACAACATCCGCTGTTCAGGACATGGACAAGTAGTCAAGTACTTGGAAATTCACCCGGGTGACATAAATGCGCCGCTACTAGTGACACAAATCCATGATATCCGTATCTCCTTTATACTATACACGTGTCCCAGCTTTGATCTGAAGAGCTTTATAGTTGAACTGACTTCATTTTTTATGAGCTCGTATTGCAGCTATGCAATAAAGAGACTGCCAGATGGTGAATGAACGATTTCGAACAATGAAAACAATTTTTTTTGGAGAGGTTTGACAATTAATATATTAAATGTTTTCTTGTTTTTGAAGTGAAAACTTCCTTCGCCGCGTTGGGCACTTCTTGGTAGGAGAAAATCTTGTGTTCGCGTCACCGACTAATGGATTTAGTGAAAAGTTAAATGTGTAATACCTACTGTGCATTGATGAAATAGTGTTTTTGTATGATTATTATTTGAATTGTTTGATTGTAGAATCATTGTGCATGTACAGTACAATAGTGAATACTAAATAAATATACCTAGGTATGTATTTTTTATCTTATGAAAACCTCGAAATTATGTTAAAAATCGAGTACATTGAAAATGTACATACAAATACTTTCCAAATAATAATATGATATGATTGTATATTCATTTTTATTTCTATTGAATTGTATTTATATTTTGTCATGATTTAAAAGTTATAAGTTTTCACTTCTATCGCCAGTCCCTCCATAACTGCCATTTTTTATTCAACTAATATTGTGTTTTCCCCTTAAAACATGGATTCAAAATTAGCGTACACAGCGTCAAAGTACCAGGGTCGCATGAGTATGAGGGCCGCTAGCAGAACATTTCCGCCGGGATACGTTTTAAAACCAATTGGAGCGTGGCTGAGATCCCTGAGCGTCGCGACGCGGCGTGCGCTCGACGCCAACCCACATAAAATTAATATTGCACAGTCTACTTGCATGACTTTTATTTTTGATTTTAAAACTAAATTATACTGCCCATGATTGATATAATGCAAAGTATAAGTTTTATGTCAAACTAATAATAACTAGCTTTATACTAAGAGAAACAGTTTAGGTGTGGTCCATCGCAAAGTGACAAAATGCTACGCATAGCAAGTTTTCGCAAAGCCATTGATACTTTATTATGCTGACATTATGTATACGCAACGTACAGTCAAGGAATGAAGATGTTAAGCACCTTTAGGCTATATTTTGCACTTCATTATTTTGGCGACCATGTGTTGCCATTTCTAACGAGGATACAAAGAGTGTTACAACCTTTCTGCTTTTAGAATCTGCACTTGTTTTTTGGGAAATTGTTCACCTAAAAATTCACCTAAAATGTTCACTCCTTTACAGTATATATTTTTTAAGCTTACAAGAAACACAAAAATTGACCATCACTAGTATGACATACAAATAGTCTAGTTAAAATCTTGCTTTTTTTTCAAAATATAGCCAAGAAAAATCAATTGTTAGCCATTTTCGACAACATTTTCCAGCAACTACCACAATGACAAAAACTTGTCATTTTATGAGTGACATTCAAGCTTACGTTGATGCTCCGTCATTTACCTGACTGTACATAAATAAATCCAAAAGTAATCAGTATTTCATTATGATCGTCTGGCCTTGTTTATGTTTGATTAATTATTATGACTAAGTTCTGAAATGCAGCACTGCAGACTTAACCTACATTGCATTAGTGACGTGATTCTTTGAGCACTAAAAGCTTATATTTGCATACATACATTACATTTACAATGCTGCTGTATTAAAAAGCAAAATATGTTTGGTAATATTATAAAGATAAGGTCGAATTTTCGTTTACATAACATTTTTATAACCCTCTTCCAACTTTTAAAGTTGGTATTAGCGCTTTATACAAAAAAAAACTTACGGCATAAACACAGAGTACTTTTATGTATATGGAAGGCATAAACGAACATTTTATTTGTAATCTGGTTACAAAGGGAAGCTGGCAACATTGCGGTGGGCATAGATAAAGGAAATTCCTCGCCGTCGCGCGATATCGACTCGGAAATGATCGCTATCGTCCGTCCGATCAGCTGCGGATGAGGCGGATAGCCGCGGGCGATTATATTGAGGTATCAGTACCAGGCGTTCATAAATTATAGGGACCATCTTTGATAACCGTACTGCTAATGAATGGAAGAAACTTCTCTTCTTTTCTTAAAATAAAACGTTTTTCCTTTCCTATCTATTTAGTGACTTTTGCGTCTCTGTAATATTTAACATCCATCGCTTCGAAGCGCTGCGCTGGAGGATTATGCGAGTAAACCAGATTAGACTATTTCATTTGCTCTCAACTGGCATTCCGGATTCCCTTTACCGTCAGAGCTCAATCAACGTCACATGCATGTATATGTTTGTATAAACATTCTATCACGGATTCAGAATCAACCAGAACTCTACATTTCGACAAGTATAAACACGAACAGGATTTTGACAGAAATATTTATTTCATCAAGCGGTCGCTAGATTGCAAATATCGTGGCTTTCAGAAAATAGTCTGAAGTCGTGAGTGTCCCGGGAAAGGTCAACGACCGATTGTCCCGGACGTATGTCAACCACTAGAGAAAATATTATGTGTGAAATTTACATAACGAATAGTTGAAGTTCACTACGACGCGACGGTCTACAAGTGACTCGTTGAGTGCTCTGCTACCCTGGTATCCAGGTAGGGAGGTTACCCTGGCGAGTAACTTATTCTGTTTGTTATTGCGGTTTTTCACACCAAAAATAATAATGGTTTCCTTTTTATTTACATAGTTTTCGGTCGCCATGTAAAGATAACGTACATGAATCTTTCGGAGGGGTCGTCAAAGTTTTATCCTTTATTATTTTATTGTACACTTCAGTGAACAGTGTAGTTCAGATAAACGCATCGATAACAGTGAACAAGAGTCACTCGACATACGTTTTATCGACTGTTAGCAGACGAAAACATAAAGTTCAATATTTTTGCCTGCTAGGGCTGAAAAGTGAGAGAGAGAGACTGTTTTTTTTTCTGAATTGATAATTTGAATATAAACAATTAACATTGTATCTGAACATGATACCATTATATCTAAGTTATGGCACTTTAAAAACATAATCTTAATATTTACAAAATACAACTAAACAAGATATAATATAGAAAATATATACATATATGTACCTACACGCGGAGTAAAAAGGAGAAAAGACTCATAGGGCATCGAAAAATTCGTCCACATCGCTGTCAACGGGAAAAGTGCCCAGAATACTGGCCGCATTGCCACGTTGAATGGCAATGCTGATTCGTTGACCAAAGAAAAGGCCAGCCCTCTGGTCACGTGAAGAGTCGACTAACTGCTTACTGATTTCACGAAAAAGTCTATAAGAATATATTATTATGTACATGGTGTACAAGAATTGGCACACTGAAGGGTGGATGTATTTTGCAGCTGCAATAGAGTAAAAGGAACATTATCAAAATATCAACCGGCCTAGGTACCACAAAAGTTTTTTTATTACTTTTTGTCGATTTCCGCGTTTGGATTTTTCGCTAAAGTCATTTTTTTCTTATCTTCATTTATTATTTAGTCGGTTATAGCGGCCGGAATTTTAGAAAAAAAAATTAAAATTTTGATATTTTTTTCCTAATTGTATACCTAGCAGAGATTAATTACAATTAAACATGACCACGCACTTCTGGAACATCCTGCATACCTAGTCACTAGTGGATAATGTATGGAGACAGTCGTGAAGAATTCACAAGTTTAATTAATTCAATAAAACATTTGTCACTAAAGTCTACTACATACATCTGAATAGTTTTCGACGGCGGCTGTACAACTCATGGAGATACATTTCATGCTAAGTTTTGTATGATATAAGATACTAGCAGCGCCCCGCGGTTTTACCCGCGTAGTTCCCGTTCCCGTAGGAATATGGGGATAAAATATAGCCTATGTCACCCGGGGATAGCGTAGCTTCCAAACAGTGAAAGAATTTTTCAAATCGGTTCAGTAGTTTCGGAGCCTATTCAATACAAACAAACAAACAAATCTTTCCTCTTTATATTAGCAGTATAGAAAAATACAGTAGGTACCTATTGAGTTGATAGCAAATACAGTTGTATGGATGATGAAGACACGCTGGCAAACATTAATAAATTGAGATGATGAAGGGCAGTAACTGATAAAGTCCATGTATTTTGTTATCAAGCTCTACACGTTATTATCTTGTCTAGGGCGTTCGGGACAGACGAACCGACGAACAATATATGTAATTATATTAAATGACAAGAGTCAACAAGTTACTATAATTAAAATGGATCCATCACTTGCTAAAAAAAATTATTTCAATACCAGGCGCACATAGCGTAAGCAGAGCCTATAAACACGGGTTTATAAGCACAAGAGTTCTTTAAGCAGGACGGGTAAGGTACGGTAGCATTTTTAAATCCAATCCCTACATATTTAAATAAGGTAGCTTTCACGGATGTTTGCTAGCGTTTTCCGATCAGAAATCGGCTTGTTGAGAAATCTCTTATAGGAAGAAGTTTATTTTTTACTTCGAGAGAACAGTTTTTCTCATCTATACTAATATTATAAAGCTGAAGAGTTTGTTTGTTTTTTTGAACGCGCTAATCTCAGGAACTACTGTGGCCGTATTACGAAGTGCCAATGCTATCATGATTCGTGTGAGGGAAAGAGATAGTGCTATTCGTCTTGTGTAACTCCGTCTCTCTCTGACAAATAAATCATGATGAATTTAAGACGTCATAATAGGTCGCCTGGTCCGATTTGAAGAAATCTTTCAGTGTTAGATAGTCCATTTATCGAGGAAGGCTATAGGCTATATATCATCACGCTAAGACCAATAGGAGCGGAGCAGTCATGAAAAATGTGACACAAACGAAGTTGTGCGGACAGCTAGTCTCTAATGTATCGTAAATGTTAAGTTTAAATATTTGAATCTTTGTAACTCCACAGCAGTAAAAATATAGAAAGAAAAAAACTCTTATTAGCATGAAAGTAGATTATGCAAAACGTCGATAAAAGCAGACGAGTGTCTGCGAGAGACCGCGGTTCACGGCGACACGAGGGATGAATACTAAACTGTCATATGAACAAAAGAACTTCACATAATTCACCTAGTGAGAGAGATTATTCCCCTTTTTGTCACAGTCTATCACTGCAAGAATAAAGCGTTTTAGTTTGAGGTAACTCGCTTTATATGTCATGTTTTAAACTTTTTATTGCACTCCACATACTGAATGAACGTAGGACAAACAAAAAAAGCAGGTGTAATACGGTCTGGTCTTTTCGCGCGAAGTTATTTCTAACAAACAGTCTCTGGATCGACCGAAAGAGTTTATATTTTGAGTGTTGTGTGTTTACTTATTTAAATTTTAAAGATTTTAAAGGCTGTGAATGGATGGCAATGAATGTTTTTAGATGATCAAATATCTCTTTTCTTCAATGATAGATTTTACTTACATATCTCGGTATTATAAAGACTTCAAAATTGGAAATTTCAAAATCTAATTGTTCACACTTGTGAAAACAAGTGTGATCAATTAGATTTTGAAATTCCTTTTTTTCTCCAATGGCTCACTTTACACTCACTTTCACTCAAGTGCATTCGTATTCTTAATTAATAAATTAAAAGGTCATTGCATAGTTAAACCCCGGATCCCCCCCCCCCCCCCCGTCCACATAATATATTCCATTTACTGCCTTAGTACCAAGAACCCATAAGTCGACAGAGCTTACCTTCTAAAGGTGAGATACACGACATCGTCGGCTTAACCCAACTGAGATAGAGCCTAATAATTCAACTAGCGAGCTGCCAAGCCGTGTCTTGGCCACTTGGCTGAAGCTGCCTAGTTGTAATAACTTGCCTGGCGGAGATAAGGAATTAGTTGCTTGGAACAAATAGGGTCAAACATAGTTGGAGCCGCCAAGTATGAAATGAGAGCGTAGTTTGTGTTTTTGATGGAGAAAATTGATATAGAAATCATAATTCGGCGGATGAACTTACCATGATAACCAGTCGAGCTGACTTGAGCTTTACCTAGGCTAATATCATTAAGGGGTATTATTATTTGTTTGTTCGTGAGAGGTAATATTTGGAAGTAGTGATTTGACTACGAACTTCTTCCATCAGTAGAATTCTAAATGATTGTTGAGTGCCTAAAAAAACCTTCCTATAGTCCTTGGGAGTGAGACAGGTCAAATGAGCGAAGCCAGAAAATAAAACAGTAGATAAAACCAATTCGCCCCTAGACACCTACACATTTAACCATAAAATAACCTTATTTGAACAATACCGCCACTCAGGCATCTAATATCCGATGCCAATAACATGTGCGATAAGATACCATTTAATATAGTGTTGATGCGTCAATAAAAATGATGAACTACACACACCCATGTATTTTAACAGAATCTGCTACAAGACTTTTCGTCATAACCTTTTTTTAAGTCGCCAAACTGGCCGGTGGATAAATCAATTTTTTAAAGTATTAACAACAAAAATAAAAAGATAAATTTTGGGAAGCGAGAACGTCAGCATACAAAAAATCTTTGGTCATATTTACAGGCAAAATTATTAAGTAATGATTTTAACGGACTTCTGGTGTGCTGTTCCGCAAATACATATGTCTATTGTACAAATATGAAATCACTCCATAGTACAAAACAAAGTCGCTTCCCGCTGTCTGTCTGTCCTGTTTTTTTCCTTCGGGAATACTAATTTATATAATTCATATCGACGCTTATCTACTATATAAAAATAAGTCGGGTTTTCCTTCCTGACGCTATAACTCCAGAACGCACGAACCGATTTCCACGGTTTTGCATTCGTTGGAAAGGTCTCGGGCTCCGTGAGGTTTATAGCAAAGAAAATTCAGGAAAATTTCAACAGAAAAGCGGGAAAAGGGAAAATCTTTTTTCACAAACGAAGCCATCTGGTGGCGAAACGGAGTTCGCGGGGTTTGCTAGTTTTCTATAAAAATTGTTTATTTTTAATTTTAGTAATTTTTTTTAGGTATTTCTTTTTTAAATTTGAGATTAAATTAATTGTTTTAAAATGGTGAAATGAATTTATTTCGCTACAGTATGTAAGTAAATGTAAATACTCATACCACTAAATAAGTTACAAAGTTTTGGTCTTTATGTCGCGGAAATACTAATAAAATCTAAAGCCAACTTAGCCTCTAGCTCACAGTGATGTTCTGTCAGCGACAAAGAATGTTGGAAAAACCAATATTTGTTGACACTTTAAATATGTAAAAAAAATATGGGATTGCCATGCGCTTTCGTAACGTTACGTGAGATTGACTCCGAGCATTTTGGCATTTCGTCTAAGAATGGCAGTTTGTCTAAATACCTTTGTCACCAAATGCATTTAGTTACTCATCAGCCTATAGCTGTCAATATTTCAAGATGGCGGCAACAGAACGATTAGTTTTAAATGCGTCTTGCTTTGATTTATTAATATTGCTTGAAGTTGAATTTTAATAAGTTGCTACTAATAACTTATTATACCCTAGAACGTTTTAGGCAAGATAAAAATGTTGAAAGTACCTACTTACTTAGTACTAGTAATAGTTTTCATCTGTTTTACAAACTGTCTACATTTTATGGCTGTTGTAACTTTGTCACACTGGTCAAATTTGCAAGTCAACACTCAAGTTTATTTTTTCTTTGGACAGTCAAGTAATGTTGGATAACGAAAAGAATATTAAACTACCCTCGTCATGTGGCTGACTTTGTGAAAGTCTGAGTTCGTAGTGGTTAGTTAGTGGGACACTTAAGTGTTTACCGATTCAGGTTTTAACTAGACTTTGTATGATCTGGATTTAAAGTAGCTTTGGAGAAATAATCGTTTGAAATGGACTAGATTCTTTTTTGGATGCATGCCAGTTCTCTTACAGTCAAGACTTTTTTTTGTTTCTAAATAATTTATTGTACACAATATCAACTTACCTATATATTGTACTGGAAAATTGCTGACTCCGTAGGATTGTAAAAATGTTTAATAAATTATAATTTATCAATATATTATGAAAAAATCTTTTTGTATACAATAAATCTCATCTAAACTCAATAAATACTGCACAAATTTTAACGGTTTTTTCACCAATGGAAATTTACATTATCAGCGAGGCTACATATATTTTATCCCCGTATTCCTACGGAACGGGAACTACGCGAGTAAAACCGCGGGGCGCTGCTAGTATGATATAAAATAACAGAATTGATTTGAGACCCCACTAGTCACGCCACAGTTTGATCAACAAACGACAATCAAACCCAATAAATAATATTTGATTACCGCTATGCCCCCCTACGATGACTCAAGATCCGTTGTTGAGCGTTTATACAAGCCAGCCATATGTTCGCATCAACTACAGATAGGTACTACTTAAGCGCAATACACAACCCGGCGGCCTATATGAAAAGAATACAAACGACGGTAAAAAGTTGCCGACATAGGTCGGCGGCCCGGCGGGCTCAGTGTGTATTGCGCTTTATACTAGAATTGCCAATTACACATTTGCGTATCGGATGTTAAACAGATATGAATTCATGTGAGTACAAAGATAGCCGATCTATTTCTGCAGGTACTTTGAGAAGGATGATTGGACTAATCTTGTGCTGTAAAAAGGCACTAACGGTAGGAGGGTTCACATCGGCGGGCGTCGGGTCGACGATGAGGTACTTGGGTCTCGTCCTCGACAGCCAGTGGAACTTCCGACGTTTGGCTCCCAAACTGGGGCGGGCCGGGACTGCCTTCAAGCAGCTCTTGCTCAATCTAGGGGGTCCAAACGCCTCCTGCCGTAGGCTGTATGCGGGTATCGTGCGGTCCATGGCCCTTGACGGGGCCCCGGTGGGCGCTGTCGCTAAAGCGACTGCCAGCGTGCCACCTGGTAGCGTCCCAGAGGGTTATGACTATTCGGCTGGTCCGGGGATACCGGACGGTCTCCAGCGAGCCTCCTTGCCAGGCTGCTGCCGTGGGATCAGAGGCGAGAGCCCTTGCACACGTCTACGCGTTGCGCGTGGAGGCGCTAAGCCGGGGTGAAACTCTGCCTCCGCGGCAAATTGCTGCGCAGCGGACGGAGCTCCGGCGGGATCTCACGGAGGTGTGGAGACAGCGACTATCGCAACCCAGTGCTGGGCACGCCACCATTGCGGCAGTCTCCGCCAAAGTGAACTTTTACACGAAGGGCGGAGTTCACTTTGGCGGATATCTATATACCGAACACCAACCATGGCGCCACATTTTTTTTTAATTTGTATTTTTTTTGTTATAGCGGGAAAAGAAATACACTCTTTTTCCAATGAATAACTTCCGGGTACGGAACCCAGAAGCGAAGACAAACATTATTACTGTCTCTTTTATTTCTACAACCGTTCTCTGATAAAACAAATATGGTGGACGACTATAATTTTGTAACTGCCTTGTTAATCAACAGTGCAAAGAAAACGAACAAAAAGGAAAGTGTTATATTTTTTTGTTCTAATGAAATAATAAGAAAATGTGTTTGTAGGGAACTTATCAGAAACCATTTTTCTTTAGAATAGAATAGAATACTCTTTTTTTTCTTTTTTTTTAGGTTATCTACGTTAGGATTAAACCGAACTTAGATGATATTTTTTATTCAATAGATAGGTATGGGGCACTGCAAGATATACAACGAAAAGAATAATAAAAAAAAATAAAAAAAAGAACGACAAAATAATGTTGCGCGCCAGAATTAAGTTAGGATGATAGCGGCATTCGGTACCACTAGCGCTATCTAGTATCGAGTAGCAGAGGCATTCGGTACCACTAGCGCCATCTAGTATCGAGTAGCAGAACTATTGAAGTCGGGGACCTTCGAGATTTTTCTATGCTAGAATTCTCGGACCTTGGTCGGTCGCGACCGATATGTACGCGTACTTTCTGGAGTTCTACTCGGCGCACTATATAAGGCCGGCACATGTGCCGACCGAGTCAGTATTGGATTTGCGATACAAGTGATAACTTCGAGAGCGATCTTCGACTGCGAACTCAAGTGATTAATAGTGCGATTGTGTTTTGTGATTAGTGAGTTTATTGTGTAATTAGTGTGGTGTAAATTAAAGTGTCATCCTTGTTTATTTAATCGGCTGATTTTATTGTGACGAACCCGAAGCTCGTAACAATTGGTGTCAGAAGTGGGATTTAAAAGATGCCGATTCTACCAAAGGACGACACGGAGGGTATCCGTACCCGTAGTCAACGCCAGCAAGAGACGGACCAGAGGCGTTTTGGAAGTGCAACGCCGCAGGCTACGGAGAGACAGCTGGCGACCTTAGAGGCCGGCCCGTCCACCGCCGCTCCAGCATCATCATCAGCACCAGACTTTGCTGCTCTGATGCTGATGCTGCAGGAGCAGGCCCGCCGCCAGGAGGAACAGGCCCGCCGACAAGAGGAACAGGCCCGTCGTCAGGAGGAACAGGCTCTTCGATTGGAAGAACGGCTGCAACGTGACAAGGAGGAACAGGCTCGCCGTCAGGAAGAACAAGCCCGTCGGTTGGAAGAACAGCTGCAGTATGACAAGGAGGAACAGGCCCGCCGACAGGAGGAACAGGCGCGTTGCCAGGAAGAACAGATGTTCCTCATCAAGGATCTGCACGCCACCTTCGGCAAGGAAATGAAGCTTGTAAAAGATAAGGTGATTCAACATGAAAACCGCCTGATAGAAGCTGAAACCCAGATTGCTGAAATGAAAAAGGCAATGGATAACCTAAAAGTAGGAGAGGGAATTGCAACCTCCGTAGCTACTACTACACCTTCTCTACGTGGATTCAAAGTGCCGCCGTTCGATGGAACATCTTCCTGGTCAGCATACAAAATGCAATTTGAGGCTGTTATGAAGGCGAACGGGTGGAGTAAGGACCAGGCCATGACTGCTCTCACCCTAGGCCTCCGCGACCAGGCCCTCACTATCCTGGAAGCCCTCGGTAACGATGTGACTTACGAGCAGCTGGTTGAGGCACTGGAAGCTAGGTATGGCGACGCTCATCTAGAACACGTGTTTCGGGCACAGCTGAAGGATCGCGTGCAACGCAGCGGTGAAAACCTGCAGCAGTGGGCCCTCGAAGTGGAGAAGCTTGTTAGAAAAGCATACCAGTCTGTACCTGCGCTCATTCAAGGGAACCTGGTGCAGGCTTTCATTGACGGCATCCGCGACCTTGAAGTTAGAGCTGCCGTGAGGCTCGGGCACCACGAGAAGCTTAAAGACGCCTTGGCACATGCACTGGAGGTTGAAGCTGTGCGGCAGGATAATCGTTCCCATCGCCTCAGGGAGGTTGCAGCGGCTACTGTTCGCGACCGGTTTAAAGGATACAGCCCTAGATGCTATGGCTGTGGGGAAAGGGGCCACCTACGGTCCAGTTGCCCTAAGCGAACTGTAGATAGGGAAGATAGTCGATCTCCAGAGGGTAGGGCGGTTAACAGCACCGCCCAGCAACTGCAGGGAAACGAGTAAAAGCCAGGACTGCGGGGCGGGTGCTGGCTGATGTTCAGAGAGCCCCAAGGATTTCGATCTCACAAACCCATGACGGGAACAGCCTAATCATCAAGGGCGAGGTCAACGGTACGCCATGTAAGCTGACAATAGACACTGGAGCCTCACGCACGGTTGTCAGTTCCCAACTAGTAAGTCGGTTCCTTAGGGACTCCGCATACAACCGAGACCGCATAAATTTGGTAACAGCCACCGGTCAGCGCATACCCGTCCGCGGAGAGAAAGAGATGGAGTTAAAGCTAGGCAACAGAATCTATCTTCATAATGTCATCGTGGCTGATATCATGGACGACTGCATCCTGGGCCTAGACTTTATGAGGAAGAATTGTTGTGGGATCGACGTTAAGCAAGGAGTTTTGAAATGTGGACAAGAGGAACTTTTCATGGAAGGGGCATTACCAGGAAATGTGTACAGCCTAAAGAAGATTGTTCTTCCGCCGAGATCCGAAACGATTGTGCCGGTTAGTCTTCCTCGGAATTCTGGGCAGACTCATCGTTGTGTGCTTGTGGAAAGGGTAGACAATGACCTTCCTTGGAAAGTGGCCCGAACTTTGGTTAGAGCCACTGACATTTCGGGGGTACGTGTGCTGAACGTTTGTGATAAGGAACAGATGATAGAAAAAGGCACGCTGATTGGTACTTGCGAGGAAGTGGATTGGTTGCGTCGGTGCCAAAATCTATCGACTGGGAACCTCAGCAAGGACGCCCAAACGAAAGTGACCACACTTTTAGATGACTGTCGCAGCGTTCTGTCTCAAAATGAAATGGTCAAGGCGAAGAGAATGTTACTGAAGTATGCCAATGTTTTCTCTTCAAATGATGCTGACATCGGGAAGACTGGCTTAGTTCAACACAAAATAAACACAGGAGAAGAGTTGCCTATCCGTCAGCGGCCAAGGAGATTGCCGGTAGCGCGTGAAAAAGAAGTGGAAACCATGATTGAGGGAATGGTTAAGGATGGTGTCATAGAACCTTCATCGAGTCCATGGTGTTCACCTGTTGTGCTGGTAAGAAAGAAGGACGGCACCATGCGGTTTTGTGTTGACTATCGTCGTCTGAACGACGTTACAAAGAAGGACAGCTATCCGTTGCCAAGAATTGATGACACGCTGGACATGCTTACTGGAATAAAGTGGTTTAGCACGTTGGACCTTAAAAGTGGCTACTGGCAGGTCCAAATTGATCCTAAGGATAAGGAGAAAACTGCGTTCTCGACAGGAAAGGGTCTGTGGCAATTTAAAGTCATGCCGTTTGGTTTGTGCAACGCTCCGGCAACGTTTGAAAGGTTGATGGAACTAGTACTAACCGGGTTAATTGGCGATGCTTGTCTGGTCTACTTGGATGACATCATCATCGTAGGCCGTACGTTTGATGAACATCTGCAAAACCTGGAACGCGTGCTCATGAAGATCCAGAGTGCAAACCTCAAGTTGAGTCCGAAGAAGTGTTCATTCTTCAAACGGCAAGTTAGCTTTTTGGGATACGTAGTGTCCGAAGAAGGTATCCGCACGGATCCAGAGAAAATCGTCGCAGTCAAGGACTGGCCAATTCCAAAAGACAAGACGCAGGTCAGAGCATTTTTGGGTTTGTGCTCCTATTATCGGCGATTCGTCAAGAACTTTGCTGACATAGCGAAACCCCTGCACAAGCTAACCGAGGAGAAGCGACATTTCTGCTGGGATGAGAGTTGCGACAGTGCATTCCAGGAACTGAAGAAACGTCTGTGTAAAACACCTATTTTGGGGTATCCTGATACGGGCAAGGAATTTATAGTTGACACAGATGCCAGCGATATAGGACTTGGCGGTGTGTTATCTCAACGGAATGGCGATCAAGAGGTTGTGATAGCGTACTTCAGCAAGTCTCTGTCAAAACCGGAAAGGAATTATTGTGTCACGAGACGGGAATTACTTGCTGTGGTCAAGTCATTGCAGCATTTTAGCAAATATCTGCTGGGGAGGAAATTCCACTTACGAACTGACCATGCTGCGCTAAAATGGCTATTGCAATTCAAAAATCCAGAAGGGCAAGTTGCGAGATGGATTGAGCTACTTCAGGAATACGACTTTGTGATTGAACATCGCAGCGGGAAATCTCATGGCAACGCAGATGCATTATCAAGAAGACCTTGCCCTGAAGACTGCAAGCATTGTACTCGGCAAGAGGGTAAAGAAGTCTTACCTGTGAGGATGATCAAGACAGATCTTTGTAACCAGTGGAAGGAAAATTTAGAACGTGCACAGCAGGATGATTCGGACATCAAGCCGATCCTGGAGTGGATGAAGGCCAGTGCTCCGAAGCCTACGTGGAGTGATGTCTCAGCGATGAGTTCAATCACAAAAAGCTATTGGGCCCAATGGGACAGCTTAGTGATTCAGGATGGAGTCCTGTGCCGTAAATGGGAAAATGCTCGGGGAGACAGCTGTCATTTGCAAATGGTTGTCCCTAAAGCTAAAGTACCGGATGTTCTACAGCTGTACCATAATGGTTGTTCAGGAGGCCATATGGGAGTTAAACGAACTCTACTGAAGATACGGGAACGGTTTTACTGGGTCCACTGTCGTGACGATGTCGAGGACTGGTGTCGCAAGTGTACAAGTTGTGCGGCTGTAAAAGGACCTCAGACTCGTAGCAGAGGTGCATTGAAATTGTACAATGTTGGTGCACCATGGGAAAGGATAGCACTAGACGTTGCGGGACCGTTTCCGGAAAGTGAAAGTGGTAACAAGTATTTCATGGTGGTTATGGATTATTTCACTAAGTGGCCGGAAGTCTTCGCCATTCCAAACCAAGAAGCTTCAACAGTTGCGGATAAACTAGTTCATGAAGTCTTCTGTCGTTTTGGAGTACCCTTGGAGATTCACAGCGATCAAGGAAGGAATTTTGAGTCCCAAATATTCCAGGAAACTTGCCGAGTTATGGGTACTCATAAAACGAGGACAACTTCTTACCACCCACAATCGGATGGGATGGTAGAACGATTTAATCAGACATTGGAGAGATATCTGGCCAAAGTTGTGGAAAACCGGCAACGAGATTGGGACAAGCACATACAACCGTTTTTGCTGTCATACCGAAGTGCTGTTCATGAAAGCACGTCAGTGACACCAGCTTTCGCAAACTTTGGAAGAGAATTGCGGCTACCTGCAGACCTGATCACCGGAATACCACCTGATGCCCCACGCAGTATAACCGATTATGCGAATGACTTGCGGAACAAAATGAACGACATTCATGAGCACGTCAGACAATCGGGCCAGCAAATGTCTGAAAAGATGAAAACCCGCTATGACCGCAAAATGAACAATAAAGGGTTCGAGGAAGGTTCACTAGTGTGGTTGCATAATCCAGTTCGCAGCAAAGGGAAATCTCCTAAGCTTCAAGCTAAATGGGACGGACCGTACCGGATTGTGACGAAGATCAATGACGTGACCTACCGTATACAGAAAGGTACAAGAAGCGCTCCTAAGATCGTTCATGTTGATCGACTGGCGCGTTATTATGGCGCTGATAATGCTCGGGACGAGCATGTCTTAGGAGGGGGCAGTGTTGCGCGCCAGAATTAAGTTAGGATGATAGCGGCATTCGGTACCACTAGCGCTATCTAGTATCGAGTAGCAGAGGCATTCGGTACCACTAGCGCCATCTAGTATCGAGTAGCAGAACTATTGAAGTCGGGGACCTTCGAGATTTTTCTATGCTAGAATTCTCGGACCTTGGTCGGTCGCGACCGATATGTACGCGTACTTTCTGGAGTTCTACTCGGCGCACTATATAAGGCCGGCACATGTGCCGACCGAGTCAGTATTGGATTTGCGATACAAGTGATAACTTCGAGAGCGATCTTCGACTGCGAACTCAAGTGATTAATAGTGCGATTGTGTTTTGTGATTAGTGAGTTTATTGTGTAATTAGTGTGGTGTAAATTAAAGTGTCATCCTTGTTTATTTAATCGGCTGATTTTATTGTGACGAACCCGAAGCTCGTAACAATAAGAAAGAGAGAGAACTTTGAGGTTTTTGTTGAATATTGTATTTACCTACCTATTCAAAATTGCAGTACGGTCAGAACAGATTACATATTTTCATACTTACACCATAAAAAAAAAATCAGGTAGCCCGTCAAAGTCAGTTCTATAAAGTATAAGTTCCACTATCACACACACACAACACACACAACACACTAAATTCACAAAACTTCACTGTCCCCAAAATAATTTATACCAGGACCTCATGACCCGTCAGTATCTTCACACTAAGTATTGGCTCATTTTAGATAGTCCCTTTTAAACATGCAACAATATTACTGGGAGCAACTCCCTGCAACTATGTGACTGGTTGCGCAAACTATGTGCAACTGAGGCCCACATCCGCACGATCAATGGCATCTCATCTAAATTCAGTCAGTACCGCGTCATGGGCGAACCAATAACATTGTTCAACATGTTATGCAGTTGTTCAAGAGCTATAGTTTCCGTTCTTGTATTATAATAGTTTCAGAACTGGGTTAGAGTAATTAATGTGATGGGGATTTGTAAATATTAGAGCTTTGGAGCTGTTTAATTAACATAACATCACGTTTGTACTGTTAGTGGAATAAGGCAGAGTAGTAACTACAGTACATCCACTTTTCGCCAGTTATGGTTCAGTCGAAAGTACTAGGGGGCCAGTCACCGATGCAAACTCTGGGCTCAAACGCACCTTGTTAGTAACTTAATTCTAATTAGCACCTATAGGGCTACATCTGCTGAATACACTTTTTGCGGATAGATTTTCAATAGTAGCCATCAGCTTACTTGTAATAACACGAAATAAAGTACCTCACAGACTTTTCGGTGGATGCGTCAATTGAGAACTTCCATTGGTCTAAAAACAAAGCGTAAAACCTCAAAAAAAAATTAGTCATATCGTCTCAACGCCAAAGCATTTTAAACATTCACAAAAAATTTCCTCGAAACAAACGCAAAAATGTGGAAAAAAGTAACAATTGCGAAGTTGTTTCAAAAGTTCTACATGCCAGCAAATCCTCTGTCTGACCTCTGCACAAACATTGATACAGTCGGAAACAAAAGAAAACGTAAACAAATTCTTGACATTGCAAAGTTTTCAAGACACAGAGCATATCCCGCGCCGTTTTGAGACGGCAGCGCACAAATTCTGTCATCCACGCAGTTCAAAGCTAAACTTCTATCATTCGTCATTTGTGTCTTTTTTTATGGATGAGAAGTCATCAAATGACTTCTAGCGCTCTGGGCGGAGCGGAAGGGAGTGTCATACTCTTACTGACTAAAACCCACCCGTGTTCCTCTTAGTGTCCTTTGCGTTCCAGCGCCGCGGTTACTCTTTCGAAAAAAACCCACAATGAAATTTATATCGCAGTGCGAGTAAACGGTAATACGCTCGAGTAGAGTAGAACAAATAAATTCTTTACGAAATACCAAAACAGTAACACAACTGTTTTAGAAAATCTCTAGCTCCCCACGACCATAGCTCCTCCTACTGAAGTTTTAGCTGGCTGGCAATAGTCGGTTTTAACCTTAAGTAACATTATTTGATTATCAATATAAATTGTTTGCCACAGTTGTTGTGTAATTTTATTTTCACCACCAAACCACAAGAGGTAACTTGGGAATGTAACAGCGGCAAGCTAAAAAAAAAAAGAAATCTTGTTTTTAAGGGTACAATGGCGGATTTACACACACATATACAAATTTACAAGACAGCGATATCTACTAAATGACATTGATTGATTTATAGAAAACTAGCAGCGCCCCGCGGTTTCACTCGCGTTGTTCCCGTTCCCGTGGCAATACGGGGGTAAAATATAGCCTATCCACAATAATGCAGCTTTCTACCGGTGAAGTAACTTTGAAAATCGGTTCAGTAGATCCAGAGATTACCCCTTACAACTTTACAAACTCACAACGTCACAAACTCACAAACGTTACCTCTTTATAATATTAGTATAGACGTATGGATATCTTTGCTAGGGTTTGTTTTTACTTATCCATCTTGTGGTAATTTTAGGTGGATATAATTCTTTATTGATTTTTTTTTCAAAGTTAAGAAAAACAAAATTGTAATACCAACTTACAAGAGAAATTGTGTAGGCAAAATTCGTTCGCGACGTACCCCAACACAAATTAGGCAACTTTTTGCAAAGTGTTCCCGTTTCAACTGTTATGAAAAACAAAATGTGTATTGCTTGCACCCTCTCAGCCACCATTAAGGGCGTTTTAGCACGACATTATAATATTTCAAGGTTTAAGTACAAACAAAGATTTATGCCTTTTCTGGGGTAAGAAAAGTATTACGGACCTGTGTTTCTATTTGCGTGTAGCAGGTTTTACGAATTGGAAGCAATATTATTTTTAATGAAAGGTTATTAATCATACGAGTATGGGTTGACAGAAAATGCCTTTTTAAGAATATTATGTACATATAATATATGTATTTATATGTGACAGGAAAATTGTAAACTTTAAACAGGACAGCTCTTTGAGGCGCGCGTGGAACACGACGCGCCGTCGGCCCGGGCCTGGTTGCTATCGGACGGCGAGCCACCCATAGCTCGCCATCCGCAGGCCCGCGCCTACGGTGGCCGGGAATCGCCTACGATTCCCGACGCCCGGGGCGTTTCCTTCTGTTGCGGCGGCTGGAGCGTAAGGTTTCCCTCTCTCGCACGCGTTCCGCCTCCTCCTTCGCTAGCATTACTGCTTCGCAGAAGGAGGTGACCGCTTCCCATTCCTCCTCACTCCAGATCATGGATTGAACCAGGGAGCTCTGAGCTCCCTGTGCCCAATGTTCCGTCCGCTACATGGCTAGGCCAGAAAATCAAATAAACTGTAGAACTGCATACTGATTGTTCACTAACATGTCGTCAGTTTATGCTGGTTCACAATTTCTCGGAATGATTTCGAGAGTTTATAGACTCAAATTCTGATGCATATAAAACTGTTCCAAATGTTCAGTTGACAATCTATCGGGAGTGTACAATCTCTAACGACATTTCATAATCTTCCGCATTTTACAATTATCCGGTGACATATTATATAATATGGTATAGACGTAAAAAAGGTCAGATAAAATACCAGGGAGTCAGGAAACAAAATAGTACTTAATTAAAGAGGAGTCAAATCCCCTCTGCAAATGGTTTTTTTTTTAGGAATCTGTCATGAAGATGTTGCTCTATGTGACGTTTCCTAAAGATTGAATAGACTATAGTTAATGTCATTTATTTACCTAGTTAGTTATAGTTTTATTGACTGGAAACACGAAGTCAATCAATAATTTATTGTTCTTATAAATATTATATTCAAGGTTAAGAATAACTACACAGCATTAAAACTAACGCTGTAGTACAGTTTCTTAATGGTTTAAAATAACTTCAAAAGAAAGTACGGCCAAGTGAAAACTTACGCAGTAACGTAACTTATTTCAGAGTTATTGAAAAGAACCCTATAACAATATGAATAGGGGTGAATTAGGGTGGAACAGGGGTGGAAATAAAATTTGAAATTAATTGTCGGGGTGTAACAATTAGAAAAACGTGACATCGCTACTGAAATATGAACATAATAAAAATTGTTTTTCAGTTTATTTACCCAATAGGGTGAATTCAGAAAAAGGTTACGAATTAACTTTTTGTATTGTTTGGACTTTGGTTGTGAAATAGAAAAGAAAGAGGGCTTGCTTTTTCTTTGATCAACGAATCAGCATTGCCATTCAACGTGGCAAAGCGGCCAGCGCAGATTTTTCTTTTTTCTGTGGCGGCCAGTGTTTTGGGAACTTTTCCCGTTGACAGCGATGCGGACGAATTTTCCGATGGCCTATGAGTTCTTCCCCCTTCCCCCCTTTTTACTCCGCTTTTACATTTATATATATTTTCATATACTATCCAATTTTATCAATATTTTTAGGTAATCTATCAGACGGACTAATTAGATTTTTTTAGTCAACTATCCTATTAACGTCCTGGCAGATGCTAAGGTCGTTTTAAGGATAGAGAACCGTATGACAAAATATATATTATGTATAAATACATGTATGTAATATGTGTAATATTTGAATTTTGAAATTCTAAATTCAAACAACAATACATTTCAACAACCTTGACGAGCGACGCAACGGATCTCCGCGAACCTGCGCTGGGTCCTATTTCTGTTTGCAGAGTATACAGCAGTGTTGCCAACAGTTGAAGTAGCTTACCACCAGATTCAACTTTTAAAACCACCAGAAAACCACTAACAAAAAATTATCCCCACTTAAAATCACCGAATTTTCCACTAAAACAATGTTGTTTTACGAAATAAAATAAGTTAGTGTCATTAGTTTCCTTTAATAGCAATAAAAATGAATAAATCACTTAACAACATACCGTTCGTAGGTAAATCACATCTAAATTATAAAATGATAACAGCACTTTAAATTAATTCGTCTTCGGAAGAATCATTGCTGTCTGCATCATCATCTACGAGATCTGATTTGTAGGATTCTTTAGTGCCGATTTGTTTTACAACGCTTAATGGTATTTCATAATTACTGCAACATTTTCCTTCCAACCTCAAACCACAACGTATTCTTAATATAGCAGTTAAGAGTTTTAAATTCATTCGATTTCGCTGCTTGTTTTTTATAATATTCATACTGCTAAATAGTCTCTCAACATCGGCATTGGAATGGGGCAGTATTAGAAGAGTAATAGCAAAAGTCGCTAATTCCTCAAACCTCGATTCTCCTTGAGCATCTTTGAAATGTAATACTTCATTCCAAAATTTTTTTGTGTTTTTAGTCTCATTCCATTTCAATAAATGAATTTGATGCCACTGATCATCGACTCTCGCTATATATTCTGCACTTTTACCGAACTGAGCCATTATTTCAACTAATGGTTCTTTATTGTGATTAAGTGCTTGTTCTACACTTATTCGGGAATTTTTTTTCATCAGTGTCAAATTTTCTGGCAGTCTATTTTTTATTTCTTCGACCAGACTTACTATAAATGTTATGCACCGATGCCGCATATTTTTTTCATCTTCCCTTGGTAAGCCCTTTTCTCTCATTTCAAGTATTTGTTTTTCAAATCGGAAACCGAGATAACATTTTTGATCCAAGAAATCACGAATATTTTGAGAAAATATATCAACTTTATTTGTAGGTAACGTAACCTTGCTGACAAGCATATCTATAAGATGGGTCAACTCTTCACACAACTTAGTGTGGTCTGTGTCTTTTGACTCGAACATTTTATTAACTCTATTTATTTCAATTAATATAGGATATAGAAATGAAATATATGCGTAATTCATGTCATTCGCATACATGGAGTGCAATAATTCAGCTGTATGACACCTTTCGTGCACCTTAGCTACGGAAAAATGTGTTTTTAACTCCAACCACTGCGTGTATATTCTTGAAACAGCGGACTCTATAGACAACCACCTGGTCTGGCATACTTGAACTATTTTTAGAGGTTTTTGTCCATCGTTGATGGTTTTGTATAATTGTCTATAAAGAGATTGTCTGGAAGACGAGCGACTAAACCAGTCATATGTCTCCCTAATTAAAAACTCCAAATTTTTTGGTAAAAATTCTTTTGCAGCAGCTGAAACAGCCAATTGTAAGGAATGACATAAGCAACGCACCAAAATCAGATGTGGTAACTCTTCTTTTAATTTGACATGTACACCGTTATTCACTCCAACCATTACAGAAGCGTTATCTGTACCAATCCCCATTAAATTTTCAAGTCTTAGATCGAATCTTTTGAGCGTCTTCTTTATGGCAAAAACTATACCTTCAGCATTAAACTCATCCAGTTCAGCAAGGTCTAGATATGTGGATACTATTTTTTGGTGTAATTTACTATAATAAATTATTATCAAACCCAAGTATTTATGCACAGCAATATCTGTAGATTCATCAATTAGTAGGCTGAATGGTTGATCTTTGAAATCTTGTTTTAGAATCTCAGTAAAATGCAATGCTAACACATTTTTTATAACCGAGGTGCATTTAGTTCGATGCATTTGAACTTTTTCAATATTTTTTTCATGACTGTTATTAATTACCTCTCCTAAATGGTCAACTACACGTATGCTAGTGTGCATGGCTGTGAATAGTGCAAGCCTAGCTTCTTCTTTTTGTTTGCTTCCAATGGGCTCTGGCTTGAACTGAATCTTAGGCTGCGCAATTATAACCTGTAACAATTTAATTATCCAAAGATATAACATAACTCGGCAGCGATAGAAAATAAACAGACAAAGCATTAAAGCTGTTTAGCAATTCATCCGATCAGATCCGAACCCTTCACAAATTACATTCGGCGTAGTCACGGTAATATAATCATACAATCGCGACTGTCTGCCCCCGGAGCATGGTAAGGAGATCACCCCGAGATCGTGGCGCGTAGGTATAGCTCGCGCTTCGTCCGTTTGTATGAAGTTGGAATACTGTTAGATTAGATTACCGTGGCGTAGTCGTTTCACAATTTGTTTCGTTACACATTTGACCAAAGAATGAGTAATAATAATTATATAGGAGTCGTTTACCTTTTTGTTTCGTAGATGCTTTTTTGACATTCCATGAGACTTCAAATCTCCATAGTGACTCCTTAAAGTTGTACCACAAAACTTACATTTCGCTACTTGACCCGCAGTACTTTCAATAACCTGTAGCCAATCTTTGAAATGTGGGTCTTGAAGCCAAGAATCCCGAAATTTTTGCGTATATTGTGGTTTCGGCATAATTATGCTTGAATAAAATGAGATGCGATAATACAGAACACTTTGAGCAGATTGAGTTGCACTGCGTAGTTTTAAGAACGAGTTGATTGAAAAATATTGTACGGGGAATCCCTGCGTATAAATAAACAGCATCGTTCTGGCGGATCAGTATTGCCTGCATAATAAAATTAAATATCCTTAAAAAATAACACGTAGAACAAAGAATTTAAAAAATAATATATGGAAATGTGTAAGTGGTTGAGTGATCGCATTTTTTGTAATTAAAATTGAATTTTACTAAACCACTAGAAAAACCACTAGCCACTAAAACCAATATTTCGCCACTAAATAGGGGATTAAAACCACCAGTTTTAGTGGAAAATCCACTAAGTTGGCAACACTGGTATACAGGAACCTTACAAGAATGGTATGACGGGAGCTAAGTTTGCTTTGACGAACGAGAAGTGCTCATTCGATACAGCGTACTTTATTTCAGCCGATAAGAAATCCGACTGAAGATGAGGTAGCCGCACTACATAACAGCGGCCTTTTCCAATCCCACGCGCTTTTTAGCTTTTTTTTTGCGCGGGTCAGCTAGTCTATTGTCTATACTAATATTATAAAGAGGAAAGACTTGATTGTTTTTGTTTGTTTGTTTGCATTGAATAGGCTCCGAAACTACTTGACCGATTTGAAAAATTCTTTAAGCTATACTATCCCCGGGTGGCATAGGCTATATTTTATTCCCATATTCCCACAGGAACGGGAACTACGCGGATGAAACCGCGACGCTCTGCTAGTTAAGGATATAATTTGATGTTGGAAAAGTTAGGATTTGAAAAATGCTTTTAAGTTCAGTCGCCTTGTACAATCGACTGCTATGCTATCCTTAAAAGAAGTTCCATTTTTATCCATCTTCGTTCCTCGAAACCGGACTACCTTCTAAACAAAGTTTTAAAAAGCTGTCAATCCATCTAAACTTCGTCCGTTCTAAAACTAGCTTCAACTTCGAACCCTGTTCCATCTTTTGCAGTTTACAACAAAACCGATCAATTTTCCTGATGTCAAATCTGGGTGTTAATATGTCTACCAGGATGCTAAGGAATGCAAGCGTTCAGAAATAGCGATCGACAACCGCTGATTGTGATGTTTATATGCCACAACCGCTAACTGTTCATGATGCCCTGGTAGCCAGTTTGTTATGAAACTATGGAAGGCCGAGATAGTTGTGGTTTTGTGAGTCGCCGAAAGCTCAAAATAAATCTCAAAATCTATACATATAATAAAATCGTAGACTAGCCGTGTCTGCATAAGTATTGAATATTGTTACATGAAAATAACTGGGAAATGTTAGAAAAAAGACAGAACACAAAATGCATTTTTTTTAAATGTTTGTCTGTTTAGTAGATCTGTGCGTTTGAGGAAGCATCACGCAAAAACACTGATTGGATTCGAAAGCTAGGTTTTTTTAGACAAATTCAGTGGTATCCCGAGTTTAATTAACGTTTATTTCATTACTATCGACCCACAAAATCAAAAGATATTGAATTTTTAAGATAAGTAAGAAACTTTTTAGAGCGCTGAGCGTCGCGCTGTATATGAGAATGGAAATTATTTTTCTACTGGATAGCCCATTTATAGAAGAAGGCTGAAATAACATCACGCTACGACCAATAGCAGCGGAGCATCAATGAAAAATGTTACAAAAATGTTATTTTTTGTCTCTTATGTGACGCAGGCGAAGTTGCGCGGGTCAGCTAGTCTATGTCTATACTAATACGAGTATTATAAAGAAGAAAGATTTGTATTTTGGTATGTAACGTATAAACTCAAAAACTACTAGACCGATTTAAAAAATTCTTTCACCATTAGAAAGTTACATTCACCCTGAGTAACGTAGGCTCTATTTTATACCCATATTCCCACGGGAACGGGAACTACGCGGGTGTATCCGTGGGGCGCTGCTAGTAACTACTAAAATACTAGAAATATTACGACCGACCATTTTTCCTATTGTGGATGCAGCATGTGCGCTTTGTTCACTCGAATCGAATTGGGTGTTAAATGTTAGGTATATTTGAACTGGGTCGTATCGTGCAATTTCTACTTCCATTTTCGGAACAAAAATAAATGCAGCCCCATTTTCAGCAGTACTGCAATTCACAAAAAAATTTTGATTTGACGTAAAGGCAAATAAATTTAATTTTAATGAGTCATTAACACACACTGAGACTTTGAGAGCAGTGGTAATGGCCCCGACTTACGCATTGTAGCTCGCGGGTTCAAACCCAGCCAGGCGCATTACTTTGAGTAATTAACTTCATCACCACTGCTCTCAAAACGTTGAAGGAAAACATCGTGAGGAAACCGGCATGTCCTAGAACCAAAAATTCGAAGACATGTGACATTCACCAACCCGCACTGGGCCCGCGTGGTGGATTACGGCCCATTCCCTCTCCTAGAGAGGAGGCCTGTGTCCCAGCAGTGGGAACAATAAAAGGCTGATGATGATGAACGACATTTCATAATCTTCCGCATTTTACAATTATCCGGTGACATATTATATAATATGGTATAGACGTAAAAAAGGTCAGATAAAATACCAGGGAGTCAGGAAACAAAATAGTACTAAATTAAAGAGGAGTCAAATCCCCTCTGCAAATGGTTTTTTTTTTAGGAATCTGTCATGAAGATGTTGCTCTATCTGACGATACCTGAAGATTAAATATACTAACTTGCTTGTTAATGACTCCTAGAGAGGAGGCCTGAGTTCCAGCAGTGGGGTTAACATACACTAACCCTACAATGTTCAACATAAACCCAAAGGTTAACCGAAATGGGAACACTTTATTTAGGTACTAACTAATACCTAAATATTTATCGATCGATACAATGCTGGGATGACGTAAATAAAGGTGTTTGCTCACAGGCGCGTCGGTCAATATTGAGCGAGATCGAGCGCCTCCCCCAGCTCTTACGTTATAGTATGTTTGTTCATATAAATCGTGATGGGGTTTGTATAAGTTAAAAGAGGGGAAATTTTTCCTTATTATATAACTGGTTTTACCCTTCTTGAGTAAGTTTAAACGAGAGGTTAGGGGTCAAAGTTTAAAAGTGTTGTTTGTTTAGGTCAATATTTTCCGGCCGCAACGACGGAAACTTACGTACTTACCTCAGATTTCTGCTATCCTAGTAATGAAATTACTAACGGCCGAACCCAATAACCGATCTATCACATACTGGAGATAGAAAAACAAATGAAACAACAGAAAACCTATATCACTTTTCTGTTGTTTCATTTGTTTTTCTATCTCTAGTATGTGATAGATCGGTTATTGGTTTCGGCCGTAAGTAATTAATTCAAATTAATAACTAGGGTTTGAGACACATAGGAGCTGGGTGGGTTGCGACTTAGTACCAAAGTTGAACCCTCAATATTTCAGTTTTAATTTAAATATCTTTCTTTTACAATTTCTTCGCTGCATAAACTTTATAAATCATCAAGATATCACAATCATGCCACACACAATTCACAACTTATTCCACAAATAAATGATATACAAAATAATTGTTCCGATAAGCCGCTGAAATCCGGTCGCCGCCAGCCGGACATCCGGATCGGAACGATACCGCGCGGACCAAGCGGAACGGAATCGAAAAATCACTGCACAACGATTATGCTTTCCGGATAAAAGCAAAATGAGTGAACAGAGCTATTATCGGGAGTGTGTACCGCGGCTTACACGCCGATAATGTATTGTGTTTCAGTGGCAATGTTTCAGTCGAGACTATGACGTAAACTACTTCTTTCATGCGGCTTGGCTTACGTTGTTTCATGAACCCGTGTAAGTCAAACAAAAAAGGAAATTTGCTTCATCAAATCATTGTTGTTTCTCTAAGAAATGGAAAATTAATCGACATTGATGTGAAGAATGAAAATGCATTTCAGCCCCGGCTTTAGATACTATAAGTACAGTCTTTCTATTTCAGAATTAGAACAATATTGTGTGATCTTGAGAAGTGCGAAAGTTGCACTTCTGAAGGTCACACAACATTGTATTTTTAAGGAGCGTGCGCATACGCAGGGCAGTCACAAACTGTCAATAACACCTCTCATTTCCTTGAATTCCACAAGTTTTGAGATTAATAACAGAAACCCATCATCAACACCCTGTTGCAGTCCACTGCTGGACATAGGCCTCTCCAATTGCACGCCACTTAAATCTATATTCGGCTTCTCGGATCCAGTTTATGCCATCCGTCTTGCGCAAATCGTCACTTCACCGTGCCTGCGGACGTCCTATACTGTGTTTATACAGAAACCCATTACAACTGACGACAACAATGTCGAAGCTACTTTGATGCCTAAGAAAGTACCTATGTGTTTGGTTTGTCTATGTAAACAAAAAAAAAGTAATATGTTTTACACATACACATTAAAATTAGATGAAATAAACCACAACATTATAAAAGTTTTAATATCTATTAGATCTCAACACATTATTTGTTTGTTGTCATTCTGCCAAAACTCACAAGGCTCCGTGTTTTATTTCGCATTCAAACAGCGACTCATAAATAAATCGTAAAACAAACCGACAGATAAATGCAACAGTTACTTTCGATACAGCGTTCAGTTTCCGCAAGCATACATACACAAACATATTCGTCTGTCAGTTTAGTATCACGTGGATTTATCTAATCAGGACCAAAATTGAAGTGGGTTTCATGCACTTTCTTTTCATTTCATAAATAAGTCATCCCAGACCAGATTCTTCTCCCCTATATAAAGAAATGCTCTCCGAGGACGAATAAAGATTGATTCAATCCTTTGAGAAGATTTATGAATTAATTGACGGAAGGTAAAGAGGCTTTGATTTATATATGGTAACCTGTGGCCGTATTACGAAGTGCCAATGCTATGATGATTCGTGTGAGGGAAAGAGATAGTGCTATTCGTCTTGTGTAACTCCGTCCCTCTCTGACACAGAAATCATGATGGATTTAAGACGTCATAATAGGGCTGCAGGCCTTGTTCGTCCCTATTTTACAGTTATTAAAGTGTAAGGTAAGTGCGTTGATAAAGTCGTCACGTGCAACTGGTAATCATTCCATACTCGTTGCGGGTATAGTCTAGTTATGTAGGTAGCTTAAACTGCTATCTATCCATTGAGGTTCATGGTCATAATTTCATGCGAAACATTACATGGACCTTTCCTAAGCCTCACCAAATTAAACGATCTTGTGAATCTTATCCAGTAGAAACCCGAAGTCCGCACCAGGGCACCAGGGCACCAGAAGAGTGCCGTTGCCGTTTCATTGTTATAAAAAAAAAACAAAAGCGAAATTCAGGAACAAAAGCTAAATCTATTCGAAAACGGAATACAAAAATGCAATTCAGAAGCGTATTAACACGAGTATGCGCTGGATATACACAGAATAATCCTGCTATAGAATTTCTGGTTGAAACGGAACGGTATATCTACAAATTCTACATAGTTATACCGAACTCATTTGGTTTAAGCATGCAATGCATCGAGGCGATTGCTGGGGGGTCTAGAACCGTAGAACTAGCTATTCATGAGATGAGTTCCATTACTTCCGAAGTACACTAACTGCACACCTGATGTCCCGGGGGCTTCAGCACAGGAGAATGGCTCTGTGATATTCATTGGTGGTATTGGGTCCCATGTCATACGTTCATGAAGAACGTACATATACATATGTTTAATCGAAATACATACTGTTACGAGCTTCGGTTTCGTGACAATAAAAACAGCCGATTGAATAACCAAAAATGATACTTTAATTACACAACACTAATTACACTATCTACTCACTAATTATTAAATCATAATCGCACTACTAATCACTTAAGTTCGCAGTTGAAGATCGCTCTCGAAGTTATCACTTGTATTGCTAATGCAATACTGACTCGGTCGGTACATGTACCAGCCTTATATTGGGCGCCGGATAATTCCAGAATCTTCCATCGTAGAAAGTTCCAGAAAGTTCGCGTACATTTCGGTCGCGACTGACTAGGGTTCGAGAATTCTAGAATGTTCTAGCATAGAAAAGTCTCGAAGGTTCTTGACTTTACTAGTTCTGCTACTCGATACTAGACGGCGCTAGTGGTACCGAATGTCTGAAAACGTTACAGAAGTCGAAATGCTACTAAATTCAAGCGCTTTCTGACCATATTAGAAGAAAGCTTCAGTTTCTGAGTTGAGTGTTCTAAGACCTCACATATAATAGGTATGTATAAGCATTCTAGTTTGACAAATATATCAATCGGGAGGTAATATAAGGGACGCCGAACTTCAATAAATAGAACTTTAAGAAAAAAAAAAAACAAAGTGCGATTCGGACACGAAGTGTTCCGTACCATATTCAAAAAAAAATTATGTACCTAGATACGTTTCTTGCCTCCTTCAATTTTTAGTTAGTTTTTACTATTTGTTGTTATTCCGGCAATAGAAATACACACTCTGTGAAAATTTCAACTGTCTACCTATTACTATTACGGTACTTGAGACACAGCCGACAGACAGACGGACGGACAGCGAAGGCTTATGGTTGACACCCATAGAATATAAAATATCTATGTTGACACCAGATAAATGTGCAATAAAGGTCATTGCCCTTTCCTTGACATCTCTTCGTAGTACATGGACAAAAAAAATGAATCGTTTTCCATTACTAGTAAATATAAAGGATCACGATGGATGTCGGTTCAATATAGCATTAATTCATTATTTCTGTTTTAAGAATTAAGTTTGTCAATAAATGTAGGTGGGTCAATTACCGTTATTGCACATTTATTTGGTGTCGACTATAGTAATAAATCGTTGGATACCCCATGGTTAAGTAACCCTAAAAATACCAGTTCTAAAATCTATTCCATTATAAACTTCACAAAAAACCCCTCTTGATTTTATAACCAACCGAATTACTAGACCAAAACGCAGCATCAGTAAATATTTACATTTATTTAATTGTTCGTTTCATCCGCCATGATGTTTTGACTTCGAGACTCACTATACTGATTCCACAAAAGGTTGTTTTACGAGCTGTGAAGAGTAGGCGCTTTGGCCGTCTGTGCGCCTAGTGGTCACAGGACCGAGTGGAAAATAAGAAATAAAGCTTTTGTTAGAATGTCTTGTACAATATTGTTCGCAATTTTGGCAGATTTTGAACGGGGCTATTTTGTGTTTTACTCTCTATTCTGTGATGTTATTATTTCGTTGCAATGTTTTAAGATTCCGACACGAAGTTGTTGCGGGTAAACTACCTACTTAATAGTTACAGTTTACTAAATGCGAATTTAAGAATTTGTTCACGATACCAGAAGGCTCCATTATAAATTGGCCCGGCAACCAGCTGTATTGAAGTACAAAGTTTATAAAAACTCCTCGATGCACTATTTCTAAACGCAAAGTCTTTTTCTGGCTTCCCCAAACTGATAGAATTTTGTTTGTTGAAGCTAAGTGAATGCAGACGATCACGTTCCTGCCTTGCGGCAAGCAAGCCTTTTTATGCTTGAACTTTGTCCGTTCCTACGAGGTTTTTTGCGAAGAAAATAGTCTGTGTTGAAGATTTGTAAGCTTAGCTTTAAAATTTCATAGGAATAAAACTTCTCCTGAAGAGATATTGCAATCTTGTTTAAGAGTTTATTAAAAATTTCGCGGTTTTAATTAGGTACAACATCAAATAATATGGAACAAACCGAGTTGTACTAGAATGACATACTTTTGAGTACCTACCTATGTATTAAAAGTTAACCACACCTTTTAATAAATCAGTGCCAGAAGTTCATCATGAACAGGTTGTGCTTAGCTTTTAATCCTCAGAAGTATGTCATCCTAGTATCAGTCGATTGGTTCCACTATTTTTAGATAAGAGAAATCTATGAAGTATGTATATGACTATACGTTATCTTTTCGAGCGTGTAGTGGAAAAATGAACATAAATATTTGTTTCTGTTTTGTTATATCTCTCTTGTTCGAAAATACCTGTAAGTGACTTATTATCGAGGAATATCTGGTAGACTTACAATAAATTGAACTGGCGATGTGTGATACTTCCTAAAGACCATAAAAAGTATTAGAGGAAATAACACAATAATAATATAGGACAAAAATACTGTAGGCGCCAACGTTAGGCCTTGACAAGAGCCCATTCAGGACATGTGCCAAATAAGTATCCTTGAAATTAATGTCCCAATAAATAATAACACCGTCGCACTAGAACTCTAGACAATTCTGGTACAATCCATTAACCACTGATACTTTCTCCATAACAACAGTGAGTGAGCTACAAGCCATGAGCCACGACTGCCACGGACCACGCTGATGGCTCATAAAGTAAGGAATGCGCACAATAAACGACTCGTAACTTTGTTTCATGGCCTATCATTGGATTATGGCAGTCAAGCTAGGTTTTATTAGGTCCTGCTTGTGACGTCATTGGCGATTGTTTGGCTAATATAAGCACGTGGGGTCATAGTAACTGAACAGTCTTTTTTTTTTTTGACGTGACCACTCACATTTCAGCACAATACGGCTGGTTACTGCTTAACCGAACAATCCTGTGGTGGCCTCAAATGAATTTAAGGCCCCCAGCCAGGGCTAAAAACTAAATGACCGCTTCGCTAAGGGCATCCAGAACAGTCGTATTATTATGTTAAAAGGCAGTGCTTTCTTGCCCTCGCACATTTACATTTAGGTAAGTATAACTGATATCTACAGCTTATGTTAATTTATTTTTCTAGTAGTTTTATTTTATTTTTTCTTTTACTATTTTGTTTGTTTTGTGTGTGTCCCAAATAAACATATTTCTTTCTTTCTTTATATCTTTGAGTATGGGGGTCGATTGTTTCACTTCTATCGCCCATATCTCTGTTAACGTCAATCTCTTGCCCGTATCGCTATTTGTATGGGACCGACGCAACATGTTCACTACTCAACACTTTCCTATTACACCTCATCTACCGAGCTTTAATATAGAGGGTTTTGAAATTTTCCAACTTATAGCAAAACTAAAAATAAATTGACAAAGTAATTCTAGGTCGTACTAAGTCAAAGTCTAAACGTTTATTTCAATTAGGCCATTAATCGGCACTTTTGAACGTCATCATTAAAAGTTACCATAGTTAAGTGACTCTAGCGTCTATTCGCAAAGGTAGATTCTTATGGAGAAGAACGGACAAGAAACTCCATACTTAGTTACTCTTTTCAAATAAATGTTTTACAATATTTGGTATACAAGAAATACTTCACATATGTGAGGACGATGCACCAAGTCAAGTATAATAGTTATAGAACCAAGTATTACCAGCAGAGGTAAACTTCTAAATAAGCTCACGGTACTCACATATTTGCAAATTAGCTGTGCCCGTGACTTCGTCCGCGTGGACTTAAATCTATGCCAGCCTATTATCTCACTTTGTACTACACAGTTATGAATGCGAAAGTTGGGATGGATGTAAATATATTTGTTACTCGATCACCTCAGTATGGCTGTAGATTTTGCGGAATTTGTTCGAAAGAGTCACCGCGGCCCTGGAACGCAAAGGGGAAGGAACACGGGTGGGTTTTAGTCAGTAAGCAGGCATGTTATGACTTCCCATCCAAAAAAAAAAGTATGGCTGTAGATAGATTATTTACAAATATTGAAACAGTAGGCGAACAGAAAAAAGTACTAGACACAAAAAAAAAATCATTCTTATATTTAATCCATACATAAATCAACCAGTTTACTAAGTACTATCTGACCTGTGCACAGTCCTTAGGGACCAAGCTGTTCGGTGCTGTACTACCTACAATTCTGCTGTGCATCCAATTAATATAATCCATAATCGCCTTACCATTGCCAGGTAACAAAGGAGGTACCCCGGCTGGAAGGTGCTTATTTCATTCAATAGTATGGAGGTAGTATGGAGGTGGACGCTGTATTTACAGGGTAGGCAAGCTTTTGTGAATAGAAATGCTGTTTTCACAATTTATTTAATAGTTACCGCTTCATACTAGGAGATTGTCCAAAGAATGTACGCTTCATGGAAATTAATCAGTTAGGAAAACATTTAAATTTGTAACTATCTTTCAGGATACCAAAAGGCAAATATGCAGACTTATTGTACTCTATATTCTTATTGTATCTATGTATACTTATGGGTCAAAAATGTAGCAACCAGGCCCGAGTCGACAGCGCGTCGTGTTCCACGCGCGCGTTAAAGAGCCGTCAGCATCGAAGACGGGGCCCCATAGGGTCAGTGCCTGCTAGGGTTGCGGAATTTCTTCGAAAGAGTCACCGCGGCCCTGGAACGCAAAGGGCACTAGAAGGATCACGTGTGGGCTTTAGTCAGTAAGAGTCTGACACTCCCTCCCGCTCCGCCCAGAGCGAAATAATCATTGATGATTTCCAATTAAAAATGAAGGGATCCAAAGTACTTTCGCACTAACCAATGCTAAAATTTATTTGAGAAGAGGGTTTGATTCAAGACTAAATTAATCTAAAATTTAGACAGTACAATACGACTGTACTTTTGACCTTTGACTGTACCCATGAAGGATAAGGAATTCCTTAATGTAAGAATAGAATGAGCGTTTTCCCCACCACCCTAAGTTGCTTGTCATATCATGAATGATATTTTATTCGATTAAAGAAATACTAGCACGCAATACCGAGCACTAATCAGTTACTCGTGTGATCGATCAAAAATACCCTTCTGTCTATTATGACATGAATACGACGCGATGAATCAGCGTTAAATCGTTTCCATCGACGCGCGAGTACGATTAAAACGAAGTAGTTTAGAACGGCGACTGTAATGTACTGCGAGTTCGTTCAAGCAAACGGTTTATTGAATGGCAACTGGTGGATGAGTAATGGATTGTGGGAATATCGGGTGTTAAGTAGAACTAGACAGCAAGGATCAAACAATCGTATTGTGATCATTTTGGAAAGGCATTAATGAACTGACATCGGTGACTTGAGGACACCTGGGCTAGTTTCAGCCTGAAATGGCCACCACCCCTCGAGCAAGCGTGGTGATAAATGCTCGTGCCTTCTCTGTGTGAGCCACCAAACCTACCCACCCAGACCCCACCACCACCAGCCCCGCAGACCTTTGCCAAGCAGTGGGGTATACACCTACAGGCTGGTACATTTTTAAAATTAAATACTTTCAATTTCTTCAACTGGAAATAATATCATTAACAACAACAATAATACGAGTACAACCACAACAACACAATGATTAAGCCGCTACTTTATTTTGACACCGTTTACAAACTAATCCAGCTTATCCCACTAAACTATACGCTACCTACTTACGAGTACACCACAACAATTAACATACAACTGTAATTGTTCGTCCAAGTTCTCACAAAAGGTCGAAGGGTTCATTGGGGCCCGTGACCTCCTAATCGCCGCATAAGTCCGTGAGTACCGCGACTATTGTCACTGTGCGTCCTTTGTCTGACGTGGACTATGAGAGTGTGTCGCACGACATCGCGAGACACAAGCGATCGAGTATTTTTAGCTAGAGTACAAACACGAGGGCTACGTATATGAACTTATGTAGGCAATGTTTTGGTAACGTGTTGTGTTTATGCAAACCAACCAAAAAGGAGTTGAAAGTTGACAGAACATGCTGGATGCGGGAAGTTCGGGACCTGTCGTGGGGGGAAAGGCCCAGCTGTGGTCGTCCCACGTGAATGAAGCATTGGATTCATAAAATGTGCATAAACTTGCAAGCCAGAACCAACAGTGCAGACCACCAGAAAAGTAGCAAGCGAGGCAATAATGATAAGCGAGGCACGGAGAAACGATTCAACTGTTTCAGGAAAGTGGCTGTGGAGGGGGTTTTAGGCAAAATTAATCAGATAAGATTAGTAGACAACTCTTTATTTCTCTCCACATCGAGCCAAGTGTAACTTGCCAATTGACTGAAATTGTCAGTTGGGTGGAGTAGCAACCGCGTCATCAATCATCATCAACAGCCTGTTGCAGTCCACTGCTGGACATAGGCCTCTCCAATTGCACGACACTTAGATCTATTTTCGGCTTCTCGCATCTAGTTTCTGCCAGCCGTCCTGCGCAAATCGTCACTCCACCGTGCCTGAGGACGTCCTACACTACGTTTGCCGAGACGCGGTCTCCACTCTAGAACTCGTTTACCTCAACGGTTGTCGGTTCTACGACTAATATGGCCAGCCCACTGCCACTTCACTTACTGACCCAGTGGGCTATATTGATAACCTTGCTTCTCTGATGGATCACCTCATTTCTGATGCGATCACTTAGAGACACACCGAACATAGCCCTTTCCATAGCCCGCTGAGCGACTTTGCTTTGCCATAGCTTTGACCGCATACCAAAGTCCAAAGCGTTAGAAGACCTCTCACAAGGTAGACCGATGACCTCGTGAACGCCGCGGGAACACGCGTCATGTGAGACACTTGGGGGAGGCCAGCTATGCCCAGCAATAATCTCGACCTCTCTCCCAGCCCGCAGCAGGCGCACCGGGCGTCGGAGGGTACGCTGCCCTCTTCCGGCCCACTTAACTGGGTCCAGGGGTGGCGGACTTGGGGACGTCCGTCGCACCCATTCATCCGGACCCGAGGTGGCGGCGCGTGGTGTTCCCGTGCGCCCCTCTTTGACGTCGCGGGGGGAGTCAAATACCTCACTCCCTCCGCTGACTCGAGGTGGTCCGCAGGCTGGCACCAGCCGGGGATTACGGCATACGTTCCCGCGATCCCCAGCGTAGGTGAGAGATGGAACACCGGGGTGGTTTTAGTCAGTAAGAGTCTGACAGACCCCTCCGCCCGCCCCAGGGTGGAGGACATCCATGAGGATTTCCCCCCGTAAAAAGAGGTCAGCTATGCCCAGCAACGTCATCGTATTAAAATAATGATGGTAATGATGTAGTTGTCAAGTGTGGGGGAGTTGCGGCGTGTTGTATGGAAAAGGTTTAACTTTACTTGCGTGACGCACCGCGCCCTTGCGCAAGCGCGTCGCTGTGCGCCTTTAACGAGCTATTTCCAATTTGTTGACGTGTAGTTGTCGTAAATCACCCGAACCGATCTGTACTCTTTATTACACAATGGACCGACGATTTTGCGGTTGTTTGTCTTTAGTTATGTCGTGCGGGAAGTCTGTCGGGTTTGGGAGCTATGAGAACAATTGGCAGTTATTTTCTCCGGATTTGCCTCACTACATTCGTCCCAGGAAGGGTATTCCTGGTCGCCCCATTCGTATTCAATTTCAAGCGAACTATTGGACTAATTACTGAATAATAACATCTCAATAAGTCATTAATTTAACTAGCAGCGCCCCGCGGTTTCACCCGCGTAGTTCCCGTTCTCTTGGGAATACGGGGATAAAATATAGCCTATGTTACTCAGGGTGATTGTTGCTTTCTAGTGGTGAAAGAATTTTTGAAATCGGTCCAGTAGTTTTTGAGTTTATTCGTTACATACAAAAATACAAATCTTTCCTCTTTATAATATTAGTATAGAAGTATAGATTTGTGCAATGATAGATTCATTGCTTCAATAAAATATATCACAAAATGAAAATGCAGCTATAATTATAATCACATCACATCAAAGTGGATATTACGTCTATCTTGTAGCAGAAAACAGCTTACTTACTAGCAATTTCTTCTCAAAGCAGTAGCCGGAATAAAAGAAAATTCTACCCCGAGAAATGCAAAAAAGTTTACGTAAAACTCCTCTATTTTGCAAGCAAAGGCGGTGCGCTCGGTTAGCGTGTTTTAATTATAAAATTCTGTTATTTTCAGCTAAGTATGTCGATTGCTGAACATTTTACAGTTCGTTCGTAACGGTCATTAACACGTTTGGAATAGTTTTATAAAAAAAAAACCATTTATGGCGCACTCGCCCGAAATCTTATTTGATGTTTAACTACGTTCTTTGCAAAACAAAGAAAGAAACTCGTTATATTATGTTCTTAATGAGCTTATAAGGCTTTTTACCAAAAACTCACTTGGCTATAATAAACTCTTACTACATTGGACAGACATTACAAGATATACTACTTTCATTATCGGTAAATCATCGATTTGCAAGAAAGGACATCATACAAACTTACGCTGCGCATAAAGTCACCAAAACGTGATACAGCATCAAAACAATCAATTGCAAATAACCAATAAATACTTTATAACTTAATAAGCAAGCAGTTGCAACCCCCACGCAGACAGCTGTCATACGATTCAATACACACGATTCTGCGGTGATGGAGTCACAAAACGGCCCATGCCAAAAGTATCCCTTCTGATATGACCCTAAATAGGTACATTTAAAACCACAGGCGCGTGAGCACATTCGCAAGAAGTTGGAAGAATCATCACAGCGTTAATTCGTTGGATTCGTTTTTCTCAACGCCTTTGTTAATTTTATTTGTATGTATGTATTTATGATTGTATATTTTCCCTCTCCGTTTGTCTTTTATTTAAGTTGCAGCTGCCATGTTGTCTTTGCACCTATGACATTATGTCCGCGTTTGTACAGTTATTTAACTAGTGCATAAAGTTTTAATAAATAAATATTAAATGCTTGTAACGCGATGAGCTAACTGCAGACCATCACAAAAGGCTTATTTACAGCTAGCATTGTAATAGCGTAGCGAAGGGGTTGTTTGAACATCGCTTATCAGCCGCCCCCAGTCGAGTGTTTGTGTACATTGTTCTATGATACGCCTTGCTAAGTGCAGATAATGAGGAACGGGCTTGATGTGTGAAGCGTTTAATGAAGAAGTTTCCTACGTAGTTATTACTTACGCCTTTTTACCACAAAGGTATGCAAAAACAATAGATCTCCATTCCACCTGCTACAATCCTTAAACCTCTAATTAACTACATTTCATACATCTGGTCACATACTCACGCCGGTGTGACCACTAATCTGTCTGTTCTAGTTTTCATATGGTACCTAACTCAGTTCACGTATTGTAATTTTTTTATAGATGGGAAATCATCAAATGACTTCTTCCGCTCTGGGCGGAGCGGAAGGGAATGTCAAACTCTCACTGAATAAAACCCATCCGTGTTCCTCCTGATGCCCTTTGCGTTCCAGGGCCGCGGTGTCTCTTTCGAACGAATTCCGCAACGCTAGCAGGCACTGACCCTATGGGGCCAGTTTGTAGGACCTATGATTTGACTTGCAGAACAATCGATTGTTCTTTTCTATTAAGATTTTGGACGAGATAATGAGAATAGCTAAAAATAGCCAAGAAAAAATTTAATGCAAAACGCATAAAACCGTATTCATTTCTTAAATAATAAAACTCTTACTACGTAATGTTATTTGTAACCTAAACAAAATATCTCGACGATAAATCACAACTCCTTTTCCAAACTAAGATATGAAGCGACTTTTATAAAGATCTACGAGCACTTAGGCTGCGATATACATGTACAGAACCGAGAAATAGTAACGATATTTGTGGAGCATCCTGCTCTATGGGCGTATACTCTATTGACATACATATACTATGTTGACACGTCTCTCGCGCTCGCAGCATCCCACGAGATTGTGGAGCACTCTTCATATTCACAGTTAACAAACTTTTTATAAAATGGCGACAGTATTTTTTTTTGTGAATGCAGCGTATATTTTTCCTCGGTGTAATAATTTGGGATTCGTTCTGTTCATGTCATACCCTACGAGTACCTAACAATTATTTAATATTGAGGCTTGCTGTTAGAGAACCCAATTCTGGGTTAAGGCCACAATTATACAATAATTATCCTACTGTAACAATTTCACTTAAAGTTTTATGTAGAGTAATCTATATACTAATATTATAAAGCTGAAGAGTTTGTTTGTTTGTTTTTTTGTTTGTTTGTTTGTTTGTTTGAACGCGCTAATCTCAGGAACTACTGGTCCGATTTGAAAAAATCTTTCAGTGTTAGATAGCCCATTTATCGAGGAAGGCTATAGGCTATATTTTATCCCCATATTCCCACGGGAACGGGAACTACGCGGGTGAAACCGCGAGGCGCTGCTAGTGAATAATAATAATATTACTGGTTTACTGAAAATAATTATCAAATAGAAAAATCAATTTCAAAACTATTATTGTGAAAAGTTTCAACCGTGTTTCTGAATCAAAATCTTTGCTATAGCAAACTGAGAAAATGTACAGTTTTTCTTTTTTTTTTGAATCGCGGTATCGTTTCTTCTCGATCTCAAATATCTTATTGGCAAACTTTAGAAGAGATCCGCCCAATAAGATAAAATTAATTTAGTATATATGTATATATTTTAATAGTATAATCCAAAAATTGGATTATAAATTTTATTTATTTGTTGTACACCTACCACAGTGTTGCCTTTTTAACTCAAAGGTTGACTGGTAGAGAATGCCTTGTTGCATTAAGTCCGCCCATGTACCACTATTGTACATCAAGTTTAAACATATAAATAAAAAAATTATAAATTTGAAAATGAAAACAATATATCTAGTTTTAATTTCCGCGAATATTAGTGGGTTGCAGGTATGCTTGTTGCAGGACGTGTTGACTCGCTGACCGTTGAGTTGCGACTAAACAACTCAACGCAACGCAACTCAACGGTCGGCGAGTCAACACGTCCCCTGAGGATGCCTCGTGGAGAGGCGAAACACGTGTCGGTAATTACTTTCTGCATGTGCATAAAATCCTTGCATTTGCCTTGTAATCTTGCATGTGCATAATATAGCGGGCGGGAGGGAGGTGCATACCTGCAACCCACTAATATTCGCGGAAATTAAAACTAGATATATTGTTTTCTTTTTCAAATTTAAAATGGATTTCCGCAAAGTAACACCTGACTCAATCATTTAAAAAAAAATTATAGATGTAAAGTGGGTCGTTCAACTTGTCTACCATAACTTTTACAAGTGATCGCTTTCAATGCCTATCGTAGATGCCAAATACCTATAGGTAATGCAAATAACAAGTTGTTAGGTTTTTTTTCTACTGATAACTCAGCAACTTATTCAGAACGAGATAAAAAAAACTGTCTCCGCTAGTTTTTAGTTCAGCCCTGCACAAGCCGACTAAAACATTTACTACTTAAAATCTTACAACTATGAACTTTACAACTTCATCGTTGTTTCTTTTGATAAACCAATGTACTCGTATTTGTGACGAACATAAAACTTATTTTTGGAAAAACAGTTGTATAACCGAAATATACTGTTGCGCGCCAGAATTAAATAACGAAGATAGTTGCATTTGGTACTACTAGCGCCATCTAGTATCGAGTAGCAGAACTATTGAAGTCGGGGACCTTCGAGATTTTTCTATGCTAGAATTCTCGGACCTTGGTCGGTCGCGACCGATATGTACGCGAACTTTCTGGAGTTCTACTCGGCGCCCTATATAAGGCACAAGGACATGTGCCGACCGAGTCAGTATTGGAATTGCGATACAAGTGATAACTTCGAGAGCGATCTTCGACTGCGAACCCAAGTGATTAATAGTGCGATTGTGTTTTGTGATTAGTGAGTTTATAGTGTAATTAGTGTGGTGTAAATTAAAGTGTCATTTTTGGTTGTTTAATCGGCTGATTTTATTGTAACGAACCCGAAGCTCGTAACAATTGGTGTCAGAAGTGGGATTTAAAAGATGCCGATTCTACCAAAGGACGACACGGAGGGTATCCGTACCCGTAGTCAACGCCAGCAAGAGACGGACCAGAGGCGTTTTGGAAGTGCAACGCCGCAGGCTACGGAGAGACAGCTGGCGACCTTAGAGGCCGGCCCGTCCACCGCCGCTCCAGCATCATCATCAGCACCAGACTTTGCTGCTCTGATGCTGATGCTGCAGGAGCAGGCCCGCCGCCAGGAGGAACAGGCTCGTCGTCAGGAGGAACAGGCCCGCCGACAAGAGGAACAGGCCCGTCGATTAGAAGAACAGCTCAAGCGAGACAAGGAGGAACAGGAGCGCCGACAGGAGGAACAGGCCAGCCGACAGGAGGAACAGGCCCGCCGACAGGAGGAACAGGCCCGTCGATTGGAAGAGCAGCTCAAACGTGATAAGGAGGAGCAGGCGCACCGTCAGGAAGAACAGATCCTGCTCATGAAAGACCTTCGCGCAACCTTCGGGAGAGAAATGAAGGAGGTGAAGGATAAGGTTGCTCAGCATGACAACCGCTTGTCAGAAGCTGAAATTCAGATCAGCAAGTTTAATGACGTTATTACCGATGTGAAAAAGGAGTTGGGCAACCTTAAACTTGGAGATGGGATGGCAATTCCTGTAGCTACTACACCTTCTCTACGTGGATTCAAAGTGCCGCCGTTCGATGGAACATCTTCCTGGTCGGCATACAAAATGCAATTTGAGGCTGTTATGAAGGCGAACGGGTGGAGTAAGGACCAGGCCATGACTGCTCTCACCCTAGGCCTCCGCGACCAGGCCCTCACTATCCTAGAAGCCCTCGGTAACGAGGTGACTTATGAGCAGCTGGTTGAGGCACTGGAAGCTAGGTATGGCGACGCTCATCTGGAACACGTGTTTCGGGCGCAGCTAAAGGATCGCGTGCAACGCAGCGGTGAAAACCTGCAGCAGTGGGCCCTTGAGGTGGAGAAGCTTGTTAGAAAAGCATACCAGTCTGTACCTGCGCTCATTCAAGGGAACCTGGTGCAGGCATTCATTGACGGCATCCGCGACCTTGAAGTTAGAGCTGCCGTGAGGCTCGGGCACCACGAGAAGCTTAAAGACGCCTTGGCACATGCATTGGAGGTGGAAGCTGTGCGGCAGGATAATCGTTCCCATCGCGTCAGGGAGGTTGCAGCGGCTACTGTTCGCGACCGGTCTAAAGGATAAAGCCCTAGATGCTATGGCTGTGGGGAAAGGGGCCACCTACGGTCCAGTTGCCCTAAGCGAACTGTAGATAGGGAAGATAGTCGATCTCCAGAGGGTAGGGCGGTTAACAGCACCGCCCAGCAACTGCAGGGAAACGAGTAAAAGCCAGGGCTGCGGGGCGGGTGCTGGCTGATGTTCAGAGAGCCCCAAGGATTTCGATCTCACAAACCCATGACGGGAACAGCCTAATCATCAAGGGCGAGGTCAACGGAACGCCATGTAAGCTGACAATAGACACTGGAGCCTCACGCACGGTTGTCAGTTCCCAACTAGTAAGTCGGTTCCTTGGGGACTCCGCATACAACCGAGACCGCATAAATTTGGTAACAGCCACCGGTCAGCGCATACCCGTCCGCGGAGAGAAAGAGATGGAGTTAAAGCTAGGCAACAGAATCTATCTTCATAATGTCATCGTGGCTGATATCATGGACGACTGCATCTTGGGCCTAGACTTTATGAGGAAGAACTATTGTGAGATCGACGTTAAGCAAGGAGTTTTGAAATGTGGTCAAGAGGAACTTTTCATGGAAGGGGCGTTACCAGGAAATGTGTACAGCCTAAAGAAGATTGTTCTTCCTCCGAGATCGGAAACGATTGTGCCGGTTAGGCTTCCTCGAAATCCTAGGCAGACTCATCGGTGTGTACTTGTGGAAAGGGTAGAAAGTGACCTTCCATGGAAAGTGGCACGTACTTTAGTTAGAGCCACTGACATCTCAAGAGTGCGTGTGCTGAACCTTTGTGATAAGGAACAGATGATAGAAAAAGGCACGCTGATTGGTACTTGCGAGGAAGTGGATTGGTTGCGTCGGTGCCAATATCTATCAACTGGGTACCTTAGCAAGGATGTACAAACGAAAGTGACCACACTTTTAGACGACTGTCGCAGCGTTCTGTCTCAAAATGAAATGGTCAAGGCGAGGAAGATGTTACTGAAGTATGCCAATGTTTTCTCTTCAAACGATGCTGACATCGGGAAGACTGATTTAGTTCAACACAAAATAAACACAGGAGATGAACTGCCTATCCGTCAGCGGCCAAGGAGATTGCCAGTAGCACGTGAAAAGGAAGTGGAAACCATGATTGAGGGAATGGTGAAGGATGGTGTCATAGAACCTTCATCGAGTCCATGGTGTTCACCTGTAGTGCTAGTAAGAAAGAAGGACGGCAGCTTGCGGTTTTGTGTTGACTATCGTCGTCTGAACGACGTTACGAAGAAGGACAGCTATCCGTTGCCAAGAATTGATGACACGCTGGACATGCTTACTGGAGTAAAGTGGTTCAGCACGCTGGACCTCAAAAGTGGCTACTGGCAGGTTCAAATTGATCCTAAGGACAAGGAGAAAACTGCATTCTCGACAGGAAAGGGTCTATGGCAATTTAAAGTCATGCCGTTTGGATTGTGTAACGCTCCGGCAACGTTTGAAAGGTTGATGGAACTAGTACTAACGGGGTTAATTGGCGATGCTTGTCTGGTCTACTTAGATGACATCATCATCGTAGGCCGTACGTTTGATGAACATCTGCAAAACCTGGAACGCGTGCTCATGAAGATCCAGAGTGCAAACCTCAAGTTAAGTCCGAAGAAGTGTTCATTCTTCAAACGGCAAGTTAGCTTTTTGGGATATGTAGTGTCGGAAGAAGGTATCCGCACGGATCCAGAGAAAATCGCCGCAGTCAAGGACTGGCCAATTCCAAAAGACAAGACGCAGGTCAGAGCATTTTTGGGTTTGTGCTCCTACTATCGGCGATTTGTCAAGAACTTTGCTGACATAGCGAAACCCCTGCACAAGCTAACCGAGGAGAAGCGACATTTCTGCTGGGATGAGAGTTGCGACATTGCATTCCAGGAGCTCAAGGAACGTCTGTGCGAAACACCTATTTTGGGGTATCCTGATACCGGCAAGGAATTTATAGTTGACACAGATGCAAGTGATATAGGACTTGGCGGTGTGTTATCTCAACGGAATGGCGATCAAGAGGTTGTGATAGCGTACTTCAGCAAGTCCCTGTCAAAACCGGAAAGGAATTATTGTGTCACGAGACGGGAATTGCTTGCTGTGGTCAAGTCATTACAGCATTTCAGCAAATATCTGCTAGGACGGAAATTCCACTTGCGGACTGACCATGCTGCACTGAAATGGCTATTACAGTTCAAAAATCCAGAAGGACAAGTTGCGAGATGGATTGAACTACTTCAGGAATACGACTTTGTGATTGAACATCGCAGCGGGAAAACTCATGGCAACGCAGATGCATTATCAAGAAGACCTTGCCCTGAAGACTGCAAGCATTGTACTCGGCAAGAGGGTAAAGAAGTCGTACCTGTGAGGATGATCAAGACAGATCTTAGTAACGAGTGGAAGGAAAACTTGGAACGTGCACAGCAGGATGATTTGGACATCAAGCCGATCCTGGAGTGGATGAAGGCCAGTGCTCCGAAGCCTACGTGGAGTGATGTCTCAGCGATGAGTTCAATCACAAAAAGCTATTGGGCCCAATGGGACAGCTTAGTGATTCAGGATGGAGTCCTGTGCCGTAAATGGGAAAATGCTCGGGGAGACAACTGTCATTTGCAAATGGTTGTCCCTAAAGCTAAAGTACCGGATGTTCTACAGCTGTACCATAATAGTTGTTCAGGAGGCCATATGGGAGTTAAACGGACTCTACTGAAGATACGAGAACGGTTTTACTGGGTCCACTGTCGTGACGATGTTGAGGACTGGTGTCGCAAGTGTACAAGTTGTGCGGCTGTAAAAGGACCTCAGACTCGTAGCAGAGGTGCATTGAAATTGTACAATGTTGGTGCACCATGGGAAAGGATAGCGCTAGACGTTGCGGGACCGTTTCCGGAAAGTGAAAGTGGTAACAAGTATTTCATGGTGGTTATGGATTATTTCACTAAGTGGCCCGAAGTCTTCGCCATTCCAAACCAAGAAGCTTCAACAGTTGCGGATAAACTAGTTCATGAAGTCTTCTGTCGTTTTGGAGTACCCTTGGAGATTCACAGCGATCAAGGAAGGAATTTTGAGTCCCAAATATTCCAGGAAACTTGCCGAGTTATGGGTACTCATAAAACGAGGACAACTTCTTACCACCCACAATCGGATGGAATGGTGGAACGATTTAATCAGACATTGGAGAGATATCTGGCCAAAGTTGTGGAAAACCGGCAACGAGATTGGGACAAGTACATACAACCATTTTTGCTGTCATACCGAAGTGCTGTTCATGAAAGCACGTCAGTGACACCAGCTTTCGCAAACTTTGGAAGAGAATTGCGGCTACCTGCAGACCTGATCACCGGAATACCACCTGATGCTCCACGCAGTATAACCGATTATGCGAATGACTTGCGGAACAAAATGAACGACATTCATGAGCACGTCAGACAATCGGGCCAGCAAATTTCTGAAAAGATGAAAACCCGCTATGACCGCAAAATGAACAATAAAGGGTTCGAGGAAGGTTCACTAGTGTGGTTGCACAATCCAGTTCGCAGCAAAGGGAAATCTCCTAAGCTTCAAGCTAAATGGGACGGACCGTACCGGATTGTGACAAAGATCAATGACGTAACCTACCGTATACAGAAAAGTACAAGAAGCGCTCCTAAGATTGTTCATGTTGATCGACTGGCGCGTTATTATGGCGCTGATAATGCTCGGGACGAGCATGTCTTAGGAGGGGGCAGTGTTGCGCGCCAGAATTAAATAACGAAGATAGTTGCATTTGGTACTACTAGCGCCATCTAGTATCGAGTAGCAGAACTATTGAAGTCGGGGACCTTCGAGATTTTTCTATGCTAGAATTCTCGGACCTTGGTCGGTCGCGACCGATATGTACGCGAACTTTCTGGAGTTCTACTCGGCGCCCTATATAAGGCACAAGGACATGTGCCGACCGAGTCAGTATTGGAATTGCGATACAAGTGATAACTTCGAGAGCGATCTTCGACTGCGAACCCAAGTGATTAATAGTGCGATTGTGTTTTGTGATTAGTGAGTTTATAGTGTAATTAGTGTGGTGTAAATTAAAGTGTCATTTTTGGTTGTTTAATCGGCTGATTTTATTGTAACGAACCCGAAGCTCGTAACAATACCTACAAGATTTTATAAAAGCATAATATATGAACAAAAAGTTTCAGATTGCTAGAATATCCGAAATCCATACTACAAAGGCATGAATAAAACTAATTCTAACTAGTTAAAAACGACTAATTAAAAGGAAACACAAAAAACATTGCTTCTGATTTCTGAGGCCATGTCAACAAACAGCAAACATTTTAAAAATAATAAAGGCTCACATCACATATTCTCAGCCGCAAACAGGTCAGCCTCGTAACCACCACTAATGAGCCGTAACACACTGCATATGCATTTCTGGCCACGCGGCTAAAACGCCCGCCACGCCAGTAATACGCCGGTAAAACGCAAATGTGCGCGGTGTTCGTTAGTAGACCATTAGGGTTGTTTGTGCTTTGTGTTTGCGTCTGGCTTTACTGAATAAATATTCATGATCTTGTTTTGGGTTTTGTTTAATGTGTTTAAAATAATAATGGTATAAAATGATGACTTGTAAAACATATTCAATTCAATCGTCACGATTCATCTAGTATTTTGGCTTGAAATGATGCATTAATAATTTCCCGAAAGCTTAGATTTTCAAACGGAACATACATCTATTATCATAAACGTTTACAACCGAGCAATTATTCCGCTTTTCGGGCTAAATTTAGCTAAAGTGCCAGTAAAATGGTTTTAATTTTATATTCTCGTCTGGCAACCCTAAACAGCTGCCGGAATTGGGTCACTGCACTCTTGCGCAGACTCTCGTATGATTTACTGCCGAAACTTTACGATTAGTTTATTTTTCTACCAAGTACTTGCCTTTAATATGAAATAGACGATTACGATTAGATACAGACGGCTTTATTACTTTCTTTTAGATCAGTCATGTTCTAATGTTTACATGTTGATTTGTGCAATTGGTTTTGAACTAAATAGGTCGCATTTTTAGGTTGTGTTGTTTTGGAACTTTGATGAGCCAGTTCTTGACCTCGATGACGTCTTTTTATCTGATCTGTAATGAAACCGGTGAACTTGAAACTTCACACTGTAAGAACTCAGCTCGAGTTAGCTGTCACTAAGGTGTGTGGTTTCGAACAAATTACGCAACTACCTTTGAGCACTACGGGTAGATAGAATAGAATAGAATACTCTTTATTATGTACACCATATAAGTTACAGAAAATATATATGAAGAAAACATTACATAGGGTGGCACAATGGGCGGCCTTATCGCTAAAAGCGATCTTTTCAAGAAAACCTTTGGATGGATTTTAAAGAGATAAAAAAACTTTTTACAAAAAATAAAACCGACTTCTAAACAAAAAAAAACAAAAAGTATAAAATAACTTTAATTTCGGAACTCGGTGTTTTTGGTTACTTTTTTGTTGTTGAACACACCGACTTCCGAAATTAAAGTTATTTTATACTTTTTGTTTTTTTTTGTTTAGAAGTCGGTTTTATTTTTTGTAAAAAGTTTTTTTATTTTTCACTTTTTAGTGGACCTACACCCCCTCCCCTCCCCCACCTAAACGAACCAATCACATTGGTGTAAAAAAAACGTACTGCTCCTTCGCAGAGTAAACTAAGAGGTCATCAATGTAGAAAATGTACATAACTTTTTTAGATTTTTGTTGATTTATCGAAAACCGCTTGGTTGATTTCGATAAAATTTTCATGGAACCATTTGGGAAGTATACCCTTTCCAACAAAAAAAGAATTTTTCAAATCGGTTGACAAGCGACGGAGTTATGCGCGAACAAACAATAAAAAAAAAAAATAAAAAAAAAGATACAAACATCCGAATTGAGAACCTCCTCTTTTTTTAGAAGTCGGTTAAAAAGGAAGTACAGTACTGTAGGTAGTCTTAGGATAGATGGGTTTGATAAACATTGTACTGTCCGAATTTTATCCGGTCATAAAAGGCGTTAATTTCATCATTTTAAATTTTCCATACAAACATAAATTTCCAATTAGCCTTTTTTTAGACCTATGTATCCTGCTTATATGTGTGAAGTTCCATTAAAATTGGTTCAGTCATTTCGCAAAATAGTGAAGCTTTTAATCTAGACCAATTGATATGACATCGCATAATAGTGTGTTACGGTCGGTAACTGTATCGTGTCGGTAATCGTGAAAATCGTCCTTCACGATGCATGTGTTTTGTTACATTATGATATCATCAAATTATTCATTTTTATTCATGAATGAACATTTTATAGCGTGGGTGTCTCGTGGCTTTTTACAACAGACGAAAACATTTTATACGCTGCAGTTTTTTTTAAATGTTTTTATGACACTTCAACGTACGTAACTTTTATTAATAACTGTGCATAAATAGCCTTTGTTGTTAATGGTGTAGGAAGTGGTATTATCTGATACAAATTGAACCAACGAGAACATTCTAAATCCAGTTTATTTAATTCTGTTTAACGCGCGACTGCTCTTTCAACACAAAGAACATGGAATATCAAAAATAAGTCTCATATACCCATTAATCATTATAAATGTATTAAAAGATCTTCCGATTGCATCATAAGACAAACAAAAACAACGGAGATTCCTTACATTTTCATCTGCTGAAATCCGCATTCGAAATGAAATTAATTAGAAATAACCTTGGTCTATCTGCCAATGAATCGAAATCGCTCGCCGACTGCCGCCCGATACCGCACGGACGTACAAACAAACATACGAACGCGCGATCACGCTGATCTATAAAACGGCTAGGACATTAACGATGAATTAACAACGTAAATATAGATTGTGGCATCACGGGATTACGTGCAGAGCGACTAATTGTAGGTAGACTATTGTTTGATGCTGTGCTGCGAGTTCGAATCCTATGTTCTACAAATATTTTTATAGCCATAAATAGTACATTAGAATGATGTGAGATTAATAATATTATTAATAAAGATAGTACCTAGCAGTTGCAACGAATGGGGAAAAAGGTGGAGGTTCTTAACGCTGTCAAGAGGCGAAAACTTGAATATCTTGGCCACATTATGCGCAGCTCGAAATATGACCTGTTGCTACTTATAATTCAGGGGAAGATACAGGGGAAGAGAGGTCCAGGAAGGAGAAGAACATCTTGGCTTAAACATCTGCGCCAATGGTACAACAAAAGCACACGTTCCCTATTTAGAGCTGCTGTGTCGAGGGTCCAAGTTGCCATGTGGTCGCCAACCTTCGATAGAAGATGGCACTCAAAGAAGAAGAATAAAGACAGAACAATATTTATACTTATTACAAAGTTTTCTTTAAAAATAAAGAGTAAACAGTGTCAGTGAATCAGACAAAACTGAATCAAAATCAATGTGAGTGCCAACAATTTAAATTGATATTTATGATAATCGATTTCCTGATACGAATTCATTAATCATTTAGCAATAGCCTAGCTTAGGCACCAGTCTCCCACAATATTTAATTTTAATTTAATTTAATTATTGTAACCTAACAATATATCCATGTTAGCCGTAAATATTGTGGTGAGAAAATAAATGATTTTATTATATTATATTTTATTATTATATTATTGACATTTGCGAGTCGATTTATAAGTAATTATAATCATGATAAATATTGCATTCGTGAGTTGGCGGAAATTGAGCTTTGTAGACAATTATGTAGCTCTATCTTAATTATGTAGCTCTTAAATTACGAAATATATGACGAAAATTAAATGTTTTTATTTAAGAAAGAAAGAAAAATTGTCAACAAAAATTGTTGTTATAATTATGAAAAAAAGCAGATTTCTTATAAAAATAATAGTTTTTTATAAGAAATCAGTTTTTTGTCAGTGTGGCAAAACAAGCGGGCTCATGCTTTACTTTATTTATGTGGGTCGCATCGTCGTCATCAGATCTCACTCAAATTTAAATAGGACCACACGACAAGCACCAGCTTCCGAATATAAAAAGAATCATCAAAATCGGTACACCCAATAACAAAATACGAAGTAATACACACAAAAAACCAATACAGTCGACTTAAGAACCTCTTCCTTTTTTAGAAGTCGGTTAAAAAAAAGAAGTATTACTCGTATTACATTGTTAATATCTATTTTAATTTACAAAACTCATTGAACTGACACTTCTTTTATTCTACGTTGCATCCGAAAGCTCGCTCACTTTCATACGTAATTAAGCACGCAACGAGCTGAAATAAGCTTTAGCACAGTGGTAATAAAAACGATAGAATCTATAATAATTCAGTGAATGCCGTGAATACTTACCGAGAGGCCTTGCCCTCTCGTGCCCATAACTATTCCAACCCAGCTGATATTGAAATTATTCACTCAAGTCTTATCAAAAAACGGATCGATGACATAAAATTGTTTGGTATCATGATTTCTGGGTCAAATTATAGTTTGTGTAATGGATTGTTTTATTAAGAAATTAAATGTTATCTTTTTAATGATCTTTAGTAGGTTAAGTGGCTTTAATATTGATAACCAGTATGTTCAGGTGGATACTTTTCAGTTTTGGTTCAATAGTTCAAACTTTAATAGTTCATGATCATGTGTTGCGAGACTTTATTATTATTATTCCGTTTCTTCGTTTAAATATCCTTATTATGTGTAAAATCTTGTTATTGATATCTGTTTATAATAATTATGTCCAAGCAAGGATTGAGAGATATTTTTTTCGTATTTTGTTCGAAAGAGTCGCCGCGGCCCTGATACGCAAAGGGCACTAGGAGGATCACGGTTGGGTTTTAGTAAGTAAGAGTCTGACACTCCCTTCCACTCCGCCCAGAGCGGGAGAAGTCATTTGATGATTTCTCATCCATAAAAAAGCTTGCCTCTTGTCTACACCGACCTCTTCTAGCACAACATAGCGGTCGCTTTTAGTTACAGCATTCAAGTTAGTTTTAGGTCTAAGATAACTTATCAAGGTCTGAAGTCTAGACCAGTAAGTTAGCCTAGTCATCTTAGTTAGGGCTGTCCAAGTAATATTTATTGTATTCTGCACTTTAGTGACAGTTGTCTGAAGACAGAAGTTTTACACCAAAAATAACTTTGTTTCTTTTTCGTATTTTGGACGAAAGCAGAGTTATATTTGTTAAAATTTACTTGATATCTGTACAAAGGTATAGTAAAATCATAGGCTTGCCGGGTCTGTACATTGAATATTTTTACATCAACATAAAAAACAAATGTTAAGACAAAAAAAAAAAAAATTGATTGAGTCAGGCGTTAACCACTGATCGGATTTGAAATCTATAAGAATCTCGAACTTAAAAATTGTAAATGTTATCCTGAGTTTTATTTAACGTTTACTTCATCAAAACAGACCCACAAAATCAAAAGATATCGAATTTCTTAGTTTAGAAAAGCGTTGCGTTGACGTATAAAACCAATATGATTTGTTTTATAAATAAGAAATTAAATGAAGCAGAAATTAAAGCATTTTGACTTTAATTCGTAAGGTTCGTGAAGACAGGTGCGAGGGAACAATGCATCAAGAAGACTTTTGCGATTTAATCCACATCTATAAGAAACAATTTCTATAAAAAACTGAAAGCGCGTTATGGTTGCATTGTCACTTGGCGTCTGTGAGTCTATATTTCAGACACTGATTTGCATGGTCCTCATATAACGTATTGTGAATATGAGGACCTGTAGATCGCTATGTTAGGGGTTCATTTCATGGTAGTCTGGTGGTTTGAGTTCTTTATGTGGCCTACCCAAATGTCCTTTTGTATTGATCGACAAAATCCACGAGCTCCTTAAAGTTCTAAGTTTGAGCTACTCGGTAACTGACAAATGCTTGCACTTTCTGGACAGGTCCACTCAAATCTGTGTGGTACTTTCCTCAAAATACCACTTCAGACATCAACCTACATGGTTCTCATATGATTTGACCAGTACAATTGTATGGACTGAGTTTGTTTCGGTGTTTCTTCTCAGAGTAGTCAGCTAGGAAACACCGGCCTCATCTAGTTTATAACAACCAAAAAGATTGACATATAAAGGGTTATTTACGACCTACTTACAATATAAATATCATTTATCATTTACCATAATTTACGTTCATAAAATATTAATTACATGTACCTACACAGTTAGACTGGAAGCAGACTTCGCAACTCTTGCGCAGATGTGTAATTCGTCCCATACAGCGAGTATATTTAGCGCGGCTCTGGTTAGTGTCGGCTCGCTCAAACAAACGCATTGTAGCGATCCATACACCCGGCGATTTATTGCGAATGAAGCCAGAGATGGATAACAGGAAAAGTCTGCAGATTGTTTTTTACATACCTTTGAAAGAATACGTTTAATAAGACGCAATATAACTCGCCAGTTATATCTCAAAGCAGTGGTGGCAGAGTGGCAACAGCCCCGACTTACTAATTGTACGTCGCGGGTTCAAACCCAACCAGGCGCATTACTTTGTGTAATAATTTATTTCATCACTACTGCTATCAAAACGGTGAAGGAAAACGTCGTGAGAAAACCGGCATGTCCTAGAACCAAAAATTCGAAGACATGTGATTGATATTCACCAAACCGCACCGGGCCAGCGTGGTGGATTACGGCCCATTCCCTCTCCTAGAGAGGAGGCCTGTGTCCCAGTAGTGGGAACATTAAAAGGCTGATTTGTTGTAATACCTCGTAACCAGTTAAAAAAACAAACAGAAGTACATACCTACATTACCTAACCGAACCTTGTCACCTTGTCTTGTCGTGGTTTTTGTCCAGTTTAACAATGCCTTCAGGGCGCTGTTACGTCTGCCGCGCTTCTGCAGTGCATCAACAATGTTCGCTGAGTCACGCACAGATGGCTTTGATGCCACCTGGCGCAATAAGACAGCCTCACTGCTAAGCAGACTGCGTGGGAGCAGTAACAGCATCCTGAATGCAATAGGCAATAAGGTGGACAGCCCACTGGTGTGGAGCCTCAACCAGAGGACCAAGTCTCTTTTAGTTATTAGATATTAACATAGTTCTTAAGTATATACTAACAATAAAATGGTAAATGGTTATCTGAATAAATAAATATAAATAAATAAATAATTAAAGTTTCGAAATATAAGCTCCTTGCTGAAAGTAAAAATCTACTAGGACATCATGAACGTGAAGGTTTTGAAACCACAACCCCAATATTAGAAAAACCATGCAAGAAGAATTCATTGGGAAAGCTAGAAGCCTTTCAATATGTAATTTAGCAACTAACCTAACCTAACATAATCATTCATTCCACAGTTGGCTTGTATGTACATATACCTGTCAGTGAACACAGAAAAACACATCGATATATAACAATTTCATTACATTAGAATAGATCTTGTTACTATTTACCCGAACCAACAAATAACACATTTCTTAGTTCTTCGTTCAACAAATGAATAAACAAAAACTAACTATTCCTTCCAATATAAGGCTGTGTACACTGTCGACACGATCTTTGTCCCATGTGTTGCTAGCTTAAAATTCTCATGAACAGAGCCTCAAATCTGCTATTACAATAGTGTGAAAATGGTCTATCATTGACTTCATAATGGTTGATTTTGACAAGTTTGGTAATCTACCAATATAAAAGCGTCATTATGACTTTCCAATGGTCAACCACTGACACTCCAACGAAATGGAAGAATCCAAGAATGTTAATCTTGCACATTTAATACCCATTGTCAGATAAGTAGATTTTGTATTTGAAAACAAACAGTTACTCGTAGCACGGAGTTTTTTATTCCTCGGATAACTATGCTGTCGAAACAAAATATATTAAAAACTATAGATCCAAAAGCGACTGAAGCGTGTTCGGTTAATTTTGTAGCAAGTCTAGGATAGGTTATTTTCTATTGACCATTCAAAGACACAGGTAAGTTAATTTTTTGAATGACGCAGAAAAACTTTCTTCATGAAGCGAGCGTTGAGAGCGAGTTCGACAATGTTTACATCGTGGCTGAGATACGTTGGTTAGAAGCTATTGCACGGCTCGAATTCGTGGTTTCCTAAGGAGAAGAGAATCTGTTGTATAATTTGGGGGGGGGGGGGGGGCAAAGAAATGGGGCCCTGGGCAAGTCCCTTTGTGCCGTCTATTATCTACTCTTACTTGCCGGAGCAGTTAATGAAAACCATTGTGGTACCTATTGTTAAAAATAGAACGGGAGACATCTCCGACAAAAATAATTATAGGCCGATATCTTTAGCGACTGTGGTGGCTAAGGTGCTTGATAGCTTGCTGGATGCACAATTGGCTGAATCTATAGTTCTGCATGACAATCAATTTGGTTTCAGATCTCAGTTGTCGACGGAAAGTGCCATATTGTGCATGAAGCATGCTGTCAGGTACTATACCCGCAGAGGTACACCTGTGTATGCCTGTTTCCTCGATTTGAGCAAAGCTTTTGACTTAGTTTGTTATGATATTCTGTGGAAAAAGTTACAAGAAGTAGGACTACCCTTTGAACTTGTGAATATCTTGAAGTATTGGTATAGCAATCAAAGTAATAGTGTACGGTGGGCGGGCACTCTCTCTGATCCATATAAATTAGAGTGTGGTGTGAGACAGGGTGGCTTGAGCTCGCCCCGTCTTTTTAATTTGTATATAAATGCCCTAATCGAGGAGCTCAGTGGCCAGCAGGTCGGTTGTCGCATAGATGATGTATGTGTAAATAATCTTAGCTATGCGGACGACATGGTGTTGCTGAGCGCCTCGGTTTGTGGCATTAGAAAATTGTTACAAATTTGTGAAAAGTATGCGGATGGTCACGGCTTGAAGTATAATGTGAAGAAAAGCGAGTATATTGTGTTTAAGGCTGGTACTAAGTGTCCCGCTAGCGTGCCTCCTATAAAGCTGTATGGGGATGAGTTGGCGAGGGTACGTCAGTTCAGATACCTGGGCCATGTAATTACCGAGGACCTTAGGGATGACATGGACATTGAACGTGAACGTAGGGCACTGTCCGTGAGAGCAAACATGATTGCTCGCAGGTTTGCCCGTTGTACGAATGAGGTGAAAATCAATCTCTTCAGAGCCTTCTGTACATCTTTTTATACCTGCAGCCTGTGGGCAGTCTATACTCAAAGAGCGTACAGTGCCCTGCGGGTACAATACAATAATGCGCTTAGAACGATGTTGCGGCTGCCCCGCCACTGTAGTGCATCACGTATGTTTGCGGAGGCGCGCATCGATTGCTTCTACGCTACTCTGCGCAAGCGGTGCGCGTCAATGCTGAGCAGAGTACGGGCTAGTCGCAACAGCGTTTTAAGTATGATAGCCAATAGACTTGACTGTCTGTACGTGAGTCGATGTATTAATGCTCATATGAGTATTGATACCTCGATTCGTGGGTCAGGCAGGGGGCGAGTAGGTTAAGGTTGTATTACTAACACTAGTTATAAGTGATTTTACTACTAACAAATTGGATCTTAGTTATCTGAAATAAACGTCTATTATTATTATTATCCTTTTCTTTTTCGCAGCTCCTGGCTGGTTTTGACCACATTTACGGGCCAAGCCAAGTAAATGCAGCATGTGGTGTATTTACTGGGTTGTATGATGAGGTCCTACATTGTCTTCTATCTGCATGAATTTTCTTACAATCCTACATGTATTCAGGATCGCAGCCTTTTGCAGCACTATGTAAAGGGTTTCTTTAAGGTCTAATAATTTCAAACTTTGGAGGAGATAATTTGGAATAACACCTGTGGTGGAAAGAACTATTGGTATATTATTATTATTATTATTATTATTATTCCATTTATTTATTTACTATACATACTTCTTAAATTTTTAAATATTTCTATAAAAAAAACATTTAAAAATATAAAAAATAGTAGCCCACCGGTATCGGGAACAGGGTCCAAGCTACCGGTGGTCAGGGCTCCCGAGAGAGGAACCTCCTCACTATACGCGCCGTGTCCAGGAGTACTGCTTTCTGGATCAAGCCCTTGATCCAGCTGCCCAACGAGAGCCTCTTGAGATGTTGGTCGAGGCTCTTGGCAATTATGCCATTGGCCGTCACGATTATCGGCACAATGACTGCTGTGTTCACATTCCACATGTCGACAACCTCGCGAGCCAAGTCAAGATACTTCGATTGTTTATCTTTCTCAGCCTTCACGAGGTTCTCGTCATGCGGGACTGCTATATCAACAATCATTGCGCGACGCTCTAGTCGGTCTATCACCACTATGTCAGGCTTATTGGCAACAATAGTCCTGTCAGTGATGATAGACCGATCCCAATACAATGTGCAATTGCCATTTTCGAGAACTGGATCGGGCACATACCTATAGTACGGTACTTCCGATTCCACAAGATTGTATTTAAGGGCAAGTTGCTGATGGATAATCCTGGCTACGAGGTTGTGCCTGTGCAAATAGTCTCCGTTAGCCAGACTAGAACAACCGGAAATAATGTGGCGGATGGATTCCCCCGGCCGGTGACATGCCCGACATATGTCAACCGTACCGTCCTTCACAATATATTTCCGGTAGTTGTTCGTCATCATAACTTCGTCTGTAATCGCACAGATAAAACCTTCGGTTTCCCCAAAGAGGTCACCAAAACGCAGCCAGGCCACGGACGCTAGAAAGTCTACATCGGGCCCATGTAGGACCCGATAAAAGCGCCCGTGAAGCTCCTTGCTCTGCCATACCTCCCTGCGATCATTAGTATCTAATACCACAGGTTTGCGCCAGTTCTCGTTAGCCAAGGAGAGCGGGGTGAGGCCCTTGTCCACTGCGACCACATCCCGGTGCATACCCACGTCGGCTTCAAGGAAGTATTCCCTAAGGCTGCATACCTCGCGGTTGTGCAGGGTCTTAGCATTTAAGAAGCCTCGACCCCCACACTTCCGCGGGATATACAGCCTCATTACCGATGATCGTGGGTGATGCATCCGATTTGCGGTCAGCAGTGAACGGACCCTCCTATCCAGGGCGTCCAGTTCTGTCTGAGTCCATTTGAGTATGCCGAAAGAGTACATCAATACCGGCATGACCCAACCGTTAAAGGCGCGCACCTTGTTTCCGCCTGATAAAAGACTATTTAGTACTTTGTTCAGGCGGCCGAAGAAACGCTCCTTCAACGATTGTTTCACGCTAGTAGCATTGATGCCCAACGCTTCCGACATACCCAAATACTTGTATGTTTCGGTTGAGCAGAGGGATCTAAGGTATATGGAATCCGAGAGTTGGGTTCCCACGGATTCCATAATCTCACCTCGCTTCACATGCATGACAGCACATTTGTCCACACCAAATTCCATACTGATGTCGCTACTGAAGGTTTCTGTTACCTTCAGTAGCTTCATCAGTTGCAAGTTGTTGGGGGCAAAGAGCTTCAAGTCATCCATGTAAAGGAGGTGCGATATAACCTGACCACCTCTTCTCAACCGGTAGCCTTGGCCCGAACCCTCCAGCAGTGTACTAAGAGGATTGAGGGCCAGACAAAACCACAGTGGACTCAGACTGTCGCCCTGAAATATGCCACGCTCGATCCTTATCGGTTCACTGTTCGCCTGGGTCTGTCGACATCCTGGATAGTGAAGGACCGTCCTCCACTGCCCCATACACGACATCAGGAAGGTGCGTAGAACTGTATTAACTTTATACAGCTCCAGCACCCTCATGAGCCATGTATGTGGCACTGAGTCATAGGCCTTCTTATAGTCTATCCAACATGTGGACAGATCCTTTCGGGAACGACGAACCTGTTGGCTAATGGCAACATCGATGAGGAGCAGCTCCTTAGTACCGCGGGCCCCGTTCCTACATCCATTCTGAGAGGTAGACATTATTGAATTACTTTCAATATGATCGTTAATCTTTGCTCTCAAAATGGATGTAAGAACTTTATAGACCGTCGGTAAACACGTGATCGGTCTATAATTTTTGGGTTCCGCAGTACTACCTGATTTATGGAGCAGGTGGGTTATTCCTGTAGTTAAGAACTGGGGCAGCGACCTTGACTCTAAGGCAGACTGGAACCGAGACGCCAAGCGAGCGTGCGATCTTGTAAACCATTTAATCCAAAAATTGTGCAGCCCGTCCGGCCCTGGAGATTTCCAGTTAGGCAACGGACGGACTGCACGTGCTACATCTTGGGGGCTGATGGTAATTGCCCCCATTTCTGGTATCGGATCGCACGTGCGCTCGACTTCCCGGGTCCAATCTCCCTCGGTATGACTGACAGGCACCGACCAGATGCTGCGCCAGAATGAACACATGGCGTCATCATCCGGTAGGTGCGTATCAGTCACAACTTGGTCCGGTCGCTCCCACGCCCTGTAAACCCACCTCTCATTGCTTTGGAACGTGCGATTCTGAGTATATCGCTCCACTCGCCGCTTGTACCGACGTATACGGCTTGCCCATGCATAGACTTTCTGCTTCAGGAAGTCGATACGCTCTGTGACGCGGGTCAGATAGTCTCGAGGACTAATATCAGTCCCCGAGAATGCCCGCCTCACAAAGCGCATCACTCTACGACGAGTGTTGCCCTCCCTGAAGCAGATAAGTTTGCCGATGAGTGCTCTAGCCTCACCGATACGACGCTCGATCCTGCACTGCCAAGCTGGTACAGCTGGTCGTGCAGCTCTGTCACTGCTAGGAAATTTGACATGAGCTACACGACATGCTGCTGCAGCCGCACAGTACAAGATCGAGTGGGTATCGGCGAGGTCTTTGCTGCTATTAAAACAGTTTTCTAGTTGTGAATCTAGAGCACACACCAGCGCCCTATTTTTGTTATGCATGGGCAAACGTGGCAAACGAGGTCTAAGCCCAGGCGGTGTGGAACGATACTCTCGGAAAGCATCCTCCAAAGCGCTCCTCAATCGCTCATTGCATTGGTTACTCACGGTAATAGCCCCGTCGTCAACATCTTCACTTACATGGTCGGGTCGCGGTGAAATACTGGGTTGTATTTGAACCGCGGCCGGTGGCGAAGCAGGTGAGACGCGGCTACTCCGTGATTCTAGACGCAGTCTATCAAGCACGGCGTCATCCAACATACGGTTACGCTGGATGACCCGAACCTGATCCGACAATCGTTGGGCTGAAACGTTGACAGCTGGCTCAAGTACCTGAAACAGAGAGAGCATCCGACCACGGTACGCAGTCAGGTTAGTTCCCCCCTCTGTAGCCCCAAAGTATGAGCGCATGACATTTTCATTAATGGATTGTGTCCATCGCATGCGCTGCACACTTCCACCGATAGCGGGAACCCTGTCAGAGGCCGGTGGGCCTCGAGGTCCCAAGCTGGTCGGTGGTCGGCCTCGTCCGCGCCGACGCGCAGGTGGTGGTGTCGTCGGCGGCGAGAAGTATTCGTCGCTCGAGCTCGACGCAACTGCAGCTACCGGAATCTCTGGACTCACGGCTGGCGTAGGTCCCGGCGGCTGCGAGGCGGAGCTGAGCGACGAACCCGAAGATGTTGATTGTGTGGTTTGAGCTCGTGTCCGGCTTCTTGTCAGCATGTTGTCAAAATTGTTTCATCCCGTTTTGCTTTTCTTTCATCCCGTTTTGCTTTTCTTTCATCCCGTTTTGCTTTTCTTATTATTATTATTATTATTATTATTATTATTATAGCCCCGTCACCCTCCAACACTGGAATCATGGCGGTTTTAAGACGTCACAGTACAGTCAGGGCGTTGATATTTTGTTTATTTAATTATTAAAACTTTATGCACTAGTAAAAAAACTGTACAAAGGCGGACTTAATGCCATAGGCCATATATATTTTAAATTTGAAAACAGATAGAAAGTGGTTCTTTTAATGCTTCATTCCGCGTAAAAACGCTACGAGAGCGCAATCTTTCAAAAAGTTATCAAATGTAAGTGGAGGTAAAAGGTCAAACTTGGCAAACTTTTGAATTGGAAATTGCTGATTATAATATTGGGTGACAGAAACACTTGGCAAAGTATCTCAATATTTTTTATCTAAAAAAAACTTATAAACTTAGTAACAGTATTTTAGTGAGGCCCTCCGCTTTCATATTTAACGATTTAGTGAGGCGACCCGTAAGAACACTAAATTGTTGTTCGAAAGGTAACAGTTTACTCGTACGGGGTCCACGATATTGATGACAATAAATGAAGGGTCCACTGCAATAACGATGAATGTCCATGCTATCTCGTTTTGAGATAAATGCGTTTCAATTGTATTAATGGGAACAGAAAGTCGAGCTTAAAGGTATGAACATAATACATTATTTGTTACAGCACATTTTTACTATCAATATTATATTCTTTCTTTACTCAAGCTTTATTTAAGAACTAAGTAAAACATATCGACGGTTAAAAGGAAATAGGGTATAAGCGACAAAAAGTGAAATGTTCAGGAGAGCCGTTCAAAGTTTTACATTTTAGAAAAACTGACGTAATTTTGTTATTTATTAAGATATCTTGAAAACTAAAACAGTTATAAAATCAGAAAAAAATGAAGCATTTACCGGTATTTTTAGTTTTAATGATTTTACGCTATTTAAAGTGGTTTTTGTCGCTTATAACAATAGCTTTTAATTTTCTAATGAGGAAATAAGGCATAAGATACAAATGACAAAGTAAAATATTAAAGGATAAGAAGCCTAAGCGACATACTGATTTCTCACACAGCAAGGTAAAAGGGTATAAGAGACTAGACAGTTCAATAAGTGTTATAGGAAAAGAAGGATAAGGTACTTTTCACAGTGGTTGTATGGAAGCTAATAGAGCACAAGAAACAGTCGGCTTTCAAAACAATACCAGGATATAAGACATTAGTGACGCACAATGTAGCTTGAAAGCAAAGGAAAAGAAGGATAATCAACATTTGGCATTGCGTGAGTCTATGGAAATATGGATGAAAAGACACCCCAAAAATAATGAAGTAGCGCAACCAACACGATCCTTCATCAGGATAAGAGCTAAAAGGGGTATTACACTACACTGTAATTTTGTCCCTAACTCGTAAAATAGGGTGAAGTATTTTAAAAGTATTAGGGAGTCGATTTTCATACAAAAAGACTAAGGATCCTTAGTCTTAGGGGCCTGTTTCAGTATACCCTACCCGTTCAAGTGATTCTAATTTACACTAAATAGTAGATTTCAAAGATTCATTTTCATGTCACCTACTTACCTATTTACTAACAAGCGGATAGTAGGTTTTTTTTAAATAAAAAAAGACATTTTTTATGTTTTCAATAAGGAAAAATCAAAGCTACTTAAAAAGGAGTGGTTAGGTAGCCAACGCGCCTGCCCAGCGTGGCGATTATGGGCAAATACCTCCAATGCAGAACAACAAAAAGCCACGGCCTCACGTTCCCGGCGGTCCAGCTATTCCTGGTCATGGTGGCGACCACGGTAACGGCGGGGCGGGGGGTGCCAAGAATCTCCGGGCTACAGGAGGCCACCATCACCATAAACTGAAACTAACCCTGGCGACACACGCTACCTACGGCTTGACTCGCATCTGACGCAACTCGAGGTGAAACTTGGGAAAATTAGGTGGCAAACACTAGGGTTGAGTGAAGTCCGAAGAAGGGGGGAGGACACCTTATGGTGTCCTCCCCCAAGCACATCCAGTACATCAGACTGATGACCCGATTCCAGGGTTATCCCTGGAATCGGGTCATCTGATGTACTTCCGAGAGGGAGACCAACAATCGCAAGGCGGCGTTGGGTTTCTGGTAAACAAGTCCCTATCTAACAACTTTGTGGAAATGTCAAGTGTGTCGAACAGGGTAGCGTACCTTATTGTGAAGCTCACCGAGAGATATAGCCTCAAGGTAGCGTACGCACCAACCTCGACACACTCGGACGACGAAGTGGAAAATATGTTCGATGACATATCGAGAGCCCTCCACTTCACTACAAAGACATAGTACATCGTTGTCATGTTGACTTTAATGCCAAAGTGGGAGTACAGTATTGCTGCGAAATGGTAATAGGATACCATGGATTTGGAAGCAGAAATCATAGGGGGCAAATCCTCGTCAACTTCCTGGAACGGGAGGGGTTGTTCTTGATGAACTCCTTCAAGAAACAGACTCAAAGGAAGTGGACATGGCAAAGCCCCGACACTATGACCAAGCATGAGATGTCGATCTCATGTTTGTTCATCATGAATGACAAGAGAACCTGTAGCGATCACCGACTTGTCCGAGGCTCTCTGAATATTAACTTCAAGGACGAACGTGTCTGTCTGATGAAGTCCAGACTCCGACCAACTCTGCTCCAAACCATGCCATGATCTGAAACGTTCCAGGCAAACCTGTAAAACCGATTCGCTGTCGTGGAAACCACAACAGACGTAAACCAGAACCTCTAAAATGTGACTCGGATCCTCAGGGAAAAGGGTACGAGATTCTGTGATATGCAGCGTAAGGGCAAGAAGTTAAAGCTTTCAGAAAGGACTTTAGGGCTAATGAAGGAATGACGTGAAAGCCCACCCGTCACTTCGTCGGCAAAGCGATTTCTAAACTGAGAGATCAACAAGCACGTACAACAGGACCTCCGGGGCTTCAATGCTCTTTCGATTGAAAGAGCAATCGAGCAGAATCGTTGGTCAAAGGTGTTCGTACAGTCTCTTGGAAGAAGCCACCTGATGAAGTTGACCACAGCAAGTGGAGAAGTTGTTTCTTTGAAGCCAGTAGTCTTTTCGGAAGTGGAGGACTTCTATAGCCGGTTATACGCATCGCATGCATCACGTCCTGATCCTAAAAATGAGGGTTCTAGAGCCACATTGACACGCCATTTAACCGAAGACCTGCCAGAAGTCCTATGGCATTAAGTCCGCTTTGGACAGTTTTTTTTTTTACTAGTGCGTAAAGTTTTAATAAATAAATAAGTCAGTATTGGTGAAATCGAGATCGCTCTTGGGCAGCTTAAAAATGGAAAAGCCCCTGGAGAAGACGGCGTTACCACAGAGCTGCTGAAAGCTGGAGGTAAACCCGTACTGAGGCAGCTCCAGAAGCTGTTTAACGCTGTCCTGTTTGAAGGGAGAATTTCAGAGGCGTGGAGTAGAAGTGTGGTTAAGATAACCACACTTCTAGTCCGTTCTTCAAAAAGGGAGACAAGACCCTATTGAAGAACTATCGACCCATATCCCTTCAAAGCCACGTCTATAAGCTGTTTTCAAGAGTGATTATGAACCGTCGTGCGCGAAAGCTCGACGAATTCCAACTACCAGAACAGGCTGGGTTTCGGAGCGGATACGGCCGCATAGACCACATCCACACAGTGCGGCAGATTATACAGAAGACCGAAGAGTATAATCAGCCCCTGTGTCTAGCATTTGTGAATCATGAAAAGGCCTTTGACTCGGTTGAAATCTGGTCTGTTCTGAAGTCCCTGCAGCGCTGCCAAGTAGACTGGCGATACATCCAAGTGATGAGATGTCTCTACGAGGCCGCCACCATGTCCGTTCAAGTACAGAATCAGCAAACAAGTCCCATACCGTTGCATCGAGGAGTGAGACAAGGGGATGTTATTTCCCCGAAATTGTTCACTAATGCAATGGAGGATATGTTCAAGACGCTGAACTGGAACGAACGTAGCATTAACATCAATGGCGAATACATCTCTTACTTGCGATTTTTAGATGATATCGTCATCATGGCAGAAACGCTGCAGGACCTACAACAGATGCTGAATGATCTGGCTGACTTTTCCGTAACATCAACATTGTTTCGCAGTAAACATTTTGACTTTGACTTTGGATAAAACCAAGGTCATGTTCAACGAAAATGTTCTACCGGAACCGATTGCGATTCACGGTGCAATTCTTGAAGTTGTTCAAAAATATGTGTACCTCGGGCAGACATTGCAGTTAGGTTAGGTTAGAAACAACTTTGAGGGCGAGGTAAATAGAAGAATTCAGTTAGGCTGGGCACCGTTTGCGAAGCTACGTCGAGTCTTTACATCGTCGATTCCACAGTGCCTAAAGACGAAAGTCTTCAATCAGTGCGTCCTACCCGTCATGGCATACGGAGCAGAAACGTGGAGACTGATGGCTCGTATGGTCTACAAGCTTAAAGTCGCTCAGTGGGCTATGGAAAGGGCTATGCTCAGTGTGTCTCTGAGGGATCGCATCAGAAATGAGGTGATCCGTCAGAGAAGCAAGGTCATGGATATAGCCTACCGGATTAGTAAGCTGAAGTGGCAGTGGGCTGGCCATATTAACCGGCAACAGTTGGGGTAAACGAGTTCTAGAGTGGAGACCGCATCTCGGCAAACGTAATGTAGGACGTTCTACACTACGTTTGCCGAGACGCACGGTGGAGTGACGATTTGCGCAGGACGGCTGGCAGAAACTGGATGCGAGAAGCCGAAAATAGATCTAAGTGGCGTGCAATTGGAGAGGCCTATGTCCAGCAGTGGACCGCAACAGGCTGTTGATGATGATGATGATGATGGGTAGGTAGCTAATACTGCAGCTAGCAGGTAGGGAACTTAAGAATTAATTACGAACACTTGGTATGTATCCGTAACATTTAAAAAGGTAACAAACATAATAGTAAATAATAAAAAGCTTATTGGGTATTGTAGTATAAGTGACATATAAGTATGATTGTAGAACGTGGAAGTAGGTTATAATGTGGTTATAATCGACACCATGATATCTAATTTAATTTAAGTAATAAGATCTTATCGACAAAACTGTATTTATATTGTACGCGGAAGTAAGGTATAACCAACAGTGTGATATTAAAATAAATTTAGGTAATAGAGCATAACCTGCATAGCTTCCATAAAGTACTGAATGGTAATAGAGTATAACTGACAGAGTAATATGAAAATGAATTTCGTATATAGGGTACAAGCGCCATAGCTATGTTAAATTACGAAATGGAAGTAGGCTATAAACAACGTTTGTACTTTGTGAGGGAAAAGCTTAAAAGGCATAAACAAGCGAAAGCTCGACATCCTTATGAAGTAAAAAAGCATTACCGACAACAAACACAAAATAAATCATTTTTGTAGGGGCACAAGCACCTTTGTAGCAAAAATTACTTGAATTTTCGTCGGTTACGAAAACTAATACTATGAAAACGATTTTTTTTGCTAGGGCATAAACGCCATAAAACTCATCGTAGAGCCATGAGAGTAAGCGCATTCGAAAGAGCGGAAAATTTTACGTAGGATGGCATATATAACTCATTTTTGACCAAAATGTCGCTTATGCCCTACTTCCTTTTAACCGTCGATATATGTTTGAGAGTTATTTTTAAAAACCAGGACTTTATTGAGAACCTTTTTTTTATAAGCGTGCACTGTCCAAAATATCCGGATTGTAAGTATTATTGCTAAGTTTGTTAACGAGAATACCAACTACAGATAGCTGGTGGCTGAATGACGTGCTTACTTGGATTTTTTTTTACAAAAATGGACTTTCATCATTATTGCAGTGGACCCTTCAAATGATAAAGTAATTCATCACATACATAATATGTAATTGGCACACACTTTTCCCAATTACAATCGGGGATGGCTTCTAGTTCAAAAGGATACAGTTATTTGATTGGATACAGTACCAGTAATTTAAATGGAGAGATAGGCTGAGCTTCAAAGTAACTGAGTTTCATAATACTGCCAATATGTCAGATTTGACAATCCGTTTTGACTTATAGACTTAATCTACTATTTACAATGTTTTATAATGATTTGATTTATAATTTCCATGTTGGATATAATTAATGTTTTGTCCTCTGTTTCATTTATTAATTACTTTGCATACTATTGTATAAATTCAATTCTTTAAACGTAACAGACAGATGTGTTGCTGGGGATTTTGTTGCGCCACTTCTTCTTCCCAGCTAAAACACTAGGAAGTGGTGACGGGTGGGTGTTTTGGGGGACTGTCTCTATGTAATATTCAATGTTAAATGTTTGTGATGTGGCAGTACTTTTCTAAATCTATACTTATAATAAATTTGTAGAGAGGTCAATTCTGTACAACGAATATATTTTCAAAATAACTATCAGGGGGTGATTTTGATCGATACTGATGCCAAAAACGCAATCAGTAAAATTTTTGTCTGTCTGTCTGTCTGTCTGTCTGTCTGTCTGTCTGTCTGTCTGTATGTTCTTTATAGAAACAAAAACTACTCGACCGATTTTAACGAAACTTGGTGCAATTATTCTTCATGCTCCTGGGCAGGTTATAGTATACTTTTCATCACGCTACAATCAATAGGAGCAGAGCAGTGAAGGAAAATGTTGGGAAAACGGGAGAAGTTACTCCATTTTTTAAGCTTCCGTCGCGTGTGTAGCCTTAATGGTTAAAGTTACATAGAAATCATGTATTACGGAAATGTTTTACATAAAATTATCTAAAAAATGTCCGAAACAGCATATGTCTATATTTTATGGTTGACTCACAATAACACGTGTAACTCCCGATAGCTTAGCAGTTCGGCGCTTTCTGATTATTTGTATGAAACTTTGTCAATTTTAAACCGATCGGGCTGAGAGTTTCAAAATCGGAGGTAAAGAAACTATTCCACGCGGACGAAGTCGCTGGCAGAAGCTAGTAAATAAATAAATAAATTCGACGTTCAAAAAGTGCTGGCTCTCAGCCTAGTTTGAATAAATTAATTTTGATTTTTATACAACATAATTTGGAACAGTACAACTAAAACTTTATTTTGGGTACTAGCTGATGCCCGCTGCTTAGCCCGCGTGAATGTCGGAAATCATCCCAAGGAACATTATCCCGAGATAAAAAGTATCCTATGTGTTATTCCACACTATGATCTATATCTGTGCCAAATTCTATTTATATACATATAAACTTTCGCGTTTATAATATTAGTAAGATATGAAATGTCAAATCAACAGCGACTTACTCGCAATTTACAGCAAATTGTAATGTTGCTATACCCGTGATCCGTGAGTGATTACTTGACGAATGGTCTCTCCCACTCGCGGTTATTCGCGTGTAGGCGGAAATTTCATTTATTCGGGCCATTTTGAAATAGACTTTTAGTAGTGCAAATGTAGGATAAAAGTCACAGGCTACAGGCCAAAACAACCCACCCATTAGCATTACTCTTCATTTCTATAAAAAACAAACTTATTACTACTAAATATTAAAGACCTACAGCCAAAACATTGCTTGTGCCTTTTCGTTCATTAAAAAAGTTTCCAAAAACCGAAAAAAGAATAATCGTGATTTGTTGGCTTAAGGTTATCTTTCATAAAAAAAAATATTAACTACCATTCTTAAAGTACCAACTTCTTCTTCTCATAGTTACTATGTTCCATCCGGTAAATGTGTGCCATTTGTATCTGACCGAGACTCAGACTCAAACAATTCATCTTATCTGTAGGTACTATTAGATAAACGAGATTATATCTGACTAGCTGCTGCCCGCGACTTCGTCCCCGTGGAATTTCCCCGATTTTAAAACATTCTTTATCGCTGCTCCGCTCCTATTGGCTTAAGCGTGATGATATATAGCCTATAGCCTTCCACGGTAAATGGATAGCCCATTTACACTGAAAGAATTTTTCAATTCGAACCAGTAGTTCCTGAGATTAGCGCGTTCAAACAAACAAACAAACTCTTCAGCTTTATAATATTAGTATAGATTTCTTACATACTACGGTTGCCGTCTTCGATTCGAATCCATGTCCTCACCTCACTGTGCTTACCTTTTTTTTTTTTGATGAGAAATCATCAAATGACTTCTCCCGCTCTAGGCGGAGCAGAAAGGAGTGTTAGACTCTTACTGACTAAAACCCGTGATCCTTCTTGTGCCCTTTGCGTTCCAGGACCGCAGAGACTCTTTCGCCACTGTGCTTACCTAACAATACAAGACAGTTAACTTCACGACAGATAATCTGTAAGCAGGTCACCTGATGCGTGAAATACTCCTCATTAGGGCGATTACATACGGCTGACAAACGCAAATGGTCATAAAGCGCGGTCGTAACATGCGTGGTCCGACCGTGTGGATCGGAAGTGTGTCGGTTGTATCACATTTAGCGAGTCCGGTACGTTTAATATTGTATTGCCGTTCAAATTATTTTTTACGAGCAACTGGTTGAATACGCTTGAAAAGTTAATGTAACTGTTTCTTTAAGTATTAAGCCGTCGAAGACTAGTTTTTCTTTATTTACTAGCTACATATATCGCTATAAAGACCCAGCGGTCTTTTATCTTTTATATTTTAAAAGACGTAAAAATTGATTTGTGTGAGTATAAACGAAAAGCTGGTGACTCCAGACTATCCCAAGGCAATTGGAATCGAATACTTGCTTATTTCTTTTATGCCTGCCTGCTAACAAAAAAAAGTCATTTTATTTACACACAAAAAATAAATGCAGACCTCGTATTTTGTAAGCTATAAAAAGCAGTTTTTTTTTCTTCAAGAAAAACAAACCATATTTTCCGCGTACATAAAAAATGTACCAGGCTTCCATGAACACAAAGACTCCCGGAGCGTATGACAATCAATAAAATTGTTTGAAGAGCCCTCCAGACTTCAGCTGGCAAGCCAATGTTTTCCTCATGCATAAAAGAATGCGGAAAAAGATAGGTGAGATTTGAACTTACGCTGTGCAAGGAAACGCAAAATATAGTGTAACTAACTACATTACTTGAAACGAAAAACCTCATTTTCCCATACTCAGGTACAAAGGTACACAGGTACAAAGTACTAGGCTTGCATAAACATGAAGAGTTCCCATTGCGTATCACTGTGCAGATAACGTAAAGTGTAGCACATCAATTGTTTGGAGAGCCCTCGAGCGGACCCATCGCGCTGTTTGCACGCCCATCAAGAATGACACTGATTCCGATCATAATAGCCCCGTGTAACCGATGGGGCCCTGGTTATTTATAATTTATAGGGCATATCGTTGTATGGAGGAAATTTATGATTTTGTTTGTGGATTGGTGCTATTATTATTCGAAATGTTCTGTAGTGTATTTATTGCTAAAGACTTCTTTTTGTAATAAAACCAGATGCACAGAACACAAGTATTTTTTCTTGTAAGAAAAATATACTCCAGCCGTTATTCATCGTCTTTTATTATCTAGTTGAAAAACTTTTGATTCCTTTTCCAAGATTTCAAAAACGTAATTTTTGCTTTAGATATTAACATCTTTACCTCGCTACTTATTTTACATTGAATTTCTAAATATGCGTTCATAAATACATTTAACCTAACCACTTCGAAAACATTTCAAATTATATCAAAGATGGAAGGAAATACCTACATAAAATTTTAACGACCTCACGAGAATATTTATGTGAAAACTGTATCAAATAAATATTAATTATGTTGTCAAAACAGAATCTTATTACTTAATTAACTATATAAACATTGTAACAGCTACACAGGCGTGTTCAGGATGAAGATCAACGAACACTACCTTAATTGATAATTTAATTAAATGGAGGCGTTGTCAACTTATCACTTCTTACTATCCGCATTAAAATATATATGACTAGCAGCGCCCCGCGGTTTCACCCGCGTAGTTCCCGTAACCGTGGGAATACGGAGGTAAAATATAGCCTATGTTACTCGTATGGGTGAATGTAGCTTTCTAATGGTGAAAGAATTTTTGAAATCGGTCTAGTAGTTGTTGAGTTTATTCGTTACTTACAAAAATATAAATCTTTCCTCTATAAAATATTAGTATAGACCAACGACGATCGTCGTTGGTATAGTCTAACAGTGCCCCCGCGTAGTTCTCGTTCCCATGGGAATATAAAAACAAAATATTACCTATTTTACTCGCTGATAATATAACTTTCCATTGGTGAAAAAATGGTTAGAATCGTTCCAGTAGTTTTGGAGCTTATTCGGTTCAAACAAAAAAAAAACTTATTTCGGTACTTTATCACTGACTGAAACCAATTGACATATTTTACTGCGTTACTTCTATAACCTAAATTCTCGATCACATTTAGTTTTTCCATCCTATTTCCAATGTTTGCAGTTACAAGTATGTATTTGTACATAGAATATATTTATGTACACGTACATATGTCTGGGGTTTCCGTTCGGAGTGTTTATTGCTGACGCATTCCGCTACCGACCGCATCACATTTACATTTGTATTTAAATTAAGTGGACTTACAAACGCACCGGTGCGGTTGTTTGAACTGTCTCAGAACTTATATAAAGTCTTACTATAGTATCCTACTTCCTACAATACCTTTTTATAAAAGACAGCAGCGCCCCGAGGTTTTACTCGCGCAGTTCCCGTTCCCGTGGGAATATGGGGATAAAATAGTATATGTTACTCAGGGTGAATGTAGCTTTCTAATGTTGAAAGAATTTTTGAAATCGGTGCAGTAGTTTTTGAGTTTATTCGTTACATACAAAAATACAAATTTTTCCTCTTTATAATATTAATATAGAAGTATAGATTAGAATGGAAAATAAAATATTTGATAATGTACATGATTGAACATAAGAAATTTATTTAATTGAGACTGGTATTTAATGTAAAATTTAAAATCATTGATTCATCTATACTATAATATTATAAAGCTGAAGAGTTTGTTTGTTTGTTTGTTTGTTTGTTTGTTTGTTTGTTTGAACGCGCTAATCTCAGGAACTACTGGTTCGAATTGAAAAAATCTTTTTGGGTTGAATAGACCTTTTATCGAGGAAGGCTTTAGGCTATATACCATCACGCTTAAGCCAATAGGAGCGGAGCAGCGATAAAGAATGTTTTAAAATCGGGGATTCCACGGGGACGAAGTCGCGTGCAGCAGCTAGTTAATAATAATTGTACCTAAAATATTTGCACGCCATGAGAAATGGCAGACATATTGTGAGCCACTTTTATTTAAGATCTTGCACGCATGTATTATTTTAATTGTGTGTATATACACATTCATGAGCAGATCAAATTCCCTATTCTTATTCTTCAAATGACTTATTCCACTGGAACGGAGCGGAAGGGAGTGTCAGACTCTTACTGACTATAACCCATCAGTGAAATTGGGGAATAAGGGGATCAGTACTTAAAATCTACAAAGACTTTCTGACTGGCCGTCTGCAGAGGGTTAAAGTGGGTAGTACTAGTAGTTCAGATGTTGCAGTCACTTATGGAGTCCCACAGGGTAGCATTCTCGGTCCCAGTCTCTTCCTGATTTATATAAATGACTTATGTCAAATGACACTGAACAAAGGCAAAATATTTACAATTGCCGATGACACAGCCTTGGTGTTTCAGGGAGAGACTTGGGATGTAGTCCAACAAAATGCGGAGATAGGGCTTCATAAAGTCAGCTTGTGGCTGAGGCATAACCTATTAACACTTAACGTATCGAAAACCTCATTTGTACAGTTCAGTAACGCCCGCATAAAACAGCCCAATTTGGCTGTCCGGATTCACACATGCAAATCACCCTTCATACAACAGTGCTCGTGTACAACTCTGAGCAAATCTAAGACGGTCAGATACCTTGGGGTTCTCTTAGACGAGAAAATATCCTGGCAACCACATATCGAAATGGTTTCGTCACGAGTCAGGAAACTTACGTGGGTGTTTAAAAATCTGAGACATGTAGCTGACAACGATCTCCTCCGTACAGTTTATTATGCATTGGCACAATCGGTTATTGGTTACTGTATTGGGGCTTGGGGAGGTGCATGTAAAACGCATCTCTTACGCCTGGAAAGAGCGCAACGGTCCTTGCTAAAAACCATGTCATTCAAACCATACAGATTTCCCACGAAGACATTATATGAGTTGTGCCGGGTATTTACAGTAAGACAACTTTTTATTTTCCAGACAATTACTAAAAGACACGTATGTACCCCATATGATCCAGGGAAAACTCGAAATAAGCGAACAACTCCAAACGTGATCGAATCTGTAAAATGTCGTACGGCTTTTGCAAGACGACAAAACGCTTTTCTTTCAGTATATTTATACAACAAAATTAATAGAATCTTAAATTTTTATCCGCTAACACTACACGAATGTAAAATTAAAGTAAAGAACTGGCTGTTTACTCTTGATTATGAGGATGTAGAGAAAATAATAAATAATTAATCTCATTATACAAAGGAGCACATAAAAAAAAATACCTTTCTTTCATACACCTACACACACATAAACACAAACGGGAACCCACCCACACGCACACGTACATACCTCCCACACACACACACACACACACACACACACACACACACACACACACAGCACGATATACCTATATTTTTTTGTATTTTTTTCATACATTTCATTTCCGTTATTGTATTTTATTTTATGTTTGTTTAAACTGTTTTTTGTAGCCCATACGTTTGTTTATTAATTCCTATGTTGACATTAGTATTTAAGCCAAATAAAATGGGAGAGGGCGCTGACTCCTGACATACAGGTAAACCTAGTTCAGGAGTCAGAGGCTTCCAACAAGTTTTTGTAACCTATTATGTCAATAAAGAATTATTATTATTATTATTATTATTATATAGTGAAAATGGCAGCCAGGGTATACCCACTAATATTATAACTATGAGGATGGATGTACGTTTTTCTCTAATTTCCTAAAAACTTTTTGCGTTGCGTTCATCAATCAAACTTAATGACATGACATATGTTTAAACAAATATGAAAATACATTCCAGTTTAAATATATATCCATGAAAAAAATAAATCATACTTACAATGTTTATTAAATAACTCTAAAAAGATGAAAAGGATTCGGTCTGCATTTTCATACTGTTCGAGTACTTTTATATACTTGCTGAATCCGTAAATGTAAATAATTATATTATAAATATTTTAGTACAAGAACCATGGTATGGCATATTATTCGTTTTTAACTAAATTTCTGACACTAATCTGCCGAAGACAAGCTATAACCAAAACTCAGATCACTATCTCCTGTGGCCAATCCCAATGGAAACCGTGCCAGAATAAAAATAACACTCCATCTGCCCCAGGGTGGAAGATTTCCATGAAGAATTTCCACACCTTGACCAAAAAAAAATGTTCGGTATGAGAGGTCATCTCATTTCATGAAGTTATTAATTTAACGAATTGACTACGATCTAGACTAGAAGCGTAAATGTCTTTTTTGACATTTGTAGGCACGCTCTGCCACTGATCACAAGTAATCGTACATTAGCATAATATCCAAGATGGCGTCGCGTCATCTTCATTGTGCCACGGATCAGCTGGCGATGCCACGTGAATGGCAAGTAGGCGGCGTCATGCCAGGTCGACTGGCACGGAAGTTATGGCGATGTTGCTAGGAAATAATGTTGTTGTGAGTCTTGCTTGTGTTTTGGTAATGGTCATGTTGAGGTGCCGTAGATTCTTCGAGGGATTTTTTAGCCTGAAAGTTTGTAATTGTTGGACTAAAAATGTTTTAAACTCGCCGAAAGCCCGTGGCGATCAGACCTTCGTTATTTTATAAATAGCAGCACCCGCGTAGCTGTGTAGCGTAGTTCAGCCGCGTAGTTTCCATTCCCGTGGGAACACGGTGATAAAATATAACCACTAGCAGCACCCCGCGGTTTCATCCGCATAAGTTTCGATCCCGTGAGAATATGGGGGTAAAATTATCCTATATGTTAATCCTGGTTATAAACCATCTGTGTGCCAAAATTCATACAAATCCGTTCAGTAGTTTTTGCGTGAAGGAGTAACTTATTATAAGAGTTTATAATATTAGTAGGATGTCACCCGGGGATAATGTAGCTTCCCAGCAGTGAAATAATTTTACAAATCGGTTCAGTAGTTTCAATGCAAACAATCAATCAAATCTCATTACTTAAAATATTAGTATAAATGAAAGTTGCTTTGTGTATTTCCCCAATACAGGGAAGATAGAAAGAGCTCGACTTTGAAGTTTGGATATTTGATGGCTTTGGCTGGTAACACGTAGTAAAAGTTTTTTTTTTTTTGTAAGGATGAGAAATCATCAAATGATTTCTCTCGCTCTGGGCGGAGCGGAAGGGAGTGTCAGACTCTTGCTGACAAAAACCCACCCGTGTTCCTCTTAATGCTCTTTGCGTTCCAGGTCCGCGGTGACTCTTTTGAACAAATTCCAAAAATACAAAAGTGCACCTCAAATTCGTTAAAGTATTAAGCCCAGATTCCACATAATTTATTTAATTTTAATTTATAATTTTATTTCAAATAAAAATATTGTATATGAAATAATATTACAAAACTCTTCGTCCATTGTCAGACACTTAGTAAGGCTGCAATCCCTATCAGAAATCTTTCAAATAGTTAAGGAATTTTAGTTAAGGTTTTTTCATGCGTTTTTAGTGTAGTTTTTGCTTTCTTTAAAAAATAAACTACCTAAAACACTGCTGAAGTACTGTTGAATAGAAATATCTCGAACTAAATCTAGAACAATAGGCTTTTATAAGCTCAACTACTGTCTGAACCTTCGTCAATATAACAGAACATTGGAACTTAAATGCCAGTCGGAAGGTTATAAAGGCAGCGATAGCGCTACGGCGTAGGCGGGTGGCTACGACGCGGCTACGCCGTAGTACCCTTATAGAATAAGTTGAGGTCTGAATCGATCGTCTGGGTTACGATTTGTTGTGTAATAGGAAATATGTATGAAAAATAAAATCTAAAAAGTTTATCTAGAAATATCCAAAAATATAATGCTAACAGTGATAATAGTATCAAAATTGATCGAAAAACAAACGAGATATAACTGTTTTAAACAAACATAGAGCAGTGGTGGCCAAGTGGTAACGGCCCCGACTTACGAATTCTAGGTCGCGGGTTTGAACTCAGCTAGGCGCTTTGCTTTGTGTAATTAATTTCATCACCACTGCTCTCAAAACGGTGAAGAAAACATCGTGAGGAAATCGCCATATCGTAGAACCAAAAATTCGAAGACATGTGACATTCACCAGCCCGCACTGGGCCCGCGTGGTGGATTACGGCCCATTCCCTCTCCTAGAGAGGAGGCCTGTGTCCCAACAGTGGGAACATTAAAAGGCTGATTATACTAAACAGACATATCTGTCTCTCTCACGAAAACGCAGTTTGCTATAGCAGCTGTATCTTAGGCGGCATGGGATTTGACATCAGAGCTCGCATTGGACTTCTCTTTTTAATCCCTTTGAAGGTTTAAATAACTTCGGCGCTAAGAATAGTATTTTAAAAACTATTTCATAACTGTTTACTACAGCTAATAGGTATTTTATCTTGCAAATAAAAAACTGCATGCATGTTCCCTATTCAATAAAATAAAAGTTTTCTGGACGATGATGCGGATATCGAAAGGAAACGGAGAGCATTGTCGGTTCGGGCTGGTCCGCGGGTTCTTGCGATGTATGTACAGCCGCGGTCAAGACAACGTTGTTTAAAGAATATTGCATGTCGCTGTACTCGGGAAGCCTGTGGTTCAGATGCTCTCAAAAGGTCTACAACGCTCTGCGGATCCAGTAAAACAACGCGTTTAGGGTGCTGTTGCGAATGCCGCGGTTCTGTAGCGCGTCATCTATATTCGCTGAGGCACGTACCGACTGCTTCAATGCTTTTCGGCGAAAGAAAGCGGCCTCACTGCTAAACAGACTCCGTGGTAGCCCCAACAGCATTCTACGCGCTATAGCCGGGAGACATGACAGCCCGTTGGTGAGGTCACTTGTCACCTGCACATTGTCGATGTTTTTGGTTAAGTACTAAAATAGGTTAAAACTGTTGTTACTAACCCAATAGATCTTTGTTATCTGTTAAATAAATCAAATCAAAAGAATGTAAGCCCTTTATTTTTTATAATAATCTATAGATTTATTTTAAAATAGTAACATTGGTTGTTATTAAATGGCAATTAATCGATGTACTAATCCAATAAAGAATATTTATACACTTGTATAAAGACACAATACCGTTGACTCTCATAGGTTACAAGTTATCCCAATAAACGCAAGATTCCAGAAGATTACGCAAGTTAAGAATTTAACCGCAACAATAAATTAATTTGTAAATAGGACTGAAATCCATTCATAAATCTAAGAAAATAAACAAACTTTGATTCATTAAACAGCAGAACGATTTATTATTAAAATACCGAAAGAAACGTAATTTACGTAATTATACTGGTTTTATTTATAGGATCGTGTGGTTAAACACTAAGCCTGAAGGTGAACAGTTTACTAGTGTTGTTACTCGTATTTTCAGCTTCAGTTCATGAAAATATTTCCAGATTTTTACTTCAAGGTGAAACTCATTAGTTAGCAATATTATTCATTTAGTTTTGTACAATTTAGTGCCTATTTGTTATTTCAACACCGACTTTATCAGATCTGAGCAATCAAAAAACGCTTAGTCTAATTATTTCGCTACAATTCATAATTAAATTCTTGTTAACTATGTACATACAAGTCGGCTTTCAGACGAGCTGTGTGATGATTGGCAACAGACTGTTGTTAATCTTGTAGATAATTAGGGTTGAATGTCTATACTAATATTATAACGAGGAAAGGTTTTTTGTTTGCTTGTTTGTACCGAATAAGCTCCGAAACTACTGGACCAATTTTAACCATTTTTTCACCAATGGAAATCTACATTAGCAGCTAGATATATAGGCATATTTTCAGGTCAAGATGTAAAACTTCGAGCAGTTTAAGTGCTTTTTGATTATACCGGTTCACTTTTTAGAATAATCAATCAATAATCTTTCAAAATAATTCTCATAAATTAATATTTTCGAAGTTAAGGAAAACAAATTATTTTCCTCAATTTGAAAGTCACTTTCACGTTTCATAAAACGACAATATTTGCTCATGTGGATGAAAGCTCATATTAAAAGATCTTCCAAAAAGAGGATTTGCAGTCAAAAATAGGACCATAACAATAGAATTCTCAGGCCTCAAAAACTTGTATTTCAAACATACCATTTATATGCACTTTTCAACAGACCTCGACTGTTGAAAAGTGCCTGTAAATAGAAAAAAGTAGTTCCGCCGTGCTAGCAACAAGAGCTGCAAGACGTTCACATAACATAACAATTTCCTAATGGGCGTTATTTTGTAGATACATTATAACAGTCTCCTGATTTCCTGATAGCCAGAACAAAGATCACAAGCTAAAAGAGTAGTAACACAAGAAAGGAAATTTCCCAAAAACCTTAATAGCTGTAATCATGTCTATACGGCCAGTGTTCTGTCATAATGATGGACGACCTTCAAGTCTGTCGGTAACAGACGGCGGTAATGGCGCGGCGAGTCAGGACGATAGCTGGCCAGACGATATGGGTGTCTATGGTGTTTGTGAGGGGTATGGGGACTGGCAAGGTCGTTCATATGAAATACTAACGCTTTTCTTAATGGTTAAGATTTAGTAGGTAAGTAGGTCTTTTTTTTTGGATGGGAAATCAGCGGAATTTGTTCGAAAGAGTCACTGCGGCCCTGGAACGTAAAGGGCACAAGAAGAATCACGGGTGGGTTTTAGTCAGTAAGAGTCTGACACTGCCTTCCGCTCCGAATAGAACGGGGGAAGTCATTTGATGATTTCCCATCCAGGAAAAAAAGGATAAGACGTAGTACCTAAGTAGTCGTAACACGAGTCCTTGTACCCAAGTTCACGTCGTTAGTCAGTCGGTCGGGGCGAGTCAGTGCCTGCCAGCGTAGCGGAATACGGTAGTAGACTAAAAAACTCTAATTAGTCCGTTAGATAGATTTCCATTTGGTCACTTATTTGTTCTCTTTTCACGTAAACAAAAAACGAGGACGATACAGTGCCTTGAAAACTCGTATGACGTCACTACGTGCTACAATTTTCAACACACTACGTCACAAGCTCCCACTCCTGATATTTAATGCTTTTTATCTTCGTTGTTTTTTTATAGAATGGATAAAGCAGAAAATATGTTTCCAAAATTTTTCGATGATTCAACCAATGAAATAGATTTATATTTTGTTCATCGGGAAACATCCCCATATATTCGAAAGAGTCACCGCGGCCCTGGAACGCCAATGTCATTAGAAGGAACACGGGTGGGTTTTAGCCAGTACGAGTTCGACACTCCTTTCTGCTCCGCCCAGAGCGGAAGAAGTCATTTGATGAGTTAAAGTATCGTTAATCAACATGATAATAGCTAGGCACAATAAATGCCAAAATCAGGTTATTTTCCTCATAAAAACATGTCACTATGTTAGATAGTGATCTAACGACTTAATCCCGGAACGAGCCACATTAGCGTCACTCGGTAATCACTCTGGCCGATAAGTCCGCAAAAAGCGGGATTAGTTCACCTCTATACGGACTAAAGGCCGGCTGTTGATTGGTCGAGCTTGCTGATAAATGGTATTAATGTATTATGACACCTCTGACTTGAGCAGCTTGAATTGGGCAGAGTTAAAGTAATTCATATTACAAAATGTAAGGATATTACATTTTGTAATATAATACTTGTACTTTTTTTCTGTTTATTATTTCAATATTTGTAAATATGTGAGTACCATGAGCATGAGATATTTAGAAGCTTACCCCTGCTGGTAATACTTTGTTCTATAACTAGTATAGGTACTTGGTGCATCGTCCTCACATGTAATATGTTGGCCCGCAGGTTCGCACGTAGCAGTAATGAAGTCAAAGTTACACTTTTTAAGTCTTACTGCCAAACACTTTACACGAGTAGCCTGTGGGTTAACTACACACTAGGGGCATACAACGCCTTACGCGTTCAATAAAACAACGCGTTCAGGATGCTGCTGGGGCTACCACGACTCTGCAGTGCGTCGACGATGTTCGCGGAGGCGCACACTGATGGCTTTCACGCCCTAATAAGGAAGCAATGTGCGTCACTGCTGAGTCGTGTTAGGTCCAGCAGCAACAGCTTACTATGTGTGTTCGCGGACAGGTGGGACTCTCCACTGCTGCGCCACTGGATGCGCTTGCACACTGCCTTGTGAGGAGTGGACATATGTCCACTCCTCACAAGGACAAAGGAGGAAACTGCAGTTTCCTCCTTTGTCCAATTAAATGTTTTGTATTTTTATTTTGTGTTGTTTGTTTCTTTTCCATGTGTTGTATTTTTGTCTTGTATGTTTTTGAGAATGTGTTGTGATGAGTATTTTTTTTTTTATTGTATGTTTTCAATATATGTTTTGTAAGTGTACCTATGGACAGAAAGTCTGAAATAAATGATTATTATTATTATTATTATTCCATTTATTCATTATATTTACATATTAGTTACATTTTTAAATATTTTTATAAAAAAAATTAAAAAAAACATTTAAAAATATAAAAAATAGTAGCCCACCGGTATCGGGGACAGGGTCCAAGCTACCGGTGGTCAGGGCTCCCGAGAGAGGAACCTCCTCACTATACGCGCCGTGTCCAGGAGTACTGCTTTCTGGATCAAGCCCTTGATCCAGCTGCCCAACGAGAGCCTCTTGAGATGTTGGTCGAGGCTCTTGGCAATTATGCCATTGGCCGTCACGACTATCGGCACAATGACTGCTGTGTTCACATTCCACATGTCGACAACCTCGCGAGCCAAGTCAAGATACTTCGATTGTTTTTATTATTATATATGAAGTATTTTTTGTATACCAAATATTGTAAAACATTTATTTGAAAAGAGTAACTATGGAGTTTCTTGTCCGTTCTTCTCCATAAGAATCTACCTTTGCGAATGGACGCTAGAGTCACTTAATTATAATATATATTTTTTTATAACATTCAAAAGTGCCGTTAATGGCCTAATTGAAATAAACGTTTTGACTTTTTTTGACTTTTGAATATCTATACTAATATTAAAATGAGGAAAGATTTGTATTTTTGTATGTAACGAATAAACTCAAAAACTACTGGACCGATTTCAAAAATTCTTTCAACATTAGAAAGCTACATTCATCTTGAGTAACATAGGCTATATTTTATCCCCATATTCCCACGGGAACGGGAACTACGCGGGTAAAACCGCGGGGCGCTGCTAGTAACTTATATGTTGACAAATGAGCTGATCTCTCATTGTACGGGAATCCTATGCAGTGCGAGGTTGGATTGGATTGGGGATGTGTGGCTTGGTGTATGGCATTGTGTACTTGGGATCTGTCAGTGTCAGTGTCCGCGGCTCGTCCGCAGTCTATTCGTGCCGGTGTGACTGATCCTTGAGGGAAGTACTGCATAGTTGGTAGTAGTAGTTTTAAGGTTGTTTACCAAAGAATATTTGTATATTATCAAGCGCTCACCATCTAACTAGTTTGGTGAGTAAAATTGTAAAAAAGAACAAACGTGTACTGATTGAGAACAATAAAAAACAAAAACAAATAATGATTTCGTTTTTAGGTCATGTATTTTATTAGCCAACTTTTGTGCTAATAGGCGATATTTCGTCAACGACGAATGCTTCAATTTTGATAACGGGTTTAAAATAACACTTCTACTTTTTTGTCAAATAAAAGTAGATGAGGCCAGTGTTTTTTAGCTGACTACCCTGACAAGAATCCCCAGAACAATCTCAGAGGCCGAAGCGTTGATTACAGTTCCGGAACGGAAGGACAAGACTGCAATAGTGGGATGAACAGCACTTCTTTAGTAAGAACTGCAAAGAGAAGAGAGGCAAGCCCTGCAGTTGTACATCAACAGCCTGTTGCAGTCCACTGCTGGACATAGGCCTTTCCAATTGCACGCCACTTAGATATATTTTCGGCTTCTCGCATCCAGTTTATGCCCACCGTCCTGCGCAACTCGTCACTCCACCTTGCCTGAGGACGTCCTACACTACGTTTGCCGAGACGCGTTCTCCACTCTAGAACACACTACACTAATTCGGTATACACTGCAGTTGTACACCGAGCGATATTCTAAAACCCAACTTCTCTTCGAAAGCTTAAGGCCTTTACAAAACAAAAGTCATAGGGCTATCCAAAAGCATTTGCGGAATTTGTTCGAAAGAGTCACCGCGGCCCTGGAACGCAAAGGGCACAAGAAGGATCACGGGTGGGTTTTAGTCAATAAGAGTCACACTCCCTTCCGTTCCGCCCAGAGCGAGAGAAGTCATTTGATGATTTCCCATCCAAAATAAAAAGGGCTCGCCAAAAGCATGCTTTTCTAGTTATGTCGCCATAAAACTCTGCAGACATTATGCTATACCCTTATAAAACATGTTCCTCCTAATTTTTGTCATAGCCAAGCCATGTCAAAGACAATGCGACAACATGGCGCCTCTAGTTTCCATCTGTCTGCTCGTCTAATATAATTATGTTAATGAGCCATTACACCATGTCCCTAATCCGTTCAACGGTCTGTTTCTTCTCAGATTTTCTGACTACATAACATAAATAATTTAGCTACCGTATGTCTCGAATAGATTTTTTATTTTATTTATTACGTTATTTTTTATTCATATTTGGGTTATGTTCCGGAAACTATTCCTATCTACTGCACTCCAGAAAGCCAAAATCAACAGTGCGAACCACCAGAAAACCGCCGAATCAATAGGGTATTTTACTGTAAAAATCTAATTAGTCCGTCTGATAGATTTACAAAAAATATTGGACACGTATTTTTTATTTTTTCACGTAAACAAAAAATGAAGACGATACAGTGCGTTGATAACTCACGTGACGTCACTACGTTGCTACAATTTTTACCAGCGACGTGACGTCACGTGAGTTTTCAACGCACTGTATCGTCTTCATTTTTTGTTTACGTGAAAAAAGAAAAAATACGTGTCCAATATTTTTTGTAAATCTATCAGACGGACTAATTAGATTTTTACAGTAAAATACCCTATTGGTGAAGCTCGACGGTTCCTGGAGAAACGATTGAACCGAATTCGACGAAGTCAATCAGAAAATAACAGCGGAGGTGTACGAAAAACATAATATAATTAGCAATTCCATTTTGCCCTAATGATTTAGACAGAGGTGTATCTAGGTGAGACTGTAGTGGTCTTTTGAGGAAAGTATCACACAGATTTGAGTGGACCTGTCCAGACAGTGCAAGCTTTTGTCAGTTATCGTGTAGCTCAAACTTAGAACTTTAAGGAGATCATTGATTTGACGAACAATACTAAAGTGAGAACATTTGGGTTGGTTACATAAAGAACTACCAGACTAACTTGAAATTAACCCACCTACAGCACACCCATTTTGCGCCAGTTATGGGCGAGCATCTTGCCTTCAACTGAGTTTGTTTCGGTTTTTCTTCTCAGGGTAGTCGGCTAGGAAACATCGGCTTCATCTAGTTTAAAATGACCAGAAATATTTGACGTGTATAAGTGTTATGTTTAACTTATTTACAAAATATTACCACAACACACACACAAACACACCACAGTGTTGTCTTTTTAACTCAAAGGTTGACTGGTAGAGAACGCCTTGTTGCATTAAGTCCGCTCATGTACCACTATTTTAAGTACATAAAGTTTAAATAAATAAATATAATTTATCATTTAACTAGGCACAACCACATTTCTGGCTGATACTAAGAATTATCAAATATTTTCTATTTCCCAATAAGATTTGACCCAACCCGAGAAGCGAGACCAGGACTTCATAACCAACAGTAGCTCTTTAGGACCGACTACTTCATACTATATTCTTGTTAAGAAATAAAAAGTACAGGAAACTTGTTATTTTGTAGAATTGTAACAAAATATTTTGTAAGTCCTATGAAGGAGAGGAAATGTTTCATTAAGCTTGCGTTTCCGAGAACCGTTGAAGTATTAGTCATGTTTCCATTTTAAGCGTTTTGTTTTCAATGAATGAAGTATTTATGTCCTTGGATTTTAAGTGACTCAGTAGGTACACGCGACTTGTTAAAGTAAATTATCGACGCATCACAAATGAAAGTCAATTGAATCGCAGCAAATGGCTACGTAATATCGACAGACAAAAAATAGCAGCTATTGACAATGTGTTAATTTTGGAAATATCTTCGTTTTTGAAATGGGGTTTCAGAAAGATTTTGGTATAATTATGAACTGCATGCACCTGCCATCAGTCGTTTTCTCAGCGTTAAGAACAATGTTACTAAAACATATAAATGAAACAAACCTACGTTTTTTGAGTACGGAAAAAATTGTGAAATAATCTAGAATTGGTGTTTCTTTTATTTTTATCGACGCCTAACTTGGAAAAGCATATATTTACCAAACGTCAATGGGACAGCAATTACGAAAAATGTTTCGGCTGTTAAATAGTAATATTCAACTCTCAATGGAAAATAAGATCTTGTTATATAAGTGTATAATAAAACCCATTCGGACACACGGAATAGAACCATGGGGCACTGGTGCAAATTTAAACCTGGAAATATTGCAAAGGTTCCAGTCAAAATGTTGAGGATAATGGTGGATATAACATGGCACGTCACTAACGAGAAACTTCTCCGCGAACCCGGTATCAAAACAATGAAAGAAGAAATCTATACTAATATTATAAAGCTGAAGAGTTTGTTTGTTTGTTTGTTTGATTGAACGCGCTAATCTCAGGAACTACTGGTCCGATTTGAAAAAATTGTGAAATAATCTAGAACTGGTGTTTCTTTTATTGTTTATAACTTTCTTTCGCAAATACTCTGTTATTCATGTTACGGGCAATCGAATCAGTGAATCAAGTTGGTTTATTTTTGCGGCAAATGTTGCCGCGCACTCAATTAAACTGATTGGCTACGGAAATTGTACTGATTTGATTACATCTCTTTTATACTCAATGCTCTGTTTCAATTGTAAATAATTGGCGTTATTAAACAAATTTTACCAGTATCGGTCGCAGTGAGATTGGGCTTTTAAGGAGCTTTCGACTTTGAAAAATGATGATGAGTCAATATTGTTTTAGAGCCTTGCAGTGATGATGTCTTTCTTTTTTTTTCTTAAAAGAAACCCACACTTGGAATTTCTCCAGTATCGTGCATGCGTTTACAAACATACAAACTCACATACACCAGCAACCAGACCTGAATCATCTGTAAAATACAAATATTTGTTCCGTGCAGGAATCGAAGCCCCGACACGCGTCACGCCAACCGTCGTCTTCTTTGTGTCGTAAATTATAATTCTGTAGTTCAAGTCTAATGCTCTAAGTTCAAGTATTACAATTTTGTTGCGGAATTTATTCGAAAAGAGTCACCGCGGCCCTGGAACGCAAAGGGCACTAGCAGGATCACGGGTGGGTTTTAGTCAGTAAGAGTCTGACACTCCCTTCCGCTCCGCACAAAACGGGAGAAGTCATTTGATGATTTCCCATCCAGGAAAAAAAAGGCTTGCAATTTTGAAAGGACATTGAGAAAACTGCCTTAAGTAATCACGATGAGGATACTAAGAACTTTGAATTTGGATAGATTAATTAAAATATGCTTAGTCATATAATATTACACAGAGTTGCAAGCTAGCCTTCCGTGACTAAACTAAATCTCAGCAAAATAATGCACATTTCCCCTATACACCCTTATCAACAAGGTAAAACCGAATTAATGTTGCATATATACAAGAATTATTTGCACCTACGGTTAAAACAGTAGTTAGTGGTTGAAGTTATCTACTTAACCGTAACACAAACGAGTTAACAAACTTACAGTAACTGCGTCAGTGCAATTTAACTTAGCCATGTAGATACAAGCAAGATAGATAGATAGACAAGATGTATAAGGAAAAATGTATTGATCGTCCGTCCACCTTACACTTTCAAAAGAAAGGCTCCGGTCTTTTATGGCCCCCTGGTACCGCAGAAGATTACAGCCCCTTTTAAGCCACTATTTTGAGATATCATAAACAAGCATGCTTTGATTGTATCTAGTTGGGAAGAGCTCGTGGCTAAATTATATCAGCCACAATTCGAGGTTAAGCAACGCTTGCCGAGGTTGGTCTGTGGATGGGTGACCATCTTAACATAACGAGACTTCTCTGTGCCTCGGAAAGCACGTTAAGCCATTGGTCCTGGCTATCATTTGGAGATCTTTGGCAGTCGTTACGGATTGTCAGAAGCCAAAAAATCTGACACCAGTCTTGCCAAGAAGTACCGTGAGTTGTGGAGGTCTAGTAGGCAGTCGCTCCGGCTGAATGCTGAATACTGATATTCAGCTGAATCCGCTTCAACTGGCCGACCCCAATATAGTTGGGAAAAAGGCCAGGCAGATCGTGATTGTATCTAGTTGGCTCTGTCATTTATTCTGATAAGCTCTTTGAGCCAGATGGGAAGATGCTGTAGATGGAACTGCGGATGGGACTTTAATGGGCCAAGGACGGATGGATGTTATAAAAGGATCTCTGATCTCTTAGAGTGAACAGGCTTCTTGTGGGTAAGCTCATTCCATCGTCGACTTTGTCTCTGTCACCTGCGACCTAGACTAGATTCAAGAGCATATCCATCTGTTAATAAAAAAACGAAGCCTTACTCGATAGCCGGATAGAACAACTCCCCATAAAATGACGACGAAGTAAAGAAGTCTTCAGAAAATCATCACCGGCCCCCTTCTACCATAGGACATCTAGACGCACTGTAGGTTACCATCCCTACCTTGTAGCTATTCCACCAATTCGCACCAAGCGTTTTCAATCATCTTTTATAATGTGCACAGCAAAGGAGTGGAACTCTCTGCCTGCGTCTGTGTTTCCGAACGCATTCAACCCTAATCTCTTCAAAGTTAGAGTGAACAGGCTTCTTCTGGGTAAGCTCATTCTATCGTGAACTAGACTAGAGTCAAGAGCAAATCCATTTCACAATAAAAAAACACGCAGTTAACCTAGGTAACATGGTCTTGTCAGTTGCCGCAGGAAAGATGGAAAGATACATGGGATACGTACTGTGATAAAGCTAGCCCACTGACAGAAATTGTTGTGATTCATTCTATTGAACTCGTTCAGTTGTTATGCAAAATCCCGCTTGTTTGTTTGTAAATATCAAACAAAGGACATCTTAGGTTATAAAGTCCCTTTTCCAGGCCTTTTTCATAATTATTTACCTTCTTTACCGCAAGTTCCAATAAAAAACAAAAGATACAAAGCTGTGGGCGATGAATTTGATTGAAAAGCTGTACTGCGCATAATATGATACGTCGTAAAGGTCTGAGTTCACCGTGAGCACAGTTGCACAACGCAGGCGCGGTTTTCGCAGGACCGTTTGTATTGCATCACGGAGGCAATACTTTAAGATACGAGATAAAAACTGACCTTAGATTTACAGTAAAGACTAGATGATTTGATGAAGGATTGGTTTTCAGATGGCTAAATAAAATATGTTGATTTAATTTTTATTGTTCTGGTACGGGTTAGTCTGTTTTACTAATTTATGACCTACATGAAATGTTTCGACTTTCAACAACTAAGACCAGTGAACTTTGAATCCTCAGCAAAAGCATCGATTGTTATTTTATACGCAGTTTACAAAACAGACATCGCATATTTGGAGGGCACATTAAACAGCGCGTGGCCGCGGTATGCGAAGCTTCGATGACGTTGTGTGTCAAAATATAATAAACTAGCGACCCGCCCCGGCTTCGCACGGGTGCAATGTAGATACTAATGTTTCCTCTACTATAATATGCATGTATTATACATATAAACCTTCCGTAAGAATCAGTCTCTCTATTAAAAAAAACGCATCAAAATCCGTTGCGTAGTTTTAAAGATCTAAGCATACATAGGGACAGACGGCGGATAGCGACTTTGTTTTATACTATGTAGTGATGAACAGAACTGATGGAACAGGTCTCGTAGATCTGTGAGTCATCGGGAACCTCCGAGAGTCGTGCCTAGTCTGACAGCGACTGATCTAGGACGAACTAACAAAGGAACGCTCCTTTCCTAATGGAAAATGTTTTTCTTGATCGCTACCGTTAGTTCGGCGACAACAAAGGGATTTCGACGCTTTAGAATACTTTTTAATCAAGCTTCGATACGATTGACGTAGAAAATGGATCTTTAGATCTATTTTGAAAGTTCAGCTTTTAAGTTTTCAGCAGTCAATGACGCTATACGATTTCGTTCCGAAGCAATTAAATATGAAGTCAAACATTAGTACTTATCAAGCACAAAATAAGTATACCTAGTTGAATATAAAATGTCTAGCTAATTGTCGAACACCCTTGTTTTAAAACTGCGAAGTAACATTCGGACGCCGACGCGCAAAAACGTTGACGTTTAGAGGAAAATCGTTTGCTATTTTCCCCCTTCACTAAGACTTCACTAAAGATTTTCCTCACAATCTCACAATGCCGTCGTATTTACGTAAAACTGGTAAAAAAAAAAAACTTTGAAACATCACACCTGAAAATCAGGACCTGCCTCAATTAACGCACCTAGTCACCCTAAAACAAAACAAAAACCCTGATCTGCTTTTACATAAAAAAAAAAACAAGAAATATTTACCTGAAGCGTTTGTCTCACTGCAGCCGGCACGTTGCCGGCAACTGCATGTCGATATCGGTCACAAGAACTGCACTGGGCACGGGACACTGGCGCGACACGGCCTCCGGCGGGGACAGACGGGCCGAGACTGCCTCGCCCCGGTCCGGCCGGTCGATACGCGCACAACAGGTTAGCATGCGTGCGCCGCCCGAGTCCGTAAACACTCCCGTCGTGTGCAGCCCAACACTAACGGACCGTGATCCGTATTGGTCCGTGTCAACTGCAAGGTTTGCACCCACTTTGAAATGTTCCCGCTTCGGCTTCGGGATGTTAATGACGTTCATAATGGAGCTTTCTGTTCGGGCTTTCTTTTGAACGATTTCTTGGGAATGGAAATCAATTTTTATTGAGAAAACCCAGATAATTGGTATTAAAAAAACTCCTTCGATCCTTTATTGACTAAATAAAAGCAGATTTAGTTACAAGATGTTGTCTTAATTTTGTTGTTAATGTCTGTTGTGTATTGGTCCTGTCTTGGTCATCGTTTGATCCTTTGATGCTTTGCCTCCTAATTCCATGTCATAAACAAAACTATTATCTCTTAGTACCTATTACTTCCCGGTAACAGATAAAGGTGTCGGAACAGAGCACGTATAAATGCGAGGATTTCCCAGCGGCGGGTTCACACGCGCTGTAATTACGGAAAGTAACTGAGCCGTCAGTGTTTATGTATGTTACGTTCTATGTAAGCACAAATTACATTGACTCAGTGGTAGAACATACAACAAGTTATCTACAACTGTAAAGGTTTACAACTAATAAGTGTGTGGCGCAAGTTCGACATTTACGTGCGAATCCAGGTTACATAGTTATTGAAATAATTGGAAACCTGAAAAGGAGTCATTGTATTTATCATTGTAAACAACTTTAACATTGTGACTAACATCGAGAATGCGATAAAGTGTTTTCAGTATTAATTTATGCGAAAAAAGAAACCCAGCTGATCTTTAACGGGTGGAGGATAACGTTTTTACGATCTTTTTAATTAGATTTCGAGTAGAAACCAGCTCGAAACCTGAAGTTCTTGTGGAAACGCACCGATCTTCTGAGAATGGATGAGATGTCTTTTTATTTATTTTTTACATACATAGTTTGCAATAGATAGGTGTTCTTAGTTTATCATACTTCTTTCTCAAATTTAAAAATATTTTAGATCTATACATTCCTAGTTCGTCATGTTGTGCTGACTCTGCCGGTGCGGCTGCGGAAAACCTCAAGCGGCGTAAATATAGTAATAAGTAGTACCTTCTTGGTAACTATATTTTTGAGCCGTTTGGTGTTTAAACCTTCGGGCCATGGGGCCCTTGTGCTCACAGACTTTTCAAAGAAATATCGAAACGGCTGGTTGACGCTTCCCGTGACCCGAAAGCTCGCTTTTACTTACTACTATAGGGAGGCTAAGCTTTGCCATTCAACGTGGCAATGCCACCAGTATCTTGAGCACGTTGCAAACTGACAGCGTTGAGGCCTTTTTTTTTAAATATTCTAACAAATCGAAGGTAGGAATAATATAAAATTTGTGCTCGTATATTTAATCCAATCGGGTATGATTGGCAGAGTAAATACCTAACAATATTAACCCAATATCATCACCCTCCCCGCAAGTGACAGCCACCGGTACCAGGAAACCAGCCGAGCGAAGAGCTTTGTGTCAACGCGGACGTCTGATGGATTTGCCTGCATTAAACCATTTTACTTGCTCTTGTATAATCTGGAATAATGGTCAGAACGCTGGGATCAGTCCAAGTTTAACGCTACCTGTTTGAATGCAACAGTTGTTATAGTATGTATGTGTGGTGTATACATCTTTTGCTGGGATAAAGCCAAGAAGTCAGAAGTTGAAAATTGCTGAATGCCCCAAGGATAAAGGCAAAGTGTTTTGATTTTCATTACCAAATATCATCATCGTATGACAGCTCCAAACCTACTAAATCTTGAAAGAATTTAATGTTGTATTCCCATAATCATCGCATCATAATTGATTACGGTATTAAATAGATTTGTGTGTTTCTCGTTTCGAATAAGATGGTCCATTCATGTACGTAGAACTCCATAGTACCGTCTGGCTTTTGGGTTCCTTGAATCACGGGTATTGGAGTTACTAAATGTTGTGTCGTACCAGGGATACATACCTTTTTCTTGGACGGGACATCATCAAATGACTTCTCCCGCTCTGGGCGGGGTGGAAGGGAGTGTCAGACTCTTACTGACTAAATCCATTCACACACAATCCTACAGTAATATCACTACATTACACTTCACAAATATGTATAACCATGCCTTTATAATAGTTTTACCTCTCTATAAAAAATGTTTGCTAATAGTATAACGTATAAATTGAATAAAGATGCCGTAAAATGTGAGTCCTCAGGCACGGTGGAGTGACGATTTGCGCAGGACGGCTGGCAGAAACTGGATGCGAGAAGCCGAAAATAGATCTAAGTGGCGTGCAATTGGAGAGGCCTATGTCCAGCAGTGGACTGCAACAGGTTGTTGATTGATTGAAATGTGAGACTAGAGATCTGTCATGTCACAGGTCCCTAGTTCAGACTCCAGCTCTCACAGAGGTTCGAGCATAAAGCTAAATTGTATAAATAATTCACTGTAACAATATAAGAGAAATAAAGTATATATTATTATAATACCCACCCGTGTTCCTACTAATGCCCTTTGCGTTCCAGGGCCGCGATGACTCGTAAATTGCACAAATTCCACAACCAAGGATACTGACCTACCGCGTCACAGGAATTCAGACATAAATTAGGAACTCTTCAGAATGAAGTCACAAATTCGTCACCACTGCGTAGGCAGCGAATAAGCTGTTCTGAAAAACTTTATACCCAAAAACGTCACAGGACGGCTGACTCACACTGTCTGTAGTTAGTACTTAGAGGAAAAAGCTGTAGAGCGCTTTTATTATGCCAAAGTTGTCAAAGAACGCCCGCAATGTGTGGGTGGCTTAATAAACATTAATAAAAACTAGTACTTACGATTGTCTGATTCATAGATAGTTGCTAGACTTATTCAAGTAAGTTAAAGTTGCATAACATTTCGATACTAGCATCCCGCCCCGGCATCGCAAGGGTGCAATTTACGTGACCGCTGTATCACTGATTACTGACACACAGTCATACAGTCAAAATTGACATTACGTCATAAAAATAGGTTAAACTTACCCAGTTCTAAGCTTAAAATGCACTCAACTAGCACACTAGTCATGTCAATTAAAATATATAATAAATTAGCAATAATAATTAAATAACAACAAAAAAAGAATATATTCACAAATAAATTAAAGCAATTTTTAATATCCAAATGTTATTACAATATAAATTAATATTTTAATGATCATTTTTAAATTAGGTAAGTAGATGCTTGTTCTTTTTATTTATTCATTTACAATTAGTCTAAGGACGCTATATACATTAAAATAGTACACTCTTCCTCTCTCCTACTTTGCTGTGCCCCACAAGGTCCACAATGATCATATTTTTGTAAAACCTACCACCTAAGTTCACATGTGGAAGCAATAAATGTATTGAGTATTGAGTACTAGCAAAATCTCTAGCGTGGTGTGGCAGAAGCAAACAGAAGAACAGATAGAGGCAGACAGCGAGTTCGTTTTATACTATCCTGGTTGACCGCACAGGACCAAAAAGCAGGGTAAAAAGGATTAGAGGCCCATATCGAGCAGTCAAAGTCAAAACTTTTATTTCATGTATAAGGCCATTAAACAGCACCTTTGAATGTCATCGTTTACAGTTACAATAATAAAGTAACTCTAGTGTCCTTTCGCGAAGGCAGATTGATTCTTATGGAGAAGAACGGACAAGAAACTCCATAGGTACTCTTTTCAAATAATATTGTACAATATGTGGCAAACAAATTTTGATTTAATATGTGTATGTGTGTGTGTGTGTGTATGTTTTGTGTGTTGTTTCCCTGGCAGATGTGATGATGATATACAAAAGAAACATTTGCCCTAAACACAACCAAACAGAACACGTTGGCAAATAAAACTTTACACGTGATACAGTCTAAGTTTACATTTTTCAAAGAACCCTGAACATTCTAAGGTTCCCGGTCACATGTTAAAAAACGGTCCGATCTCAGGTGCCGTGCCGGTGTCGTTGCGTCACCGTTTAAGAATTCCAACAACGCAAGCGTGACCTTTCATTCCCTCCTGTACCTTCCAGGGTGTTCCACGCGGTAAGTCGCACACGGGCAACTTAAATTGCTCAAAGGTATTGGTAAATAATGACGTAACGACAATATCAAGCGATTTATTGCATTGCTTGCGGTATATTAGAATGAGAATTAGCACGTTTTAAATGTCAGGAATTTTAAAAAACGACCGCACCCCGCTTTTGTGACTTTAATAACTGCTCAGCAACACATTTGTCTTTTGGTAGTACTGCTACATTACATAAAGCAATATGTAGTAAGTCATTTAATAAGCGAGGTAATAAATTAAGTGACAATGGAGCAATTAGAGGTAATATATTATAGCCGTAATAATTGAAGTAACATTTATGAACCACAGTGTTTAAAACAATAGGTATTGGAATGTAGGAGGTCGTGGCAATTGTTGCCAAGCAATAAATCCAGAAAAATTGTTGCCCGTATATACAGTTTAACTCACACTTTGGCACAATAAAACTGCGTTATGTCTGTGTGTTTAAGTAGAGGTGACGTTGGTTTATAAGATACTAGCATCGCCCCGCGGTTTCACTCGCGTAGTTCCCGTTCCCGTGGGAATATGGGAATATAATATAGCCAATGTTCAATTTTTCAAATCGACCGACGAGTAGTTTCGGAGCCTATTCAATGCAAATACACAAAAAAACAATCAAATCTTTCCTCTATAATATTAGTGTAGAAGTGTAGATGGGAATGAAATTCTACTGAACATTATAAACGTGAAAATATGAATTTTTGATAAAATATATCGCCTCAACGGATAAGGTGGCATGAAATAGGACATTATATCCGGGATGCTACAATCCCATTGGCAAAAGGTACATAAATACTACTTCTCCATAATTTTAAAGATAATATTCTTACTAAAAATAATATCCCAGCTTTTCGGGATTCCTGGTACTGTAAATTTTAGCTTTCTGCAAGTGACGTCATTTTAAGGTCCCTCAGCTCTTCCATTGTGTTTCATTTGTGACGTGTACATAGTAACTTTCTTTTCTTTTTTTCTTTTTTTTCTGTAGTTTTCTTCTTTGTGTTTGTAACAGTTGTGCGGTGTCTGTCCTGAATAAAAGCTTTTCTATTCTATTCTCTTCTCTTCTATTCTATTCTATACCTACTATTATATTCTATTCTAACAGGACGTATTATATTATCAGATATACTGGAATATTCAAAAAATCTGGATCACATACATATTTGTAACTGGGTGAGTGATATCTCGTTGCCAACCAGGTAGAACAGGTGTACACACTTATCATAGCTGCCGATGGCAGGCACCTGATGATATTTTATCTATCTAGTAGTGGCTCCACAATAACAGCCGCACGAGTCGATCTCCAAGGTTAAGCACTGCTTGCCAAGGTTGGTTTGTGGATGGGTAACCATCTTAAGAGACCGAGTGTCCTCCATACCTCGGAAAACACGCTAACCGTTAGTCCCGGCTGCCATTTGTAGATCTTTGGCCGTTGTTACGGATTGTTAGACGCCAGTAAATCTGACTCCATATTACCCAGTTAATGGGTTATGGATGTCTGGTAAGCCGCTCCTCGTAAAATACTGGTATTCAGCTAAATCCGGTTTGATTGGAAGCCAACCCCAAACCCCAATATATTTGGGAAAATTTTAGGCAAATGATGATAAGTGAAAATGTATAGAATAGATATAAAGACGGTTTTATAGCTTAATCTCCGTTTTAGGATTCCGGACGCCAGTATGAAAAATACGTTATCCTAATAGGGATACTTTATCCTATCTGTCCGTCCGCCTGTCACCGCCGATTTGACATACGTGTGACATGCCAAATATGATTCGCTCGGAACCCTATGCAACTCCAAACCGTCCCGACTCAACTCGCTCTTGGCCGCACTTTTTCCCATCCTAAAACACAACAGATATACCTACCAATCCTTCCGTCCTATAATTTAGAAACTGGGCGATATATTTTTTTTTATTTTCAGATGGATATGCTCTTGACTCTAGTCTAGGTCACAGGTGACAGAGACAAAGTCGACGATGGAATGAGCTTACCCAGAAGAAGCCTGTTCACTGTAACTTTGAAGAGGTCAGGGTTGAATGCGTTCGGAAACACAGACGCAGGCAGAGAGTTCCACTCCCTTGCTGTGCGCATTACAAAAGACGATTGGAAACGCTTGGTGCGAATTAATGGAATAGCAAGGTAGGGATGGTAACTTACAGTGCGTCTAGATGTCCTATGGTAGAAGGGGGCCGGTGGGATGAGGTCGAGTTATATTTGTATTAATGAGATTGATACGATTCAAATTAATTACACAGCAGCTGTTTCAATCTCGGCACAGATTCAGTCATCGTATTTGACGACGCTATTTGGCGCTCACCACAACTGTTAGCGTTGTGTTTGTACCGCTGATGGCCGGACGTGACGTCACAGCTCAGCGGACTCATTGTTGTCTCTACTAAACATTGACTCGGCTTGGAACGCGGCCATGACATTTAGATTTCATAAAACTCAATGTGTCCATCAATGAGGTTAGTATATTTCAGTTAAGTTTATAAAATTAAATATATCAATTTATGGTATTTATTCAGTTTTAATTGCCGGTTAATTTGTACATCCTTTTTTTTGTATGGGAAATCGTCAAATGACTTCTCCCGCTTTGGGCGGAGCAGAAGGGAGTGTCAGACTCTTACTGACTAAAACCCACCCGTGATCCTTCTGGTGCCCTTTGAGTTCCAGGGCCGCGGTGACTCTTTCGAACAAATTCCGCAACAATTTATACATCCTAAATCAGTAGTTGGGAAACATTCAGATTTTGTTACAAGCAACCATGGACCAGACTAACCTTTATTATATGGATATGGATGAGAAATCATCAAATGACTGCTTCCGACTGATTAAAACCCACCACCGCGACTCTTTCTAACGAATTCTGCAACCCTGGCAGGAACTGGCCCTGGCGGCCCCCGTCTCCTATGCTGACAGATCTTTGAGGCACGCGAGGAACACGACGCGCCGTGGACTTAGGCCTGGTTGTCATCGCATGGCGAGCCACCCATCATTCACCATCCGCAGGCCCGCGCCTGCGGTGGTCGGTAATGGCCCTGCGACTCCCGATGGGTCTTCTTCTGTTGCGGCGGCTGGGGCGTAAGGTTTGCCTCTCCCTCCACCATATCCTTCAATAGCATTACTGCTTCGCTGAAGGAGGTGACTGCCTCCCATCTACATCCGTTATCAGGCAAATAAATAACTAAAAATCGGGACACCCAGTATAAAGTTATGATGTAACACACACACAAAAAAAAATCAGTCGAATTGAAAACCTCCTCCTTTTTGGAAGTCGGTTAATAATTGTTCGAAAAACGTATTTTAACGAAATATCTATTACAATTTAAACCATTGTTTAAGTACGGATAAAAAAAACTAACACTAAGCTTTCAAAACCGGTAAATAAAGATAAATAGGACACTTAAAAGTATAAATAATAATAAAGGTTTATTTCGTTCATGTTCATTTTCTTTTAGTCGAGAAAGATTTAATGACATGCTTCACGAAACCGAGAGTGAGATAGATTTAATTTAATAAAAACATTAATATTAACAAAGGAAAATACCGACCTCAAAAAGTTCAAAAACAAATGAAGGAAACTTTTCAATTTCTAGTGTTTCTTCCAATTATCCTGCTTTTTATTTTCTTAGTTTCTGTCGCATATTTCCCGTTGCGCAAACTGTTGCGTAAACATTTTCATTTTATTCTCTTTGAAGCCTCACAAGTTTTCGAATCCATTTTCCTCTTACATCGATTACCAGTTACTGTGTGTGAGGCGCCACCTGTGGCAATACCCTATCGAATAGGGATATTAGATAGGATAGCATAAGGCTTATCCTACCGAGGTAGGAGGATTATTATAAATGTCTTTCAAAAGTGCCTGTAAAGGGTTTAATTGAAATAAATGCTTTGAATCTTGAATCTTGAATCTTGAATCTTGAATGCGAAAGTCAGTTTATTTGTTTGTTACCACATCACGTCCTTCTTTTTTTCTGGATGGGAAATCATCAAATGACTTCTTCCTCTCTAAGTGGAGCGGAAGGGAGAGTCAGTCTATTACTGATTAATACACCCGTTTTCCTCCTAATGCCCTTTGCGTTCCAGGTCCGCGGTGACTCTTTCGAACAAATTCTGCAACCCTAGCAATCTCACTTCACGTAGTAATGGCTGAACGGATTTTAATGAATCTTTGCACACAGCTAGACCATGACGTGGAATAGGACATAGGGTTGGGCTTTTGATCCCGAGAATATGTCCCCTTGGTATAATTTTTGCCTTTCATGCGAACGAATCCGCGGACGGCAGGTAGTATAAAATTAATTTTCCATGAATACCTTTGGTTCTTTGTATTGATCAGTAACATCAAAGATTTACTTGAATAATATAATTGTGCAGAGTTCACCCACATCTCCGTGAGGAGCTCATGGCTAAATTATAACAGCCGCACGGGTCGATTTTCGAGGTTAAGCAACGCTTGCCGAGGTTGGTCTGTGGATGGGTGACCATCTTAACATAACGAGACTTCTCCGTGCCTCAGAAAGCACGTTAAGCCGTTGGTCCCGGCTGTCATTTGTAGATCTTTGGCAGTTGTTACGGATTGTCAGAAGCCAGAATATCTGACACTAGTCTTGCCAAGAAGTACCATGTTCCCCAGTTAATGGGTTGTGAAGGTCTGGTAGGCAGCTGCTCCACGTAAAATACTGATATTTAGCTGAATCTTGCTTTTTTGGGAGCCGACCCCAATAAAGTTGGGAAAAGGCTAGGCAGTTGAGTTCACCCACATCGTCAAACCAATGTATCTATCTCCAAACTCGCAACATGAATGAAAAGGTCAGTACAGGGTCAATCTCAAAGCAAAACCAAGTCTGGAAATAATCCGTAAAATCTCACAGATAAGAAACATTTGTAATATCATTCTGTTCTCAGGAAAGGGTCACGAATCCACGAACACAAAAAATAGTCCGAACTTGAGCAAAGAGCTTTTTTTCATTTCACGTTCCATTACGCGCTGTGTCAATTATAGCGACGACACTTATTGATGGCTCTGTATCTATAGCACAATGGAGTGGAATCGAATCTTTACTCACATATTTATGTTTGGTGACCATTCTACTTTCGAAGATTTACTGCGGGAGGTGTCGCGAGAGTGTGTGAAGTGTGTGTGATCTCTGGAGATAAAAACATATAACCGAAATTGTTATTTAGTTATTTTATACTCTGACCAAATTAACGTTATTTTATACTTTTTACTTTAGAAGCCGGTTGTATTCTTTGTAAAAAAGTTTATTTTTAACCGACTTCCAAAAAAGGAGGTGGTTCTCAATTCGGATTTTTGTATTTTTTTTTGTTTTGCAAAATTACTTAACTTTTTGAAAAATAAAAAAAAACTTTTAACAAAAAAGTACAACCGACTTCTACACAAAAAATACAAAATAACTTCCGAGGTCGGTGTTCTAAAAATGAAAAAGCAACCAAAAACACCGAGTTCCGAAATTAAAGTTATTTCGTACTTTTTGGTATTTTTGTGTAGAAGTCGGTTGTATTTTATTGTAAAAAGTTTTTTGGAGTTTTTGTGTGAAGTCTTTTTGGTGATAATTAAACGTACCCGTCACAGCGTGTTATAAACAATAAACAGACATGCGATTTCAGCAATCCCCGTAGATTTGCTTTCATTTATTGAAGAGTTCCGATTCCTATCTTCGAAATTCTTCACCGTATATTCACCAAACAAGAAAGGGACCTCCTCGAAATACTACGATGTTCTTCCAAAGCATCCATTTTTTTTTTTAACTTTCATCGGTATGTAAAAATGATAACATCATCAACGTAGTCGAAGCCAAACATTATTAGGGCTAACTCAAATAATAGTCGTCAAATCTCACTCAAACATAAATGGGACCACACGACAAGCACCAGCTTTCGAATATAAAAAGAATCATCAAAATCGGTACACCCACCCAGTCAAAAGTAATGAGGTCACACACAAAAAAACAGTCCTCTTAAGATCCTCCTCCTTTTTTTGAAGTAGGTTAAAAATAGATTATAATACACGTCAAAAGATGATCACGTACTTGTACTTTCCAATCTAGCCTATATTTGGCGAGAAAATATACCTAGACGCTTTTGGTACCTAATAAAAACTAGGTTTCAGTAACGCCATCTTAAGGCTTTGTACCCTATAGATGGCGTTACTGAAACCTAGTTTTTAACCTCACAATAATATACCTAAAGAAGATAACACAGAAATCTGACATTATTTTAACAAAATACTGATATTGAAAACAACGAACTAGAAAAAACTACTAGGCAAACATGAGATTACAGACACATTTTCTCCTTACGCGTATTCCGAACAAGCTTACACAGGTAATCCAGTATTGGCCCATCATACAAATAGATTTATCAATACATCTCATAAAGCAGGCTGACATTAAGGCATGGATCCACTTTTACTTAAGGTCCTTTCCCCTCGTAAGCCAGGCCTCGTCAGGCCGGCCTCATATTTTTATCCTATTGGCCGCCTAATAGAATTTCTATATAAATGTTGTACCGGGACTTGATTACATGTAGTCCTATAGACCGGTTAAGCAGTAACCAAGTTAAGTGTAATTAAAAAACGAATTAGTGCTGCGGATTATATTATGGAACTACTAACACTTCGCCCGGGACTTTTTTTGCGCAGATTTAGTAGTAACAATTTCCGCCCCCGTTTTACCCCCTTTGGGGTGGAGTTTCGTAAAATCCGTTCTTAGCGGATGTCTATACCCTATCTTTCTCGTTTCGTTTCTGAGATTTCGTGATCAACATACAATAATATAGTAAACGTTTATTACCAACAACATTACAAAGTTTTATTACATTGGCCCCAAACTAGACAAGTACTGACTGTATCTTGGGTATCAATTTTAGAGGGTTTACGATTTCAAAATCAAACAAACCAAAATTAAGTAAATATCTTCGGTACCTAACTAAAATTAACAATAGAAATTAAATTTAAAATTCAGCTAAAAATGTTTTTCATTAGAAACATAGGATAAACAATAAAAATAGAAACATTAACAGAGAGTAAAAAAAAAAAATTGGTTGTCAACCATTTTTAAAATTTACCTTGGTTAACGGAAAAGCGATTTGGAAGTTTTGTAAAGGGTAGAAAGCGTGACCACGATATATGAAGCAGGAAGGCAAAAGGACACTGCCCCTCTGCCTTGACGCGCTAATAACGATTCCGCTGTGAGAGAGTCGGCAGCTAACCATGACGAACTGCACTGTCCTTACTCACAAAAGCATCATGACGGCATGGAGGACAGCACAAGAGGATCATGATAATGATAAATTATCTGCTTTTTTTAAATTCCCACTGCTGGGACACAGGCCTCCTCTCTAGGAGAGGGAATGGGCCGTAATCCACCACGCGGGCCCAGTGTGGGTTGGTATGTCACAAGTCTTCGAATGTTTTGGTTCTAGGACATGCCGGTTTCCTCACGATGTTTTCCTTCACCGTTTAGAGAGCAGTGGTGATGAAATTAATTACACAAAGTAATGCGCCTGGTTGGGTTTGAACCCGCGATATACAATTCGTAAATCGGGGCCGTTACCACTCAGCCACAACTGTTCTCTATGTTGTGATGTTTGTCTCTAATGCGTTTCCTTACCAGATTGCGTAAGTAATCGAAAGGGAGTAGCACGATGGGTTCGGGTCCCATCGCTGCCATACTCGAACCTTTTCAGGCGAGTTCGTCCGCTGCGTCATTCCCTCGGGATTCGCTGTGTCTTTTGATATATTGAATAGTTACTTTATTGTCTACCTTCCTGGTACGCTGGTACGGAACGGGGGACAAATTGATTGCAAAATTTCCTCAAATTAGTTCGTTGCGGTCAGGTGAGATAAGAAAATTATTATAAAATTGGATTTTAATTGCTGGAGAAGTGTGTGTAATAGGGATAAGTTAACTATACCCCTGCCTACTCTTTCATAGATTGCAAGCGTTATGGTATTCTGGGGTGTCATGTGTGACCTTTTTTTTGGATGGGAAGTCATCAATCGACTTCTCCCGCTCTGGACGGAGTGGGAGGCAGTGTCAGACTCTTACTGACTAAAACCCACCCGTGATGCTTCTTGTGCCCTTTGCGTTCCAGGGCCGCGGTGACTCTTTCGAACAAATGTCATGTGTGACCTGCGAATTATATTATTGTCTAGACACTGTATGTAGATAAAGAAAAACAACATCCTATAGTAACGTTAATTTATCAATGTTCGTATCCCGATCGTTATATTTATTACTAGTACACGACCCTTGTTTATTATATCTGTGATACGACCAAACGGAATCAATTAACTTTTAATCTAATGTGTGAAATAATCAAAAACTCATTAGATGTTTTTTATCGCCGTTTATTTTTAAATCAGTTGCTATTTTACAACAATAATTCAATTGTATTTGATTCTACTTCGATAGTAATTAAATATTAAAACTTACATTTATTCAAAATAAATATACCACAAACTACCAGTACTTGATATTCGAATTTAATAACAATTCACACCCAGTTTCATAATTTCATAATTATTATGCTGCCCTGTTTTTATCCCCATCCAAAACTTTTCCAACCCTTGGGTTTCAATCAAAGGCACAATTTATACAAAAATAAACTGATCCCTAAATGTTGTCGAGTCATACAAACAAAAAACAAAAATTTACAGAACAGTTTTGTTTTTATTCTTAAACTAGCATCGCCCCGCGGTTTCACTCACGCAGTTCCCGTTCCCGTGGGAATATGGGGATATATAGCCTATGTTCACCGGAGATAGTGTAGCTTCCCAACAGTGAAAGAATTTTTCAAATCGGTCAAGTAGTTTCGGAGCCCAGTGCAAACAAACAAACAAAAAAGCAATCAAATCTTTCCTATTTATAATATTAGTACAGATGTAGATTTTTGCAGAAATGGTGTCTATGATTGATATTTATAAAAAAAATCGATGTGATAAAAGTCAGGACGCATGTAAAATAGAAAGAAAGAAAGAAAACTCGTTTATTCCGCCATAGATGAATAAATTCAATACAAACTATTTATATGAAACTTAAGCTCTTTATACCACTTTCATCGAAAACAAATTGACAACAAAACGCACTTTACTTTGGCGTTATGTTTTGAGCCCATTCGATGTAGTATTTGCTGGGTATAATGAGGCAACACTGCGGCGGTCACTGAGCAAAAAAATCTGTGAGAAATAACTATTGCCAATAAAAACTAAATAGCACTAACTCTTTTAGAGTCAAAAGGAAAGGACTCTAAAAGAAAAGTCGCCTTTCGCATACCAAGCCCAAATTGACAACAAAACGTGTTACGCTTTGGGCTCATTCGATGTTCACTTTACCGAGCATCACAAGGCGGTACTAAAATTAGTAACACCAATTCTTTTCGAGCTTGTAGGAAAGCCCCAATGCACCTAGTCGTTTCTTCTTTCGTGTCAAGCTTCTTTCTTCGTAAATAATGCGGTGAACTTGCCGGATTGGTACGTAGGCATGAATGGTAGGTATTGGGTCCATTGCCACCTAAAACAATGCGATTGCATTAACTTAAGCGTGTAATTCAGGGTTTTATTTATTTGTTTAATACTTTACGCACACAGATGTACAGAGATGCACTTAATGCCTTAGGCATTAAGCATACAATAGGCATGTTGCCTGAGTAAAAAATATATGATTATGTTTAGTCCGTCAATTAGATTATAGAAAAATATTTGACACATATTTTTTCCTTTATCAAATCTATAAAAAGTGATGAAGATAAAAAGCATCAAAGATCAGGAGTAGGAGCGTGTGACGTCTCTGCCCGGTAAAAATTGTAACGAGTAGTGACGTCACACGAGTTTTCAACGCACTGTATCGTCTTCATTTTTTGTTTATGTGAAAAAAGAAAAAATACGTCTCCAATATTTTTTGGAAATCTATCTAACCGACTAATCAGATTTTTTTAGTTAACTATCCTAATACTGTGACTTTAATCGTAAGCATAGATCACAGGGCAAATGCGACTGACATGCAAATGACAAACGTTGCTTTAAAATTAGTAGAATTGACATTCAGCCTAAAATGCTGTCACATTGAGAATACGAGCCTCCCTTCTTTGAAAGGGACCTTAAGCCACAACAGACCACGCAGGTACAGAGCGGTTTAGCGAATTTTACACATTTCGACAATTTTTCGTTTTGGGACATGCTAGTTTCCTCACGATAATACAACCCCCCCCTACACATTACTAAAGAACACTACTATCTACTACCAATATTGCCCCCCCCTCCCCCCGGCAATATTGATAGTAGTATTGTCATTGACCCCCCGTCAATGATGAAAATAGGTTGTATTATCGTGAGGAAAAATGCCTCACCTTCGTATCAGTCCCATTCCGACAGGGAAATCATAGGTGTCTCCCTCCTCCGAGGCGCCAGCCGCGTCCAGACTCATCTCCTTCGCCCACGCGGCCAGTCCGCGCTCTTCATCCGTACCTGGACGACAAATTAATGTGTTGTTACCTTTTCACTATACGTAAGATTCGCGAGACTACCAGGGAAGCATAACATAAAAGGAGGTTGAAAATGATGGTCGATCACAGTCGTAGTATTAACACGGTCGTCACCTTCAAGTTGCGTTTCGTTCTCAGATTTTTTTGTGTGTTCCGTTCACGATATACCTAATCTGCTTTACTGCCGAGTTGTAAATCGAAAAATTGGCAATTAAAATGGCAAATACAGGAGATATCGGAGATATCTATACTAATGTTATAAAGAGGATTGATTTTTTATTTGTTTGTACCGAAAAAGCTCCCAAACTACTGGACCGATTTTAACAATTTTTTTACCTATGGAAAGCTACATTATCAGCGAGTAACATGGGCTATATTTTATCCCCGCATTCCTACGGGAATGGGAACTACGCGTGTTAAACAGCGAGGCACTGCTAGTACTTGATAAACTGGGCATTTCCTCAAACGTTTGATTTAAAACTAGACAATAGAGACAAGTTTAGGTTAATTTTTTTCAAGTATTTGAACATTATTCAAAACGATTACAACACAACACATTACACAACAACAAACGAGACGCACGGTGCAACATTATTCAATAGATTCAATACGTGTTATGTGTCCGGAGCACATTGATGCTGGAAAACGTATCTGAGAACTGACGAAGGTCACCACAACCACCCCAGACTTAGGTGGACCGTGATCATTTTTCAAGTAGCGCCATCTCGGCCAGGAATTGACAGCTCAAGAACTTTTACCGCTTTCACGATCGGTTAACAAATGGATAATTTGTTGGAATCTAAAACTGTTAAAAACTTATCAATATTATGGAGCTTTTAACCTTTCATTTTGGTTTATATTGTGCCTTAAAGTAGTATTAGTCAAATAAGACGCTGTAACGAGCGACTTGAACTTTTTTTTCTTTTTATTATTTCAATATTTGTAAATATGCGAGTACCATGAGTATGAGATATTTAGAAGTTTACCTCTGCTGGTAATACTTGGTTCTATAACTAATATACTTGGTGCATCGTCCTCACATACTTATATGAAGTATTTATTGTATTACCAAATATTGTAAAACATTGATTTGAAAAGAGTAGAGGAGTTTCTTGTCCGTTCTTCTCCATAAAAATCTACCTTTGCGAATGGACGCTAGAGTCACTTAATTATGATACATTTTATCGATGACGTTCAAAAATGCCGGCTTAATGGCCTAATTGAAATAAACGTTTTGACTTTTGACAAATATAAAAGCGATGTTTATCTCTTTGTTATAATATGTATATGTGTGTAGTAAAGAAAGACAAATTTGAGACACGCGCACGGAAAAACCAGCGTACAAATAAAGTTAATAAAACAGAGTAAGGACCCCTCTTACCTGGTATAAGATTATCCAGCAGGCAGCCAATGATCCCCCCCACCAGGATGGACGTGGAGAGCAACACCTGCAGCACAGCGTCCAGGGCCTCAGCCCCGGTCTGGATGACGCCGCTGTGCGCCGCCATCCAGCGCGTCAGCACCAGCGGGAAGAAGATACTGAACCCGATGATGTACAGGTTCCGCGAGCTGTTCAGGTTCACGTACTGAAGGGCTGATAGACCTGAGTCGTAATAATAGTAACAGCTTATAAGTTCAGTGTCTAGTTTAAAGGTTAAGCAATATTTGCAGATGACGGTCCATGGACGGATAACCGTTTCATAGATCCGTAGATCTTTGACAGTCATTAAAGAAGTTGAAAGCCAAACAAAAATTTTATTCGTTTTTTAAACCCAGATGTTATTAGTTATGTCCTGGATTACCTGAGTAACAACAACAAAATGTTGATAGGTCCCGATCTGATAGGGCTTTTGATAGGGCTATGCCCTCTGAATTATAGAACCTCAAGCTACGTAAAGGGATAATTTTTGTCATCTAGCACTGGAATAGTAATATTTTTAATGATCATAATGTAACTCATGATGCTGATGATGATGATAAACTAACCGAAAGCCGAGATCATGCCGAACATGACGCAGAACAGGCCGCCCACGATGGGCTGCGGGATGATGATGAAGACGGCGCCGAGCTTGCCCACCACGCCCTGCACCACCATCAGGCCCGCGGCCCATTGAACCACGCGACGGGAACCCACCTGCACGGAATAGCATGGATGTAGGATTGGCGTCTGGGAGTAATAAAGTCGGGTGGGGAAAACCGATGCCTGTTAGTGCCCCAAGATTACATTTGGGAAGTACGGTTGCAGTTAGTACATGTTTTACTCCAAACGCGTGTTGTTGTATAATCCTCGTTGATGACCGCCACGTAGTGTCTGTTTATTGGGACACAATATTCCCACCTATTTACCCCTCTCAAATTTGAGATTCTCAAAAATCCTTTCTTACTGGATACTTAATTTAAAAATACACCTACGTTCTAGCTTTACAGAATTAGTATGTTTAGCTACACAGCTAAACCTAGTATACCTACTAAGTCTGTAAAGCTTTCTCATTCAAATCAAATCGTTTGTGCAGAATGACTATCAACCCACGTTGATAGTCATTCTGCACAAACGATTTGATTAGTTTATAAGGATATGGATACTCGTACAATGGTCCAACATCAGTACTGTGCGGAGACCAAACCCCAATAGAAAGTCAGATTAGTTTATATGATTAATTAGACACTATTATCCAGTTCTACAAAATCCTAATACTAAAGCGTTATCTATCATATTGGAAAATTACTCATGCAGTTCATGCACACATGTAACGAGCAAAATCCAATTAGACACCAATCTCCGGAGCTCTGCGGCAGCCTGCATTAATTAACAAGAACATATCCAGTATTTTGCTTAAAGGAAAGCTGTTTTATAAACAAAAACTTAGAAATAACTGCTAGAAAACTCTGTTACATTAAAACTGCATAATCAGCCTTTTAATGTTCCCACTGCTGGGACACAGGCCTCCTCTCTAGGAGAGGGAATGGGCCGTAATCCGCCACGCGGGCCCAGTGTGGGTTGGTGAATGTCACATGTCTTCGTATTTTTGGTTCTAGGACATGCCGGTTTCCTCACGATGTTTTCCTTCACCGTTTGAGAGCAATGGTGATGAAATTAATTACACAAAGTTATGCGCCCGGCTGGGTTTGAACCCGCGACCTGCAATTCGTAGGTCGGGGCCGGTACCACTCGGCCACAACTGCTCTCAAAAAAATAAAACTGTATCTTTCTTTATTTCCTATTCCTATGTGAAAGTTCTTATGCAAGTTTGAATTCTTGTTACTTAATCTCACGATTTGGAGGAGAACGTACAAGAAACTCCACGAACACTCTTTGAAAAATAACAAATTACTACAAAGTTACGTATGTTTATGTTTATTGCATAATTAATGTAGAAATTATACAAATATGTGAGAACGATGTTTAAAGATCTGCACCATAAAAGTGTCTGGAATGAGAAAGATATATTAAAATAAACCGTGGCAGTCGTGTATTGGGCGCACACTATGCAAGCTTGCGTTTAATACAAGATTTAAATTTTGTCTCGTTTAGTTGCAATATATGGGCGAAGATATTTTACTATAACATTTTAAACATCATATGAGGCTACTAAAGCCAGTCTGAAACCTGGTTGAGCTAATTGGTCCCTGTTTTTAGTACCATAATTATGTTTCAATTCATGAACAAACCACAAAGTAATTAAAACTGCGTCGCTATTGCGTCGCTACTGCGTCGGTCCGAACGTGCGAGGCTTTCACGCTATCACCGCAATGTTTAAGTGAACACAACTACGTGCATACCCCCGCCGAGCTGTACCGACAGCTGTCAGGAACATAGCCACGAGTTTAATTAGCGTACAATAATAAAAACCGGCCAAGTGCGTGTCGAACCACGCGTAGTGAACGGTTCCGTAGTTCACTGTTAAAATCTCATAGCTCTAAAAGAGTTTAATTAGCGTACAATAATAAAAACCGGCAAGTGCGTGTCGGACTACGCATAGTGAACGGTTCCGTAGTTCACTGTTAAAATCTCATAGCTCTAAAAGAGTTTAATTAGCGTACAATAATAAAAATCGGCTAAGTGCGTGTCGGACCATGCATAGTGACGGGTTCCGTAGTTCGCTGTTATCTCATAGCTCTAAAAGTATATAAGCTGTGTTGTTCAAAACAGTTTCCGTTGGAAGTATCTGTGAAGTTTTATTTGCTCAATTTTTTTTAGAATTTTCAACAACACATTTAAAAGATAGAGAGGGGGGACATTTTTTACGAATTCGGAAGCACATATCTCAAAAACTTTTTAGTAACATCTATTTCATTTTGAAAGAGCTATCCAATGATACTCCACAAAATCATGTTTGTTAGAATTTATTTTTTCATCCCTCAGTCACATGTATGTAGTGTCACCTCTAAAATTATTTTTTTCCATAATATCACAGCATTGTTGAATAGCGGTTCACAGGTAGCACCTACCTACCAATTTTCATTTATGTATCTTTAATAGTCTCCGAGTAAAACGCTGTGACATACGAACGGACAGACAGACTGAAATGACGAATCCATAAGGGTTCCGTTTTTTGCCATTTGGCTACGGAACCCTAAAAAGGAACACAGCCTTGTTATGATGAACAGTATCTTGGCCGTTTTTTCGGTTTAAAAACGAAAGCAATTGTTTTTCTTTTGGGAGTGTTTCCGAGAAAATGTTTATTAATTTATCAAACTTTATGCCACAAAATAGGAGTATTCTAAATCTATACACTCGTACAGGTTAGGCTGATACATTCAGAAGTTTCTGGAAATTTTAAGGTATAACTAGATTGAAAGGAGAATTAACTCTTTTTAATCTATGTAGTTATACCTTAAAATTGTCGTGGACATGGCCACAATATAAAAAAAGCTGTTGTTTTCCAGAGCAGAAACTTTTTTTTTTCTTTTTGGCACACTTAAAATCGAAATATGTACGTACATATGTCATTCCCATCGCACCCAAAATTTTGATCATATCTGGACCATGAACCTAAACAGACTCTTCGCATCACCGCCATTTGGTTGAACCAAGATTTTATTAAATGTGCCTAATTGAAGTCTGTTCAACGTCAAGACCTTAAACAGATCCTTTCTCTCCATCTCTCAGACTCATACCGAACACAGTCCATCAACAAGTGGTGTAAGTCTTCAACAACTCCGCACCAAAGAGTAGGAGCTTAAAAAACTGTAACTTCACAGGATATATCTGAGTGAACTTCAAACAAAAAGAATCGTTTGACAACTTCTATTTCCCTGCACATGCTAAAAAAGTCTCATGCCTCCGAAGAAGCCTCATCTCATAACCAGTATAAGTACATAAATTGAAAGGGTACAAAAAGCAAGTATACAAAAATAATGTTCATGTGATCCCAGACCCATGAGACCCAAGCTGATCAAATTTTAGTTGTTCCTGAAATTCAGTGTCATACATATTATAGGTGCTCATGGCTAAATTATAACAGCCGCACGGATCGATCTTCAACGTTAAGCAACGCTTGCTGAGGTTGGTCTGTGGATGGGTGACCATCTTAACATAACGAGACTTCTCCGTGTCTTGGATAGCACGTTAAGCCGTTGGTCTCGGCTGTCGTTTGGAGAACTTTGGCAGTCGTTACGGATTGGCAGAAGCCAGAAAATCTGACACCGTCTTGCTAAGTACCGGGTTCCCCAGTTACTGGGTTGTGGAGGTCTGGTAGGCGGTAGGCAGCCGCTCCACGTTAAATACTTGTATTCAGCTGAATACAGTATGACTGGAAGCCAACCCTAATATAGTTGAGAAAAGGCTAGGCAGATGATGATGACATATTATAACTGCTGCATGGTACCTTTGTGACGCCGATGGCGCCGACATTCTCGCCGAAGGTGTTGGTGCCGTTCCCGGAGCCCCACAGCCCCGCCAGCACCGTGCCGAGCCCCTCCGTGCCCAGCCCGCGGTTGATGGCGTGCAGGGGGGGAGGCGGAGCCGCTGTGGAGGGGAGACAGGTTACTAAGGTCCATTGCAGGCTCAGCCAAAGATGACGATTGAGTGGCGTGCAAAGGCAACAAAAACACAATGTTGGTATCGTATAAAATAAAAAAAAATACAACCGACTTCTACATAAAAAAAACTTTAACCTTTAAGGCCCCGCGTATCAAATTGCCGATGAGTCGGGTGTTTTTGGTTGCTTTTTCGTATTTTGTACGTCTTGATTTTTTTGTATAGAAGTCGGTTGTATTTTTTTGTAAAAAAAAATTATTTTTCTTTTAGTGGTACACCCCCCGCCCCCCTACCTAAACATACCTATCACATTGGTGTAAACAATAAACAAACATGCGATTTCAGCAATCCCGAAAGATTTGATATTATTTATTGAAATTAACAAAAAAGCTCATAAAATAAAAAATTCTCGACGAAAATTGAACTAAATTCTTATGGGACCAAATGGCATCTATTCTTCATCGAATAAAACAACCACGTAAATCGGATCAGAAATCTTATCGCTGTACATACATAAAAAAAACATACCCGCCGAATTGAGAACCTCCTCCTTTTTGAAATCGGTTACAGGCAAAATTGATGATATGTTGGAAGAAATTCTCGAAGTAATCTAAGAAACTTACACTATTGCTGGGTTACGCTTTAATACAGAATATCTGACCAGCAATGCTATTCTGTAAGAACTCACTTCTGATTCTGCGGTGAAAACTGTATTTGGTATTCTGTAACTTGATGAAAACTACACTAGCGCCACTAAGTGAGAACATAGGTGAAGCGAACTACTTTTAAGTGAAAAGTTATTTAACTTGACAGTCAGAATATCAAATACTTTTCACTTCAGGGGAGTTACGAAGTGTAATCGAAAATGAGATATGAATCGAATTCGCACGTGAGTTCTTACAGAATAGCACTGCTGGTGTCAAGTCGCGGGAGTGAAACTGTGGTTAGAAGCTAGTTTCTTATAAACATGCGATCTTACCGCACATCCTGGCCGTGGTGGGGTAGTAGCTGATGGACTCCACCGTGCAGGCCAGCACGCCCGCCAGCATGCCCAGCACTCCAGCAACGCTTACCGTGGGAAGTCCCCATTGACCTGACACAAACGCAATACTTATGCATCGATTATATTTTTCGATTTCGGACACGCTCGGCACATTCTGTACTTTTCTTCTCCTTTAATTTGTGTTTGTAACCGTGCTGTGTCTGTCCTGAACAAAAGTTTTTTCTATTCTATTCTATTCTATTCTATTCTATTCTATTCTATTCTATTCTATTCTACTCTACTCTACTCTACTCTACTCTACTCTACTCTACTCTACTCTACTCTACTCTACTCTACTCTACTCTACTCTACTCTACTCTACTCTACTCTACTCTACTCTACTCTACTCTACTCTACTCTACTCTACTCTACTCTACTCTACTCTACTCTACTCTACTCTACTCTACTCTACTCTACTCTACTCTACTCTACTCTACTCTACTCTACTCTACTCTACTCTACTCTACTCTACTCTACTCTACTCTACTCTACTCTACTCTACTCTACTCTACTCTACTCTACTCTATTCTATTCCATATAATATTTGAAGCGCCTCTTTAAGTAAAAAATACCCTACATTACGATATCTCGCTCTTCTGAATCTGCTTACTAGTTAGAGATCGTCTTAGTAAATCATTGAGACGAAAAATCATCATCTGCCTAGCTTTTTCCTAAGTATATTGGGGTCGAATTTTAGTCAAATCAGAATCTCAGTATTTTACGTGAAGCGGCTGCCTAACAGACCTTCAAAACCTTTTAACTGGGTAACGGGTAACACGGTAATTCTTGACAAGACTAAAGTCAAATTTTAGACGAATAAAATAATAATTATATTTAGTCCCTCTGTGAGATTGAAGGAGCTCGAGCTCATCTTGTGGAGGAGCTCGTGGCTATATTATAACAGCCGCACGGGTCGATCTTCGAGGTTGAGCAATACATGCCGAGGTTGGTCTGTGGATGGGTGACCATCTTAAGATAACGAGACTTCTCCGTGCCTCGGAAAGCACGTTAAGCCGTTGATCCCGGCTATCATTTGGAGGTCTTTGGCAGTCGTTAAGGATTGTCAGAAGCCAGAAAATCTGGCACCAGTCTTGCCAAGAAAGCTCACCAGTTAAGGGTTGGGAAGGCCACGTAAGATACTGGTATTCAACTGAATCCGCCTTGCCTGGGAGCCGACCCCAATAAACTTCGGAGGGATTCATCGGCAGATGAGTCCCTCTGTGAGATTTTCAAAAAAATATGCTACACCTTTTTTTACAAATTGAGAAAGGCAAAGCGGATCACAGTACAAGAGTGGGGGCTAGTGACGTCACGTTTTAGTAAAAAGTGTGCTATAACGTGACGTCACACGGGTTTTCAATCAATTAATACATTTAAATGTTGATTGAGTCAGGCGTTACTTTGCGGAAATCCATTTTAATTTTGAAAATGAAAATAATATGTCTAGTTTTAATTTCCGCGAATATTAGTGGGTTGCAGGTATGCACCTCCCTGCCGCCCGCTATATTACATTTATTTTATACAGGATGACTTTGAATAGATGCGACAAAATGAAATGGGAGCTTCAGTTACAGTAACATAGTAATTATAAACTGTTTTTTCTACAGTCTAAATCGTTAAAAAAAGTTACGTGGTTGGCGTTTTAAAATGATCCATCGATGTTAATATCTTTATTTCAGTACGAATTATCGGTATTCCAGAAAAATAATTAATATGCAAAATAAATAAGAAAAATTAAAGTATCAAAAAATCTCGTCCAACTAATCGCAGTGCTCAATGATCGTTGTGGAGTACTCGCGTTATTAAAAGTTGCCATTCATAGCGGTGATAAAAGTTCATTAATTTTACATTTGGTATGTTCTAAATTTTCTTGACAACACGTATTATTGTATATTTAAATATGTCGCATCTATTCAATTTCACCCTGTATATGCACATTATATACTATATTACATTACATTATATACTATATTACATTATGCACATGCAAGATTACCAATCATTTGCCTAGTAATCTTGCATGTGCATAATATAGCGGGCGGCAGGGAGGTGCATACCTGCAACCCACTAATATTCGCGGAAATTAAACCTAGATATATTATTTTCATTTTCAACATTTAAATGTATTTCAATAGGGTTTTATCTACAAAGATCACAAGGAGGTGGGCGGCTTTAGTTGTCACATGAAGCCAACAGGCTGCTAACTGCCAGTTCATCTGTAATGAGACTAACCAGGATAAGGGATCCTGAACCAGGGCGCGTCTTCGATGATGTTGAGCTTGACATCCGTCCTAGCCGGGTGTTCGGGCGGGAACACGCCAGTAATGGTGAGTACAGCACACATCGCCCACATTATAACTATCGTCAAAAGTACCTGTAGAAAACAAAACAAATGCGTTTATTGACAAAACATTGAATAAGAGCAATGGTGGCCGCGGGCTCAAACCCAGCCAGGCGCATTACTTTGTGTAATTAATTTCATCACCACTGCTCTCAAAACGGTGAAGGAAAACATCGTGGGGAAACCAGCATATCCTAGAACCCAAAATTCGAAGACATGTGACCATAGAAATATAAAATAAACTTCTTTTTTATATCTATGCATGTGACATTCACCAACCCGCACCGGGCCCGCGTGGTGGATTACGGCCCATTCCCTCTCCTAGAGAGGAGGCCTGTGTCCCGGCAGTGGGAACATTGAAAGGCTGATTATGCTTAATAGGTTTCAAAGTCTATATACGTTCGGAAATCCAGTGATGATTCAAAACGGTTGATGCCCAACCTGAATGGTGCCCATACGCGTCATGGTCGTTAATGGGTGCTGCCAGTTGAGAATGGTCATTGTTTAACTGTCACTGGCTTATTTTAATCTTAATGGTTTTGATTATGAGCTTAAATTATTTGAGTTTTCTCCCAGCAAACCTTTGAGTCCACGCCTGAAACGTCATGGTCTACTTACGGGAAACAGTTTGAAGAGTGGAAACCAAGCGATGGTGATTCCCTGACCCCTCTTCCAGGTCAGGGTCGGAATCGTGACGTTCGTCATGCACTGCGAGAAGATTGTCAGCAGAGTGAAAGTCCTGAAACAAATATTAACTACTGATCTTGGGTTTGCTCTGAACTTATAAATAGTTTATGCTTATAAAGATTTTATAGTGAAATAGTTCTGGGGCCGTATTATGACATCTTAAAACCATCATGTTTTCTGTGTGAGAAAAGGATAGTGCTATTCGTCCTGTATAGCTCCGACTCTTTTTCACACCGAAAACATGATGGTTTTAAGAGGTCATAATACGGCCCCTGGCCCCTGGCTTAGGCGTTTTAATAAATGGCGCCGTTTAATCAATGGCCTAAATGACATCCAGTTCATTGCGGCTAATACAATATTGAATTTATGGAATGATAAGATTGTACATAATAAATAAATATATATACCTACAATAATTAAATTAAATAAAATTATGAAACAAAAAGCATAGAATCCAAATAAAAACGATTAAAGAGAGAGGTAGTGATTTTTGACCATTGTTTTAAAAATGGACAAAGATTGAGCACACCTTACCGACACGGGCAAGGCATTCCATAAACGTACCGCTCACACAGAATAGATGGTTCTGTTATTTTACCGTAAAAGTTAAGTGAAGTGAACCGTGATTTCTCATTAAACTGAATTGTCAGCTCGATTCACCTCAGTTGGATTTTTGGCAGAATAGACTGCCCGCTTTATTTCCTCATGATGTAAATTTCACAAAAACGCTGTCTTTATTGCTTTGCAAACGAAGCCTAACAATTGTTATTTACTAAAAAAGATATTCAATGAAAAATGTGCGTTAGAAATAAGAATAGAGAAGCATGAAGTTCTATCGTCCATTTTATTCAAAGCAACTCGAGTTTGTCTGGAAATAGGTTTCATTTAAACGCGCCACTGGCTCGCTGAAGTGGAGAGATTACACTAGTTTATATCCTTTTGAAGCCAGCCACCTGATTCCATACTATTCTTAGAGAGGCAACTACATTCAAATCTTCAGTGAAGTGTTTTCCATCAGGGCCCCAAGTCTGCTATTACAATAGTGTCAAAATGGTCTATCATTGATCTCATAATGGTCGATTTTGACAAGTTTGGTAATCTACTAACATAAAAGCGTCATTATGACTTTCCAATGGTCAGCCTGACACTGCATTGTAAAAAATGGCATAGCATGGTAATCTCGTACATAATGACAAAATGAATGACAGACGTATACAGTAATCTGCTAAAAATTTCCTTTGATAAATAAGTAACCTTCCATTAGAACCTCATTGTGCAGTCATTCTTTTTAATAGCTCGGTTATCAAAAAGTATTACGAGACCACTGACTGACCAATGATCGACCATTATGACTTTAGCAGAGTACGAACTTTTAGCAAAATGACAATGGGATCGTGTTGGAATGACAAATTTATAAGACTTAGGGCGCTGGAATTTTCCACTGTACTCAGTGACAGCTTGTCTGTATTTGTACCTGGAGTAGACTCGCCCTACACTGCCTAGCCTCTTCCTAATTGTCTCAGTATTTTTCATAGAGCGACTGCCAGTAGCTATGTAACACGATAGATAGACCCTTTGGCCAAAACTTTTCAGATTTCTTATCTTCTGACAGGCGCTGACAAGAGCCAAATAGGCTTGTTTCAAACAATTTTTTAGCCAAATCTATTCAGTTTATGACGGTGGAAAAAATATATGTTAAGCTTGAATATATTTCTGAGAACCCTGTTGTATTCAAAACACGATATTGAAAACTTTTCTCGATACAAAAAAATGCTAAACTAACCTCTTAAAATGATCTTCAAACAAAAATATCTGCATTACTTATGAACGTACTTTGGTAAAATTTATACCAATTACGTATCATATTTAAATACAGAACTTGGTTGTTTTATTTTTTTTGACTACTCAACTTATTTTTTTAAATTAATTATTTTATGGTTTGTAATAAGTTACGAACGTCGCGTCGTCGCGCTTCTCTTTCATACGTATGGCAGCAGACAGTGATCGCATAGGCGCGCTGCTAGACGGACGTATGTCGCTTTGCACCGCTAACCGTTCATTTCATATTTTGTTGTTTGACAACTTCAAATACCTATAATATTACAATGTTCATATTTTATTTTGTTCCTAAAACTACATTAAGTTGTAAAAATTTTGGGACGTAAAGATATTGGTAGGTAGTTATAGAATATAAGATAATTTTTACAACTTAGTAATGTATTGTGTACACAATATATTACTAAGTCGTAAAAATATTTGCTAACAAAAATGCCGGAGGCCAGCAAAAAAGCGCTTCTATAGTAACAAACAAAAACATCTCATGGAAATAGTAAAGTAAGTACATTTTTATGTTTTATAAATATCAAAAATTATAACCAAATAGGTACTAGGCTATTTTGTATTATTGAAAGCGTAAATTCATAAGAAATTTCATCGTTCGTTTGGCTTAGTGGTATTTGCATGGATTTGGATAAGCGAGTGATGAGTTCGAAACGTGAAGGATTTTACTTTTAATTTTAGGATACATATTTTCATTGTTTTTTTTTTTTTTTTTTTTTATTTTTTTATATTTTTAGAATAATTATTATTTTTCTTTTCAGTAAAAAGAGACGTTTCGCGAACAGTTCAGAAATAGGTAAAACTTCGGAAATTGTTTTCCACCAGTAAGTTTTGTAAGTACCTACATACTTATGATTTTACACACACAAACACACACATATATATATAATTATATAACAATTTCATTACAAAGATCATAGAAATAAATTCACAAAAATTCCAGCGATCAACCATCGAATTTCCATAGACCTATAACTATCCTAGAACTGGACATAAAGGATAATACTCGTAGCTTTGTCCATTGTTTCTTGTCCACACTTTATAAATCACTGTGTGAGCTTTGGTGTTTTTATAAGACAAAATAGGTTAGACTTAAGTTTAAATGTGTTATTTTTTTTTGCAGATTAGAAAATTGAGTCATACTTTTTTTCATCGAAGGTTTGAAGAATCAGCAAAGGAATCAAAATCATGCGAGGTTTTAAGAATAGGGATGTTTCCTGCGTAAAAAATATATGATTATGTTTAGTCCGTCAGTTAGATTATAGAAAAATATTGGACACGTATTTTTTCCTTTATCAAATCTATAAAAACTGACGAAGATACAAAGCATCAAAGATCAGGAGTGGGGGCTTGTGACGTTACGGCTCGGTAAAAATTGTAGCGAGTAGTGACGTCACACGAGTTTTCAACGCTCTGTATCGGCTTCATTTTTTGTTTACGTGAAAAAAGAAAAAATATGTGTCCAATATTTTTTGGAAATCTATCTGACGGACTAATTAGATTTTTTAGTCAACTACCCTATTATTGATCAAGAATCAAATTTATATGAGACAGTCCAATCCACGGATGACCTTCCTGAACTTGAGTTAAATATTAAATAATCATGTACTAGGCCAGGTATTGGTTGTCGAAGATAAAATCCAGCAGTTTTTATTAAGTTACTTAAGCATAGATTAACTGATAAGTATATGATTTTTTTTATTTTTTGATTACTGCGAGTCGCCCTCCAGAACAAGATATCCACATCGGACGATGAATAGGCTAGTTGCCTAAAGGAGACAGAAACGATTACATACAATCTTGGGCCCAAATGTAAAGAGATGAAAATGGTGTGAATTAATAGATTTAGACCTGTCAGTCCCTCTCTGAAAATTCTGTAAGTTTTGACAATCTGAGAGCCGAGATAATAGAGGTTTAGTAAAAGTAAGGTTACCTTTATCTAATACATGATTGAAAATGGTTTCATCATTTAGGGGTCGTCGGCCTAGTGCATTGCAGCGGGTAGTTGCTATCCCACAATTCACACAGCGATCCATATTTTCAACAATATCCAATCCAAAATAACAATTCCATGTCAAACGGGTGAGCGATCTTCGGTGTCCAGAGTGAAAGTAAAGGTCGTACAATGTAGGCAGTGTCAGAACATAAAAAACTAAGCAGTGGTCGCTGAAAATGAATAATAATCGAGAAAACACTCAAAACATATAGGAAAACACGAGTGAGCAGCCGGCAATTATTGTCTAGTGTCAATGTCAGTCAGCTGTCATGCCAGTGACATAGACTAAAAATGTAAGATTAATTGTAATCGATATAAAATCAATAGTCATTTTATCGGTTTATAAGTCATTAATTGATATTTCATTGTTTAATATGACTGTAATAAAAAAACTTTTTACAAAGAAATACAACCGACTTCTACACAAAAAATCAAAAAAGTGCAAAATAACTTTAATTTCGGAACTCGGTGTTTGTGGTTGCTTTTTCGTTTTTTGAACACCGACTTCCGAAATTAAAGTTATTTTGCACTTTTTTGATTTTTTGTGTAGAAGTCGGTTGTATTTTTTTGTAAAAAGTTTTTTATTTTTCACTTTTTAGTGGTACCTACACCCCCTCCCCTCCCCCACCTAAACGAACCAATCACATTGGTGTAAAAAAAACGTACAGCTCCTTTGCAGAGTAGACTAAGAGGTCGTCAAAGTAGACAAAGTACATATTTTTTTTAGATTTTTCGAAAACCGCTTGGTTGATTTCGATAAAATTTTCATGGGACCATTTGGGAAGTATACCCTTTCCAACAAAAAAAGAATTTTTCAAATCGGTTTACAAGCGACGGAGTTATGCGCGAACAAACATTAAAAAAAAAAAAAAATACAAACATCCGAATTGAGAACCTCCTCCTTTTTTAGAAGTCGGTTAAAAATGTACTGTATTGCATGTAGTGCATTTAATTGTTATGAGATTTTTTTTTTGCAATCGTGTAATCGATTTGTCAATCGAAAATCACACGAAACCTATCTTTTTCTTATTTCTCCGCTCCCAGATTCAGAATTGAGCTGATTTTTCACATAGTAAGATAAAAAATATGACAAATTTTTTAGATCATATCTCAACTCATTACATTTGGGCCCACCATTTTCTCCTTCAAGGTCATGTTCAACGAACATGTTCTACCGGAACCGATTGCGATTCACAGTGCCGTTCTCGAAGTTGTTCAAAAATATGTGTACCTCGGGCAGTCACTGCAGTTAGGTAGAAACAACTTTGAGGGCGAGGTGAACAGAAGAATTCAGTTGGGTTGGGCAGCATTTGGGAAGCTACGTCGAGTCTTTACATCGTCGATCCCACAGTGCCTAAAGACGAAAGTCTTCAATCAGTGCGTCCTACCCGTCATGGCATACGGAGCCGAAACGTGGACACTGACGGCTCGTATGGTCCATAAGCTCAAAGTCGCTCAGCGGGCTATGGAAAGGGCTATGCTCGGTGTGTCTCTGAGGGATCGCATCAGAAATGAGGTGATCCGTCAGAGAAGCAAGGTAATTGATATAGCCCACCGGATTAGTAAGCTGAAGTGGCAGTGGGCTGGCCATATTAGTCGTAGAACCGACAACCGTTGGGGTAAACGAGTTTTAGAGTGGAGACCGCGTCTCGGCAAACGTAGTGTAGGACGTCCTCAGGCACGGTGGAGTGACGATTTGCGCAGGACGGCTGGCAGAAACTGGATGCGAGAAGCCGAAAATAGATCTAAGTGGCGTGCAATTGGAGAGGCCTATGTCCAGCAGTGGACTGCAACAGGCTGTTGATGATGATGATTTTCTCCTTCCACCATCTCCTTTGATTGATTGCTAATTAATATACCTTAGTATCCATTATACGTGGAAAAAATTTTTTTTTTTGAAAATACATCGATTTTCAATTTATATTTCGCATTTAATTTCCCCGGAAAATGCTCAAAACTATCATGGCGTCGTGTGTGACGTTAACCTGTGCGAAACACAGCTGTTCGTATATAACGATTGTTGATATTTCGTGATAAAAAATGAATCCGTCGTATTATAAGTACTGTATGGTGCTCCAGTGTAAAAGCACAAGCATTAAAACGCCAAAAAAATATATTTGTATTTGTCCCAAGCAAAGTAGAAGTACGGAAAAAGTGGCTAACACTTGCAAGGCGAAATGATGCAAACTGTGTATCATCAATTTCAAGAATATATTTTTGTGAAGACCATTTCGATGTAAGTATTAAATAAAATGCAATTAAGCGAATACATAATTATAGAAAAACATGAATTTTGCTTAATTTTTTGTAAATATTGTTTGAGGTGTTTGAGGTTAGATCTTTGTAAAGTTTTGTCATGGAGTCCTGTGATTCCACTTCATTTTTTTGTACACAATAAGCACCTTTTCTTGTTATTTTTAGTTACCAAATGATATGCTCAATTATACTGAGTATCATATCATGGGAAAAGTATCAAAAGTCGCTGTTTGATGCGAAAAACTTGCCAATCATAACAACGTCATTTCTGGGCAAGTTATCTATATTCTAAAATCCAGATTCCATGATGTTCTCTTTCTATATAATGCTTTGAATCTATACTAATAATAATAATAATTATTATAAAGCTGAAGAGTTTGTTTGTTTGTTTGTTTGAACGCGCTAATCTCAGAAACTACTGGTTCGAATTGAAAAAATCTTTTTGGGTTGAATATACCATTTATCGAGGAAGGCTTCAGGCTATATATCATCACGCTTAAGCCAATAGGAGCGGAGCAGCGATAAAGAATGTTTTAAAATCGGAAATTCCATGGGGACGCAGTCGCGGGCAGCAGCTAGTAAAAGATAAAACCGTGAATCTACGAAAATTTCAACAACAACAATGGTGTTTTACACAGGATGACGTAACGCGTCCTGGGCCTCGAGTCTGCTATTACAATAGCGTCAAAATGGCCTATCATTGATCTCATAATGGTCGATTTTGACAAGTTTGGTAATCTACTAACATAATTGCGTCATTATAACTTTCCAATGGTCAACCACTGACACTCCATTGATAGAAATGGCATAGAATGGTAATCTCGTAAGTATATGTACTTACGAGATTACCATTCTATGCCATTGATGACAAATGAATAACAGGCGTATGCAATAATCTGCTAAAATTTTGACAGTTCCTTTGATCAGTGACCTACCATTATAACCTCACTGTGTAGTCATTCTTTTTAATAGCTTGGTTATCAAAAAGTATTACGAGACCACTGACAGACCAATGATCGACTATTATGAATTTAGCAGATTACAAACTTTTAGCAAAATGACAATGGGAGCTTGTTGGAATGAAAAATTTATAAAAATAGCAGATTTGGAGCCCCGGTTGGTGTTCAATGTCACGTGACTTAATGCTTAAATTTCCATAACTTGTTTCGTGAAAATATCAACAATCTTTCAATATTTCATTGAATTTATTTATTTTTCTTTATCTTAATACAGAAATAAAATTTTATAACATTTAATCCATTCTATTTGTTATCAGTGGATACATGCCTATTATAAGCCTAACACATTTTTTTTTTAATCTTCAAAAAATATCTAAGCAAGGACCTTTGGGTTGTAATTTGAGTCATATTAATTTGGAGGGAGAACACATCAATGGATTGTCGTCGAAGTTCACTCTTTTGTGTAGGATGTGCATTTTAATTGTTTTTTATTATATATATTTATATTATTTATGTTTATTATTATTAGTTTGTTGTCATTTATATTGTTTTTAAATAAGTGTAAATAAAGTGTCTTAAAATAATTAAAAACAAAAATATTATAATACACATTTTTTTATTGCCTTGTCTAATTTGTTTCTAGCTCTTCATACAGAACAATTTATAAATATACAAGAGCGCCATCTATTGGTTCATTGTTATTTATTATTTACCGCGTCACTTTGCTTCTTCCTTGGTAGTTTGCTGTAATACCGCTCTTTAAGAATGGCGCTAGTATATCGGAGAAATAGTGGGCGTGGCTAAAAATACCGAAACATCAGAGCTCAATAACGGTTGTCAGCGTCTTAAGGACTATCAAAGATCTACAAATGACAACCGAGACCAAAAGTTTAACCTTGAGCATTCGTTCCCTCTTTGCCGCCCGCGTGCTGCACACGCCCTGTTATCATAGGATTCACACAATTTTTGGAATTATTTTAATTAAAAAAGATAAGCGATCATTTGAAATGAAATAAAACGTGTATAATATAGATTTTTAAATTATCTATCCATTAGTGTAATCCTCAAATGATTAGAGCGTTGCGTTTAGCAACAGATGCATAAAGTAAACAAAGTCATTTTTTTAAATTAGATTTTTTTATTTATAACACATAAAAACAAATTAGAACGTAGAATATGATGATAAGACATTGAACATTAATAATGTTCTTTTACATGTAGATTATTTCTCATAACTAATGAGTTAATAGTCTCTGAATAGCGAAGAAAAACACACTATCGCAAGGTTTTGGTCGGGGTATCGCCTTAAGATGTCCGGCCATCAACAGACACACTCCACAAACGTTGACTCGCCCTGCACACGGTACTAAAACCACATAACTGGGCCCTAAGTCTGCTATTTTTTATAAATATGTGATTCCGACACTATCCCATCGTCATTTTGAAAAAAAATCGTAATCTACTAAATTCATAATGGTCGATCATTTTTATCACTTCTTGATAACCGAGCTATTAAAAGCAATGACTGCACAGTCACGTTCTTATGGTAGGTCACTGATCAAAGGAACTGTCAAAATTTTAGCAGATTACTGCATACGTCTGTCATTCATTTGTCATTATGTACGAGATTACCATTCTATGTCATTTCTTTCAATGGAGTGTCAGTGGTTGACCATTGGAAAGTCATAGTGACGCTTTTGTATTAGATTACCAAACTTGTAAAAATCAACCATTATGAAATCAATGATAGACCATTCTGACACTATTGTAATAGCAGACTTGAGGCCCTGATCAAATGTGTGCGGTACTGTTATTGTATAGGACCAGTTCTGCCTTGTTCAAGGAATACAAGTTTGATATTTTGCTGTACCGTTGTAGGCCTATAAACGAAGACAAGACTATAAAGCGATCTTTTACAACAAAGTACATCATAAATAATATCCAAAATGTGACGTCCCAACATTTACGTTTCTCGTGAATAACTGCTGAATAAAACCGTTCATTATAACAAAGTTGTTTCGCCTGTAACACGTGTAACAAGTAAGGTTTATATGTGTTTATTTCTTCCGCCTGTGGGTGCTTTAAATAAATATGTGCTTCAACAGTCAAGTGATTGTCAACCTTGTTATCGTCCGGGGACCACTTTCAATTGTTTTTAGCTATATATACTTAAATCAATTCAAAACTGGCAGCTCTTTCTCATCAAAAGTGACGAGACTGTGCTCGCCAGCGCTGTGGCTCTGACTCTTACGAGTACCAGCATTATGCTGAGCGATGTACGTTTTGCGCGAATGTGACACATATCATATCTTAACGTAACGTAACGTAATTTTGTTTAATTTTTTGATATGCGGCATGCTGGGCGCAAATCTATCTATGACTTATCTATCAATTTAAAAAGAACGTAATTGCCCCACAGGGATAGAGATTTCTCCTGTATGGGTGCGTTTACAAACATATGTATAAACTCACATACACAAAAAGTCAGTATACATAAACTCTGTTTCTATTTTCTTCTCTCTTTAAGCATTGTCATAGAAAATCATGCACAGTCCAACATAAATCAGTTTGTATCAACGATAATTTTGAGTTAAAAGTTTGGTAACTTAAACCGTTCGTGGGCCTTATTTTAGCTCTTACGGACCACCAGACGCCCAAGGCCCACAGCTTGGGAACCAATGTGCTAGAGCAATCTCACGCTCGTCTCGCCGGAGGCTGAGAGCGGTTTATTGAATTACAATCCGCACGTAATCCAATCAATTGTCTCCAAGAATATAGGAAAACTATTGGCTTTCATTCGACACACTGTGTTTTACTGATTAGTTTGTAGTTAAAGTGTTACGTTCGTAAATTGCCAAGAGAACTTTTGCTCTTTCATTTCCATGAGAATCTTTTCGTCGATTTCAGTTAAGTATCTCGAGTCCAATGCCTTTGTCTGGCATCCATATTCTGCGTCTCAGACAATTTTTTGAGAAAAAGCAGAAAACCTTCCCGAGAGTTTGTTTACCATTACTTCTCATTCATGTACCCTTTTTTCTGGATAAGAAATAATCAAATGACTTCTTCCACTCTGGACTCTTACTAACTAAAACCCACCCGTGTTCCTCCTTATGCCCTTTGCATTCCAGGATCGCGGTGACTCTTTCGAACAGATTCCGCAATCTCCATTCATTCATCATTCATTCATACCCTACCAATTATCTTTTAGGGTTACTGGGTTTTATAACCCAGTCTATCTAGTAGTAGTATCTAGTAGTAGTGTCTAGTATCTCGGGCTTTGCGCAGCTCACGGATGCCTGAAAAACCCTAAGCGGTTGTATTGACAGCCCTGTGCTCCACGGCCTTTTCTGCCGATTATTTGTGCCTGACAAATATCTTGGACACCGTCAGAGCCGCGGTCACGACCAGTGGCTCGACGACTAGTGATATTTTGTCAACAGTAGCGCGGCGAAAGCAGTGAACGCAAATAAAACATGGAAGCATTACTTCAAGGGATCTAAGCGCGAATCGTGACCCAAAAATCCAAACAAACTCACGAATCAAAACCTCGTCGCTGATTCGCCGAACCACACCAACAAAATTATTGCTAATACGATGCACAGTTAAAAATTGACCTTATTTCCCAAGTTTTTGGGTTTAAATTACCATGTAACGAATAGGCCGTGTAATTAAACACGTGAGCGGCGCAATCGGTAAGCCCCGCCTACCGCGGCGCAATGTGCTTTGGGTCATTTTTTTGAGTTAGGAATGCTTCCATGTTTTCTTTGCGTTCACTGGGCGAAAGCGATTGTCAAAACGTCAACAATGTATGACATTGACAAACGGTGTCGAAATGTCCCACGAGGAATCCCTTATATTTTGGCAATCCGACAATCGCATTCGCTAATAGAATGGGACTTTGTTAAGAGCCTCTGTTCGTACCACCGTGCACTGCCGTCTATTTATTTATTTATTTTATTACAGGACAAATTACATACAGTCTTTATATATCTTAATTCTAAGTATTACGAGCCTGAACTAGGAAATCCTGTGTTTCAGGCGAGAAGATCTAAAATAAATTAAAATAAAGAAATAATTAAAAGGATTCTATAGTACAATACAAATGTGTAAAAAATCTGTGATATAGACAATTAAAAACTTAACTTCTTCTGTCGTACTCGAAGCATGCTATACACCTTCCTGACTGCCAGCCACAGAACAGATTCTGTTCTGCGCTGCCAACCCTGAATGTGATGTGTTTTCAGATGAATGGAGAGAAATAATGCGTGGTAGTACGTACTCCTGGTTGCGGAATTTGTTCGAAAGAGTCACCGCGGCTCTGGAACTCAAAGGGCACTAAGTTAGCCTATATTTTAACCGACTTCCGAAAAAGGAGGAGGGCCTCAAGTTGACTGTATTATTTTTTGTGTGTGATACCCCAAACTTTTGACCAGGTGTATCGAAACAGAACTCTTAAATAAATGATAGCAAATCTTCCGGGATTGCTGAAATCGCATGTCTGTTTATTGTTTACACGTACGCTGTGATGTGTACGTTGTTTGTTACCACTAAAAAAAGAAAAGCAAACTTTTTTTTAATTTCGGAACTCGATATTAAAAAAACTTTTAGTAATAGTTTATAGTTGATGCGCGATGTAAGGACGGTGGACGAATAAAAGTCAATATTCGTACTTACGTTTTAATACGCTCACGGAAACAACACAGAAGGAGTATATATGGACAGTAGAACACACACAATAGACACAACACTTAAGAGTCAGTAGCTCACATATAACAATGTTTAGACACGAGAGAATTATCGGAAACAAAATATGTAAACAATGCGCGGGCGCAGGCGAGTAGCGGCGCAGTCCTTGACCGACTGACCTCTAAAACTAATGTCGTCGACGCGCGGCCTTCCACGACCGGCTGACGCGTGTCTGACGTCACGCTATCACACCGCTATGCCCGGGTGTGCATGAGCAGATCGCCGACACCATCCGACATCATAATGTAAACATTATAAATGCCGTGAATGATTTTAGTAGTGTTACCAATAAACATACATGATAATAATAATGTGTTTGTGTTTATGTATGTGTTTAGTTATGTTGTCGTGTGTGTGTTTATAATAAATATAAATAAACTATGTGGTAGGGGTGAACCCTACATCACCCCCCTCCAGAGACCGTCAAGGGCGATAAAAATCAGGGAACCTGACATGACGACCAGAGCGAGTGGTATACTCCTTGCTACTGCTAGGTGGAGTGACTTCTTCCGGGTCAGCTTTGTCTGCCAAAATGTAAGCTGGCTTTAAGCGGTCAACTGAGACCGTGACCTCTCTGCCCTTAAATAAAATTCGGAAGACTTTGTCTCCCCTTTGCAGTACTTTGTGAGGACCTGTGTACGCTGGTTGTAGCGAGCCACGTAATGCGTCTTCGCGAAGGAACACGTGATCAGTGGTCTGCAGATCCTTAAAAACAAAAATGCTGGTCTTGCTGTGACGGGATGCTGGTGTTGGTTGCAGGTTTTGGGCGAACTTGCGTATACGCGCAGTGAAGTCTGTGACGTCGGTCGTTCCTTCGTCACTAGGTGCGAAAAATTCACCTGGGAGCCTTAGCGATTCGCCGTAAACAAGTTCGGCTGACGACGCTTGGACATCCTTTTTGAATGCGCTCCGTATACCAAGCAATACCCACGGCAATGATTCTGTCCACTTGTCGTTAGCATGGCACGTAATGGACGCCTTGAGTTGCCGGTGAAAACGCTCCACCATGCCGTTACATGCCGGATGGTATGCCGTTGTCCGCTTGTGCTGAAAACCAGCCAATTTGGACAGTTGCTCGAACAGGGCCGACTCGAACTGTCGACCCCTGTCCGTGATAATGTCGGTGGGACAGCCAAACCGGGCAATCCATCCGGAAAGCAGCGCTTTAGCTACTGTCTCGGCAGTTATGTCGACAATAGGTACGACCTCTGGCCACCTAGTAAAACGGTCGACTGCCGTCAGACAGTACCTGAAGCCTTGCGAAATTGGAAGCGGGCCCACAAGATCGATGTGGACAGTGGTGAACCTTGCACGTGGGAGGTGATACGACCCTAATGGCGCAGAAACGTGTCGGCTCACTTTGGCCCGCTGGCACTCAAGACAAGCTCGTGCCCACTCCCTACAGTCCTTCCTGATGCCTGGCCAAACGAAGCGCTCTGCGACCAATTTGGCAGACGCTGAGACACCTGGGTGGCTGAGGGAGTGCAAGCTGTCAAAGACTTGCTTGCGTAGCATCACAGGCACAAATGGTCTGGGTGGCGTTGTACTGACGTCACAGTACACAGAAGTACGCTCCCCTGCAACCTGCACCTTCTCCAAGACCAGCGATGAGCCTTCCTGGAGCAGCTTGGACAGCTCTGTGTCCGAAGTTTGCGATTCCGCGAGAGTCTCGTAGCTGACCGGTACATGAAGCGCATCCACGCGAGATAAGGGGTCGGCTACGACATTGTCCTTGCCGGATATGTGCCTTATGTCGGTGGTAAACTGGGCAATGAAATCTAGGTACCGGAATTGCCTGGGCGAGCAGTTTTTCTTCCTCTCGTGGAATGCGAAACTGATCGGCTTGTGGTCCGTGTAAACGACGAAGTGTCGGGCCTCGAGCATGTGGCGGAAGTATTTGATGGCCTCGTAAATGGCCAGCAGTTCCCTGTCATAGGGAGAATACTTTGTTTGCGAAGGGCTGAGCTTCCTAGAGAAGAAAGCTAATGGCTGCCAGCCATCATCGCTAAGCTGCTGTAACACCGCGCCGATTGCTGTATCCGACGCGTCAGTAACCAACGCGAGATTGGCATTGCAATCGGGGTGAGCTAATAGAGCAGCATTAGCTAAGCTTGCCTTGCAGTCCTCAAATGCTTGCAAAGTATTCTCCGCAAGACATATAGGCTGCGAGCCCTTTACGTTGCCGGTCAAAAGGTTGTGAAGTGGCGCCTGGATCTGAGCTGCGTGGGGTATAAATCTCCTGTAAAAATTAATCATACCCAGGAATCGGCGCAACTGACGGACGTCCTTGGGCGGCGGGAAGCTGTTGATCGCCTCGACCTTGGAGTCAAGCGGTTTGGTGCCCTTCTCGGAGATGTGATAGCCTAAAAAGGTTACCTCCGGGACACCGAAAACACACTTGGCTGTATTGACCAACATGCCAAAGTCCTTCATCCTGCCGAAGATAATGCGGAGGTGCTCCTCGTGCTCTGCCTGTGACCTAGAGAATATTAAGAAATCGTCCAAGTAACAGTAGCAAAAGTCCAAACCTCTGGTCATTTCGTCCACAAAACGTTGAAATGTTTGGCCTGCGTTACGCAAACCAAACGTCATGTACGGAAATTCGTACAGGCCGAACGGTGTGGTGATCGCCGTCTTCGGAATGTCGTCCGAACTGACAGGTATCTGATTATAGGCCTTCACTAGGTCTATGGTGCTGAAGACCTTGCAGCCAGAGATGTTGTGGGCAAAGTCGTGGATGTGCCTAATCGGGTACCTGTCGGGGACGGTCCGGGCGTTGAGCATCCGGTAATCACCACAAGGTCGCCAACCGTTGTCCTTTTTGGGAGCGAGGTGCAGTGGAGATGCCCATGGACTCTCTGATGGCCTAGCAGTTCCATTGGACAGCATCAGCTGGAACTCCTGCTGGGCAATTTTTAATTTGTCTGGCGCTAGTCGCCGAAAAGGTGATGAGACTGGCGGTCCTGGAGTCGTGCGAATGTGGTGTACGGTGTTATGTGGTGTAGTGCGTAGTGTGCCGGCGGGTCGGGTGATGTCGGGAAACCCGTCCAAGATTTTGTGGTACCTCGAATCACCAGAAGAAATTTTTACAGAAAATAAAGATGAGTCTGAGTGATTCGAGGCTACGGTGGAGACGTTTGTACTACTGTCGACTAGTCGTTGATTACGACAGTCAACGACTAGCGAGTAAAAACTTAAGAAATCTACACCGATTATCGGCTTGGTTACATCAGCAACCACAAAACGCCACTTAAAGTCTCTACGGAGTCCTAAATTTAAACTTAATTCTACGAAACCAAATGTTTTAATGGGCGTACCATTCGCGGCCACAAGTTCGTAGTTTGAGCACGCACGACGTTCACTAAGTAGACGGCGGGGGTAGACGCAGAGGTCGCTTCCTGTGTCGACCAGAAACTGCGTCTTGGTGCTCCGATCCGTCACAAATAGACGACCAGACGAGCGAGGGCAATCGTCTGTCGCCATCACCGACTGCCCGCGGCGTTTCCCTGCTGGTAGTCGCAGGGCTTGACGCAGCGCTTCGCCTTCTCGCCGTGCATCTTGTGGTACCAGCACACAGGATGCTGCCGGTAGCTGGACGCCGAGCGGGTTGTGGAGCGGTGGCGTGAGTGCCGTCGCGCGTCTCGACCACGGCTGTGGGAGCGGTCGCGCGAACGGCTGTCACGCAGCTGCAGTGTCAGGTCCTTTAAGGCGCGCTTCAGCTCGGAGATCTCGGCTGCCATCTCGCTGACGGTGGGTCCGGCTGCTGAAGTTGCTGCGACGTGGCTGGCCGGTGCGACGATGTCCTGGACGCGGTCAGCCAGCTCGGCTAGTGCCTCCAGGGTGCTGTTGGGCTGCGATGCCAGGAGGGGCTGGATGCTGGTGGGGAGTCGGCTGCACCAGATGGTGCGCACGAAGTCCTCAGGCACGGTTGGTCCTGCCAACCCTTGCAGGTGGCGGAGGAACTGCGACGGCTTCCGGTCACCGAGCTCTTCATGCATCAGCAGCTGCTTGACCTTCCGCTCCTGGGATGCCGACAGCCTTCGCACCAACTCCGTCTTCAGCTTCTCGTAACGGTTAACGGCGGGAGGGGACATGATAATGTCCTTGACCTCTTTGGAATACTGGGGGTCGAGGTGCCCGACGACATAATTGTATTTAGTGACGTCATTCGTCACCCCAGCATTCTCAAACTGCGCTTCGATTTGCGCAAACCAGATATCTGGTTCCTCAGGCCAGAACGGCGGTAGGCGCAAAGCGACGCGGTACACTTCGGCCGGCTCGACCTTTGGACCCGACAGGCGCTTGGCCTTGCGCGCACGGTGTGTAGCGTGGTCGCCGGGCTGCGACGACGCGGTGTGTTCAGATTCACTGTCACTCATATTGTTTATATTGTGTTCGTATCGGGGTCACCAGTTTAGTAATAGTTTATAGTTGATGCGCGATGTAAGGACGGTGGACGAATAAAAGTCAATATTCGTACTTACGTTTTAATACGCTCACGGAAACAACACAGAAGGAGTATATATGGACAGTAGAACACACACAATAGACACAACACTTAAGAGTCAGTAGCTCACATATAACAATGTTTAGACACGAGAGAATTATCGGAAACAAAATATGTAAACAATGCGCGGGCGCAGGCGAGTAGCGGCGCAGTCCTTGACCGACTGACCTCTAAAACTAATGTCGTCGACGCGCGGCCTTCCACGACCGGCTGACGCGTGTCTGACGTCACGCTATCACACCGCTATGCCCGGGTGTGCATGAGCAGATCGCCGACACCATCCGACATCATAATGTAAACATTATAAATGCCGTGAATGATTTTAGTAGTGTTACCAATAAACATACATGATAATAATAATGTGTTTGTGTTTATGTATGTGTTTAGTTATGTTGTCGTGTGTGTGTTTATAATAAATATAAATAAACTATGTGGTAGGGGTGAACCCTACAAACTAAAGAAAAAACCAAAAACACCGACTTCCGGAATTAAAGTTATTTTATTGTTTTTGTACAGGAGACAGTTGCATATTTTTGTAAAGAACGTATTTGTCAGTTTACATTTTATATTCAGGTATATTATATAACGCAAAGACCACATTACGCAATAGCTTATACAAACTTCTTGTCAATAGTGATCCTAGCCATTTCTCCGACCATAGTCGCGTATATTGCATATTCCCTGCGGCGCGGCGCCGCCCCACAGAACCGTCAAGGCAAATATTTCCAATCACGCGATTGCTCGCTCACGCAATCCCATCCCATTGTTCAGATGAAATAAATTAAATTTTAAGTCCGTTAGAGCTTCCTCTATATTTATTTATTAATTATATACTTAATTGTACACCGGCGATAGCAAAATAAAGAAAACTACAAACTAAAACACATGCAGATACAATGGGCGGCCTTATCGCATTCCGCGATCTCTTCCAGGCAAACTGGAATGGACAGTAATTGCCTGGACATAAATGGGGTTGTCATCTATGCAACATTACTTTAAATAATTTAAGATTGTATATATACAGCCATAAATAAATAATCTAATCAATATATACATATGTATATACTAAATACCCAGGCAATAAATAAATGACAAATATCGATATCATAGCGACAGGTAATGTTCCTTCACGAGCCTTTTGAACACAGGTAACGATTAAGCGCATCTTACAGGCACTGGCAATGCATTCCAGAAACGAGCAGCCTGGACAGCACAGGATTTATTCCAGAATTTTGTGGAATGCATTGGCATTTAAAGTCGTAAGTTATCTGATGACATCAGAAATTTACTGTGTGGTATATAGGTAAACAATATTCTCTGAAGTATTCATAGATTAGGACCTATGAATACGTCAGAGAATATTGTTTCCGTTTTTTATTGTGGTTACATGTAATGCTGCACAGTGTTAACATTCAACGAAAGCTAATAAAAAACTTATTATTATATATAAAGGAACATAATCCCGGGATAAAAAGTATCCTATGTTATTTCTAATACCTCCAAGAATATATAGTACAAAGTTTCATGATGATCGGTCGAGTAGTTTTCGCGTGAAAGCGTGACAAACAAACTTACATTGACATTTATATATTAGTATAGATTATATTTTATCTCTTCGTGCAAAATGTGTTAGGAATGAGAACGTTGTTACTTGTTAGTCAAAAAGATGAAAGGCCAATACTTCATACACAAAGTTAGTGCAATACACTTCTAATTACAGAATTAGGCTCAATTTGTTGCTGTGTCCGTCATCCTTCACATGAAATATACCAGAAATTTAGCCAAAAACAATTAATTAAATATTCATAACACGACTGCCCAAAAAAACATCCAGTCGAATTGAGAAAATCTTCCGTTTTTGGTAGTCGTTTGACAAAAGGATTGTTATGTTTTCAGGGTTTATGTATGTATGTATGTATGTTTGTGAGTTTCTTTATTCCACCATACTTCTTAACGGATTAACCGATATCAACGTATGTGGTATCGTTAGAAGCGTTGAGTTATCCCGGGTAATTTAGAAAATAAAAACAAAATAAAAAGAGGTAGCTATGGTCCATAAAAAAAACAAAATATTTTGTTTTCATTAAAAATTAGACTACATATGTATACTCATCATCATTTAAAGCTTGCTTAGTGCATAGCAAAAAAGGATATTTAAATAATAATCTATTCATTGCAGTCGGGGGACGGTTTCTTTGAAAAGTTCTTTACAGTGTTTTTAATTTTTTAGTCCACTTTTTTTTTAGCTCATGTGTTGCGGGAAACCAAAATTGGAATGCATTGCCGCCATGTTAGAGTCCTTTGTGAAGCGACCATTGTTTGCGCGGACAAAGCAGCGCGCTTGCATAATCTGCTCCCTGCACTGAACGCCCACTTCAATCACTGGGTGCCTGGTAGCTATTGTCATATGCTTTGACGTGGTGGGTACCAGGGAGTCATCACACATGTACAGCTTATCTAGGATCAGTGGATAATCGTCTTGTCAAGTCTTTTTAATACGAGTGGATCATTGCGATGTCGATGGCCTATGTCTGGGGTAGAATAGCATAAAGCATAATCAGCCTTTCAATGTTCCCACTGCTGGGACACAAGCCTCTTCTCTAGGAGAGGGAATGGGCCGTAATCCACCACGCGGGCCCAGTGCGGGTTGGTGAATGTCACATGTCTTCGAATTTTTGGTTCTAGGACATGCTGGTTTCCTCACGATGTTTTCTGGGGTGGGATTAATACAACAAAATAACCTCGCTGTTACCGAGTGCCGAAACATTTTTCTCAGTCCCAGGAACTCAATGGACAATGATTTTACATTTAAAAAACCGGCCAAGTGCGTGTCGGCCCACGCATACTGAAGGGTTCCGTAGTTCACTGTTAATATCTCTAAAAGTCTATAAGCTGTGATTTTCAAACCAATTCTCGTTGGAAGTGTCAGTGAAGTTCTATTTGCTGAATTGTTTTTCAGAAGTTTAAAAGTTAGAGGGGGAGACACATTTTTTACGAATTTTGAAGCATATGACACATATCTCAAAAAATATTGCCTCGAATAAAAATCTTTTTTAGAAACCTCAAATTTATTTTGAAAGAGCTATCCATGATACCCCACAAGATTTATTTTTTCATCCCTCAGTTACATGTAAGGAGTGCCACCGCTAAAATTATGTTTTTCCATAATATCACAGCACTACACAGGTTGCCAATTTTCATTTAAGTAGCTTTAAAAGAGTCTTAGTAAAACGGCTGTGACATACAGACAGACGGACATGACGTAATTATAAGGGTTCCGCTTTTGCCATTTGACTATGGAACTTAAATGCAAGTTTTGCTAACTTTACAAGATGTTTCGGGGTAAACTAGGTGACACTGGATGGGTTAGATATTTTAAGAAAACCATTTACCAACATTTTTTATAGAAATTAAAAACGCACGATATATAAATTACTCAAACTTTGAACAAAATTCAAAACGAAGCACCCAGTTCGTTACTGGCTGACCAAGAAGCTATAACCTTCCCGAACTGTAGATATTATCAAGTGTGATTCAAAAGAACGAAACAACATAGGAAAAAAACCGCTAATGAAAATAACATCCTTCATAATTTACCTTTCAATAATTTATGCTACGAAGCAAGAAAGAAGTCTTATTGCAAATTTGAAAATGAAAACAATATATCTAGTTTTAATTTCCGCGAATATTAGTGGGTTGCAGGTATGCACCTCCCTCCCGCCCGCTATATTATGCACATGCAAGATTACAAGGCAAATGCAAGGATTTTAAGCACATGCAGGAAGGCAAAGCAAAACCCAACACCATTACCGACACGTGTTTCGCCTCTCCACGAGGCATCCTCAGGGGACGTGTTGTGTGTTCGCGGAAATTAAAACTAGATATATTATTTTCATTTTCAAATTTAAAATGGATTTCCGCAAAGTAACGCCTGGCTCAATCAATTTTATTAAGTCTTATTGCATTTTTACTCAAAGAACATTCGCTTCAAATCCATTACGATTTCAATCGAGTTGCCAGAGGATGAAAAATTAGCGCAAAACTGGATCAATTTTCCTCCCACAGAACGTTTTATACGATTTGTCGATCCATTGTGGCTCTGCAGTTTCCTTTTTAGTTTAGGGGATTTATTTTCTTTATTATTTTTTAACTAGCGACCCGCCCCGGCTTCGCACGGATACAATGTAAATACTAATGTTTTCTCTACTATAATATGCATGTATTATACATATAATCTTCCTCTTGAATCACTCTATCTATTAAAAAAACCGCATCAAAATCCGTTGCGTAATTTTAAAGATTTAAGCAAACATAGGGATATAGGGACAGAGAAAGCGACTTTGTTTTATACTATTTAGTGATAGTGAAGAATTTGCAGTGGTATTGTTCTAGGAATCGCTATGAGGTTATTATTGCGTTGGATTTTTCTGGGAAAAGTTATCAATCTTTGCAGCTATTACATTTCAATCTATACCTACTAATATTATAAAGAGGAGAGATTTGATTGTTTGTTTGCATTGAATAGGCTCTGACACTGCTGAACTGATTTTAACATTTTTTTCACGAATGGCTTAATAAATATAACACTATCCGCAAGCAACATAGGCTATATTTTATCCCCGTATTCCCACGGGAACGGGAACTACGCGGGTGAAACCGCGGGGCGCTGCTACTATTTTAATAAAGCAATCCGATCCCATGTGATCGCTTTACCTATTGCTTTGTTGTTTGACCGGCTTGTATAAAAGGTAGGTTTGTAATTGAAATATAAAAACTCTGCCTGTCTCTACAGATAAAACAGCCCCCCTAGCAAAGTTGATAATCTGCAGTCGTTAACGCTAGTCGAAAACAAATCAACTGTATGGCAATGAAATCATCTCAACGTTAAGTCACGTGGTTAGAACAAACGAATAAAATAATAGGGTAGTTGACTAAAAAAATCGAATTAGTCCGTCAGATAGATTTCCAAAAAATATTGGACACGTATTTTTTCTTTTTTCACGTAAACAAAAAATTAAGCCGATACAGAGCGTTGAAAACTCGTGTGACGTCACTACTCGCTACAATTTTTAGCGAGCCGTAACGTCACAAGCCCCCACTCCTGATCTTTGATTCTTTGTATCTTCGTCAGTTTTTATAGATTTGATAAAGGAATAAATACGTGTCCAATATTTTTCTATAGTCTAACTGACGGACTAAACATAATCATATACATATTTTTTACTCAGGAAACATCCCTATTGTAGCCAAGTTCACATCGTTGAAATGATAGAATGAATTGTTATCGTTTCTAGAATTTTCAACGCTACATTCTTTGTTAAAATGTTTAAACTTAATGGTTAAAGCATTTCAATTTTAACCAGTTTGACGTTTGTAGGAACGCTCGCCAGAGACTACAGAAAAGGTCGTTTTCCTAAAGACATTGTAGAACGAGCGGCCGACTCAGGCGCGTCAACATGGCTAGTAACTTGTCGTTTTCTACAGTTGCTGACACCGAGGCGTTACCGATTGAAGAACATAATTCGACACGAAACGGTTGTAACTTGGCTAGGGGGCAGTACCGCCTAATTAATAAGCACGGTTATGTAGGCATATTCTAGAAGAGAATACTTTTTATGAACACCACACAGTTGTAGGAACCTAGATGTAGTTGTAGGACCTAGATGAAAACATTACGTAGGGTGACACTGTGGGTGGCCTTATCACTGAAAAGGACCTTTAAGACACCCTTTGGATGGATTTAAAAGAGAGAAGAGTCGACGCACTACGGTAAGTGAGTAGTTTTAGGTGTACTGTACTCTTAAGCAAAAAATTCTTCCCGTTCCCATGGGAATATGGGTATAAAATATAGCCTATGTTACACAGGGTGAATGTAGCTTTTTAATGGTGAAAGATTTTTTGAAATCGGTCCAGTATTTTTTGAGTTTAGTCGTTACATACAAAAATACAAATCTTTCCTCTTTATAATATTAGTAAAAATAAATCGAGAGCAGTGGTGACCGAGTGAGAGCAGTGGTGGCCGAGTGGTAAAGGCCCCGACTTACGAAACGTAGGTCGCGGGTTCAAACCCAGCCAGGCGCATTACTTTGTGTAATTCATTTCTTCACCACTGCTCTCAAAACGGTGAAGGAAAACATCGTGAGGAAACCGGCATGTCCTAGAACCAAAAATTCGAAGACATGTGACATTCACCAACCCGCACTGGGCCCGCGTGGTGGATTACGGCCCATTCCCTCTCCTAGAGAGGAGGCCTGTGTCCCAGCAGTGGGAACGTTAAAAGGCTGATTATGATAAATAAATCATAATAACAATCGATAAAAGATTATTGACATATGTACATTCTTCATTACATGCTCGAGATTTTAATTTGGCACAGCTTTTTTCCGCAATTATTAATAACCTAAAAGCAGTCAATAATATAATATAAAATAAATAATAAAAATAAAATATAATAAAAATAATAATAAAACAATAATATAATAAAAATAATAATAAATTGATGTAGGTCAGTATTATACGAACACAAAATATAACAAGGACTTTACGTAGTACTTGATCGATTGTAGCTCTGTAATGAATGATTTTCGTTTCGTAAACTGAATGCGTGACGGATGACCCGCCATCTCGAACGCTATTAGAGGATCAAACATTTTCTCGAAAATTCCTTGCAGATGACTGAATACCGGGATATATTCCCTGCCAATAAATAGTATAGGCGACAGTGAATTTTAGTTTAATCACTTGTTTTAATTTAGCAATGAGGCTGCTCTTTCTAAATAAAAAACAAGTGAGAGAGTTTAAGAGCAGTGGTGGCCGAGTGGTAACGGCTTACGAATAGGGTAGTTAAATAAAAAAATCTGATTAATCCGTCGGATAGATTTCCAAAAAATATTGGACACGTATTTTTTCTTTTATCACATAAACAAAAAATGAAGACGATACAGTGCGTAAAAAACTCGTGTGACGTCACTACTCGCTACAATTTTTACCGGGCACACGCTCCCACTCCTGATCTTTGATGCTTTTTATCTTCGTCAGTTTTTATAGATTTGATAAAGGAAAAAATACGTGTCCAATATTTTTCTATAATCTAACTGACGGACTAAACATAACCATATATTTTTACTCAGGCAACATCCCTATTGTAGGTCGCGGGTTCAAACCCAGCCAGGCGCATTACTTTGTGTAATTAATTACATCACCACTGGCTTACAAAACGGTGAAGGAAAACATCGTGAGGAAACCGGCATGTCCTGGAAGACGACATGTGACATTCACCAACCCGCACTGGGCCCGCGTGGTGGATTACGGCATACCTATCCTAGAGAGCAGGCCTGTGTTCCCAGCAGTGGGAACGTTAAAAGGCTGATTATTCTATTATGCTTATGCTTGTCTTTCTTAGCCACGATTTAGAATAGAATAGAATATTCTTTATTATATACATACACCGTATAAGTACGTAAGTAGTAGAAGGTAGGATTAGCCTGATGAAGTCTAGGAGAAAAATAAAACAGAGCTCTGATTACTATTGATTTTAAGGCTGCATGCTATATGGACTAGAGAGATATGATACAGTCAGACAGGGAATTAAATAACTAATTCTTAAGTCACTTATTAAGACCTTAATTGTCAAAGAATAACTATTAACACGAGTATTGACAATCTTCCAAGAGATACCTAACCAAGCAACAGATAATTATGCATTTAATTAACTGCTGCCAGTACTGATGTCCAAGCAAATTCCAGACCTACCCTGATTCGCCGAAGGTTTAAAATCCAAGCAGATAAGCGAGGTTACCGCTAAAGCGTGTTTAATTACAACATGGCGACGATCAAAGGGAGGTAATCGCAAATGAACTCGCTCGCATTCCACCGAGCGGGGGAAGTATGCTGTGTAACGTGATGATAATGGAAGTTGGCTGAAGTTTCAGAGTTTCAGGAGCTGTTGAGAAGAACATGAGTAGGCAGTGTCTGTAAAGCGAGGAATTTAAAGTCGGTTTTGCCTGTGGGCAGTCCTTTTTTTTTGGATGGGAAATCATCAAAGGACTTCTCCCGCTCTGGGCGGAGCGGAAGGGAGTGTCAGACTCTTACCGACTAAAACCCACCCGTGATCCTTCTTGTGCCCTTTGCGTTCCAGGGCCCTGGTGACTCTTCTAAACAAATTCCACTACCCTAGCAGGCACTAACCCTATGGGGCCCCGTCTTCTTTGCTGACGACTCTTTGAGGCGCGCGTGGAACACGACGCACCGACTCGGGCCTGGTTGCTATCGGACGGCGAGCCACCCATAGCTCGCCATCCGCAGGCCCGCGCTTACGGTGGCCGGGAATCGCCCTGCGTTTCCCGACGTCTTCTTCTGTTGCGGGCCCGTGGGCAGTCCTGCGGGCCCCGCAACGTCTAATGATTGCAGATGACACGGTTGGCGCAGTGGTTGAATGATTGGCTGCTGCGCTACCTGTCGTGTGGGTTCTATTCCCTCATGCAACAAATATTTATATGGCCTACAGATATGTACATATGTAGCTGTTCCGGCTCTGGATGTTTATGTGTGTGAGATTGTACGTTTGTACACAAACAAAATTTTCATGTCGCGTACGGTTCAAAATACAAATAAAATCTCCAGACAAGAAACAATTTTATCTTGAAATCAATATCGATTTCCCGTATTACGCGTACAAACTTCTTAAGAAAATCAACTTTTCAAACTAACCTACTTCTCTCCATACTCAATCATAGCGGAAGGAAAGGTCCCATATTTTTCTGCTTTAAGTATTTTTTAACGATATTTTTGTGGCCTAGGTACCCAAATGTCTTTTCGTTGGCATTGTTCGTCGAGTTGTTGAGCTCCTTTTTGGTTTTAAGTTGAGCTACTCGACTACTGACCAAGGCTTGCACTGACTGGACAGGTCCACTGAAATCTGTGTGGTTTCTTCTTAAAAAGACCATTTCCAACTCTGATTTGCATTGTCCTCATTTAAGATGAATGTGAGGACCATGTAGATCGGTTGGTTTGAGTTCTATATGTGGCCTACCGTGTCCTTGCTTTGGTATAGTTCGTCAAATCGTTGAGCTCCTTAAAGATCTAAGTTTGAGCTACACGATAACTGACAAATGCTTGCACGGTTTGGACAGGTCCACTCAAATCTGTGTGGTACTTTCCTCAAAAGACCACTTCAGACACCAACCTACATGGTTCTCATATGATTTGACTAGAACAATTGTATAGATATCAAAAGAGACCTTTACCTCTGAGTTTGTTCTCAGGGTAGTCAGCTAGGAAACACCGGTCTCATTTATAACGACCAAAAAAGAAGGACGTGTAAAAGTGTTTATTTCAATCTACTTAAAAAATAAATATAATTATTAATTTAGAAATAAAAGGAAATTTGGGTCTGTGTCTAGCAGAGGACTCCTTTCGGCCGAAATGATGTTGGCGATTAATTTACAAGTTCTAAAATATTTTTATTATTTTAATGGAGACACGTACAATTTCAATTGCATAATTAAAAGAGTCGAGTTGGGACGGAACCGAAAAAAGCTGCGGGGTAAATGTACCCGACATACATTTGTATGTAAAGTATTAGCTTTTCTATTGTAAAGTCAAAGCACCATCGCAGTACAACTTTTGTTACTAATCCTTCAAAGGGTTTCTTTATTTAAAAAATTGTAAAGAAAAATTAAGAATTATGCTTCTTACGGTAAGTATTTTAAGAACGATGATTAATCATGATTGTAGATTTAAAACTGACAGATCCTATGTAAATTCTGACTTATATCACACTGTATAGATTACGACACCCATTCATTAAATATGTAACATCTTCTCCAAAATCAATTTCTGTTCGTTAGTCTCGCTAAAACTCAAAAACTGTTGACCAAATTAAATAGCTTTTGTTGTTTTGTTCGCTTTAATATAAGTGTGGTTTAAGCACAAAAAGTTAAAGAAGTATAGATATCGTTGTATTGTTTGCCAGATCTTTATTAGCACAGAAATTAATATGTACAGTCGGTGATAGCAATTAACTGACCCCCCTAAAAATTACTCGATTTTACACCCTATGCTCATAACATTAAACGTTATTCAATATGGTATGAGTTTATCAGACTAACACTACTCGATGAACAGAAACAATAAATAATTTTGATACGCAAACTTGAGCTTTAAGAGGTTGGTATTAGGTCATTTATTTAATAACTTTTTACCTTTTTTAATAAGTGGGTAGTTAGACGTCAATATGCGTATTCAACAAAAACTGCTATAAATATGACATAAGGACTATGGGGTAGAAGAATAAATTGAACAAGATATTCTATGCACAAATAGCAGTGAATACGCGCGAACATTTTTACCTTGCCTTACTAAATTGGCTTTTTTCCTTTTTATTAATTGTTATCAGTTTTGATAGTTTAATCGTCATGTCTCAGTTGAGTGATTATTTAAAATACAAAATAATCTATTTGCATGAGGAGAATGTTGGTATTAAAGCGATTGCTAGGAAACTTAATATAGCGGTAAGTGTATTATTTTTATGCTTCATTTATAATTATACTTTTTCCTTAATTCGTTAGTCTGCTTAAAAGCCGGTGAATGTAGAATAATAGACAATTAACTGTGTTTCATTATGAGTCTAATTTGAGATCATTTATAGGTCTAATTTGATTTTTATAATCTAATTTGATAAACGTATTTTTTCAAACTTAATCGATAAATTATGTTTACCTATTCGTTACTAAAATTATGCTTATTGTGTTGTTTCAGAGAAATACAGTCAGATTGTCGCTAAGACGTTTTGAAGAGGCAGGGAATATTCAAAAAGATCGTCCTGGACCAAAACCTACTATGTTACATACTCCAGTGTCAGAACGTCATCAAGCAATTGTTAGAAGGCATACTGAACAGCCATTTTTGCCTACTCATTCAACTGCAAGTGGAAGTGATCGTTGTTGGAATATGGTGCGCGGTATGCGGGACCGCTTGCAACAAGCAATAGAGAAAAATGGTGCTCCACTTCGCTATTAAAAGCATGAATAACTTGAGTAACCAGTGTTGGTCACAAACAATACTAACGTATGTCAGTGTGTGTGTGTTAAATTAACTATTGTTATAATTTGTAACGAAGTATTTCGAATACCTAGTTTTTTGTCAAAACCTTATTTTATAACTAAAATAACTATTCATAAAACAAATTGATATATAGTAGACCAGGTAGAACTTCAACGTATAATGCCGTTTTATTTAGTTCAATGATATTTAATGAAGTGATGTTATTGTTATGAAATAGAAATACATACCTATATTTCTAAATATTATAACATGCTGATTCACTACATTAAACTCAGTGCAGTTAACAACGTTATTAGTAAGCAGGTAAATATTATCATCTTCGTGTCGTCATCAATATCATTTATGTTATTCTTATAATATTTTTTTTATAAAATAAAATCGTTTTTACCACCATTTTGGTTTTTTATTTCTGTTCATTTTTTTTTGTTGTTGTTGCTAAAGTTATAATTTATTATTTATAACTTAAAATAAATATACAAAACAGAAACAAACGCGTCAATTACACTGGTTACGAACTCGCAACCACGATTTGTCAGCTCATTACAGTCACCACTAGACCACTCGAAACATATTCAACGTGATCGAAATTACGTATTATATTACAAGTTAAAATAATATTCAAGAACATACCTACCTTAACACTGCGTATTAAAGATCAAATTCGAATAACTATTTTATTGATCGTAGACGTTGAACCAGTTCCAACGTTGTTCTAGTTCGATCGTTCGTAACAAGCAAAAGGTTCAAATTCGTTTAATTTTTAGGGGGTCAGTTAATTGCTATCACTGACTGTACATTACTTTTGGGTCTCACCATCCAACCCCACTGAGCGGGAAAAATACAACTGTCAAAATTCTTGATGTTAACCATAGATTATACTACATCCCTCTCTTTAAGATTTACCAAGTTTACATTTAAATAATTGCACTTTACTCTGTTACATAATCAACTAGCCAAGCAGGCTTTTTCCTTTCTCTTAGAGGTCTATTAATAACATTATTATCATTTCCATGGGTTTCTGCCCGCTCTTGCAATGATGATGATTGATGAGAACTCTGATTTTCATTACTTTGATTTACTAAAGACATCTCATCATTGTTATTTGAGTTGGCAGAAACCAATGTTTCAAAATTTAAATAATCTTTTTCTTCTATATTATTGTTATGATACGGAGCTGGTATCAAATGCCACCTGTTTCTTCTATACTCTCCTCTATCTGTTTTTACTATATAGGATCTGAAAGGCAAACATTTAGTAACAACTCCATATAATCTAAAATCAGTCATCCATACCTTATCACCAATATTCAAATCAGATAATTGTTTAGTCCTATGCCTTTTATCATAATAATACTGCTGTTTATTTTTTATTTCCTTTTCTTTATTGGTTACTATCTTATTATTTCTCACAGTTAACTCCCTTGGCAATATTGGCAAGAATGTTCTCAATCTCCTACCCATTAACAATTCAGCAGGACTAAATCCATTTTCCAGGGGTGTGGATCTATATTCGAGCAAAGCTTTATCTATGTTATCTCCATTCTTTTTTATTAAATGTTTAGCAATTTTAACTGCATTTTCTGCAAGGCCATTTGATTGACTATAATAGGGTGAAGATGTTATGTGTGTAAATTTATATTCATCCGCAAATCTCTTAAATTCCTGTTGAAATTGAGGCCCATTATCTGATTTGAATACTTTACACAAACCATATCTTGAGAAAAGTTCCTTAACCTTGCAAATGATAGCTTTTTCATTTAAAGAACTCAATTCAAAAATCTCAAAAAATCTGGAGTAGTAATCAGTGACAATTAAGTACCATTTCTTATACAGAAACAAATCAGCAGCTATAACTTGCCAAGGACCAGAACAAGGAACATCATCTTTACAAAACTTATTTACTGGGTTTGTTCTATTTTCTGTACATTCAGGGCAATTTTTAATTAAATTTTCAATTTGGATACTACATCCTATCCACCAGACAGTAGCTTGAGCTCTACGCCTGCATTTAACAACACCTTGATGGCCTAGATGGATATTCATTAACATTTCTTTTTGCAGTGACAAGGGAATCACAATTCTTGAGCCTTTTAAGAGCAAATTTTCACACATACTAAAGTCATGTCTATATTGGTAATAAGGGAGTAATTCAATAGGTACTTTATTTTTTTTTTGGCCAGCCATCAAATGTATATTTTTTTAGGCATATACATATAGCATCTTTTTCCTGACCCTCTACAATTTTTTCTAAATATGTATCATTCAACTGAGTATTTCTGATTATTTGAGATACATAGTATGTAGTTTCAGAATCAAAAGTGTTAATATCAGTCTCTTGAGGAGCTCTAGATAAACAATCAGCTAACACTAAGTCTTTGCCCGCTATGTATTTAATATTATAACTAAATCTCATTAATCTGATCCGAAACCTTTGTAGTCTAGGAGTCAAATCATCCAAATTTTTAGTCTGTAGAATCTGAAGCAAGGGCTTATGGTCAGTTTCAAAAACAATATCCAATCCAGTAATGTATTCCTGAAATTTCTCTGCTGCCCATGTCAAAGCAAGCGCCTCTTTCTCAATCTGAGAGTATCTCCGTTCTGTTTCTGACATAGATCTTGAAATGTAAGCTACTATCTGTCTATTTCCCTCTAAATCCAATTGTTGTAAACAACCCCCCAGACCATAAGAGCTTGCATCCGAACTGATTATAATTCTTTTTGTATGATCATAATACGCCAATACAGGTGAGTTACATAATAACTCTTTTATGTTCACAAAAGATTTCTCTTGATCAGGGCCCCAACAGAATTCAACATTTTTCCGTAACAGGTTATTCAAGGGTTCTAAATTGTTTGATCTATTTTTTAAGTGGCGTGAAGCAAAATTGACCATGCCAAGGAAACGTTGTAATTCTACTTTGTTACTTGGTTGAGGAAATTTTTTTATTGCTTGAATTCTGTCAGGGTCGACTGAAATTCCTTTATCAGACAACTCAAAACCCAAAAACTTGATTTTCCTAACTCCAATTTGGCATTTGTCTTTATTTACAGTTAAACCTTCTTTTGCTAACCTGTCCAGGACTAATCTGAGTGTTTTATCATGAGCTTCCATAGTTTTTTCAAAAATTAATATATCATCCACATGGAAAATTACATTTAACCCTTTTAATATTTTTGAGAACTTAGTAAGGAAATATTCAGTGGAACAGTTCAACCCAAATGGTAATCTTGTATATTTAAACCTTCCAAAGGGACAAATGAAAGTGGTAAGCAGTTGACTGTCTTCAGTTAATTTGAGCTGATGAAAACTTTTTTTAATGTCGATTTTTGAGAAAAACTCTGCATCTCTTACTTTAGATAATGTATACTGAATATTTTGAATAGGAAAATATGGTCGCTCTACATTTTTGTTCAAGCGTGTATAATCACAGCACAACCTTATCTCACCATTCTCTTTAGGTACACAAACAATAGGTGCAACCCACTCTGTAGTTTGTTCTACTGGTTCAATTATACCTAACTCCTGTAGTCGGTTCAGTTCAGCTTCCAATTTTCCTAAAAGGGGTATGGGTACCACCCGTGGCACGGCTTGAACAAAAGGTCTTGCATCAGGTTTCAGTTTAATATGTATTTCCTCTTTAAATTGACCCAACTCCTGGAATAAAGTTGGATATTCTTTACTTATATTCACCGTAGAAATTTCATTCACAACCTTTATAGAATTTAAATTTACATTTAATATGTTCAGTTGACAACAGGCACTTCTACTTAAAATTGGTTGCTGAATAGAACTAACTACATATGCCTTAGATTTGATTTCCTTCCCTTTATAAATGAGTGTTAAATTGAGAAATCCTAATACTTTCAAACTCCTCTGATCTGCAGACTTTAAAATAATATCAGATTTACATAATTTATTTAGATAACCCTCTGGCAAGAAATTTAAAGGTACACATATAATATCTGCCCCTGAATCTATCAAAAAATTTCCACTCTTTCCGAATTCTTTTATCAATATGTCACATTTCCAAGCTTTATCATCATTTTTCTCTAGCAAAGACAAAAAATGTACACTTTTACCTTCATCTAAAATATTTTCCTTTTGTTCGATGGTTTGTATAGTTCTTGACTTACACATCCTTGCATAATGACCTCTTCGCTGGCACCGGAGACAGTTACTATCTTTGGCTGGGCATGATCCTCTAAAGTGCTGGAAACCACAAGCATTACATTTTCTTCCATTGGTTTCAAAATCCTTCTTCAATCTTGAAACTTGCTTTTCATACAGTTCCTCAGTTTGTCTTGTCTGGGATTCATGCTGTTTGATTATGTCAATAGCCATTTGGAGTGTCAAATTTGGTGTAAGTTGCAATTTTTCACTTATTCTTTTATCTGTTATGCCGACTACAATTTTGTCTCTTAATATTTCCTCCTTTGTTATCTTCTCAAAATCGCAACTTTTTGCTAGATTAAATATTTCCGTGATATAGGCTGTCGAACTTTCTCCCATGTTCTGTTTTCTATTATGAAACTTGGCTCTCTCAAAAATTGTGTTTTTTCTAGGTTCAAAATAATCTGTAAAACCTTGAACCAAATCCTCAAACTTGTCCTTCTTTTTTATTTGTTCCAATATGTCCCCACTTCTTTCACCCATGCAATACAGAAGCAAATTTTTCTTGTCTTCTTCATTTTCTACTCTCGTTATCTTCAAATATTGATTGAATCTATCAATCCATTTTTTCCATGATGCTGGATCCTCAAAATTTAATTGACTCGGTGGCTCGACCACCACGTTTCGCGGACGGTGTTTTTCCTCCATTTCTTCCTGTTTATGTCCTTGCCTCGTCTATTTTTCACTACCGCTGCCACCATGTATTGTTTGCCAGATCTTTATTAGCACAGAAATTAATATGTACATTACTTTTGGGTCTCACCATCCAACCCCACTGAGCGGGAAAAATACAACTGTCAAAATTCTTGATGTTAACCATAGATTATACTACAATCGTAGTTACGGATATAGCAGATTTAGCAGCTTTTATATCTATACATATAAATCAAATTGGAGTATCTGTTTGTAATATTGAAATAACCGCTTTTTAATGCATGCATAATATATGGTACATACGCCAAAATACTTTTTTTTACAATTTTTGACGGAACTTTTATTGGCAGGTAGCTGTGTAATAAGGAGTAACGTAGGCTACCTTTATTTTAGAAAAAATCTTTTATTTTAGAGAAATAAAGCAATGTTGCAATGTCCAAGTACTGTGCGCTCACGCACATGCCACCACTGTGCCGTTACGTCGGGCGCTTCCCACCGCAACGAATCAATATCACAAAGAATCGGGGGGTTAGTAACTATTCCACGTGGACGAAGTCACGGGCAGAAGCTAGTCGTCAATAAATACAGTACATACAAAACTTCCACGCTCTTTATTCGTATAACCACATAAATTGGTTTTTAGCCTCCCAAAACCCAGTTCATTATAATCACTAATTAACTGATAGCAAACATAAGTCAATAGCGCCACCACAGTTAATTAGCGGCTTATTTGAAAGCTAATAACTGCCGCGAGCTGAACGTAACTTTCATGACATGGCGGAAATTTTAATTAAGTAGCTTTTAACCTACTAATATAAACTTGAGTTTTGGGCATGTTTGGGAATTATAGGTAACCTTGTTTTTCTAGATGGGAATGACTTCTCCCGCTCTGGGTGGAGTGGAAGAGAGTGTCTGACTCTTGCTGACTAAACCCACCCGTGTTCCTCCTAGTGCCCTTTTCATTCCAGAGCCGCGGTGGCTTTGTGACTCTTGGTGACATTAGAAAGATATAATAGGATAAGTTACAGAGATTTATTTCGCTCAAGACTGTTCCAGACTAAAACTGAACTTGTAAATCTTCAATCTAGGTCAATTCATGAAAAGCTCATTTCTGGAACTAACTTTACGAAAGCTCAAAGAAAAGATATCTATCAATCCTAATTACATTAATTTTAGTAAAAATGGCCTGAACTACTTTAGACAAGACAGACGAATCACTTAGGATCAGTCTAATTCTAACTAAGGAGATCTCTTATACTGACCAAACCTACCCGTGTTCCTCCTAGTGCCCTTTGCATTCCAGGGCCGTGGAGACTCTTACGAAAAATATCTACGACCTTAGCAGGCACTGACCCTATGGAGTGGATTCAACTTTAAAAGCATGAATTGATGGAAAGGGAAATCAAAGAAAAGATGGAAGGCTTGTATAAGCAATGATAAGAGGAAAAAAACTCGCGTCATTATGGATTAATACAGTAAAACTTGGTTAAGTGGGACCTGGATAAGTGAGAAACCTTCATAGCTGGAACTCATGCTCAGGTCCCGACACTTTAGCACTGAATTACCTCTGTTAGTGGGACAACACAAACCTCTATATCTGGGATTGGTTATCTCCATTTTATCGTCATAATTACCTCTATTATTGAAACAGTGAGTATATTTTACCTATTTTAGTGAGACTATATTTTAGGGATTAGTTCTTTCGATTTTTATATTCACAAGCACCTCTATAATTGAGACAGCGAGTGTAATTTACCTCTTTTATTGGGACTATATTTTGTGTACCTACATTATGTGGATGGAACTCTCCGTAAATGAGACAGATATCTATTTATACCTGCATATCGGAGACACTGGGTAAGTGGAACACCTCTTTAAGTGAGACAAAGAACAATGGCAGACTTCCATACATAAAACTAGTTGAGAAGAAATGGTCGCGTCTATATGTCAAAAATATCTTAAAATGTCGAGCGTGAGTCCCTGAGTAACTTTGTCAAAGAATTTTGTCCTGGGGGGGGGCTTCAAAAAAAAGATATTTAACTTTGAACTTTTTTAGGTTATGTCTTATGTCACTTGGAGAAACATGCGTCCTGTGGTTGTTTGTTGTTACTTTACTATATTCTTAGCAAAAAGATTAACTATGTGGGTACATTAACCCATATACTATTTTTAAGATTATTGTTTCTCTATTATATATTCATATAATAGTAGTATATAGGTACACCGCTGGGGAAACTATTTTTATTGATCAAGAGTACCTACGCCTGTAAGGTTTCTGTAACAGTCAATGATTGCCATATAGATTGATGAATGTGGAAAAAGCAGAAGGATGTATTCTCTGCCTACTTCTACAGGGAAAAGGCGTGACCTGCCGATATGTATGCAGCATTCATTATAGGTACTTGTTTTTTATACCACTAACGTAGCAGACAGGCATACCTATGGTCCACCTGTTGATGTTATAGTTGTTAGTGCTCACTGTAGCCTTTAGAACCCTTTTGGAATGCAATGAATAAAAAAATAAAACAATTCTACATTTTTTACATTTTTATTCTTCCTCATCATCTTTTCTTATAATTATAGAATTTATAAATTCTGCTAGCGCTGCGATAGGTAATATGTTGATGTCTGGCCCACCCCAAAACCACACCACAGTCATAACATGGGCGCAACACCCCAAAGTGCGCCGAGCCGCCGACCAACTAAACAGCTACAATATTATTCTTCTAGTATACGGGTTCGGCCAGGTATACAGGCACGCACAAGTCACACATACCAAAAATCAGTCCGTAATCAATTCAAGTCAAATAGAATATGAAAATAGCAAAATTTCAAAAACAACACAAACACAACCAACACGAAAAGCACAGCATCAGTGACAGCTGACAGCCCGCAATTCGAGTCAGTGTTGCCATAACAATAAATGGAATTGTTACCTACTATAGTATTGCGATTAAGATATTGAATAATTGCAGGAAGTTCTATTTAAGGAACTTATTTTCGACCATATCACTTTTATTTTTTATTATTACTGATGGTGTAGGTATTCGTAATACTAACTTCCTATAAAATAGTTTTTATCCATTATGTGTTTCTTAAAAGTATATACCAAAATAGTTTGAATTTAGTAAATGACAACACTTGAATAGTGTAAAATCATTTTAGTCATTTGATATTCCCAAAAATGTATGTTTTTTTCTGTGGCTTTAATTAAAATACATTTTTATTTGAAAAATCATAGAAAAATACCTAAAATCATTTTATGTAACAGACATTACTAGACGCTAAAATTTTTGTCAACTATTATTCTGCCATTGTTCTTTGCAGGTCCCTTAAGGTCCTAGTTATCCAAGTTTTACTGTATTTTTAAATTATGTTTTTTTTTCTTTGGATAATGAACCAGAATTTTTGTAATAAACATAACATGATTTAAGAGTGTCCGTGGAGTTTCTTGCACTTTCTTCTCCATAGAGATCTACGCTTTGTAACGTGCAGATAGCTTCACCTCTTTCGACTGAACGACCTTGACAATTCAAAAGTGCCTGTGAATGATTTATTTGAATTATTATGGCAACTACGGAACCCTATATTGCGCTTGACCTGAGACGCACCTGGCCGGTTTTTTTTTCATTTGAAACGGAGAAGGTGGTACAGGCAGTGCCCTGCAGCCTTTTTATTTTCTCAATACTGAGAGGGATCAGGTTGTGAAAGAAATTTACTGTACGTACCAACATTTTTTCCAACATCCACGCAAACGTAGTCCTCTTTACTAATATTATAAAGCTGAAGTGTTTGTTTGGTTGAGCGCGCTAATCTCAGGAACTACTGGGTCGAATTTTAAAATTATTTTAGTGTTGAATAGCCCTTTTACTGAGGAAGACCGGGATAGGTTATATAACATCACACTACGGTACATTGGAGCGGATCATCAATGAAAAATGTTACAAAAACGGTTTTTTTTTGTCTCTTATGTGACGCAGACGAAGTTGCGCGGATCGGCTAGTTTGAAATAAATGCTTTGAATGTTTGAATCATCGATTACGCTAAAGTTTTTCTCGCTGATGGGCTAAGTGATAAGAAAACACTGAGAACCCAAAGCTGAACAGCAAATACACCTATAAATCATAGGTACTCACACAAAAGCAGCTCAGAGATTAATACTTATACCCTAAAGCAAAATGTGATTCAGTTGAAAGTCATTCAGAGTGCAATGCTACATATTATTTTATATGCAACGAGCAATTCTATATAAAGTTCTGAAATATCACAATCTTAAGATCTAGAATATTCTCAATATTTATTTAGTATGCCAATAAGAATGCACAAACACTGACATCACTTGATTTTACTTCAGTAGATTTATAAAATGAACTCCACGAACAAAGAATCCATTACAATATAAATCAGGAGGGGTGCGAACTTCCGATCAAAAGTTAATAAGACTTACTCAGTGATTTTAATTAGTAGAAGTGATTTTTATTTATTTATTTATTATTATAACCAACTTGCCTTAACAGTTAAATACCACACAAACAAGTTACTGGTCTGTCTGATTTTAATTTAATTATCTATTTGCCATAATGAAAAAATATATCAAGAATTAGCCGTCTCTTCCGAAAAAAAAAGCGCAATAGTACTAGGATCGCAGAAAACGTTACGAGGTTTTAGGAATGCCGATGTTTTTTTTTTTTTTTTGAAAATAGATTATTTCTTTCTTTCTTCTTTTAGTTATTTGGCTGTTCCAAAAACATAAATCTTAGTAAATTCATAAATTTTAGTAAATACAACAGTGTGATAGCGACAAGAAGGGGAATGTACCAGAAACCCAGCCGCAAAACAACATTTGATGCAGAAAACTTCGCAGCCTCTGTACAAAATGATATTTTAATATTCTCGTCGGTTAATATTTTCGCTACGTTACATAAAATACAACACAGTTAGTGGCCGGGGCGGGAATGCAGATGAAATCAATAGAGCGCACTTGTTGCAGCCGGGAGAGGCCGCGCGGCCAGCGACCCTGTTGTTATGGCGACCGCTCACCTCCCGACCTTTATGATATCCTGGTACCGGACGCGGGAACAAAGATATTTATTTGGCAACGCTTCGACGATTATTCGGTTTATTATATGGAATTAGCAAAATTAACTACATCACGAACCCTTTGGATTTATGGGTCAGGAAAATAATCTTTGATGATATCATTTGAATAGCATTAATTAGAATATGAATTTACCCTTTGATAATATTGATTTACCTTAATCAGGTAAGAAATAGAATTCGCCACAAGTCTACTTACGTGGCTGTGCCTATGTTTTGACAACAACAAAAAATCCCCTGAATCGATGCTAACCACTTATTTTTTAATCAGATCCTACACATTAACCATAACTGTTCAGTAATCCGTACATTAAACTGCAAACAAACCAAATGAGTTCCAACCACGAAAAGTTACAAAGGAAATTGGCGTCTCCATTTTCTAAATTGCCAAACTTGAGCCAAACAACCCCTCAACATCTTTATGGCAGCAACACGACGCTCGCGTGTTCTCAACAAGTGGCCAACATTAATAAACCTCACTTACTGACCGGAACGACTTAACTCGATAACTATTCATTAGTGAAACTAGTGACCAGGGCCTCAAGTCTGCTATTACAATAGTGTCAAAATGGTCTATCATTGATCTCATAATGGTCGATTTTGACAAGTTTGGTGATCTACTAACATAAAAGTGTCATTATGACTTTCCAATGGTCAACCACTGACACTCCATTGAAAGAAATAACATAGAATGGTAATCTCGTACATAATCACAAATGAATTACAGACGTATGCAGTAATCTGCTAAAATTTTGACAGTTCCTTTGATCAGTGACCTACCATTAGAACCACATTGTGCAGTCATTATTTTTAATAGCTTGGTTATCAAAAAGTATTACGAGACCACTGACAGACCAATGATCGATCATTATGGATTTAGCAGATTACGAAATTTTAGCAAAATGACAATGGGATCGTGTTGGAATGACAAATTTATAAAAATAGCAGACTTGGGGCCCAGTTGGAATTTCGAAATGATATGGAGCTAATTAGATTTATATCTAGGCAACGAAGAGACTAGCTATACTATATAACCAAGAGGGTCTTAAGTTTAGTGAATAGGCTAATTTTAGGCCAGCTTTTACGACAAATCTTTTACGGTTCAAACGGTACGGTTATGGAATAATGACTTGCCTTATCGATGAGGCGTGCCCAATCTTTGTCCATTTTTAAAACAATGGTCAAAAATCACTAGCTCTCTCTGTAATCGTTTTTATTTGGATTCTATGCTTTTTGTTTCATAATTATTATTGTATACTAGCTGAGCTGGCAAACGTAGTTTTGCCACATAAAAAAATTAGGGGTGGACCACCCTTAAAATTTAGGGGGATGAAAAATAGATGTTGTTCGATTCGCCACCCTAGCCGATATGCACGCTAAGATTTACGAAAATCGATCGAGCCGTTTCGGAGGAGTTCAACCACAAACACCGTGACACGAGAATTTTATATTTAAGATTATCAAACCGTTATGAATGTAGCTTGCAATGAAATACTTATATGTTACGATCAATGCGTCCTGAAATAAAGACTCGACTTAGTTCAGGCGCGGTTGCAAATCTTTTATTCTTGTAATTAATTATAGTGACATTTTAAAATTCTTGTTGCTGTTCTAATTGTAAAATTTAAAGATAAATACTTTAAATTAAAGAAGGAAATGAATTAGTTTAATTTTTCATACTTTTTCAGAACAAAGAAATTCTGAGCAGAAATGACTTTCTTTATTTAACCATCACTATAGTTTCGTTCAAAAGAAAACACAAAAACTATATTGAAATAGGACTACAAAACAAAAATTCTAATGGAGACTTAAATGCATTTTCGTATAAAACTATTTTAGCCCGGAAAAGCGCAGGGGGAAATACTCAACTCTAGGCAGACTGTGACAAACATACATAGGTACCTAAATTGAAAAGTTGCGCTTGGAAATAGAATATATATTTTGTGAATAAACGGCAGATGAAACTAAACTAAAGAAACTGCATCAATTCAAACATAAATATTGAAATTGCCAAGTTATCAAAAATGTAATTGAAAAAGACTTCAATAAACTTCCAAATTGTGCGCTAATGAGTTCAAGACATTTTGACAATGTCTCCACGTAAACGAAAGACTTTTCTGCGACCACGTGTACAAAAAACTTGCCCCGCACTCATCAGCCAACAATACGGTAGCCCGTTGATGTTTACTCCAATTTCCGTTCTCACGATAAAAAAAATTAACAAGCTTATTTGTTGCTGCGGAAAACTTTGAACCATTTGCTGGTCAGAAAGGTGTAGTCATAATCATCTGTTCTTCTTCTTACGGTTTGTGTTTTAATGAGCTAAGTACTCTGCACACTTCATTCAGCTCTTGGTTGACGTTATTTCGCGTTGAAATCAGACTTTGTAAGGAAATCGTCACAATAAAGGTCACAGCTCATTAGAGCCACCCGACAACCACTCCGCACCGCCTCGCCTCCTGCGGCTAGTATTCTTTATATGGACTTGTATGGGTATGCGCTCACTATATCAACTCCGTAGCGTCACCGGATCGCCTCGGTCGTAAGCCCTCCACGCGTTGTCGGCGGGTGGACCACTCGGTGACAACTCGCTGCTCGCACGCTTGCCTTGCGTTGACTGCGCATTGCCAACTCGCGGGTCCCGAGTGGACCGCGCGCTGCCCGCGAATGATTCACGCGAGGACTATACTGGGTGATGAGCCGCTTCCCAGACTTCCTACCCTCCCATTATTCCCAGCCTTTCTTTCGAACGAGTCGGACGTCTCGCACGTGTAGACCTAGTGCCAATTGTTAACAGATTACTCGAAAATTCGAATGACGAAGCGACGTCCAACCGTTGACCACGCGGCGTTCTCTCGTTGATCGCGCCGGTTCCACTGGTTGACCGCGCGACGTTTATTAGTGTTAACGCGGCTTCCACCCATAGACCACCTGTCGACAACGAGTGGACACCTTGCGACGAGGCGGTGCGGGGTGGGTGCCGGGTGGCTCTAATGAGCTGTGACCTTTAATCAGGAGGTACTTGTGTTACGCTGTGACCACGTCTATTTCAAAGAACACTGTCTCTTTGAAACTTCTGCATACTCGAGAAACCGAAACTTCTGTATGCTCGAGAAACCGTAGACCGGTATACAAATTTTTGTCAAGCATTGACATTTGATTCGAAGACATGTGACATTCACCAACCCACACTGGGCCCGCATGGTGGATTACGGCCCATTCCCTCTCCTAGAGAGGAGGCCTGTGTCCCAGCAGTGGGAACGTTAAAAGGCTGATTATGCTATGTTATTATTGACATTGATTCAAAATTCGTACCCGTCTTGCACGCTGCTACATTTTCTCCATTCTTCTGTATGGCGTCGAAGCTTGGACTTTAACAGAGGTCATGTGCAAACAAGTGGAAGCTTTCGAAACGTGGGTTTACAGACGAATGTTAAGGATATCCTGGAGAGACAAAGTACGACATGAAACAGTGTTGCAACGAATGGGGAAAAAGGTGGAGGTTCTTAACGCTGTCAAGAGGCGAAAACTTGAATATCTTGGTCACATTACGCGCAGCTCGAAATATGACCTGTTACAACTTATAATTCAGGAGAAAAGAATTCCAGGAAGGAGAAGAACATCTTGGCTTAAAAATCTGCGCCAATGGTAGAACAGAAGCACACGTTCCCTATTTAGAGCTGCTGTGTCGAGGGTCCAAATTGCCATGATGGTCGCCAACCTTCGATAGAAGATGGCGCTCAAAGAACTAGAAGAAGTCAAGTATTGATCGTCAGCTCTAAGGCAAGGTCTTCTCGGTCGAACTGTCCATATTACGGTGAGGAAATGAGGTTCAGATAACTCATAAAAGACAATATCCAGTTTTGTATGGACTGTCAATTGGTTGAGATAAAACGACGTGAGTATGTGTGTGTGTTTAACTACTTTAAGTATATATATAATAGTATTAGTTTGTATTATAAATTCTACTGTAGTGTATTTGCTCGAGATTTTAGATAAACCGTACTGTTAATTTTAGACTGTCAATATATTTACAACATCTATACTTTTTAAAGTTTGACTTAATGTTTTTATTTTATTTTTAAGGCTTATACAGTCTTAAATTCTGTATAAATATTTTTTTTTTGAAATGGTATCACTTTCCAAATATACTTATGTTAGAAAGTTGCCTTATAATTTGATGCAGATTCTTTGAACGTCAGTGTATCACAGGACTAAAATAAAATTTACTTTGAAAGTTACGTCCATAAATAGCATATAAAACGACATTTAATATCAAACTCTGCCCAACTGTGGATCAAAGTGGGCTTATTGAAAATACTAATAACGGTCTCCCCCTATTTGCACTTAAGACAAATTATTTATTAAAGGAATGGAAAAGGGATTCCTGCTTATTTCTCTACGAAATATATCGTATAAAAGCTTCTAATAAATAGTAAACTCTGGTATAGCGAAATATGGTAGGTTTTCCATTAGCGTGAACGCTAATAGGGTTACTACCCCGAGTCGCCCGGCCCTGCTCTGCTCAGATAATCTATTAGTGGAGACGTCGGGACTCGTAGGGACTATATAAGTTAGTTTCGATGATAAAAATAGGAACTTAATACCTTCTTTGATAATTAATCAGATTTTACTACATAAGATGCAATTTTAAGTCTATCATCCTTTGTGATGAGATTTTACAGCGCTTTTATAAACTTCATTGGATTTTTTATTGGCTCTCGTTTCTTTATGATCGCCTGGTATTCAAGAGCGGCATAGAATGGTAATCTAGTACCTACATGATGACATATTAATGACAGACGTATGCGGTAATCTGCTAAAATTTGACAATTCCTTTAATCATTGACCTACCATCAGAACGTCATTATCAAAGAGAAAAAAAAAATGAAAATGAATGATGAATGAAGTCTTTATTCAGTCATTGCTTTTAATAGTTCGGTTATCAAAAAGTATTATGAGACCATTGGCCAACTAATGATCGACCATTATGAATTTAGCAGATTACGAACTTTTAGCAAAATGACAATGAAATCGTGTTGGAATGACAAATTTATAAAAATAGCAGACTAAGAGCGCTAGTTGAATTAAGTCGCAATATAGACTCTGTCTTTGTACCCGAGTAATGACAAAAAAACTCGGCCCATTACATAAAATAAACAATATAACTGACGAAATATAGGCGTACAAACTATTCACCTTTAGCTGATCGAAAAATACTTGACACACATTCCCGGCCGGGCGGGGCTGGAGCTTACAAACCCGTTGCTATGCAAATGAATACATTGCAAACTGAATAATTCCTATGATTGACATTCGACTCAACATATCAATCAACAAATCGTGGGACGCGTCGATTGGCCTATATTTGAACGGACCAGTGATAACTAGCCCGATACGGATCGATGGAGCCTGCAGGCCAGTGTGTTAACCTCTGACATTTTGCTAGTTGCCTGGTACTTTCACGAAATTCACCTGTCATACAAATGACTTTGTAAGACACTCATTTACTTAATTAACAGCTGGTCCAATGAAATGATGATGGATGGATTGGACGAAACATAAACGAGACAAGAAAAGGTGAGACTTGATGTTTCAAAAAACCGGTCAAGTGCGTGTCAGACTCGCGAACGAAGGGTTCCGTACCATTATCTGTCGTATCTACAACAAAAAGGCCAAAAAAATATGTCTATTGTATAGCGCCATTAAATATTTGTTTTATTTTAATTTAATTATTTAATTTTATAGTGGATAAATAACTAAATATTCTGTGAATATAATATGTAACAAGCATCTACCTGTTGCCGTTATTAATATCGAGCAAAAACGAGCAAAAAAAAACATTTTTTTTTGTATGCCCCCCCTTTAAATATTTATATTATTCTGTTTTTAGTATTTATTGTGTACAAATACAGAAAATAAACAGAATAAAATACAACAGAAACTCATAACTATCACTACTATTCATGAGATACAGCCTGGTGACCGACAGACGGACGGACAGCGGATTCTTAGTAATACCTACCTTACCCTTTTTACATTTGGGTCCGGAACCAAAAAAAATGTTACTAAGAAATAAAAAAATTACCCCGAATAAATTGATGAAGAGGATGAACTTGCCTGAAACTTAGGAACCGTTTTTACACACACACAAAATTTGGAAACGCGCGGAAATGCGCTTCTGGCCAAATTTTATTGTGAATACTGGAACTGTTTACGAGCTCCTCGTACACCCTGATTCCCTTCAGCGTATTTGCTTAACATTGTGAATCTTAGCTTTGTACAAGATAATTACACTTAAACTGGTTCATGTGTGGGCGGACTTACATCTTACATAGACACGCAAAACTCGTCAAAGGCAAGCTTACAAAGGAAATCTCGCTTTGAAACTGCATAATACGTATAATTTCCCGAAATAAGGGGAGGACGGATATGTGGGTTTCGAGAACGCCAATTTGGTTACACGAAAACATCAATTCGACATCAGCATCACGGCTTAAATACCGCCTACTTTGGGAAGCAGATTACTGATGCAAAGTTTTCGGAACTATTTGAATTATACATTCCGTGTGATCATTTCTTATGCACCACGACCGCACAGGAAGTAAAAGTTAAGACTTATTTGAAAATAAAAAGAAGTTACAACACTTATTTGAAAATACAAAAATCAAAAGGCTTAATGTAGAAAGGCACTGCTCACTGAACAAACACCTACACACGATAGGTATCACAGACAGTCCTCTATGCAGAGCATGCATGGAGGAGGAGGAAACGGTATCGCATGTGCTCCTTGAGAGCACAGGTGTAGCCGAAATACGAAGACAAACAATAGGGGCACCGAATTCACTTACAGAGTTGCTGAACATACTGAGTGGACTGATCTGTTTCTGGAGGGAGTGACGGCCGCCATGGCTCACGCACAATTGTCCAATACTAGGACTAAGTGCGGAAACCAAAACCCTAATAGATAGATAGAATATAGAAAGGCTTTCAGCTGGTCAGCTGTGTGTTATTTAGTATCGCCTCTCATACCGGCCATTATATTAAAAACTCTTGACCTTTTGAATTAGTTGTCACACGTCAGCCACTTCACGAAGATGGCCGCATCTCAATCATTTACATACACTCGGTAACACGACGGTGACGCGATGACGTGACGTGTACACCTAAGTGCATGATGGACCTCAAGGCGATACCCCGACCAAAACCTTACGATAGTGCGTTTTTCTTCGCTATTCAGAGACTATTAACTCATTAGTTATGAGAAATAATCTACATGTAAAAGCACATTATTAATGTTCGACGTCTTATAATCATATTCCACGTTCTAATTTGTTTTTATGTGTTATAAATAAATTTAAAATCTACTTATAAAAAATTACTAAAATTCTTGACTATATGCATCTGTTGCTAAATGCAACGCTAATAAACACGTATTTTAAAAATTTAATTTGTAATCTTGAGCTGGATGCTCACCATATTTGTACGCCTCCTGGCATAACATAGCGCTCTCTTTGTCAATTATAACATCTGTATTACCCATTTACCTGTGTTAACAAATAAAAGTGATTTGATTTGATTTGATTTGATTTGAACGCTCTAATCATTTGAGGATTACACTAATGGATAGATAATTTAAAAATCTATAATTATTATACACGTTTTATTTCATTTCAAAAGATCGCGAATCTTTTTTAATCAAAATAATTGCAAAAATTGTGTGAATTCTATGATAAAAGGGCGTGCGCTGGGTGCGCGCGGCAAAGAGGGAACGAATGCTCAAGGTTGTTTGGTCAGGCAAACGCCTTAAAGAGTCAGACTCACCCAGCGGCGATGCCCCACTGCTGCGAGGCCGCGTCAGCCGCGTGCTCGAACAGCGTCAGCCCCACCAGCGCCACCGTGGGCGCGATCGTCAGCGGCGTCACGAACCGCAGCAGGGAACCGATCACACCGAAGTAACCTAGGAACAAACAAACAATATGTACTTAGATTTTGATCAAGCAACATCCATTTGCTTGGCTTTTTGGTAAAATCAGAAACTGCCAAACGAACCCTATTACCATAATTATTTGGACAGTAGTGCAGTAACCTGAAATTGTTCACTCGTGATTTCGTTCGGTAAATAGGGAGATACTAGACAAGGTAGGTGAAATTCAGTTTCATTAATTTTCTGCCGATGTAATGGGGATGATTCCTGAGTTAAAAAATATGATTCTATTTAGTCCTTCAGTTCGATTACCTATCGAAAGATATTGGACATGAATGGTTTGCTTTATCAAAGTTATAAAAATGTACGAGGATAAAGAGCATCAAAGATCCGGTCAATTTTTACCGTGACGTGACGTCACAAGCCCTCATGCTTGTGACGTCACGTCGCGGTAAAATTGTAGCGAGTAGTGACGTCACACAACGTAGTATTCAACGCACTGTTTCGTCTTCGTTTTTGATTTACGTGAAAAAAGAAAAACTACTTGTGCAATATTTTTGGAAATCTATCTGACGGACTAATTAGATTTGTTTAGTCGACTACCCTATTGCGGGCACATGAGACATATATATCCGCTATGTGCATTATCTAATACGATTGGAAGACCACCAGAGTGAAAATAAAGTATTGATTAGGGTCTTGATTAAGCTACAGTCACTAGAAACAAAGGGCGGGTGACAAACAAAGAAAGAGCTAGAGAAGAATGTAACCTTTAAACATACATCTTAAATTTCTAATCGCTCTTTGACGCTGTCTTATTCATTATTGACTGAATGAAGATTGCACACTGCGCTGCGAATACTGATATATGGAGCTTTAATAGTACCTATACTCCATTCACAATAAGATTAGACATTGGAACAAAATCGTTTACAGTCCGTTCAACCGATTTTTACTTCTATTCCGAACGCATAAAGATGGCATTAAAAGCAAAAACATGATTATAATACCAACTGTTTACTGCAGCTACCATGTGTCATGCCGCCAACGAAATAGAAGTCAAAATCAGTTCAACGGACTGTAAAAAAGATGTATTTCAATGTCTAATCTCATCGTGAATGTGGTATAGTGAATATAGGGCGGCCTGCCGATCTAGGTCACTTGACTGATCTAGTCGTTAGCCGGGCTTAGAACTCAAGAGATAGTTGCTGTGTGACTGCTGTGTACAGGTGGAGTTGTAAACACACTGACAGATACCAGTGACGATTGAAATGTTAAGCCGAGATCGTGTTGAAAGTTTTTAATTTCCCGATACATGCCTCTGCAAGTATGTAACTGACTACTAAATTAATCGAAATCGATTGAATTCTTGCCATGGTAATGTTACTGAAATTATAAAAAAAAAACTGTTTGTTTTTATCTCTTTTTATTTTGAATTGGAAATCAACTGACTTCTACCGCTCTGGGTGGAGCGGAATCCCTGTCAGACTTTTTTTCCCTTTGCGTTCCAGAGCCGCGGTGACTCTTTCGAACAAATTCCGCAACGCAATCTCCGGAAATGCGAATGCGATTTCGAAAACTTAACAGTTCTAAAAAAAAAAAGATCTTTCACTGATTGAAAGTAACACCATCACAATTGCCAAATCCAAAGGCTTCTTTTTAACCGATTAAAAAAAAGGAAGAACTTCTCATTATCATTGATAAATGTTTCGTTTTCTGTTCGAGTGGGTCTATATGTAACAAAGTTCCAATTTGATAATATCAAAAATATATGCAATAAGCCAGGAGCAAGCTTCTTCACAAGACTTTTTAACCGACTTCCAAAAAAGGAGGAAGTTCTCAATTGTGATGAGGGGATGGGATGATGGGATGTTTGTATTTTTTTAATGTATGTTCGGGCATAACTCCGTCAAATATAGACGGTATTGCAAAATTATTTTGTTTATTCTAAAGGGGTTTATTCCGAAATGGTCCCATTTAAATTTCATATAGATCTGATGATGAGTTTCGGAGACAGACAACGGAACTCTTCCATTAATGATAGCAAATCTTTTGGGATTGCTGAAACCGCATGTTTGTTTATCGTTTACACCAATGTGATTGGTACGTTTAGATGGGCCTCCCCACCACCACTAAAAAGTGAAAAATGTTAAAAATGTTACCACTAAAAAGTGAAAAATAAAAAATGTTTTCAAAATAATACAACCGGCTTCTACATAAAAAGGTCGGTTGTATTTTTTTGTAAAAACGAATTCATCAAGCACTCAGATGATGACGAACATGAAAGAGTCGTTTTAAAAAAAAATAGGTTAAGGTAAAATGAGAGTGCGCTTTAAAAAGTAAAGTTTGCATCAAAGCTCTGCGGAGGTCGGAACATGGAGATAATTTAGTTCCCGCGATGGCACAGTAAAAACTCTTTGCGAAGGAGAGTCTATTAGTTTATTACTTAGTTAGTTAAAAAACGCGTCCTCTCTCAGAGCTAATTAAATTCTTCTCGGTGAGGATGCGAGTTTGTTATGGGATGATGGGCTGGTGTTTTGGTAAGTCGGTAAGTTTATTTATTTTTCTAACTCAAGTAGAGCTGATTTTGGACTCTGGCTAGACTGTGTGGTTGTGACACAAGGTGAAGGTAAAGATATACATATATACCTTTACCGGTATTGACTAGCAGCGCCCCGCGGTTTCACCCACGTAGTTCCCGTTCCCGTGAGAATACGGGGATAAAATATAGCCCATGTTACTCAGGGTGAATGCAGCTTTCTAGTGGTGAAAGAATTTTTGAAATCGGTCCTGTAGTTTTTGAGTTTATTCTAATATTAGTATAGAAGCATAGATACCAATCGGGTAAAAATCCGCAGCCTACTTGCGTAATATATAAATCAATTGAATCGTTCGCTTATTCTTTTAATTTCATTTCATTATGGTGTCGAGCAGATAATAGCTCGTCGAGCTGTAATAAATGAATCTGTAATTCTGTAACATATCGATAAAGTATGCGATTTTATGAAATTACGCAATTGAGGTGCAGATCCGGGGAGCTGCTCGGAAATTCCTGATGGAAAAAGAAAAACCAGTAACACTGCCCGAACTGGGAAACGATCAGGCCTCATGCTCAGAAGCTCAGCAGTAGCGCTTGGAACTATTATCACAAGTTGAACGATGCTAATCGAAAACGATGCCTGTGACGTACATATTTTAGTTTAAGTTGCTCCACGCCCTGATGCCGCCATCACTTCACTACATGATTATCCTACGTAGGAACTCTATGGTACCATACGCAGTTAGCTGATTACGCGCCCGATTCATCACTTCATCAGCCGTGATCAAGGTTGAGAGTGAGCTCATCCATACTCATCATCTGCCTAGCCTTTTCCCAATTATATTGGGGTCGACTCCCAGTCAAGCCGGATTCAGCTGAATACCAGTATTTTACGTGAAGCGGCTGCCTACCAGACCTCCACAACCCATTAACTGGGGAACATGGTACAGTCGGTGATAGCAATTAACTGACCCCCCTAAAAATTACTCGATTTTACACCCTATGCTCATAACATTAAACGTTATTCAATATTGTGTATGAATTTATCAGACTAACACTACTCGATGAACAGAAACAATAAATAATTTTGATACGCAAACTTGAGCTTTAAGAGGATGGTGTTAGGTCTTTTATTTATAACTTTTTACCTTTTTTAATAAGTGGGTAGTTAGACGTCAATATGCGTATTCAACCAAAACTGCTATAGATATGACATAAGGAATATGGGGTAGAAGAATAAATTGAACAAGATATTCTATGCACAAATAGCAGTGAATACGCGCGAACATTTTTACCTTGCCTTACTAAATTGGCTTTTTTCCTTTTTATTAATTGTTATCAGTTTTGATAGTTTAATCGTCATGTCTCAGTTGAGTGATTATTTAAAATACAAAATAATCTATTTGCATGAGGAGAATGTTGGTATTAAAGCGATTGCTAGGAAACTTAATATAGCGGTAAGTGTATTCTTTTTATGCTTCATTTATAATTATACTTTTTCCTTAATTCGTTAGTTTGCTTAAAAGCCGGTGAATGTAGAATAATAGACAATTAACTGTGTTTCATTATGAGTCTAATTTGAGATCATTTATAGGTCTAATTTGATTTATATACTTAATTTAATTTGATAAACGTATTTTTTCAAACTTAATCAATAAATTATGTTTACCTATTCGTTACTAAAATTATGCTTATTGTGTTGTTTCAGAGAAATACAGTCAGATTGTCGCTAAGAGGTTTTGAAGGGGCAGGGAATATTCAAAAAGATCGTCCTGGACCAAAACCTACTATGTTACATACTCCTGTGTCAGAACGTCATCAAGCAATAATTGTTAGAAGGCATACTGAACACCCATTTTTGCCTACTCATTCAACTGCAAGTGGAAGTGATTGTTGTTGGAATATGGTGCGCGGTATGCGGGACCGCTTGCAACAAGTAATAGAAAAAATGGTGCTCCACTTCGCTATTAAAAGCATGAATAACTTGAGTAACCAGTGTTGGTCACAAACAATACTAACGTATGTCAGTGTGTGTGTTAAATTAACTATTGTTATAATTTGAAACGAAGTATTTCGAATACCTAGTTTTTTATCAAAACCTTATTTTATAACTAAAATAACTATTCATAAAACAAATTGATATATAGTAGACCAGGTAGAACTTCAACGTATAATGCCGTTTTATTTACTTAAATGATATTTAATGTGGTGATGTTATTGTTATGAAATAGAAATACATTCCTATATTTCTAAATATTATAACATGCTGATTCACTACATTAAACTCAGTGCAGTTAACAACGTTATTAGTAAGCAGGTAAATATTATCATCTTCGTGTCGTCATCAATATCATTTATGTTATTCTTATAATATTTTTTTTTTATAAAATAAAATCGTTTTACCACCATTTTGGTTTTTTATTTCTGTTTTTTTTTTTTGTTGTTGCTAAAGTTATAATTTATTATTTATAACTTAAAATAAATATACAAAACAGAAACAAACGCGACAATTAGGTACGCTGGTTACGAACTTACAAACACGATTTGTCAGCTCACTACAGTCACCACTAGACCACTCGAAGCATATTCAACGTGATCGAAATTACGTATTATATTACAAGTTAAAATAATATTCAAGAACATACCTACCATAACACTGCGTATTAAAGATCAAATTCAAATAACTATTTTATTGATCGTAGACGTTAAACCAGTTCCAACGTTGTTCTAGTTCGATAAGCTTACTGCTAACAAGCAAAAGGTTCAAATTCGTTTAATTTTTAAGGGGTCAGTTAATTGCTATCACCGACTGTACTTCTTGGCAATACTGGTGTCAGATTTTCTGGCTTCTGATAATCCGTAACGACTGTCAAAGATCTACAAATGACAGCCGGGACCAACGGCTTAACGACGGACCTCATCCATACTAATATATGTATATTAAAATGCAAAGGTACCCGTCTGACTGATACCTCCTTATTGATGCGGATGAGGGTTATGTCATAATAAAGGAAACACGTATTCCAACTAAGATCAACTATATATTGTAATAAAATTACACCATTAGCAGAGCGTGGGAACATGAAAGAAAGAATGGAAAAGGCGGGCTGTCAACATCAATTTTGACAACTATGACATAGACAGTTGACAGCTCTAAACAGTTTACAAGATGCGTTCCAATATTATTGTCTGTATCTTAACTCATAACACCCTTCCTCAATAAAATTGGCACGCAATCTTTACAGTTTCAATACTTATTATGTATTTATCTTCTATAGTAATTATCTTGGGAACTGCACATACTTACTTACTATCTATACTATATATCTATTTATGAATTTAATTATTTAACATATAACGCAACTTGTTGAACACTTCTTTATTTAAACCTTTAGTAAATATATCCGCTATTTGCTTCTCAGTTGTTACATATCTTAACTCTACAATATTGTTTTCTACCTTATCTCTAACAAAATGATACTTCAAATCAATATGTTTTAATCTTTGATGTTTTTCAGAGTTTTTTGCAACATGAATAGCTGACTGATTATCAATATAAATTACAATCTTGTTACAAGCTACACCAATTTCTTTTAATAAATTGTAAATCCAACAACCTTCAGCTACCCTTTGCTAAAGCTACATATTCTGACTCTGTTGATGATAGAGCAGTGCATTGTTGCTTTGAGCTGCACCAAGTTACTGCGCAACCAAAAAGCTTCATGATGTACCCCGAAGTAGACTTTCTTTCTAACTTATCTCCAGCCCAATCTGCATCTGTATATCCTACTAGTACATCCTTAGAGTTTCTTCTGTAAATTAATTTATAGTCTAATGTTCCTTTAATATATCTAAGTATTCTTTTTAATGCCTTCCACAATTTTTCATCTGCATAAGTTTGATATCTACTCAAATAACTGCGAAACAGATGTCTGGCCTTGTGCCTAACATAGCATACATCAGGCTTCCAACTACCTGTCTGCATCTTTTCACCATATCATTGTCTTTGGCTGGTTCCGTCGATAGTACCAAGCCTGTCTCTATAGGTGTCACTGCCGGGTTTGCTTCTTCCATTCTATATTTCTTAAGTAGGTCTTCTAAATATTGTCTCTGATCTAGTTCAAGCCTGTCTTCTTCTTCTGTTATATTGATTCCTAAGTATTTCATTTTCTTATTACCCATGTCAGTCATTTCAAAGTTTCTATTCAGTGATCGTTTCAGTTCCTCAATTTCTTCCTGTTTTTCTGCTATAATTATCAAATCGTCGACATAAAGGAGAATGTAGAATCTTTTATTTGCTTTGTAGTACATACAGTAGTCCGATTTGCTTCGAATAAACCCTTCCTCTTTCATATAATTATTGAATCTGTCATTCCAATTCCTTGGTGACTTCTTTAAACCATAAAGTGATTTCTGTAATTTTAATACTTTTCCATCATATTTCTCAATTCCAATTGGTATCTTTATGTATACTTCTTCTTCTATAGTCCCATATAGGAATGCACTCTTCACATCCATTTGTGTCATTTTCAGCTTATACTTGCAGGCTATAGATAAAAGTATTCTCAAAGTTGGCAATTTTGCTACTGGTGTGTATATCTCTGAGTGGTCAAAATCATCTTCCTGTTGAAAACCCCTTGCTACTAGTCTTGCTTTATAGATATCCTCATTTTTCTCTCCCTTTTTAATTTTAAGAACCCATTTTGTATCTATCACCTTTTTCCCTTTCTGTGGTTCTTCTATTATCCAGGTATTATTTTTCTCTAATGCTGTCACTTCTCTTTCTATTGCTTCTTTCCACTTGTAAGAGTCTTCTCCTTTTATTGCGTCGTCATAAGTTAGTTGTTCTTCTGTGCATGCCTTAAAACCTGTGTAATAATATCCATACCTCTGTGGCTTCTTGATCTCTCTTGTCCTAGTCCTCTGTGGCTTTTCCACTGGTAACTCTCCAAAAGAACTTTCTCCTTCTGTTTCTTCACATGACTCATAGTACTCTTCTCTTCTGTGTCCACTTCTTTCTTCTTCTTCTTCAAGTATATTACTCTCTTGCTTTATATTAGTCTCTCTTCTGTTAGTTTCTTCTTTTCTATCTGTCTTCTGTAACTCTCTTTCTGTTCTTCTGTCTTCTGTTTCTATCCTTCTATCTTCTGTTATTGTATCTTCCACAGCTTCGTTTTTCTCTTCTTGTTTTCTGTCTTCTTCCTGCTGTCTGTGTCCTTTGTTTATGTTAATTGTATCATCTTCACAGTCAATTCAAACTATTTTGCTCTTCTGTTTGTCTTCTGTCTTTTCTTGGATAAACACCACATCTCTATATGTGTTGACTTCTTTGTTTTGAAAACATACTCTATAACCTTTGCAATTTATCCCATAACCAACAAATTTTCCTTTCTTGCTCTTTGCATCCCACTTGAGTCTTCTTTCCTTCGGTATGTGCACATAAACTTCTGTTCCAAATGTTTTCAACTCTTCTATATTAAAACTTCTTTTATATAATAATTCGAATGGTGTCTTCCCATGAACTGGTGATTTACCTGTCCTATTTAATGTATAAACTGCTGTACTAGTGGCTTCTGCCCATAATTCTTTTGGTAGCTTCTTTGCATGGAGCATGGTTCTGGCTGCTTCTACTATTGTTCTCATCTCTCGCTCAGCTCGACCATTTTGTTGGGGTGTGTAAGCAACTGTGGTCTGATGAGTAATACCCTTTAATTTCAATATTTGACTTACTTCTTTATTGATGAATTCTCCTCCATTATCTGATCTCATTTTCTGTATTTTATGACCGCTTTCATTTTTAAATGTTATTATAAAATTTTGAATACTATCTTTTGTCTCATATTTATTTTTTAGAAAATATACAAACCTGTAACCTGTGAAGTTATCTTTAAATAACAAAAAATATTTAGAACCACCTATTGAAGCCTGTTCCATTGGACCACATAAATTCATATGAACCAATTCACCAGGTACACTTGCTCTGTTATCACTACTCTTAAAAGGTGCCCTATTTTGTTTGCCCTCCAGACATGCTATGCACTGATCAGTCTCAGTCAGCCCTTCATGTGTTATATTATTTTTGTTTAAAATCTCCTTGACATATGACATGTTTTGGTGTGCAAGGCGTTCATGCCATTGTACAATTGATATTAAAGCCAATTTTGTATTAAATTGAAAATTCATGTAATACAATTTACCCACTCTGTTAGCTGTACACATAACCTATCTATTTTTAGTAAATTGACATCCTTCATTTGTTGAAGTCATAGCATAACCTTTATCTAAGCAACATGACACAGAAAATAAATTTATTGTTAAATCTGGTACAAATAACACATCTAACATCACATAAGGTACATACTTTTTGCCATTATAACCATGAAAATTGATGTTGCCTATCCCCTGTACTTTTAATTTATTACCATCTCCTAATATGACAAATCTGCTCTCTACTATATCTGTATAGTCTGTAAATAACTCCCTTTTGAAGCACATATGTTCACTTGCCCCTGTATCTAAAATCCAATCTTTACATTGAATTAAATTGTTATTATTCAGGATAAAAACATTGTGGTTACCTTTAGTTTGTTGTTGCCTGTTTCTGCAGTCCTTATATAGGTGACCCAATTTTCCACAAAGGTTACACTTACGCGCTTTACAATCTTTCTTGAAGTGTCCAACTTTACCACAGATATAACACTTTAGTTCTGTTTTATTCACCTGTACTTTTCTGTTATTTCTTTTTGCCATAAGGGCCGATGATGACGGAGTCTCCTTTCCAATACGCTCCTCTTCCACGAGTAATCTTGCTGTCAAATTCTTCAAATTCTGTTCAGGTTCTGGTACCGATTCCCATGCTGAGATGAAGTGCCGATACTTATCAGGTAGGCTCATGACAATCTTTGTGACTACCATCTTCTCAGAAAGATCTTCTCCATTATTTCTCAACTGATTGACAAGTTCTTCAACTTTGGATATGAATGCTGCCATAGGTTCCTCGAACTCCATGCTGTAGAATTTCTGTTGAATGAGGTGTACGCCGACCCTGGATTTTGCTTCATAAATTGTGCTCAGTTTCTCCCACATTTGACAAGCAGATGTGCATGCCAACAAATATGAGAGTATCTTCTCTTCTATTCTTGTAACTATTATTTCTTGAGCTTTTCTGTCAACTTCTTTGTCTTCAATCGACGATGGCTCTGTGAGTATCGCGTTGTACCAACCTTTGGACCTCAGTACAATCATGATTTGGAATCTCCATAGTGCCCAATTATTGTCGTTTAGGACTAACGCGCCGTCTTTTCTGTCCATCTTCTGTAAATCTGCTGTAGATTTCTTCTGTTGTTCCCGTCTCTAATGACCAGCTAACGGTCGACTTCTTTTATTTGGTGAGCACGTGCTCGACGCCGGTAATCCTTGTACGTGGAACTTTCTTGTCGTCTGTTGGTGTCTTACTCCTGTGTGAATTCCATGCCTGGGTCCATAACCTGATGTGGATGAGGGTTATGTCATAATAAAGGAAACACGTATTCCAACTAAGATCAACTATATATTGACGACACGGTTGGCGCAGTGGTTGAGCGATTGGCTGGTGCGCAACGTGTCGCGGGTTCGATTCCCACACGGAACAAATATTTGTATGACCTACAGTTAGTTGTTCTGGGTCTGGTTGTTTGTGTATGTGAGATTGTATGTTTGTAAACGCACCCACGACACAGGAGAAATTCGTGGGGTAACGTTTTAAAAAAAAAAAAAAAAAAAAAAATATTGTAATAAAATTACACCATTAGCAGAGCGTGGGAACATGAAAGAAAGAATGGAAAAGGCGGGCTGTCAACATCAATTTTGACAACTATGACATAGACAGTTGACAGCTCTAAACAGTTTACAAGATGCGTTCCAATATTATTGTCTGTATCTTAACTCATAACACTTATGTCTTAAGGGCAGATTAGATTTGGATGAAACTTTATTCACCGATAGACCATATCCTGGATTAGTTCCCTTGGGACAACTTATAACTTTCATGCGAGAGTTTACTGGCAGAAACAGAAAAAATAATTATTTGAAATAGTGAAACTCACCGCAGAACACTTGGAACAGTGCGGACACAGCGATGGCCCCGGACAGCTCGCACATCCTGCTCATCCACACGGCCTTCTGCTCCTCATCAGTCATTGCGGCCAGGACCTCTTCCGCGGGGCACTGCCACTGCGGCAGGTTTAGGATGGCCAGTGTTGGCACCAGGAACGAGATGGTGCCGCCCTGCACGATGGGCAGGCGGCACCCAAAGGTTGCTTGCAGCCAGGTTATTAGGCCTAGGAATTAAATTAACAAATTTATAAACTGATAGCAGCGCAACGCAGTTTTACCCGCGTAGTTCCCGTTCCCGTGGGAATATGGGGATAAAATATATTTAGCCTATGTTACTCAGGCTCCGAACACATTCAACCCTGATCTCTTCAAAGTTAGAGTGAACAGGCTTCTTCTGGGTAAGCTCATTCCATCGTCGACTTTGTCTCTGTCACCTGCGACCTAGACTAGAGTCAAGAGAATAATTATCCATCTTACAATAAAACTAAAAAAAACATGTAGCTTTCTAATAGTGAAAGAATTTTTGAAATCGGTCCAGTAGTTTGTGAGTTTATTCGTTACATACAAAAATACAAATCTTTCCACTTTATAATATTAGTATAGTTATAGATACGTAGAATCGAGGCTAGCATATGGGGGTAGGCAGAAACTGTTGAATGCCTACCGACTATTTTATTTTTGTTGTACATCTACCACAGTGCAGTCCTTTTAATCCAAAGGTTGACTGGTAGAAAATGCCTTGCTGCATTAAGTCCGCCCATGAACCACTATTGTTTAAAAAGGTAAAAAAAACTAAGTTTATTTTAAACTAGCATCGCCTCGCGGTTTCACCCACGTAGTTCCCGTTCCCGTGGGAATATGGGGATATAATATAGCCTATGTTCACCGGAGATAGTGTATCTTCCCAACAAAGAAATAATTTTTCAAATCGGTCAAGTAGTTTCGGAGCCTATTCAATATAAACAAACAAAAAAACAATCAAATCTTCGCTCTTTATAATACCTATTAGTGTAGATAATGTAGATGAATATTTCTATATTGATGATAAATATAGTTTATTTTTAGATTCCTTGCCCGGCCCAGTAGTCGACCACAGAAAATGCAGTACGCAGACTAAATAAATACTACATTTTTGCTCCATGATTTTAACTCGAAAGCTTGCTCGCAAGAAACCTGTCTACTATTTTTGTACGTATTGAATCCAATCTGAAATTCTGCCGAGCCTCCCTTATTACAGTTTAAAACAAGTTCAATTTTATAAAGTTCAAGTACAAAAACATGACCGAACTTGGTAAGCACGTAGGAAGTGACCTCGCCCGCGACAGTGAAAGTAAAGTAGTCAGCAGAATACTAAACACTTGCAGCAATGTATATGAAACACTGTTTATGTACGTGTCAACAGTCGGGGGTGTAACTCAGTGGTAGAGTGTCTGCTTCGCATGCTGAAAGTCCTGGGTTCAAATCCCAGCACCTCCAAAGCGTTACTTTTGGTAAGTCGTTTCATTTCGATTTTTCAATTAATTAAGTTAAAATTTTGAGGTATAATTCTTAGCATAATGTTACCTCTGTAAGAATTTATTGATCTTACTACAATAATTATTTTATTGACGTCAACGATGATTGCTAAAGGCGAGCAAAGCGGCGAAAAAAAACTAGTTATTTTCAGTGTGTTACGTGAAACTATTAATTGGCTCTATATAATAAATGCATAACATAACATAATCAGCCGTTTTAATGTTCCCACTGCTGGGACACAGGCCTCCTCTCTAGGAGAGGGAATAGGCCGTAATCCACCACGCGGGCCCAGTGCGGGTTGGTGAATGTCACATGTCTTCGAATCTATAATAAATATTTCATAATTAATATAAACTCGAAAAAACTTTAAACTGAACCTTGAACAATGTCCAGCTGCACTGGAGTGCATTTTATTATTCCTATTAAAATATTCAGCCATAACTAAAGTTTCAGACAATTTCAATGAAACTACGAGAATAAACCAGGCGAACTTGCTCGTTTGTACTGTGGAATAAAACATGAAAATGAGAGTTGTGGGGTTGAGTAAAGGTCGGTTTAGACCAAACTAATATGAAACCAGAGCAAGAGTATTCTTTTTTCGATTTTCATGCTGTATTACTATGGAAAAAAAAAACGAAAGAATATGCTCCATCTCTGTTTGCTCAAACAGTTGGTAAGTTCGTAGTTTACCAAATCCTCTTTGCAAACAATATGCATTCGGCTCAGTCTAAACTCTCCCTAGTGTAACTTCGTTCGCGAGCTAATGACTTGGATCGTCGGTTCGGAGTAAGCAATCTGCATCCAACAACACGTTGCTATTATGTTTACTGCAGGCGTTCTTGAACAGAATATTGTTCAATTTAACCATCGAAATAATTAATTTCTTATATACGCCGGCTGTAAGTATAGTTAAATTAATATAATTTTATTCTACTGCCTAAAGCTGATGAGATTTTGCAATGAGGGAGATACATCTTTCGCATTCGCGGTTTATAACACATTAATTCACATTTACACATGTTGTTACAGCGTTTAACGTTCGGAGTGTTGTTTCAGAGTAGGTATTCGACAAAACGAAGGGTGCGAACCATTGTTAAAATGTTTTCGAATTCACCCTGATTGACCTCTGCTTGCTTTGTAGGTGAATGAAGAGTGAACCTAATCTATGGGTGCTAATCTACAGTTTCTCCATTATATATTTAGCTTTCGAATTTTAATGAACCACTCTGATATATGTGCATACCTTCGTCGATTTTAAGATATACTTGGAATAACATAATATCTGAGAAAACCGTACATCTAGGTCTATTTGCTCAGATACGGAAACTTATATGTCAGTATTGGACCAAAAGACAACAATCGCAGCCAGCTAAACAAAACAAACCAACGCTTTATTTGTTCCTAGTTGCTATACTGACGTGGTTGTATCAACTAACGATTTATGGCCCCATAAAGTGCGGTTGCTTAGAATTAAATACACACTATCTGTGTTATTGTAGTATTATCTATGAGTGGGAATTAGAATGGATTCTCAAGGCCAAGTTCGACGTCACTTTACACCTGGCATAGCAATTTCTTTTAACGTGCTTTGCAAAGCATTCCCTCTTTGGGGAAGCCTATTTCCAGGCCGTGGACACCGGCAGACTTATTGTGTACTACAAAAATTAATGCAATCGGTTGTGTATGCTTTCATTTTGACATTACGAGTATTCATTGCATGTGTTTTACGTTGTCGAGGAAGGAATATACTAATCTACTATTTTATGAGTCACCTACCCAGTCGGGGTGCATTTAGTTGGCTAATTCTACGTACTAAGGAAACCAGGAGACCAGTGGTGGCAGAGTTGTAATGGTCCAAGGTCACAGGTTCAAACCCAGCCAGGCGCATTACTTTGTGTAATTAATTTCATCACCACTGCTCTCAAAACGGTGAAGGAAACATCGTGAGGAAACCAGCATGTCCTAGAACCAAAAATTCGAAGACATGTGACATTTACCAACCCGCACTGGGCCCGCGTGCTGGATTAGGTACGGCCCATTCCCTCTCCTAGAGAGGAGGCCTATGTCCCAGCAGAGGGAACGTTTAAAGGTTGATTATGCATGATTATGCTAAGGAAGCCACCAGTCAGTGCGTTTTAGGCTTAAATGGATAAGAGAGAACAAAAGGCAGCCACCAACCAAAAGCAGAGTTGCAAAGTTACGCAAACCCTAACTTTACGAGGGCGAATCTCAACCAGCAGTTGGAGACCGCTGATCGAGATTAGGGTGTGAGTGTATTGTGTGTACATACATAAATTAGCAGAGCTAACATACCAGTAACAAATATCATCGTTGATATGATGTTGGAACGGTCAGGATCGGTCTCCGCCATGCATAGCGCTGGACACAGGATGAATGGGATCGCCACGATAGCGCCGATCATCGTCAGGTAGTGCTGCAGACAGAACCAAAGTCAAAGTCAAAACGTTTATTTCAATTAGGCTATTAAACAGCACTTTTGAACGTCATCATTAAAATTTATCATAATTAAGTGACTCTAGCGTCCATTCGCAAAGGTAGATTCTTATGGAGAAGAACGGACAAGATACTCCATAGTTACTTTTTTCAAATAAATGTTTCACAATATTTGGTATACTTACAAAAAAACCTTCATATATGTGAGGACGATGCACCAAGTATACTAGTTATAGACCAGCAGGGGTAAGCTTCTAAATAAGGAAGCGTTCAAGTATTACCTAACGCAATTTTTGAAGATTTTTTACAAATTAAAAATTACGACCAGACTAATACAATCGAGGGATTCCCCGTAAAACGTAAATGGTTGCCTAAAAAAGGGTTGCCAATTTGGGAGTTTTAGTTCCCTAATTTTTTATTTAAAAAAAAAAACAATGTTACGTAACGTGTTGTAAGAAAGACCTCCTCCTTACGTTAACGCCCCCTAAGCTCATGGTACTCACACATTTACAAATATTGCAATAGTAAACAAACAGGAAAAAAAAAACTTTTTACAAAAAATAAAACTGACTTCTAAACAAAAAAACCAAAAAGTATAAAATAACTTTAATTTCGGAAATCGGTGTTTTTGGTTGCTTTTTTGTTGTTGAACACACCGACTTCCGAAATTAAAGTTATTTTATACTTTTTGGTTTTTTTGTTTAGAAGTCGGTTTTATTTTTTGTAAAAAGTTTTTTTTATTTTTCACTTTTTAGTGGTACCTACACCCCCTCCCCTCCCCCACCTAAACGAACCAATCACATTGGTGTAAAAAAAAACGTACTGCTCCTTTGCAGAGTAAACTAAGAGGTCGTCAATGTAGACAATGTAGATATTTTTTTTAGATTTTTGTTGATTTTTCGAAAACCGCTTGGTTGATTTCGATAAAATTTTCATGGGACCATTTGGGAAGTATACCCTTTCCAACAAAAAAAGAATTTTTCAAATCGGTTGACAAGCGACGGAGTTATGCGCGAACAAACAATAAAAAAAAACATACAAACATCCGAATTGAGAACCTCCTCCTTTTTTAGAAGTCGGTTAAAAAACAAGACACAACAAAAATGCATTCATAAATTGATGAAACCAGATGATATAATTAGCGTTAATAGTTCTCCAGACCTAATTTCGGTCACGCGAACCATCGACACGGCTGATGTTATAGTGCACAAGCGTGTGGTTACACACCGGTGGACTCGTGTCTGCCCTCTGAAAATGAGTAAGACATTTTACATGACACATATTGTTGCGCGCCACAATCACGGCAAGGGAGATAGCGGCATTCGTAACCGTGACCGATATGTACGCGAACTTTCTAGATCTTTCTACAATGGAAGGTTCTGGAATTAACTGACGCCCTATATAAGGCTGGCACATACACCGAGCGAATTAGTTGTTATTGGATTAGCGATACGAGCGATAACTTCGAGAGCGATCTTCAACTGCGAATCAGAGTGATCTTTAGTGCGATTGTGTTTTATAATTAATGAGTTGAAAGTCGTAATTAGTGTTGTTTCATTAACGTGTCATTTTTGGTTACTTAATTGGCTGTTTTTACTGTTACGAACCCCAAGCTTGTAACAATATTATACATATTCAAATCCATCAAATCCATTTGCGTTAGCAACGCTAACGTGTGAAGGTCATGTTAGTTTTCTCATGACCATACATTGGCGTCGCTTTTGTCAATTTGAATAGGAAATGTAAAAATCGGCCAAGTGTGAGCTGGACTCGCACACGAAGGGTTCCGTACCATTATCTATAAAAACGACGAAAAAGTCACGTTTGTTGTATCGGAGCTCCCTTAAATATTTATTTTATTCTGATTTTAGTATTTGCTGTTATAGCGGCAACAGAAAGGCATCATCTGTGAAAATTTCAACTGTCTATCACGGTTCATGAGATACAGCCTGGTGACAGACGCACGGACAGCGGAGTCTTAGTAATAGGGTCCCGTTTTACCCATTGGGTACGGGGTACCCTAAAAAAAAACTACCATCGAAACTTACAATAAAATTTTCTGAAAAAGCAACAAAGAAAACCCCCTAAGTACCCTAGCAATTTATTTGGTTAGTTCCCCTTGTGAAGTAAATTGGTACGTCAACTACCCTGCCAGACCTATGTCAGGTTATTGCGCGGCCGAGCTCGCTCAGCCGCGGGCGGTCCTGTCCGCTACATGCATAGACAGACAGACCTCGTTGTGTCTTTATCAGAACACACTTCATTTAAACATTTGTTGATTGCCTCTGGGCAATGAAGGAAACTTTCCGATTTGCGTACAAGATGGTAAATAACAATAACAATGCTGTAATTTCATTGAGGAGCTCAATGCTTAATAATAACGATCGCACGCATAGATATATAAAATATCTATTAGTGCGACCATGCAATATTTTCATCTTGCTTTTATTTAAAAGAATTCCGTGTAAAATAGACCATTAAAAATAAAAAATATTAATACGCTTTAATGTATTGCCAAAATTGCGATTATAAACTGACCGTTTTTCTTTTCTCGCGAAAACGGACGATGAGTCACTCCTGTCTGCCAGAGATCATGAACTTAAGTTCGTCTTTTCGTTGTCATAACACCAGTGACGTCACTAGACGCTGATTGTTTACGTTCCGTTTCATGTTATATTAATTCGTAACAGTTATTATAAATCAATATTCACTACAATAAAACATTGCAGTGACCCTACTTTTATACTAGGTATTTTATAATTTCAGTAACAAAACTTTCATGAATTCTGTAATTGCATCTTCCCTATTATATCTATGGTCGCACGAGTCAAGCTCGTCGTCAAGTCCTTTTAGCAACGCGTACCGGGATCGGTCAGTCGATGAGTGACCACCATTCCACACCGCGACAACTTCGTGCCTCAGAAAGCGCGTTATACCGTTTCATCCCAGCCGTCATTCGTAGACCTTTGTCAGAAGCTCGGAAAAAATATACCGACATAAAGTATCGTGAGAGAGCAGTGGTGGCCGAGTGGTAAAGGCCCCGACTTACGCAGGCGCATTACTTTGTGTAATTCATTTCTTCACCACTGCTCTCAAAACGGTGAAGGAAAACATCGTGAGGAAACCGGCATGTCCTAGAACCAAAAATTCGAAGACATGTGACATTCACCAACCCGCACTGGGCCCGCGTGGTGGATTACGGCCCATTCCCTCTCCTAGAGAGGAGGCCTGTGTCCCAGCAGTGGGAACGTTAAAAGGCTGATTATGATTATGAAAGTATCGTGTACCCAGTAACTGGGTAACAGCATTGTAAAGGCTCCATAGGTTCTAGTTGACCCCCACATTACTAAGATACTTGTAGGACTGGAGATATTTCAGGGTAAATAATAAAATGTTACTCATACAAACGCACTTGTAACGCCATGAAAATGCAGAGGTACCATGGAGGAATGTCGTCAATGCCGTACGTGACATTGCCCTTCCTCTCGTTCTGATCGCCATCTTCTTCGGGCACCTGAAAAATAAAATTTGCTTTTGAGAAATATGATCTTATACAGGGTTATTTGAAAAACACTAACAACCTCTTAAGAGGTCATTGTAGGTACTCATCATTATGAACAACTTTTACTATGTGAATAAACCTGAAATCGTGAAAAAAAATCAGTTGTTCCTTACATTTATATTCGGTAACTCATCAAATTTTTTTGCAAGCAGATTTTTTTTTCGCAATTATAAGCTTTGATCTCATAGTAAAAGTTGTTCGTAATGAACAACTTTTACTACTACTAAAATGTATACAGAGAGGTACCTAACACCCGAGCATGTGTGTATTGATGATTTTAAGAGCGAAAACAGAATACCCGGCTCGTGCGTCAGCTCGTCCCAAAACAAACTCGGACCATTGGGCCGAGTTGACGAATTTCAAAATTAATATTTATTTCGTTCATCATCTCGTCCCACTTTATTTCTCTTCAATATTTTAAGTTGTTTCGGTACAGTCCAAACCAAAACTTTTCACTATATACGAGTAAATAAAAGCCAAGAATTTAGGGAATCAACATTTATATAAGTAATAATAAAAATCAAAGTTTATATATTAAAACGCTGGGTAGAGAGAGCTTGACCTTCACCTCTCTCCTTAGTTTGACGTCCCCTGATTGGATTCCCGATAACCCTTTGTCCAATAACGACGCTTCACTGTCATTGTGCATGGTTGACTTTGACCAATATATGACATCAGTGCAGTGTAACACACTAGCGCAAACAGACGTCATTTTCAATTTTTTTTGTCTCATTAAAGAAGTTTAAAATGAATCACAGACACTTTTCTTCCTGACTGTTTTTGACGTTTAGCTATTGTTAATATATAACAGAATTTAGAATGGAACGAGATAACGAACGGAAAAAATATTAATTTTGAAATTCGTCAACTCGGCCCAATGGTCCGAGTTTGTTTTGGGACGAGCTGACGATTGAGTCGAATACCCTACTTTTTATGATTAAAAGAGCAGGTCGCCAAAGGATATTTATCTAAACTACTTATTACATGTTTGAAAAAAAAAAGAACGGCCTTTTCCTTTCTTAAAAAAGACAGCCCATCAAAGGAGAAGCCATATCTTGAAACTGTAATTAAATATGTACGCGAGATTATGATAAACTGTATTTGATGATGACTTTCCATTATTTATCTACTTACTTAGCCGTCAAATCTTGTTGAATAAATTATCATATCGCATATCATTACAGCTTAACTAGGGTTGCCACCCGAATTTTACTTAAAAGTATTGTACGTTATTCTGGTTAATTGTACTCAATACTTTACGAGATCAATAGAGTAAGCGAAAATAGTATACTTCGCATCATTTCTTTTCTTTGGGATTCACTTGTAGCGACTCTAGCGATGCGATTGCTAAATTGCATTTTTGATCTTGTACGGGAGCGGCCGCGCCGGGCTCGCCAGTCGCTTAGGTACGTACCACTGCCTTACCACGTCCTAATTTATTGTATAACTATAGTCAAGTATTGTGAACCCTTATTAAATACTAGCTTCTGCCAGCGACTTCGTCCGCGTGGAATAGTTACTTTACCCCCGATTTTGAAACTCTCAGCCCGATCGGTTTAAAATTGACAAAGTTTCATACAAACGTTCAGTATTAAAGCGTGACGGCGCGATGGCTTATTATTGTATCCATGTATAAGTTTGGTGTTTCTATACCGATTTCTATGATTTTTTTTTATTGAATAGGTAATAATGTTAACTTTTTTTAATTAGGGATGAGTGAGAGTATTATAAACGTAAGAGTAAACAAATATAATCAGAAAGCTCCGAACTGCTAAGCTATCGGGAGTTACACGTGTTATTGTGCGTCAACCATAAAAGATAGACATATGCTGTTGTGGGATATTTTTTAGATAATTTTATGTAGAACATTTCCGTCATACATGATTTCTATGTAACTTTAACCATTAAGGCTACACACGCGGCGGAAGCTTAAAAAATGGAGTAACTTCTCCCGTTTTACCAATATTTCCCTTCACTGCTCTGCTCCTATTGATTGTAGCGTGATGAAAAGTATACTATAACCTGCCCAGGAGTATGAAGAATAATTGCACCAAGTTTCGTTAAAATCGGTCGAGTAGTTTTTGTTTCTATAAAGAACATACAGACAGACAGACAGACAGACAGACAGACAAAAATATTACTGATTGCATTTTTGGCACCAGTATCGATCACTAATCACCCCCTGATAGTTATTTTAAAATTATATTCCCTGTACAGAATTGACCTCTCTACAGATTTATTATAAGTATAGAAGATTTATCAAATTCAGTCTTATCTAAATTCGTGTATCATTTACCTGGACTCACAATAATAACACGCACAACACACTCAATATAGGTACCTAATATTTAAAAAAAGGTTGGTTGTAGGATTTTTTGCGTAAAACAGAGCGACAGAGTTACTGGGGTGGATGACGTTATGATTTGTTACCAATAGGTTCGATATAATTGACTAATAACCTTTAACTGTCGATTGCCGACACGTCAGCATTCACAGGCAGAGTAGCAGTGATAATTATTTGTTAAAAGTTGCTAAAACTAATGAAAAACATGTTTTTGAGCAAATTATAGAGTAAAAAGAACTAAGGTTCTTTTTATTCTATTTTTTTTTTGACACAACGTACTGTTTTTCTATCTTCAATAACCAATGTATCTACTTTATTCGAACAAAAAAAAATGGCAACCCTAACTGACTTAGGTCAAGAACCTGCCTATACAGGTAAAAAAAACATATATTTCACTAGCAGCGCCCCGCGGTTTCACCCGCGTTGTTTCCGTTCCCGTGGCAATACGGGGATAAAATACATATAACCTGTGCCACTCTACAATAACGCTTTCTATTGGTGAAATAATTTTGAAAATCGGTTCAGTAGATCCAGAGATTACCCCTTACTACGTCACAAACGTTAGATACATCTTTATAATATTACTATAGATTACTTTTAGCAACTTTTAACAAATTATAATCACTGATAAACAGCTTAACGTACAAGATGCTGTGTGTTTATTTAACAAACTAAGGTATTGATGTAGATTTGTACCTACCATACCTTGGTTTGTTAAATAAACAGTTAAATACAGTTAGCGAGCAAGTGTAACGTGTTCCAAACTTATTAAATAGGATATAAATAAACCATAGTACCTGGACAGACAAGGTCGTGTGGCTATTTCCTCAAACGAACAAAGTACGTTATATTGTACTATAAGTGAGTATAACTACCCAACTAGCAAAATAGTTACATAATATTAGAATTATACAACTAACAGACATGTAAGGGCTTTATAACAGTTTTGCAGCAACTAAATAGTTGTAAAGTAGTATTCAGTTCGACGCATTAGTTATATAAAATTTAAGTCATATTAATGTGTCTGGTAAACGTCATCTCAATATTTTAATATGACGGTCATATAACGTTAAGTCGAGTAAACGTTTCAGTCAGAAAACAGTGATGAATCGCCCTGATTTGTAAATTTAGAACCTTTTATTCAACACTAATATAACAAACTGTGATATAATGATTTTATAGATAACTATTATAAAATCATCATACTAGGTCGTATACTGAGACCTTTAAGTATCTTTTAGTTTAAAACGTTACTCTTATATAACTTTCAGAAGTCAATTGGTTATTTAAACGTAAATTAACATCTTTTATATAACTTAGTCGCCATTTGTCATTAAGTATTATATATATTATAGATTTCAAAAATAATTAAACGAAGTGGTGGTTTTAGATGATAAGTAAATATAAATGATCAATTATTATTATTAAATACTGCAACGATGCCTACATTTAATCTGGAAGAAACTGCCCATCCAAGTAAAAAGTGGTAGAAATTAAAGTGGTTCCTTACATTTTTGGACATTTAATGCGGTATATGCTAGATCAAGTCAGGCTAGGTGCTGTACAAAAAATGTCCGCTCATTGTTTCCGCTCATATTCTTTTACCAGAAGGCACACTAGATACAGAAAGTAATTTATTGCATAAAAAGCTCCTTAATCAGATTCATTCGTATACAAAAAGCATTACCCAAAATTTTGTTTTGTTGTTGACGAGTTATTTAATTTCTCTGAAGAAGACAACTCCATGGATATGACTGACGAAAGTTCTGAAGAACTTGATATGGACGATCAACTCCGGCAAGCTTTTAAAAAAATGATAGTGAATTAATTGATTGAAGATTACCTCATATTATCCCCAAAAATACGAAGACATGTGACATTCACCAACCCGCACTGGGTCCGCGTGGTGGATTACGGCCCATTCCCTCTCCTAGAGAGAAGCTGGCCTATGTCCCAGCAGTGGGAACTTTGAAAGGCTGATTATGCTTATGTAATCCCCAAAGATTAAAATGTTTATTACTGTCAATGATATAAATGTAAATTAGCGTTACGTATAACAATACTATATTTTTATACCACAACTACAAACCAATTGTAAATAAAAATCGCTAATTGTTAAATGATTTTTATTTGGCATCATTCAGCCTTTTAATATTTTATGTAATCAAAAAGTTGTAAATACTGAAAATTATTCTGAAAAAAAAAAGAGTATAAAATCACGATGATATCCTCATAGATAGCAAAAGGTATAAGATTGAAATGGCCCGTATAGACTTAGAAGTAGTAACACGGCGAACTGTCAGAGGCGCGATGTACTTTTCAAGGCACACTCTTCGCGGTATACTTTTGTGTGCATGAGATATATTCCTTCAGATAGTATTCGTAGATTATAATTATATTATACTTATAACACAAACATTTGCCAGGTGATTGAAACACTCCTGTTCGGCAATATTTTCCATTGAAGTACGTCCGCGTCGTTTTAAATCTTCTTTCGTTCTTCTTCTGTGTCGCTCATTCTTGCTTTATCTCAGCACTTTCCACTGAACTAATTCCACTTCTTTTGATGACACATTGAATTGAATGACCAAGATGCCTCGGGATTCGAAAAAGCATTCTTTAAAAATCCTCCACTTTTCCTCTTGGCCAATACAGGATACCATTTTGTTCCCATTTTTCAAGCACCGCTGATTAAATTAACTTTCCTCTTTCTAAAGTTTGTACAATTTAGAAGGTCATATCTAAAACAAATTATTTTATGCTTAAATATTGCTATTTAAACACATACAAAAAAAATCAAATTACACTAACAATAAATACTAAACATTCCCATAACTATGCACAAAGATTTTTCCATTTTCCACAGAACTCTAATTGCAACCATTATGGTGGCCGCCATAAATCGTATGAAAACCTGTATAAAACCAATAGTTATATAAACGTCTAAATGCAGTCGCCCAATGTCCATTGGCAATATGGCGGAAACTATTGATGACAATTAATGAATTTTATTTTTATAAACAATATTGAAACACCAATTTTATGAAGGCCCATTAAAATATTAATAAAGATGACCATACATTTCATCGAAAATTTAAATTCCCAAGTATAAGTCACCGCTCTTCATGTCATCACAATAAGCTTTCTTTACATTAAATTAATAAATAATAATGATTATTAAAAAAATCACTTAAGTACGTTTTTATAAGTTTTATCACAACACAGTAAATTGTCAGATAAATTGTCTGGCTTGCACCACTAACCGACCTCCAGCATTACAAAATGTATACGTCTATAGGATAATATAGTTAAGTAAGAGTATTATAAGAAACTATTACAAACCTTACTAGTTAAACTTACAACGTCTACGTGATTTTTACTAAACGCAATTGTCGTTGACACGACTGCAAAACGACCCTTACACGATTTAAATGTTATATAATCTGCGCCCAAACCCGCGTTATATTTACGTATAAAAAACTATTATAAAACCATTTTCATATGGCTGAAAGTTAGATAGAAAACGTTATTGTACCATTTATATGACATTATTTTGCTAGTTGGGTAAAGTATAACATGATCAGTGTTAGCTATGGAGACTATGAATCAAAATCTCGAAATTTATAAAGCCGAATTGGCTTAATACATTGGTTATTTACATAAAATCAATTAGCTACATAACTATCTCTATAAAAAGGACACATTTTAGTCTCCGACGATCTATGTAGCTAGTGTGTCAATAAGCGTCGCATACAATAATATGCAACCAAGTACACCGTGTACTGATTTTGCAAGGAACTCAGTAATAATCCAATACACATTGCTATTGCAGACGTACTGATAACTGCACCCACAAAACTATACCTTACTTATTTACAGTAAGGTATAGTTTTGTAGATACAGCGTAAACCTAATGTGTGAATGTAAACCTAACCTATGATTTACATAACTGTCAGTGGAATTTTGCGGCTAAGCAAATTACCAAGACAATATAACGTTAACCACTTAATCTTTATAAGTGCCCATATAAAAAGATTCCAATAACATGTTTCCTTCTGCCATTGACAGATACAACTAAGCACTCTTTATTCAAGCTAATCTTGATTAGAACCACAATTTAAAAATCAAATATGACGCTGACTGTACCATGTCAATATCACATTCGGAAAATTGACGATCAACGCTAAGACTAATCGTGGTTTTAGGTACAAATTTTCGTCCTAAATGAGACCCATAATTACAAAAACATGACAAAAATTTCCTACCTTAGTGCTAACTATACTGTATGTACACTGACATTCACTCATAGCAAAGGTTATGGTTACAAGACCGAGATGTTGAATGGCAATATTATCGCCACGTACATACCTATGTGTGTAATTGTTCTAGAGAATGAACCGCTATTTCATTTTGCTTGTGTAGTGAAAAATATGCTTTATTCATGACCATGGATACATGTCCTTCAGCCGTGATAAATATGCGGAGTTAAGGTTGCCAGGTCTTAAAAGTGGAAAGACGAACAGACCAACCAATTTAGGCGGACTTTTATGTAAAATTGAACAGTCCGGTCAAATTATTCTACTCAGGATTGTGTCTTTATAATAGGTCATATTTAGTAGCATTACTGAAAGTAAATTCAGGTTTTTTGATTCATCAATAAAACAGTTAAGTAAAAAACAAATTTTGATACATTATTCTTCTTTATTACGGATTTTTCAGTGAACTCCTGTAAAATATTAAAATCCCAACAAAACCCGGACACGGGCAAGAATTCTAAAAGCCTAACTATGTCAGTCTGTATCCGGATGCCTGGCAACCCTACGTAGAATGTTTTTTTTTAACTTACGATTTCTTTGATACAACTATTTTATTGGACAGAATTATGAAACAACAAAATTATAGGAATTTATTAATAAAAAAATACTCATTTTTAAAATTGATTGAGTCAGGCGTTACTTTGCGGAAATCCATTTTAAATTTGAAAATGAAAATAATATATCTAGTTTTAATTTCCGCGAATATTAGTGGGTTGCAGGTATGCACCTCCCTCCCGCCCGCTATATTATGCACATGCAAGATTACAAGGCAAATCCTTGCATTTGCCTTTTTTACGCATTTTTAGAAAAAAAACTCTCAGTTTGCCAAAAAAACTGTGTTGTTAGTTTATTGTAATAAAAAATTTAAATTTTAACCAAAGTGTTTTTTAATTCTAACCAGCCGTTGACCTAAAATCCCTTCGTATATGCCGTATACGAAACCCTTTATTTAGATTCGGCTCTAAAGTTAACCACGGTTTGAAAAGTTCACGGCTAACCAATCTCCACAGACGCTATGGTTTTCAATATCTAATGTCGTTAAAATAAAAACTTGTTTTCAAGCGACTACAGCTGACAATGGGGTCTATAACCAATGCTTACACATAAACTTAATGGAGGTTCAGAACAGTGCGAGTCCTGCACAGCAAATGCAGGGGTGGGCTACTGCGTAGGGAAAAGCAAACTTCACAAACGTAGAGTTTAAATCGACTCTACCTTGATTACTATGAAATTATAAGTAATAGCAGCGCCCCGCGGTATCACCCGCGTAGTTCCCTTTCCCGTGGGAATACGGGGATAAAATATAGCCTATATTACTCAGGGTGAATGTCGCTTTCTAATGGTGAATGAATTTTTGAAATCGGTCCAGTAGTTTTTGAGTTTATTCGTTACATACAAATATACAAATCTTTCCTCTTTATAATATTAGTATAGATAAAGACTTAAGAAACATGAATGAATCGTTTGCAACGTTACTTACCTGAATTTTCATTGAACAAAACTACATATAAGAGGCACTAATTTCCAGTAACACTTTGGGAATATCTACTTGTTTGTAAGAATTTCCACTACAGTAGACATAAAGTTTAAATAAATATATATTTTTCACTGACAAAACAGATGTAAAGGAAAGCTTTCAGACCAAAAAGAAGAAAACTCCAAACCAAGAATTAGCAAAATCGTCGAGCGATCAGAAAATATTGAATGAGTGTTTGTAAACATACACCAATAGACTACTACAAAATTCCTAAATTTGCTGTATCGTAAATTGGCTCGACCTTCATTGCATCGCCAACGTCACAGATACTTATAAATAGAAGGAATATATTTAGCCTGGTTCTGTAGTAACAATCAGACAATCGTTCGACTGAAGACACTGATCAAGTGACGACTTTTAAAACACCTCGTCCGATGTCTTGCGTGAAGGAGTTTTGTTAGCAGGACAACTATTTTATTTGGATTTTCAATCGTAAGACTTTTATGTAAAGAATATAAGTTTTTTTTTTGTACAACGTGCCAGTCTCATATTCTTTACTGTAAAGTTTCCTGATAAGACCTAAAGTAACCTAAAGCAAAATATTTAACTGAACAGCGAACAAATAAAGAAATAAGGATAACAGGATATTAGGAATATATAGGTACTAGCTGCTGCCCGCGACTTCGTCCCCGTGGAATCCCCGATTTTAAAACATCATTTATCGCTGCTCCGCTCCTATTGGCTTAAGCGTGATGATATATAGCCTAAAGCCTTCCTCGATAAATGGTCTATTCAACCCAAAAAGAATTTTTCAATTCGAACCAGTCGTTCCTGAGATTAGCGCGTTCAAACAAACAAACAAACAAACTCTTCAGCTTTATAATATAAGTATAGAAGTATAGATTAGGAATAGCTCAAATACTAGTCTTCAGATCTCAATCAAATTTAAATGGGACCACACGACAAGCACCAGCTTTCGAATATAAAAAGAGTCATCAAAATCGGTACACCCAGTACAGAGAAAAAACAGTCGAATTGGGAACCTCCTCCTTTTTTTGGAAGACGGTTGAAAATACAGTCGACTTGAGAACCTCCTTTTTGGAAATCGGTTAAAAAGAAGGTAGACTGTTGATCTGCAGTGGGGCTGGGGACACTACGGACTCATAATAATAATAAGCAGCCATGAGCATCATAAAATGTACCGCATTTTATGATGCTCATGGCTGCTTAAAGGCTATAACTAGTCCAGTACATTTCATATCTCTTCCGGGAGCAACCACGAATAAATGGGCGCTAAACATAAATTCTCGTCGTAATTCGTATCGACATGATGCCGATATCCCGCTACCTACTAAACTTAAACACAACTTTACGGCCAGACCAGAGTTGGCTATGTGGTCAGGGCCCCAAGTCTGCTATTACAATAGTGTCAGAATGGTCTATCATTGATTTCATAATGGTTGATTTTTACAAGTTTGGTAATCTACTAATACAAAAGCGTCACTATGACTTTCCAATGGCCAACCACTGACACTCCATTGAAAGAAATGGCATAGAATGGTAATCTCGTACATAATGACAAGATGTATGCAGTAATATGCTAAAATTTTGACACTTTGATCACTGGACCTACCATTAGAACGTCATTGTGCAGTCATTGATTTTAATTGATCCATTGGAGACCATTGACCGACCAATGATCTACCATTATGAATTTAGCAGATTACTAACTTTTAGCAAAATAACAATAGGATCGTGTTGCAATGAAAAAAATTATTAAAATAGCAGACTTGGGGCCCGGTCATAAGACTCATAAATATATCAGGTTGGTATGCTATAATTGCAAAACAACCGGCCAATTGCGAGGCAGCCTCGCACGCAAAGGGTTCCGTACGAATCCTAATCATTTTTCAGCATGGCATTTGAAAAATGTATAAGTTTTGCCGTTATCTTTAAGTAAACAGTAAAGGAAGGTCAATCAAATTACATGTGACAGACGGACCGACACACGAGTGATCCTAAAAGTGTTCTGTTTTTCATTCGATGGTAAGGAACCCTAATAATCATATAAGATTAAAAAGGCTTTGTTTAGTTTAATGATAAACATAGTTTTTGGCGATTGTAAGGTAATAATTATTGTAATCTATGAGCTGTTATAACATGTAGGTACCTAAGGTAAAACCTTGTTCCAGGGTTGCGGAATTTGTTCGAAAGAGTCACCGCGGCCCTGGAACGCAAAGGGCACAAGAAGGATCACGGGTGGGTTTTAAGTCAGTAAGAGTCTGATACTCCCTTCCGCTCCGCCCAGAGCGGGAGAAATCATTTGATGACCATCCACCCAAAAAAAAAGACGTAGGTAAGTTCTAGCTAATACACTGTTGCACTGGTACCTACAACTGGAACTTCACTTTTTTTTTATTACGATCTCCAACAAAGGATACACAGTTTGTGCAGTTTCAGATATGAAAAGGAGAGATTAGCTGATGACCGTGGCTGATGACCACGGAAAAAAGACAACAACAATTCAACATTTCTTACTCCTATGGAGTTGGGCATTGCCAAGGGTTGACCCTTGGCAATGCCCAACTCCATTGATACATGGCATGAAGATACGGACTAGGCAAAAACATCTTTCCCACGACACACACAATACTGAAATTACTGATTTATTACAATATAATAATATTTTTTTATAATAATTTATTTAATCTATACTAATATTATAAAGCTGAAGTGTTTGTTTGTTTGAACGCCCTAATCTCAGGAACTACTGGTCCGATTTGAAAAAATCTTTCAGTGTTAGATAGCCCATTTATCGAGGAAGGCTATATATCATCACGCTTAAGCCAATAGGAGCGGAGCAGTCATGAAAAATGTGACACAAACGAAGTTGTGCGGACAGCTAATCTCACATAAAAATAAGCTTATCATTCTGATTACGAGTAACACTGGACCCCACACTAGGATACTGTGTCGTGAGGCCCAGTCTCTTCCATCACAAGGTTTGTATCGGCTGAAGTTTATTCAGATAAAAAGATAGGTACATAGGTAATTGAAACTTAAGGTAAAGTGCATGTTATAGAAAAAAATACGAAAGGGTGTTTAAGTTAAGTGTAGTGTGTGTTAATTATGTGTTGTAAGTGTGTAGTGTTAGTGAAATGAGAGTTTTGAGAGTGAGTTATGTTCTAACAGTATTTGAAAGTCCGCTTAGACTTTCAGATCATAACAGCGAGATGGTCAACGCAAATAGAGTCAGCAGCTGAACAGCGGAAAATACCAAAACAATTATGCTGTGTTAGTATCTAAAATTTAATATTTATGAACATCACTACATAGTATAAAACAAAGTCGCTATCCGCCGTCTGTCCCTATGTATGCTTAGATCTTTAAAACTACGCAACGGATTTTGATGCGGTTTTTCTTTAATAGATAGACTGATTCTTAAGGAAGGTTTATATGTATAATACATGCATAGGTTAATACCTATGCATGTATTATACATATAAGCCTTTAGTAGAGGAAACATTAGTATCTACATTGCACCCGTGCGAAGCCGGGGCGGGTCACTATAGTTATACATGTAGATGAATTGATAACTAGAATTAAATCGTGATTGAATTGTTTATAACAAGTAGGTACAGTCAAGGACAAAAATATGTTCAGTAAACAATATCCGAATCCAAAGCAACTTTTTCGAAGTCAGTAAATTAATAGTCGATTTATATGTTGAACTGTAATACATCTATGTAAAAAATATGTATGACGTTAAGCAGAGCATGTGATTAAACTATAAATACTTACTTTAGAAGAACATCGGTGTTGAATTTCTTTAAAAGACAATTATTGAACGAAATATGTTTCGTACGTCATTCGATAGGGAATCGTAGGACACTGCGTTTGACGAATCAAAAAAACACAAGAGTTTGAACCAATGGAGAAACGTTATTCAAAAGAGAAAAACATCGTGTAGGTATGTCAGTTTTGTACAGAAAACCGTAGCAATAGCGGGTAGCTCAGTTTTTCAAAATAGTTTAATTGCTCTCCTGAAAAGTTACAGATTGTCACATCCGCGGTGTTAGAAAGCGACGAAATATACCTAAATAATATATTTAATATAATAATTATTGCTTTATTTATATTTATTTTATATAATATATTTTTGTCCTCAACTGTACACAGTTGACACAACTTAGTATCGTAAACTAATAAATATTAATTAATATCAATAAAAATAAAACTTACTGAGCGAATCACGCCTTCGAGTCCAATCGGGATATTTGTGATAGCAATGGCGTGAACCATTTTGTGGCTAAAATTAAAATATTAATTAAATAGATATTATCATTAGGAACATGCATGCATGTATCACGCAAGGTCGCAGTATTTAATATTTAAATAGATTGAATTGATTTCAAGTTTACTTAAAAAGTGTTATAAATCGGATCATGCATTGAAGCATATTTTTTAGTTAATTTTTTGGTACGATAGATTTATTTCACCAAAGATTATAAACCACAAAGCAAAAGTTCATTCCTTAAATTATTTCTGAACAAATTTTCAAGACTATTTTGCGAAATTACTGAAACGATTTTAATGAAACTTCACACATATAAGCAGGATACATAGGTCTAAAAAGTTAGTTAAAACATTTTCGATAAAATAGTGTTACAGTTTAAAAATAACGACTTGAAAATTTGTATGAACATACGGCGTATACGCTCTTAAAAATACTTTTAAATCCAAATATTTTAATCTGGAACTAGCTAACTTACCTTTTCTACTTTATTTTTGTTTTCACAATACAAAACACATCACAAGGAAACACCACACACAGCCGAGTCTTATTCGAGTCGATCTAATTTCTGTCATAACAGTAATAATGATTTTGATAAGGATTGAGAACCGCGCCGACCGACTGCTGGAGAGGCAACTGTGTGCCGTCTTAAGTGACAATTAAACGAGCAAATTTAAGAGAGTCATATGTTTATATTGTGTCGTGGAATTATTGGAAATATCATTTTTTCATGAACAACCTAGGGATTTTGCGAAATAGGTACCTACCGCATTATTTTTCTATATACTTACCAGGTACTTACAAATCGCTTAATATTGAAAAATATATGAAAAAGAGCACAAGAGTCTCTGAGATCTTTTCCCTTCATACATATATGCACAGAACAGATTCTGTTCTGTGCATAAGTATGTTTTTAGAAAGATTTCTTTTTTCATCAGACCTGGCGATGGAAGAGTTGAATGAGGAACGAAAACTCAAACTCAAAGCATTTATTTCAATTAAACCCTTTACAGGCACTTTTGAATTGTCAAGTCGAAAGAGGTAAGCTATCTGCGCGTTCCAAATCGTATAGATCTCTATGGAGAAGAACGTGCAAGAAACTCCACGGACACTCTTTTAAAACATGTTCTGTATTACATAACCTTGGTTACATCCTTGGTGCTTCTATATGTCAAAGAAAAAAAAAGGAAACTATACAACAATTCAAAGTATAAAGATTAAAACAAGTCAGTAGAAACCTAAAGACATTAGGTACATTAACTTGACACACAGTAAGAATTTCATAATCATGCGAGTTGGAATTTTGGAGAAAAACCTAGTCTGTTTTACTCCTGAACAGACTGGAACAACTGATCTAACTTGCAACAGGTAGATAGATAGGTACCTAATGACGTAATGGATAGTCAATTAATAACATTATAATAATGCTAATAATACTGCTAATTATCAACGTCGTTGTCTTGCGTTTAAGTATTAATGTTGTTGTTTGTGATTAGCCTAAAAGAAATTAGTTTTAACAACAAAATATGCCAAGTGCGAATCGGACTCGCGCACGAAGGTTTCTTGCCCGCTAGGGTTGCGGAATTTGTTCGAAAGAGTCACCGCGGCCCTGGAACGTAAAGAGCACTAGAAAGATCACGGGTGGGTTTTAGTCAGTAAGAGTCTGACACTCCCTTCCGCTCCGCCCAGAGCGGGAGAAGTCATTTGATGATTTCCCATCCAGAAAAAAAGGGTTCCTTACCATACCTAATCTATAAGAACGGCAAAAATCTTCGTTGTATGTGCTCCCAGTGCTCGAATACAGCAATCGTGATGTTTTGCCGTTACCCTTAGATATTTTTTTTATTCTGTATTTTAGTATTTGCTGTTATAGCGGCAACAGAAGTAGGTACATCATCTGTGAAAATTTCATCTGTCTAACTGTCATAAGATACAGCTTGGTGACAGACAGGCAGACAGACGGACAGCAGAGTCAATACGAAATCTTTATTGGTTCCCAACACCTACTCTGATCTTTTGCAAAAAAACCCTAGGATGTTCGCAAAAATACGATTTTTCTTGTTACACTTTGACATATAGGTACATACACAGTGGCACATTGTGTGATTTCATTAGCAATGTATCGTGAACATCGTGACTATTAATTATAATTTTGTGGTCGCATAACTATTTATCAGCTTTTACGTTCGTCGTACGGCAGTTAATGGAATAGTTTGACATTGACAGCGTCTTTAGAAGGAGTTACTGATATAACTGAAAACCTCTGAAGGGGTCATTGTACGCATTCATCTATAAGAATGTTATCAAGAGGACGTTTTTGTATTATTATTTTTCACCGAATTAACTCCGTAGTACCTAGGTACTGGGCCGACTTTAATCATTTTTATATTACCAATAGAAAGCTATGTAGCTATTAGCCTAATACCCTATGTTAGTCGTTGATAATGTTATCAACGACTAACATAGGCTATAATGTTATCCTCGTATTCCCACTAACTGCACAGGTGAAACCGCAGGGCGCTGCTAGTTGTTTACCCGCTTACAGTCAGGTGAGACAGCGGTCTAAAACGAACCTGCTAATAATAAATGTGATTGTTCACATACTATTACATTTTATTGCATATTAACAGTTGCCGACATATCTGTGGTCCCAGAGAGCTCAGAGTTGTTTATCTGGATGATTATACCTAATCATCCCAATGACTTCCCCTCTGGGCGAAGCGGAAAGGAGTGTCAGACTCTTAGTGACTAAAACCCACCCGTGATCCTTCTAGTGCCCTTTGCGTTCCAGGGCCGCGGTGACTCTTTCGAACGAATTCCTCAACCCTAGCAGGCACTGACCCTATGGGGCCCCGTCTTCTTTGCCGACATCTCTTTAAGGCGCACTGAATCTGAAACAGGTACCTCCCAAAACAGCCATGTCCGGTGGGCGGTGAGCACCTGCGTCAGGCGGAAGGTGAGGACGCCGTGACGTCTCTCCAACCACTACTCAATGAGGGGACTTATCGCTGCAATTGTGGCGTGCCTAGCGCTGGGTTGCAACAGTCGCTGTCTCCATACCTCCATAAGATCCTGCCAGAGCTCCACAGCACAGCAATTTGCCACGGCAGCAGACTTTCAGCCCAGCACCTCCACGCGTAACGCGTAAACGTGCGCGAGGGCTCTCGCCTCCAGAACCATGGGTTCTGGCAGAGAGCTGAGAGCTCTAGGAGCGGACTATTAGGTACCTTTGCCCGGAAATTACGGAAATCACAGAAAAGTCATATGTTCACTTCGTCAAAATGTAGCCAACAGACGACTTTTTTTAAGATTTCAGTATTGGTCCCATAATAATAGGTATAAGTACATAATGATGAGTACAATGAACCCTTTCGAGAATTTAAGTTTTATCCTTATATATCGTAAGCGGTAAGGATTTTTTTGGTAATTATAGTTTCGTAATGCCGTGTATTATATCCTACACCAATTCTTTTGTTTTAATGGATGGAAAATCATCAAATAACTTCTTCCGCTTTGGACGGAGAGGGAGTGTCAGGTATTGTAATTGTATGACACCAAGGACTTATGTATATGGTACCTACTTTCTACAAATGTTTATTATTTTGGGGATGAAATATTATCTCAACGATATTCAGCTTCAAACGGATCAACCTAAGTACCTACTTCCAACTGCACGTGTATGATGCAAGGTTTAACTTGCCTTAAACAAGTCAGTCTGGACTAGTTACATTGGAAATAAGGCATGACGGAACAGGATAGATATCTATTTTTTTAAAAGAAAGTCAATTTGTCACGTTCAAACATCATTTTATTGATCACTTGGTCATTTAATCCACTATGAATAAATACTATTTTTACATGAGATTTATTTTTATTTATTCAGAGAATTAAAGTCGCTGTTATTTCTAAGGCGTCGTTCTAATACGAAGACATTGACGCGCCAATACGCCATCGTCGCGTTCATTTGTTAACTTCGCTCTCTCAGTTTATCGTGGACAACCTTGCGATGTTATAGGGAACGTGCAGAAACTATAGGTGGCAGCACAGACGCGTCAATGTCAAGTATAATTATTTTACTTATAAGTTTCAAATTCGCAACGCTAGATGGCACAGTCTACTTCGTGCCCGTTCCCCTAAACGGAGTGTGAGGAAGTATAGGTGGCAGCACAGGTCAAATATTTACAACTTAAACGTTTTAGATTTGCAACACTAGATGGCATAATCTACGCTGTGCACGTTCCCTATACGGTTTACTTAGAAAAAAGATTTTAGTGGATAATACGACCTTAAAAGGCGGATGCCCATCGTTGCCGACTGACCCAGACCCAGAAGGATCTGGGTCAGTCGGCAACAGTCGACAAAAGGAAGGGAAGGGCTTTTACATTATTTGACCATCTATCAAAATAAATTGTACAGTTATTAAAATAAGAGAATGTTTTAATGCTAGACCAATAATGGCTAACACAATATAAATATTCAAAAGTTAAATAAGTATATTTATAAAAATAAGTGCATTCTCAGATCTCATCACAATCACAATCAATATAATTATGTATCCAGCCACGTAGGCACGATGCAGAGATACGTTCTTCAGCTTAATGAATGCAAATAGTTAAAATTAAGTACCTAGTTAAATGCACCCTGAAGTGCCCTGAACATTGGACTATTATCTATCTCTGTGCCAAGTTTCAACCAGATCTGTTCAGCCGTTCTAGCTTGATTGACTAACAAGCATCCTACAACTTTCAAATTTATAATGTTAGTAAGATTATATATCAGACATAACATGGCCAAAAAAAATTGTTGGGTATAAATCTTATTAGCTTGAAACTTTCAAGGAAGGATTATTGAAAATAAATTTCCAAGATGTTTAAATAGGGAATTCCAGTTTTTTTTTTTAAGTTTGCTGTTTTTGCGGGATATTCTCATGGAACACAACACTTATTCATCATCTGCCTAGCCTTTTCCCAACTAGGTCGGGGTCGGCTTCCAGTCAAACCGGATTCAGCTGAATACCAGTATTTTACGTGGAGCGGCTGCCTACCAGAGTTCCACAACACTTGACTTATTAACCAATAAAATAGCACTAAGTTCACATTGTGTGGACTGAGTGAAACTCTATAGATTACTTTATGTGTGTGTCACCGGAAAATTACAGACTCCGTGAGATTGTAAAAAAACTTCATTCGATTATAATTTCTCGATATATTATAAAAAATCTTTTTGTGTACCTACACTAAATCCCATCAAAATTCAATAGTTCCAATATGTCCGTGCCTTATTTAGGAAAATTGTTTACAATTTCACGCGACATTTTACAATATTACGTTGTTTGCAATTTGCCAGTGACATGTATACTGCTGCGTCTCCGCCCCAATGCAGGCAGTCTAAAAACCAATATATATAGAAAATAACAAATTACAAGAAATTTAAACTTCACTAAGGTTGAAACTTAGGTACCTACCTAGTTTAAGTTACAAGTACTCGGCTCAAATATTTTTCGCACTTCTAACCGATTAGGTTGCGTACAAGGTACAAGGAATCCATAATCTTTCCATTTTATAAAGTTTTGTAAGTTCATAGAAATAATAAAATGATGTACAAATAATTATTTAATATTGTAAAATATGTATACTTACATATTTTAATATCCGGGTATCTTTAAGACATCTAAATAGTACATATCGCATTCTTAGGGACCTAACTCAAAAATCGCAATTATTGGCAAATGAGCAAGACTTAAAATCTTTAAAAAGTGTTAGGTAAAAAAACAAATATCTCCCGAGACCTGTGTATAAGTTGTCCCTTTCCCAATTGTATTTCGGAATCTTTTTCATCACTGGGTTTCAGAATACGTTTTTTACGTTCAATTTATAGAAACATTATAAGTAACAGCAATTTTGAGTTAAGCCACTTTTACTTATGAACTCAATGCAACGCGTGAGAATAAATGTTCCAAGAAAATATCCAAAGTGAGTACATGCAAAAACAAATGTAACAAAATAAATTTAATTTAGCACAGTGCCACAAACATTATTCAGCTAAAATTGCTAAATATAATTAAAAAAATATTTTAATAAAACATAAGGCAATACCTCCTTGATTTACTACACGGTAAAATAAATAGCCACTGTATCCAAACGTCTTATTCTCTGTCATATTTGCAAATCACCCTATTAGCAGAACGAATCAAAAACAAGAGAATGGGAAAACTACAGACATACCACACAAAAATACAAGATTTTAATTTTATGGGTATGTTGCGCTAACAGGACGTTGCGCTAACATGACGTTGCGCTAACAGGACGTTGCGCTAACAGGACGTTGCGCTAACAGGACGTTGCACTAACAGGACGTTGCACTAACAGGACGTTTTGATACCGGACTTAAAAGTTACCGATCGCTGTTAGTATAGTAACAAAAACCTAAATTAGGGTTTTGTTATTTTATCGGTATCACATATCGATACTAGTCCTACCTTATATCACATCCACGAATTTTCACTGTTTAAATTTCAACATATTTACTCGAAAAGTAGCTCCTGCCTACCCCGCTGCTTTAAGGCATGCAGTGCCCCCATGTCACACTCAATTAAATACCAATCGAGTTCATATTTTGAGTAAAAAATAGTTTAATTGAAATACTGACCTTATGAGCAATTGCAACACCTCTATTTCTTACACATTACGATTTAAAATCAGTTCAGTCTATATCCACTCTGTCCCGCACACCTCAAACACGCGATTTACGTCGTTATTTCATTGAGAGTACGATGTATGAAATACATTTAGAAGTATATTGTCAGGCAGGTCGCGGGGCAGCTCCCCCAATAATCGAGCTTGGAGTACGACAAAAAATCTGCAAGCACACTATTTCTTTATTAAATTCCATGTTTATTTTTTCGAGTAAATATGTTGAACAACATGTAAGTATACATATTTATATGTATTTGTCATTTGCATCAAAAGCTTAAAACATCATCATATTCTTCCCCCATTCTATCGTATCACCCTCATGATATCACAGACTCACTTCTCTTTCTTATCACTCCTATCCCTCCCCATCCATCCACGTGTACCGGAGAATTGCAGACTCCGTAAGATTGTGAATCTTTATTAGATTTAATTTCTCGATGTGGTAAAATCGTTTTGTCTACACTAATATTATAAAGAGGAAAGATTTGTATTTTTGTGTGCGTGTATGTTTGAAATGAATAAACTCAAACGCTCTGTTCCGATTTCAAAAATTCTTTCACCATTAGAAAGCTACATTCACCCTGAGTAACATAGGCATATTTTATCCCCGTTTTGCCACGGGAACGGGAACTACGCGGGTGAATCCGCGGGGCGTGGTATACAATAAATCCCACCCAAATTCAATAGTTTCCAATATATCCGTAGTCTTATTAAGATATTTTACAATTTCGCGCGATATTTTACAATGTTACGGCGTTTGCAATATTCCGGTGACATATACATAACTCTTTTAGTAGCACTTTCCTAATAATTGGAAACATCAAAATATAATTATAGCAAATACAGCATTCATATTTTGTGACACTGTATAGCTGTTGCATTCCACGAGCGCAAGTCAATCACTGCAATTTGAACCTTATGTCAATGTTGACAAAAGTCGAAAAAGGTACGGTCATGATGTGCAACAGCTAAATTATTCCCTAAAACTGCCAGTTATACTGGTTTATCACATTCATATAAATTCTAACCATTCTAGAGGCTAAAATGAATAACTACTTACGAAATACTTAAAAATAAATTCGAAATTAACGACTAGACCACATATTCTGACAGCTAAAATATAGAATGACACCCTACTAACTTCTTTTTTTTTTCAAATATTTTTGGGCTTTACCCAAATCTCTAAAAATTATATTATATCATTGGCTTTAATTTTAAAAAATAATATGGCCTGCTTGCTTTAAAATATCGTTGAATTTGCATACATCGATTTTAAAGAATATCACACTGATATGATATTAGCACTCGAAGCTTAATGTTTTTGATTAAAAATATGTATAGTACGCGTCACGTAAAAAGAACGCTGGCGGTCAAGCTGCGCATAGGCGATTTATCGGTCTATTTGGCGGGGCGCGGGGCGGGTGAGCCACGCACTGCATGTTTGCCTGTGCGCTATTGGTTCGTCAGTTGAGCATTGCTTCCCGTGCAGACTAACTTTCGTGCGAGACTGTACCCATGCGCAAACACACCCCCACCACTTTCTTCCAGCGTTCTTTTTACGTGACGCGTACTATACCTGCTTTACAAACTTGTTAGGTCAATGACTGAAACTGTGAAGCAAGTTTTAAAATTGTTCATTTCCCACACAGCAGACTTAGTAAACCTTGGCAAGATGTCTAATATAGGGTAGTTGACTAAAAAAACTAAGTAGTCCGACAGATAGATTTCCAAAAAATATTGTAATGTACAAGCATGTATCATTAAACATTTCTAGTATTAGGTATACGTATAGTTTATCTTTAAAATGTATACGTTTTTTGTTACATTGAAACACTTTCGCTCGTGTCGTCTGTGCAACGTACAAGCTCGCTCACAAGTAATACCCGCGCTCCGCGAGCACGCCGCACACGACGCAGTCGCCCGCCAGCAGGTGGCGGTGCTCACGTACAAGCTCGCTCACAAGTAATACCCGCGCTCCGCGAGCACGCCGCACACGACGCAGTCGCCCGCCAGCAGGTGGCGGTGCTCACGTACAAGCTCGCTCACAAGTAATACCCGCGCTCCGCGAGCACGCCGCACACGACGCAGTCGCCCGCCAGCAGGTGGCGGTGCTCACGTACAAGCTCGCTCACAAGTAATACCCGCGCTCCGCGAGCACGCCGCACACGACGCAGTCGCCCGCCAGCAGGTGGCGGTGCTCACGTACAAGCTCGCTCACAAGTAATACCCGCGCTCCGCGAGCACGCCGCACACGACGCAGTCGCCCGCCAGCAGGTGGCGGTGCTCACGTACAAGCTCGCTCACAAGTAATACCCGCGCTCCGCGAGCACGCCGCACACGACGCAGTCGCCCGCCAGCAGGTGGCGGTGCTCACGTACAAGCTCGCTCACAAGTAATACCCGCGCTCCGCGAGCACGCCGCACACGACGCAGTCGCCCGCCAGCAGGTGGCGGTGCTCACGTACAAGCTCGCTCACAAGTAATACCCGCGCTCCGCGAGCACGCCGCACACGACGCAGTCGCCCGCCAGCAGGTGGCGGTGCTCACGTACAAGCTCGCTCACAAGTAATACCCGCGCTCCGCGAGCACGCCGCACACGACGCAGTCGCCCGCCAGCAGGTGGCGGTGCTCACGTACAAGCTCGCTCACAAGTAATACCCGCGCTCCGCGAGCACGCCGCACACGACGCAGTCGCCCGCCAGCAGGTGGCGGTGCTCACGTACAAGCTCGCTCACAAGTAATACCCGCGCTCCGCGAGCACGCCGCACACGACGCAGTCGCCCGCCAGCAGGTGGCGGTGCTCACGTACAAGCTCGCTCACAAGTAATACCCGCGCTCCGCGAGCACGCCGCACACGACGCAGTCGCCCGCCAGCAGGTGGCGGTGCTCACGTACAAGCTCGCTCACAAGTAATACCCGCGCTCCGCGAGCACGCCGCACACGACGCAGTCGCCCGCCAGCAGGTGGCGGTGCTCACGTACAAGCTCGCTCACAAGTAATACCCGCGCTCCGCGAGCACGCCGCACACGACGCAGTCGCCCGCCAGCAGGTGGCGGTGCTCACGTACAAGCTCGCTCACAAGTAATACCCGCGCTCCGCGAGCACGCCGCACACGACGCAGTCGCCCGCCAGCAGGTGGCGGTGCTCACGTACAAGCTCGCTCACAAGTAATACCCGCGCTCCGCGAGCACGCCGCACACGACGCAGTCGCCCGCCAGCAGGTGGCGGTGCTCACGTACAAGCTCGCTCACAAGTAATACCCGCGCTCCGCGAGCACGCCGCACACGACGCAGTCGCCCGCCAGCAGGTGGCGGTGCTCACGCAACGATACGTCGTATATCGCTGCAGAAAAATAATTGCTTAATTACGCACTCTGGTTTTTGAAAAAGGAGGTTTTAAGATTGCAGAAAAAGAAATTAATCCAGCCAAAATAGACTAAATTTGATTCCAGTTTGCATTAATTCCCAACAAGCTGGATTTTTGTGCAGGCCTTGAATACGTCATTACAAATGATATGTCAAAAGTCCCCATCGATCCCGCTTGTGCGTTGTTTTTTATTCGAGGTCAAAGGTCACAAATTTGCGTTTTTTGCATATATCTCTGAAACAACGAGAGATATCGAAAAATAGTTTAGACAAAGTTTGTAGATCGTAAAATTGTCTACAAAAAGATCTTAACACTTTTCTTTTACAAAGCATCGCTTTCGAGATATCGACTTCAGGTCGCAGGAAAGTCGTATTTTCGACTATGTGCACACATTTCCGCACCACCTCTGAGGTAGCGTACACGGCGCTTTTTTTAACGTGGTTTCTCCTGTAGGAATACTCCACCATATATTATGATCGAGATAATGTAATTGGACACTATATTATTGATGTTTTTTTTTTTTAATTTAATGAAAATTTTAACAGCAAGAAAATTACATCATCAAATTCTTCATAGTCACTCATTTCTTTCCTCTTCACTGTCTTCTTCCTCTTCTTGCTCGATTTGTGTAGACTGCTCCAAGAAGAGAGATATATCAGTTATATCCTCATCAATTTCGAAACAATCTTCATCTGTTGCATTTGATTCAATGTTGGTGCAAGATTGGCCTTGACAATTGGTACATACCGATGCCCACAGAACAGAAAAAAAACAGTAGAAGTCGCAAGTAGGCGGGGCACGCGTAGCCCTAGTATTGCGTAGCTCCGCAATTGTAGGCGCCCAAGCGCTGTCGCGCATATCAGTCTAGTTCCGACTGCGTTCACGTCACTTACTCTCGAAAATCCGAAATAAAATCAAATATGCCGTATTGTGCTGTTTTAGAGTATAAAAACGATAGCCGTACCAAAAATGTATCCCATAGTGGTATATCCTATCATAATTAAGTACTATTTTATTTTATTTTAATTAATATATGATAAAACATTGCTTACATTTGTATTCAAAAACGCTAAACAAAAGTAGAATCTATGATTTAAACCATAAGGTCTACTTTCTTTCACATCAAACCTGTTATTCTAGATGATTCCATCCTATGTCATGTGACAGTTTGCTACTCAAATAGGGAAAGACGTTATCGATAACGAGTTGTCGATGTTTCAAACCTTATCAAATAAAAATTCAAAATTAATTAAAAGTAATATTATTTGATGTTAAATAGATAGTAATTTATTTATATCCGTTGAAAATGAAATATCGTGAGAGTATGCATAAGCATGTATTCGCCAGAACTTCGCAGCTTCGCCCTTACTCTACATTATTACTCACCGAAAGCCTATAAATACGTGCGTAGTACGTTTGATTGCTCTTTGCCTCATCCACAAACCTTAACAAAATGGTATGCTAATATCGGTGGAGATCCTGGTTTCACAAAAGAGTCATTTACAGCTTTAAAACATAAAGCGGATTCATCAAGTCATCCAATATTAGCTTCACTAGTACATAATTGATGAAATGGCTATACGTAGAAGAATTGAATGAGATGGTTTCATGGATATATTGACATGGGTACAGGATTAATAGGTGACCATCTAGCAGAAGCTAAAGAAGTAAAGCTAACAAAAAAATATTCATTAAGCAGTCGATCGGACGTAACACGCGTATAAGGTACATTTCGGTAATTCGTTTAGATTTTAATTTTGTTTTGTTATTTTTTACTTATGTAAAACATGTGAAAAAATCTGATTTAGTAAAATTAAATTGATTTTATTAAACTTTTTCTCCATTTAAAAATAATTTTGCTTTGTATAAGTGGGTTGGAAAATTCGGTAATAGTACCTGACTAATTGAGTTTAATCTGTGTTTTAGCATCAGCGTATTCAGCTATCAGTGTATAGTTTTCGCCAAATACGAAGAATGTTATGCTTATGGAATACGAATATAAATATAAACGGAATGCACGTATACAATTAAATATTGATAAGTAAGGTTACGATGTTGTACATCACTAGCGAATATCATAATAGCAATCAACTCTATAAACAAATATCTATCTTATGTTCAATGCCATACTGCATACAATTGAATATATTACAATTTAGTGACATCTAGCGACGAATAGCGGAACTTCCTAGTAAAACTATGCCTACGAGCTTTCAGGGAAATATAAGATTTAATACCTACAAAAGATTGACAATAATGAACTCTATTTATATGGTGTAGTTGCACTTTTTTTTTAAATAGGGACTGACTATAGAGACTTTTTGGCATGGACCAATCACAAAACGAATTTGCTAGTGTGACATAATATGATTAACTTGAAGATGTGTTTGTTAGGGCACGCTGGTTCTGATAGTAATTTATGCGTTATGCGATTTCTACTGTTTTTTTCTGTTCTGTGCCGATGAACAATACAATCCAACTTTTCTGCACCTGCAATTGTTTGTGCAGCATTTTTTGCAATTACAAAAAATTGTATTGAGTAATTTTTCTGGAGCAGGTGGCAGTAAAGTCTGGATTGGCTCCAAACTATTATTCATCAATTTCCAGCACCAATCTTCAGGATTTAGATCATTGCCTAAATCACGATATCTCGAAAGCGGTGCTTTGTAAAAGAAAAGTGTTGAGATCTTTTTGTAGACAATTTTACGATCTACAAACTTTGTCTAAACCATTTTTCGATATCTCTCGTTGTTTCAGAGATATATGCAAAAAACGCAAATTTGTGACCTTTGACCTCGAATAAAAAACAACGCACAAGCGGGATCGATGGGGACTTTTGACATATCATTTGTAATGACGTATTCAAGACCTGCACAAAAATCCAGCTTGTTGGGAATTAATGCAAACTGGAATGTCTATTTTGACTGGAGTAAATGTTTAAGACTGTATTTTTCAAAGTTAAGGATATCTGAAAATTATTTCAATTTGGATTCTTAGAATGGTCGGCAGTAAAATTAAATTATCAAACGCCAAGACTGTTTGTTAAAATCATGCGTCTAAGCAACGACAACGCAAACTAACGCTAGATGTGACAAAACACCAATATCAGGTAAATCAACAACCAAGCTGAAAATAAATTCAAACTGATAAAACGCGGCCACACGAAACAGCACTACTGTAACATTTCTATACTTACCTTGAATGGGTAGGCCTAGGTCATACCACACACCTCCTACACACATTAGGTAGGTACATTTTCAATATTTTTTTGTAAAATGTATTTTAGTGGTACGAATCACAAGTATTTAAAAGTTACGATCAGGAATTTGAACCGAATTGAGAAACACCTTTTTTAAAATTAAATAAATAGGCAAATAAAAAATAATAAGCACCACATATAGCTAAAACGTCGCCTGGGAGAGACATATTACCGCGGTTTCTCGGGCTCATTAGTACTGATTTCCGCCTTCTGAAATAGAAACATTAAAAATTTAAGAACTAGGTTCATATTTTCGAATTTTTTTTTTACGACGTTCATAGTTCATGCATGATGTAAAAAGTTAGGAATTTGATTATGTTTGTTTTTATTTGTGTACACAAATTCATGTATTGTATATAGCTACACAAATTCATAAGTAATTAGAATGCTGGATACTGTTACAGGCTAAATTATTAACAATATTATCTGATGTTTTATGTTTGTAATATTTTATTGATTGATCAAACGAAAAAAAGGTGTTCAATAATTTTTGATAATATACCTAATGGACCAAATAGCATTATTAATTATTTCTTAGAATGAAGAATGAGCGGTCCAAGTCAGTTGACACAAAAAGAACAGTTTCAAAGACTTTACTAACTTTCTTTCTTCTAGCTCCATCATTTGTCGTTCTGCCCTTGCCCAAACATCTTCTTCAAACTGCTCTTTCAACTGGCTTTTCTCCAAATATTTACTATAATATAAACTAGCATTGGCAGATGGCGTATACTGCTTTGTCAATTTGTCAGTTAATTGTGAATTTGTCTTTAGAGAAGATACATTCTCGCTTGTATAGTTATCTGCTGTAGGGTTCACGGACTTTTTCTTGAACATCACCGGGATAACATCTTTAGGCAGAGGTTGTCTGGCTGAGACTTCAGCTTCCTTAGTGCTCATGATTGATGACATGGCTACGTTTCTTTTGGTTTTCTTTTTTATTTGCTGGTTTTCGAGTGTGTCTTGTGGGTCAAGGACACTTGAATGTGCCCCTTTATCATCTTGGTCATCTTGCTTCACCTGAAAAGTTTATAAGAACCTTTGTAAATGGTTCTATTTCTAAACTGTTCATAGAAGAAAATCAAACTAATCAATAATATAATTAAATTAGATTTTATTGAAGAACTACAATGTATTAAGTATCTGTGTTTAACGATGTTGTATCAGGGCTTGGTACTTCCTCATAGCACTGATGATAACTGCGCTAATGGACAGGGCCCTATAAGGTAGTGAAGAAAGATTTTAGCAAGATTGAGAGATAATAAGCATATTATTATGGAATTTAAAATTCTCAAAAACATATTCTTAATATTGTATGCTTTTTGTTGTTCAGCTGACAGATAGCTGAGAGGAAGACCACACTATCCGTATTATTATCACAATCAGATCATAATTATATAATATGACTAACATCTTGAAGTTTTGCTGTTACTAACTTACTGCTGTGAACTTTCATTTTGTTAGTTCACAGTTTTTCTTTAAATAGATATTGTTAGTATGTTTTGCTGTGCACTTAGGTACCTATTTCCTATTTTGCAAATTACTGTTTTGCACTGAGATGTGCTGTAAAAATACCCAATTGTGGGAGCTAGCCTTCTTATAATAGGCCGTCTTATATATTTGCATCTATATGATTTTGTGTGCAATATTGAACAGGAACTCGTCTGTTGCAGATCTGCTGGAAGAAACTTCGATTGAAATATGCAGTACCTTTGTGCTCCCTCTATATAAAACGTTCTTTTTAAAGTATATCACTACATAGTATGTATAAAACAAAGTCGCTTCCCTCTGTCTGTCCCTATGTATGCTTAGATCTTTAAAACTACGCAACGGATTTTGATGCGGTTTTTTTTTAATAGATAGAGTGATTGAAGTGTAAGGTTTATATGTATAATACATGCATATTATAATAGAGGAAACATTAGTATCTACGTTGCACCCGTGCGAAGCCCGGGAGGGTCGCTAGTTGTGTGTATATAGATAAATAAGAAGTAGATATACCATTTTGAGCATATTTTGAATAAGTCTGTAGTTTGGTGCAGGAAAGTCTCCAGAGCCTCCAACATCAGGTGTGGGCTGTGAATGTTCTTTATATTCTGTGGAAAATTGACACAATCATAACTTAATTGAAAACCCTTATCATGAAAGGTGTTGTAATAATTATATACTAATATTATAAAGCTGAAGAGTTTGATTGTTTGTTTGAATGCACTGTATTTTAGAATTGTTAAATTATTTTAGTGATGGATAACCTATTTATCGGGGAAGGCTGTGGACCAATAGGAGTGTGATTGCAATTTTTTTTATCTTTCTCTCTTATGTAACGCAGATGAATTTTCACAAGTCAGCTAGTGCAAGGAAAAACAAATAAATTGGTGAAAAAAAAATAATAGGCCATATTTTTTTTCACCAATTTATTTGTTTTTCACCCAGCTTTTTTTCAGTTAGCTTTCTAACAGTCAAAGAATTTTTTAAAATTATTCACCAGTTTTGGAGCTTAGTAAATACATAATACATATCAACAATCAAATCTTTCCTTTTTATAATATTAGTATAGACATATGAAGCATAGAGTTCCTTAAAATTGTTTTGAGCTGTGATTGAAGAACATAATGCAGTTGAGCTTAAAATTGTTTTGAGCTGTGATTGAAGAACATAATGCAGTTGAGGAGCTGGCATTCTGTGAAAAACAGAGATCATTTTATTTATAGTTATATGCCTCCTTTTAACCACTCACCTTCTTCATCAATGTTGTAAGCTGGTGGCCCCACCGCAGAAAACGTCTCTAAAGCTGCAGGCACCACAAATCCTTGAGCCAATGACAGATCTTGCATGATCTCTTCCAGATTAGTCCAGTCACTCATTGTGAATAATTATTTGTTCAACTCTTGATTGATGTTTTACCTTAGTGACCCAGAAAACACAAACATTAATATTATGTTTGTTAAATCAAGAGAACAGTTGGTGATAAATAAACCTTTGGGCGATTCTGATTGCCCCGATCGAGCTTCTTTGACTAAATTAAGAATTCTGTTTCCCATGGAGTTGAGACTTTGAGAGCCCGAGGTATGGGTCAAATGATTGAAACTCTTCATTTATATTTTACCCTAAACAATGAATTAAAAGCTCAGCAAAAAGCTAGGATCTTGACTACGGATAACTAAGAAAAACAAACTAAACCGCACTTACAATGCAAACTCCATGAAGAATATGTTGAAACAGTACAAATGGAGCTAGCTAAGTACTGTGAAAGTATTATTTACGCAGATATTAAACTGATGAACGTTATTGACAGCTGAGAGGATTGTTTACCATTGCGGCAGACGATAGTGCAATGTGCATAGAAATACGACCTATATTAGATTTTCAACAACACTTCCCGGTAATTCTAGTGAATCGTAGAAACAATATTGATATTCCATTATTCACACAAATGGCCTGTTTGTTTTTACCATTGACCTATAATAGTATGGACTGGAAATACCTACAAAAAAAGGGTGAACTCATATTGTCGCATAAAATGGCTGCCCTTGCTAGGGATGTATCAATCAAAGAACATAGGTGTTACTATAACGAGTATCGATACTAAATACGAGTTTTACTAGTTTTTTTTTTTTTTTTTTTTTTTTTCTTTGGCAACTGAGCCGATGACGACTATTCTGCCAGTGTCATGTGGTGACGGCAGCGCTTTGCGATGAGCCGTCGAACTTTGCACTTTGTGGTAGATCTAAGATGTTAGTAGCTGAAAGGACAAGACAATATTTTGTTAGATGACACAGAATACTTTTTTTTATACATATATATATACTTAAAAAAACGGGGAAGAAGAAAGAAAAAAAAATATACTACATAGGCTACATTTTAATCTCATTGGCGTTTAAAAATTTGGATAGTAATTGGATAAGTTTAGGAGAGAAATTTGTCAGGAGAGAATGGAAGTTAATAGGAAGAGGGATTTTAATTTTGGGGAGCATTTGGTACAAGTCGAAGGAATGGGAATTTGAAGGACATGAAAAAAAGATATGGTCTAAGGTACCATCATCAAGGCCACATTCCCATAAGGAGCTATCGCGGATACGAATTTTATGTAGAAATACTGGACTACAGCAATGGCCAAGCCTCAGTCTACACAAGGACGAGACAGTTCTCTTTGAAAGTTTGGCACATTTAAAAAACCAAGGTTTCCGCTGGATGTCAGGTTGGATGCTGGCATAATACGCTCCCTTTAGTTTTGAAGTTACCTGCCACTCAGCAGACCACGAGTTGTGCAGCTTCAGTTTGGTATCAGAGCGTAAGTCGTAGCTATGGACCATGTAGTGCTTTCGATCCACAGGGTTGGAAGTAGCAAACTTAGCTAGTGAGTCGGCACACTCGTTGCCGGCTATACCGGTATGGCTGGGTACCCAAACTATTTCTATGTTTAAGCCGTTTTGAAGACAAGTGTACAGTAAATTTCTTATGTCTATAATAATTTTGCTATGAGTTTTAGATTTCAATTGATTTTGAACTATTGCCTGGATGCTACTTAGGGAGTCAGAAAAGATGACCGAGTTATGAATTTTGTGGGATAAAATGAAATTGATGGCTTCAAGAATACCGATACATTCACCGGTAAACACTGAAGCTTCTGGGGGACATTGGAATAGAAGGGCTATTTTCGAGTTTTGGAAGTATGTGGAGACACCGGTGCATCCTGTTGTCGATAGCTTAGACGCGTCCGTATAAAAAAGGTTCCAACCCTCCCAGAATCTCTTAATAGCCCTATCGAAGTCGCCTTTTACGTCCTTACAGGTTTTAGATAAGCCAAGTCCCAGAACGACCTTTGGTCTAAAGTAGATCACCTCATATGCGGAAGAAAAGACCGGAAGAATAGGATATTGACAAACAGGTGAGGAGAGCTGTTTAAGCTCTCTGTACCTATTCATCAGTGGAAAACGTTTATTATTCCAATAGGAAGAGGCATTTAGAGAGAGATAGATTTTCTCCAAAATGGGAAGTAAAGGATGGGATGAGAGGGAAAAGACTTTTGACAAGAAACGATCTGCTAAGTATTGTCTACGAAGGTAAAGAGGAGGCTCTGCACATTCTACCTGGAGGGCATTTATGGGAGAGGATTTCATGGCACCAATCACGATTCTAAGACATTTGGCCTGGATCGCATCTAGTCTCCGTAGGGCTTCTTTGTTACATGGCTCAATTAAGTAGCTACAGTAATCTAGTACGCTTCTGACCAGCGCGTTGTACACCAGTTTTAAGGTATAAGGGTGAGCACCCCACCAAACGCCTGCCAGCGCCTTTAGAACCGAGATCGATCGCTCACATTTTACAACAGTGTTATTAAAATGCTCCACTCCCGATAATTTGGAATCTAGGGTAACCCCCAGGAACCTGGCTTTCTCCTTAATTGGGATAGTTTGGCCATCAATACTAATGTCAACCCGAGGGATAAGACGTCTGCGAGTAAAAATAACTGCGGCACTTTTTGGGGCACTCAGAGATAGCCCATGATCTAACAGCCATTGGTTTAATGAAGTCAAAGACGTGTTCATAGATTGAGCGGCACTCTCAATGGATTTGCTACAGACTAATAACGCAATATCGTCAGCATATTGAAAAATTTTACAATCATAATTTAAACAAGAAGGGAGGTCATAGGTATAAATATTATATAGAGGTGGACTGAGTACAGAACCTTGGGGAAGACCCCTCCAGGCTGACCTTGTTTCGGAGTCCACCCCCAGAACCCTAAGTTTGATTCTACGGTCTAAAAATATACTGGATATGATCTGGCACATCCTAGCCGGGATTCTCAGCTGTTGCATCTTCTGCCTGAGAACTGGGAGGAGGACAGAATCATAGGCGGCTGAGATATCTAAGAAAACGGCTACCACTGACTCATTCCTACTTAGGGCCAGTCGGATCTCTGATGTGAGGGTACCCACACTATCAGCTGTACCCAGACCTTTCCTAAAGCCAAATTGAGTCGTTGGTAGCAGTTGCCTACTCTCCACAAACCATTCCATACGGTTCTTAACTAAATGTTCCAGGAGTTTAATAAGAATGGACGATAAGGCAATCGGTCTGTAGGAACAATGGTCACTAGGGTCTTTGCCTGGTTTCAATATTGGAACTATCACTTGGACTTTCCATTCAGGGGGAACATAACCAGAACAAAAACAATAATTGGCCAAGTCCAAGTAATACTGGTGGGTCTTATCCCCAGCTTTCACTATGAAGGAGTAAGGGAATCCATCCACCCCAGGGGCAGAGTCTCTTACATGAGCGAGGACCGTCTTAAGTTCTGATAAACTAAAAGGACCATCCAGAGGGTCAACTGATGCCAGCTGGTAGTTTGGTGAGATACATTCATCTACATTAGGAACATAAGCCGGGGCCAGCTTAGAAAAAAATTGGTGGCCCAACTCTTCTGACAGTATGTTCCCGGTTGGCGGTTTCAGACTATTCCGGTAGGACCTCAATCTACGCCACACAACTGAAGCTGGAGTGGATGGACTCAACGAGCTACAATACTTCCGCCAACCTTCTCTTTTCTTAGTCTTCAGTAATTTCTTGGACTTAGCCAACACATGCTGATAGTTAATTAAATTCTCCAGGTTCATGTCCAAGTTGAATTTCCTTTCGGCCTCATTCCTGGCTCTGATCATTGCAGAGCAATCCCTATCCCACCATGGCGGAGACGGAATTTTGCCGGATGGCGGTTTTTTGGTTGGGAAACAATCGTCTGCTGTAGCGGATATGATGTTGGAGAATGACGAAGAGCACTCGTGTGCCGTTTCGTCATTAATGGAGGGAAGGGAGGAGACACGTAAATCTAAAATTTTGGAGTAGAGGTCCCAATCTACTGAGTTGAGTTGGTATTTTAAAAGGGGGGGAGAAGTTATATTAGGAGTAGTTTTGGAAGGGATTTCAACCATGATAGGATAGTGATCACTCCCATAGGTCATATCCAAGCGACTCCAATTTAAAAGGCTAGCTATATTGGATGAACAAAAAGTCAGGTCAACACAGCTGTTGCTCTGTCCTGGTACAGCCCGACGTGTGGCACAGCCATCATTAAGGACACATAGATTAAGTTCATCCAATATTTCCACTAAACCTATGCCAAAGTTATCGCAGGTTTCTGACCCCCATCTATAGTGATGGCCATTAAAATCACCCATAACAAGTAATGGGCCCTGTACATTACTCAGCAAACTTTTTATTGTATCAAGATCTTCGATTTGTGGGTGTGCAATATAAAAACTAAAAAAATATATATCCTCGGCCTTCACAGCAACAACATTGATATTGTCACCTACAAAGGGTAGAGGAATTGGGGAGAATGATACTTTGTTATTGATGAACAAAGCACATCCTCCATATCCATCTGATCTGTCATAACGAACATCACTAAAACACGGGATCCTGAAATTGCTTCCAGGACGCAGCCATGTCTCAGCAATGCTACAGATCGACGGTTTGAATTTATTAATTAGATAGAGAAAGTCAGGTTTCCTGGGAGTAATACTCCTGACGTTCCACTGGAGAAAAGTCAGGGGGCGGAACATTGTGAATATAGTTCACTATGGAGGACAATTTGTTGGCAACGTGGTCTGGTAGTGATTGGGCAGGATTCGCTAAAACAGTCATGAGCATATTTGATATAATATTAAGGATGTTTTCTGAGGAAATAGGACTGGGGCAAGGACTGGTTGTACTTTCTCGAGGGTAACCACACCCATTTTGGACAGGGGAAAAAGAGTAGTTTTGAGTGAGGGCTTGATGAGCCTGTTTGTCATAACTAGGGGAAAGAGGAGCATGGGATTTAGGTTTGAGAAAGACTGTTTTACGGTATGATTTTTGGGTCTGGGAAGTGGGAGATGGTCTGGGAGGATGAGTTGGACTGGCTAAAGGTTTACTTCTATTCAGGGATATTCTAGACACTTCAGCATATGATTTTGAAACTGGAGGGAGAACCTGGCTTGCTTCCACATAAGAAACTGATTTCTCAGCCATTAGAGCCTTTATGCTCTTCTGCCTACCCAATTCCGGACACGCTTTGTCAGTGGCATAATGGTTCCCAGAACAAGACACACAGAGGGCACAGTCTGTGGGAACTTGGCATCCATCCCCTGGATGGTCTTCAGCACATTTATAGCAGCGGGGTTTTGATCTGCATACTGTACGTGTGTGACCATAACGACAACAATTAAAACATTGGATAGTTGGGTACATGTATCTCTCAACAGGAAGGGCAGAATAAAAACAATACACACGTTTTGGTAAAATTTGGCCATCGAATGTCAGAATGACTGTTTGAGTTGGTTTCCATTCTGTTATGCCTAAAGAGCTCACCTTTCGGTTCATTCGCCTAGCTTTGATCACGGGGCCACATCCAGCGGGGACCTTGATGTTTTCAATGGTTTCATCTTCCGACCATTCCACAGGTACATCCCTGACGAGACCAATACGAGTAACATTGTATTGTGGAACAGATGCGATGAAACCATGTTGGACTAAAATTGGACTTATCAAAAAGCTATTCGCGTCCTGGTGAGACTTAAAATCGACTGAGAGTTTGTTCCTTCCCACACGTTTCAGGCTTCCTAATACGACGTTGCTGAAATTGTTCTTTTGTAAAAACATCCCGAACTTGACAGGGTGAAGAACGGTGCCGGAGGTCTGGCCATCTTTAAGAGACACGTGAACAACATATGGCGGGTTATCCCTCAAGGTGTATGAGTGTCTTCCAATTATGTTCTTGGGTTGCTTAGGGGGATTTATTGGGGAAGTCGGGGGAGAAGCTGCAGGTCTTTTTCTGTGTGCGGGTTCAGAGTCCATTGCAGTTTCTTGCGGTTTGTCATCGGGAAGGGTAATTGTTAAAACCGGAGTAAAATCAAAGGGATCGGGAGGGTCTGGAGGTTTTTTGTTATCCATGATGGATAACGGCTAAAATTCTCGTAATAAATAAAATATATTCTAAAACCAACCTTACAATACAGCCAACTCACTGACACTGACTTTACTTTTCCACTAGGGCTTCCAAAAAATCTTACAGTATAGAAGTATTTGCATAAAATACATCGACATCTTCACAGATAACATAATACTTACACATATTTTGTTATTAGTCTTGGGTAGTTGTTGATTAAATGAATTCGTACAGCATTTCCTTCCAGACGCGAACTACGCAGAGAAGGTACCAGATCCGCTGCTCTTTAGTTCCTTCGAATATGATCAATGCTCTATCTAAATGTATAGCGAAAATGAGCAGTGTTGCCAAATGAGTCGAGCCTCAAGTTGAGCTGATCACATTTTTACACTGATGAATGGTAATTTTGTTAATTGAAGTAGAATTGACTTTTTAATAAATCTAACTATCCCCACATTAACCTCGTACTTAGTTTCGAAAGATCAGCCTCATAGCAACCAAAATGTTCTCCTCATTGTTACCTACCAAAAAGATAAGACGACCTACTTACCGAACGGTTACAGCTAGCGTTGCAAAACTCTCGAAATATTCCCAACAGCGATGTAGTAGTGTTCCTCCTAATGCCCTTTGCGTTCCAGAGCCGTAGTACTCTTCCGAACGAATTTCGCAACCATGGCAGGCACTGGCCCTTGCGGGCCCCATCTTCTATGCTCTCTTTGAGGCAAGCGTGGAACACAACGCGCCGTTGACCAGGTCCGAGCTGGTTGTTATCGGACGGTGAGACACCCAACGCTCGCCGTCCGCAGGGCGGCGTCTACGGTTGCCGGGAATGCTTATGTTGTGACCATAGCTGGGCATTAGCTCGTTAAATCTGTTTACGAAGTTAACATTTTCATCAACGGATTATCTTTTAAAAATGTTAACGGACACGAACTTCCGTTAATATGCAGAAGTCCGTTAATCGTTAATCCAATGCCTTCCTTTCCTCGGGGAAAACCTCTTTTATCTGTTCTGTGGGGAAAACAGACGTTCACGAGTTTCCTAGTTAAACATAATCTACTTACCTTAAATTAAAATGAAACACACAATGGATTTTATGAAAATTTATTAAAAAAAATAGATGAACACTTTCCGAACATCAAAGTTACATAAGACAACCCCCAAAAGGCCACATTATTTCTACACTTCGGTACACTTATTTGGGAAGGCGTGACGCAAGGAACCTCTTAAAACAAGGTGTGTTTTATGTCATAAACTGTGGCTTTACTTATTACAAGCAAATCAAAGTACGTATTATGTTACAAAGTAAATCTATACACATCCTTATGCATTACATCATTCAAGTTGAAATTATACAAAAATTGCGATAACAATCTATAAACATGCGAATTTCAAAATTATTGTGAGAAAAAATATAATAACGAATTATATTTTTTTATAAACCAGTCACAACTGACGACACTAGTTGAGGATCATGACGTATTGATCCAGTAGTACCATATAGCTCAACAAAATTGAAATAAACTGAATGATTCATCACAGGCGCCACCATGGGTGTGGTATTTCAATGAGTATGGTATAATCTACCAACTTAATAATAGGTACAAAGTACTAATGAAAAACATGTGCTCCACAATGAATTCATCAGTCTCAAGTACATTCTAACAAATCAAATAACAATACTAATTAATTAGGAATATAGGCAACTCCCTAAAACTTTTAACTCTGCATCTCAGTTTGAACTATGGTAAAAGTATTCGTAGTTAACCAGCGAAACGTTTATGTAGCTACAAGTAAAATGGTATCAAGAATTACTAATGCCTTATCTCATTATTCCAAACCACAAAACCGCACTAGGCCCGTGTGAACCATTCACTTCCTCTCACATAAAGCCCTCATATCAGTAAATGTTATTAGCTGACAAGGTTATCTATCCATATCACATTATAATAGTTTATAATTATCCAATCCTAAAAACAAGTCGCCATTCAAACATTTTCGTCAAAAAATCTTAGATAATTAAATCACGTATCTAAAACAAACAAGAATATAAAAAACAATGCAGGCTTTATCAGGCAGCCTTCTTCAAACGAAGACGTCACAAGACGAAAAATGGGATCTTAATTAAAAAGAAGAGCTTCTAATCCTTAAAGAAACTTAAAATCACTGAAATGACCACATCATATTCACAACCAGTGCATTGTTTCCTTAAGCTATGGCTCTCCAATTCAAAACATTTATTTCAATTAGAACCATTAAAATACATTTTTGAACGTCATTATTTACAGTTTAAGACATTAATTATAAAAATATAGCGACTCTAGTTGTCCATTCGCAAAGGTAGATTCTTATGGATTCTTACATTTTGTTGTTTGACTAAGCTACTACTACGGGTTTGTATATTAAATTAAAGTTGAATTTCATTCATCTTATTATTTATTTACAAACTACCTCCTTCTGGAAATCCTCCTTTATTGCTCCTCTCCACCCAGCAAGGAACGTACATGCCGAATTCCAGCTTTCTACGACCTGTAATTTTGGCTGAGCGTCTTCCGTCAGTCACTCAGTCCGTCAGTAACTAACGGTAAGTTATATATATATATATTGATTAGTACAAAATACTACAAACCCTTCGATAAACAGTCACCCTTCATATACCAAAATATCATATCGACTTTTTTTTATAGTACCACTTCAGCACACTAAGGCTGGTTACTGCTTAACCGAATCTTCCTGTGGTGGCCTCAAATGAATTTAAGGCCCCCAGCCAGGGCTTAAAAACTACTTTAAACTAAATGACCGCTCGCTAAGGGCATCCCCTGTGGGACGCGGGCCTCGGCTTAGCGGGGTCATTGAGGGAGGGCAGCAAGGGACAGGCTGCGTCAGATTTATATTATTTTGGGGATTTAACGCTAATGGCTCAGCGGCGCGGGCTGGCTCGTTAGGCATAACTCGGGGGGGATCATATCGACTCTGATCACAATCTATTTATAACCTGTTCATGGAGACCATTTAAATGAGTACAAACACAAAGCGGTTGCTGTACGCAAGCGAGGATTAGGGTATCCTGCAGATTCCAGGTGATGCTGCAGCAGCAGGTCAAAGATGCCAGGGCTGCGGAATTTGTTTGAATCAGTCAACGAGGCCTTGGAAAGCATTAGGAGGAACACGGTTTTAGTCAGCAAGAGAGTCTGACACTCCCGCTCCGCCCAGAGCGGAAGAAGTCGTTTGATTATTTCGCATCCATAAAAAAAGTCAAAGATACTAAATCTTCCTATAATCTGATCATTGAAAACATTTCAGTGAGCCCAAAAATGGTGAATAAGCCAGGACTTGGGACCTCGAGTCATGGTACAGCGTCAGGTCAAGGTTACCATGATTTTGCAATACTATTGGAAAGACAGAATATCAAATTTCGCATCGATCACACCGGTGGAAGGTGCTCACATTCATCAACTAGAAAATAGCTGATGATCTTCAAACTGCTGAGCCGATGTGAATCGTAGCTAGAAATACTCGAGATTAAATTACCTTTCTAACAAAAAAAATAAACTTAATCAAAATCAGTTCATCCCTTTAGGAGCTACGACGCCACAGAGACACAGATACAAACGTCAAACTTATAGCACCCCTCTTTTTAGGTCGGGGTTAAAAACAGCAGTTCATGTTCAGAATTAATTTTGTCTATACTAATCGAATTATGAAAGAAGAAAATACGATGAAAAGGGAAATCACAGTACACAGCTCTACAAAATGAAGAAAGCTTTTTAAAGTCAAAAGAGTGCCTTACTGAAGTAGAATAGGGTATTTTACTGTAAAAATCGAATTAGTCCGTCTGATAGATTTACAAAAAATATTGGACACGTATTTTTTCTTTTTTCACGTAAACAAAAAATGAAGACGATACAGTGCGTTGAAAACTCACGTGACGTCACGTCGCTGGTAAAAATTGTAGTAACGTAGTGACGTCACGTGAGTTTTCAACGATTTTTACAGTAAAATACCCTATTGAGCGGGACTTTCCACAGACAGCCCGCGTATCTCTTCTCCTCCTCAGTCAGGTCTATCATAAGTCGTCTATAAAACATTGCTTTTGGCGATAAGAGAACCATTGGTACAAGCTCATAAGCTCGTCGTTGGAATTTGTTAAGATGTAAAGTAAACAGTATTCTATTAATAAAAAATAATAAAAAAAAAACAAAAATGTGAATTAAACGAAATAGAATCAGATCACGATGGGAAGTATTCTTTAAAACATTCAAAGATTGTAAAAAAAAACATGGAAGTAAGATTTTGCCAAGATAGTATTAGTATTAGTAAATCGGGGTGGCTTACGCAACTCCATGACTAAGCGAGTAAGATTTTGCCAAGATGTTGGATAAATTAGCCAGAAGAAAATAAAGCAAGTGCACGTTACCAATCACTGAAGACCAAAAACGCGAAACTAACCCGAGAAAGGTTAACGCTAGCCACTTACCTAACTTCTGGGCGATCTCAAACATACATATTATGTATTTTTATAATGAACTAGCTTCTGCCCGCCACTTCGTCCGCGTGGAATATTTACTTTATTTATTTTATTCGATTTTGAAACTCTCAGCCCGATCAGTTTAAAATTGACCAAGTTTCATACAAACTTTCATCCCCTATTTTATCCCCTTGGGGGTAGAATTAATCAAAATCCTTTTTTAGCGGATGCCTACGTCATAACATCTACCTGCATGCCAAATTTCAGCCCGATCCGTTCAGTGGTTTGGGCTGTGGGTTGATAGATCACTATGTCAGTCAGTCACTTTTGAGTTATACATATTTAGATACCACTATAAACTAGTGCACTCAAAGTGCCAGTGTACATTAGGTCTTATTATAAGAATTATATTAAGAGACAAGCGCCCGGTTTATGGAACGCAAATGAACATAAAAATTATGTAATTGTCGAGAGCCCTAAAACTGCTATGATTGGTCGAATTAATTTATGCATATGATGATGATAATGAATAATTTTCTGGTCCAGAAAGCAAGCGTAAAATAAACGAATAACAGAATGCAAAAGCAAAGAAATGTATCGTTAGTGCCTATTTATAAGTTTTCTGCTGCGGGCTAGTTGGCGCACCGGTAGTTATTTTGAATAACTAGTGCAAAAACCAGCCAAAACAGAGTCGGGCTAGCAAAATTAGTAGTTCAAAGCCGACACTTAACAAATTATAGAACGAGAGCTGATCAGCCATAGTAGCCGAAGCGTCAAGGAATACATATTATATGATGATATGCGTTCATACGTAAGGCTTACTTTGATATTATATTTCCCCCTCCAATGTCAGTTTGTTTTGGTATTTGGCTGGGGATCTGTTTGCGCCTTATTGAGACTTCAAACAGGGCGATTTGTTTTTTTTTTTTGGCTGGGGATCTGTTTGCGCCTTATTGAGACTTCAAACAGGGCGATTTGTTTTTTTTTTCTTGGCTGGGGATCTGTTTGCGCCTTATTGAGACTTCAAACAGGGCAATTTGTTTTTTTTTTTAAGTTTTTTTAAATAAGCTTCGTTGACACATGGTTCCTTTTTGCTTTTAAGGTTTGAAGGAACCCTACAAAGTGCTTGTGGGCTGTGAAATAGCTAGAACCCCTACAAGGGTTTCAATATCACAGCTCAAGTAAGGAGAACACTTGACTCGATAATGACCACTTAATGTTCAGTGGTCTGAATATTTAGAGTGCCATTTTTTCGAAGTGAAAAAACGTCAGTAAATATATAAATACACTTAACTATATGAACACAAGTGGCTAGACGAGTGAGCAATATTTTAAGTGATATGAATTAATAAGAACAGGTAGGGTCCAGGTGCTCATAACTTATTTAAAGATCTGTCAAGACGCTTAGTTAACACTTCGCGTAACCCAAGGGCTGGCTATTACCTTGTACAAAGGATAAGCGTTGCCATACAGCGTGGTAATGCTGCCAGTCTTTTGGGTACATTACCAGTGGCCAGCGATGCGGAGGAATTTTTTCGATGCCATCTTTTAAGTGTATATACAGTGTGAAATTTTAATGGTTGTTTTCCCGAAGCGAAATGAGTTTGTATCGGTAATACAATCGATTTATATATATATAAAATATTAGACTCCATAAATGGCAGATTAACAATTGTGATAAACAAAACTCGAAAGCGACTTGAACCAACAGTAGTGCATCGCGCGATATGTAGGTACGCGGCGGTACGTGCGTCTCATGTAGGTATCTACCTACTTTATGTCTAGTGCACTACTATTGATTCTCGCTCTTTCGAGTTTATGAACACTTTTTTAATGATTTGAAAAAAAAAAACATTTCTTTTTTTAGTTTAACTTTGTGTTTCGATAGTACTACTGATGGGTAATCGTCCTGCCGCGGGAAAACAACCATTAAGATTTCACACTGTATATAGTAATAGTTATTTATAATATTGACAGTCTATAAATAAGAACAACGTTGAAGAATGGACTAAGTATGAAATATGGAAAAACACACCAGCCTCTCATTCTGGCTAGTAGGTATTGCTTGACTGTGTGTCTGTGTGTGTGTGACCACCAATGACTTGTTTTTCGATATTTTTGAGTTGAACTCAAAAATATCGAAAGTAATTAATAAAAAATATACATATAAGTAAGTTTAAAATAGTACATAGCTAGTAAGATAAATAGAGCAAATCTCAAAAATTACTGAAATCATTTTTTTCATTTGTCAACTCGTAGGTAGCCGATGCGAGACAAATAAGTTTCTAATTTAAAAAATCAGAACTTCTACCTACTACAGATAAAAGTTTTACTGATAAGCTATATTTATACTACTAAATAAATAGGACTACATTAAAAGTACTTTCTTAAAGTAACAAAATATGCTATTTTCTAATTATTTACATACTAAGTCATTAAAAGACAGCTACATAAATAAAATTTTCTTAGGTTTTACAGCCCTATCAGTCCATACTTTTACACTCCGTCCTAATGTACAACAAATCTAGTAACAGCAGGATGCATCAATACCACATATTCTGAAAATTCGTCAGACATCTAATGAGTTGATGTAAAACTGTGTTGGCTAGTACAAGATTGTTGCATTTTTGAGATGATAATGTAAATTTTGAGACCAAAATTTCAATGCAGCCATTAAGAGCGTACGAACGGCATTTCATACAAATTTTCAAGTCCTTATTTTCCGAAATGACTAAACCGATTTTAATGAAACTTTACACACACACACAACAAAATGTGTTTAACTAACTTTTTAGACCTATTTATCCTGCTTATATGTGTGAAGTTTCATTAAAATCGGTTCAGTTATTTCGCAAAATAGTGACTTGAAAATTTGTATGAAATGGCATACGGCTTGATGAATGGTACACGCTCTTAACGTTATTGAATTTTATAAAAGAGCTTCATAAATCATTAAAGTTTAATCCACACATGTCCATGATGGACCGTGGTTGCTCAAGAAGTATCAGTGCGTACATTTTATATGAACATGCTTACACGTATCGGATCACGATCGATCCACGTCCCGGGGACGGCTCCGACATGTGTGGATCAACCATAACTCGTCAAAATGTTCGCGGTTTATAAAGTACATCGTCTTGGACTCTATAGGAAACGTGCAGAAACTATAGGTGACAGCACAGACGCGACAATGTCAAGTATATTTTACTTATTAGTTTCAAAGCAACGCACAGTTTACTTCGTGCACGTTCCCCTAAACGCGGAGGGTGCAGGAAGTATAAGTGGCAGCACAGGTCTAATATTTACAACGTAAAAGTTTCAGAATTGCAACACTAGATGGCATAGTCTACGCCGTGCACGTTCCCCATCCCTAGTATGTTATTTCTTATGGTGTACTATGAAGAGTATTCTACTTGTATAACGTATAAATTGTTCTTAGTTTGATGCAACCCACTGTAAGTATTTCTAAGAACCACTTGTCGAGGCTTGTTCCTCTTGACGTCTCCTGATCTCCAAGTCTTTCGCCTTCAACACTTCTTCGAGGTTAGTCCACGTTACTTCCTTTTGTTTTGATTCCAGCTCTTTGTTCCTTTGAAGGTACTTCTGGCCAAGGTCCGCTGCATATTTTGAAGGTTGGTACTGTTGACCTTGTGCGGCAGGTTTCCGACCCTGCGCTGAAGATTCACTGACTGGAGATTTGCTGACAGGTTCTTTCCTTTTAAAAGCTATTGGCCCGAGGCAGACGGCCGGGGATTTCCTCTTTGTTGGCTCTTCGAACCACTTATTCACCTTATCGATGGATTTTTTAATCTCAGGGTCTAATTTTACGCCTGGAGATGTGAGGTTTGAGCTCGTGCTTGTGCTCAAAGTGGAGCATGACGGTAAGCTTGTCGAACTGTCCCGGGGCTCCGGGGTCGAAGACGACTCTGTTGACGCGATATCTAAAGGAGTCCCGACCCTAACTTCTGGCCGACTTTCTGCTTTTCCTTCAAAATACTCCGGTGTGATTAACTTAACAGGAGTTGTACATTTTGGTGGCGAAGTACTATTGTTGGCGTAAAGCCTCAGTAGTGTAGCGATGGCGACGTTCTTCTGTTTCTTAAATTCGAACGAATCTGATTTGGACGCATCACTAATTTGGTTCTTCAGTGTCGTTGCCATATTCTCGAATTCGTTTTTGTGAACATTTAATTCTAGTTCTAAGTCATTACTATCGCTAGCTCCTTTTCCTTTTACTTCTAAGTCATTATTATCGCCAGCTCCTTTCCCTTTTACTTCTACTTCAGGTTCCTTTTTAACTTCTTCAGTTACTTCAACAGTCTGTTTAACAACATTAGAGTTAATATCTTTGTTAACTAACTCTATACTAGACGAAATATCTTTTGGTTTGAATTCCTCGACGTTAGGATTTAATTTACTAACTTTGGAGATAGCTATAACATAGTCCTCGTCGTTGGCAGCGTCGTAGTTCATATGGTCATCATCACCGCTGTTGAAATCTTGCAACTGAAAGAGAGGGTTTGAAGAAATATAAATGAGAAGCGAAAAATCTCTGAATCACAAAAGGTTTTCTGAACACATAGCTCAACATAAATCGATACCAGAAGTATCAATTAACGTAAGGGACATTTAACCAAAAAGCCGAAATGTTCCTTATGACTGTTAGCATAGGGCACATTTATTTTAAATGCCGATATGTCTCTTAATTCAAATGTCCGGTATCGAAATGTGATACTTGACCCAGTGTGTACTGGGTCAAGTGTGTCAAATACACAAAATATACATAATGAGGTAGTTGATTAAAAAAAATCCAATTAGTCCTTCAGATAGACTTTCAAGCGTTCTGGGCCGAACCCTATTCCTGATTTATATTAATGATTTGTGCAATTTAAACATTGTAGGAATAGACTTACTAAAGCCATGCACGCGTTTATATAACTTCCCGAGCTTAGCGGCCGTACGCGGGCATCGTGCCCTACCCCCGCGCATCGCCGCACAGTCCGGCCGGCGATCCCGTGACGTACAGACGCATTTTTGTTTCTCCGAAGTAATTAAAAATCACTGTGCTACGCATCGAAAAACACAAATCCGTTAGTCTTCTTATTATTATCTGTTTAGCAATAACATAATTGCACCCCTACAACATTAAACAAGGCAAAATTGTTACATATGCTGAAGCTCCGGCCTTACTATTTACCACTAAAACCAGTAATGAATTGTACGAATACGCTCAATTAGGTTTCAATACTGTGACTAATTGGCTTCAAGCCAATTTACTAACATTAAATGTTGACAAGCCAAAATATATTCACTTCTCCTTGCGTAAAACTCAAAAATGTGGATAGAGTCCCTTTATCTTCCAAACACGCAACATTAAATATCTCGGATAGTCGAAACCCTCTCTTTTAGACCACATATTGAAATTCTGGTTAAAAGAGTGCGCAAGTTAATCAAAATATAAAAATCGCAAAAGTTTATTTGGCCCTTGGTCAATCTGTAATCCAGTACTATATCACTTCATGGGGTGGAGCAGCCTAAACTCACTTACTCCCCCTCTTCCCCAGCTCAGAGTGCCATTTTAAAAGTAGCTTGTTTCCATCCCTTCCTCTATCCCACAGAGCTCCTGTACAAATCGTGCAACGTACTGACTGTTCGCCAGCTTTTCATTATGCACTTGATATTAAAACGAACACACCACGCTTTCTTACAACACCGATATTACTAACTAGCAGCGCCTCGCGGTTTCACCCGCGTAGTTCCCGTTCGCGTGGGAATATGGGGATAAAATATAGCCTATAGCCTTCCTCGATAAATGGGCTATCTAACACTGAAAGATTTTTTCAAATCGGACCAGTAGTTCCTGAGATTAGCGCGTTCAAACAAACAAACAAACAAACAAACAAACAAACAAACAAACTCTTCAGCTTTATAATATTAGTATAGATAAGAGACGGAATGATATTGTACATGTGATTCTAAGGCGTCTTCAAAATGTGTTTTTGTAAAAATATTTTTTTTAATTTTTTGGTCCATTTCTTTACAATAGATAACAAAAACAAAATCAACACCTATTGGTTACAAAAACTAAGTATTGAGAAGTGAAATTATTATAGCTGTAAAAAGACAATTGTGCAATATTACAAAGCATCTCTTACGAAGAGACAGAAGATCTTTTTTGTGTCCATAAATAAAACATTATTTGTGTCGTTTAATTTAAGTTTTAATTATATGGTAATTGATTCATTCAAAATATCTTATTGTATATGTGCCCTGTTTTATAAATAAACAATATATTATTATATTATAGATTTCCAAAAATATCGGACGCGTATTTTACGTTAACAAAAAAATAAGACAACAATGCGTTAAAAACTCATGTGACGTCACATTGCTGTACAATACGCTTTTTACCACGACGTGACGTCACAAGCCCTCACTCCTGATCTTCGATGCTTTTTATCTTCGACAATTTTTATTGATTTGATAAAGCAAAAAATATATCCAATATTTTTCGATAATCTAACTGACGGACTAATATTAAAACCATATTTTTTACTCAGGAATCATACCTATTACACCTTTTGAATATCAATGAAACAATATCGTTAAATCTCTTTATAATCAAACGTATGTAAATGATTAATTGATTACCAAACAGTTTTGAGTTCCAACCAACCTAAATTCATTTCCCGTCGACTTAGCGAATATTTTTACAAAATAGTTACTACTCGTTTTATCACAAAAACCTCGTTAAAATGTCATCATTATTTCAATACCAGCGCATAAAAAGATACTCTATTTAGCGACAAGCGTTCAGCTTACATGACAATATCTGTTTGTGCTACCGCGTCACATCCATTAATCGCACAAGCACATGTTATTAAAATAATAAAATTTTATTTGGAACAAGTATCAGGACACAAAATTACAAAATGAAACGAAGATAGCTACAAAAAGTAAAACTGGCGCAGCCATCAACGCCCAGGTAAAAAATAAGGTGAATGTGATTTTGTATCTTACCGTAAGAACAAATGATTTAATTTAATTTCTGGTAATGATTGACGGGGAAGCAACAGAACCGAAGGGATCACTGAGAGTGATCACTGACTCTGCATCTCACGTTGGCTCAAAACTAGGCAAGTTTGCCCTCTAGACAATAGAGAGTGGAAATTCCAGAAGTCCAGAAACTAAAGCAGAATGTCAATAACACCCATGCCCGCTAGAAGCCACAGCTTATATACTCAGAATGGGCATACCATTGTCAATATTGCTTTAAGCTGATAATAATAATAAACTCTTACTGCCTAAAACATACCCGTGTTACTTCAATTGTCCTTTATAGGACCGCAGCTATCAGGATCAGGTAAAAATATCTCAGAGCGACAGTGACTCACCATTCTTAAATGATGCTGGATGCCTGCGAGATCGGGGCTGGTGTATTGTTCTGTCAGAAGAGCCCTTCTGCTTGCTGCGTCTCCGAAAAGTAGTTGCATCTCGGAATCTGTTTAACAAGAACTTCATTGTAGAGCGATTGTCATAATGGTGAATTCCAATATAACATTTTGATTTCTTATTCAGCATTGGTTTGGGGTTGGTTTCTTCAAGGTTAAGCAACGCTTGCCAAGGTTGGTTTGTGGATGGGTGGCCATCTTAACATATCGAGTTTCCTCCGTGCCTCGGAAAGCACGCTACAGCCGTTGGTCCCGGCTGTCATTTGTTGATCTTTGGCAGTAGTTACGGATTGTCAGAAGCCAGAAAATCTGATGACACCAGTCTTGCCAAGAAGTACCGTGTTTCCCAGTTGTTGGGTTGTGGAGGTCTGGTAGGCAGCCGCTCCACGTTAAATACTAGTATTCAGCTGAATCCGGTATGACTGGAAGCCGACCCCAATATGGTTGGCAAAAGGCTAGGCAGATGATGATGATTCAGCATTGGACTAAATAATGTTTATATGGATTGTCGTGATAGTCAGGTTGTTCTTTTAGTATCAATAAATCAGATTTTGAAACACCAGTATGTGGCTAGTCGGACAGCTTCGTCATAGATCCTGGAAGGTACAGATTGAGAGTTGCGCGAGAAAGATGTATCATATGGGTCCTGCGAAGGGGCTCCAAAGTCAATTCATTTATTTCAACTAGACCATTAACGGCACTTTTGAACGTTAAAACATTATAGTGACTCTAGTTGTCCATTCGCAAAAAGTAGATTCTTATGGAGAAGAACGGACAAGAAACTCCATAGTTACTCTTTTCAATATGTATAAGTTTTACAATATTTTGTATACATTAGCCAATTGGTTATATGTGAGGACGATGCACCCGAATAAAACTAAGTACTATAATATTAACAGGTACAACAAAGTAACGACAACAGAGGTAAAATTAATAAATTTGCTAGTCAGGGACATAGTACCTACTCACATATTTACAATTTTTTTAATCCTTGTTTTATATAATTACCAACAATGAATCAGTGTGTGTTAAATTAACTATAAAAGATCAGTAACTACACCTGTATACATAGCAGATAGATCACACATCGCTCCATAAAGTTCTTGTATTTTTTTTATTGCTTTAAGCAATGGCGACGACGACGATACTTGAGTATACTTTCCGTTCTCATGGCACTCCATGAGTTTTTTTTATTAAGTTCAACACTTACACACAAACTTAAGTTAAGGACCGATGGCGATATGCAGTTTGTTAGTGTCAGATTTTTTGTCAGTTAAATTTTCAAGACTTGAGAAAAAATGGTTTTCAGTTTCGCATGAAACTTGAAACGGACCAGTCTTTCACACTCGTCGTTTGGATTGATTCCATTGTGATCTTACGCAGCTGCTACACATTTTAAGAGGCCTATAGCGTCTTCATGCAGTTTAGCGAAACGTGTCTATTCTATATTTTTAATGGAAACATGCCGATGTCGACAATTCTGCCAATGTCAACTGTGCTATGGAAAGCTCGATGGAAAGACGTGTGAGACCAAAGACAACAAATGAAGATTTTTATCATTTAGGGGAATAAAACCTTACTTTCATTACATCTTCGTCTTTGGTAGGAGCGCTAACATTTTTAGTAAGTTTGACAAAACAGTCAGCGAGGTTTTATATTTCTTGTCTTGTCTATACTAAGACAAGAAATATAAAACCTCGCTGGCTAACTGAATACAGCACAAATTTATAACTATTTTTCGAAACAACGAAAAACATAACGCATCTTAACGAAACGCCGACACGGTTGGCGCAGTGGTTGAGCGATTGGCTCGTGCGCTATTGTGGGTTCGATTCCCGCACGCAACAAATATTTGTATGGCCTACAGATAGTTGTTCCGGCTCTGGCTGTTTGTGTATGTCAGTTTGTATGTTTGTAAACGCACTCACGATACAGGAGAAATTCCTAGTGCGGGGCAACGTTTAAAAAAAAAATCAACGCCTCGCCATAAGTGTACAACACTTATGCACTCACTTATACACTGCATTTTTACTTTCGGGATGGTCTGGCAACGCTCTCAAATGATAGGTAAGCCACAGGACAATGAATGTGTTGATTTCAACAGTGTAAGTCTCAAGTTTCAATTGTTTCGTAATCAAAATTATCGCGGTAACAATACGCTCATTGACCTATGCCGCCACACGCGCCACTAGCCAAGATGACAGACCAAACTGCGAGCAAGCGTCTGGAGACAAATCCACACCTGCATTACATGTAGACACTCATGTTTAGGCAGAGTTGTAAATACATTTACATTAGGTCAGTTTTATGTGTAAAAAGTCTGCATGCACATAAAAGTAATGATTCATATTGTACTAACGCGTACAAAAAAGTCGCGACTCTATCTTTTCACACTATACTGATCTCAGTTATCAAAATTAATTATGAATTATGCATGTGAAAATTATCAAATTTTATTTAATCGTGATCTTTAATCAATTAGTAATTTAATCTTATTTATTTCTCAGTAATTTTTAGCACCAATTTAATTAATTATTGTTATTAGATATTTTGAATGATAGCGAGACTATAGCTCCTACTGCATGCAATTTAATTTTGAACTTTTTAAATTTGTATTTGATTTTTCAAATTGTGTGGAATAAATAAAGCTCTATTATTATTATTATTATTATTATCTTTTCGACCCTCAGGATGAATCTGATCTTCTGTATTTACACCACGATCTCTTCTACCTTCGTGGTGTGATGCAGCCGCGACACGTACAGCCGCGTCATCGGAATAGCAGGACGCAGCAACATATTCAGTTCGGTCAATGCCTCTCTTGCTTATACTGCCGCGGATTTTTAGCGAGAGCAGCAATAACGTAAGCACGTGTCGGTGTTTTCGTGCTTACATTCTTCGGCGCCCTAACGACGGGGCGACGCAGGGAAAGTGGGGCGCGCTTGTGTATCGCTCGTAGTGACGGCGACGAGTCGAATTTTGCTGACTCGAAATTCAGCTGCAATGCATTGAACGCGCCGTTCTTGGAAGTCACTATGTCCCTGTAAGGAGACGTGGCGAGCGGTCCCGAAGCAGGACGCGCCGTAACGTTTGTTGCCGTTAGTAGTTGGCTCGTGTGACCTACAAGCCGTATTGAGTAAATCTGCCACCGCGGTAGATACGTAAATCACTAATGGTGGATTGCTATGCTTTCAACTTTAACTGCATTTCGACCAAACTTATCTTTTTTTTCATCAAAAAGTTCTGGCACAGTTTAAACGAATGTTTGGGATCATTATCTTGTTGAAATTTGAAAAGAAAAGAATACTCTTTATTATGTAGACCATATAAGTTACAGAAAATAAAGAGGAAGAAAACATTACATAGGGTGACACAATGGGCGGTCTTATCGCTAAAAGCGATGTTTTCAAGACAACCTTTGGATGAATTTCAAAGAGAAAAGGAAATACAGTACTGTAGTCTTAGGCGTACTAATGATTATATACTATACAATAAATAGATAAATATATACAATAATAATTATGAAACAAAATGCATAGAACCCAAATAAAAACTATTAAAGAGAGAAGAATTCAGGACCAATAAGATTTAGTCCATGTGGTACGACTGATTCCTGAAGAATTTTCAAATAACCTTCTTTGTTCAGTTTTCTGGTTATCCTCACAGGATAACCAGAAAACTGAAAGTAGAGTTCCGGGTTTATTATTTCCAAAACACCCAAAAACCATCACATTACCACAACCATGTATCACAGTTGGCACTCTACACGCTTCGGAAACCCTTTCTTCTATTGAACGGCACACAAACACACGTCTATTGGGTCCGAAAATCTACTAAAACTTCGATTCACTCCAAAGAACATTTTCCCATTGATCTGTAGTCCAGTTTTTATGTGTCTTTACCCATTCTAGTCCACTTTTCTTGTGTCGAATTGTTAGTTTTGGTTTCTTAGCAGCAACACATCCTCTTAGACCCATAGACATAACTCGTCGTTTAACAATTTATACTGAGATGGGCTTTTCTCACGATCTATTCACATTTCCGATGAAGTTATCCTCTTGTCTGCGTTTGTTCCAGTTTCTTGTTTTCTAGAGTATAGTGAACACCTTTACAAGAAATATCGAGCCTTGCTGCAGTTTGACGATCACTGTATCCTCCCTCACGAAGATTACAAATATCACAAGTTGCTGTTCAAGCGTGATTTGCTTGCGTTTTGCCATTTTCAGAAGGAAAGTTATGGCGAAAACGTATAATACAACAATTTTCCTGACAATGTTAATATCATAACTTGCGCGTGTCAATGCTCAAGTGTGACTTGATAGGATCCAAAAAAGTTAAAAACAACAAATACTATCGATAGCAACACATCAAAATACAAAAGAATTAACCGCAGGATTAAGTCATAATAAGTCTTAATTCTTTATTGTACGCGAAAACAACTTATATTGGACATAATAAAGTGAATGTCCAAAGGCTCTAACTCAAAGTTGAGTTTTCTCCCAGCATACCTTTGAGTGATAGAGAGAGATTAGCATAGAGGGTGGATCCAGTGCACAAATTTTACAGCACAACATATTTTATCACACATACATCGACATACCTACATACAATATAAATACATATACAACACATACACATACATGTCTCGTCATAACTTGTTAAAACTTGTTTAATGAGAGCCAATGATCCATTTGCTGTGGTGTAAACAATAGTAAAAACCCACAAAGATAACATTTATTACAAATTTTTATCGCAAATAGTAGGAAATGTTTCGTTTTGGTTAAAAACAGGTATGCTTCCAAACTTTTGGAAGGTTGTGTATATTTGGAGTTAAATGTGGTTATGATGCAAAGACAAAAAATCATCTTGTTGCATTAATTTAGGTTGCACATAATATAGATAAGAAAGTGAGTTTGTTTTGTTTTACACTTTCAAGCCTAAATCACTCGATCTATTTTGATGAATTTGGTACACACGGGACTCTGGAGAAGTTAGGTATAGGCTACTTTTTTGTGTTTAATTAATATATGAATGCGAGCAAAAAGGGGGGAAAAGCTAGTTATTATATAATCACTACATAGTATAAAACAAAGTCGCTTCCCGCTGTCTGTCCCTATGTATGCTTAGATCTTTAAAACTACGCAACGGATTTTGATGCGGTTTTTTTTAATACATAGAGAGATTCAAGAGGAAAGTTTATATGTATGCTACATGCATAATATACCAGAGATTTAATATCAACATTGCACCCGTGCGAAGCCGGGGCGAGTCGCTAGTTTACTATGAAATAACTTCATTCTATTGCTGAAAATATAAAATGTTTAATAAAATGTAAGTTTAATTGAACACGGGTTGTGTGAGGCCCCGGCAGGTGGTTGCCCGCAACCTCCTAAGACCACCGCTGTTTATTAATATAGCAAAACCCTTCTCTTATTGGTATATTGCGAAGATTATAATCAGCCAAAAATAGTAGCAAACAATTAAATAAGCTACTGAGATATGTCAACCACATGACAACATATAAAAAACATTTCAACAAGCACCAATGTATTTTCACCTCTATTTACTAACTACTGAAAGTTGCTTTCTGCAAAGCAATCTGTGGCTATGACTCAGATAAAAAGTATCCGATCAAGTTTGAGCATGTTGTAACCTGACATGATGAGAATGCATTATTTGTGTGTGAACTAAAATATTGGCCAATTTGAGAACAGACCATGTTAGTAGGATTTATTGGGAATACATAGCAGATCGCCAGGATGACAAAAAGTGTTTTGTCACAGTTTCGATGCCCAAAACTCAGCATATAGGCCAAACAGTATTTTTTCACGTGCCCACAACTATTATCATTATACATAGCGACGACTTGGAAGCAAGTGGTAGGCACATAAACATATTTATTGTTAGACCCATATCCTGAGTTTTGGACATCAGATGAAAACTGAAAGTTTTAGAAATACTATTAAGTAATTTAGTGCAGCCGTGAGACACTAGTTTCTGGCTAACAATTTTTTGTTATTTCCATGTACCATGCATCTTTCATGTGTCCTAAATAAATTTTCCTGTGTAGGTTGGTTTTTGCTGTGTTGCTTCAACATAACCTATTTCTAGCCACTTATTACGGCAAATACAAAAATTACTTAAGGTTAATGACATTTTTGTTATGACAAAATATATGTTGTGAATACTGCAAACCTTTCATATGTGCTCTTTTAAAGGTATCATAGGAACAAATGGACTAAAACCAAATTCAAACATAATTTATGCCCTCTAACAGCTGGACATAAAATTATTATGAACTATAAAGGTACAGCCTACTTAATTTTTTCCTATTACAATAACATACTACGTTACTATAAGGAAAAACCTATTAAGTAAGCCGACTTAAGAATGATGAAGTATGAAGTAACAAAACAGTGGTTTTTCTATCAAGCATGACTTACCTTCATTTTCACGAATCAAAGGTGGCGGAGCATTTCCTACCACCAAGTGACCTTCATCAAGAATGTGTTTATTCTTCGATCTTCTACCAGAAGCTTTGGCAAGGTCTTTCAGAACTTCTTCCTTTGTTGACCAAGGCTTCATGTAAGCCATATTGAGCTAAAACCATAAATGTTATTTAATTACATTTTGATTGAATAAAGTACGCTAGTTTCAATGTTGTAACTAATTATATCAATAAGATCATAATAATATTGAGTTTTAGTGAAACCACAAGAATCAGAAATTTCAACAACAATACCTTTCAGGCAGATGCTATTGGAAAATGTGAAAATATGTTTGCACACCTTTGTGAATCCAAGCCAAGTTGGTACTAACTTGTACAATAAACAAATGAAATAAATACAATCTTCAATTCATTCAAACGCAAACGACAACCGTACTAGCCAAAAAAACGACGCAAAATGTCGTCAAAAGTCAAATGTGACTCAAATGTCATCATCAGTGCTGCCAATAAAAATTTCTCGATTCCCCGCGTCAGTGTTGTCAATTCCCCGAAATTCCCCGCTTGTTTTTTATTGATTCCCCACATATTCCCCGAATTTATATTTTTGGAATAAAAACACTGTTTAATTCAAAATTTGTTTAAAACTATTAAATTTATTATAAACTAAGTTTATAATAAATTTAGGTTTAAACAAATTTTGAAATACTGAACTGAATTAAATTAAGCATAAGAATGCATAACTCTCATATTTTAATGCTGAGCATGTTACTTACCTACTTCTCTACTCTTTTTAACAGTTGTTAAAAAGTGCAGCTAGCACTTTTTAACAACTTTTCCATTTTATTGAAAATTTCAACCGTACCTACGCACCAATTTAGAAAATCGACAATCTATGAATTAATGATGTAGAAATGGATGCGTTCTGAAATACAAAATCGTGTTCAAATGACAGTTGAGCAGGCATTTTTTAGTTGTAAAGTATTAGTTATCCGACTTAAAATTGTTTGGATTCTAGATTCCCCGAAATGATTTATGCCATTCCCCGGGCTCTCCCCGCGCTAACCCTCAATTCCCCACAAATCGGGGATTTTCCTCGCGATTGGCAGCGCTGGTCATCATAACAAAATTCCACCTGCCACATCTTGAGTTCTTCATTTTGACATTGACAAAAAAAAAGAAAGGAAATGAGTTCGACTGTGTTGCTAGATCTAAGGTTGTAATAGGGGATGGTTGAAACGGTCATTTTTCATCAAATTTCTTAATTAACTAAGTCTCAGTTTGTTAATTAATGTAATGCGCCCATGTTTGGTTTACAGAAGTTCATATTTTATGTGTACCAATTTTTAGGAGATTCATTCGATTAGTTCGGTGAAAATTGTTTGTAACTGACGAACAGATAGCTAGACGGAGTAGTGAGTACCCGAATGGTCCTATCTTAAAGTAAAGTAATAGATCCTTGAGTCTTATCCTATGCAGTCATATGCAGTATATTTATCTATGAGTGACCCTAAAGGGTTCCTTTCTTCAGAAGTTCTGTACCTTAAAAATATTAATAGTAATTTAATTTATAACAACTAACATGTATGTGCTGTGAATCCTTTTTCACATGATATATATTTTTCCATTGTTTTCATGCATAGAATACATGACCACAGAGACTCGAAGTAATTTTTTTTTCCCCTTCGCCCTGAACAGCTGTAAGTTTGACATTTGACAATCTGACTGTGGCAGCTCTTCTGACAGCTGTGAGCTGCTAAAATTGAGGTTAAGTTAGGTTTGATGTGATAAGAATCTTTGTTTATTTCTCATTTGTACGAAAATAGTAACGGTTTACCCAAATGGGAGACGAAAAACAGACCGAAGATGTTCAGTCAGATTTGTCTAATGCGACTGAAAGCTTAAAAATAGAAGGTGACCAGAAAGAGAACGGAGATGCCTCGAAATCGGATAAAGTTAAAAGTAAGTTTATTGTTGTACTCAATCAGTCCAGGTCTCCAGAGATCAAGTGCAATTTACGCCAGTGGGTCTTAGAGGCGGGATTCCAAGGAATATAATTCATTATTTCTAAGGAATATAATTCATTAGCATTTATGATTCCATATGCCAAATAAAACTAATCACAATGTATTTATTTATAAGGTTTTTCTTATATGTCATAAAATGTTTTTCTTGCGATCTTCTAGTCTTCCAATGTTAACCAGCGTTCTTAAACAGTAAAATTCTTATTGAAATTCTAATTAAGTGACTGTATTGGATCTTTCTTAGTGTGTTGTTTATCCAGTGAGTAGGTAAAAGTGGTAAAACTCTTTGGGTAATAAATTGGAAATTAAAGACATAATATCTCTTTTCTAGTTGACATCCTGCTGAAAGCTACAGGGAATGCTCCAATTATGAAGAAAAAGAAGTGGGCCGTAGATGCAGAGAAACCAATTGGCTGGATCATGGAGTTTGTAAAGAAATATCTGAAATTGGAAGCTGATGAGAAGCTGGTATATATTACATACTATATCATACTATTTTGAGTTTAGTTTAAAACATCATAAGAAAATGAGGTACAAAGAGTTTGATTCATCACATGTCTTGGTAACTGCTGCATTGGGTTAGTGTAAAAAAAGCCCTTGTAAGAGCTTTTTTTATGGATGGGATCAAATTATATCCTGTCCATATTGACCCGGGCCTGGTTGTTATCGGATAGGGAAGCATACAATGCTTACATCACAGGCCTATGTTGGCCAGGAATCACCCTGCGACTCCTAACACCCTGGGCTTCTTCTTTTGTTGCGGGGATTGGGGTGTGAGAGTCACACTGTGGCTACTGATAATTTTAAATGCTGGAAATAACCAAAATAATTATTTATTTCTGCAAATAACATCCTTATTTAACCTTTTCAGTTTCTGTACGTGAACCAGACATTTGCTCCATCACCGGACCAACTAGTAAAGAATTTGTATGAGTGCTTCGGAACTGATGGTAAACTTGTGTTACATTACTGCAAGAGCCAAGCATGGGGCTGAACCGTGCTTAAGTGTCAAAAATGATCTGTGGCGAAAATTAAGACTATTTTTAAAGTAAGACATGTTGATTTCATATTTTAATCATGTAAGGATTTCCAATGTGGACTTTACCAATTTTTTTTATTGTGAAAGTACTTCAGCCGATTCTGCAAATTTTGATGAAAGGACCCTGGACATAATTGTATATTTTGAGTGTTGCAGGTGTACACTTTGGTAGGTACGAGTAGAATAATACGTAACGCGACACGACAGTTCCTTAGATTTGAGTGGCCCAAAACATTTTCACTTTCACATAATTATTGGAAGTGGTTGACAGTGGGGCCTGCACCCACCATTGCCTCTGCCTTACAAAAAAAAAAGGCTGTAGCCTTCAGGCATTCTCAAAATGCACGGAGAGCACGGAATCGCGCTTTGGCACCGTTATTTCATTATTTGTACCCCCGTAATGTGCGCTGAGCATAAGCTTTTTTCGGCTGAATTGTTAACAATAACATACCTATTAGTCCATAGTGTATTGATGTAAACCAATATTCCTAAACTAAAAAAATTGTATCACTTTTAATTTGTATGAAGTTATGAAAGCTATGTGAAATGATGTACTCAAAATTCTTTGCATTCCTATAAAATAGACATTTGAGGCTTACTGAAGAAGACACCAGACTTGAGTCAGAATGCTTGAGACGTTGATTGAATGCTTATTGTACATGTGCATTTGTAAATGTGATAATTATTATGTAACATATTTAGACGTACCTAAGTATAAAATAAAGCTACCTATATGGATAATTTGTAACTATATTTGTTTTGCTTTGTTCTGTTTTTTCCATCACTTAGTACTTAGGGTAGGGATCCCATTTTCCGTACTTCGACTCGGTAATTCGGTCCGTTGTGCGTAGGTGTGCCGGTTAAGTTGTCCAGCCTGGTTTCGCAGAAGCTCAGAAGATTCCCTGGAGCTCAGACTTCGTGGAGCGACCTCACCGTTTCGAATATTTGTTCACGTTGGGTAGCCACGGCCTCGCATTCCAGGATGGCTTGGTTGTCTGATTTTTCGACGTTAAAGCAATTCCTGCAGAGTAAGCACTTGCGTCGTAGGTGTTCATGGCGTCATGCATGGGCGTACCCAGCTTCTGGCCTGGGGGGGCAAGTTAGATTGTTTTAGGTCAGATCGTCCGCGGCTGTTTTTTATGGATATTGCTTTGTGCGTTTTGCCAATGTCTACTGCGCAGTTTGTTCAAAAATGAGCACATAAGGCCCCGTTTACCTTTTGATTAGTGATTAGGCGAATTTTCTGCGAGATTGCCAGGAGAGGTGGGGGGGGGGGGGCTAATTTCTAAGGCAGCTTTATAGATGTCATGGTATTTGACATCTTCAGAGTTGGTATCACACTTCATCGCTGATGGTAGTAGTATTTGTTAATTGTTTACATGAGTTAATTTGTGCATATACAATATTTCACCCTACATACTATGTAATTATTATTCTGAGATACTTAGGCTGAGAGGATGTAGACTTGACATTGCCATTTATGACTACCTGTGGCCGTATTACGAAGTGCCAATGCTATCATGATTCGTGTGAGGGAAAGGGATAGTGCTATTCGTCTTGTGTAACTCCGTCTCTCTTACACAGAAATCATAGGGCTGCTGCAATCGGTGTCCATTTTTGTTATGAAGTTCAGTTGATCTCTGGCGAATCTAAGTACGAAACTGTGAGAGTATAAGGAGTGAGCAATGCATTAGCACTGCCATCTTGGAACCTCTCTTTGTAAGTTCGTCTGCCGAGACATTGATTAGGACCTAGCTAATGTCGCCTAGATTCACAAGAGGGTGATTCTGTTAGACAAGACAGAGAGCTCTCTTGTTTGTTTGTTTTCTGGGGCTTTGAGCACAGTAAGGCTCTAGATACGAACCTAATTTCTAAATAAGTAGATACCTATCTTAAAATAATATCCTTTTAAAAAAAAATGTAAAATTAGTTGTTTGATGTAGTTCGTTTTTTCAGTTCCTATCTACCTATACCTACTAATATTATAAAGAGGATAGTTTGTTTGTTTGTATTGAATAGGCTCCAAAACTGCTGAACCGATTTGAAAAATTCTTTCACTGTTGGGAAGCTGCACTATCCCAGGGTGACATCGGCTATATTTCATCCCCGTATTCTCACGGGAACGGGAATTACGCGGGAGAAACCGCGGGGCGCTGCTAGTGTCTAATATAGGAATGTTGGGATAAAAAAGAAAAATAAACAGAGTTATTCATAAATCACGTTTTTTTACGAAGACAATAAATATAATTCGGTAGTGATGAATACTTAGTCACAACACTATAAAACTGAACTGAACGGCTATTTCTTGTCACCGCTGCCACTCACATACTCCTTACTCGTGGTCCGGGTTGGTAGGTTATCTGGGAAAAGAAATAAGTATTGAGCTTGAGAATGTTGGTTTGTCTGGTGAGTCTGAACTCTTGACCTTCTTGTTCAAATCATATAAAAAATAAAAAATATTTGCTAGAATGTGGTGTATAAGGTGTTACAGTAATTATGTTAACCTGGCGCGGGCGTGCAAATGTCTTTACAATCAGCGATGTCAAATATTATTATTTTAAATTACATACAGCAGCTTCTACTGATTTGCCTTCTAAATAGTCCTTAATGGTTTAAAGATTGTCAGAGGTAAATCTTGAAAACTACTTGGTAAATTATTGTAAATAATAATCGACATGCAATTTTTCTTAAATAATTTTAAGACCTGTTATTATAAAGGACAGTGGGCAAAATTGTATGGGAAGTTGGTGAGTTATCATTAAGTATGACAGAATATGAGATGTGAATTGATATGAACTGTGCATACGATTCCCAGCTACTGGCAAGTTTTTGTCGATCCAGTGATTGTAGAAACGAACCACTCGTTGAAACTAGTTAAAGTTGAAATCTACTGTAGTTACTAAGGTTTTTCGCTTATGTTTGCACAAAGGATATATCTATAATTAGAATTACATATAATAAATCTGTAGAGGAGTCGATTTTGTAAAAAATTAAAAAAAAAAAATCCCAGGAGTTAAAGGATAACTAATCTGAACCCATTTCTAGCATTTTTTCAATTTTTGGCTGTTTCTGATATAGACAACTTTTACACATTCAAATAAAGTTGTGCGTAACTGAGGGAATACCTAACTAAGTTTTTGTTCCATCGCAATCGCTTTACTTTATGAAAATAAAAGCAGGGGCGCTCACGGAGGGATAACAACTAACATTTTTCCGTTCGTTTCGTCGTTCGTCGTTTGGACATCGTTTCGTTTGGACGTGTAAAAGTGTTATGTTTAACCTACTTACAAAATATTATCATTTTTTTCTTACGCCCAGCAAATTTTAATGCTGTTTTGGCAACACTATCAGCATAGGGATGCATAGCGCAATTTCAATTACCTTGTTTTAATCTTTTCTTGAACGTTGTAGTTGCTTTCTTATTCTATCCTTAGAGCTGGTTCACATTAGGTCGGACCGACAGTTTACTGTCGACCGACTGTCGGTTGTTGCTGTTCACACTAGACGCTGCCGACCCGACCTAATGTGAACACCACTGACGGTACGGTCGTTTTACTGCCCGGATCGTCACAAAAGTTGACTTTTGTATACGATGGACGAGGAAATGTTTCGTATTTATTTCGCCATACATATTTAAACGTGTTTTCTCTGCATACACGTCGGCGAAATTGCTCGCGCGAGTGCCGAAAGCGGGGAATGAGCGTGTGGGCCGATCCGACAGAAATCGTGGCTGAACGTCCGGTAAAAGTGTCGGCTCCGATAGTTTGGTCGGGTCGCCCATATGTGAACGGCGCTATTGAAATACATACGCCAATATGGATCCGACACGTGTATCGGCCCGGTAAAACTGTCGGTCCGTTCTAATGTGAACCAGCCCTTACCTGGAGGTCTGCAACACTTCTTCCCGGTGGGCTTGGGGGTTGGCTTGGGGCTGGGCTTCTCCGAGCTCTTCTTGCTGTTGGCAGAGCGTGCCGTGTCGTCGCACGGGCAACACACCACGCTGGCGCGCGTCGTGTCCATCGCTTCGATTTTCTCCGTCTAGAAACATTAGTGTATGTTTGTAGTTTTGTTTTTTTTTTATGAAAGGTGTTCTTAATTCCATTTCCAAGTGGCAATGCGATTAAGGACACTGGCGTTTCGGCACTTCTTTGCCATCAAAGTGGCTTAAACGGATTTTCCAACGGACGGCCAAAATAGGAGTGCCAGTGATAGGAACACGGTATAAATTAATTTTGATTATTTCAGATTCATTTTAATGTAAATTCATAAGCATGACAAAAAAAATTAAAAAATCTATATAATGCTATCTGGATTAGGACTATCCCACCTTCAACAAAGCCATAACGGCTCATTTTTTCATGTTCATTTTACAGGAGAGGACTTTAATATATTTTCTTCGCATGTATTTCCTCATTTCTGGATTACTATTTATAGTAAGTACCTAGATTTGAAATCTTTATAAAAGTAACTGTTTATTTGGCTTGATATAGTTTTACGTAAAAATATTATACATAAATTTCATTAGCAAAAACGTTCTAATAAAAAACAACAAAAAAGTGACCTGAATTGTGATTTTGTTGCACCGTGCACCGTAGGTATCATACATAGAAATATAAAATACTTCTTTATTATATCTATGGTATCATAAATCTTTATCCGGGTAATATTAACGTTCCCGTGGGATTCCCGCAGGCGTATCTCTAAATAATCGGAATAATAATATGGGTGTACCTTGTTGCGCGCGGCCGGCACGTAAGGCCTGTCGCCGGCCGCGCGCTGCGCCGACAGCGGCAGGCGCAGCTCGTCCTCCAGCGTGGCCGGCGCCGCGCGGGCCGCGGGGGGCGCGCCGCCCGCCGCCGCTGTGTATTGCTGGGGCCAGATACAGCACTTGAGAACACTTTATATTAAAAACAGGCCAAGTTGTTTGTAAATTATATATTAATGTATTACTGAGAGACCCGACCCAATAGGGTAGTTGACTAAAAAAATCTAATTAGTCCGTCAGATAGATTTCCAAAAAATATTGGACACGTATTTTTTCTTTTTTCACGTAAACAAAAAATGAAGACGATACAGGGCGTTGAAAACTCGTGTGACGTCACTACTCGCTACAATTTTTACCGAGCCGTGACGTCACAAGCCCCCACTCCTGATCTTTGATGCTTTTTATCTTCGTCAGTTTTTATAGATTTGATAAAGGAAAAAATACGTGTCCAATATTTTTCTATAATCTAACTGACGGACTAAACATAATCATATATTTTTTACTCAGGAAACATCCCTATTATAAAAAAAATATCTTTTAGTTTTATTGATAGAAAGCTATTCTATTGTCGAGAGCTATAAGATACGTTCCTTTCATGAGGACGAAGTAACGGCAGCTATGGCTATGGTTGGGGCGTTTCATCATGATGTGTGTATACATGTATACAGCTCCACGTGCGACATGCGCGCCTGGTACTCGTGTACAGACCTCGGGCACTCGCCACACGATGATGCTGCCGGCGGCGCACGAACTGACGATGATGTATGTGCCTGTCCCTGTGCGTATATATGTACAGCTCCACGTGCGACATGCGCGCCTGGTATTCGTGTACAGACCTCGGGCACTCGCCACACGATGATGCTGCCGGCGGCGCACGAGCTGACGATGAAGCGCGCGTCCGGACTGAAGCGGCAGCAGGTCACCGCGCCCGCGTGCCCCAGCCCCATGTGCGTGTATATGCCTTCCTGGTACTTCCACAGCTGAAATGAGGAATGCAATGCAATATAACAAAAAAACAGGTCTATTTACGACGATTAGGCAGAGGTAGACTCACTTGTAGGGCAGCATCAATACCGCCACAAAAATGATTAAGTAGCGCAAAGTACATAACTGCGACATCTGTCCCGCCAGCAACGAACTGCTGAATGAAATTCTGCATCGCGGTATCAGAGTTTTTCATACATTTGAACACATACCTACCACCAGTCCGAATATCAACTATCGGGCAGTTGCTCACCATACAACAACTGTCTAGTCGGAAGATCCTTTTTTTTCAACAGAGGTTTGTGGGACTCTCTGTCGCTTCTATAATACTTATTACCTATGGTCGCCAGTTGAATGTAAGGGTTAGGTTACAATGAGACGGAACGCGACGTTGCGCGCGCTTTTTAAAGTAGTGATCGAATATTGTCAACTACGCAAAAAGTGACGCAGTGTGACGACGTGTGACGCAGCGATGCTTCGCCCGGACTGCGGCGGCCTCTTCAAGCACCTTCGCCGTCGTGTCGCGTAACATCTCTGTGGGAGCTGACTCTTCAAGTTCCATGTAACAGGGGACTAGCCTATCACCTATGTATAGCCTTCAACCAGCTTCTACTGAGAAATTAGTGATGGAAATTCCCAATCACAGTTTGCCCGACCTGAAAATCAAACTTGGCGCCGTCCCGAACGAAGTCAACAAGGCAGTGGGTACCTACTTATTTCTTCAGAATAATAAATCATGTTAAATTCAGCTTATCAGTGCATATGTCTGAGTTTATGGAAAATTCTTGTACTTATCGATCGTTGTTTACACTCAATACAATACAACACACCATTCTCGATCGTCTAAAACTCACCTTAACCATTTGGTCGTTGCCTCCTGTCACGAACAGTTCACCATTCCGTGTGATGTGAAGCCCGTTGACGGCGCCTACTTTACTAGCTTCCAGCTGAAAATTAAATAAATCTATACATAGGTATGTATAACAAATGTTGAAAAAAAAATTGTTAGAAAAAAGACATAGAACAAAAAAAAAGCATTTTTAAAAATTTTGTCTGTCGTTTTATCTGTATGTTTGTATGTTTATGGGAGCATCACGCAAGAACCACTGATTAGACTCGAAATCTAGATGCTTAGACACACTCACAGTCCGGAGTTGTAACTGTGTGCGTCAGGATGGCTGGACCATAGGAGATTTTGGAGGTTTGAGCAATACCAAGTTTTTGTACCTATTTGGTACTATTTGGTACCAGACATCCAATAATTTGTACCTCGCTAAAGAGAGAAAATTATTACGAGGAAAGTGGCCAGCCATTCTGACGTCAGAATGGCTGGACCAAGTCGATTTCACCTAGTTGTAGGCGTTATACTTAGTTTATCTTTTTATTAAAATTTTGTACCTCATTGGTACCTCAACATATGTTTTTCTTATATTTTTTCGATAAGCCAAAAAAAAGTTACACCTAGAAGAAATTTTGTATGTAATCTAGAGCACGTTGATTTCACCTAGTTGTAGGCGTTATACTTAGTTTATCTTTTTATTAAAATTTTGTACCTCATTGGTACCTCAACATATGTTTTTCTTATATTTTTTCGATAAGCCAAAAAAAAGTTACACCTAGAAGAAATGTTGCAAGTAATCTAGAGCACGTTGATTTCACGTAGTTGTAGGCGTGCTCTAGATTACTTGCAACATAGATTTAAGATAGATTTAAGACGTCATAATAAGGCTGCTAGTCAGCCTTTCAAGCTACTGGCTACACGTAATGACAGCCAGGATCAATATCTTTTTTCAGCCAGATATCCTATTGCAATAAACCTCACCTCTCTGGCCAGGTTGCCGCTGCCAGTCTCCCAGTAGGCCACGCGTCTGTCAGACCCGCCTGTCAGCAGCTGGCAGCCTTGCGGCTCGAAGCACACGCACATGAACAACGTGTTCGCGTACATCACTTGCCGACGGGATAGGGAACTGCGAGATAAAAGTACAAAGAATATTGTTACGAGTTTCGGTTTCGTTACAATAAAATCAGCCGATTAAATAACCAAAAATGACACTTTAATTACAAAACACTAATACCTATACACTTTAAACTCAAACAATCGCACTACTAATCACTTAAGTTCGCAGTTGAAAATCGCTCTCGAATTTATCACTTGTATCGCAAATCCAATATTGACTCGGTCGACGGTCGGTACATTTGCCAGCCTTAGATAGGGCACCGGATAATTCCAGAACCTTCCATCGTAGAAAGATCTAGAAAGTTCGCGTACATATCGGTCGCGACTGATTAGAGTTCGAGAATAATTCTAGAATATTCTAGCATAGAAAAGTCTCGAAGGTTCTTGACTTTACTAGTTCTGCTACTCGATACTAGATGGCGCTAGTCATACCGAATGCAGCTATCTTCCTTAACTTAATTGTGGCGCGCAACATTAACAAAGGTCTTGAACGTAATGAGCGCGTGAAATGACATTTTCAGAGTCACGAGTCTTTAGGGCCCTTCTTTCTATGACGTTGGGAACCATCTTGATTCAAGTGTGAGAGAGAAGGAGCTATACAGGACGAGCTACATAAATGGCTTTATCCCTTTTTAACCGACTTCTAAAAAAGGAGGAGGTTCTCAATTCGGATGTATGTATGTTTTTTTTTTTTTTTTTTATTGTTTGTTCGCGCCCGTCGTTTGCCAACCGATTTGAAAAATTCTTTTTTTTGTTGGAAAGGGTATACTTCCCAAATGGTCCCATGAAAATTTTATCGAAATCGAACAAGCAGTTTTTGAAAAATCAACAAAAATCTAAAAAAAATATCTACATTGTCTACATTGACGACCTTTTAGTTTACTCTGCATTGGAGCAGTGCGTTTTTTTACACCAATGTAATTGGTTCGTTTAGGTGGGGGGAGGGGAGGGGGTGTAGGTACCACTAAAAAGTGAAAAATAAAAAAAACTTTTTACAAAAAAATACAACCGACTTCTCCACAAAAAATCAAAAAAGGACAAAATAACTTTAATTTCGGAAGTCGGTGTTCAAAAAACGAAAAAGGAACCACAAACACCGAGTTATTTTGTCCTTTTTTGATTTTTTGTGGAGAAGTCGGTTGTATTTTTTTGTAAAAAGTTTTTTTTTTCACGATGATATCATAATGGTATTGGCAATCAGTAGTATTGGATTTGTGTGACGGGCTAACTACCAGAGACATGTTTCTGGTAGTGAACCGCCGTTACACGAAGTGGCGACTCCAAATAAAAGCGCCGAGACATGACGAGTCCCGGAGAAAATATGCCTCTGACTTGGATCGCGCAATGTTATTTTATTCAGCAGAAAACTTCGTTTATTCAACGTACCCATCACAGCGTACCGGCGTGGAAACAATAGACAGAATGCGATTTCAGTAATCTCGGAATATTTGCTATTATTTATTCAAGAGTTCCGTTTCCTATCTCCGAAGTTCTTCATCAGATCTTCACCAAACTAGAAAGGGACCACCTCGAAGTACTAAGATGCTCTTCCGAACCATCGTATAGGTATATTTTTTGTTTTTCATTTGACATCGATAGGTAAGTGAAAATGAGGACATCATCAATGTAGTTGAAGCCACGCATTATTAGGGATAACTCAAAAACTATTCGTCAGATCTCAAATTAAATGGAACCACATGACAAGCACCAGCATTCGAATGGTATAAAAATAATCATCAAAATCGGTACACCCAGTACAAAGTTATGAGGTAACATACAAACAAAAAAAAATACAGTCAAATTGAGAACCTCCTCCTTTTTTCAACCGACTTCGAAAAAAAGAGGAGGTTCTCAATTCGACTGTATTTTGTTTTTTGTCGTGTGGTCCCATTTAAATTTGAGTGAGATCTGACGACTTTGCGAGATTGCGTACGATGTTTTGGAAGAGCATCTTAGTATTTCAACGTAGTCTCTAGTCTTTCTAGTTTGGTGAAGATCTGATGAAGAACAGAAATGATAGGAAACGGAACTCTTCAATAAATGATAGCAAACCTTTCGGGATTGCTGAAATCGCATATTTGTTTATTGTTTACAATGTGATTGGTACGTTTAGGTGGGGGGACGGGAGGTGTACCACTAAAAAGTGAAATATAAAAAAACTAATTACAAAAAAATACAAACGACTTCTTCACAAAAGTCGGTGTTCAAAAAACCAAAAGCAACCACAAACACCGAGTTCCGAAATTAAAGTTATTTTGTATTTTTTGGTGTGTAGGTGTAGAATTCGGTTGTATTTTTTTTGTAAAAAGTTTTTGAGTATGCAAACCAGCGCTTATTAAACACTCACATGAGATCCCATATGATGCAGGAGCCATCAGTCCCGGCACTGACCGCCTCGGTGTTGTTGGGTGACACCTGGATGGCGGACACGGGGCTCTTGTGCTCTTTGAGGACTTTCTTTAAAGTCTGGTGCTCTGGTTTTATGTCCCATACGCGGACCTGGGAGTTATTTGAAGCAAATAATACAATATCAAGAAAAGGTAGGTAGTAGTATACTAAAAACAAAACAAAGTAATTAAGTAGGTCTGAATGATAAATAATACGCCATTAAATGTTAATGCTATTTACCCGTTGTAGACCTTGTTAATGACTATTATCTTATTTTGCTGGTACCCCCCAAAAATTAAACTTACTAGTAAGCAAACACTATGTCACAGTATTATATTGTTATACTGTGACTGCGGTAAGGTACCTTAAGAATTGAGATTTTTAATGAGTTAATTTATGTACACATTTTAACGTTAAGGAGTTACATTGCGTGCTTTCATAGTGTGATGTTATTGGTATTATGTTTTGGGGGGTACTCCCTTTCTTCACATAAAATTGTTTGTCCGAAAATCATTATCCATAACACGTTTGCTATAAACTGCAGTAACCATAATGTTCAAAACCCCGAAATTTTGTTCAGCCTAATTATCTTTAGTTCTAAAAGTATTCTGTCATAATATCGAGTACCATAATAATTGAATCTCCTAATTTTACATGCCCTAAAGCTTTTGATCGAAGCCCTAAAGTCATATGTCCTAAGTATTGTGTTGAATAATGTGTATTATTCTGAATGTTCATTTATAATAAATATTTTAGTCCTAAAACATTTGCTAAAAATAGGTTTTAGTGAGAGAAACGAATTGCTGTAAATCCGACTCCACGCAGTCTTGTCTGCCCTACCCCTAGAGAGTAATTTAAAATCGCGTAGGCGCGGAGGGGCGAGGTGGCCCGCGAGTTGAGGAGCAGGTGGTTGTAACACTCGCCGCCGCGGCTGAGGCTGCAGCAAGCCGAAGCTGCGGTGGAGAGCGTTAAACCCATCTGCGACGATAAACTCGCGTGGGACCGCCGCACTATGGACGGGATTTCGAGCCTCCCTTTCGTAGGATTTTTTGAAAAATGAAGTTGCTTTTTTGGTTGTTTCAAGTATGCAGTCTTGTCGAGACCATCAAAGCATTGAATTTTATAGTAGTCACAACTTTTTTATTTTTATTTAACACCATAAAATACCTACTTATATGTTTCAAATGTATGAAAATGGAATTTGTTTTCCTCATAACTTTTTTGTGTTTTGAGATGTAAAGCTGAAACTTATATATATGATTGCTGAGTCGATAGCGAAGCCATGTGACCTTTGACCTTGACCCCGACCGCTCCGATTTACGAGATATGAATCAAAGAAAATTTCGTTTTACAGGGTACTGTTATTACGGAAAAGTACCTTAAAATAATATTTTTTTTTTTAACTTTTCATTCTCAAGAATTATTACAAAGTTACTAAGGAAGCCCTAAGACTTTTGACCTTGACCTTGAACGCCCCTTTAAAAAGATATATATTAATGAAAGAAACATATTTTGATGACTTTATTATTGCGGTAATGTACCTTGTACTGTCCTGTATTGTTACTAAATTGATAATAAGTATATGCTTTTTGACCTTCAAAAACTAACTGTTCAAATTAAAAAATGACAAGTATGATTATTTGGGTGTCCCCAAGAAATCTTATGAGCTTGACAGTTTGAAATCATAAGTATAAATATTATTTTAAGCCGTTGTGTTATTGAATCAAAAAAGATAATCAGAAAATGAGAATTATACCAATTCACCTCATAAAAAACCTCAATGTACCCAATTGGTTTAACAGTCGTTTCTTAATTACTTAACTGGTAGTCAGTGGGGATGCATGATTATTATTTAGTTCCAGTTCTAGGTATTGATAGGGGCCGACAAGAGCCTAGTTAGTAAATCTTAATTTAATCATAAACATTTGGTAACACTTGTGTAATAAGATCAATAGTTAGTGAGGCAGGTAAGGGTTTAATTAGCAAAACAAAAAAAAAAAACATTTGGTGTCAGCTGTGAAACAAAAATAATAAACAATGGCGCAGATAAGGGTCAAATAACACTAAAATTATTGGTGTCACCTGTGTGGAACAATATAATAAACAATGTGGCAGATAAGGACCCATTAGCAAAACCAAAATATTGACACCTGTGAAGTAATATAATGAGACCAGGTAATAACTACCGGTAATACAAATAACCCTTTTCTTTTGTTAAAGAATGCCGGTAACACAAATAGCCCTTTTCTTTTGTTAAAGAATGTCGAATTGATTGTAGTTACCGATTTGTTGTTATTGTAGGTTACTATTGGATCATCTAGAAAATTTATATGGTTCCGAGAAATGGCTTAGGGTCTAAATGTAAGTAGTATAAATACCGAATGTAGCTATTTGTTAGTTCACTTATCATCATTGATTCGTACCCTAACGTTCTCCTAGCGCAAATTTTCAGTAATTCATTATGGAAGATCTGGTGTCAAATCTTGATATTTTTGTGTATCTAAGACAAAATTCTTTTGCTGCAGATGCATTATTTCAAAAAGTGTTAACTTCAGTGGAATTGCCTCTATCGGAAGACGAAAAAGCAAACCTTAAATCGTTTTGTTCTACATACACAAGTAATTTGAAACGAAAGTGGAAATCTGTTCACAGCACGCGGAAAACCTTTTTAAGCAAGTTCGCTAATTGGTTGGATTTAGAAGTACAATGGCCAGAATCTATTCAAATAAGCACTACTTGTTTAAGACATGAAGAGCTTTCAAGTAGTAGACATGAAGACGTAGATGAATCCACAAATGTGTTGCCAATCCCAGTGCCTAGTACATCACGAGAATTTCTTGTGCCCCACAGTGTTTCCGTGTCGACGTCAACGACTACATTTGCAACTCGGAAAGAATTTACGGACCTCAGTCCACTTCAAAAAAGAAGAAGTACTGAAAGTATTCTCGCTGATAACGATTTTGATACTTTAGCATACGCTTTAGTGAAGAAAGCTGAAAATGAAGACCACATGGATTTAGCTGTATTATTGAAGCATTTAATAAAACACCCTGAAGATGCAACAATGCTTCGAGCCTGCTTGAAACCTACAAAGCGAATATATCCCGCAGACAAAGCACTGGCATTGAAAACTTCATTAAAATTATCAAAATGGCAATATAAAATAATGAGACAGACTACAAAAGATATGGGTTGTGATTTTTTCCCATCGTACGATGTCATACAACATGAGAAAAAAGAGTGCTATGTGGACAAAGAAGACATGATAATAACTGAGGATGAGGTTAAAATAAAACTGCAAGCAGTTTTGGATATAACAGTTAAAAGGCTTTTTAAAATTGTGGATACAGATGTTACTGGCAGTAACATGACTCTTGTCAGTAAATGGGGTTTTGATGGTGCATCTGGACAAAGTAATTATAAACAGATAATGGAGGGTGATGACTCGAGTGTCTTTATGTGCTCATTCGTACCGTTAAAACTGATTAGAGATACTGATGAAGTCGTATGGGAAAATCCGAATGCATCTTCTACTTTTTACTGTAGACCTATTTATTTTAAATTTGCAAAGGAAAACGATCTGAATATAAAAGAAGAAATGCTGTCGATTGAAAAAGAAATTTCCGAACTGCATCCAACAATAGTTAAAGAAGCAAATGTCAATCACAAACTCCATTTGACCATGATTGATGGTAAGATAACATCACATCTTCCAGATACATCAACAGCAGTATGTGATATCTGTCACGCGAAGCCGAAAGAAATGAATGTCATCGACATAGTATCGCAAAGAAGTCCTTCCGTAGACATGTTTAAGTTTGGCTTATCATCCCTTCATGCTCGGATTAGATGTATGGAATGCGTGTTGCATATCGCGTACCGCCTAGATTTTAAGAAATGGCAAGCTAAAGGAGAAGAGCACAAGCTTCTATTAGCCAACAAAAAGAAGACCATCCAAGAAAAGTTTCGAAATGAAATGGGGCTACTTGTAGACATAGTTAAACAAGGTGCAGGAACTACTAATGACGGAAACACTGCAAGAAGATTTTTTGCAAATCCCCAAGTAACAGCGCAGATCACAGGCGTTGATGAAGAACTCATCAGAAGATTTGCAGTGATTCTTCAGGTAGTCTCATGTGGAGAGTTTGTTGCCGTGGATAGGTTTCGGCAATATTGTAATGCAACATATAACAAATACATTGAGTTATATGCATGGTATTATATGCCGTCTAGTGTGCACAAATTACTTATGCATAGTGCCGACATAATTGAATACCATAACTTTATTCCAATTGGCAAACTCTCTGAGGAGGCTTCTGAAGCGCGTAATAAGGATTTCAAAAATTTTAGAGCCTACCACTCGAGAAAAGTTAGTAGAACTGCAACAAATGAAGATATTATCCATAACTTATTGATTTCTTCTGACCCATACCTGTCCCGCATCAGACCCAAGATATGTCAACTTCGGCATAAGCCATTGTCAGATGAAGCCAAATTATTATTATGTAGCCCAGATAAAGAAAATTTTGAATTTGTAGATGCAGGAAACCAGTTTGACTTCGATTAATTTTACTTTTTTCTTTCTTTGTTTATAAATATTAAGGATAGTTAGCTATATAGTTACCTAGTTTATATGATGGTTATTTTTTTTTATTATTTTGTTTTTATATTTTTATGTATTTTATTTATTTACCCACAATATAAGATAATAATGTGAAGTATTGTTTATTTTTTGTTACTTAAGTTACAGTTTTTAATTGGGACGCTTATGTTCAAGGTCAAAAAACATATAGTATCATACTATAATAAATATGTGTGCTACAATAGGCATACCTATTATTAATTTAGTAACAATACAGGACAGTACAAGGTACATTACCGCAATAATAAAGTCATCAAAATATGTTTCTTTCATTAATATATATCTTTTTAAAGGGGCCGTTCAAGGTCAAGGTCAAAAGTCTTAGGGCTTCGTTAGTAACTCTGTAATAATTCTTGAGAGTGAAAAGTACTAAAATAATTATTTTAAGGTATTTTTCCGTAATAACAGTACCCTGTAAAACGAAATTTTCATTAATTCATATCTCGTAAATCGGAGCGGTCGGGGTCAAGGTCAAAGGTCACATGGCTTCATTACCCACTCAGCAATCAAATATATAAGTTTCAGCTTTACATCTCAAAACACAAAAAAGTTATGACGAAAACAAATTCCATTTTCATACATTTGAAACATATAAGTAGGTATTTTATGGTGTAAAATAAAAATAAAAAAGTTGTGACTACTATAAAATTCAATGCTTTGATGGTCTCGACAAGACTGCATACTTGAAACAACCAAAAAAGCAACTTCATTTTTCAAAAAATCCTACGAAAGGGAGGCTCGAAATCCCGTCCATAGTGCGCCGGAGCCCCGCAGCGCCGCCGCCGGAGCCGTGACAGAAACCATGCCTACTGCATGTTGCATGCTTGCTTGCATGCTGCGTGCTTGCTTGCATGCTGCGTGCTTGTTTGCATGCTGCGTGCTTGCTTGCATGCTGTATGCTTGCTTGCCTGCTGCATGCTTGCTTGCATGCTGCATGCCTGCTTGCATGCTGCATGCTTGCTTGCTTACAAAAACCACATGTTCACAATCAACTGCTTTATTGAGTACATGTATAATATATTTATTTACGTATAATAAAATAGAATAGAATACTCTTTATTATGTACACCATATAAGTTACAGAAAATATAGATGAAGATTATATTAATGCATGATCAGATACTTTTAATTACTTATAACAAATGAGAGAAGCTCATAGCAATTGCTTTGTTATAAGATCTAAGAATATTATTATTATAAATAAACATTAAGTAACTTGAATTTAGGACTTATAACTTTTATTGAAAACGATTTTATAAATTATGTATATTATTGATTGTAATATTTATGACAAACAGATTTAGGACATATTATATTTAGGGATTTCAATTTTATGGCATCAGATATTAGGTGATATTAAGTTCGGGTAAGTTATCATTCGGACAAATGATGATTAGGACAAAAAAAGTTATGGCTCTTTAAATTATGGATAAAAAAGTTAGGTGACACAATAGAGAACCGTTTTGGGGAAATGCCTCCGATATTCAGACAATTATTGTTGTCTTACAAAGTGTCGTCAAAATTACAATGTAATTAACCGACGCCATTTTGCTTAAAAGTACTTGGACGACGTAATCGGCCAAGTAGGTATGTACGCAAAAAATACATCAACATCATCATCATAAGTAAGCAAAAATGCTCACAAAATAGAAACTAACAACAAAATGGACCAAATGGCAAGTACCTAGGTAGTAACTAAATATTATACCTAATTTTAAAAAAATGTACCAATCGGGTTAGATCCTCCTCCTGTTTTTAAAGTCGGCAAACAAATAATATTTAGTAGTAAGATTTGATCAGCTCTGGTTTTGCGCCTTCGTTTTAGGGAGCATCTTATCGGTGTATCTTTATCTTGCCGATGTGAGTTTCCTAATTAAAGACTGACCAAGTGCGAGACAAACACGTAGACTTATGGTTCAGTACCTTTTTTTTTTTTTGGATGTGAAATCATCAAATGACTTCTCCCGCTCTGGGCGTAGCGAAAGGGAGTGTCAGACTCTTACTGACTAAAACCCACCCGTGATCCTTCTTGTGCCCTTTGCGTTCCAGGGCCGCGGTGACTCTTTCGATCAAATTCCGCAACATGGTTCAGTACCTTGGAAAGAGTTTTTACTAATCCTCTGAAATGAGACCTTATTAATAAGTACCTGTCCCTCGCAGCCACCAGAAATAAGCGTCCTGCCGTCAGACGTCATGTCCAGAGCTGAGGTGCCCTTGTTGTGAGTGTTGAAGATGACGTAGATCAGGCGCCCTGTGAGCGGGGTGAACGCGCGAATGTTGCCGTCGTTCCACGCTGGCCGAGAAACAAATATACGAAGTTTAATTTAGAATAGAATACTCTTTATTATGTACACCATATAAGTTACAGAAAATACTTATAGATGAAGAAAACAGCATAAAAAACCCCAGTGAAAACGATTAAAAAGAGAGCTAGTGATGCAGCATTATAAGAAAATAATGTAATTATGATTGAAAATTAAATTTATTAAAATATCGTAAGTATCGCTAATATATAAGTATCGTAAATAAGTCTGATTATCCCATTCGAACTTGGGCTAAAAGCAACTATTAACAAATATATGTTCGTCATCACAATTTCATTCGAATATCGTGTATTGATTGACATAGGCCTACCCTAAGCGTCGTGCTGGGTTTCTCACACCATTGAGTTGCCGTGGTCATCACCAGCTCATCAGTTCACTTTGTGAGTCACCGAGCAGCGTTTTTGTTAGTAGTCGCTACTACCGAATTCTTGTTAGCTCGAAATGCTTCCCGTAAGCAGTGTCACCCTCACCCGACACGATAGACTTGCCGTCTCCCGAGAAGAGCACGGTGGAGCACGTGAAATTGGGCACGACGATGCGCAGCAGCTCCTGGCACGTCTCCAGGCACCACACCCTGACGTCTCCTGTGCCCGCTGTCGCAAATACCCCAGACATGCCTCTGAAATAACGACAGTTAATTTAAAAATTTACGAACACAGCGCTGTCATGTTGGCGGCGCATTGCCTTGCATGGTTGCCAACATGATCTCCACATTTTATCCGCTCTCTCCCGCCCGCACCCCGCGCTTTCGATTCGACTCTTATCTCTAAAAGGTAGACGAGCACTTGTGCGTATGTTACGCCTCTCATTTTTGTATTGTTGAATTTATCTACTATTTTTCTTTAAAGCTCTCATTGACCTTGGTGTTACGCTTTATTATACCAAACGCCAGATAAATGTGCAATAAAGGTCATTGCCCTTTCCTTGATATCTCTTCGTAGGTACATGGACAAAAAAAAAATGAATCATTTTCCATTACTAGTAAGTATAAAGGATCACGATTAGTGTTGCCAGGTGTCCCGATTTGCGCGGGACATCCCGATTTTCAGGGGTCTGGGGACGCGTCCCGATTTGTACCTGATCGGGACGCTAAATGTCCCGATTAATCAAAGAGCGAAAAAAAAAACAAAAAACTAAATAAATTACGCAACATAATTATTTTTTTAACACGGTATGCCATCTATTGGCTTTGGATATATTGATAAATGGCGTTGCATGCTTATATTTATTCCTTATCCGATTCATTGTAGAAACACTCTGACAGTTTTCCGGCGGGCCGCGGCCGGTGCACTGTTATATTATAAATAAAAATAGGAATGATTTTATCTTGGAGATTGTTTGCAGGTAAGAACTATGGGACTTTTTATAAAATTTAATAAAAACAATAAAATTAATTTCCTTTAATACTTAGGTACTGAATTCTTCTGAAGTGCGACAATTACATTTAAAGTACCTATGATTTAAGTTTTTATTTCTACTTGTCTAGCAAAAACCCCTTGTTTTTTTTTGTTTACTGTCCCGATCTGCAAACCTAAATGCCGATTTTTTTGACGTCATGTACCGATTTACAACAAATCGGACCTGGCAACACTAATCACGATGGATGTCGATTCAATATAGCATTAATTCATTATTTCTGTTTTAAGAATTAAAGTTGTCAATAAATGTAGGTGGGTCAATGACCGTTATTGCACATTTATCTGGCGTACGGTATACACCCTTCTCAATCTTTTTCCATCAGGCAAAATCGAAATTTCGATCTGCAGGCGGGATGATACTGAAACATTCTGTACGTTATTGAAAAATGAGGAGAAAGTAAAAGAAAGGGTAGGCATAATCTGAAAGCCTTTAGTAACATACTGCGGAAAAGCGATGTCGTTGATGGCACAGCGGTGGCAAGTGACGACGAGCACGGGCTGGAAGCTGACGACGTTGATGGCGTAGATCTCGCTGCCGCGCGTGCCTGCCAGCAGCATGCGGTTCTTGCCGCGCAGGCTCGGGGACTCCATTAGCTCTAGGGACGTTATGCTGCCCTGGAGCTTTGTGGATTTCAGCTGGAACGAAGTTTGAATTACGCGATTTCGTTATAATACATATATTATATGTATGTATACACCAACCCGCACTGGGCCCGCGTGGTGGATTACGGCCCATTCCCTCTCCTAGAGAGGAGGCCTGTGTCCCAGCAGTGGGAACGTTAAAAGGCTGATTATGCTATGTTATAATACAAACTTTTCAGTTTCTACTACAACTTAAACAACCAACCTTTTCAATAGTAGGTACTAGGATATTATGTGTATTCTGAAGTCAAGATATGTTTGGAAGCAGCACCTAAAGTTATTATTAGGTAGGTATACATATTTTATGGAGAATCATACAATACAAACAATGCTTCATAAGGCTCAGAGGATTTGTTTTGATTTTCCATTAGACTTCAGAATTTCGACAGATATACAAATATTTGGGAAAGGAAAGTCATCCTGATGTTTGGGAGTAAAATCGACGCACCTTTTAACCTTGATAAGAACCTAAGATTCATAATTTGATTGTCCTTTTAATACGTCCTCATACCATCAAGTCTTATCTATCTACAATCTAAATATATAAAAGGGACTGACTGACTGACATAGTGATCTATCAACGCACAGCCCAAACCACTGAACGGATCGGGCTGAAATTTGGCATGCAGGTAGATATTATGACGTAGGCATACGCTAAGAAATGATTTTTGAAAATTCGTCCCCTAAGGGGGTGAAAAAGGGGTTAACATTTTGTATGGAACTCCACGCGAACGAAGTCAGTCGAAGCGGGCATAAGCTAGTTCTACATATTATCTAAGCTGCTAAGCAGGAAATAAAGATATGACTCACAGCTTTAAAATGCGGCTTGTTGGGTTCGAGTATCTTGCCTTTGGGGAAGGTTCCCTTCCAGTTGATCTCATCCAGGATGTCGATGGTGCCGTCTCCAGAGCCCACGATGAGGCAGCCGTCTTCCATAATGAGGATCGATTCGATGCCTGCAAGAATTGTACTTCCTAAAGAAAACTTAAATGACTCCCGTTTTCCCTTTAAGTCTTTTTAGAAAAAGTTCTAAAAAACACACCTCTTCCAATAAAAAACACTACGAAGTGTTAAATAACTTCAATTTCGACTGACTGACTGACGACGAAAATGCTCTAGCAAACAAAAAAAGAATATCCAGATTGGATGACTAAAATATCGCTAAACCAACATGTAAGAAAAAAGAACATAAAATCGATTTGAGAACATCCTCCACCTTTTTTGTAGCCGGTTATGAAAACAAAATATAGCAATATAGAAGGTTTAAGTATCAACCTTAAAATCGGTTTATTCATTTTGAAGAATACGGACTTCAAAGTCCAGATGAAACACAGTGATGAGTAAATGCTCTTATCTTATTGAGTCGGGTTAAACTGACACGTGAATGCAGTGCTCATAATTTGCCATTCGATTAGGTGGATAGCATGTATTCTCAAGCCTAGTAAACTAATTTCCACAAAGGTATGAGATGTCTCGTAAATAACCGATAAATTATTGTGTAGCATTAAAGTAATATCATCAATGACATCAAACGCAATCTAATATGTTGTCTCCAATACTCCCTGCTTCATTGACGTATCCCAAACTCCATTTTTAAGTTAAAGAACTTATGGTAGATTACGATAAATTCGATTTTAATTCGACCAATACGATCAAATATTTATGTAGCCATCAACGTGTCTGCTACTAAGTACTTACCTAATAGGTAACCTTGACTATAGCAAATGGACTTTGGCCTCTAGCCCTTCTTCCAAAGCTCGCACTTCGAAGCAGCTAATCAGCACGGTCTTGCGCCTGACCACCGAAGCCGTCAGCAGTGGTTCCGCCGAGTAGGTAGTTTATATTTATGTGGCCGACTAGATACCTATATTAAACAAGGTACAACATCTCTTAAGCATCACAAACCTTGACTATAGCAGATGGATTCAGGCCTTTTGCCCTTCTTCCAGGGCCCGCACTTGGCGAGGCAGCCTAACAGCGCGGGCTTGCACATGGCCACCGAAGCTGTCGGGTCCGAAGGATAGTTTATTGAGAACTTTATCATGTCACCCGTCCTGGCAGAGAAACATAGAAAGAGTTTTGCATAAGAGAAAGAAAAGAAAGAAAGAAAAAATGTTTACACAGAAAAGCAATGCAACATGCAATGTTTGCACTACAGCCGAAAATGTACGGGGCGGGCGTGATCGACTGGACTGTAGGTGGCCAGGGTAGGTTATCCTATTCTTCAAAAGTGGACTGTATGGTGACAACCCACCTCGGTATAAATGATCCAGACGCGCTGATGCTCCGTCTATAAGCTACGGGCCATGAGGTTGCAACCCTTAGTTGATTACTTGCTATACTTGCTGTTATTGACACAAGATATAGGGGTAGGTATTGAGGGCTTACCAAATAAAAACACTATTTTAACTTGTTCACTATGCACTTAGCGATTTGAAGGGTGAAATTCGCGACTATATGATTCTACATTTAGTTATAGAAAGGTCGACTGGTAGAAAATGCCTACGGCATTATGTCCGCCTTTGTACAGTTTTTTTACTAGAGCATAAAGTTTTAATGAAATAAAGTAGAATGTGCTCGATTGTAGGTACCAACTGTAGTTTTGGTTTTGTTTTGTTTTGAGGCAGTAGGAATAGGGTAGTTAACTAAAAAAATCTAATTAGTCCGTCGGATAGATTTCCAAAAAATATTGGGCACGTATTTTTTCTTTTTTCTCCTAAACAAGAAAAGAAAACTCGTGTGACGTCACTACAATTTTACCGAGCCGTGACGTCACAAGCCCCCACTCCTGATCTTTGATGCTTTGTACCTTCGTCAGTTTTTATAGATTTAATAAAGGAAAAAATACGTGTCCAATATTTTTCTATAATCTAACTGACGGACTAAACATAATCATATATTTTTACTCAGGAATCATCCCTATTGTTTTAATATTATCATTATCACACACACGTCCTTAATCGTCCGAGTAAGGATTCTTAGGGAAAGAAAAAAATATTTAAAATACCTGGTAAATTAAAAATACCTACGGGTAAAACTGTAAGCGTTTTTTTTTATGAACTCAGTCTGCACTGGTCATAGATATAATACTATGGCACTGGTTAATGCCTGTCGGGTCAGTTAGGTCCTACAATCAGGTAATAAGGAGTGCCTCACGTGGTCCCCGCGTATCCGTACGAGTCATCGCTGCTGACGGCGATACAACGCACGCTGCGCCGGAGTTTCCCCAGCGCCACGTCCACCACGTCCAGGTTCTTACTCTCAGCGCGAATGTTCCACACTCTGAGGTTGGCTTCAACACAATGAACAGCAAATGTTAGTGTCTTGCGAGGTCGGTGGAAGATCTGACGTCGGTTGAATAGGGTAGTTAACTAAAAAAATCTAATAGGGTAGTTGACTAAAAAAATCTAATTAGTCCGTCAGATAGATTATAGAAAAATATTGGACACGTATTTTTTATTTTTTCACGTAAACAAAAAATGAAGACGATACAGAGCGTTGAAAACTCGTGTGACGTCACTACGTTGCTACAATTTTTACCAGCGACGTGACGTCACGTGAGTTTTCAACGCACTGTATCGTCTCCACCTTTTGTTTACGTAAAAAAAGAAAAAATACGTGTCCAATAGTTTGTGTAAATCTATCAGACGGACTAATTAGATTTTTACAGTAAAATACCCTATTAGTTCGTCGGATAGATTTCCAAAAAATATTGGACACGTATTTTTTTTACGTAAACAAAAAATGAAGACGATACAGTGCGTTGAAAACTCGTGTGACGTCACTACTCGCTACAATTTTTACCGAGCTGTGACGTCACAAGCCCCCACTCCTAATCTTTGATGCTTTGTATCTTCGTCAGTTTTTATAGATTTGATAGAGGAAAAAATACGTGTCCAATATTTTTCTATAATCTAACTGACGGACTAAACATAATCATATATTTTTATTCGGGAAACATCCATAATGGACTTAGAGGTTCTAACCATGCCTGCCCGTAGAGCTAGTTAAGTTGCTTGGTAGCTGGGTTAAGCTCGCCTTTGTACCTATATAAGCTGTCCTGTTATGTTGTATTTGTGTGTTTTGATGTGTATTTACAATCAAGAGTATCTATGAATAAGTATAGTTATTGTATTTTAAACTTTTTTCTTCTAACCGTTCATTGATTTTGTGAAAAAAACAAAAAACTTAGAACAGAAAGTGTCAATTTATTATAGGTAAGTAAGAGAATAAAGTTTTAATTTGGACTAAACAAAGAAATAATGTAAAATTGATTGAGTCAAGCGTTACTTTGCGGAAATCCATTTTAAATTTGAAAATGAAAATAATATAATTATCTAGTTTTAATTTCCGCGAATATTAGTGGGTTGCAGGTATGCACCTCCCTCCCGCCCGCTTTATTATGCACATGCAAGATTACAAGGCAAATGCAAGGATTTTAAGCACATGCAGGAAGGCAAAGCAAAACCCAACACCATTACCGACACGTGTTTCGCCTCTCCACGAGGCATCCTCAGGGGACGTGTTGACTCGCTGACCGTTGAGTTGCGCAACTCAACGGTCAGCGAGTCAGTGTCGGTAATGGTGTTGGGTTTTGCTTTGCCTTCCTGCATGTGCTTAAAATCCTTGCATTTGCCTTGTAATCTTGCATGTGCATAATAAAGCGGGCGGGAGGGAGGTGCATACCTGCAACCCACTAATATTCGCGGAAATTAAAACTAGATATATTATTTTCATTTTCAAAGAAATAATGTATTTCATAGTGAGACTTATATCTATCCAATGTTTAGTTCCGGTTCTAATGGTTCGATGCTTGAAACCATTCTCCAATACAACCTACTGTCTATAACAGTGCATGTTGTTGTGGGTTATGTAGGGGTACCGAGTTGGAGGGTAAACTCCACCAAAAAGTTGTGAATTCAGTAGGTACAGTTTGATAGTGCTGGGGGCGCTGGGGCACAACCGAAGCAGCACCCAACTTACATTTAGGTAAGTATCGTACCTTTGGCGTGCCAAAGAGACATGGAGCGCAGTATTCTTGGTTACACAAACGGAGACAGGAAAAGTACCATAGATATAAGGCGCCATAACGAAAATTAAGGATATTGCAGTCTAAACTAAAAGTGGAGATAGACATGCCGCATGATGAGAGAGTATAGATAAAATATATAACAGAATTGACCCTCAGAATCCAAAACCAGAGGAAGACAGAATACATAAAAAAGATTACAGGTCCGTTATGGCATAGAACAACTGTAGCCAGAGTAGAGTGAGACAAAATAAATATAATAGATAAAAAAAACTTTTTACAAAAAATACAACCGACTTCTAAACAAAAACACCAAAAAGTACAAAATAACTTTAATTTCGGAACTCGGTTTTTATGGTTGCTTTTTTGTTTTTGAACACCGAAATTAAAGTTATTTTGTACTTTTTGGTGTTTTTGTTTAGAAGTCGGTTGTATTTTTTGTAAAAAGTTTTTTTATTTTTCACTTTTTAGTTGTTCACTCCCAGCTAAACATACCCATCACAGCCCGTAGGTACGTGGTATAAATTGGAGTAAACAACCCGCAACAACAGCGATCCCGACAGATTTGCTATCATTTATTGAAATTAACAAAAAACCGCTTGTTCGATTTCGATAAAATTTTCATGGGACCATTTGGGAAGTATACCCTTTCCAACAAAAAAAGAATTTTTCAAATCGGTTGGCAAGCGACGGAGTTATGCGCGAACATACATAATTAAAAAAAATACAAACATCCGAATTGAGAACCTCCTCCTTTTTTAGAAGTCGGTTAAAAAGTATAAATGTCTTCAGATACTTACAATCACCGCCCGTAACAAAAGAGTTGACCCTCATGTTCAACGCAGTCAAAGTCATGGCGTCTCCAGTGGTGAGCTTGGCAGCCGCTGCGGTGCCCGTGGCGGAGCCCGCGAAGCAGTCCCACAGCACCACGCACCCGTCATCGCGACCCCCCAGTGATATCATGTAGCGCTCGTCCGACGAAAATGTCAACGCTTCTACGCGGACCTGAGAGTGGTGATGAGAAGCTCTAATAAGCGTAGAGCCTGAAAACCAGATCACCCTATAACCGGATAGCTGTATTACCCTCGACGGATAAACTGGTTACCCTTCTCTAGAGACGGCTACAGGATTTTTTAGGGACAGATAACCGCATTAGCCTAGAGTCGGGTAACCAAGGTAGCCAAAAGACGTCCAGTCCAGTGCTGAACAAAGGCCAACCTCGATCTTTAAGGGCCAGTGGCCGTACTATGAAGTGCCAATGCTATCATGATTCAGTGTGAGGGAAAGGGATAGTGCTATTCGTCTTGTGTAACTCCATCTCTCTCTCACACAGGAATCATGATGGATTTAAGACGTCATGGTAGGGCTGCTGTGCTGCAATTCCCGCACCAGGGTCATCGATCCACATTACCACGTTGCTTCCCAGATACTGATGTTTTGTTAGCCTACTATTGTGTCCCACTGCTGAGCAAAGGTCTCCCCTTTCTCCTTCTAAACCTCTCTGTCCTGGGCGACTATGATCAGATCATCGCACCACTTTTGCCTCGATGTTCGGCGTTCTACCTCAGGCGGTCAGTGAGCAATCTGTGCCCACCTAGGATAGGGCACAGATTGCTCACTATTCATTTGTTAAATAAAGAAGAAAATTCACGAAAACTTGCCTTATGCAGCTCATGACTTCCAAGCAGCACCTTCTTTTTAAAGTCCCATACTTTAGCTGAAGCCTTGAACCCAATGTGGTTTATTTGACCCGAACCCACGAAGGTGCCTTTCGGAGACAGAGCGACCGTCGACACACTGTTGGTGTGACCACTGAGGAAGTACATCTTCTTGGATTTCCACTCCTGGATGCAGACTTTGTTGCCCATTGGGTAGACGATGTGTTCACTGTCGGGGTGGACCTTCAGGCCTCTAATGGCAGATCCTAAAGTACGGTGCAAAGTTCAGGCAACTTTTAATTCATTATTTTATGATTTTTGATAAGTGCACAAAGATGGTATCTTCGATAGAATAGAAAGTTTAGCATAGTAACCATATTGATAGAAAATATACAAAAAAAAAAATGTGTGACACTAATTATTGTAAAGACACAAAAGAAGGAAGCTTGAGCAGACAGGTTATAAAGTTCAGTGAAAAGTTAACATCACAAGACGCAAGCAACAGTTACAAAAAGTTCTCACCATCAAAACCAATAATTGCATAAGACTCCAAATTCTTTACATCACCCATCTTATTTGTAATAAGTAATTCAGTCTTTTCTCTTATTGTCAAATATAATATTAATATAATATTTGTATACTAAAATAAGAAATAGAAAATGCGTATTGTCAGTTCAGAAGACTTGGTGTTTGTTATGGTGGTTGCTAGGCAACAGATAAACACTCTTTTGTTATTGTGTCTGACTGTTTGAACATGAGGTGTTGTGCTAAACAGGTGATATACATTTATGCTGAAAAACTTGAAACTAAAGTCTACTATGGAATGAGCTTGTTTGTTATTCTTTAAAGTAAGGTAAATGATATTTATAATTTTGACACTAATGGAGTTGTGATTAAAAGCTAGTTTCTAAAAGGATATGTTACATATAGTCTACAAGGGCTGGCTTTTACTTCGGACTGAGGATAAGCTGTGCCATACAACATGGCAATGCCACCAGTCTTTTCAGTCAATAGCGATGCGGACAAGTTTTTTTTATGCCATATTGCAGTTAGGATTTCAGTCTACTTGATTAAAACAATAATAAAAATTCTTATATAGCAACATGAGCCATAGGTACTAAGCTAGCCCAGTACCAGAAGGTGGATGTTTATAAGATAAAAACAAAATAAAGCACCAGATAAGATAAACATTTTAATCAATCACTCATACATTCAGTCAATACATTTCAATTAGTTAGTCAAAATCATTTTATAGCCTCGCCACACTAATTATAATTAAAACTTTTGGTGCCCAGCACTCAGATACCCAGAATAATATTTAATTTGTTTGTGTCCACAACTCCTCATTATATGTAGTAATGACTTGGGTGCTGTTGTGGGCAGAAAAACAAATGACACTGGTCAACAAGATTTTGTCACGAGGAATGTTTGACGACACGGTTGGAGCAGTGGTTGAGTGTTAGGCTGCTGCACTACGTGTTGCGGGTTCGGTCCCCGCACGGAACAATTGTTTGTATGGCCTACAGATAATTGTTCCGGGTCTGGGTGTCTTGTATATGTGAGTATTCATGTCTGTGAACACACCCACGATACAGGAGTACATCCTAGTGTGGGGCAAAGTTTTCTTTAAAAAAATAATAATAATATGCTTACTAATTTTGAATTACCTACCTACCCTTATTTCAAAATCATATTTGTTTTGTTTTGATCACGTCTAGTTTTTGTGTTACAACTACTACCAGAAACATCATTTTCCCTTTACCTTGTTAGTTCAGACTTTTTTTATTTTTCAATAAACTAGCTGTTTTTTTAGTTCACAAAGTGTTTTCCTGCTTATATAAGGTGGTAAAACTATTCAAATGATTCTAACAAGTTTCTTTACATTTATGGTGAATTTATTTTCAAAGCACAAAAAAGAAATTCTGCACCATCAGTTTAAAAAAAAATGTAAGCTTTTTTTTTAGCATTTCTTAATATAAAAGGATAGTCGAGTATCCTGCAGTGCAATTTGCTACATAACCAATACTTTAAATAGATAATTAACCTGTACTCGAACCACTTGGAAACTTCAGTTTTCAAGAATCAAAGCTCCACTTCATAAACATATTACAGGAAAACATTGCGTATTTGAATTATTCTAATTTCAGTTCTATTTGTAAAAAGTTTTCTTGTGACACAGAAAACATGTTTTTTTTGTTGACCATTGTTATTGGTCGACCCATATCTGAGTTCTGAGCACAGAAAAGGTTAAAATATTTATTGTCTCATTTCCTTCCAAGACATCTTCTGCGGACAGACTTGGCTTTCTCATCAATCTGCTCTTTGGCCACCTCAGCAAGGCGCTTTGTTTCATTAATCATGTACTGTTTTATCACTGACAGGAATTCAGAGAGCTAGAACAAAAGATAAAGAAATGATGGTAACTTACATAATGTTCAAAAAACATTTATTCATACAGTCAGTAACAGTGATACTAGGTCTACTGGCATGAAGGTGTTGAGGATATATCAAATTCCGAGCCATGTGTTAAACTCGCACGAGTTTGTGACGGACACACATACACATTTGGCTACTGCAAGGTCCAGCCGAAATTTTGCCAGCAGCGGTTCTATTGAAGAAGTAGGGTATATTTTACTTAATAATAGCTTAATATTTAATTATTAACATATATTAGTATTTGGCAAATATATAAAAGCGCTCTTCCTCTCTCCTACCTATTTAAATTATGCTGTGCCCGACAGGGTCCATAATTGATACCGCACTTATTGACCTTACACCTGTATATGCACATCGTGGATTGCAATAATCACTTGAAACTTGAGTAATAGGGAGTCCCTGAATTGTTATTGTTATGGTTAATGCACCAGAAAACATTAAATTATTGAAAAAAGCACAGCGTTTATATATTTACACAACTATGAATCCTATACTCCGAAGAGAATATTCAAATGAGTCAAAACAACTTTGTCTATGATACCAACCAGCAGATCATCCTCTTTCTTTCCTAGCTGAACGAATGCGCATTTCATAGCATGACTCTTGTGTTCCGCCCACGGGTCATCGTCAGCTTCCCATCCATCCAGCTCCTTCCCACAGAGGAAGCATTTAGCAGCATCAGCATCGTCGGTTCCAGTCGCTACCGAATAAAATCCGGCCTCCGCCATGTTACGCACATTACATTTATTTTTATCACTGAATGGCCAGTTTCTAAAGGTTTTTACTCTTTCTTCAACTAAGAATAAGGATGGACTTTCCACTAAAGATTTTCCCATTCTTGTAGATTTTAGACGAGTACTTACTTATCTTTATCGTCAAAACAATTAAAAACAGATGGCAGCGGTTTGAAATTCAAATAACACTTTCACAGTTCACACGTTTAGTTCGCTGTCAGATACCGGGCTATTTGGATTGGAATGTGGTGTAATTTTAAAACAGATTGGTATAACTAAACGCTGGATGAAGTTTCTGGTTGATATTCTCGACTGCAGTGTAGAAGTTAAATATAACGAGATTTTGGAAAATTAATATAAAATCAAGAGCGATTTCTAAATTAAAGTTAATTATTAATTAATTAGTAAGTAAAAATGAATTCACAATATTTTCATTTTTAATTTAGTTAGGCGAGTATCACTCCGAATAGATTTTTGTTCACGTTGGGAAATCGAGAAGTTCATTCAGTCAGTATCGAGTTCTTCTCACACAGTTCTTCTTGTGCCTGTTCGTTGTCTTTATTTATTTCATTTCCATTCTCTAGAATCGCTCGACGGAGTTTTTAGATTTAGATAAGATTTTGCGGATTTTATGTTTGTTGGATTTTACGTAATATAGTTTCGATAAAGTTAATTGCCACTAAAATACACAACGTTTTCTATTTAACGTTGTTACTCCAGTTATAATAATACTTAAAAGTAGTTCATTACCCCTCGATTGAGCGATCAAAAAACGAAACCAAGTGCCTAACATTTTTACAATCTTCTGTTGTTACCATTATTTATCGACTTTCATTTGTTTTCGTTTGGTGTTCAGTGATTTTGCGCGAATATTGCGATGATCCGAGCTGTTTTCTAGCATCGTCCAGTCGAGTAAAGTATTTTGGTAAGTATTAATGCATGTATTTATTTTTTTGTTAGATACGAGGTAAACGTGAATCTGAAATCTCATGAATTTTAATTGAATTATTCATGTTACTAGTCTCCGAAACTTCGCTAAAGATATTGCAATGCGTTGACAGTAACTAGTGCGAAAGTCGAAAAAATTATGAAGATTATGTGCTGTTAGTTGAAAATATTGGTTCTAAAATATCTATAGACACACACTCTAAATGATAAAATATAGTTCTCATTCATAATGTAGCGAAAAAGCAGATTTTAGAGACTTAACCCCCAAAAAAGCGAAGTATTGCAGTGGCATGGGTAACACATGTCCTTGTGTAACACCTTCCTCACGAGTCTTGCTGAACAGGTATCATTATAAAGTTCATTCATTCTTTTTTTAAATGATTAGATGTTATTTAATTATTTTCGATATACTGCCTAATTCAGCAGAAATAAATTGCTCTGTGTAATTATAAAAAAAAATGTGAAAAGCTTATTTTATGACTGGTTATTTATTATTTATCTAGATATAATATGTTAAGTAAATACATTATGTTCATATTCAAAATCTTAGTGTATGAAAAAGGTCAGTTAATAGAAGAGCACTTTCTAAACCTCACTATGTGCAGGTTGTTTGCTAGCTGTTCTCAAACATTTGTTCTTGAGGATCCATATGGAAACAATACTTTCTATTTTGTTAGTTGGTCTTTATACTATCATAATAAAATTTAAATATAGAAATTTATTCCATTTTATGTAATTTTTTTTTCATCCTCTATTTCAAAAGCTCCCTATTATAACTGAAAAAAGACCAGCATAGTAAAAAACTATGCACATATATACAATAGTTAACTATTATATATATAATAAATAAAGAAAGTAAGTATGTCCTAAATAACATACTTTTGATAGTGAATTAAAATACTATTATTTCCTTCATAAATCTGTTAAAAGTACATGTTCCATTAGAAATATGTACCATTGACAATTTATTTATAGCTTATCTTGTGCCCTGTTTGTAAATGGACTGTTATTGGCCCTCGCTATGTGGACAGACATACATTGCTACTGAGTAACAGTGTGATTTGTATGACTGTACTAAAACACAAATAAAGTTTGTGGTACAGTACTTATTACTCATACATAATTCTTAATGTGACAAAATTAAAATAATCTCTTTTTAAATTAATGTAATAATCAGATAGGTGTAATTTATTTCTTTGACGTGATATATTCTGCAGAAAAAAAGTACCTAAATGGTATATCCTTTGACTTGAATACTTGATATATTCTGCAGATTCACCATTGCGTAAGAAAATATTTTTGTATACACTTCTACTACTACTATCTTTAATTTAAAATTACAACCAAATCAAATACTTATTGAAACTATTGCTTGATTAACTTTAAAAGTTCCCATGTGGTGCATTTGGTAAAAAAAAATGCAATAAAAATGATCCTAAAATTATTTAGTAAAAGTTCCTACTAAAGAAGGCTGCTTATCTGGCGCCAGATATATGAATATATAATAAAATGCAATCAACATCCTGAATTCACATCCAGAACATTCCCTTCAAATTATTTACAGAAAATCAATTTTAGAATCAAAGCTAAAATTTTTGGCGGTTATCATCTGCATTTGCGCATTTGGCGCGTGTTTAGATTCCCTCATCCAACAGACGATTAATTTTATACTGCTTTCGTTCAGTTCAGTCTGGGACATCGTCGGACGTCGTGACGCGAGTGCGTGACTCGTTTACACGCATATTCTCGTTGCTGTATAACACGATATGTAAATGTTAATTCCATGCATCAAGTAAAGTAGTGGTGGGTATGGACGTGACCTTACGTGCTATTAACTTACTGTCAAATTGAATGCGGCGATAAATTGAAAAGACGAATTTAGCGCCGTAATTTTCTCGATAACACCCGAAATATTTTGCTCTGTGAAATTGTTGTAGTGCCGTCGCGTCTGTTTCGAAATTCTTGGAACCCATTTCAAAGATATCCTAAAACTGGGTTGAAATATCATCTTGCCGTTGAACTTAGTATGTAGGTGCTGTAGATTTTTACTTGAAATAATAACGTTTATTCTTAATATCATGTTCAATTTCTTGGCAAATATGCGTCAGTAATGTCGTATGGCGAGGTCTAAAGACTGACGAGTTCAGGCGACCTATTATGACGTCTTAAATCCATCATGATTTCTGTGTCAGAGAGAGACGGAGTTACACAAGACGAATAGCACTATCTCTTTCCCTCACACGGATCATGATGGCATTGGCACTTCGTAATACGGCCACAGGACATAAACACCTAGCGTGGTGTTAATTCTATATGGTCGTGTCAGCAATGATCACAAGACTAGCAGAAATTAACCCACACAATTCTTGTTCTTGGAAATGAAAGTGAAGTCTCACTATCTACAGACTTTTCGTCTCTCTCTTCCATCTGCCACCATCCTTCCGAAGATTCTCATTCCACCTAACCTAGCTATTCTCAACCCGCGGGCCTCATTTGGTCCAACAAGCTTTTTATGTGGTCTATCACATTATTGCTGCTTTAAACTTTATACTAGGTATTTCATTGTGAATTAAACTATGAATATCTTTACTATACAAATCTGACTTACTGGTTGTCACCTTCTTTTTTTCTCTGGATGGGAAATCATCAAATGACTTCTCCCGTTCTGGGCGGAGCGGAAGGGAGTGTCAGACTCTTACTGACTAAAACCCACCCGTGATTCTTCTTGTGCCCTTTGCGTTCCAGGGCTGCGGTGACTCTTTCGAACAAATTCTGCAACTACTGGTTATCACCTGGACAGAGGGCTGAGGGCACCCGCTAGCAAAACGAAATAGTTTGCCGCTATGCCATAGTATGTAAATCGACACTTTCGATATGTGGGTTAGTTGAAGACGTTTTCGTACTCAACTTCACCAAACAGCTATCTGTAATTTGCCATGAGGCCCTCAGTTTTCAGGACATATTATGCGTTCATCCAAGCACAGACTGGAAAGGCTCATGATATTGGGCCGGGTTGAAAGAAAACGTGCTCTTGGTAGAACACCGGCAAGGTGGTCTGATGCCATAAAGGCTGTTTGAGGCAGCATGTACAGAGCGGTCCACACAAACAGAAGAATGCGGGCTTTGAGACGCGTCGTATGTGGTCGCGATCCTCTGCTGTGAGGTAACGATGGAGTAATTATTTTATCTAAAAGATTCAAGATTCAAGATTCAAAGCATTTATTTCAATTAAACCTTTTACAGACACTTTTGAATTGTCAAGTCGAAAGAGGTGAAGCTATCTGCACGTTCCAAAGCGTAGATCTCTATGGAGAAGAACGTGCAAGAAACTCCACGGACACTCTTTTAAATCATGTTCTGTATTACATAACCTTGGTTACATCCTTGGTCGCTTCTGTATGTGAGGACAATGCAAAGAAACAAAAAGGAAACTATAAAAACAATTCAAAGTATAAAGATTAAAACAAGTCAGTGGCAGTTAAGAGGTGACCAGTCTCAACCGACGGCGCCCGTTCACGAACATGACGCGTTTAGCTCAACCATTTTGAAGGGAACCGAATGATCCAACACACACGCCACCATCAGCGAAACATTAGAGCCATCTCTTAAAACTATCCACAATCCCATTCCTACTACATCTTACTGGTAATGTAGAAGCGCATTTGCCGGAGAAGTTGAGTATAGCTGACCTAGGGTCCGAGCTTCCGTTAGCGAGCGTAAACGATATACGTTTAAATTGACGTTTGTGTTTGTCAAAAACACTACTTGTCTACCATTTTGTATGAGAGGCACTACGCTAACGCTGCGGTGACGATAGTGTTGTGTTATAAGTTTTTATTTGTCTACAAACTTAGCATGACTACGGTTCCTTCCACACCCAATATCATTGCCACACATTAACGCTACAAAAAGTGTTTAGTTGCAGGCCTAGGTCTGCTAGCCTGACAATACAATAAATTATAATCAAACTAGTTTCTAGGAATTCATAAAGCGTTAATTCTAGGTTGATCCTAATCAATTGTATTTACTGTCAACGGATTACCTAATCAGACGATTATAATATCGCATTAGCAATAACAGTATAGTATTTTGTAACTTTTAATTTCTTGATCTAATTTCTTTTCTATTTCTTCTCTACTTTTTACTACATTTCTGACTACCTGAAACCAATGCCCATTATTATGAGAAATATACGCAATACATATTGAATGTTTCGTCCATATGAAATGAAGAAAGATCATTAAGCGAAAGTGAAACTATTTGCTCTGAAATTGAATTTGGTTCTCAGGGGAACTGCTGTTCTTGGAAGCTTTCGTCCATTCCACACGGGCCAAGCCTCGAACGTTAACTATCCAATTCTTGCAACTATAGATCAAACATTATGATTGTAACAAAGGTGTGTTGCAATTCGTATGTCATTGAATGCGGTTCTAGAGCTGGAACAATGTTCGCGTTGTATTTCGTCTTATTATGCCGGCCGGATCACGTGGGCAATGACTTAACGCGATACTGTTTACTAATAAGCGAAGGCTATTGCCCGTCACAGCAAATGTTCCGTCTCTAAATGATTCAGAATCCACCAGAACGAACGGAATCAATTATGAGCCGAATGGAAACGTATTTTGCCAAAAAGCGTGGGAGAAAACTACCATTTTGTAATTACTTACGATATTTTAAAAGTAGGTAAATTGGATTGAGGTAAAAGAGTTATTTTTAGTTTTTGCTTATTAGCATTATAACAGAAACAAAATTATTCTTCTGTGAATTTGTGATTAGAAATCTTAACAGTGACCAGGTAAATAACCATATAAGCTGAAACGTGGATATAAATAGGCGACGAGCGAAGTGTAACATAAACGAATTTGACTTATAACGAGAGCACACAATCTGGAAATCTGGATCGAGCACTGAAAAATCCGAGCTTCAAACAAGCTGACTAGCTTCGCGATAAGTCTTATCTTAGGCAAAGAAGAAAAACTAAATTAATCCGACCTTTCAATATGAGCAGTCTGCAGAAAGTTATCACTCAGCAGAAAACTGTAATTCCTGCCAACACTCCAGCAAGATAAACTCAGAACGAGGTCAGTTCCCAAATCCGGGCGAAATCCTTTCGTGAGTTCAGGAGTTCTATCGGACGTAAATCAACGTATCGCTGGCGACAACAAGCCTGATTTATTTTATGATCCGCTTGTAAAAGTTGCGACAAATACGACAGGACCAAGTGCCATGACAGGGAAATCTATGGACTTATGACGTTTGCTATGTAACTCAGGGTACTTTCAGCATGTTTAACGATCATTTGTTACTCGTTTGTTCGATTTTAAGCGTTTTTGATCCTCTGAAAAGTCTGGTTTTGTTTTTGGGTTCTCTGGGTCCTGTGAAATTTATCTGGGATCAATTTTTGTATGCTTCATTCAACCAAAATGTATGTATTTCCGTTTAAAATATCGAGAAAACCTCAAGCTCAAGCAAAAACTTTACCAAATCCTTTCTACAGATGACTAAATATCCACACAGCTATGCCTTTTGTAGAAATACTGGTTGTTCACTTATGGAAAGCATTAAAAATAATGTAAAATATTCAATGTTACGTCGGATCACGTTCTGGTCTGATGCTTTGTAATCTTCGTTAACTAGTTTTATTTAAACCAATATATACGTGAACTGCGATTTAACTTACCTACGCTTAGCATTTCAGTACTAATACTTCAAGTAAACAAGACAGATGTTTCCTTGTCATAAAATCGTGTAAACACGAATACAGTTAAAGAAATGAGATGTTTAAAAGCTATAGAAGGTCTTGAATATCTGTTTTCGCGGTTAAATTGCGTTGAAATGAGACCACAGCTAACAGTTAACTCACACAATTGCTTAAATCGTTCTTGTTTCCTTAAGTTCTTGGCAATATTGGATGCGATAAGACGTTTCCCTTCCATTCCACAATAATTTTCAGAAATTTCGTGTAGGAGGATCATGTTCGGCCTCCAGCCAGGTTAAATGGCGCGGTGGTTTCCGGGATAGCTGGGATAGGCCTGGCGATCGATGCGCCAGCCGCACTGCGGCTCATCTCGGGTTCAACGAGCCTTAACTAGTTTGGAAGTATTCAGGAATTACTGACGAGGACTGTGTAGCTAAACACTCGTTAAATTTTTTGTACCTAAATACCAATTTACTAGAACTCAAATTTAGAATGCAAGATCTGACATGAATCATTTGTATACAGACTTACAGTTTAGGGATTTTTAAATCGAAGCATAATTTAACCACGAAGAAACACAACCCCTCTGAGAAAAATACAAAACTACATTAAAACTCTGCTAAAATTAAATGTTAAAATCTCCACTACAAAAAGAGAACTGTTTGTTAAGGATCAAGCTGTGCACTCCGTAACTTTTAACTGTCCGACTTGATTCTTGAACCATTTTAACTTGGTGCAATTGTTTCACTCGAAGTTTCTCGTCCAACTTTCAGGAAGTTTCAGTTACGGAATCAGAGCTATGCCTGGCCGCTGCCCAGTAATTGATTGTTTCCAAGGGAAACATCCACTGTTGCAATCAATCAATTGATGTCAATGACTAGCAATTGACTTTAATTAGTTGTTTCGACGTCATCGAGGAGTGATATGCCACATACTCGTAGTGATTTACATGTTGCGCTATCAGTAAGAATTTAAGAAGTCTTTTGCTAGCCCAATTTTCACCAAATGTTCCCTGTTTCCCAAAAAAAGTCTGTATTTAAACCCTTCAGTACCTCCTGCCCTGCATTTAACTTGTTAGTATTCGTTAGCTGCTCCAAATCCTGATCTAATTTATCAAACAACACTAACCCGATTAGCGATCGCCCACATGACAATAAAGCCGATATTCCTATTTTCCCAGTTAATGTCCCCGCAATTGAGCGATCATTACCAGTAATGAGATATACAGAAGTGTACGTTTAGGCTTTCGCATCGTCGACGAGGGATTATGTTTGTTCTACATAAAATATTGGATCATTCGAGAAGCGAACATAACCCTTTTGCTCAGAAATACACTTATCCCTTACGACTTAATTTAGAGCAAATTACTTCTTGGATCTCATTTGGTATCGAATAAGTTAATTCTTTCCGAAAGTGGATTTATTGATCCACGTAGCAATCAATAGTGATTATAGGCAATAAATTTTCTTTTGATAAGCTTTGGCGCCAGTTTGGCATAAGTAGCCAATGACTGATGTTTCTTTCTTTTCTTCCAAATTAGCGTGGACGTTTTCCGTATGTGGTGGTTTTTGAAATTTCTTTAGATTGCCAAGACATGAAAATCTTTTATCGGACTTAATTATGATTATTCATTACTTCTTTATTATATCCAATAATTTACAGCTATACAGTATAAATTATGTATATATATTTGCTTATATCATCCGCTGTCTTATTCTGTAGTAATCCCATCGACATAAATCGATTTTCGACTCAGCTAAGTCGTATAGATTTTGCCGTCATATTTCATTCAGGTCCGGTATCAGGTGTCTAGCGATTGAGTAGGTATGTGGGTCAGGGCCCTGAGTCTGCTATTACAATAGTGTCAGAATGGTCTAACATTGATCTCATAATGGTTCATTTTTATAAGTTTGGTAATCTACTAATAAAATAGCGTCACTATGACTTTCCAGTGGTCAACCACTGACACTCCATTGAAAGAAATGGCATAGAATGGTAATCCCGTACATAATGACAAATGAATTACAGACGTATGCGGTAGTCTGCTAAAATTTTGACAGTTCCTTTAATCAGTGAGCTACCATTAGAACGTCATTGTGCAGTCATTGCTTTTAATAGCTCGGTTATCAAAAAGTATTACGAGACCATTGACCGACCAGTGATCGACCATTATGAATTTAGCAGATTACGAACTTTTAGCAAAATGACAATAGAATCGTGTTGGAATGACAAATTTATAAAAATAGCAGACTTAGGCCCCAGGCAAGCTGTATTCAACTGTCTCCCGAAGTCTATATTTGAATAGGACCTTATATTTGCGTTGATTGCTGATTGTTGATTTAAGTGAACAAGACTGTAACGCGTTCTACACTGAATAAGCGTAACTTTGTTTGTCACGGTATCGGTATGCATAACTTGAAAATATGTTAAAGTTGTAGAGGTTAGTGTTGTTTCTCTATTGTAATATAACAATACGCACGATGTTGTAGTAAGCCGTACAATCATGTTTACAATAACTGCACTAAAGGCTGCACAGGTAATAGTAGTTTCGTTACAGCATTCTCCAATCAGTTGATTATTGTCGTCAAGCGGCGATACATTACGAAAGTATTTTTAACCTAGCTGCATACTTGTGCTATAAGAATGTCATCTGCCACGATGATGGCATAATCTTCGGCGTCATTTTTCGCACTTCAAAGTCAGACTGATTTGTTGTATTAACCTCTAGCTTCTCACTAGAATGCAGTTGTACTTCCTCATGTATAATTCTCTAGTCATGTCTTACCTAGCTACCTTATCGGGAAGTTAATAGATGGTAGTAAATACTATCTGTTGCCAATTCACTATCTCGTCAATAACTTTGTAGCAGTAAAGTAAAAAGTTTAAAACTGTGTATATCTTATTTGACTGTGAACTAGAATATTCCATCGTGCGCGATGAAAATAGCCAACTGACCTCAATTGAATCGAATACCGAGCCTCTTTGGCCGGCCCATCCAGTAATCCGTGTACCATGGGTCTTTATTAAACCTATTTAGATGCATCTTCGAAAATGTAGTAGGTGGAGACATCTGTCTTATTAACGGAGGACACAATGCGGTATCCTGCTAGTTAGCAGAGAAAAGTGTTCACAGCCGTTATGGTTTTTCGTGGCCAATAGAGTGCCAACCATCTTTAATCCTTGTCCAGTTCCATGGTACAGTTTAAAACGTAGCGATATACTCTCTGGTCCAGTGGTACTTGTCTTAGCGACATCTTAAAGATTAGATGTTTTGTATTTTGAAGCCTAGTGACCTCGTTGAAATGATTTCACCAACTTGTGGAGGCCTCGCGAATACATATTTGCATTTACTAAGATCTTTGGCATTCAAGTCAGATACGAAAGAGTGCATCATCTGGCGATAATTTAGCGGAAGTTCAATGTTTTTATAATGATGGTTTGGTGGAGACACCTTGAAAAATTTACTGTTGCCTCCATGGTTATGGTTTTTGATGGAGAAGAGAAGATAAAATTTTAAATTCCAGTTTTGCTCTTGTGCGACTTTCTGTTGACATCATATAACACCTTTCTACATTTCACCTTCAAAGTTCATCACCGTATATTTATTGCGCATACTCAACACTGTTGCATAATGTGATAACGTTCATACACCGACATTTAAACTAGTTGTTAACCACGCTATTCTGCACTCTATTAAACGGTTCATAAACCCGATAATTGATTGCTTCAAGCTAGTAACACGAAGGAAAACGTTCACTGCACTGACGTACAGTATGCACATAGTATATATCCGTTTTGTTTATAAACGGAACACGTGTACTGTGTTCGTTGATATCCATCCCAGTCTGTTTTAAAAACACACAATACAATAGCTTTATTGTACTCCTATTATATCCCTAGTACTCGAACAACTCATGTCGTTACGTGTTAACTAAGTAGTCTTATCAGAACATCCAATTTGGTTCCTATCTACAATATCTATGTTATTGTTCTGCCGATAACCCAAATGTGAAACTATGATGTTGGCCTAGTTTGTGATTCCAACAGCTTTGTTTCCCTTGAAGATATTTTCATACACATCTGTGTCATTTCCACTCTTCCGTTCATTCGTCTTATTTCTAGCATCTGATGACGTTCAAAGACAATATTTTTTTACGTCTTGTGAGTAATTTCTGTCCTTAATCATTCGGGAAACTGACCTCCGTCGTTTCCCGACGAAATACGATTGGTGTGAATGATCTTCTCTTCTACCCGCGAATATAGATCCTTTTAAGTAAGCCCCTGGAGATTATATTAATTCCTTTTTATCTCATTCCGTCCCACTGAGTTATTGCGACATGAATTATATTATACGTTCTAACTTTTTTCATGGACTCTAAAAATACATGTCGAAAAAATTCTGAAATGAAATGAATCTCCGACGCCGATTCATAGACAAAAATTTGCTTGAGAAAACATGCGATTAGCATAGAGGATTTGATATGTTTCACGCTTGACTATGCATGTGACATTTGCTCATCGGTACGGAGCAAAAGATAGCTTAGTCTGGATTTCTAGCTTCTTTCTTAGTCTGTATTTTTATTTCACATTTGTTCCAGTGGGACGCATTTCGCCTCTATACATCTTTCTGTCATACGCAAAAGGTTTTCCCCCGTGGTTTTCTCTCATTAAACCTAGAAGCTTGTAGGAGTTTTTCGTGTTTTGAATGTTGTGAAGGAATTTTTCGTCCCTTCTTGAATGTATGAGCATAAATGATTTGTGTTCAGATCGTAGTATTTTATAGATTTAGAATGTGTGTTAATAGGTATTTTAGGACTGCATCCTTAGCGTTAAAAATTTAACTGTCTTTTGGTTTATATAGCGTGTCAACAAATCGTTAAATTTTATAGCTTATGTTGGATAAGCAAAATTTATCCAATCTCAGCTCTAAAATTAAACGATTTGCTAACACAGCACCACTTTATCTTCTGATATAATTTTACTACAGAAAGTTTTTTATTATAGCGAATATTTTATATTCATTAAATATATATATTTATGTTTTGAACTGTCATAATTGAGATAAGACATAAGATAGAAAAGCAATCATAACCGAGAATGCTATATAAGTCAAGTTTTGAAAACAAACTACAATGAACAGTTTTAATTATTCATGACAAACAAAACAGCAGAAATACTTAACAAAGAATATCATTAAAACACCATACTACATTGAAATAAATAAAGCACAGAGCTCTATTACAAATTTCTAAAGTAGTTGAGTATTTTTCTTGTTAGTCCACAGACCAATCTCGAAAAACGCCGTAAAAGTACGCCGAATTTTCCAACATACTAATTTCAGAATAATTCTTTCAGCATTTTGGCCGGAGCACTTAGTGGTTCTTAGGAAGTTGTCCTTGAGCTGGTCGCCCTTGACCTTCACGTAATGGTTCTCCAAACAGGGCTGCTCTTAGAACTCTCCTAACTCAAAATGACAAACTATGTCCTAAAAAGCAAACATTACACTAATAGAGTAACGACGGGTTTGACAAGCAGCATGTGTAGCAAATTCTGAGATATAATGTTTGCAAAGGAAAGGTTATAGCTTACGTTCTTTTCAAATTATCGTCGGCAGAAAACAGAGATTTTTACGGTACATCAAATTCCTGTGTTTAAAATAGAAGAAGTAATTAAATGACATAGAGACATAATGTTAGAGCTCTGGTTACAGAACTCATTTTCTCGATTGTGACGGCGCAAAATTGCCTGTTTACGTCAATTTTAAATATGCCAACAATAATCTTTAAGCCTCATAAACTGGGATATTGTTTGTAAAGGCTTTTAGTACTTAGACGCGCTCAATAGAGCCAGCCTGGCTTTTCACCGCCCGTCCCAAAATGTGTAATCATTTTTCTGGAACCTTTTTGCTTGCTAAATTGCTTGGATCAATGTTAGTTGTACATTTTTGTGAAATGTCTCAGTCGTAGTTGTCTCAGTCGTTCGTTATCATCCATTATGAAGAGAATGAACGTAAAAGCTCTGGTAAACTAATGTTCTCTTATACTCGTATTGACGAAAAAAGAAAACGTTAATCAAATCTGAAAAAGATACAGTGTCTGCATAAATTCAGTCTCGTCTCTGAGAGCTTATGATATGGCATCGGGCTGCGATTTGCTCGACCCTGTGAAGGTCACACGTGGCCTGTATATCAATTGTCTCGGAGCCATGTGTCGTTAACCCTCAGCTTGTGCCCGAAACGCTTGGATTTTTCAGCAGTAAAATATTCAACGACTACTGTCGCAGAAAAGTAACAAGACCTCCAAGATATTATGGCATGATTTGATTTGACTTATTCTCTTGAAATTATTTGAGCTGCCTGTAGGTTAGTCGCTCGGCTTCTCATTGTCACAGTATACTGAAACTTGTCACGAGAAACATGTATATTCATATTTGATAGAGCTCTTCATTAGTTAGTTTTACATTTAGCTTTATTGTATACTGTCTTAAATGCTCTTGGGTTTTCTCCTCTACAACACGCTAACATGTATTTAGCGGCATCAGGTCTATTTCGGGTATGTCTTTGAACAGTTAATGGGTCGCACCTGTATTATTTGCTTATGTTTGGAACAATGTACTTTCAAATACGCATTTTTCAGTTTAAGGCAACAGCAGTCCCTGACTTTAGTTAAAAAACAGTATAAAGAGTTCAATGCCGCAAAACGAGTCTATTCTCGCTCCCTGAAATCTACGAGATTGCTTAACTGAATAAAATATAAAAAACTCTGTCGAGTATTTCGTTTTAAAATGTCTCTAAAATGAAGTTCCAAAAGTTTACTACACGTAAAAGTTGTCTAGATGTAGCTGTCTGATTACCTCCCCAGATGTCAGTTCCAGCTGAGTGCATTTCATTGCAGTCCGTCGACCCCTGGAGTATCTAGAATATTCTAGAACTCATAATTCTGCTGAGTAAGGTTAATTAGCTTCGTCATGCATTTAATTTGAAAACTGTTTCTCTTAATGGAAATTATATGCTCCATTTGTTTCACGTTGTGGTTGTTCAAATAGTGTTGGAGGCAATTGAAATCGACTCTGAAGAAAATTGTACTCGTACCTTTTAAGTTCAATCGTTGCATATTCATTATTATTGCGATCCGTTCCATTCTCAATAGTTCTTGTACTGTATCATTGATATTGACTTTGGTGAGCTTCCAACAAATATAATTTGCTCTATCAACACATGTGTTAGAGTAGTCAACACCGAACATTGCACTGAAGCCATAACAATGCTGTTGCTACGAGCAAGACAGTTGTCTTCAGTAACAAGAAATAACTGTATCTATTGATTTGTTACTTTCCACCACTCCTTGACATTGATATTTATTTATAGTTGTATGCCCTATACAACCAGATTATCTGATCTATTCTGCTCCTTAATTTTACTATTGTCTTCTTCAAATGGACCACTCGCTTTTTCAATTAATCAAGTAATGTATCCATCCAAATATCCAAAACGTAAAAGAGCTTTTATCTCTCAAAAGATTAGAATAAAACCAAATCCTTAGCCTGGGAAAACGTCGATGTTAGAGTAAAGTGAATAATGATCCTCGATTGTTCGCAAATGTATTTTAAGCAAAACCATCGAGTCATCCATCATTTGGGCACAGACTTTAATATGAGTTTTTTGTGGCATTATTAAGTAAATCGTCTGTAAATAAAGTGATATTTTCTTACGTGACGTAAGATGATTTAAATAGCTCTATTGTTAATGCTTTTAGTATTATGTTTTAGACTAATGAAAATATATCATCACGTTTTTTTTGTCAGCAGTATTATTTTTTTGGGTTTTTTATCATTCTGAGAGCAGTTCCCTAATGTTCAGTTTAAAATGTTTAAATATCGAATTATAACTTCAACAACAACTCCTTGACAACTATTCAAAGGTAAATAATTAACATTTACCTAATAGAGATAATTAATATCCCTATTAAGACATACTAGCACTGTAGTTATTTATCCAAACGTACAAATTCAGTCCAAGCAAATAGTCTTATGTACTTTATCATGACGACAGCAATATGTCGTCTGTATAAACCACATGCTAAAACAATAGACAGTTGAACGATGGAACCGGGCACAATATATCATTAACGAGTTTCACACCAGCACGTGTCCACGTGAGTCATTTGCATATTACATATTTTAATTCTGGTTTTTACGAGATAGCCTAGAATTGGAATTGTGACTTAAGACTGAAATCTGGTGATAGCCAAAACACGTGTCGACTAATGAGAATAAAAATTATCTAAGTCATATCTGTGAATGATTGTTAAATTGTCGCGTTACGTAGATAGCAAAAAAGAACAGCTCCAATAAAAATGAGATTCAGCAGCATTGCGGTTGACAATAAAGTGCCAAAAAATGTACAAAAGCCACAAACGAGGTTGTGAGGGTTTTATTCAGTACGAATTCGGCTTTGCTCTACTTGAAATATGTTCACAACTAGCTTGTTACAACAACGCAAGCAATACACTATTTCTGGCATCGGTACACGGTGCACGGTTTTTCGGTAGAAAAATACATAAAAAGGTTGTCCCTAGATTTTTTTTTCCCATGTAGATGTCGAACTGAACGATAAACACGAACCTCTTATTTATCACTCTGCCTTAACAGCTGAGGGCCAGCTGAAAGAAGCGGCCTGTGGTATTACATGAACACAGTATTCATGTATACTGTTGTGATTTGAATCAGTGTCCTACAATGTTCCTTAATGCCCTCATTTGAATTGCCTCGTTTATTTCCTTCCTTGCCTACAGGTTTCCGCAATTTGAATGTTTTAACCACTATGCGTCCGAAGATCTCGCTAGATAATTCCTTACGCATGTCTTTCATAGCAATGCGAACAAGATGACAGAAATGTACTGAAGGTGCCACTTCCTCGATAACTCGCTTGGATAACGTTATCACCATATTACTTTATCAAAATTATAAAAATATAGGTATTCCAGCTACATGTATTTAGGTCGAACAATGTCTAATTGTGCAGTGGCAAAAATATTTTATGAGAATTGTGTATTGTTTAAAATAAGCAATTTTGTTTTTGCGCTGCAGGATTAAATCTCACAAACACAATTAATGTATGCATTTACCGTCAGCCATTAGTGTTTAAAATTACTTTAAAAGTTAGCTGCACCACCAAATAATTGGTAATAGTTCGTCACACCTCTTTTACAACAAAAATAAAAATTAAAATAATGTCAAACAGCTACTTTACAAAAAAACTAAAGTTCAAATTCTATATCCATCATAAATTAGATTCTAAGCCAGTCGGTTAAACACGTGAGCCACAGACCAATTTGAAATGTTTCAAAGATTGCTTGTCTCCGATTTCCAGATAAAACTTGATTTCATCAGTAGATTATATACCTAACCATTCATTTATACTGATTTAATCATCGATAAATATGTCACATCATATCGTAAATCGCTCCATCGTGTTATCGTCAAGTAGTCAATTTGCCCTCTACTTTAAACTGTCACATAACTCTTAACACAGACTATCGTTTTGATGGTTCTTTATGAAAACAGAATCAGAATCATTTCCAGCCTGCCCTTTTTTAACACGGGAAATCATCCAATGACTTCTTCCGCTCTGGACGGAGCCGAACTGTCAGACTCTTGCCGAATTAAACTTATTGCGTTTTCTTCTTACATTTTACTTTGTTAACTGTCACCTAAAAAAATTATCACCCAACACAATACCGAACAGAAGAACTAGTAACCAAATGAAAGGGAATATAGTCCATAGTAATTACATTGTAACTGAACAAGAGATTACTTGTCATTATCTTAATGAGTCCACGCTACTCGTGTTCCATTATATAAATGCTATAACAAATACCACGTGGAGTAATGAGATTCCTAGAATAACAAGATAACATAAAACTTATACATTTGTCTAAATAGAGTGAATATAAAGTACTGATTTTACAGTTCTCGAGCTTATTAATAATGATTCCCAAAAGAATCTGAAGTAAATTATGTCTTATGCCATGTTTCAATCTTGGGTTTTTAACAGCCTTCAAACTATTATATTAAAACACTTTCAATCAGATGACATGTTTGTCCAATCAATAAGGGCATTATTCGTCCGTTACTTTCTTTTGAGTGTTCGCCAACATGTCGTCGATCCAATTTGTTCTCATTGAATACTTTATTATTAGAGGTCCCAATTTCTGGTCACTTCTGCCACGTTATCTCCGTTGACGACATTTATCTTTCCGATGTGTGCCGGGTACAGACCTTCTGATATGTCAGTATCACTGTCAGTTTCGTCGCGGCAATTAATAGGTTAAGTAGTGTCCGTGTATTAATTTTATTCATCGTCAATCTTAAATTTTGCTCTCCGTGGAATTGAATAGTGGAACAGTGATTTTATATCTCGAGGAGTGCATTAAAATTACGTTGCACAGTGGAGATCCAATTTTCATTCCGATTGTTGCATGTCAGAATACGATCGCTATCAACTCCGTCCAGAAATAGAAATAGACATTTCAACAGTTTTCACTTTCAACCTGGCTTTTTTTTATCGTCCAATTTTACAAGCTTTGAAGGTGCGTATTAGGTAGAAGTATTTTATGACCTCTGCGGTCATGTAACTCAGTGGTGATCAGTGATAAATACGTACTTTAATGTCATATTGACCGAGGACGCCTCAATAGATAATCTTTTATCTGGCTATTAAATAATGAGCGACCGGGAGCGCGCGCACTACCGACCACTTTGCGAGTGCGCCAGCGCTAGTTCGGAGACGGGCGCCCGTCGAGCGCTGACATATCTCATTTGACACCAAAAACATCTTAGATTTGAAATAAGTACCTTTCGAACTTATCCCAAAAAGTGACAAACATATGTGAACTCTTCAACTAACATAACTCTGTGTCGCCAAGAATATTGTGTTTGTGGACCAGTGTGATTAAGACAAAATGTGGAAATTCACTATCAGATAATATTTGAGTGGGAAATGTGGTTGTATACATTGAAAGTACCGGGATTTGGCAAGCACCCGTTATACGAAAAGAGTGCCAAAATGACGGCGAAAACAGAGGTGCGTCTTGTTTTTATTTACATTGCCTGTTGTGTTTAGAGTTCATATTTTTAATTACAACAATGTTTATTCCTCTAAATGTCATTAAAATACAGTGTGTCAACCAACTCTCAATGCCAATGTTTGTTTCTTCGAAGGTCGTTTTAAATTCTTCAGCGCCCAAGCCCACCTGTCGTGAATTTCACTTTAAAAATATTTAAAATAGATTCTTAAATTTGTAGTCCAACATTTTTATTTGCATCTGGCTCTTAGGGCCAAAAACTTGATCTAGAAACAATCGGTGACTATCAAGCTGTTCGCATTCTTCGCGAGTACTTTGTTTCCGTTGACGACAGTTTGAGGAATTATGTAGGCGTTATCATGCTCTCTTACAACATTGTCGTCTTCCTCCGTTTTTTGCTTGCATACCATATTGATATATGCATTAAGATTGTTGCACTATCGTCACTACTTCACTAGCTCATTAGCTTTTATTATTACATTAAGCAAATGTTACGCTATCTAATTCTTGGGTTCGTTTTCTTAGAAAGATATCTGCAGCGTTACAACGCGGTGACCATTGCTTGCTCCTCGATAATTTTGTCTATAAAGTTGTCGGGTTTACTGCCGTTTTTACGCAAATGATTTCAGCTGTAATCAAGGAAAATAATTTACTTTCAGCTTATCTCTTTGATTACTACACATTTTACGATTTTATAATAATCTAAATGTTAAGGAAAATCGATCAACGTATTATTATTTGATTAAATTAAAACATAATGTTGTAATGACTGTTTACCGCAAATCGTTATCAAATTTATAAATAATGAAATTGTTTAGTTATTATTATACATATTCTGGAAAAGAGGTTAGCCAAACTGTGATAGCTGCCTTAAAATATTTCTTCTTTGATAGCCACTGTTTTTAAATATCGACCTCCTTTACTTTAGCTTTATCACAGTTAATAACATTGTTTAGTAAATTAGCTGCCCCTTTAAACTGAGCGATATTTAAGAACTGATAGCAGTTAGTTCCTGAACGGTTATCTCTTTTTATCTTGGTTCGTCTGATTGTGCCAAAAAGATTAGCTACTTAGTAATTATGTAACAATTTTCGAAATCGGAATGGTTATGAAAATATGAACCTCAAAAAAAAAAAACCAAAAGAAAGAAAAGAAAAATGTGTTTAATTGGCATTATATAAAAAAACACCTTATAATTAATCAAATAACATAAACCAAATAATGCCAAAAGCGCCTCAGCTCACCACTAACCAATTCACCAACCAAACCAACCAACCCAACCAATTCATGTTTGTTTGGTACCTAGATAAGTGCCTACGACTTCTGACGTTTGCTTATATGGTTATCACCATAAATACGTTATAATTATTCGTAAATATCTTAGTCATTCAATACGTCGCAATCATCCGGTTATCTTGTTAAAACATTGATATCTACGGAGGTGTCGGGGTTAAACTTCCATTTTCATCTCGAATGTGCGATAGACCGATAGACTTTTTTTTGGAATGCGCTCAAATTCTGCTGATAGTAGCATAAGCATAAGCAGCCTTTTAATGTTCCCACTGCTGGGACACAGGCCTCTTCTCTAGGAGAGGGAATGGGCCGTAATCCACCACGCGGGCCCAGTACGGGTTGGTGAATGTCACATGTCTTCGAATTTTTGGTTCTAGTACATGCCGGTTTCCTGACGATGTTTTCCTTCACCGTTTTGAGAGCAGTGGTGATGAAATTAATTACACAAAGTAATGCGCCTGGGTTGGTTTGAAGTGTTTGAACCCGCGACTCACAATTCGTAAATCGGGGCCGTTACCACTCGGCCCCCACTGCTCTGCTGATAGTAATTTGACCAAAACTTCCACGATAGTATGGCGTGGCTTATAATCATTATTTTATAGACAGATGCACGAGTGTACTCTAACGATTTAATGAGCAATCAGTATTGACAACCGGTATTACTTACCGGTATCAAACTTCAGCATCTGCGTAACTTTCAGGTAGCAAAATTATTATTTATTATACATCTCAATTTCCAAGTAAATATCAAATTAAAAAGTTTGGTTTATTGGAAAGCACTCGCAGAAAGGCAAAAGTTTTGCCGTGTTCCCAAAAATCTTCATGGAAAATTACCTACAGCAAAATCTTTACGAAAACAACATTAAGGATGACCAAGGATGGTGACTGTTCGGCAAAATAAGTGTTAGATAGGGAAACGGACAATCATCATTTGCCTTCTGGAGTATGCTATAAGCCGGGATAGCTACGGCGCTTATTATTTCTTTCCCTTCATGGAACCGTTCTATGTCTACGTTTTTGCCTTTCAAAATTGTGAAAACATGTAGCCTTCTGTGACCGTGTGCCCTCGCAAGCATTCCACTGGTATGCATTATGTTCTAATATGCCCAATTTCTTCATGTCTCATCCAGAAACATGCAACATCCAGAATTACAAAACTGCGACTGATTGTGGTTTTGTTTTCTAGTCCCAGGTATAAGCAATAGATCTCAGAATTATTTTGACCCTTCATCCGCGATGCGTACTGTCTTCATACTTAAAGCCTTTTGTGGATCCTAGCTATGGAGTACATTAGCACTAACGTTTCCGTCACCTCGCCATTCATTCAACTTGGCCATCGAACCGCGCCACATGACGTTTCCTATGATAACTTATCAGTCTGACCCTCGACTCAAGATTGTGAATTTTTATTACCTAAGCTCCATTTATTAATATCAGTTATCAAGAATTTTAAAGTTTTTTTACAGTTATGATGATTAATACGTGATCTTTTCTGATGTGTATGTGAACTACAAACTGTGATGAGAATAGGATTTTATTTAATAAATGAAATAAAAAAAATAATAAAAGAAAACAATGGACTGGGTTTTTCTGTTTTCGTTACTGAGTGAGCGAGGCAACGCACAGCCAAAACAACTGGTTGTAGAAAGCTGAGTTTGGCATGTAGGTTCCTTGGGCAGTGTAAATGATGTTAATTTTGTAAGTAGGTTGTAAAAAAACACTTTTACTCGTCAATCTTTTTTGGCCGTTATAAACTAGATGAGGCCGTTGTTTCCTAGCTGACTACCCTAAGAAGAAACACTGAAACAAACTCAGAGGTCAAGGTCTCTTTTGAAGTCCATACAATTGTACTGCTCAAATCATATGAGAACCATGTAGGTTAGTGGCTGAAGTGGGCTTTTGAGGAAAGTGCCACACAGATTTGAGTGGACCTGTCCAAACAGTGCAAGCATTTGTCAGTTATCGTGTAGCTTAAACTTAGAAGTGTAGGAAGCACTAAAAGAGGATTTCTTGAAATTCCTACGGGTACGGGAAAATACGTTAAATGCGCGTACGAAATCGCTTGCAAAAGCCAGTATTATATATTTTATATAAAAACATAGTCCAGTAGAATATCGCATGAGAAGACGTCATGAGCTATTGATTTTACTAACAATAACGCAGATGTTAATCTTAGGAATCCAATTATAAATGTCGAAGGAAATTGTTTGCTTTTAACTAATGGTTACAGCTCTTGAGTAGGTTGGAGAAAAGCCTTCGTAACCATTATGTAACGTATCCACAGATCCCGACCAACCTGGCCCGGTGCCAAGCCGGCCCAAGGTTTTCATGCCCTAGGATATGACCTTTATTTCCACCCCTCTACGGTATAATTTATCTTGCACAGTTCAGGGGGTAGATGATTCTGAAATGTTAATGTCTTCAGTAAATCAACGAGTACTGAGAACTGTGCCTCTTTTTTTCGTTAATATATTCGTATAGCTGTTTTGGGCACCATTTTCTGGAATAGTGGTAGATACGGTAGATCGCATTAGTCATGTGTTATGGGTCGACTTCTATAGCAGATCATGGTTAGTTCTTCATCATCTGCCTAGCTTTTTCCCAACTATATTGGGGTTGGCTCCCAGTCAAGCCGGCTTCAGCTGGATACCAGTATTTTACGTGGAGCGGCTGCCTACCAGACCTCCACAACCCACGGTAGGAATCATGGTTAGTTCTTGTAATGTTATAAAATAAACGAAACGAGGTTCATCTAAGAAATTGTGCATCATTCTTCTTCTTTAGGCTACAAAAAGCTCAATTCAGATCGTAAAAGTTATTGATCTAATAAAGCCTAAGTTAATTTCCGACGTGTTCAATCTTTTAGTGGAGGTGACATGTCGATCAATCATCTGCCAGACGAGAGGAAGCGTTCAATTTGCCACGATATATGTATTTTGCTAGACTGATGGTCTTTTATATCCTAAAGTAGTAAAAATAAAACATTAATACTGGATAAACTCACGTGTGTAATTAGTGTGGTGTAAATTAAAGTGTCATTTTTGGTTATTGAATCGGCTGATTTAATTGTAACGAACCCGAAGCTCGTAACAATTGGTGTCAGAAGAGTGGATTTAAAAGATGCCGATTCTACCAAAGGACGACACGGAGGGTATCCGTACCCGTAGTCAACGCCAGCAAGAGACGGACCAGAGGCGTTTTGGAAGTGCAACGCCGCAGGCTACGGAGAGACAGCTGGCGACCTTAGAGGCCGGCCCGTCCACCGCCGCTCCAGCATCATCATCAGCACCAGACTTTGCTGCTCTGATGCTGATGCTGCAGGAGCAGGCCCGCCGCCAGGAGGAACAGGCCCGCCGACAAGAGGAACAGGCCCGTCGTCAGGAGGAACAGGCTCTTCGATTGGAAGAACGGCTGCAACGTGACAAGGAGGAACAGGCTCGCCGTCAGGAAGAACAAGCCCGTCGGTTGGAAGAACAGCTGCAGTATGACAAGGAGGAACAGGCCCGCCGACAGGAGGAACAGGCGCGTCGCCAGGAAGAACAGATGTTCCTCATCAAGGATCTGCACGCCACTTTCGGCAAGGAAATGAAGGTTGTAAAAGATAAGGTGATTCAACATGAAAACCGCCTGATAGAAGCTGAAACCCAGATTGCTGAAATGAAAAAGGCAATGGATAACCTAAAAGTAGGAGAGGGAATTGCAACCTCCGTAGCTACTACTACACCTTCTCTACGTGGATTCAAAGTGCCGCCGTTCGATGGAACATCTTCCTGGTCGGCATACAAAATGCAATTTGAGGCTGTTATGAAGGCGAACGGGTGGAGTAAGGACCAGGCCATGACTGCTCTCACCCTAGGCCTCCGCGACCAGGCCCTCACTATCCTGGAAGCCCTCGGTAACGAGGTGACTTACGAGCAGCTGGTTGAGGCACTGGAAGCTAGGTATGGCGACGCTCATCTAGAACACGTGTTTCGGGCACAGCTGAAGGATCGCGTGCAACGCAGCGGTGAAAACCTGCAGCAGTGGGCCCTCGAAGTGGAGAAGCTTGTTAGAAAAGCATACCAGTCTGTACCTGCGCTCATTCAAGGGAACCTGGTGCAGGCTTTCATTGACGGCATCCGCGACCTTGAAGTTAGAGCTGCCGTGAGGCTCGGGCACCACGAGAAGCTTAAAGACGCCTTGGCACATGCACTGGAGTTAGAAGCTCCGCGGCAGGATTATCGTTCCCATCGCGTCAGGGAGGTTGCAGCGGCTACAGTTCGCGACCGTTTTAAAGGATACAGCCCTAAATGCTATGGTTGTGGGGAAAGGGGACACCTACGGTCCAGTTGCCCTAAGCGAACTTCACAAGGGAAAGCTGTGTGGCAGAACCATCGTTCCCACTATGGCAGGGAGGTTGCAGCAGGTGCAGTTCGTGACCATTATAAAGGGCGCAGCCCTAGATGCTACGGCTGTGGTGAAAGGGGCCACTTGAGGCCCAGTTGCCCTGAGCGAACTGCTCAACGGGCAGATAGCCGACCTCTAGCAGGAAGAGTGGCTGACAATCGCGGACGACGATTGGAAGAGTACGACTTGGTGGTCGAAGGTCGTAGCGGGAGATCTCATGGTAACGCAGATGTATTGTCAAGAGGACCTTGCCCAGAAGTCTGCAAGCATTGTACTAGGCAAGAGGGTAAAGAAGTCGTACCTGTGAGGATGTTCAAGACGGACCTCAGCAACGAGTGGAAGGAAAGCATACAATGTGCACAGCGGGAAGATTCGGACATCAAGCCGATTCTGGAGTGGATGAAGGCCAGTGCTCCGAAGCCTACGTGGAGTGATGTCTCAGCGATGAGTTCAATCACAAAATGCTATTGGGCCCAATGGGATAGCTTAGTGATTCAAGATGGAGTTCTGTGCCGTAAATGGGAGAATGCTCGGGGAAACAACTGTCATTTGCAAATGGTTGTCCCTAAAGCTAAAATACCGGATGTTCTACAACTGTACCATAATGGTTGTTCAGGAGGCCATATGGGAGTTAAACGGACTCTACTGAAGATACGGGAACGGTTTTACTGGGTCCACTGTCGTGACGATGTCGAGGACTGGTGTCGCAAGTGTACAAGTTGTGCGGCTGTAAAAGGACCTCAGACTCGTAGCAGAGGTGCATTGAAATTGTACAATGTTGGTGCACCATGGGAAAGGATAGCGCTAGACGTTGCGGGACCGTTTCCGGAAAGTGAAAGTGGTAACAAGTATTTCATGGTGGTTATGGATTATTTCACTAAGTGGCCGGAAGTCTTCGCCATTCCAAACCAAGAAGCTTCAACAGTTGCGGATAAACTAGTTCATGAAGTCTTCTGTCGTTTTGGAGTACCCTTAGAGATTCACAGCGATCAAGGAAGGAATTTTGAGTCCCAAATATTCCAGGAAACTTGCCGAGTTATGGGTACTCATAAAACGAGGACAACTTCTTACCACCCACAATCGGATGGGATGGTAGAACGATTTAATCAGACATTGGAGAGATATCTGGCCAAAGTTGTGGAAAACCGGCAACGAGATTGGGACAAGCACATACAACCGTTTTTGCTGTCATACCGAAGTGCTGTTCATGAAAGCACGTCAGTGACACCAGCTTTCGCAAACTTTGGAAGAGAATTGCGGCTACCTGCAGACCTGATCACCGGAATACCACCTGATGCCCCACGTAGTATAACCGATTATGCGAATGACTTGCGGAACAAAATGAACGACATTCATGAGCACGTCAGACAATCGGGCCAGCAAATGTCTGAAAAGATGAAAACCCGCTATGACCGCAAAATGAACAATAAAGGGTTCGAGGAAGGTTCACTAGTGTGGTTGCATAATCCAGTTCGCAGCAAAGGGAAATCTCCTAAGCTTCAAGCTAAATGGGACGGACCGTACCGGATTGTGACGAAGATCAATGACGTGACCTACCGTATACAGAAAGGTACAAGAAGCGCTCCTAAGATCGTTCATGTTGATCGACTGGCGCGTTATTATGGCGCTGATAATGCTCGGGACGAGCATGTCTTAGGAGGGGGCAGTGTTGCGCGCCAGAATTAAGTTAGGATGATAGCGGCATTCGGTACCACTAGCGCCATCTAGTATCGAGTAGCAGAACTATTGAAGTCAAGGACCTTCGAGATTTTTCTATGCTAGAATACTCGGACCTTAGTCGGTCGCGACCGATATGTACGCGTACTTTCTGGAGTTCTACTCGGCGCACTATATAAGGCCGGCACATGTGCCGACCGAGTCAGTATTGGAATTGCGATACAAGTGATAACTTCGAGAGCGATCTTCGACTGCGAACTCAAGTGATTAATAGTGCGATTGTGTTTTGTGATTAGTGAGTTTATTGTGTAATTAGTGTGGTGTAAATTAAAGTGTCATTTTTGGTTATTGAATCGGCTGATTTAATTGTAACGAACCCGAAGCTCGTAACAATATTGATCAGCAAATCTTCATACTACCTATGTACATCGCCAAAAATAAGAACCCATTAGTCAATTGGTAGATAAAATGTCTATGCCTATAGTAATTCTAAATTCGGCATTTGAATGCTTGGGTTTTTTTCTTCTTTTTTTTTTTGTTAATGTGGCTGTCGACCGCGGTGAAATGGATGTGACAATCCCATCATGTTTGCTTGGTTTGGTTGGCCAAAGTTCGACCAAGACAGAGAAATTTGATAGGAGAATAGCGAGGCCTATTCCAAGTAGTGGGACACATATTTAGGCTAACAAACATTTAAATGTCGTAAATAAAGAACAGTACACTAAGAATAAGTTTAGACAAGTGCCCATATACATGTCTATTAGATTGGATTGCCTCCTTGACGCCGGCGCTGCGGAGGTCCTGATTGTTTTAAGGATCGTTATCAATTGAGCCCCGCGTGACAGGAAGCCAGTTGTCACTCACTTGTGCTACTCCTGACTAACGTAACTACCTGCTGATTCATAGAGGACCAGGAGTTTCTGCTTCTCAAGTGTTCCGTGACTTAGCCGGATTTTTTCACTAGTTAAATAACTTCAAAATGGCAGGTTGGCATTGATAGCTTTTTTTTAGTATGGGAAATCATCAAATGAGTTCTTCCGCGCTGGGCGGAGCGTAAGGGAGAGTCAGACTCTTACTATCTAAAACCCATCAGTGTTCTTCTTGGTTCCCTTTGCGTTCCAGGGCCTCGGTGACTCTTTCGAACAAATTTCGCATATTGTTTTGACAGCTTGTGTATAGAAAATGTGTCAAACAGACATATTTATTCGTCAGTTCCTATAAGCTAAGTTTTCTACAAAAATATAAGTAACTGCTGTAGAAATACAGGGTTAAGTACTTCGATAAGGCGTTGACAAGAGGCTATTACAAAATTGTTTTAAACATTTATGGACCGGAAGTAGCTGGTGAGCCCGGGGAAAAAGTAGGCAATGTCCATCCATGGCTCTTATTTGTCATATTAATCACGATAAGTTTTTAAGTGCAAAAAGTAACAAACAAGCCGTTACGTTTACGCTTACAGTTTTACTAAGGAACAAAACCAACTACGTAGTTATGTACATCTTGCAATAGGATAGTTGCCTAAAAAAATCTAATTAGTCCGTAAGATAGACTTCCCAAAAATATTGGACACGTAGTTTTTATTTTTTCACGTAAACAAAAAACGAAGACGATATAGTGCGTTGAAAACTCGTGTGACGTCACTTCGTGCAACGACTTTTACCACGCCGTGATGTCACAAGCCCCCACTCATGATCTTTGAAGCTTTTTATCTTCGTTAGGCTTTTATTCCTCAGGAAACATCCCTATTGAACAGAATTTTCCTATTACAGTATTTTTCAAACACAATAAGAAATTCAATTTGCACGTTCCATGAACTAATACGGCTTCTTCTGGTGCTTTTCCGTTGGCGACCTTCAGCGAAATAGTTGGCACGAGTGGAGAACAGTTTAACGATGATAATGTTCATCATTGCTAGTCAAACAAATTAGGATATACAATGTTAGTGTAGTGTATTCAGAGATGTTAATGGTTTCGCACAACAGAAATGTTAAAGTATGGGGCAAGTAAATCTAATCCAGGCCGTGGTTTATGGCTGTTTCAAAGTTCTTCCAAATTCGTTCAATCATTGTAGCGTGCTTGATTAAAGACATCTGGTTAACATATACACGTACAAACTTTCATCTATACTGAGAGGGAAGATTTTTTGTTTGTACCGAATAAGCTTCGAAACTACTGGAGCGATTTTAACCATTTTTACGCCAGTGGAAAGCTACGTAATCAGGGAGTAACATAGGCTAAATTTTATCTTCCTATACCCACGGGAAAGAGAACTACGCGGTATCAAAGTAGCGGACTTTGATACCGCGTAGTTCTCGTTCCAGTACCTTCCATAATTTAAAAGAAGAAACAGACACGACCATAAATCAACTTTGTTTTATACAATTCAGAAAAGTAGAAAGAATCTGAGATGCTGATACACAACTGTATCTTGAAAAAGGTTTCATGTTATATCGTATAAGTAGATGGTAGCCATTGTGGCTGTCTGAAAAGAACAATACACTCCTGATATCAAATATTCCCTTTTATTCTTTTCCTACAATGATTTCCTTTTGTTTCTAACTAATTTACCCGCGAGCAGAACTCTCGTAACTTTCTATTGTTTCTGAATAATTTTCTGCAGGCACCTACGCTGTATTCTCGAATCAAAACAATACCGATTCATACGGTCCGGGGATTTCCTCCACTGCACAGTGGTACCGCCGCCGAACAAAGGCGGTCATAAATACTGAAAATCTTATTTAAAGCTTTTTTTTTCGTGGAAGTGGTTCAGGTAGCTATAAAAACTCATAATATATTAGTGTATGTGTAAATTAATATATAATGATAAATATATTTGATAATTTGTTAACACGAAAAGAATAATAAAATAAATATCAAAATATTGAGTGTGCTTGTCCTCCGTTCTGAAGCGTTTTTGACAATAAATCAAAACTCTTCATGTTGGGGTGTATTCTCTATGAGTCAAAAAACACAACTAAATAGACAAATGAAAAAAATAAAAATGGAAATCAATAGATATTTTACATGAAATCGACTTAAAATTAGAACTTACATAACAGATTTAAAATTAGCTAGACTTGCAATAAATCTAAAATTTGCTTTGACAATCTTTTTCTTACAGGGAAGTTTCCGAAGGCCAGTAATATAAGGATCTGAGCTAAGTAAAAGTCTGTTAAGTAAATCTGAGTTTGTAAGTTCTCTCGACATTTTTCGAGTGTGATCTCGTTTGAAAGCTTTAAAATGTTTGTTGTTGGCTTCAGCTGCCTCTTGGGAAAGTTCCCCGATGGGCAATAAAGCATATTCACATATGACGGTAACATATTACTTGAAGTTTTACTATTAACAAAATTTCTAATTAGTAAATAGTGTTTAGTTAATTTAGCTTCTATAACAAGTGATAAAACCTCGTCTGCATTAATATCTGATGTAAAACTAGTGTCAGACTTATCAGAAGTGTCAAGCAATGTTTTCACAGAAGAGTCATCTACTTGAGATAGCTGTCTCAATCGTCTACGTTTTGATCTCTGACTAAGCTGGGAAACATCTTTTTTTGGACGCCCGCGAGATGGCCCCGCTTCTGGTTGAATTTCTTCATGAACACGTTGCTCAACGCTCCTTCTTAACTCAATACATTCTTCTACTTTCAGCCAATCAGAATACTTAAGTAATAACTTTGATTTACTCCCACCTACTTGATTCCAATAATAATCAAGACTTTTACATAAACAAAGTATACGATCATGTAAATCCTTAAAGTCTATGTTTTCGAGATCACTGAATGATGACAGCAAAATTTCTAATATACCTTGGTGTTTTTTGGTTGCTTTTCCACTCACAGTACTCCAAATCTCAAAGATACATATATATCCCTGAGAAGGAACACTTGATCAAAGCGCCTGAATAAAAAGTTTGAAATTAGTTGGAAATTTCGTAGACCTTGCTACGATTGTGTCTACGCAGGCGTAGGCCCTTTATAGCAGCAGTCGGCGCAGAATGGCGCAAATCAAAGGATAATATTTTTAAAATATACAGTCTCAACTATAATTTAAGATGGTTGCGAATGTTTGCAAAATCTTGTAAAATTTTGTAGCTCTAAGCAAAGCTATTATATTAGAAAAAATATACAATAAATTATGTATGGCGTAGCACGTAAATAGTACAAATATTATGCTGACAATTTATTCAAAATACAATTAAATGTGACAAACATACCTTGCTCTTGAATTTCCATTGCACAAAACAACAACACAAACAAAAGAATTCCGAGAATTCACTTGTAACCAAATACTTTAATGATGAGTCACCGATAACAGCGAGTGCAACGTAACGATGCGTTCACTTCTGAAGTAAAAAAATAATTAAAAATTAAAACAAATAGGTGACATATTTATATCACCGGATAGCTCGTTTAATGGTCTATCGAAATATGTAACTTGTTTCTGGAAATTCGAATATGAGTTTTATGGATTTATGACCTATGGGCGGAACCACTGTGCACTGTTTACATTGCCGTGGTTCTGTTAAACATTCCCCATTTTTTTTCTGGATTGAAATTCATCAAATGACTTCTCCCGCACTGGGCGGAGCGGAAGGGGGCGTCAGACTCAGCTGACTAAAACCCACCCGTGTTCTTCCTAGTGCCCTTCAAGGGCCGCGGTGACTCTTTCGAACAAATTCCTACACCCTAGCAGGCACTGATCCTATGGGCCCATCTCCTTGAGGTACGCGTGGCACTCGACGCGAAGTTGACCCGGGCCTGGTTGCTGTCGGATGGCGTGCAAACCATAGCTCGCCATCCGCAGGCCCGCGCCTACGGTGACCGGGAATCGCCTTGCGACTCCCAAAGCCCGGGGCGTCTTATCTTCTGTTAAAATTCCCCTGAATTTGTAGAGTCCTCATAGTTAATACCACTCCATGCTATCTCCATTATTCAAGGGCTGTTGTAAATTTCCATGAAATTAAGAGTTATTTATAGTGAAGTATTTGTTTTCCGCGTAATTGTAATTGACAGACTGATTGGCGCGGCCGATTGCTAATGTTTTAAATCAACTTGTTATTGTTTTAGATCAGTGAACTCAGTGATGGTCTTAAAAGAGTTCAAATGTTTCAATTCATGCTTATGAAAGAATGTGATTCAAGTGACTGATACGTAGTGTAGATAGAGGAAATCGTATAAAAGAAAAGAAATATTTAGTCCCAAGAGAAAATATTATAAAAGAAAGTGGAAAACTCCCAAGAATGTGAGTGTTATGGTAGAGGAGGGAGGTACATCGTCATAAGATTTTCTTTCATCATATTTTGTAGTTAACTTCAAAAGTATCCAGTAAGTATTTTCGTCGTTTCAGAATGAAGATGAATACCTATCTAAAATGTAATTCGTGCAATCATGATTGTCTGATCTAATAGCATCTTCCTGTGCTTTCGTTACATGATGATTGCTAGTTTTAAGTGTTTTTCCACAATATTCCGAATAAAAAAAAAGCTATTTCTACCCACCTTTCTCACGCGATACTGGTATTGCCAAACAGTCGTATTATTTATAGTAGTTGACGTAAACGGTGTCTGGAAGATAGCCAGTCGTCTGTCATGTGTCTCGTGCCCCATGTGTTCGAGTAAGCGCCCATTACTGAGTGATTTCTAAAAACACGTGAGAATTTGATGCTAACTGTTTGCACAGAATTGGACCGTTCGTTGTGGTGGTTTTTGTCGTGAACGTGAGGATTCAGTATTTCAAGGTTGATTTTTATTTAAATAGTTTATTGCGTGCCGTTAACGCGGCCGTTGTTTAATTTGGTAGCTTCATTAAAAAGTAAAGCTTTTTTTTATTTATCTAACCCATAGACAAATCTCAAAGCCATGTGCGATGTTCCCTAAACTTTACGGTAAATCTCACGACGATTATTTGTTTAGTTATTTAAAAAACAGAGCTATGGATATTTTGTCCAAATAATAACAAACAAGAAGTTATATTTTGAGTGATCTTTAAAATAAAATTACATATATTTAAATTAATTGAATTATTAAATAATACTAAATTATTATTTTGAAATGAATTATATACATAAACCTACTTATATTTTATATGAAAATATTATATTAAATGAAGCGATCACAGAGGTCTTTAGATCTGGGAACTCTTACCTTCCATCCTATTTCTTCTGTGAATAAGTTTACATTGGTGTAGGTTACAAGTTTGTGATTTTAATTATTTCTTATTTTTTTTTAAGCATTTTTTGTCGATAATAAATAAAATAAAAAATAAATAGAGTCTATAAACATGAGAAATACATCATACGAATTTGACCGCATCACAAAAACTTTTACCGAAATAAATAACACTACTTTTACATATGTACGAACAAACCTACATTAAAATCATCATTGAGGATGTTCAATATTATATTTCAACCCCCTTTTTACAACCCCTTTGCGTATCTCAGAAACCTGACGTCGAAGAGAAAAATGGTTTTCGGGGTTGTATAGAGGGTATCTGGGTGAGTATACGGCCAATAAAAAATTTAACCCTATTCAACCCTTTTCAACCCCCTTCTTTCAACCCCTTTGCGTAACTCAGAAACCTGACATTGTAGAGAAAAATGGTCTTCGGGGTTGTATAGAGGACATCTGGATGAATATATGGCAAAAAAAATTCAACCCTCTTCAACCCCCTTCTTTCAACCCCTTTGCGTAACTCAGAAATCTGACATTGTAGAGATAATAATTGTTACTAAAAATACTAAAAAGACACCGCGGGTTGCTTGCAACTCGCGCCCCCAAGCGAAATACTAGTTATATTATATACAATTAAAAAACCACTCACTGATTGACTGATTGACTGATTGATTGATTGACATAATTGTTCTCCCACTTGCCGTGCTAGGAGGGGAAAACTTTTTATGGGGTTGTATAGAAGGTGTTGGGGTGAGTATGGGAAAAATCTGAAACTACCCCTTTTCAACCCCCTTCTTTCAACCCCATTGCTTATCTCGGAAACCTGACGTCGAAGAGAAAAATGGTTTTCGGGGTTGTATAGAGGGTGTCTGGTCGAGTATAAAACGAAAAAAAAATTTACCCCTTTTCAACCCCCTTTTTACAACCCCTTTGCGTATCTCAGAAATCTGACATTTTAGAGAAAAATGGTCTTCGGGGTTGTAGAGAGGGTATCTGGGTGAGTATATGGCCAATTAAAAAATCAACCCTATTCAACCCTTTTCAACCCCCTTGTTTCAACCCCTTTGCGTATCTCAGAAACCTGACATTCTAGAGGAAAATGGTCTTCGGGGTTGTATAGAAGGTGTCTGGATAAGTATATGGCCAAAAAAATCAACCCTATTCAACCCTTTTCAACCCCCTTGTTTCAACCCCTTTGCGTATCTCAGAAAGCTGACATTGTAGAGAAAAATGGTTTTCGGGGTTGTATAGAGGGTATCTGGATGAGTATATGGCCAAAAAAATCAACCCTATTCAACCCTTTTCAACCCCCTTGTTTCAACCCCTTTGCGTATCTCAGAAACCTGACATTTTAGAGAAAAATGGTCTTCGGGGTTGTATAGAGGGTATCTGGATGAGTATACGACCAATAAAAAATTCAACCCTATTCAACCCTTAACGACCCCTTCTTTCAACCCCTTTGCGTAGTCGGATTACCTCTCCCACATTCACCCAGAGAGAGGAGACGAAGGCAAATCAACGGCGTAAGAATCTTGGAAATCGGAGGGAAACCAATAAAGACATAAAGGTACCAAGATCGCCAAAAAGCACGAGTTTATTACCAAAAAACAACCTCAAACCGCGTGGTATAACCACACTTTTTGTCACCACGTGCTCTTCTTTAATATATCAGCCTTGTGTGAAGACTCCGAAGCCGGCCGAAGAATTATTCTACCACACCAGCCATCACGCGGACCGACGTGAAGAATCCGCTCCAGCTCCGCACCAGCGCATACGTAAGTCCTGAGGGAACTCCTGAACCCTTCACGCTACCCCACGAGACCCCCAAGACCCCCCACCAAGACCCCACCCACTCTTACCTCCGCACGAGACCCCCCAAGACCCCACCGCCTATCGTCTCCCCACGAAACCTCCCGCTCCCCCCTCCCCCCTCGGGACTACCTCACCCCCCGCAAGTTATCTTTGTAACCCCTGGTGCTAGAAGACCGAGATTGGTGTCGTTTGAAAGGGCATAAAGAGCCCTAAAATCTGGCCCCTAGCGAATCCCGGAATTCAGCACCGTTCGCGAGCTTTACCCCCCCTTACTTTTCACAACCACCCCCTCCCAACCTGGGAATACCCCCTCCAACTTAAACTCCAAACCACCACACGAGTGATGATCCCCCAAGACCCCCACTCCCAAGACCCCACCGCCCATCACCTCCCAACGAGACCCCCCAAGACCCCCACCAAGACCCCACCCCCTCTTACCTCCGCACGACACCCCACAAGATCCCCACCCAAGACCCCACCGCCTATCGTCTCCCCACGAAACCTCCCCCTCCCCCCTCGGGACTACCTCACCCCCCGCAAGTTATCTTCATAACCCCTGGTGCTAGAAGACCGAGATTGGTGTCGTTTGAAAGGGCATAAAGAGCCCTAAAATCTGGCCCCTAGCGAATCCCGGAATTCAGCACCGTTCGCGAGCTTTACCCCCCCCTTACTTTTCACAACCACCCCCTCCCAACCTGGGAATACCCCCTCCAACTTAAACCTCCAAACCACCACACGAGTGACGATCCCTCAAAACCCCCACACCCAAGACCCCACCACCCCTCACCGCCCCACGAGACCCCCAAGACCCTCACTCCCAAGACCCCACCACCCATCACCTCCCCACGAGACCCCCCAAGATCCCCACCAGGACCCCACCGCCTATCGTCTCCCCACGAAACCTCGCCCTCCCCCCTCCCCCCTCGGGACTACCTCACCCCCCGCAAGTTATCTTCATAACCCCTGGTGCTAGAAGACCGAGATTGGTGTCGTTTGAAAGGGCATAAAGAGCCCTAAAATCTGGCCCCTAGCGAATCCCGGAATTATGCACCGTTCGCGAGCTTTACCCCCCCCCCCCCCCTTACTTTTCACAACCACCCCCTCCCAAACTGGGAATACCCCCTCCAACTTAAACCGCCGAACCACCACACGAGTGACGATCCCTCAAGACCCCCACACCCAAGACCCCACCACCCCTCACCGCCCCACGAGACCCCCAAGACCCTCACTCCCAAGACCCCACCACCCATCACCTCCCCACGAGACCCCCCAAGACCCCCACCAGGACCCCACCACCCCTCACCTCCCCACGAGACCCCCCAAGACCCCCACTCAAGACCCCACCGCCTATCGTCTCCCCATGAAACCCCCCTTCCTCCCCTCCCCCCTCGGGACTACCTCCCCCCCTTCGCAAGTTATCTTCGTAACCCCTGGTGCTAGAAGACCGAGATTGGTGTCGTTTGAAAGGGCATAAAGAGCCCTAAAATCTGGCCCCTAGCGAATCCCGGAATTCAGCACCGTTCGCGAGCAACATCAGCGAGAACGCGCGTTACTGCCCATCCATCGGGTTGCGATGTGTGCAGAGGAGTTCCTGGGTGATGCCAGCCACCATATATGGACGGGTATACCTTAACTCGAATAAAAGAAAGCTCAAACTTTCCCCTCTGTCCTCATAGAGGACTAAATCATGCTGTTCTGAGGCTTTTAAACAGCCGAAGCGGTCTGCGACGTCTCCTCTTTCCCCTCCGACCACCACCGCGTCAACACTTATAGTGCGGGCTGTGACCGTGTGTTCTCCTGCCTCTCTGATTTGTTGGAGCAGTGAGCTCGCCTGGGCAAATGGAGTCTCCTCTCTCCACTCGAATAATGCGATCGTCTTCCCTTTGGTTCGCATTATACGGCATCGGTGAGTGGCAACTACCATTTGGGGCAGTGCAGCATACCTATTTGCTACCTTTTATGGTCGTTTTGCTGGTGCTTCCGTTGATCAGAGCTGCAAGGCCAGGTGAGATATGTAGGTATTCGGGCTCTAGGTCGGCTTGAGCCTATGCAGAAGCTTATACCCAGCTTTTCTCCTTCTCTGCGAAGAAAGAAGAAACTAGCGAAGTCCCTGGTCATTAGGCCCACCTAAACTAATCACTGTCCCCAATAATAAACTCCACCCAAACTCTATATTCTCCATAATGTTAAATAAAATACCATTATGTAAAGCTGCATGGCAGAGTGAGTCTGTCATACTCACGTTCCCGCAAGGTCGAGGTCGGCCGGCTCAAACTGCCATTCATCACCCCTTTATGTACATCCATTGACACACTTAAAACATTAAGTGTGTCAAAACATCCGTGTTTTAACTAATATAGTAATATAAGTAATTTAGAACAAAAAGTCTGAAGATTATACATATAAAAAAAAAACAAAGAGAAACATTTAAAAAAAAAAACAGAAATAAAACAAAGAAAAAAAAAACAAAAAAAAAATGATGGACTCACATAGACCTTAAGCTACGAAATGCTTTTATTGTATGCTCACAGGAATAACTTGTGCGTAGATTAAGGAAAAGTGTCCTATGTGGAAGCACATAATATATGTAATGTAAAAAAAAATCTAAACAAATTTAACCTGTAAAAAAAGGCGCGGACCACCAAGTCCGCGGTAATGAACTGTAAATAAAAAAAAACCCTTTTGCGTATCTCAGAAAGCTGACATCGTAGAGAAAAATGGTTTTCGGGGTTGTATAGAGGGTATCTGGGTGAATATATGGCCTATAAAAAAATCAACCCTTTTCAACCCCTTTGCGTATCTCAGAAATCTGTCATTTTAGATAAAAATGGTATTCGGGGTTGTATAAAAGGTGTCTGTATGAGTATATGGCCAATAAAAAATTCAACCCTATTCAACCCTTTTCAACCCCCTACTTACAACCCCTTTGCGTATCTCAGAAACTTGACATTGTAGAGAAAAATGGTCTTCGGGATTACATAATAACAATAATAAGTATTGAGAGTATTTGCATAGGCACAACCTCGTAGCCAGGATTATCCACCAGCAACTTGCTCTAAAATACTCACTTGTGGAATCGGAGGTGCCGTACTACAGGTATGTGCCCGACTTAGTTCTCGATAATGGCAATATCACATTGTACTGGGATCGGTCCATCATCACTGACAGGACTATTGTTGCCAATAAGCCTGATATAGTGGTGGTGGACCGAATCGTGAGGCGTGCAATGATTGTAGACATAACTGTTCCACATGACGAGAACCTCGTGAAAGCCGAGAAAGATAAGCAAATTAAATATCTTGACTTGGCTCGCGAGGTTGTCGACATGTGGGATGTGGATTCAGCAATCATTGTACCGATAGTCGTTTCCGTCAATGGCTTAATAGCCAAGAGCCTCGACCAACACCTTAAGAGGCTCTCTTTAGGCAGCTGGATCAAGGGCTTGATCCAGAAAGCGGTACTTCTGGACACGGCTCGCATTGTTAGGAAGTTCCTCTCTCTGGGGCCCTGACCGCCGGTAGCTTGGACCCTGTTCCCGATACCGGTGGGCTACTATTTTTTGTATTTTTAAATATTTTTATATAATTCTGTGCCTCCGGTGAAAACTGATATAACTCAAGTTGTATCAAATTGGAGTTTTAAATTGCATTTGTATCAGAAAAAATTCTGTACATTTCTGTCTAATCGACATTTTGATACAAGTTATATTTCCAGAGATAGTATGATACAAGTAGGCCTAAAAATTTATGTATTAATAGTTAATGACGTGTAAAATAATTTAACTCCACATAAATCGTTAAATATATTGAAAAATTCGATAGCGCTCCGTGTAAAAAAATATGTCTTAAGTTATATTCCAATACATTTGTAAAATTTATCTGTAACAAATGTAATTAATGATATAAACTCAGTTATATTTTTTTACACGAAGACATCGTGTGTAATTTACTTTACAACTTCAGAAATATCAGTTAACACAAAGACAAAAGTAGTAAGTTGTTTGTTTCAAATGATACATGTGAAGTTATATTAAATTATACACGTAATTATTACTCAAAATAGGGCATAAAAAATGTGTATAGTGACACTTCTTCTACCGCGGGGGATATGCGATCCGTACGGGGTCAGTGGCAATAAAGTTTTTAGACGGAGAGCACGAGCACAATTTATTATAAATTGCATAATAATAGGTAAAAAGCGTACTTCTAAAATCGAACCAATAAAGACAAGAGAACACACTAATAAGTATATGATTTTTAATGTTAATGATCGATACGACATTTGCAAAAAAAGTTTTTTAGTTACTTTCGATGAAAGCAATAGATTTGTCAAGACAATTTGTGAAAAGAAAATTAAATACGGTATAGTTCCAAGTGAAAAAGGGCATATTTTATGATTTCCTGCGTATGAAAGCCACTATGGATGCAGCAAAACTAATAAAAAACTTCTGTGTTCCGATTTGACCTTCACCAAAATGGCCTATATAAACAACAGTAACAACAATGGAACCTGTAAGTAAAACTGTTTACAGTCAGGTTTTCAAATCATTGAATCTATAGTTTAACCAACAGTAGATACATGTTTAAAATGTGATAAGTTAAGTAAAGCAATAGAAACGGCATCCACCGATTCGATTACCAATGACAAACTTCACATTAAATATCAATTGGAGGAACATCAAGTTGCAGCCGCTTATGCGTATAACCAGAAAGAAAGTGACAATAAATATATTCTAAAGAATCGCCCGCCATCTTAACGCTTACATTTGACTTGCAATAATGTCTACCAACACCATACCTGAAGAAGGGTCTGGTCTTTTATAAAAGACAGTTATGGACATACAATCTTACCATCCATGACTGTACAAGTAATAATGCTTTTTGCTATATGTGGGACGAAAGTGTGTCCGGACGAGGAGTTCCTACTAAATATCCCGGTATTATAAAAAATATCCTTCACTCTGACACTTGCGCTAGGCAGAATAAAAACTCCATGGTGGCTACAATGATGCTACTTGCTGTTCATGACCTGCCTTATATTACATCCATAGAGCACAAATTCTTGATACCGGGCCATACAAGAATGGAAGTAGATAGTGACCATTCTGCAATCGAAAGAACTAAAAAACTAACGACTATGAACATCCATCATCCAAGAGATTGAGCGCACTTTCGAATATTAGGAAAACCTGGAAAATTTACCGTAGTTGAGATGACAATCAAATCAATCAGACGGTATTTTACTATCAAAAAAATTAATGAAGAAAACGAGACCTTTGTTTGGGCCGAGTTGAAAGTTTTTAAATATGAGAAAGACCAATTTCCGTCTCTTGTCTTAAATATGTATGTTTTATTTTTAATACCAAGAGCTTTAGAGTTTTGAGTAGAGTTGAGTGTTGAGTTGTTTTGTTTTGACGTTTGTTTTTTTTTTAATCACAAATATCACTTTACACGAAGATATTGAATATATAAGTTTACTTGTAGCATCATACACAAAAAATAACATCGTGATATGTGATATATCTCAATAAATATTAAATTAGGTAAACTTTAAAGTTCTAGACTGATTTCTAACATAAAGTTATATTAGATTGGTTCAACAACATTTTTCTTGCATCAATATTATCAGTGTATATACTAAAACATATTTTATGATATCAGTCTTTACGAGAACTGCATGTGTGGTGTAAGTTGATATTACTTAACATACATTAGTTTACACAGACGTAATGTCGGTGCACATTGATATAGTTGACAGTTTTTCCTCAATATTTTCCTAATTTTCTAATGAAATGTTACAAAATCCTGTAATTTTAAACAAAAACGATGCAACTTGTATTTAAAATTAAGTGTTCTGTAAAAATATTTATAATAATCTTTTTAAATAAAATAGAAAATAAATAAAACTTTAAATCGCTCTACTGAAAAGTAGTCATTTTGAAGTTGTATCAGTTTTCACCGGAGGCACAGAATTGTATTTTAATATTTAAAAATGTAATTTATATGTATTTATGTAATGAATAAAGGAAATAATAATAATAATACCAGATCATTAACACAAAAAAAAAATTACAGGAAATATATAATTAAAGACCCTACAGTAACAAACGATAAATGTCGCAAGTGTCACACCCAACCTGAAACCATTCAGCATATTACTGGCGCCTGCACAACACTCACGCAGACCGATTACACTCATAGGCATAACCAAGTAGCAAACGTCATCCATCAAAAACTAGCTCTCAAACACGCACTCATTCAAAACACTAAAACCCCTTACTACAACTATACACCACAAACCATTTTAGAAAGTACTACACATAAGCTCTACTACGACCGTGCCATTCTCACCGACAGAACCATACATTATAATAGACCGAATATAACATTACAGGATAAAATAAATAAAATAACTTATTTGATAGACATTGCAATCCCCAATACACATAACATTCAGAAGATGATCACTGAAAAAATAAGTAAATACGCAGAACTCAAAGATGAAGTTATGGGAATCTGGCGTCAAGAAAAAGTATATGTAGTTCCAATAGTACTTTCCACCACAGGTGTTATCCCAAATTATCTCCTCCATAGTTTAAAATTATTAGATCTTACAGAAACCCTCTACATAACATTGCAAAAGGCTGCGATTCTAAATACATGCAGAATTGTCAGAATTTATGCAGATAGATGACAACGAAGTAGGACCTCATCACACAATCCATTAAACGCACCACACGCTACATTTACTTGGCTTGGCCCGTAAATGTGGTAAAAACCAGCCAGAAAAGAGCTGAGAAAAAAAAGATAACTGATAATAATAATAATAAGTTTATTTTATTTTGCATGCCAAAATACATCTTAGTTTCTAGGATACACACACTTTGAGATACAGTTTATGAACAAATACAGTTCTGTGAACATATGGGTATATGAAGAATAAAAAATTCAACCCTTTTCCACCCCCTTCTTTCAACCCCTTTGCGAATCTCAGAAATCTGACATTTTAGAGAAAAATGGTCTTCGGGATTACATAGAGGATGTATGGATGGGTATATGAAGAATCAAAAATTCAACCCTTTTCAACCCCCTTCTTTCGACCCCTTTGCGTATCTCAGAAACCTGACATAGTAGAGCAAAACGGTTTTCAGGTTTGCATGGAGGGTATTTGGACAAGTATATGGCGATTAAAAAATACAACCCTTTTCAAGCCCTTTGCGTATCTCATTAAGCAAACAAAAATGAGATCGACTTCATCATAACGGACAAGAGGCATATATTCAGAGACGTCTCCGTGATCAATAGGTTCAATACCGGTAGCGATCACCGACTTGTACGAGGCTCTCTGAATATTAACTTCAAGGCCGAACGTGTCTATCTGATGAAGTCCAGACTCCGACCAACTCTGCTCTAAACCATGGCAGGATCTGAAACGTTCCAGGCAAACCTGGTAAACCGATTCGCTGCCGTGGAAACCACAACAGACGTAAATCAGAACCTCGAAAATGTGACTCGGATCCTCAGGGAAGAAGGTATGAGATTCTGTGATATGCAGCGTAACGTAAGGGCAAGAAGTCCAAGCTTTCAGAAGGGACTTTAGGGCTAATGAAGGAACGACGTGAAAACCCACCCACCACTTCGTCGGCAAAGCGGTTTCTAAACCGAGAGATCAACAAACACGTACGACGCGACCTCCGGCGCTTCAATGCTCTTTCGGTTGAATGAGCAATCGAGCAGAATCGGGGGTCAAAGGTGTTCGTACAATCTCTCGGAAGAAGCCACCTGACGAAGTTGACCACAGCAAGTGGAGAAGTCGTTTCTTCGAAGCCAGCAGTCCTTTCGGAAGTGGAGGACTTCTATAGCCGGTTATACGCATCGCATGCATCTCGTCCTGATCCCGAAAATGAGGGTCTTAGAGCCACATTGACACGCCATTTCACCGAAGACCTGCCAGAAGTCAGTATTGGCGAAATCGAGATCGCTCTTGGGCAGCTTAAAAATGGAAAAGCCCCTGGAGAAGACGGCGTTACCACAGAGCTGCTGAAAGCTGGAGGTAACCCCGTACTTAGGGAGCTCCAGAAGCTTTTTAACGCTGTCCTATTTGAAGGGAAAACTCCAGAGGCGTGGAGTAGAAGTGTGGTCGTTTTGTTCTTCAAAAGGGAAACAAGACCCTGTTGAAGAACTATCGACCCATATCCCTTCTAAGCCACGTCTATAAGCTGTTTTCAAGAGTGATCATGAACCGTCTTGCGCGAAGACTCGACGAATTCCAACCACCGGAGCAGGCTGGGTTTCGGAGCGGATATGGCACCATAGACCACATCCACACAGTGTGGCAGATTATACAGAAGACCGAAGAGTACAATCAGCCCCTGTGTCTAGCATTTGTGGACTATGAAAAGGCCTTTGACTCTGTTGAAATCTGGTCTGTTCTGGAGTCCCTGCAGCGCTGCCAAGTAGACTGGCGATACATCCAAGTGATGAGATGTCTCTACGAGGCCGCCACCATGTCCGTTCAAGTACAGAATCAGCAAACAAGTACCATACCGTTGCATCGAGGAGTGAGACAAGGGGATGTTATTTCCCCGAAATTGTTCACTAATGCAATGGAGGATATTATTATGTTCAAGACGCTGAACTGGAAAGAACGTGGCATTAACATCAATGGCGAGTACATCTCTCACTTGCGATTTGCAGACGATATCGTCATTATAGCAGAAACAGGCAGCAGGGTATCTGGGTGGTCGTCGTCGGGTATCGTCCCCTCCCCGTGCTTGTTCTCGGGGACTTCAATGCCAAGAACTTGGCTTGGGGTTCCCGTTATACGAACGTGCGGGGTAGGATGGTGGAGGACTGGGCTCTGGAGACAGGCCTGGTCGTCCTAAATCGGGGTTCTGTCCCCACGTGTGTGCGGATGCGGGGTGACTCCGTGGTGGACATTTCGTTCGCCAGCCCCGCTCTGTCACCGCGTGTCGTCGACTGGCGCGTTGTGGAGGAGGTGGAGACCTATTCCGATCACCGGTATATCCGGCTCGACGTCTCCGCCCAGACCCCAAGCGCGCCGGTCCGACAGACCCCGAGTGGTCCGCGGTGGGCGCTGAAGCAGCTGGACCGGGAGCTTCTCCTGGAAGCCTCGATCGTGCAGGCCTGGGTGTCACCACCGGACAGGCCTGCTGACATCAACGACGAGGCGGAGCGGTTCCGGGAGACCATGTCGGAAATATGCGACGTGGCAATGCCCCGGGTCCAGCCAAGACGCGCCCGCCGTCAGGTGTACTGGTGGTCTCGCGAGCTGACGTCGCTTCGAGAAGCGTGCGTTGCTGCGCGTCACCCGTACACCAGGCATCGCCGGCTCCGCATCCGCCCTCCGGATGCGCAGGCCAGGGAGGCGGAGCTGTACGAGGAGTACAGAGCGGCGAAGACCGCCCTCCAAGCGGGGATCTTGCGGGCCAGGGATCTGGCTCGCAAAGAGCTGCTGGAGTCTCTGGACGGGGACCCGTGGGGAAGACCCTACAAAATGGTGCGGAACAAACTCCGCACCTGGGCCCCCCCGTTGACGCAGAGTCTCCGGCCCCAGCTGGTGGAGGACGTGGTGAGCGCTCTGTTCCCTACGCGAGGGGACCATGCCCCCCCGCCTATGGCTCCGCTACCCGTGGTGCCCGATGCGGACCACACCGACGACGGCAACGACGACGACGATACTCCGGAGGTGACCGAGGTAGACCTGAGAGCGGCGGTTAACAGGCTGAAGGCCAAAAATACCGCCCCAGGACCCGATGGCTTACCTGGGAAAGCCTGGGTCCTGGCCTCGGAGGCTCTCGGGCCTCGACTACGTGGGCTCCTAAGCGCATGCTTGGAGAGGGGCCAGTTCCCACGTCGCTGGAAGACGGGGAAACTGGTCCTCATTGCGAAGCCAGGGCGCCCTGCGGACTCTCCGTCCGCATACCGGCCCATCGTGCTGCTCGACGAGGTGGGCAAGCTCTTTGAAAGAGTCATTGCAAACCGCCTCGTCAAGCACTTGGTGAGAGTTGGGCCGGATCTGGCGGAGAACCAGTTTGGTTTCCGCGCGGGGCGCTCGACGGTGGACGCCATCATGCGCGTGAGAGCCCTCACGACGGGGGAAGCGATTTCCCGGGGCGGGGTGGTGGTGGCGGTGTCTCTTGACATCGCCAACGCGTTCAACACCCTACCTTGGAGTTGCATCGGGGAGGCACTCCGGTATCACCGAGTGCCAACCTACCTCTGTCGCGTGGTCGAGGACTACCTGACGGATAGAGCCGTCATCTACCCCGGTCACCGGGGAGAGTGGAATCGGCGAGAGATGTCGTGCGGTGTTCCACAGGGTTCGGTTCTGGGGCCGCTCCTGTGGGACATCGGTTACGACTTCGTGCTGCGCGGCGACCTCCCTTGCGGCGTCAGTGTTGTTTGCTACGCTGACGACACGCTGGTTCTGGCGCAGGGGGGGTCGCACCAGGCGGCGGTCGACCTGATGACGCGCGGGGTCGCAGCAGTCGTTGGGAGGATCCGGCAACTGGGTCTCGAGGTGGCCCTACACAAGTCCGAGGCTATGTGTTTTCACGGCCCTCGGAACCGGCCACCATCGGGATCCCAGATAACGGTGGGAGGGGTTTGCATCGGCGTCGGGTCGACGATGAGCTACTTGGGTCTCGTCCTCGACAGCCGGTGGAACTTCGCGGAGCACTTCCGCCGTTTGGCTCCCAAACTGGGGCGGGCCGGGGCTGCCCTCAAGCGGCTCTTGCCCAACCTAGGGGGACCAAACGCCTCCTGCCGGAGGCTGTACGCGGGGATCGTGCGGTCCATGGCCCTTTACGGGGCCCCGGTGTGGGCGCTGTCGCTGAGGCGACTGCCGGCGCGCCACCTGGTCTCGGCCCAGAGGGTCATGGCCATCCGGCTGATCCGGGGATACCGCACGGTCTCCGGCGAGGCGGCGAACCTCCTTGCCGGATTGCTGCCGTGGGATCTAGAAGCGAGAGCCCTCGCGCACGTCTACGCGTTGCGCGTGGAGGCGCTAAGCCGGGGTGAAACTCTGCTGCCGCGGCAAATTGCTGCGCAGCGGACGGAGCTCCGGCGGGATCTCACGGAGGTGTGGAGACAGCGACTGCTGCAACCCAGCGCTGGGCACGCCGCCATTGCGGCGGTAAGTCCCCTCTTTGAGGAGTGGCTGGAGAGACGCCACGGCGTCCTCACCTTCCGCCTGACGCAGGTGCTCACCGGACACGGCTGTTTCGGGAGGTACCTGTGTCGGATCCAGCGGGAGGACACGTCCGGGTGTCATCACTGTGTGGATCGCCCGGAGGACACGGTGGAGCATACGGTGGAGGTCTGCCCTGCTTGGGCGGAGCAACGCCGTGTCCTCGTGGAGGCGATCGGCGGCGGCGACCTCTCGCGGCCGGCCCTGGTTCAAGCCATGGTCCGGAGCGAGGAGGCATGGGAAGCGGTCGCCTCCTTCTGTGAAGCAGTAATGCTAGCGAAGGAGGAGGCGGAGCGCGTGCGAGAGATGGAAGCCCCTCGCTCCAGCCGCCGCAACAGGAGAAGACGCCCCGGGCGTCGGGAAACGCAAGGCGATTCCCGGCCACCGTAGGCGCGGGCCTGCGGATGGCGAGCTATGGGTGGCTCGCCGTCAGATAGCAACCAGGCCCGAGTCGACGGCGCGTCGTGTTCCACGCGCGCCTCAAAGAGCCGTCAGCAAAGAAGACGGGGCCCCATAGGGTCAGTGCCTGCTAGGGTTGCGGAATTTGTTCGAAAGAGTCACCGCGGCCCTGGAACGCAAAGGGCACAAGCAGGAACACGGGTGGGTTTTAGTCAGTAAGAGTCTGACACTCCCTTCCGCTCCGCCCAGAGCGGGAGAAGTAATTTGATGATTTCCCATCCAAAAAAAAAAAAAAAAAAAGGGTATCTGGGTGAGTATATGGCCAATAAAAAAATCAACCCTATTAAACCCTTTTCAACCCCCTTGTTTCAACCCCTTTGCGTAACCCAGAAACTTGACATTGTAGAGAAAAATGGTCTTCGGGGTTGTATAGAGGGTATCTGGGTGAGTATATGGCCGATAAAAAAATCAACCCTATTCAACCCTTTTCAATACACTTCTTTCAACCCCTTTGCGTATCTCAGAAACCTGACATAGTAGAGAAAAATAGTTTTCGAGGTTGTATAGAGTGTTTGGATGAGTATATGACGAATGAAATATTCAACCCTTTTCAACTCCCTTCTTTCAACCCCTTTGCGTATCTCAGAAACCTGACATAGTAGAGCAAAACGGTTTTCAGGTTTGTATGGAGGGTATTTGGACAAGTATATGGCGATTAAAAAATACAACCCTTTTCAACCCCTTTGCAATGAGTGGGTTTGGATGAGTATATGACGAATGAAATATTCAACCCTTTTCAACCCCCTTCTTTCAACCCCTTTGCGTATCTCAGAAACCTGACAAAGAAGAGAAAAATGGTTTCGGGGTTGTATAGTGTTTGGCTGAGTATATAACGAATAAAAAATTCTGCCATTTTTGACTATCGAAATAATAATTGTTAGTCAAAAATACTAAAAAGACACCGCGAGTTGCTTGCAACTCGCGCCCCCAAGCGAAATACTAGTTATATTATATATAATTAAATAACCACTCACTCACTGATTGACATAATTGTTCTCCCACTTCCCGTGCTAGGAGAGGAAAACTTTTTATGGGGTTGTATAGAAGGTGTCGGGGTGAGTATGGGAAAAATCTGAAACTACCCCTTTTCAACCCCCTTCTTTCAACCCCATTGCTTATCTCGGAAACCTGACGTCGAAGAGAGAAATGGTTTTCGGGGATGTATAGAGGGTGTTTGGATGAGTATAAAACGAAAAAAAAAATCACCCCTTTTCAACCCCTTTTTACAACCCCTTTGCGTATATCAGAAATCTGACATTTTAGAGAAAAATGGTTTTCGGGGTTGTATAGAGGGTATCTGGGTGAGTATATGGCCAATAAAAAAATCAACCCTATTCAACCCTTTTCAACCCCCTTGTTTCAACCCCTTTGCGTATCTCAGAAATCTGACATTTTAGAGAAAAATGGTTTTCGGGGTTGTATAGAGGATGTTTGGGTGAGTATATGGCCAATAAAAAATTCAACCCTTTTCAACCCCCTTGTTTCAACCCCTTGGCATATCTCGGAAACCTGACATTGTAGAGAAAAATGGGTTTCGGGGTTGTATAGAGGGCATCTGGATGAAAATATGGCTAAAAAAAATTCAACCCTTTTCAACCCCCTTCTTTCAACCCCTTTGCGTAACTCAGAAACCTGACATTGTAGAGAAAAATGGTCTTCGGGGTTGTATAGAGGACATCTGGATGAATATATGGCCAAAAAAAATTCAACCCTTTTCAACCCCCTTCTTTCAACCCCTTTGCGTAACTCAGAAACCTGACATAGTAGAGAAAAATGGTTTTCGGGGTTGTATAGAGGGTATCTGGATGAGTATAAAACGAAAAAAAAATTACCCCATTTCAACCCCCTTTTTACAACCCCTTTGCTTATCTCAGGAACCTGACACAGTAGAGAAAAATGGTATTCGGGGTTGTATAGAGGGTATCTGGATGAGTATATGGCCAATAAAAAATTCAACCCTATTCAACCCTTTTCAACCCCCTACTTTCAACCCCTTTGTTGTTAGTCAAAAAATACTAAGAAGACACCGCGAGTTGCTCGCAACTCGCGCCCCCAAGCGGAATACTAGTTATATTATATATAATTAAATAACCACTGACTGATTGACATAATTGTTCTCCCACTTGCCGTGCTGGGAGGGGAAAACTTTTTATGGGGTTGTATAGAAGGTGTCGGGGTGAGTATGGGAAAAATCTGAAACTACCCCTTTTCAACCCCCTTCTTTCAACCCCATTGCTTATCTCAGAAACCTGACGGCGAAGAGAAAAACGGTTTTCGGGGTTGTATAGAGGGTGTCTGGGTGAGTATAAAACGAAAAAAAAATTACCCCTTTTCAACCCCCTTTTTACAACCCCTTTGCGTATATCAGAAATCTGACATTTTAGAGAAAAATGGTTTTCGGGGTTGTATAGAGGGTATTTGGGGGAGTATATGGCCAAGAAAAAATTCAACCCTATTCAACCCTTTTCAACCCCCTTGTTTCAACCCCTTGGCATATCTCAGAAACCTGACATTGTAGAGAAAAATGGTTTTCGGGGTTGTATAGAGGGTGTTTGGATGAGTATAAAGCGAAAAAAAAAATTACCCCATTTCAACCCCCTTTTTACAACCCGTTTGCGTATCTCAGAAATCTGATATTTTAGAGCAAAATGGTTTTCGGGGTTGTATAGAGGGTGTTTGGATGAGAAAATGACGATTAAAAAATTCAACCCTTTTCAACCCCCTTCTTTCAACCCCTTTGCGTAACTCAGAAATCTGACATTGTAAAGATAATAACTGTTAGTAAAAAAATACTAAAAAGACACCGCGAGTTGCTCGCAACTCGCGCCCCCAAGCGAAATACTAGTTATATTATATACAATTAAAAAACCACTCACTGATTGACTGATTGACTGATTGATTGATTGACATAATTGTTCTCCCACTTGCCGTGCTAGGAGGGGAAAACTTTTTATGGGGTTGTATAGAAGGTGTTGGGGTGAGTATGGGAAAAATCTGAAACTACCCCTTTTCAACCCCCTTCTTTCAACCCCATTGCTTATCTCGGAAACCTGACGTCGAAGAGAAAAATGGTTTTCGGGGTTGTATAGAGGGTGTCTGGTCGAGTATAAAACGAAAAAAAAATTTACCCCTTTTCAACCCCCTTTTTACAACCCCTTTGCGTATCTCAGAAATCTGACATTTTAGAGAAAAATGGTCTTCGGGGTTGTAGAGAGGGTATCTGGGTGAGTATATGGCCAATTAAAAAATCAACCCTATTCAACCCTTTTCAACCCCCTTGTTTCAACCCCTTTGCGTATCTCAGAAACCTGACATTCTAGAGGAAAATGGTCTTCGGGGTTGTATAGAAGGTGTCTGGATAAGTATATGGCCAAAAAAATCAACCCTATTCAACCCTTTTCAACCCCCTTGTTTCAACCCCTTTGCGTATCTCAGAAAGCTGACATTGTAGAGAAAAATGGTTTTCGGGGTTGTATAGAGGGTATCTGGATGAGTATATGGCCAAAAAAATCAACCCTATTCAACCCTTTTCAACCCCCTTGTTTCAACCCCTTTGCGTATCTCAGAAACCTGACATTTTAGAGAAAAATGGTCTTCGGGGTTGTATAGAGGGTATCTGGATGAGTATACGACCAATAAAAAATTCAACCCTATTCAACCCTTAACGACCCCTTCTTTCAACCCCTTTGCGTAGTCGGATTACCTCTCCCACATTCACCCAGAGAGAGGAGACGAAGGCAAATCAACGGCGTAAGAATCTTGGAAATCGGAGGGAAACCAATAAAGACATAAAGGTACCAAGATCGCCAAAAAGCACGAGTTTATTACCAAAAAACAACCTCAAACCGCGTGGTATAACCACACTTTTTGTCACCACGTGCTCTTCTTTAATATATCAGCCTTGTGTGAAGACTCCGAAGCCGGCCGAAGAATTATTCTACCACACCAGCCATCACGCGGACCGACGTGAAGAATCCGCTCCAGCTCCGCACCAGCGCATACGTAAGTCCTGAGGGAACTCCTGAACCCTTCACGCTACCCCACGAGACCCCCAAGACCCCCCACCAAGACCCCACCCACTCTTACCTCCGCACGAGACCCCCCAAGACCCCACCGCCTATCGTCTCCCCACGAAACCTCCCGCTCCCCCCTCCCCCCTCGGGACTACCTCACCCCCCGCAAGTTATCTTTGTAACCCCTGGTGCTAGAAGACCGAGATTGGTGTCGTTTGAAAGGGCATAAAGAGCCCTAAAATCTGGCCTCTAGCGAATCCCGGAATTCAGCACCGTTCGCGAGCTTTACCCCCCCTTACTTTTCACAACCACCCCCTCCCAACCTGGGAATACCCCCTCCAACTTAAACTCCAAACCACCACACGAGTGATGATCCCCCAAGACCCCCACTCCCAAGACCCCACCGCCCATCACCTCCCAACGAGACCCCCCAAGACCCCCACCAAGACCCCACCCCCTCTTACCTCCGCACGACACCCCACAAGATCCCCACCCAAGACCCCACCGCCTATCGTCTCCCCACGAAACCTCCCCCTCCCCCCTCGGGACTACCTCACCCCCCGCAAGTTATCTTCATAACCCCTGGTGCTAGAAGACCGAGATTGGTGTCGTTTGAAAGGGCATAAAGAGCCCTAAAATCTGGCCCCTAGCGAATCCCGGAATTCAGCACCGTTCGCGAGCTTTACCCCCCCCTTACTTTTCACAACCACCCCCTCCCAACCTGGGAATACCCCCTCCAACTTAAACCTCCAAACCACCACACGAGTGACGATCCCTCAAAACCCCCACACCCAAGACCCCACCACCCCTCACCGCCCCACGAGACCCCCAAGACCCTCACTCCCAAGACCCCACCACCCATCACCTCCCCACGAGACCCCCCAAGATCCCCACCAGGACCCCACCGCCTATCGTCTCCCCACGAAACCTCGCCCCCCCCCCTCCCCCCTCGGGACTACCTCACCCCCCGCAAGTTATCTTCATAACCCCTGGTGCTAGAAGACCGAGATTGGTGTCGTTTGAAAGGGCATAAAGAGCCCTAAAATCTGGCCCCTAGCGAATCCCGGAATTATGCACCGTTCGCGAGCTTTACCCCCCCCCCCCCCCCTTACTTTTCACAACCACCCCCTCCCAAACTGGGAATACCCCCTCCAACTTAAACCGCCGAACCACCACACGAGTGACGATCCCTCAAGACCCCCACACCCAAGACCCCACCACCCCTCACCGCCCCACGAGACCCCCAAGACCCTCACTCCCAAGACCCCACCACCCATCACCTCCCCACGAGACCCCCCAAGACCCCCACCAGGACCCCACCACCCCTCACCTCCCCACGAGACCCCCCAAGACCCCCACTCAAGACCCCACCGCCTATCGTCTCCCCATGAAACCCCCCTTCCTCCCCTCCCCCCTCGGGACTACCTCCCCCCCTTCGCAAGTTATCTTCGTAACCCCTGGTGCTAGAAGACCGAGATTGGTGTCGTTTGAAAGGGCATAAAGAGCCCTAAAATCTGGCCCCTAGCGAATCCCGGAATTCAGCACCGTTCGCGAGCAACATCAGCGAGAACGCGCGTTACTGCCCATCCATCGGGTTGCGATGTGTGCAGAGGAGTTCCTGGGTGATGCCAGCCACCATATATGGACGGGTATACCTTAACTCGAATAAAAGAAAGCTCAAACTTTCCCCTCTGTCCTCATAGAGGACTAAATCATGCTGTTCTGAGGCTTTTAAACAGCCGAAGCGGTCTGCGACGTCTCCTCTTTCCCCTCCGACCACCACCGCGTCAACACTTATAGTGCGGGCTGTGACCGTGTGTTCTCCTGCCTCTCTGATTTGTTGGAGCAGTGAGCTCGCCTGGGCAAATGGAGTCTCCTCTCTCCACTCGAATAATGCGATCGTCTTCCCTTTGGTTCGCATTATACGGCATCGGTGAGTGGCAACTACCATTTGGGGCAGTGCAGCATACCTATTTGCTACCTTTTATGGTCGTTTTGCTGGTGCTTCCGTTGATCAGAGCTGCAAGGCCAGGTGAGATATGTAGGTATTCGGGCTCTAGGTCGGCTTGAGCCTATGCAGAAGCTTATACCCAGCTTTTCTCCTTCTCTGCGAAGAAAGAAGAAACTAGCGAAGTCCCTGGTCATTAGGCCCACCTAAACTAATCACTGTCCCCAATAATAAACTCCACCCAAACTCTATATTCTCCATAATGTTAAATAAAATACCATTATGTAAAGCTGCATGGCAGAGTGAGTCTGTCATACTCACGTTCCCGCAAGGTCGAGGTCGGCCGGCTCAAACTGCCATTCATCACCCCTTTATGTACATCCATTGACACACTTAAAACATTAAGTGTGTCAAAACATCCGTGTTTTAACTAATATAGTAATATAAGTAATTTAGAACAAAAAGTCTGAAGATTATACATATAAAAAAAAAACAAAGAGAAACATTTAAAAAAAAAAACAGAAATAAAACAAAGAAAAAAAAAACAAAAAAAAAATGATGGACTCACATAGACCTTAAGCTACGAAATGCTTTTATTGTATGCTCACAGGAATAACTTGTGCGTAGATTAAGGAAAAGTGTCCTATGTGGAAGCACATAATATATGTAATGTAAAAAAAAATCTAAACAAATTTAACCTGTAAAAAAAGGCGCGGACCACCAAGTCCGCGGTAATGAACTGTAAATAAAAAAAAACCCTTTTGCGTATCTCAGAAAGCTGACATCGTAGAGAAAAATGGTTTTCGGGGTTGTATAGAGGGTATCTGGGTGAATATATGGCCTATAAAAAAATCAACCCTTTTCAACCCCTTTGCGTATCTCAGAAATCTGTCATTTTAGATAAAAATGGTATTCGGGGTTGTATAAAAGGTGTCTGTATGAGTATATGGCCAATAAAAAATTCAACCCTATTCAACCCTTTTCAACCCCCTACTTACAACCCCTTTGCGTATCTCAGAAACTTGACATTGTAGAGAAAAATGGTCTTCGGGATTACATAATAACAATAATAAGTATTGAGAGTATTTGCATAGGCACAACCTCGTAGCCAGGATTATCCACCAGCAACTTGCTCTAAAATACTCACTTGTGGAATCGGAGGTGCCGTACTACAGGTATGTGCCCGACTTAGTTCTCGATAATGGCAATATCACATTGTACTGGGATCGGTCCATCATCACTGACAGGACTATTGTTGCCAATAAGCCTGATATAGTGGTGGTGGACCGAATCGTGAGGCGTGCAATGATTGTAGACATAACTGTTCCACATGACGAGAACCTCGTGAAAGCCGAGAAAGATAAGCAAATTAAATATCTTGACTTGGCTCGCGAGGTTGTCGACATGTGGGATGTGGATTCAGCAATCATTGTACCGATAGTCGTTTCCGTCAATGGCTTAATAGCCAAGAGCCTCGACCAACACCTTAAGAGGCTCTCTTTAGGCAGCTGGATCAAGGGCTTGATCCAGAAAGCGGTACTTCTGGACACGGCTCGCATTGTTAGGAAGTTCCTCTCTCTGGGGCCCTGACCGCCGGTAGCTTGGACCCTGTTCCCGATACCGGTGGGCTACTATTTTTTGTATTTTTAAATATTTTTATATAATTCTGTGCCTCCGGTGAAAACTGATATAACTCAAGTTGTATCAAATTGGAGTTTTAAATTGCATTTGTATCAGAAAAAATTCTGTACATTTCTGTCTAATCGACATTTTGATACAAGTTATATTTCCAGAGATAGTATGATACAAGTAGGCCTAAAAATTTATGTATTAATAGTTAATGACGTGTAAAATAATTTAACTCCACATAAATCGTTAAATATATTGAAAAATTCGATAGCGCTCCGTGTAAAAAAATATGTCTTAAGTTATATTCCAATACATTTGTAAAATTTATCTGTAACAAATGTAATTAATGATATAAACTCAGTTATATTTTTTTACACGAAGACATCGTGTGTAATTTACTTTACAACTTCAGAAATATCAGTTAACACAAAGACAAAAGTAGTAAGTTGTTTGTTTCAAATGATACATGTGAAGTTATATTAAATTATACACGTAATTATTACTCAAAATAGGGCATAAAAAATGTGTATAGTGACACTTCTTCTACCGCGGGGGATATGCGATCCGTACGGGGTCAGTGGCAATAAAGTTTTTAGACGGAGAGCACGAGCACAATTTATTATAAATTGCATAATAATAGGTAAAAAGCGTACTTCTAAAATCGAACCAATAAAGACAAGAGAACACACTAATAAGTATATGATTTTTAATGTTAATGATCGATACGACATTTGCAAAAAAAGTTTTTTAGTTACTTTCGATGAAAGCAATAGATTTGTCAAGACAATTTGTGAAAAGAAAATTAAATACGGTATAGTTCCAAGTGAAAAAGGGCATATTTTATGATTTCCTGCGTATGAAAGCCACTATGGATGCAGCAAAACTAATAAAAAACTTCTGTGTTCCGATTTGACCTTCACCAAAATGGCCTATATAAACAACAGTAACAACAATGGAACCTGTAAGTAAAACTGTTTACAGTCAGGTTTTCAAATCATTGAATCTATAGTTTAACCAACAGTAGATACATGTTTAAAATGTGATAAGTTAAGTAAAGCAATAGAAACGGCATCCACCGATTCGATTACCAATGACAAACTTCACATTAAATATCAATTGGAGGAACATCAAGTTGCAGCCGCTTATGCGTATAACCAGAAAGAAAGTGACAATAAATATATTCTAAAGAATCGCCCGCCATCTTAACGCTTACATTTGACTTGCAATAATGTCTACCAACACCATACCTGAAGAAGGGTCTGGTCTTTTATAAAAGACAGTTATGGACATACAATCTTACCATCCATGACTGTACAAGTAATAATGCTTTTTGCTATATGTGGGACGAAAGTGTGTCCGGACGAGGAGTTCCTACTAAATATCCCGGTATTATAAAAAATATCCTTCACTCTGACACTTGCGCTAGGCAGAATAAAAACTCCATGGTGGCTACAATGATGCTACTTGCTGTTCATGACCTGCCTTATATTACATCCATAGAGCACAAATTCTTGATACCGGGCCATACAAGAATGGAAGTAGATAGTGACCATTCTGCAATCGAAAGAACTAAAAAACTAACGACTATGAACATCCATCATCCAAGAGATTGAGCGCACTTTCGAATATTAGGAAAACCTGGAAAATTTACCGTAGTTGAGATGACAATCAAATCAATCAGACGGTATTTTACTATCAAAAAAATTAATGAAGAAAACGAGACCTTTGTTTGGGCCGAGTTGAAAGTTTTTAAATATGAGAAAGACCAATTTCCGTCTCTTGTCTTAAATATGTATGTTTTATTTTTAATACCAAGAGCTTTAGAGTTTTGAGTAGAGTTGAGTGTTGAGTTGTTTTGTTTTGACGTTTGTTTTTTTTTTAATCACAAATATCACTTTACACGAAGATATTGAATATATAAGTTTACTTGTAGCATCATACACAAAAAATAACATCGTGATATGTGTGATATATCTCAATAAATATTAAATTAGGTAAACTTTAAAGTTCTAGACTGATTTCTAACATAAAGTTATATTAGATTGGTTCAACAACATTTTTCTTGCATCAATATTATCAGTGTATATACTAAAACATATTTTATGATATCAGTCTTTACGAGAACTGCATGTGTGGTGTAAGTTGATATTACTTAACATACATTAGTTTACACAGACGTAATGTCGGTGCACATTGATATAGTTGACAGTTTTTCCTCAATATTTTCCTAATTTTCTAATGAAATGTTACAAAATCCTGTAATTTTAAACAAAAACGATGCAACTTGTATTTAAAATTAAGTGTTCTGTAAAAATATTTATAATAATCTTTTTAAATAAAATAGAAAATAAATAAAACTTTAAATCGCTCTACTGAAAAGTAGTCATTTTGAAGTTGTATCAGTTTTCACCGGAGGCACAGAATTGTATTTTAATATTTAAAAATGTAATTTATATGTATTTATGTAATGAATAAAGGAAATAATAATAATAATAAAATTGATTGAGTCAAAAAAAAAAAAAAATAAAAAAAAAAAAAAAAAAAAAAAAAAAATAAAAAAAAAAAAAAAAAAAAAAAAAAAAAAAAAAAAACCCAAAAATTAAATTTAAATTAGAATTAGAGTCCCAAAACTCCCTTAACTTTTTGGATTTAACTATCACAAAACACAATAGTGACTTAGATTTCCAAATTTATCGAAAGCCGACACACACTGACACGACAATACCAGCCTCTTCTTGTCACCCTCTTCAACATAAATTAGCCGCCTTCCGCAGCTATATTCATAGATTATTTGCCCTCCCCCTTTCAGCAGAAAATTATGTAAAAGAACTTAATATTATTTACCAGATCGCAATTTCTAACGGTTACTCAAAGTCAATGGTAGACAGTTTAATTAGTAGAAAGCAGAAAGAAAGGGTTCGTTCACTATTATATGCATGTCCGCGTACTAATATTAATAGATATGTGGCCAGTCTGACCTATATGGGCCCCATTTCAGATAGAATTAGTAATTTACTTAGAAAAAACAACGTTTATGTAGCGTTCAGAACGGACCAGAATATACGCCGTATTTGTAACGGAAAAGATATTTTAGAAAATAGTAAAAAGTCTGGGGTGTATAGGCTGGTCTGTGATGAATGCAACGGGGTGTATGTGGGTCAGACGGGCCGAAACTTTGACATAAGGTATGGGGAACATGTTGCCGCGTATAGAAATGGCCATTCGGACAAATCGAATTTCGCGAAACATCTAATTGATACCGGCCATTCTTTGCGCGACAACAATAGTTTTAATATACTACATATTTGTGATAAGGGTTTCCGGCTGTGTGTTTTAGAACAATTAGAGATTTTTAAACATAGTAATAATAGTAATTTTGCACTGTTGAATGACCAGACGAATTTGGTTTCTTCCCCTTTACTGCGAATGTTTGTGGGTAGTTGTACACAAATAACCAACGGTGGCAGTGTATAAAAGGGGGGTGCCTTGTACTAAATGCTCAGTCGCAACTCAACGGTCAGCGAGTCAACACGTCCCCTGAGGATGCCTCGTGGAGAGGCGAAACACGTGTCGGTAATGGTGTTGGGTTTTGCATTGCCTTCCTGCATGTGCTTAAAATCCTTGCATTTGCCCAGTAATCTCGCATGTGCATAATATAGCGGGCGGGAGGGAGGTGCATACCTGCAACCCACTAATATTCGCGGAAATTAAAACTAGATATATTGTTTTCACTTTCAAATAATAATAATACCAGATCATTAACACAAAAAAAAAATTACAGGAAATATATAATTAAAGACCCTACAGTAACAAACGATAAATGTCGCAAGTGTCACACCCAACCTGAAACCATTCAGCATATTACTGGCGCCTGCACAACACTCACGCAGACCGATTACACTCATAGGCATAACCAAGTAGCAAACGTCATCCATCAAAAACTAGCTCTCAAACACGCACTCATTCAAAACACTAAAACCCCTTACTACAACTATACACCACAAACCATTTTAGAAAGTACTACACATAAGCTCTACTACGACCGTGCCATTCTCACCGACAGAACCATACATTATAATAGACCGAATATAACATTACAGGATAAAATAAATAAAATAACTTATTTGATAGACATTGCAATCCCCAATACACATAACATTCAGAAGATGATCACTGAAAAAATAAGTAAATACGCAGAACTCAAAGATGAAGTTATGGGAATCTGGCGTCAAGAAAAAGTATATGTAGTTCCAATAGTACTTTCCACCACAGGTGTTATCCCAAATTATCTCCTCCATAGTTTAAAATTATTAGATCTTACAGAAACCCTCTACATAACATTGCAAAAGGCTGCGATTCTAAATACATGCAGAATTGTCAGAATTTATGCAGATAGATGACAACGAAGTAGGACCTCATCACACAATCCATTAAACGCACCACACGCTACATTTACTTGGCTTGGCCCGTAAATGTGGTAAAAACCAGCCAGAAAAGAGCTGAGAAAAAAAAGATAACTGATAATAATAATAATAAGTTTATTTTATTTTGCATGCCAAAATACATCTTAGTTTCTAGGATACACACACTTTGAGATACAGTTTATGAACAAATACAGTTCTGTGAACATATGGGTATATGAAGAATAAAAAATTCAACCCTTTTCCACCCCCTTCTTTCAACCCCTTTGCGAATCTCAGAAATCTGACATTTTAGAGAAAAATGGTCTTCGGGATTACATAGAGGATGTATGGATGGGTATATGAAGAATCAAAAATTCAACCCTTTTCAACCCCCTTCTTTCGACCCCTTTGCGTATCTCAGAAACCTGACATAGTAGAGCAAAACGGTTTTCAGGTTTGCATGGAGGGTATTTGGACAAGTATATGGCGATTAAAAAATACAACCCTTTTCAAGCCCTTTGCGTATCTCATTAAGCAAACAAAAATGAGATCGACTTCATCATAACGGACAAGAGGCATATATTCAGAGACGTCTCCGTGATCAATAGGTTCAATACCGGTAGCGATCACCGACTTGTACGAGGCTCTCTGAATATTAACTTCAAGGCCGAACGTGTCTATCTGATGAAGTCCAGACTCCGACCAACTCTGCTCTAAACCATGGCAGGATCTGAAACGTTCCAGGCAAACCTGGTAAACCGATTCGCTGCCGTGGAAACCACAACAGACGTAAATCAGAACCTCGAAAATGTGACTCGGATCCTCAGGGAAGAAGGTATGAGATTCTGTGATATGCAGCGTAACGTAAGGGCAAGAAGTCCAAGCTTTCAGAAGGGACTTTAGGGCTAATGAAGGAACGACGTGAAAACCCACCCACCACTTCGTCGGCAAAGCGGTTTCTAAACCGAGAGATCAACAAACACGTACGACGCGACCTCCGGCGCTTCAATGCTCTTTCGGTTGAATGAGCAATCGAGCAGAATCGGGGGTCAAAGGTGTTCGTACAATCTCTCGGAAGAAGCCACCTGACGAAGTTGACCACAGCAAGTGGAGAAGTCGTTTCTTCGAAGCCAGCAGTCCTTTCGGAAGTGGAGGACTTCTATAGCCGGTTATACGCATCGCATGCATCTCGTCCTGATCCCGAAAATGAGGGTCTTAGAGCCACATTGACACGCCATTTCACCGAAGACCTGCCAGAAGTCAGTATTGGCGAAATCGAGATCGCTCTTGGGCAGCTTAAAAATGGAAAAGCCCCTGGAGAAGACGGCGTTACCACAGAGCTGCTGAAAGCTGGAGGTAACCCCGTACTTAGGGAGCTCCAGAAGCTTTTTAACGCTGTCCTATTTGAAGGGAAAACTCCAGAGGCGTGGAGTAGAAGTGTGGTCGTTTTGTTCTTCAAAAGGGAAACAAGACCCTGTTGAAGAACTATCGACCCATATCCCTTCTAAGCCACGTCTATAAGCTGTTTTCAAGAGTGATCATGAACCGTCTTGCGCGAAGACTCGACGAATTCCAACCACCGGAGCAGGCTGGGTTTCGGAGCGGATATGGCACCATAGACCACATCCACACAGTGTGGCAGATTATACAGAAGACCGAAGAGTACAATCAGCCCCTGTGTCTAGCATTTGTGGACTATGAAAAGGCCTTTGACTCTGTTGAAATCTGGTCTGTTCTGGAGTCCCTGCAGCGCTGCCAAGTAGACTGGCGATACATCCAAGTGATGAGATGTCTCTACGAGGCCGCCACCATGTCCGTTCAAGTACAGAATCAGCAAACAAGTACCATACCGTTGCATCGAGGAGTGAGACAAGGGGATGTTATTTCCCCGAAATTGTTCACTAATGCAATGGAGGATATTATTATGTTCAAGACGCTGAACTGGAAAGAACGTGGCATTAACATCAATGGCGAGTACATCTCTCACTTGCGATTTGCAGACGATATCGTCATTATAGCAGAAACAGGCAGCAGGGTATCTGGGTGGTCGTCGTCGGGTATCGTCCCCTCCCCGTGCTTGTTCTCGGGGACTTCAATGCCAAGAACTTGGCTTGGGGTTCCCGTTATACGAACGTGCGGGGTAGGATGGTGGAGGACTGGGCTCTGGAGACAGGCCTGGTCGTCCTAAATCGGGGTTCTGTCCCCACGTGTGTGCGGATGCGGGGTGACTCCGTGGTGGACATTTCGTTCGCCAGCCCCGCTCTGTCACCGCGTGTCGTCGACTGGCGCGTTGTGGAGGAGGTGGAGACCTATTCCGATCACCGGTATATCCGGCTCGACGTCTCCGCCCAGACCCCAAGCGCGCCGGTCCGACAGACCCCGAGTGGTCCGCGGTGGGCGCTGAAGCAGCTGGACCGGGAGCTTCTCCTGGAAGCCTCGATCGTGCAGGCCTGGGTGTCACCACCGGACAGGCCTGCTGACATCAACGACGAGGCGGAGCGGTTCCGGGAGACCATGTCGGAAATATGCGACGTGGCAATGCCCCGGGTCCAGCCAAGACGCGCCCGCCGTCAGGTGTACTGGTGGTCTCGCGAGCTGACGTCGCTTCGAGAAGCGTGCGTTGCTGCGCGTCACCCGTACACCAGGCATCGCCGGCTCCGCATCCGCCCTCCGGATGCGCAGGCCAGGGAGGCGGAGCTGTACGAGGAGTACAGAGCGGCGAAGACCGCCCTCCAAGCGGGGATCTTGCGGGCCAGGGATCTGGCTCGCAAAGAGCTGCTGGAGTCTCTGGACGGGGACCCGTGGGGAAGACCCTACAAAATGGTGCGGAACAAACTCCGCACCTGGGCCCCCCCGTTGACGCAGAGTCTCCGGCCCCAGCTGGTGGAGGACGTGGTGAGCGCTCTGTTCCCTACGCGAGGGGACCATGCTCCCCCGCCTATGGCTCCGCTACCCGTGGTGCCCGATGCGGACCACACCGACGACGGCAACGACGACGACGATACTCCGGAGGTGACCGAGGTAGACCTGAGAGCGGCGGTTAACAGGCTGAAGGCCAAAAATACCGCCCCAGGACCCGATGGCTTACCTGGGAAAGCCTGGGTCCTGGCCTCGGAGGCTCTCGGGCCTCGACTACGTGGGCTCCTAAGCGCATGCTTGGAGAGGGGCCAGTTCCCACGTCGCTGGAAGACGGGGAAACTGGTCCTCATTGCGAAGCCAGGGCGCCCTGCGGACTCTCCGTCCGCATACCGGCCCATCGTGCTGCTCGACGAGGTGGGCAAGCTCTTTGAAAGAGTCATTGCAAACCGCCTCGTCAAGCACTTGGTGAGAGTTGGGCCGGATCTGGCGGAGAACCAGTTTGGTTTCCGCGCGGGGCGCTCGACGGTGGACGCCATCATGCGCGTGAGAGCCCTCACGACGGGGGAAGCGATTTCCCGGGGCGGGGTGGTGGTGGCGGTGTCTCTTGACATCGCCAACGCGTTCAACACCCTACCTTGGAGTTGCATCGGGGAGGCACTCCGGTATCACCGAGTGCCAACCTACCTCTGTCGCGTGGTCGAGGACTACCTGACGGATAGAGCCGTCATCTACCCCGGTCACCGGGGAGAGTGGAATCGGCGAGAGATGTCGTGCGGTGTTCCACAGGGTTCGGTTCTGGGGCCGCTCCTGTGGGACATCGGTTACGACTTCGTGCTGCGCGGCGACCTCCCTTGCGGCGTCAGTGTTGTTTGCTACGCTGACGACACGCTGGTTCTGGCGCAGGGGGGGTCGCACCAGGCGGCGGTCGACCTGATGACGCGCGGGGTCGCAGCAGTCGTTGGGAGGATCCGGCAACTGGGTCTCGAGGTGGCCCTACACAAGTCCGAGGCTATGTGTTTTCACGGCCCTCGGAACCGGCCACCATCGGGATCCCAGATAACGGTGGGAGGGGTTTGCATCGGCGTCGGGTCGACGATGAGCTACTTGGGTCTCGTCCTCGACAGCCGGTGGAACTTCGCGGAGCACTTCCGCCGTTTGGCTCCCAAACTGGGGCGGGCCGGGGCTGCCCTCAAGCGGCTCTTGCCCAACCTAGGGGGACCAAACGCCTCCTGCCGGAGGCTGTACGCGGGGATCGTGCGGTCCATGGCCCTTTACGGGGCCCCGGTGTGGGCGCTGTCGCTGAGGCGACTGCCGGCGCGCCACCTGGTCTCGGCCCAGAGGGTCATGGCCATCCGGCTGATCCGGGGATACCGCACGGTCTCCGGCGAGGCGGCGAACCTCCTTGCCGGATTGCTGCCGTGGGATCTAGAAGCGAGAGCCCTCGCGCACGTCTACGCGTTGCGCGTGGAGGCGCTAAGCCGGGGTGAAACTCTGCTGCCGCGGCAAATTGCTGCGCAGCGGACGGAGCTCCGGCGGGATCTCACGGAGGTGTGGAGACAGCGACTGCTGCAACCCAGCGCTGGGCACGCCGCCATTGCGGCGGTAAGTCCCCTCTTTGAGGAGTGGCTGGAGAGACGCCACGGCGTCCTCACCTTCCGCCTGACGCAGGTGCTCACCGGACACGGCTGTTTCGGGAGGTACCTGTGTCGGATCCAGCGGGAGGACACGTCCGGGTGTCATCACTGTGTGGATCGCCCGGAGGACACGGTGGAGCATACGGTGGAGGTCTGCCCTGCTTGGGCGGAGCAACGCCGTGTCCTCGTGGAGGCGATCGGCGGCGGCGACCTCTCGCGGCCGGCCCTGGTTCAAGCCATGGTCCGGAGCGAGGAGGCATGGGAAGCGGTCGCCTCCTTCTGTGAAGCAGTAATGCTAGCGAAGGAGGAGGCGGAGCGCGTGCGAGAGATGGAAGCCCCTCGCTCCAGCCGCCGCAACAGGAGAAGACGCCCCGGGCGTCGGGAAACGCAAGGCGATTCCCGGCCACCGTAGGCGCGGGCCTGCGGATGGCGAGCTATGGGTGGCTCGCCGTCCGATAGCAACCAGGCCCGAGTCGACGGCGCGTCGTGTTCCACGCGCGCCTCAAAGAGCCGTCAGCAAAGAAGACGGGGCCCCATAGGGTCAGTGCCTGCTAGGGTTGCGGAATTTGTTCGAAAGAGTCACCGCGGCCCTGGAACGCAAAGGGCACAAGCAGGAACACGGGTGGGTTTTAGTCAGTAAGAGTCTGACACTCCCTTCCGCTCCGCCCAGAGCGGGAGAAGTAATTTGATGATTTCCCATCCAAAAAAAAAAAAAAAAAAAGGGTATCTGGGTGAGTATATGGCCAATAAAAAAATCAACCCTATTAAACCCTTTTCAACCCCCTTGTTTCAACCCCTTTGCGTAACCCAGAAACTTGACATTGTAGAGAAAAATGGTCTTCGGGGTTGTATAGAGGGTATCTGGGTGAGTATATGGCCGATAAAAAAATCAACCCTATTCAACCCTTTTCAATACACTTCTTTCAACCCCTTTGCGTATCTCAGAAACCTGACATAGTAGAGAAAAATAGTTTTCGAGGTTGTATAGAGTGTTTGGATGAGTATATGACGAATGAAATATTCAACCCTTTTCAACTCCCTTCTTTCAACCCCTTTGCGTATCTCAGAAACCTGACATAGTAGAGCAAAACGGTTTTCAGGTTTGTATGGAGGGTATTTGGACAAGTATATGGCGATTAAAAAATACAACCCTTTTCAACCCCTTTGCAATGAGTGGGTTTGGATGAGTATATGACGAATGAAATATTCAACCCTTTTCAACCCCCTTCTTTCAACCCCTTTGCGTATCTCAGAAACCTGACAAAGAAGAGAAAAATGGTTTCGGGGTTGTATAGTGTTTGGCTGAGTATATAACGAATAAAAAATTCTGCCATTTTTGACTATCGAAATAATAATTGTTAGTCAAAAATACTAAAAAGACACCGCGAGTTGCTTGCAACTCGCGCCCCCAAGCGAAATACTAGTTATATTATATACAATTAAAAAACCACTCACTGATTGACTGATTGACTGATTGATTGATTGACATAATTGTTCTCCCACTTGCCGTGCTAGGAGGGGAAAACTTTTTATGGGGTTGTATAGAAGGTGTTGGGGTGAGTATGGGAAAAATCTGAAACTACCCCTTTTAAACCCCCTTCTTTCAACCCCATTGCTTATCTCGGAAACCTGACGTCGAAGAGAAAAATGGTTTTCGGGGTTGTATAGAGGGTGTCTGGTCGAGTATAAAACGAAAAAAAAATTTACCCCTTTTCAACCCCCTTTTTACAACCCCTTTGCGTATCTCAGAAATCTGACATTTTAGAGAAAAATGGTCTTCGGGGTTGTAGAGAGGGTATCTGGGTGAGTATATGGCCAATTAAAAAATCAACCCTATTCAACCCTTTTCAACCCCCTTGTTTCAACCCCTTTGCGTATCTCAGAAACCTGACATTCTAGAGGAAAATGGTCTTCGGGGTTGTATAGAAGGTGTCTGGATAAGTATATGGCCAAAAAAATCAACCCTATTCAACCCTTTTCAACCCCCTTGTTTCAACCCCTTTGCGTATCTCAGAAAGCTGACATTGTAGAGAAAAATGGTTTTCGGGGTTGTATAGAGGGTATCTGGATGAGTATATGGCCAAAAAAATCAACCCTATTCAACCCTTTTCAACCCCCTTGTTTCAACCCCTTTGCGTATCTCAGAAACCTGACATTTTAGAGAAAAATGGTCTTCGGGGTTGTATAGAGGGTATCTGGATGAGTATACGACCAATAAAAAATTCAACCCTATTCAACCCTTAACGACCCCTTCTTTCAACCCCTTTGCGTAGTCGGATTACCTCTCCCACATTCACCCAGAGAGAGGAGACGAAGGCAAATCAACGGCGTAAGAATCTTGGAAATCGGAGGGAAACCAATAAAGACATAAAGGTACCAAGATCGCCAAAAAGCACGAGTTTATTACCAAAAAACAACCTCAAACCGCGTGGTATAACCACACTTTTTGTCACCACGTGCTCTTCTTTAATATATCAGCCTTGTGTGAAGACTCCGAAGCCGGCCGAAGAATTATTCTACCACACCAGCCATCACGCGGACCGACGTGAAGAATCCGCTCCAGCTCCGCACCAGCGCATACGTAAGTCCTGAGGGAACTCCTGAACCCTTCACGCTACCCCACGAGACCCCCAAGACCCCCCACCAAGACCCCACCCACTCTTACCTCCGCACGAGACCCCCCAAGACCCCACCGCCTATCGTCTCCCCACGAAACCTCCCGCTCCCCCCTCCCCCCTCGGGACTACCTCACCCCCCGCAAGTTATCTTTGTAACCCCTGGTGCTAGAAGACCGAGATTGGTGTCGTTTGAAAGGGCATAAAGAGCCCTAAAATCTGGCCCCTAGCGAATCCCGGAATTCAGCACCGTTCGCGAGCTTTACCCCCCCTTACTTTTCACAACCACCCCCTCCCAACCTGGGAATACCCCCTCCAACTTAAACTCCAAACCACCACACGAGTGATGATCCCCCAAGACCCCCACTCCCCAGACCCCACCGCCCATCACCTCCCAACGAGACCCCCCAAGACCCCCACCAAGACCCCACCCCCTCTTACCTCCGCACGACACCCCACAAGATCCCCACCCAAGACCCCACCGCCTATCGTCTCCCCACGAAACCTCCCCCTCCCCCCTCGGGACTACCTCACCCCCCGCAAGTTATCTTCATAACCCCTGGTGCTAGAAGACCGAGATTGGTGTCGTTTGAAAGGGCATAAAGAGCCCTAAAATCTGGCCCCTAGCGAATCCCGGAATTCAGCACCGTTCGCGAGCTTTACCCCCCCCTTACTTTTCACAACCACCCCCTCCCAACCTGGGAATACCCCCTCCAACTTAAACCTCCAAACCACCACACGAGTGACGATCCCTCAAAACCCCCACACCCAAGACCCCACCACCCCTCACCGCCCCACGAGACCCCCAAGACCCTCACTCCCAAGACCCCACCACCCATCACCTCCCCACGAGACCCCCCAAGATCCCCACCAGGACCCCACCGCCTATCGTCTCCCCACGAAACCTCGCCCTCCCCCCTCCCCCCTCGGGACTACCTCACCCCCCGCAAGTTATCTTCATAACCCCTGGTGCTAGAAGACCGAGATTGGTGTCGTTTGAAAGGGCATAAAGAGCCCTAAAATCTGGCCCCTAGCGAATCCCGGAATTATGCACCGTTCGCGAGCTTTACCCCCCCCCCCCCCCTTACTTTTCACAACCACCCCCTCCCAAACTGGGAATACCCCCTCCAACTTAAACCGCCGAACCACCACACGAGTGACGATCCCTCAAGACCCCCACACCCAAGACCCCACCACCCCTCACCGCCCCACGAGACCCCCAAGACCCTCACTCCCAAGACCCCACCACCCATCACCTCCCCACGAGACCCCCCAAGACCCCCACCAGGACCCCACCACCCCTCACCGCCCCACGAGACCCCCCAAGACCCCCACTCAAGACCCCACCGCCTATCGTCTCCCCATGAAACCCCCCTTCCTCCCCTCCCCCCTCGGGACTACCTCCCCCCCTTCGCAAGTTATCTTCGTAACCCCTGGTGCTAGAAGACCGAGATTGGTGTCGTTTGAAAGGGCATAAAGAGCCCTAAAATCTGGCCCCTAGCGAATCCCGGAATTCAGCACCGTTCGCGAGCAACATCAGCGAGAACGCGCGTTACTGCCCATCCATCGGGTTGCGATGTGTGCAGAGGAGTTCCTGGGTGATGCCAGCCACCATATATGGACGGGTATACCTTAACTCGAATAAAAGAAAGCTCAAACTTTCCCCTCTGTCCTCATAGAGGACTAAATCATGCTGTTCTGAGGCTTTTAAACAGCCGAAGCGGTCTGCGACGTCTCCTCTTTCCCCTCCGACCACCACCGCGTCAACACTTATAGTGCGGGCTGTGACCGTGTGTTCTCCTGCCTCTCTGATTTGTTGGAGCAGTGAGCTCGCCTGGGCAAATGGAGTCTCCTCTCTCCACTCGAATAATGCGATCGTCTTCCCTTTGGTTCGCATTATACGGCATCGGTGAGTGGCAACTACCATTTGGGGCAGTGCAGCATACCTATTTGCTACCTTTTATGGTCGTTTTGCTGGTGCTTCCGTTGATCAGAGCTGCAAGGCCAGGTGAGATATGTAGGTATTCGGGCTCTAGGTCGGCTTGAGCCTATGCAGAAGCTTATACCCAGCTTTTCTCCTTCTCTGCGAAGAAAGAAGAAACTAGCGAAGTCCCTGGTCATTAGGCCCACCTAAACTAATCACTGTCCCCAATAATAAACTCCACCCAAACTCTATATTCTCCATAATGTTAAATAAAATACCATTATGTAAAGCTGCATGGCAGAGTGAGTCTGTCATACTCACGTTCCCGCAAGGTCGAGGTCGGCCGGCTCAAACTGCCATTCATCACCCCTTTATGTACATCCATTGACACACTTAAAACATTAAGTGTGTCAAAACATCCGTGTTTTAACTAATATAGTAATATAAGTAATTTAGAACAAAAAGTCTGAAGATTATACATATAAAAAAAAAACAAAGAGAAACATTTAAAAAAAAAAACAGAAATAAAACAAAGAAAAAAAAAACAAAAAAAAAATGATGGACTCACATAGACCTTAAGCTACGAAATGCTTTTATTGTATGCTCACAGGAATAACTTGTGCGTAGATTAAGGAAAAGTGTCCTATGTGGAAGCACATAATATATGTAATGTAAAAAAAAATCTAAACAAATTTAACCTGTAAAAAAAGGCGCGGACCACCAAGTCCGCGGTAATGAACTGTAAATAAAAAAAAACCCTTTTGCGTATCTCAGAAAGCTGACATCGTAGAGAAAAATGGTTTTCGGGGTTGTATAGAGGGTATCTGGGTGAATATATGGCCTATAAAAAAATCAACCCTTTTCAACCCCTTTGCGTATCTCAGAAATCTGTCATTTTAGATAAAAATGGTATTCGGGGTTGTATAAAAGGTGTCTGTATGAGTATATGGCCAATAAAAAATTCAACCCTATTCAACCCTTTTCAACCCCCTACTTACAACCCCTTTGCGTATCTCAGAAACTTGACATTGTAGAGAAAAATGGTCTTCGGGATTACATAATAACAATAATAAGTATTGAGAGTATTTGCATAGGCACAACCTCGTAGCCAGGATTATCCACCAGCAACTTGCTCTAAAATACTCACTTGTGGAATCGGAGGTGCCGTACTACAGGTATGTGCCCGACTTAGTTCTCGATAATGGCAATATCACATTGTACTGGGATCGGTCCATCATCACTGACAGGACTATTGTTGCCAATAAGCCTGATATAGTGGTGGTGGACCGAATCGTGAGGCGTGCAATGATTGTAGACATAACTGTTCCACATGACGAGAACCTCGTGAAAGCCGAGAAAGATAAGCAAATTAAATATCTTGACTTGGCTCGCGAGGTTGTCGACATGTGGGATGTGGATTCAGCAATCATTGTACCGATAGTCGTTTCCGTCAATGGCTTAATAGCCAAGAGCCTCGACCAACACCTTAAGAGGCTCTCTTTAGGCAGCTGGATCAAGGGCTTGATCCAGAAAGCGGTACTTCTGGACACGGCTCGCATTGTTAGGAAGTTCCTCTCTCTGGGGCCCTGACCGCCGGTAGCTTGGACCCTGTTCCCGATACCGGTGGGCTACTATTTTTTGTATTTTTAAATATTTTTATATAATTCTGTGCCTCCGGTGAAAACTGATATAACTCAAGTTGTATCAAATTGGAGTTTTAAATTGCATTTGTATCAGAAAAAATTCTGTACATTTCTGTCTAATCGACATTTTGATACAAGTTATATTTCCAGAGATAGTATGATACAAGTAGGCCTAAAAATTTATGTATTAATAGTTAATGACGTGTAAAATAATTTAACTCCACATAAATCGTTAAATATATTGAAAAATTCGATAGCGCTCCGTGTAAAAAAATATGTCTTAAGTTATATTCCAATACATTTGTAAAATTTATCTGTAACAAATGTAATTAATGATATAAACTCAGTTATATTTTTTTACACGAAGACATCGTGTGTAATTTACTTTACAACTTCAGAAATATCAGTTAACACAAAGACAAAAGTAGTAAGTTGTTTGTTTCAAATGATACATGTGAAGTTATATTAAATTATACACGTAATTATTACTCAAAATAGGGCATAAAAAATGTGTATAGTGACACTTCTTCTACCGCGGGGGATATGCGATCCGTACGGGGTCAGTGGCAATAAAGTTTTTAGACGGAGAGCACGAGCACAATATATTATAAATTGCATAATAATAGGTAAAAAGCGTACTTCTAAAATCGAACCAATAAAGACAAGAGAACACACTAATAAGTATATGATTTTTAATGTTAATGATCGATACGACATTTGCAAAAAAAGTTTTTTAGTTACTTTCGATGAAAGCAATAGATTTGTCAAGACAATTTGTGAAAAGAAAATTAAATACGGTATAGTTCCAAGTGAAAAAGGGCATATTTTATGATTTCCTGCGTATGAAAGCCACTATGGATGCAGCAAAACTAATAAAAAACTTCTGTGTTCCGATTTGACCTTCACCAAAATGGCCTATATAAACAACAGTAACAACAATGGAACCTGTAAGTAAAACTGTTTACAGTCAGGTTTTCAAATCATTGAATCTATAGTTTAACCAACAGTAGATACATGTTTAAAATGTGATAAGTTAAGTAAAGCAATAGAAACGGCATCCACCGATTCGATTACCAATGACAAACTTCACATTAAATATCAATTGGAGGAACATCAAGTTGCAGCCGCTTATGCGTATAACCAGAAAGAAAGTGACAATAAATATATTCTAAAGAATCGCCCGCCATCTTAACGCTTACATTTGACTTGCAATAATGTCTACCAACACCATACCTGAAGAAGGGTCTGGTCTTTTATAAAAGACAGTTATGGACATACAATCTTACCATCCATGACTGTACAAGTAATAATGCTTTTTGCTATATGTGGGACGAAAGTGTGTCCGGACGAGGAGTTCCTACTAAATATCCCGGTATTATAAAAAATATCCTTCACTCTGACACTTGCGCTAGGCAGAATAAAAACTCCATGGTGGCTACAATGATGCTACTTGCTGTTCATGACCTGCCTTATATTACATCCATAGAGCACAAATTCTTGATACCGGGCCATACAAGAATGGAAGTAGATAGTGACCATTCTGCAATCGAAAGAACTAAAAAACTAACGACTATGAACATCCATCATCCAAGAGATTGAGCGCACTTTCGAATATTAGGAAAACCTGGAAAATTTACCGTAGTTGAGATGACAATCAAATCAATCAGACGGTATTTTACTATCAAAAAAATTAATGAAGAAAACGAGACCTTTGTTTGGGCCGAGTTGAAAGTTTTTAAATATGAGAAAGACCAATTTCCGTCTCTTGTCTTAAATATGTATGTTTTATTTTTAATACCAAGAGCTTTAGAGTTTTGAGTAGAGTTGAGTGTTGAGTTGTTTTGTTTTGACGTTTGTTTTTTTTTTAATCACAAATATCACTTTACACGAAGATATTGAATATATAAGTTTACTTGTAGCATCATACACAAAAAATAACATCGTGATATGTGATATATCTCAATAAATATTAAATTAGGTAAACTTTAAAGTTCTAGACTGATTTCTAACATAAAGTTATATTAGATTGGTTCAACAACATTTTTCTTGCATCAATATTATCAGTGTATATACTAAAACATATTTTATGATATCAGTCTTTACGAGAACTGCATGTGTGGTGTAAGTTGATATTACTTAACATACATTAGTTTACACAGACGTAATGTCGGTGCACATTGATATAGTTGACAGTTTTTCCTCAATATTTTCCTAATTTTCTAATGAAATGTTACAAAATCCTGTAATTTTAAACAAAAACGATGCAACTTGTATTTAAAATTAAGTGTTCTGTAAAAATATTTATAATAATCTTTTTAAATAAAATAGAAAATAAATAAAACTTTAAATCGCTCTACTGAAAAGTAGTCATTTTGAAGTTGTATCAGTTTTCACCGGAGGCACAGAATTGTATTTTAATATTTAAAAATGTAATTTATATGTATTTATGTAATGAATAAAGGAAATAATAATAATAATACCAGATCATTAACACAAAAAAAAAATTACAGGAAATATATAATTAAAGACCCTACAGTAACAAACGATAAATGTCGCAAGTGTCACACCCAACCTGAAACCATTCAGCATATTACTGGCGCCTGCACAACACTCACGCAGACCGATTACACTCATAGGCATAACCAAGTAGCAAACGTCATCCATCAAAAACTAGCTCTCAAACACGCACTCATTCAAAACACTAAAACCCCTTACTACAACTATACACCACAAACCATTTTAGAAAGTACTACACATAAGCTCTACTACGACCGTGCCATTCTCACCGACAGAACCATACATTATAATAGACCGAATATAACATTACAGGATAAAATAAATAAAATAACTTATTTGATAGACATTGCAATCCCCAATACACATAACATTCAGAAGATGATCACTGAAAAAATAAGTAAATACGCAGAACTCAAAGATGAAGTTATGGGAATCTGGCGTCAAGAAAAAGTATATGTAGTTCCAATAGTACTTTCCACCACAGGTGTTATCCCAAATTATCTCCTCCATAGTTTAAAATTATTAGATCTTACAGAAACCCTCTACATAACATTGCAAAAGGCTGCGATTCTAAATACATGCAGAATTGTCAGAATTTATGCAGATAGATGACAACGAAGTAGGACCTCATCACACAATCCATTAAACGCACCACACGCTACATTTACTTGGCTTGGCCCGTAAATGTGGTAAAAACCAGCCAGAAAAGAGCTGAGAAAAAAAAGATAACTGATAATAATAATAATAAGTTTATTTTATTTTGCATGCCAAAATACATCTTAGTTTCTAGGATACACACACTTTGAGATACAGTTTATGAACAAATACAGTTCTGTGAACATATGGGTATATGAAGAATAAAAAATTCAACCCTTTTCCACCCCCTTCTTTCAACCCCTTTGCGAATCTCAGAAATCTGACATTTTAGAGAAAAATGGTCTTCGGGATTACATAGAGGATGTATGGATGGGTATATGAAGAATCAAAAATTCAACCCTTTTCAACCCCCTTCTTTCGACCCCTTTGCGTATCTCAGAAACCTGACATAGTAGAGCAAAACGGTTTTCAGGTTTGCATGGAGGGTATTTGGACAAGTATATGGCGATTAAAAAATACAACCCTTTTCAAGCCCTTTGCGTATCTCATTAAGCAAACAAAAATGAGATCGACTTCATCATAACGGACAAGAGGCATATATTCAGAGACGTCTCCGTGATCAATAGGTTCAATACCGGTAGCGATCACCGACTTGTACGAGGCTCTCTGAATATTAACTTCAAGGCCGAACGTGTCTATCTGATGAAGTCCAGACTCCGACCAACTCTGCTCTAAACCATGGCAGGATCTGAAACGTTCCAGGCAAACCTGGTAAACCGATTCGCTGCCGTGGAAACCACAACAGACGTAAATCAGAACCTCGAAAATGTGACTCGGATCCTCAGGGAAGAAGGTATGAGATTCTGTGATATGCAGCGTAACGTAAGGGCAAGAAGTCCAAGCTTTCAGAAGGGACTTTAGGGCTAATGAAGGAACGACGTGAAAACCCACCCACCACTTCGTCGGCAAAGCGGTTTCTAAACCGAGAGATCAACAAACACGTACGACGCGACCTCCGGCGCTTCAATGCTCTTTCGGTTGAATGAGCAATCGAGCAGAATCGGGGGTCAAAGGTGTTCGTACAATCTCTCGGAAGAAGCCACCTGACGAAGTTGACCACAGCAAGTGGAGAAGTCGTTTCTTCGAAGCCAGCAGTCCTTTCGGAAGTGGAGGACTTCTATAGCCGGTTATACGCATCGCATGCATCTCGTCCTGATCCCGAAAATGAGGGTCTTAGAGCCACATTGACACGCCATTTCACCGAAGACCTGCCAGAAGTCAGTATTGGCGAAATCGAGATCGCTCTTGGGCAGCTTAAAAATGGAAAAGCCCCTGGAGAAGACGGCGTTACCACAGAGCTGCTGAAAGCTGGAGGTAACCCCGTACTTAGGGAGCTCCAGAAGCTTTTTAACGCTGTCCTATTTGAAGGGAAAACTCCAGAGGCGTGGAGTAGAAGTGTGGTCGTTTTGTTCTTCAAAAGGGAAACAAGACCCTGTTGAAGAACTATCGACCCATATCCCTTCTAAGCCACGTCTATAAGCTGTTTTCAAGAGTGATCATGAACCGTCTTGCGCGAAGACTCGACGAATTCCAACCACCGGAGCAGGCTGGGTTTCGGAGCGGATATGGCACCATAGACCACATCCACACAGTGTGGCAGATTATACAGAAGACCGAAGAGTACAATCAGCCCCTGTGTCTAGCATTTGTGGACTATGAAAAGGCCTTTGACTCTGTTGAAATCTGGTCTGTTCTGGAGTCCCTGCAGCGCTGCCAAGTAGACTGGCGATACATCCAAGTGATGAGATGTCTCTACGAGGCCGCCACCATGTCCGTTCAAGTACAGAATCAGCAAACAAGTACCATACCGTTGCATCGAGGAGTGAGACAAGGGGATGTTATTTCCCCGAAATTGTTCACTAATGCAATGGAGGATATTATTATGTTCAAGACGCTGAACTGGAAAGAACGTGGCATTAACATCAATGGCGAGTACATCTCTCACTTGCGATTTGCAGACGATATCGTCATTATAGCAGAAACAGGCAGCAGGGTATCTGGGTGGTCGTCGTCGGGTATCGTCCCCTCCCCGTGCTTGTTCTCGGGGACTTCAATGCCAAGAACTTGGCTTGGGGTTCCCGTTATACGAACGTGCGGGGTAGGATGGTGGAGGACTGGGCTCTGGAGACAGGCCTGGTCGTCCTAAATCGGGGTTCTGTCCCCACGTGTGTGCGGATGCGGGGTGACTCCGTGGTGGACATTTCGTTCGCCAGCCCCGCTCTGTCACCGCGTGTCGTCGACTGGCGCGTTGTGGAGGAGGTGGAGACCTATTCCGATCACCGGTATATCCGGCTCGACGTCTCCGCCCAGACCCCAAGCGCGCCGGTCCGACAGACCCCGAGTGGTCCGCGGTGGGCGCTGAAGCAGCTGGACCGGGAGCTTCTCCTGGAAGCCTCGATCGTGCAGGCCTGGGTGTCACCACCGGACAGGCCTGCTGACATCAACGACGAGGCGGAGCGGTTCCGGGAGACCATGTCGGAAATATGCGACGTGGCAATGCCCCGGGTCCAGCCAAGACGCGCCCGCCGTCAGGTGTACTGGTGGTCTCGCGAGCTGACGTCGCTTCGAGAAGCGTGCGTTGCTGCGCGTCACCCGTACACCAGGCATCGCCGGCTCCGCATCCGCCCTCCGGATGCGCAGGCCAGGGAGGCGGAGCTGTACGAGGAGTACAGAGCGGCGAAGACCGCCCTCCAAGCGGGGATCTTGCGGGCCAGGGATCTGGCTCGCAAAGAGCTGCTGGAGTCTCTGGACGGGGACCCGTGGGGAAGACCCTACAAAATGGTGCGGAACAAACTCCGCACCTGGGCCCCCCCGTTGACGCAGAGTCTCCGGCCCCAGCTGGTGGAGGACGTGGTGAGCGCTCTGTTCCCTACGCGAGGGGACCATGCTCCCCCGCCTATGGCTCCGCTACCCGTGGTGCCCGATGCGGACCACACCGACGACGGCAACGACGACGACGATACTCCGGAGGTGACCGAGGTAGACCTGAGAGCGGCGGTTAACAGGCTGAAGGCCAAAAATACCGCCCCAGGACCCGATGGCTTACCTGGGAAAGCCTGGGTCCTGGCCTCGGAGGCTCTCGGGCCTCGACTACGTGGGCTCCTAAGCGCATGCTTGGAGAGGGGCCAGTTCCCACGTCGCTGGAAGACGGGGAAACTGGTCCTCATTGCGAAGCCAGGGCGCCCTGCGGACTCTCCGTCCGCATACCGGCCCATCGTGCTGCTCGACGAGGTGGGCAAGCTCTTTGAAAGAGTCATTGCAAACCGCCTCGTCAAGCACTTGGTGAGAGTTGGGCCGGATCTGGCGGAGAACCAGTTTGGTTTCCGCGCGGGGCGCTCGACGGTGGACGCCATCATGCGCGTGAGAGCCCTCACGACGGGGGAAGCGATTTCCCGGGGCGGGGTGGTGGTGGCGGTGTCTCTTGACATCGCCAACGCGTTCAACACCCTGCCTTGGAGTTGCATCGGGGAGGCACTCCGGTATCACCGAGTGCCAACCTACCTCTGTCGCGTGGTCGAGGACTACCTGACGGATAGAGCCGTCATCTACCCCGGTCACCGGGGAGAGTGGAATCGGCGAGAGATGTCGTGCGGTGTTCCACAGGGTTCGGTTCTGGGGCCGCTCCTGTGGGACATCGGTTACGACTTCGTGCTGCGCGGCGACCTCCCTTGCGGCGTCAGTGTTGTTTGCTACGCTGACGACACGCTGGTTCTGGCGCAGGGGGGGTCGCACCAGGCGGCGGTCGACCTGATGACGCGCGGGGTCGCAGCAGTCGTTGGGAGGATCCGGCAACTGGGTCTCGAGGTGGCCCTACACAAGTCCGAGGCTATGTGTTTTCACGGCCCTCGGAACCGGCCACCATCGGGATCCCAGATAACGGTGGGAGGGGTTTGCATCGGCGTCGGGTCGACGATGAGCTACTTGGGTCTCGTCCTCGACAGCCGGTGGAACTTCGCGGAGCACTTCCGCCGTTTGGCTCCCAAACTGGGGCGGGCCGGGGCTGCCCTCAAGCGGCTCTTGCCCAACCTAGGGGGACCAAACGCCTCCTGCCGGAGGCTGTACGCGGGGATCGTGCGGTCCATGGCCCTTTACGGGGCCCCGGTGTGGGCGCTGTCGCTGAGGCGACTGCCGGCGCGCCACCTGGTCTCGGCCCAGAGGGTCATGGCCATCCGGCTGATCCGGGGATACCGCACGGTCTCCGGCGAGGCGGCGAACCTCCTTGCCGGATTGCTGCCGTGGGATCTAGAAGCGAGAGCCCTCGCGCACGTCTACGCGTTGCGCGTGGAGGCGCTAAGCCGGGGTGAAACTCTGCTGCCGCGGCAAATTGCTGCGCAGCGGACGGAGCTCCGGCGGGATCTCACGGAGGTGTGGAGACAGCGACTGCTGCAACCCAGCGCTGGGCACGCCGCCATTGCGGCGGTAAGTCCCCTCTTTGAGGAGTGGCTGGAGAGACGCCACGGCGTCCTCACCTTCCGCCTGACGCAGGTGCTCACCGGACACGGCTGTTTCGGGAGGTACCTGTGTCGGATCCAGCGGGAGGACACGTCCGGGTGTCATCACTGTGTGGATCGCCCGGAGGACACGGTGGAGCATACGGTGGAGGTCTGCCCTGCTTGGGCGGAGCAACGCCGTGTCCTCGTGGAGGCGATTGGCGGCGGCGACCTCTCGCGGCCGGCCCTGGTTCAAGCCATGGTCCGGAGCGAGGAGGCATGGGAAGCGGTCGCCTCCTTCTGTGAAGCAGTAATGCTAGCGAAGGAGGAGGCGGAGCGCGTGCGAGAGATGGAAGCCCCTCGCTCCAGCCGCCGCAACAGGAGAAGACGCCCCGGGCGTCGGGAAACGCAAGGCGATTCCCGGCCACCGTAGGCGCGGGCCTGCGGATGGCGAGCTATGGGTGGCTCGCCGTCCGATAGCAACCAGGCCCGAGTCGACAGCGCGTCGTGTTCCACGCGCGCCTCAAAGAGCCGTCAGCAAAGAAGACGGGGCCCCATAGGGTCAGTGCCTGCTAGGGTTGCGGAATTTGTTCGAAAGAGTCACCGCGGCCCTGGAACGCAAAGGGCACAAGCAGGAACACGGGTGGGTTTTAGTCAGTAAGAGTCTGACACTCCCTTCCGCTCCGCCCAGAGCGGGAGAAGTAATTTGATGATTTCCCATCCAAAAAAAAAAAAAAAAAAAGGGTATCTGGGTGAGTATATGGCCAATAAAAAAATCAACCCTATTAAACCCTTTTCAACCCCCTTGTTTCAACCCCTTTGCGTAACCCAGAAACTTGACATTGTAGAGAAAAATGGTCTTCGGGGTTGTATAGAGGGTATCTGGGTGAGTATATGGCCGATAAAAAAATCAACCCTATTCAACCCTTTTCAATACACTTCTTTCAACCCCTTTGCGTATCTCAGAAACCTGACATAGTAGAGAAAAATAGTTTTCGAGGTTGTATAGAGTGTTTGGATGAGTATATGACGAATGAAATATTCAACCCTTTTCAACTCCCTTCTTTCAACCCCTTTGCGTATCTCAGAAACCTGACATAGTAGAGCAAAACGGTTTTCAGGTTTGTATGGAGGGTATTTGGACAAGTATATGGCGATTAAAAAATACAACCCTTTTCAACCCCTTTGCAATGAGTGGGTTTGGATGAGTATATGACGAATGAAATATTCAACCCTTTTCAACCCCCTTCTTTCAACCCCTTTGCGTATCTCAGAAACCTGACAAAGAAGAGAAAAATGGTTTCGGGGTTGTATAGTGTTTGGCTGAGTATATAACGAATAAAAAATTCTGCCATTTTTGACTATCGAAATAATAATTGTTAGTCAAAAATACTAAAAAGACACCGCGAGTTGCTTGCAACTCGCGCCCCCAAGCGAAATACTAGTTATATTATATATAATTAAATAACCACTCACTCACTGATTGACATAATTGTTCTCCCACTTCCCGTGCTAGGAGAGGAAAACTTTTTATGGGGTTGTATAGAAGGTGTCGGGGTGAGTATGGGAAAAATCTGAAACTACCCCTTTTCAACCCCCTTCTTTCAACCCCATTGCTTATCTCGGAAACCTGACGTCGAAGAGAGAAATGGTTTTCGGGGATGTATAGAGGGTGTTTGGATGAGTATAAAACGAAAAAAAAAATCACCCCTTTTCAACCCCTTTTTACAACCCCTTTGCGTATATCAGAAATCTGACATTTTAGAGAAAAATGGTTTTCGGGGTTGTATAGAGGGTATCTGGGTGAGTATATGGCCAATAAAAAAATCAACCCTATTCAACCCTTTTCAACCCCCTTGTTTCAACCCCTTTGCGTATCTCAGAAATCTGACATAGTAGAGAAAAATAGTTTTCGAGGTTGTATAGAGTGTTTGGATGAGTATATGACGAATGAAATATTCAACCCTTTTCAACTCCCTTCTTTCAACCCCTTTGCGTATCTCAGAAACCTGACATAGTAGAGCAAAACGGTTTTCAGGTTTGTATGGAGGGTATTTGGACAAGTATATGGCGATTAAAAAATACAACCCTTTTCAACCCCTTTGCAATGAGTGGGTTTGGATGAGTATATGACGAATGAAATATTCAACCCTTTTCAACCCCCTTCTTTCAACCCCTTTGCGTATCTCAGAAACCTGACAAAGAAGAGAAAAATGGTTTCGGGGTTGTATAGTGTTTGGCTGAGTATATAACGAATAAAAAATTCTGCCATTTTTGACTATCGAAATAATAATTGTTAGTCAAAAATACTAAAAAGACACCGCGAGTTGCTTGCAACTCGCGCCCCCAAGCGAAATACTAGTTATATTATATACAATTAAAAAACCACTCACTGATTGACTGATTGACTGATTGATTGATTGACATAATTGTTCTCCCACTTGCCGTGCTAGGAGGGGAAAACTTTTTATGGGGTTGTATAGAAGGTGTTGGGGTGAGTATGGGAAAAATCTGAAACTACCCCTTTTCAACCCCCTTCTTTCAACCCCATTGCTTATCTCGGAAACCTGACGTCGAAGAGAAAAATGGTTTTCGGGGTTGTATAGAGGGTGTCTGGTCGAGTATAAAACGAAAAAAAAATTTACCCCTTTTCAACCCCCTTTTTACAACCCCTTTGCGTATCTCAGAAATCTGACATTTTAGAGAAAAATGGTCTTCGGGGTTGTAGAGAGGGTATCTGGGTGAGTATATGGCCAATTAAAAAATCAACCCTATTCAACCCTTTTCAACCCCCTTGTTTCAACCCCTTTGCGTATCTCAGAAACCTGACATTCTAGAGGAAAATGGTCTTCGGGGTTGTATAGAAGGTGTCTGGATAAGTATATGGCCAAAAAAATCAACCCTATTCAACCCTTTTCAACCCCCTTGTTTCAACCCCTTTGCGTATCTCAGAAAGCTGACATTGTAGAGAAAAATGGTTTTCGGGGTTGTATAGAGGGTATCTGGATGAGTATATGGCCAAAAAAATCAACCCTATTCAACCCTTTTCAACCCCCTTGTTTCAACCCCTTTGCGTATCTCAGAAACCTGACATTTTAGAGAAAAATGGTCTTCGGGGTTGTATAGAGGGTATCTGGATGAGTATACGACCAATAAAAAATTCAACCCTATTCAACCCTTAACGACCCCTTCTTTCAACCCCTTTGCGTAGTCGGATTACCTCTCCCACATTCACCCAGAGAGAGGAGACGAAGGCAAATCAACGGCGTAAGAATCTTGGAAATCGGAGGGAAACCAATAAAGACATAAAGGTACCAAGATCGCCAAAAAGCACGAGTTTATTACCAAAAAACAACCTCAAACCGCGTGGTATAACCACACTTTTTGTCACCACGTGCTCTTCTTTAATATATCAGCCTTGTGTGAAGACTCCGAAGCCGGCCGAAGAATTATTCTACCACACCAGCCATCACGCGGACCGACGTGAAGAATCCGCTCCAGCTCCGCACCAGCGCATACGTAAGTCCTGAGGGAACTCCTGAACCCTTCACGCTACCCCACGAGACCCCCAAGACCCCCCACCAAGACCCCACCCACTCTTACCTCCGCACGAGACCCCCCAAGACCCCACCGCCTATCGTCTCCCCACGAAACCTCCCGCTCCCCCCTCCCCCCTCGGGACTACCTCACCCCCCGCAAGTTATCTTTGTAACCCCTGGTGCTAGAAGACCGAGATTGGTGTCGTTTGAAAGGGCATAAAGAGCCCTAAAATCTGGCCCCTAGCGAATCCCGGAATTCAGCACCGTTCGCGAGCTTTACCCCCCCTTACTTTTCACAACCACCCCCTCCCAACCTGGGAATACCCCCTCCAACTTAAACTCCAAACCACCACACGAGTGATGATCCCCCAAGACCCCCACTCCCAAGACCCCACCGCCCATCACCTCCCAACGAGACCCCCCAAGACCCCCACCAAGACCCCACCCCCTCTTACCTCCGCACGACACCCCACAAGATCCCCACCCAAGACCCCACCGCCTATCGTCTCCCCACGAAACCTCCCCCTCCCCCCTCGGGACTACCTCACCCCCCGCAAGTTATCTTCATAACCCCTGGTGCTAGAAGACCGAGATTGGTGTCGTTTGAAAGGGCATAAAGAGCCCTAAAATCTGGCCCCTAGCGAATCCCGGAATTCAGCACCGTTCGCGAGCTTTACCCCCCCCTTACTTTTCACAACCACCCCCTCCCAACCTGGGAATACCCCCTCCAACTTAAACCTCCAAACCACCACACGAGTGACGATCCCTCAAAACCCCCACACCCAAGACCCCACCACCCCTCACCGCCCCACGAGACCCCCAAGACCCTCACTCCCAAGACCCCACCACCCATCACCTCCCCACGAGACCCCCCAAGATCCCCACCAGGACCCCACCGCCTATCGTCTCCCCACGAAACCTCGCCCTCCCCCCTCCCCCCTCGGGACTACCTCACCCCCCGCAAGTTATCTTCATAACCCCTGGTGCTAGAAGACCGAGATTGGTGTCGTTTGAAAGGGCATAAAGAGCCCTAAAATCTGGCCCCTAGCGAATCCCGGAATTATGCACCGTTCGCGAGCTTTACCCCCCCCCCCCCCCCTTACTTTTCACAACCACCCCCTCCCAAACTGGGAATACCCCCTCCAACTTAAACCGCCGAACCACCACACGAGTGACGATCCCTCAAGACCCCCACACCCAAGACCCCACCACCCCTCACCGCCCCACGAGACCCCCAAGACCCTCACTCCCAAGACCCCACCACCCATCACCTCCCCACGAGACCCCCCCAGACCCCCACCAGGACCCCACCACCCCTCACCTCCCCACGAGATCCCCCAAGACCCCCACTCAAGACCCCACCGCCTATCGTCTCCCCATGAAACCCCCCTTCCTCCCCTCCCCCCTCGGGACTACCTCCCCCCCTTCGCAAGTTATCTTCGTAACCCCTGGTGCTAGAAGACCGAGATTGGTGTCGTTTGAAAGGGCATAAAGAGCCCTAAAATCTGGCCCCTAGCGAATCCCGGAATTCAGCACCGTTCGCGAGCAACATCAGCGAGAACGCGCGTTACTGCCCATCCATCGGGTTGCGATGTGTGCAGAGGAGTTCCTGGGTGATGCCAGCCACCATATATGGACGGGTATACCTTAACTCGAATAAAAGAAAGCTCAAACTTTCCCCTCTGTCCTCATAGAGGACTAAATCATGCTGTTCTGAGGCTTTTAAACAGCCGAAGCGGTCTGCGACGTCTCCTCTTTCCCCTCCGACCACCACCGCGTCAACACTTATAGTGCGGGCTGTGACCGTGTGTTCTCCTGCCTCTCTGATTTGTTGGAGCAGTGAGCTCGCCTGGGCAAATGGAGTCTCCTCTCTCCACTCGAATAATGCGATCGTCTTCCCTTTGGTTCGCATTATACGGCATCGGTGAGTGGCAACTACCATTTGGGGCAGTGCAGCATACCTATTTGCTACCTTTTATGGTCGTTTTGCTGGTGCTTCCGTTGATCAGAGCTGCAAGGCCAGGTGAGATATGTAGGTATTCGGGCTCTAGGTCGGCTTGAGCCTATGCAGAAGCTTATACCCAGCTTTTCTCCTTCTCTGCGAAGAAAGAAGAAACTAGCGAAGTCCCTGGTCATTAGGCCCACCTAAACTAATCACTGTCCCCAATAATAAACTCCACCCAAACTCTATATTCTCCATAATGTTAAATAAAATACCATTATGTAAAGCTGCATGGCAGAGTGAGTCTGTCATACTCACGTTCCCGCAAGGTCGAGGTCGGCCGGCTCAAACTGCCATTCATCACCCCTTTATGTACATCCATTGACACACTTAAAACATTAAGTGTGTCAAAACATCCGTGTTTTAACTAATATAGTAATATAAGTAATTTAGAACAAAAAGTCTGAAGATTATACATATAAAAAAAAAACAAAGAGAAACATTTAAAAAAAAAAACAGAAATAAAACAAAGAAAAAAAAAACAAAAAAAAAATGATGGACTCACATAGACCTTAAGCTACGAAATGCTTTTATTGTATGCTCACAGGAATAACTTGTGCGTAGATTAAGGAAAAGTGTCCTATGTGGAAGCACATAATATATGTAATGTAAAAAAAAATCTAAACAAATTTAACCTGTAAAAAAAGGCGCGGACCACCAAGTCCGCGGTAATGAACTGTAAATAAAAAAAAACCCTTTTGCGTATCTCAGAAAGCTGACATCGTAGAGAAAAATGGTTTTCGGGGTTGTATAGAGGGTATCTGGGTGAATATATGGCCTATAAAAAAATCAACCCTTTTCAACCCCTTTGCGTATCTCAGAAATCTGTCATTTTAGATAAAAATGGTATTCGGGGTTGTATAAAAGGTGTCTGTATGAGTATATGGCCAATAAAAAATTCAACCCTATTCAACCCTTTTCAACCCCCTACTTACAACCCCTTTGCGTATCTCAGAAACTTGACATTGTAGAGAAAAATGGTCTTCGGGATTACATAATAACAATAATAAGTATTGAGAGTATTTGCATAGGCACAACCTCGTAGCCAGGATTATCCACCAGCAACTTGCTCTAAAATACTCACTTGTGGAATCGGAGGTGCCGTACTACAGGTATGTGCCCGACTTAGTTCTCGATAATGGCAATATCACATTGTACTGGGATCGGTCCATCATCACTGACAGGACTATTGTTGCCAATAAGCCTGATATAGTGGTGGTGGACCGAATCGTGAGGCGTGCAATGATTGTAGACATAACTGTTCCACATGACGAGAACCTCGTGAAAGCCGAGAAAGATAAGCAAATTAAATATCTTGACTTGGCTCGCGAGGTTGTCGACATGTGGGATGTGGATTCAGCAATCATTGTACCGATAGTCGTTTCCGTCAATGGCTTAATAGCCAAGAGCCTCGACCAACACCTTAAGAGGCTCTCTTTAGGCAGCTGGATCAAGGGCTTGATCCAGAAAGCGGTACTTCTGGACACGGCTCGCATTGTTAGGAAGTTCCTCTCTCTGGGGCCCTGACCGCCGGTAGCTTGGACCCTGTTCCCGATACCGGTGGGCTACTATTTTTTGTATTTTTAAATATTTTTATATAATTCTGTGCCTCCGGTGAAAACTGATATAACTCAAGTTGTATCAAATTGGAGTTTTAAATTGCATTTGTATCAGAAAAAATTCTGTACATTTCTGTCTAATCGACATTTTGATACAAGTTATATTTCCAGAGATAGTATGATACAAGTAGGCCTAAAAATTTATGTATTAATAGTTAATGACGTGTAAAATAATTTAACTCCACATAAATCGTTAAATATATTGAAAAATTCGATAGCGCTCCGTGTAAAAAAATATGTCTTAAGTTATATTCCAATACATTTGTAAAATTTATCTGTAACAAATGTAATTAATGATATAAACTCAGTTATATTTTTTTACACGAAGACATCGTGTGTAATTTACTTTACAACTTCAGAAATATCAGTTAACACAAAGACAAAAGTAGTAAGTTGTTTGTTTCAAATGATACATGTGAAGTTATATTAAATTATACACGTAATTATTACTCAAAATAGGGCATAAAAAATGTGTATAGTGACACTTCTTCTACCGCGGGGGATATGCGATCCGTACGGGGTCAGTGGCAATAAAGTTTTTAGACGGAGAGCACGAGCACAATTTATTATAAATTGCATAATAATAGGTAAAAAGCGTACTTCTAAAATCGAACCAATAAAGACAAGAGAACACACTAATAAGTATATGATTTTTAATGTTAATGATCGATACGACATTTGCAAAAAAAGTTTTTTAGTTACTTTCGATGAAAGCAATAGATTTGTCAAGACAATTTGTGAAAAGAAAATTAAATACGGTATAGTTCCAAGTGAAAAAGGGCATATTTTATGATTTCCTGCGTATGAAAGCCACTATGGATGCAGCAAAACTAATAAAAAACTTCTGTGTTCCGATTTGACCTTCACCAAAATGGCCTATATAAACAACAGTAACAACAATGGAACCTGTAAGTAAAACTGTTTACAGTCAGGTTTTCAAATCATTGAATCTATAGTTTAACCAACAGTAGATACATGTTTAAAATGTGATAAGTTAAGTAAAGCAATAGAAACGGCATCCACCGATTCGATTACCAATGACAAACTTCACATTAAATATCAATTGGAGGAACATCAAGTTGCAGCCGCTTATGCGTATAACCAGAAAGAAAGTGACAATAAATATATTCTAAAGAATCGCCCGCCATCTTAACGCTTACATTTGACTTGCAATAATGTCTACCAACACCATACCTGAAGAAGGGTCTGGTCTTTTATAAAAGACAGTTATGGACATACAATCTTACCATCCATGACTGTACAAGTAATAATGCTTTTTGCTATATGTGGGACGAAAGTGTGTCCGGACGAGGAGTTCCTACTAAATATCCCGGTATTATAAAAAATATCCTTCACTCTGACACTTGCGCTAGGCAGAATAAAAACTCCATGGTGGCTACAATGATGCTACTTGCTGTTCATGACCTGCCTTATATTACATCCATAGAGCACAAATTCTTGATACCGGGCCATACAAGAATGGAAGTAGATAGTGACCATTCTGCAATCGAAAGAACTAAAAAACTAACGACTATGAACATCCATCATCCAAGAGATTGAGCGCACTTTCGAATATTAGGAAAACCTGGAAAATTTACCGTAGTTGAGATGACAATCAAATCAATCAGACGGTATTTTACTATCAAAAAAATTAATGAAGAAAACGAGAACTTTGTTTGGGCCGAGTTGAAAGTTTTTAAATATGAGAAAGACCAATTTCCGTCTCTTGTCTTAAATATGTATGTTTTATTTTTAATACCAAGAGCTTTAGAGTTTTGAGTAGAGTTGAGTGTTGAGTTGTTTTGTTTTGACGTTTGTTTTTTTTTTAATCACAAATATCACTTTACACGAAGATATTGAATATATAAGTTTACTTGTAGCATCATACACAAAAAATAACATCGTGATATGTGATATATCTCAATAAATATTAAATTAGGTAAACTTTAAAGTTCTAGACTGATTTCTAACATAAAGTTATATTAGATTGGTTCAACAACATTTTTCTTGCATCAATATTATCAGTGTATATACTAAAACATATTTTATGATATCAGTCTTCACGAGAACTGCATGTGTGGTGTAAGTTGATATTACTTAACATACATTAGTTTACACAGACGTAATGTCGGTGCACATTGATATAGTTGACAGTTTTTCCTCAATATTTTCCTAATTTTCTAATGAAATGTTACAAAATCCTGTAATTTTAAACAAAAACGATGCAACTTGTATTTAAAATTAAGTGTTCTGTAAAAATATTTATAATAATCTTTTTAAATAAAATAGAAAATAAATAAAACTTTAAATCGCTCTACTGAAAAGTAGTCATTTTGAAGTTGTATCAGTTTTCACCGGAGGCACAGAATTGTATTTTAATATTTAAAAATGTAATTTATATGTATTTATGTAATGAATAAAGGAAATAATAATAATAATACCAGATCATTAACACAAAAAAAAAATTACAGGAAATATATAATTAAAGACCCTACAGTAACAAACGATAAATGTCGCAAGTGTCACACCCAACCTGAAACCATTCAGCATATTACTGGCGCCTGCACAACACTCACGCAGACCGATTACACTCATAGGCATAACCAAGTAGCAAACGTCATCCATCAAAAACTAGCTCTCAAACACGCACTCATTCAAAACACTAAAACCCCTTACTACAACTATACACCACAAACCATTTTAGAAAGTACTACACATAAGCTCTACTACGACCGTGCCATTCTCACCGACAGAACCATACATTATAATAGACCGAATATAACATTACAGGATAAAATAAATAAAATAACTTATTTGATAGACATTGCAATCCCCAATACACATAACATTCAGAAGATGATCACTGAAAAAATAAGTAAATACGCAGAACTCAAAGATGAAGTTATGGGAATCTGGCGTCAAGAAAAAGTATATGTAGTTCCAATAGTACTTTCCACCACAGGTGTTATCCCAAATTATCTCCTCCATAGTTTAAAATTATTAGATCTTACAGAAACCCTCTACATAACATTGCAAAAGGCTGCGATTCTAAATACATGCAGAATTGTCAGAATTTATGCAGATAGATGACAACGAAGTAGGACCTCATCACACAATCCATTAAACGCACCACACGCTACATTTACTTGGCTTGGCCCGTAAATGTGGTAAAAACCAGCCAGAAAAGAGCTGAGAAAAAAAAGATAACTGATAATAATAATAATAAGTTTATTTTATTTTGCATGCCAAAATACATCTTAGTTTCTAGGATACACACACTTTGAGATACAGTTTATGAACAAATACAGTTCTGTGAACATATGGGTATATGAAGAATAAAAAATTCAACCCTTTTCCACCCCCTTCTTTCAACCCCTTTGCGAATCTCAGAAATCTGACATTTTAGAGAAAAATGGTCTTCGGGATTACATAGAGGATGTATGGATGGGTATATGAAGAATCAAAAATTCAACCCTTTTCAACCCCCTTCTTTCGACCCCTTTGCGTATCTCAGAAACCTGACATAGTAGAGCAAAACGGTTTTCAGGTTTGCATGGAGGGTATTTGGACAAGTATATGGCGATTAAAAAATACAACCCTTTTCAAGCCCTTTGCGTATCTCATTAAGCAAACAAAAATGAGATCGACTTCATCATAACGGACAAGAGGCATATATTCAGAGACGTCTCCGTGATCAATAGGTTCAATACCGGTAGCGATCACCGACTTGTACGAGGCTCTCTGAATATTAACTTCAAGGCCGAACGTGTCTATCTGATGAAGTCCAGACTCCGACCAACTCTGCTCTAAACCATGGCAGGATCTGAAACGTTCCAGGCAAACCTGGTAAACCGATTCGCTGCCGTGGAAACCACAACAGACGTAAATCAGAACCTCGAAAATGTGACTCGGATCCTCAGGGAAGAAGGTATGAGATTCTGTGATATGCAGCGTAACGTAAGGGCAAGAAGTCCAAGCTTTCAGAAGGGACTTTAGGGCTAATGAAGGAACGACGTGAAAACCCACCCACCACTTCGTCGGCAAAGCGGTTTCTAAACCGAGAGATCAACAAACACGTACGACGCGACCTCCGGCGCTTCAATGCTCTTTCGGTTGAATGAGCAATCGAGCAGAATCGGGGGTCAAAGGTGTTCGTACAATCTCTCGGAAGAAGCCACCTGACGAAGTTGACCACAGCAAGTGGAGAAGTCGTTTCTTCGAAGCCAGCAGTCCTTTCGGAAGTGGAGGACTTCTATAGCCGGTTATACGCATCGCATGCATCTCGTCCTGATCCCGAAAATGAGGGTCTTAGAGCCACATTGACACGCCATTTCACCGAAGACCTGCCAGAAGTCAGTATTGGCGAAATCGAGATCGCTCTTGGGCAGCTTAAAAATGGAAAAGCCCCTGGAGAAGACGGCGTTACCACAGAGCTGCTGAAAGCTGGAGGTAACCCCGTACTTAGGGAGCTCCAGAAGCTTTTTAACGCTGTCCTATTTGAAGGGAAAACTCCAGAGGCGTGGAGTAGAAGTGTGGTCGTTTTGTTCTTCAAAAGGGAAACAAGACCCTGTTGAAGAACTATCGACCCATATCCCTTCTAAGCCACGTCTATAAGCTGTTTTCAAGAGTGATCATGAACCGTCTTGCGCGAAGACTCGACGAATTCCAACCACCGGAGCAGGCTGGGTTTCGGAGCGGATATGGCACCATAGACCACATCCACACAGTGTGGCAGATTATACAGAAGACCGAAGAGTACAATCAGCCCCTGTGTCTAGCATTTGTGGACTATGAAAAGGCCTTTGACTCTGTTGAAATCTGGTCTGTTCTGGAGTCCCTGCAGCGCTGCCAAGTAGACTGGCGATACATCCAAGTGATGAGATGTCTCTACGAGGCCGCCACCATGTCCGTTCAAGTACAGAATCAGCAAACAAGTACCATACCGTTGCATCGAGGAGTGAGACAAGGGGATGTTATTTCCCCGAAATTGTTCACTAATGCAATGGAGGATATTATTATGTTCAAGACGCTGAACTGGAAAGAACGTGGCATTAACATCAATGGCGAGTACATCTCTCACTTGCGATTTGCAGACGATATCGTCATTATAGCAGAAACAGGCAGCAGGGTATCTGGGTGGTCGTCGTCGGGTATCGTCCCCTCCCCGTGCTTGTTCTCGGGGACTTCAATGCCAAGAACTTGGCTTGGGGTTCCCGTTATACGAACGTGCGGGGTAGGATGGTGGAGGACTGGGCTCTGGAGACAGGCCTGGTCGTCCTAAATCGGGGTTCTGTCCCCACGTGTGTGCGGATGCGGGGTGACTCCGTGGTGGACATTTCGTTCGCCAGCCCCGCTCTGTCACCGCGTGTCGTCGACTGGCGCGTTGTGGAGGAGGTGGAGACCTATTCCGATCACCGGTATATCCGGCTCGACGTCTCCGCCCAGACCCCAAGCGCGCCGGTCCGACAGACCCCGAGTGGTCCGCGGTGGGCGCTGAAGCAGCTGGACCGGGAGCTTCTCCTGGAAGCCTCGATCGTGCAGGCCTGGGTGTCACCACCGGACAGGCCTGCTGACATCAACGACGAGGCGGAGCGGTTCCGGGAGACCATGTCGGAAATATGCGACGTGGCAATGCCCCGGGTCCAGCCAAGACGCGCCCGCCGTCAGGTGTACTGGTGGTCTCGCGAGCTGACGTCGCTTCGAGAAGCGTGCGTTGCTGCGCGTCACCCGTACACCAGGCATCGCCGGCTCCGCATCCGCCCTCCGGATGCGCAGGCCAGGGAGGCGGAGCTGTACGAGGAGTACAGAGCGGCGAAGACCGCCCTCCAAGCGGGGATCTTGCGGGCCAGGGATCTGGCTCGCAAAGAGCTGCTGGAGTCTCTGGACGGGGACCCGTGGGGAAGACCCTACAAAATGGTGCGGAACAAACTCCGCACCTGGGCCCCCCCGTTGACGCAGAGTCTCCGGCCCCAGCTGGTGGAGGACGTGGTGAGCGCTCTGTTCCCTACGCGAGGGGACCATGCTCCCCCGCCTATGGCTCCGCTACCCGTGGTGCCCGATGCGGACCACACCGACGACGGCAACGACGACGACGATACTCCGGAGGTGACCGAGGTAGACCTGAGAGCGGCGGTTAACAGGCTGAAGGCCAAAAATACCGCCCCAGGACCCGATGGCTTACCTGGGAAAGCCTGGGTCCTGGCCTCGGAGGCTCTCGGGCCTCGACTACGTGGGCTCCTAAGCGCATGCTTGGAGAGGGGCCAGTTCCCACGTCGCTGGAAGACGGGGAAACTGGTCCTCATTGCGAAGCCAGGGCGCCCTGCGGACTCTCCGTCCGCATACCGGCCCATCGTGCTGCTCGACGAGGTGGGCAAGCTCTTTGAAAGAGTCATTGCAAACCGCCTCGTCAAGCACTTGGTGAGAGTTGGGCCGGATCTGGCGGAGAACCAGTTTGGTTTCCGCGCGGGGCGCTCGACGGTGGACGCCATCATGCGCGTGAGAGCCCTCACGACGGGGGAAGCGATTTCCCGGGGCGGGGTGGTGGTGGCGGTGTCTCTTGACATCGCCAACGCGTTCAACACCCTGCCTTGGAGTTGCATCGGGGAGGCACTCCGGTATCACCGAGTGCCAACCTACCTCTGTCGCGTGGTCGAGGACTACCTGACGGATAGAGCCGTCATCTACCCCGGTCACCGGGGAGAGTGGAATCGGCGAGAGATGTCGTGCGGTGTTCCACAGGGTTCGGTTCTGGGGCCGCTCCTGTGGGACATCGGTTACGACTTCGTGCTGCGCGGCGACCTCCCTTGCGGCGTCAGTGTTGTTTGCTACGCTGACGACACGCTGGTTCTGGCGCAGGGGGGGTCGCACCAGGCGGCGGTCGACCTGATGACGCGCGGGGTCGCAGCAGTCGTTGGGAGGATCCGGCAACTGGGTCTCGAGGTGGCCCTACACAAGTCCGAGGCTATGTGTTTTCACGGCCCTCGGAACCGGCCACCATCGGGATCCCAGATAACGGTGGGAGGGGTTTGCATCGGCGTCGGGTCGACGATGAGCTACTTGGGTCTCGTCCTCGACAGCCGGTGGAACTTCGCGGAGCACTTCCGCCGTTTGGCTCCCAAACTGGGGCGGGCCGGGGCTGCCCTCAAGCGGCTCTTGCCCAACCTAGGGGGACCAAACGCCTCCTGCCGGAGGCTGTACGCGGGGATCGTGCGGTCCATGGCCCTTTACGGGGCCCCGGTGTGGGCGCTGTCGCTGAGGCGACTGCCGGCGCGCCACCTGGTCTCGGCCCAGAGGGTCATGGCCATCCGGCTGATCCGGGGATACCGCACGGTCTCCGGCGAGGCGGCGAACCTCCTTGCCGGATTGCTGCCGTGGGATCTAGAAGCGAGAGCCCTCGCGCACGTCTACGCGTTGCGCGTGGAGGCGCTAAGCCGGGGTGAAACTCTGCTGCCGCGGCAAATTGCTGCGCAGCGGACGGAGCTCCGGCGGGATCTCACGGAGGTGTGGAGACAGCGACTGCTGCAACCCAGCGCTGGGCACGCCGCCATTGCGGCGGTAAGTCCCCTCTTTGAGGAGTGGCTGGAGAGACGCCACGGCGTCCTCACCTTCCGCCTGACGCAGGTGCTCACCGGACACGGCTGTTTCGGGAGGTACCTGTGTCGGATCCAGCGGGAGGACACGTCCGGGTGTCATCACTGTGTGGATCGCCCGGAGGACACGGTGGAGCATACGGTGGAGGTCTGCCCTGCTTGGGCGGAGCAACGCCGTGTCCTCGTGGAGGCGATCGGCGGCGGCGACCTCTCGCGGCCGGCCCTGGTTCAAGCCATGGTCCGGAGCGAGGAGGCATGGGAAGCGGTCGCCTCCTTCTGTGAAGCAGTAATGCTAGCGAAGGAGGAGGCGGAGCGCGTGCGAGAGATGGAAGCCCCTCGCTCCAGCCGCCGCAACAGGAGAAGACGCCCCGGGCGTCGGGAAACGCAAGGCGATTCCCGGCCACCGTAGGCGCGGGCCTGCGGATGGCGAGCTATGGGTGGCTCGCCGTCCGATAGCAACCAGGCCCGAGTCGACGGCGCGTCGTGTTCCACGCGCGCCTCAAAGAGCCGTCAGCAAAGAAGACGGGGCCCCATAGGGTCAGTGCCTGCTAGGGTTGCGGAATTTGTTCGAAAGAGTCACCGCGGCCCTGGAACGCAAAGGGCACAAGCAGGAACACGGGTGGGTTTTAGTCAGTAAGAGTCTGACACTCCCTTCCGCTCCGCCCAGAGCGGGAGAAGTAATTTGATGATTTCCCATCCAAAAAAAAAAAAAAAAAAAGGGTATCTGGGTGAGTATATGGCCAATAAAAAAATCAACCCTATTAAACCCTTTTCAACCCCCTTGTTTCAACCCCTTTGCGTAACCCAGAAACTTGACATTGTAGAGAAAAATGGTCTTCGGGGTTGTATAGAGGGTATCTGGGTGAGTATATGGCCGATAAAAAAATCAACCCTATTCAACCCTTTTCAATACACTTCTTTCAACCCCTTTGCGTATCTCAGAAACCTGACATAGTAGAGAAAAATAGTTTTCGAGGTTGTATAGAGTGTTTGGATGAGTATATGACGAATGAAATATTCAACCCTTTTCAACTCCCTTCTTTCAACCCCTTTGCGTATCTCAGAAACCTGACATAGTAGAGCAAAACGGTTTTCAGGTTTGTATGGAGGGTATTTGGACAAGTATATGGCGATTAAAAAATACAACCCTTTTCAACCCCTTTGCAATGAGTGGGTTTGGATGAGTATATGACGAATGAAATATTCAACCCTTTTCAACCCCCTTCTTTCAACCCCTTTGCGTATCTCAGAAACCTGACAAAGAAGAGAAAAATGGTTTCGGGGTTGTATAGTGTTTGGCTGAGTATATAACGAATAAAAAATTCTGCCATTTTTGACTATCGAAATAATAATTGTTAGTCAAAAATACTAAAAAGACACCGCGAGTTGCTTGCAACTCGCGCCCCCAAGCGAAATACTAGTTATTATTATATTATATATAATTAAAAAACCACTGACTGATTGATTGACTGACTGATTGACACAATTGTTCTCCCACTTCCCGTGCTAGGAGGGAAAAACTTTTTATGGGGTTGTATAGAAGGTGTCGGGGTGAGTATGGGAAAAATCTGAAACTACCCCTTTTCAACCCCCTTCTTTCAACCCCATTGCTTATCTCGGAAACCTGACGTCGAAGAGAAAAATGGTTTTCGGGGTTGTATAGAGGGTGTCTGGGTGAGAATAAAATGAAAAAAAAATTACCCCTTTTCAACCCCCTTTTTACAACCCCTTTGCGTATCTCGGAAATCTGACATTTTAGAGAAAAATGGTTTTCGGGGTTGTATAGAGGGTATCTGGGTGAGTATATGGCCAATAAAAAAATCAACCCTTTTCAACCCTTTTCAACCCCCTTGTTTCAACCCCTTTGCGTATCTCAGAAACCTGACATTCTACAGAAAAATGGTTTTTGGGATTGTATAGAAGGTATCTGGGTGAGTATATGGCCAATAAAAAATCAACCCTTTTCAACCCCCTTGTTTCAACCCCATGGCATATCTCAGTAACCTGACATTGAAGCGAAAAATGGTTTTCGGCGTTATATAGAAGGCATCTGGATGAAAATATGGCCAAAAAAAATTCAACCCTTTTCAACCCCCTTCTTTCAACCCCTTTGCGTAACTCAGAAACCTGACATTGTAGAGAAAAATGGTCTTCGGGGTTGTATAGAGGACATCTGGATGAATTTATGGCCAAAAAAAATTCAACCCTTTTCAACCCCCTTCTTTCAGCCCTTTTGCGTAACTCAGAAATCTGACATTGTAGAGATAATAATTGTCACTAAAAAATACCAAAAAGACACCGCGGGTTGCTTGCAACTCGCGCCCCCAAGCGAAATACTAGTTATATTATATATAATTAAAAAACCACTCACTGATTGATTGACTGATTGACATAATTGTTCTCCCACTTGCCGTGCTAGGAGGGGAAAACTTTTTATGGGGTTGTATAGAAGGTGTCGGGGTGAGTATGGGAAAAATCTGAAACTACCCCTTTTCAACCCCCTTCTTTCAACCCCATTGCTTATCTCAGAAACCTGACGTCGAAGAGAAAAATGGTTTTCGGGGTTGTATAGAGGGTGTTTGGATGAGTAGAAAACGAAAAAAAAAACTACCCCTTTTCAACCCCCTTTTTACAACCCCTTTGCGTATCTCAGAAATCTGACATTTTAGAGCAAAATGGTTTTCGGGGTTGTATAGAGGGTATCTGGATGAGTATATGGCCAATAAAAAATTCAACCCTATTCAACCCTTTTCAACCCCCTACTTTCAACCCCTTGGCATATCTCAGAAACCTGACATTGTAGAGAAAAATGGTCTTCGGGGTTGTATAGAGGGTGTCTGGATGAGTATATGGCCTATAAAAAATTCAACCCTTTTCAACCCCCTACTTTCAACCCCTTGGCATATCTCAGAAACCTGACATTGTAGAGAAAAATGGTCTTCGGGGTTGTATAGAGGGTATCTGGGTGAGTATATGGCCACTAAAAAATCAACCCTTTTCAACCCCCTTTTTCAACCCCCTTTTTTCAACCCCTTTGTTGTTAGTAAAAAAATACTCAAAAGACACCGCGGGTTGCTTGCAACTCGCGCCCCCAAGCGAAATACTAGTATGTATTCTAAAATTAAAATTATTACTTTGTCGACCTCCAGACCAAGGTCTAGTGCAAGTATTCGAGACGTATCGACGGTATGTCGGTACACATGTATAATTTTATAGAGAGAACCACTATGTAAAGAAAGAAAGAAAGAAAAACTGTTTATTTGCGCCAAGCATGACGCACACCAAAGAATTTAAAAATAAAGCTTAAAACTAAAACAAAAATAATAGTTAAAAGTTGGGAAGTTGGGATGTGTGAGAAATTTTTTAGGGTTCCGTACCTAAAAGGTAAAAACGGGACCCTTCGCTGTCTGTCCGTCCGTCTATCTGTCACCAGGCTGTATCTCAAGAACCACGATAGCTAGACGTTGAAATTTTCACAAATTATGTATTTCTGTTGCAGGTATAACAATAAATACTAAAACCAAAATAAAATACAGATTTAATGGGGGCACCCACACAACAAACGCGTTTTTTTGCCCCTTTTTTGCTCGATACCAATAGTGGCAACAAGTAGGCACTTGAAATATTTACAAAATATTCAGTTGTATTTTTACTTTAATAATAAAATTAAAATAAAATATATATGGGGGTCTCCCAAACAAAAAACGCAATTTTTTGCCTGTTTTTATGTTTCCTAGTCAATGATACGGAACCCTTTTTCCGTTTTTCTTAATTCCAATATAAGTTTTCACAAAGAATATTTTGTAGCTATTCTGTATACGAAATATTTTTCGCTGCCGACTCGTATTGAAATTGGCCATTAATTATATAATGTTATTAAAAATAAAATACAACGGACAGTGTAGGGGCTATTAACTAAAGATCAGATAAATACTTTGGCAAAAATATAACATAGCCTCATCATCTGCCTAGCCTTTTCCCAACTATATTGGGATCGGCTCCCAGTTAAACCGGAGCCAACTGAATACCAGTATTTTACGTGAAGCGGCTGCCTAGCAAGCTCCACAACCCATTAACTGGAAAACACGGTACTTCTTGGCAAGACTGGAGTCAGATTTACTGGCTTCTGACAATCCGTAACGACTGCCAAAGATCTACAAATGACAGCCGGGACCATAGCCTAATGAGAAAAAAAAAACGTCTCCAAATAATTTAAAAGTTGAATCAAAAACAATTTCTTCTAATCACTTTAGAATGGATTAATCCTAGCCACGAACAGATTGCTAATTTAGTCTTAAATAGTCTTAATTAGTCCCATTATGGTAATATGTGCCTAATGGTGTAACTCCAGCCAATTTATTTAACTATTCTCGTAATGGAGATGTAGTAAATACTAATGCTCCCTAATGTTTTAATTGCAGACTAATGTTTTGAGAAGTTCTTTAACCTTTGGAGCTAAGATTTCTTAATTAGGCGTCTTTATCTGTAGTAGATTTAGCAACCGTATTTACTGAACGGGGGCAAGGGGCAAGTTTTCGTACCGTTCGTTCGTCTGTTGAATCTGAGGAATTGTACTCGTGTTAGAAGGCCTATTTTATTGTTGTTGAAGCAGTGAAGGAAAACATTGAGAGGAAACCGGGCATGCCCGTTAACTCCCGCGTTCAATCTCACAAAGAGGAGAACTGTGTCTCAGCAGTATAACCAATATTATAGGCTGATTGTGTAAGAAACCTCTGTCTTTTAATTTTTAGAAAGAATAAGGTAAAGAGGCGTTTGTTAACAAGGGCCTTATTTATAAAATCGTTGTTACTATAATGTGATTGGTTTAAGCAACTTTCGCATTTGCGGTGTTTTTGAAAGTTTGCGAATGACATCAGTCTAAACTGTCAAACATACCTCAAATCTCAAATTGACGGAAAGCGACTGAGATGCGATCGCAACGGGGCTTAAAAATTAGTAGAAGTGGCCTTCAGCTTACCATATTCTCAATGCATCCGGCATGGAGGATTTGAATTAAGAATCGCTAATCAGTCTTGAATTTAATCAGTGAATGATTTTTTTTTTATAAATAAATCTGTCAATGATTTGAATGCCTTCTTATCTTATCTATTTGGGTTTCCTTCACTTCCTTCAATTAGTCCTAGTATTGGACAATTGTGCGTGAGCCATGGCGGCCGTCACTCCAACCAGCCAACCTTCCTCCAGAAACAGATCAGTCCACTCAGTGTGTTCAGGATTTCTGTAAGTGAATTCGGTGTCCCTATTGTTTGCCTCCGTATTTCGACTACACCTGTGCACTCAAGGAGCACGTGCGATACCGTTTCCTCCTCCTCCATGCATGCTCTGCATAGAGGGCTGTCCGTAATACCTATCGTGTGTAAGTGTTTGTTCAATGAGCAGTGTTTTGAACAGAGGAGTTTTTGAATGTTCAATGCTCTAATTTTTCAAATCAATCCAATGCCCATGATTCATGCGTTCAAGATAAAGCTGCTATTCCAGATGTAAATTAAATTTACTGCCCATTTTACCTTTAAAACGGGGAAATGAAGTAAGTTGCGTACTTACGTAACATTCTCTGGGCGGGAAGCATTAAATATTTAAAGGTAATTCGGACTCCAAACCCATATTACATAAGGCTCCTACTGCCTACATTAATTTTTCATGATCGTAAAGTTTTAATGTCTTGTTTCTCGGTTTTGTGTAAGAAGAAGTTACTTCATATTTAGGGTGTTTAAGCAGGCGAATAAATGTTGAGATTTTTGTCTTATTTGATTTTGAATTATCTATTCATTTAAACTTTAGCGAATAAATGTTGAGGTTTTTGTCTTTGGTTTATTTGATTTTGAAATATTTAATTTAAACTTTATGTACAGTAGTAGTAAATGGGTGGACTTAATGCAACAAGGCATTCTCTACCAGTTCACCTTTGGGTTAAAAAGACAACACGGTAGGCGTCCGTTCAATGTGTGTGTTTACAAGTTTTTGCCAGCGGATTCTTTCACGTGAAAGTCTAAGATTTTCTAAATAAGATGTATCCTTTGCCTAGACATTGGATAGTTTATCAGTATGCCAAGATTGATCGAAGTTGCGGAATTCGTTCGAAAGAGTCACCGCGGCCCTGGAAAGCAAAGGGCAATAGAAGGATCACGGGTGGGTTTTAGTCAGTAAGAGTCTGACACTCCCTTCCGATCCGCGCAGAGCGGGAGAAGTCTTTTGTAATGCGCACAGCAAAGGAGTGGAACTCTCTGCCTGCGTCTGTGTTTCCGAACGCATTCAATCCTGATCTCTTCAGAGTTAGAGTGAAAACAGGCTTCTTCTGGGTAAGCTCATTCTATCGTCGACTTTGTCTCTGTAACCTGCGACCTAGACTAGAGTCAAGAGCATATGCATCTGTCAATAAAAAAAAGTAATTTGATGATTTCCCATCCAGGAAAGAAAAAACCTACGAGCCGTTAAAGCTTAACACACATCAGGACATATTACTACAAATTAAGCATATCAAAAGTAGGAAGTAGCATAGGTTTTTATTCAGGGACAGAGTGGTAATTATGCTAATGGCATTTTACATAACAAAGCTTTACAACACCCATATCTTCCACTAGATTAGCCTTCATACTACTATGCCATACTATATGTATGGTGTCTACGGTGTAATTGTTCTGTCATTTCCATGTGCACTCTTCTGTGAAAGCACCATGGTCATCATACGCGAAATACAATCGTATCTACCTATAGGCATCAACTACAAAGTACACTGTCTAATGATTACTTGGTCTTTGGCACTTCTTACTGCTTTAATGAATATGAAAGTTTAAATGGATGTGATATTTGGCACAGAGATAATTTATAGTCTGGAAGAGCACATGGGTTTCTTATCCCGACCTTTACGTGACAGAACCGAATTTCCGAAGTATACGTGAGAGAGCAGTGGTGGCCGAGTGGTAACGGCCCCGACTTACGAATTGTACGACGCGGGATCAAACCCAGGCAGGCGCATTATTTTGTGTAATTAATTTCATCACCACTGCTCTCTAAACGGTGAAGGAAAACATCGTGAGGAAATCGGCATGTCCTAGAACCAAGAAAAAAAATCCAAAGACATGTGACATTCATCAGCGTGGTCGATTATGGTCCATTCACTCTCCTAGAGAGGAGGCCTGTGTCCCAGCAGTGGGAACATTAAAAGACTGATCACACGTGCGAGAACCCGCTGACAGAAGCTAGCTGATGATCATAAATTTACAAACTACACGGTCTAATGTTATTAGGTAATCATTTGGCTTTGGCAAGATTCGTTGGTTTCATGATCAGTAAATTACTAAAAGTGAATAAGTATTTTTGGGAATGAAAAACTGGTTGTAGCCAATTGGCAATGGGCCGGCCATATTGCTTTGGAACCCATGACCTTATCTAAAATGGCCAAACTTCAAATTAGATTGCAAACGCCGTGAAGGTCCTGCCTTCAGGCGAATTTAAGCAATAGTCTTCATCGGATGGATTTGGATTAAAAGGGCAAGGACAGAGCTCATTCATGTGTTTAATTAAAAGAATTAAACAATCAAGCACGTAAAACAAAGTTTAGTTCAAAAGTTTCGCTATAAAAGTCTGGAAAAATAAATACAAAGCAAAAAAGTTTCAAAGTGAAAACATGCCTCAATTTACTTTGAAAAATAAAACAACGTTCGTTCAGTTATGTGCCCACCCTTGCTATATTAAACCCTTTGCCTCTCTATTGAGCTGCAATGTTGTTTTGTTTTGTTTTCAGTAAAAAAAGAAATCCTCATACATTCGAATGAACACGCACCACACGAATTGTGCTCTATAAATTGTTCACTTTTCAAACTGGAATTCGTTACAGAGAATAACCACAAAAGTTGTAAATGGTAAACATGTTTTTCGGTGACCTTTTGTTACTTTTTGTTATGCGACCCTGTGTTGTAAGCCGAATTGAATTACTGACTACGCAAAAAGCAAACACAAAAAATAATGGTCACATCTTTTCCTTCAGTGGAAACATTCTTAGAAGTAATTCAGTTTGTGTAAAAGCTAGTCCATAGTAATACGTAAGAAACCCGTATGTTAAATATTAAATATGCAGCTTCATTTGTTAAAAAAAAAACATAATTTATGATCGGGCAGGTTCGGCCTTCTTCGGCACGTTTTAATCTTGCCTTAGTAACAACACTTTGTGTACGCGTTTTGAACATGCGGGCTAATCAAAGAAATAGGCTAATGCAGGCTGGCGGTGGAGATGACCCTGTTCCGAAACAGGTCACATCACACATGGTGCATTGCGGTCAGGGAACAGGACATAAACCGCAGATACATTTCACTCGCGCCTAGATATGATAATCCTAAAAAATATCTCAATACGCGGCCAAAAATAGATTCAAAGCGCTTCTGAGAACGTTCTATAAGTACTCCCGGATTCACCAATGAAACTATTAGGTATACACGAACAAGTTCGTAACTCAAAATCCCTTGAAATCATTTGTTTCTCAAGAACCATAAATAACGACAGGGACATTATATTATTCGACTAATACATTTTGGAAACGTTATTTCATTTACAAAAACCTTATGTTGTAAACGCTCTAATGAACCTGTCAGTCCCATCGTTTCTTTTACCTGAAAGTGTCACAAAAACTGCTCACGTCCCAGAAAAACGTGTAGTGGGCCTTCAAAGCAAAAACCAATATAACAGGCTATTAGAACCTGCTGTGAGAGTACAAAGTGACAATCTCGGGGGCTGGGGTATGGGTTCCAGGATTTTGTCTATGATGAAGGATTACTGCGGAGTTGACGGACTAATTAGTTAATTAGCATCGCGTAACGAACCTCCCCATTATGTTTATTTGTCCTTCATCTAGATCCTTCCCTCGTTATACATGAGTACGCGAAACTACTTGGCGATGAAATAGTACCTCCTAATTCAAAGCTTATTGTTTGAACTGAAACCAGTTACACATTTCACACGAAATCTGTTATTGCTCTCAAGTTACGAAGTTTGAAAATTCAAACTTAACACAACAATTTACCTTGAACGTCAGAACTTTTGTAATTTTAAAGTGTTTCTGTGGGCGCAACTGTAAACTGTGATATTTGTGGGCTTGGCGGGCGAACGTCAACGGTTCATTGCGAAAAGGCCACAAGTGGTCTTTGTTCTCATAGGTCGTCGAAACAATAGGCGCCATTGCTAGACGTGTCCGAGCACTTTTTGACATCGGAAATACCGACAGGCTATTGTGTATGTTTGAGAAATAGGGAAACTGGTCAAGTTCGAGTCGGACTCGTGCTCGAAAGGGTCCGTACCATCTATAAAAACGGAAAACAAATCATGTCTGTTGTATGGGAGCCCCTCTTAAATATTTGTTTTATTTTAATTGATTTTTTATTTTTAAAGTGAATATATAACTAAATATTCTGTGGGAATTTAAAGCGTCTACCTGTTGCCTGTTTCCGTTATCAATTTCGAGCAAAAACGAGCAAAGAAATCATGTTTGTTGTATGTGAGTCCCCTTAAATATTTATTATATTCTGTTCTTAGTATTTGTTGTTATAGCGGCAACAGAAGTATATCATCTGTGAAAATGTCATTTATCTATCACGTTTCATGACATACGATCTAGTGACAAACGGACGGACAACAGAGTCTAAGTAATAGGGCCTAGTTTTACCCTTAGCATACGGAACCCTACAAAAGTAACTTTTGTCAAGGGATCTCCTTTTTGTTTCACTCGGATTTTTTTTCCTCAAGGGCATAAAAGATGTGTCCCAAGGGTCGCGAAGGGAACCATTTTTTCCCAGAAATGACCAAGTTTCATTTAGGGTGTCTCATATCTCATCATACTATAAGTATTAAACGTCATCACGTTTAAGTATTCTTCCCGCCTCATTATTATCTATATCTATACTATCTATGCTAATATACTAATAATAATATACTATACTAATAATATTATAAAGAAGAAAGATTAGTATTTTTATATTTTTGTATGTAACGAATAAACTCAAAAACTACTGGACTGATTTCAAAAATTCTTTCACCATTAGAAAGCTACATTCACCCTGAGTAACATAGGCTATATTTATCCTCATATTCCCACGGAAATGGGAAAACCGCGGGTGAAGCCGCGGGGGGGCGCTGCTAGTTCATTTATAAAGCAAAATGTCATTCATTAATTGAATCTCTGAATCACGAAATTAATAAATGATTTATTGCAAATTAATAAATGATTTATGAAATCTCGAAAACCACTGGACCTATGAGCATAAAATTAAGAAACGTTGGCAGAAATTAAGAAGGGATTTTAGGAATCCCTCCCGTGACACAGGAGATGGATGGAAGTTTGTATGTAAAATGGGAATCCCATTTTCCCAATATACTTGTAAAAAATACTGGCCAAAGTAAATTATAAACTTTATGGTGTGTTACATCTATTAATGTAGTCTGGACCAATTTCAACCATTCTTGACTAGTAAAAAGCTACATAATCAGCGAGTAACATAGGCTATATTTTATCCGCGTATTAATATAGGAACCGGTTACTACGCGGCCGGGTGCAACCGCGGGGACCTGCTAGTATATCAAAATATTGTTCTAATATTGCTCTAGTCTAAGTTATTTCTAAAGTTCGTCATTATTAGTTTTTCAAAACTACCAGTAGGAGCTTAACAGTTAGTATGGATGTGTTTTTGGATTTTATTAAAATCAGAAGGGAAGTAAATGGGTGATGATATTTTTAGGGGAGGATAAAACAATTTGAAACTGGAATATCTGAATCGGGATTGAACGGGTTTTTTTCAAAACCACGGCCAAGGGCCCCCAACGCTTCCGCTGATTCTGTAGTTGCCAAACCAAAAGCAAGGTTGTTAATAAAAATCGTTGTGATTAATTTAAACAAAACCCACGTACCTACTCCACGCTCCACGCTCGCTCTACCCCGTGGTAGAGAGATCGTGGAGCGTTAGAGAAGCTATAAAATTCGCCCAGATGAAGTCGCGGGCATAGTGCTAGTAATCAATAAGTAGTAGCTCCCTCGGCACAAAAGCCGACCCTGAAGTAAAACAATTAAGGCAGAGTAAGTGGCAGAGGTCGAGTTAATTAGGATTTCGGACGATATGGCGACGTTGAAAATCTCGGAGTAGACTGAGTGCCTTGATAATGTGCCGCTTATTACTTGCTATTAATTACTATTAATTATGTTATGTAATGTATTATGTGAGATGTATAAGACGTAGGCAATCTTGTCATTTGTACTGCGGCTTATGGCTAGCGTGTTTTGACAATATCGTAGAGAATGGTGCCGAACCAGGGGATTAGTGTACCAATTTTGACTACAGAAAACTGCGTATTAATCTTATATTCGATTTTTTTGTTCAACAAAGTAATAAGCCTACGATAACTATGTAACATCCTTCGATAAACTACAGTTGAATGTTCCTTAAGTTCCATATCCAGTCTGCACGGCCTCCCGGCGCGACCATTGTCCACCAATCAGCGGTGTCTGCAGATCGACGATTTAGCACTTGGAGCATCCGCTGCAGATGAACGATGAACGAACGTCCATTATACTCGTTTCCTATTTAAGTACATAGAAAAGAGCCAATTAGAGAACGCTCTGGGAGCTTGGCTTATTCGTATGTGCGTAGGTCAGGTGACAAGTCACTGCTTGGAAATAAATAAAATAATTCTATGCAGTAGTTGTGCAAATCCCTCTGAAGTGGTAAGATGTCGTTTGTGTACCGACTGAGGGTTTAGGGGTAGATACTTCCATCTGTGATCAAGATAATGTGCATTAATTTATTATAGAACCAAGTTTTAGTAGTGATAACAATGTCTTGAGTGGTAGTATTAACTGGTGTTTTGTGTTGTTCCAGCATGAGGTCACGACGGTGGTGTGGTGTCCGCATGGAAGCCCGGCGGACTGCTGATCACGCGCTGCACACGCTGCGAGCGCAGTTCCGCCGCGCTCTGCCGGAATGGACCGCGCGCGCCTCTCGCCGCCGCCGGACTGCGCGAACCATCGGCCGCTCCAAGGAGGACCCCGCGAAACCATCGATACCGCAGCCCCGCCCGCGGAGGCCTTAAACGAACCAGAGACTCCGCGGCCCGCGCCGCGCGCGTTAGCTTCTATCCCCGAGAGCGAGCCCCTGCTCCGCGAGCCGCTCAGTGTCAGTGCCATCAGTGAGAATGTGCTGCGCAAGCACAACGGGCGGCCGCTGCACGTGCAGTTCGACGCGCAGTCGCCGCCCGCGCCCGCGTCGCTGTCGTCGTCGGGCTCCAGCTCGTCCGACGACGAGGACGTGTCCATCGCCGAGGCGCGCCCGCCCGACGGCGGCTGGGGCTGGGTCGTGGTGTTCGCCTCCTTCATGGTCAACCTCATCGCCGACGGCATCACCTTCAGCTTCGGCGTGTTCTTCCCGCACTTCCTGGAGTACTTCGGCGAGAGCAAGGGCAAGACGGCCTGGATCGCTGGCATCTTCATGGCGATGCCGCTGCTGTCGGGCCCCATCGCCAGCTTCCTTACCGATCGATACGGTTGTCGGCGGATGACGATATTTGGCTCGATCCTAGCTGCCATAGGGTTCGTCATATCCGCCTTCGTAGATAATATGGAGACATTGTTTTTGACTTTCGGCATAATGGCCGGATTCGGATTAAGTCTGTGTTACGTGGCAGCAGTAGTTATAGTCGCGTATTACTTTGAGAAGAAACGTTCTTTAGCCACCGGAATTTCGGTCTGCGGTAGCGGCATCGGTACATTCGTGTTCGCACCCCTGACGTATGTATTATTAGATGAGTATGGGTGGCGAGGAACCACGTTAATATTAGCTGGTTTATTTCTAAATATGGCAGTGTGTGGACTGTTGTTCAGAGACCTGCCGTGGACGACGACGATGAATGAGGAGAGGGCGAAAGAGAGGAAAAGGAAAAGAGAGAGGAAACGTTTGAAACGTTATCAAGCGGCTCAAGCGTCGTCAGCCGATAGCGTTTCAGACACCAAGAGTAGTCCTGCGGGGTCTATGAAAGAGAAAGAGTCCGCTGATATTGAGACTGTGACATCGCCGATCGTCCCACAGTTTAGTTCTTTAGTGGACTTGCCGACGTTCATGACGGGCGGGGAGGGGGTCTCTCTCGAAGTATTCGAGCTGATGTCAAACAGAGGCCGGGCATACGCCATCTTGGCTCAGAACTACCCTGGCGTGATGTTACCTTCACGCAGCTTCAGCGACAGCGGGCGCTTGCACGAGATGTCACCGCCCCGGGCGCTGATGTCTCCGGGGACGGCTTCACCAGGAGCCCTGTCTCCTTCGACCCCGCGCGCGCCCGAGCCAAGCTCCGCACCCATCAATGACAAGGCAGCCCTATCGTTATGGCTCCGGCGCCAGGGCGGGCAGGGCTCCACCAAGAAGCCGCCAGCCTTCCTCAAAGACTTGAGGGTGCACCGCCACTCGCTCACGTACAGAGGCGCTATGCTCAACATCAACCGGTACAGGCTCAGAGCGTCCTCCTGTCCTAACATATTCAGGAATTCGATGACCACCATTGCCAAGGAAAAGGTGAGGACTATTTATTTTTACTTGTTAAGACAAAGCTCTTAGAAATAACTACAGCATAGTACATTACAGGCGAAAGAAAATCTGTGTGTATAAAGTGTGAGAGCCAGCAGGAGTCCTACCATGACCTTTTAAATCCATCATGATTCCTGTGTGTCAGAGAGAGACGGAGTTAGACAAGACGAATAGCACTATCCCTTTCCCTCACACTGAATCATGATAGCATTGGCACTTTGTAGTATAGCCACTGGTAAACTTAACACAATGTAATATTCCATTAAACCAGAATTTGTATATAGCGTACCATTCTGCTCAATAAAAACGGAAAGCTTACAAATTTCAGCCATTCACAGAGAGAATATGCGAAAGATGTATTTACCTATCGCGGAAACTAATGGGAGCGGCATATCGACGGTTAAAAGGAAGTGAAGAAAGAGAAGATAAGCGACATTTTGGTCAAAAATGAGTTATATATGCCATCCTACGTAAAATTTTCCGCTCTTTCGAATGCTCTTACTCTCATGGCTCTACGATGAGTTTTTTGGCGTTTATGCCCTAGCAAAAAAAATCGTTTACATAGTATTAGTTTTCGTAACCGACGAAAATTCAAGTAATTTTTGCTATAAAGGTGCTTGTGCCCCTACAAAAATGATTTATTTTGTGTTTGTTGTCGGTAATGCTTTTTTACTTCATAAGGGTGTCGAGCTTTCGGTTGTTTATGCCTTTTAAGCTTTTCCCTCACAAAGTACAAACGTTGTTTATAGCCTACTTCCATTTCGTAATTTAACATAGCTATGGCGCTTGTACCCTATATACGAAATTCATTTTCATATTACTCTGTCAGTTATACCCTATTACCATTCAGTACTTTATGGAAGCTATGCAGGTTATGCTCTATTACCTAAATTTATTTTAATATCACACTGTTGGTTATACCTTACTTCCGCGTACAATATAAATACAGTTTTGTCGATAATATCTTATTACTTAAATTAAATTAGATATCATGGTGTCGATTATAACCACATTATAACCTACTTCCACGTTCAACAATCATACTTATACGTCACTTATACTACAATACCCAATAAGCTTTTATTATTTACTATAATGTTTGTTACCTTTTTAAATGTTTAATATTACGGATACATATCAAGTGTTCGTAATTAATTCTTAAGTTCCCTACCTACTAGCTGCAGTATTAGCTACCTACCCATCATCATCATGATCATCAACAGCCTGTTGCAGTCCACTGCTGGACATAGGCCTCTCCAATTGCACGCCACTTAGATCTATTTTCGGCTTCTCGCATCCAGTTTCTGCCAGCCGTCCTGCGCAAATCGTCACTCCACCGTGCCTGAGGACGTCCTACACTACGTTTGCCGAGACACCGCGTCTCCACTCTAGAACTCGTCTACCCCAACGGTTGTCGGTTCTACGATTAATATGGCCAGCCCACTGCCACTTCAGCTTACTAATCCGGTAGGCTATATCGATGACCTTGCTTCTCTGACGGATCACCTCATTTCTGATACGATCCCTCAGAGACACACCGAGCATAGCCCTTTCCATAGCCCGCTGAGCGACTTTAAGCCTGTAGACCATACGAGCCGTCAGTCTCCACGTTTCTGCTCCGTATGCCATGACGGGTAGGATGCACTGATTGAAGACTTTCGTCTTTAGGCACTGTGGAATCGACGATGTAAAGACTCGACGTAGCTTCGCAAACGCTGCCCAGCCTAAATGAATTCTTCTATTCACCTCGCCCTCAAAGTTTTTTCTACCTAACTGCAATATCTGCCCGAGGTACACATATTTTTGAACAACTTCAAGAACTGCACCGTGAATCGCAATCGGTTCCGGTACAACATTTTCGTTGAACATGACCTTGGTTTTATCCAAAGTCAAAGTCAAAACGTTTACTGCGAACTAAGTGTACAATGTTGATGTTACAGAAAAGTGAGCCAGATCATTCAGCATCTGTTGTAGGTCCTGCAGCGTTTCTGCCATGATGACGATATCATCTTCAAATCGCAAGTAAGAGATGTATTCGCCATTGATGTTAATGCTACGTTCTTTCCAGTTCAGCGTCTTGAACGTATCCTCAATTGCATTAGTGAACAATTTCGGGGAAATAACATCCCCTTGTCTCACTCCTCAATGCAACGGTATTGAACTTGTTTGGTAATTCGGTACTTGAACAGACGTGGTGGCGGCCTCGTAGAGACATCTCATCACTTGGATGTATCGCCAGTCTACTTGGCAGCGCTGCAGGGACTTCAGAATAGACCAGATTTCAACCGAGTCAAAGGCCTTTTCATGGTCCACAAATGCTAGACACAGGGGCTGATTATACTCTTCGGTCTTCTGTATAATCTGCCGCACTGTGTGGATGTGGTCTGTGCGGCCGTATCCGCTCCGAAACCCAGCCTGTTCTGGTAGTTGGAACTCGTTGTGCCTTCGCGCAAGACGGTTCATGATCACTCTTGAAAAATATGGGTCGATAGTTCTTCAATAGGGTCTTGTCTCCCTTTTTGAAGAACGGAGTAGAAGTGTGGTCATCTTGACCACACTTCTACTCCACGCCTCTGAAATTCTCCCTTCAAACAGGACAGCGTTAAACAGCTTCTGGAGCTCCCTCAGTACGGGTTTACCTCCAGCTTTCAGCAGCTCTGTGGTAACGCCGTCTTCTCCAGGGGCTTTTCCATTTTTAAGCTGCCCAAGAAAGATCTCGATTTCGCCAATACTGACTTATTTATTTATTAAAACTTTATGCACTAGTAAAACAAAACTATACAAAGGCGAACTTAATGTCATAGGACTTCCGGTAGGTCTTCGGTTAAATGGCGTGTCAATGTGGCTCTAGAACTCATTTTTGGGATCAGGACGAGATGCATGCGAAGCGTATAACCGGCTATAGAAGTCCTCCACTTCCGAATAGACTGCTGGCTTTAAAGAAACAACTTCTCCACTTGCTGTGGTCAACTTCATCAGGTGGCTTCTTCCAAGAGATTGTACGAACATCTTTGACCCCCGATTCTGCTCGATTGCTCTTTCAACCGAAAGAGCATTGAAGCGCCGGAGGTCCTGTCGTACGTGCTTGTTGATCTCTTGGTTTAGAAATCGCTTTGCCGACGAAGTGACGGGTGGGCTTTCACGTCATTCCTTCATTAGCCCTAAAGTCCCTTCTGAAAGCTTGGACTTCTTGCCCTTACGCTGCATATCACAGAATCTCGTACCTTTTTCCCTGAGGATCCGAGTCACATTTTAGAGGTTCTGGTTTACGTCTGTTGTGGTTTCCACGGCAGCGAATTGGTTTTCCAGGTTTGCCTGGAACGTTTCAGATCATGCCATGGTTTGGAGCAGAGTTGGTCGAAGTGTTGACTTCATCAGACGGACACGTTCGGCCTTGAAGTTAATATTCAGAGAGCCTCGGACAAGTCGGTGATCGCTACAGGTATTGAACCACGTGTTGATCACGGTGACGTCTCTGAATATATGCCTCTTGTCATTCATGATGAAGTCGATCTCATGTTTGGTCATAGTGTCTGGCTGTGTCACGTCCACTTCCTTTGGGGCTGTTTCTTGAAGAAGGAGTTCATCAAGAACAACCCCTCCTGTTCGAGGAAGTTGACGAGCATTTGCCCCCTATGATTTCTGCTTCCAAATCCATGGTATCCTATTACCGATTCGCAGCAATACTGTACTCCCACTTTGGCATTGAAGTCCCACATGACAACGATGTACTATGTCTTTGTAGTGAAGTGGAGGGCTCTCGATATGTCATCGAACATATTTTCCACTTCGTCGTCCGAGTGTGTCGAGGTCGGTGCGTACACTACCTTGAGGCTATACGTCTCGGTGAGCTTCACAATAAGGTACGCTACCCTGTTCGACACACTTGACATTTCCACAAAGTTGTCAGATAGGGAATTGTTTACCAGAAACCCAACGCCGCCTTGGGATTGTTGGTCTCCCTCTCGGAAGTACATCAGATGACAGGATGTGCTTGGGGGAGGACACCATAAGGTGTCCTCCCCCTTTCTTCGGACTTCACTCAACCCTAGTATTTGCCACCTAATTTTCCCAAGTTCCACCGTGCGTGCGTCCGTTGTACGTCGCCAGGGTTAGTTTCAGTTTATAGTGGTGGTGGCCTCCCGTAGCCCGGAGATTCTTGGCACCCCGGCCCCGCCGTTACCGTGGTCGCCACCATGACCAGGAATACCGGGACCACCGGGAACTGGAGGCCGTGGCTTTTTGTTGTTCTGCATTGGAGGTATTTGGCCATAATCGCCACGCTGGGCAGGCGGGTTGGCTACCTTACCACTCCTTTTTAATTAGCTTTAATTTTTCCTTATTGAAAACATAAAAAATGTCTTTTTTATTTTAAAAAATCCTACTATCCGCTTGTTAGTAAGTAGGTAAGTAGGTGACATGAAAATGACTATAATGACAAACTATCATCTTTGAAATCTATTATTTAGTGTATATTTGAATTACTTGAACGGGTAGGGTATACTGAAACAGGCTCCTAAGACTAAGGATCCTTAGTCTTTTTGTATGAAAATCGACTCCCTAATACTTATAAAATACTTCACCCTATTTTACGAGTTAGGGACCCAATTATAGTGTATTATAATACCCGTTTTAGCTCTTATCCTGATGAAGGATCGTGTTGGTTGCGCTAAATCATTATTATTGGGGTGTCTTTTCATCCATATTTCCATAAACTCACGCAATGCCAAATGTTGATTATCCTTCTTTTCCTTTGCTTTCAAGCGACATTGTGTGTCACTAATGTCTTATATCCGGGTATTGTTTTGAATGCCGACTTTTTCTTGTGCTCTATTACCGTTGATACAACCACTGTGAAAAGTACCTTATCCTTCTTTTCTTAAAACACTTATTGAACTATCTAGTCTCTTATACCCTTTTACCTTGCGGTGTGAGAAATCGCTATGTCGCTTAGGCTTCTTATCCTTTAATATTTTACTTTGTCATTTGTATCTTATGCCATATTTCCTCATTGGAAAATTAAAAGCTATTGTTATAAGCGACAAAAACCACTTTAAATAGCGTAAAATCATTAAAACTAAAAATACCGGTAAATGCTCCATTTTTTTCTGATTTTATAACTGTTTTAGTTTTCACGATATCTTAATAAATAACAAAATTACGTCAGTTTTTCTAAAATTTAAAACTTTGAGCGGCTCTCCTGAACATTTCACTTTTTGTCGCTTATACCCTATTTCCTTTTAACCGTCGATATGTACAATTTGTACGACCGTATACATAGGCTGATTAATTAGCAAAGTAGAGTACACAAGTCCACAGTTCTGGCACCACCAATATTATGTGAAACTAGCTTTTGGTCGCGTTAATATAGATTTTTAACCGACTTCTTAAAAAGGAGAAGGTTCTCAATTCGGATGTTTGTATGTTTTTTTTTTAATGTTTGTTCGCGCATAACTCCGTCGCTTGCCGATTTGAAAAATTCTTTTGTTGTTGGAAAGGGTGTACTTCCCAAATAACTTTAATTTCGGAACTCGGTGTGTTCAAAAACATGAAGCAACCAAAAACACCGAGTTCCGTAATTAAAGTCATTTTGTACTTTTTGGTTTTTTTTTTTGTTTAGAAGCCGGTTTTATTTTTTGTAAAAAGTTTGTTTTAGGCTTGAAATCCTTAAAAACCAAACACACCTGCATTTGCATAACACAGCATTTCCACCGTTCCAGGTCCAATGGTACGCGGGTCTCTGGGACTTCTGGGACTTGGTCGTGGACGTGCTGGACTTCTCCCACTTCTCGAACCCCGCGTTCCTGATCTTCGCGGTGTCCAACTTCCTGCTGTACATGTGGTACGACGTGCCCTACGTGTACATCGCTGACAACGGCATGACTATGGGCTTCAACGAGTCGCAGTCCAGCATGCTCATCTCAATCATTGGGATACTCAACATGTTTGGCGAGGTGAGTTTGGTTCTTTTAGGGAAGGTTCATATCTGACGGAACATGCTTCGCGTAACGCCAGAGCAGACAAATGTATGTGAACGCTCGAGTGTTTTTCTATACATTTGTCTGTTCTGGCGTTACGCGACCGATAATACGCGACGCATGTTCCGTCAGATATGAACCTTCCCTTAAGGGGTTTTTTGTAGCGAAACTTCTATATAGACGGGTTTAGGGTTTTTTCTATAACGAAAAAGGAGGAGGAGGAGGAGCTCGTGGCTTAATTATAACAGCCGCACGGGTCGATGTTCTAGGTTAAGCAACGCTTGCCGAGGTTGGTCTGTGGATGGGTGACCATCTTAACATAACGAGACTTCTCCGTGCTTCGGAAAGCACGTTAAGCCGTTGGTCCCGACTGTCATTTGGAGATCTTTGACAGTCGTTACGGATTGTCAGAAGCCAGTAAATCTGACACCAGTTTTGCCAAGAAGTAACGTGTTCCCCAGTTAATGGATTGTGGAGGTCTGGTAAGCAGCCGCTTCACGTAAAATACTGGTATTTAGCTGAATCCGGCTTGACTGTGAGCCGACCCCAATATAGTTGTAATCTAAAAAGATAGATAAAGAAAACTATATAGTTTTATCGATATCGCTCATTTGCTACAAGTTTGACATAATTATCTCAAAATTGCTGACTTTTTAGTTATTAGTACAGATTATGTTAAAAAAATTCGATCCGTTTACTGTAAAAACGTAATTTCTCGGAAAATATCTGCTCTCTCTCTTTTATTATAGAGTGTATTACATCTACAATATTAAGTAAAACAATATATTTTGAGATGTGTCGAACTTTTAGCAAATGAGCAATATGTCACCGAAAAATAACAGATTCCGACAGATTGTAATAAATCTTTATAAGATTATAATAACTCTACTAATATGAAAAAAAAAGTTTTATGTACAATAAATCAAATCTAAATTCAATAGTTTCCGATATATCCGTGGGTTATTAGTAGTTTACTATTTCACGCAATATTTTACAATCAGACGATGTTTGCAAATTTCCGGTGAAGATAAAAACGAACTTTTAACAGACAACCTGTAGCCAAATAAATAGCTAGGCAACGTCGTAACGTCGCAGCGTGTGAACGTTGCAGATCCTGCTGGGCTGGGTGGGCGACTTCCAGTGCGTGAACGCCAGCCTCGTGTACGCGGGCTGCATGGTGGCGTGCGGGCTGGTGACGCTGCTGATGCCGCTGCTGCGCTCGTACGCCGCGCTGGCCAGCGCCGCGGGGGCCTTCGGCGCCTGCATCGCCGCCAACTACTCGCTCACCAGCATCATCCTCGTCCAGCAGATCACGCTCGAGAAGTTCACCAACGCCTACGGCCTGCTGCTGCTCATTCAGGGCTTGGCTAATTTGATCGGGCCGCCTTTGGCTGGTTAGTATTTTGACTTGGTTATTACATAAAGAAACAGGTGTGCAAGTCGGTACCGATCGGTGCAGATATTATATTCATGCAATCACTCATAAAGAAGGAATGTCCATCAGGAGTCTTTTATCTGCAATAGAGTAGTTAACTAAAAAAATCTGATTAGTCCGTTAGATAGATTTCCAAAAAATATTGGAGACGTATTTTTTCTTTTTTCACATAAACAAAAAATGAAGACGATACAGTGCGTTGAATACTCGTGTGACGTCACTACTCGCTACAATTTGTGACTTCACACGCTCCCACTCCTGATCTTTGATGCTTTTTGTCTTCGTCAGTTTTTATAGATTTGTTATAGGAAAAAATACGTGTCCAGTATTTTTCTATAATCTACTGACGGACTAATTAGAATCATATTTTTTTAATCAGGATACATCCCTATTTTGATAATCAGACTGATTATCACACACCAGAAAATTGACAACCTGAGTCCATTATAGAAATTAGCAAATTGTAAAGTGGTTCTGTATTGCAGGTTGGGTATACGACGTGACGGGGTCGTACGACCTGTCGTTCTACCTGGCGGGCGTCTTCATCGGCGTCTCGGGCCTCGTGCTGTTCGTGGCGCCGCTGCTGCGCTGTGCGCCGCACTGCGCGCGCCGCCCGCCGCCCGCGCAGCACGCGCAGCACTCACCGCCCGCCGGCGACAAGCCCAACGGTGACGTCAAGCAGAACGGCAAGCTTATGGTGTAGGGAAGACCATTATACCAGCTTCTAAATCTTCGTGTCGCCACGCCAAGTCTCAGATTTGAGCGGCCCAAAACATTGTCACTTCCACAACATTGTTGAAGCCTGTAATTGGCCCACTACAAGGCAATAGTCTCTTCTCATTAATGGAAGATAAATTTTGTGTACTTTTTTAAAAGAAGAAAACATTATCTTTTGCTTAGCTCCTTATCGAGGCCAGATTCCATTATAACCGATGCCTCCCACGTAATTTATTGTGCCCCATAAAATTGTGGTTCGAAATAAACAATAAATTCAGGCACCTTTAAGTAAAAAACATAAAATCACAATTTAACCAGTATTTAATATGAAGCGATATTGTTGCTAAGTAATACAGTGTAATAACAAGTGGTAGACTAACTATTGATTGGTTCATTTGGCCGAATTATACAGTATTTAGACTTACGTCTGGCTAAAATCAATGTGCGGATAAGTTGTGAGTTAACCTATGGTGCAGAATTATTAAAGTAATTACATATTATTATTGATTTCATACAATATTTTATTCCCATATTCTTTCAGTGGAATAATGAAAATCATATTTTTTTAGGTTGTGTTTAAAATTTTAATATCTATTTTTCTTTTTGCGTAGTGTCTTTACTTTTTAATCATGTTACTAAATGCATATAAGATTCTTAGCAGATAATAAAAGATTTCTTTGATACAAATCTATCCACCAATCATAAACGCATGTCTATCATCAAGGCTCATTAAATCAGTGTACATAGCCTTAATAACTAACAATAGGTCAAGAAACATTGCCTAGAAACTAGACTCACTAAATAGGCTAAAGACTCGAGGTCTACGCTCAATGTTACAACTTCCTTACAGTTATAGTGACATAAGTATTTCTAGTGTTTTTACATCCTAGTGGCTACTATTATAAATACCATATAAACAAATTTATAAAATCAAAGGTAGCAACTTCTCATTTGTGCATTTTTATAACTCCAAATTCAGTAAAGTGGGAACCCCACTTTACTGAATCAGAAAATCATCCAAATTCAGTAAAGTGGGAACCCCACTTTACTGAATTTGAAGTTATAAAATGGCAAGCATTCTTGACCGGATCATAAAACCAGTATGATCCTATACAAAAGAACATCTGAACTTTACATTGTCCTTAGTAAAACAAAAACATACCGTACTAATTTGCATGCTAAGCTTTTTTATTAACCGACTTCTAAAAAAGGAGGAGGTTCTCAATTCGGATGTTTGTATTTTTTTTTTAATGTTTGTTCGCGCATAACTCCGTCGCTTGCCAACCGATTTGAAAAATTCTTTTTTTGTTGGAAAGGGTATACTTCCCAAATTGTCCCATGATAATTTTATCGAAATCAAACAAGCGTTTTTTTTGTTAATTTCAATAAATGATAGCAAATCGGTTGGGATAGCTGAAATCGCATGTTTGTTTATTGTTTACACCAATTTATACCACGTACGCTGTGATGGGTATGTATAGCTGGGAGTGAACCACTAAAAAGTGAAAAATTTAAAAACTTTTTACAAAAAATAAAACCTACTTCTAAACAAAAATCCAAAAAGTATAAAATAACTTTAATTAACGGAAGTCGGTGTGTTCAACAACAAAAAACCAACCAAAAACACCGAGGTTTTTTTTTATTAAGTATTGGTAGGCTCGCTGTTGTGTGTTGTGTTCAATGGCAGCTGGTGGACAGCAGCGACGTGCGCGACGCGGCGCTTGTTAGAACTAGATCAATTTCGCGTGCTGCCATTTTAGTTAATATCTACGTTACTGCCTTTGATTCTATGTAACTCAAATATCAGATGTGGCATCCCTGAATAGAGTGTTTTAAATAATGTTTCTTATGAAAGTGAACTAGTTTAGAAATTGTGGCGTCAACTGAATGTTATTTATATAGAAAAAGTAGGAGCGTGTTTCTTACTTGCGATGGAAAGAATATGAATCGAATTTGTAATGTAGATATGTTTATGCGAGTGTATTTTCGGCACTAAGGGTTCCGTATCACGAAACTAATTACTATTTGAGAATTCACAAATTAATAAACAGACTTTTTACCCCCATCTGGTACGGAACCCAAAAAATATTGTAACAGATAACTAAGAACAAAGTTGTGACTTTAGAAGCACTTGTAGGAATGAATAGAGTTTCTTATTAATTAGTCATATTTATAAGGATCATTGAAATTGTAAGAATAGTAAAATACCTATTAGGCATGTTTTTGCTCTGTCAAAGAACGTTGCTACTAAAAATTAATGTTCAATTTGTGAAATGCGATAGAATTTGTTTTATTTTAACAGTGAGTGCTACAATACCCAATACTAATTGTAAGTTATAGAAATCTAGGCAAAATAATACAGAGTCAAGAATGAGACTTTTTTAGTGAATCAAAAGAATAAAACACAGTTTTAGCAATTTTATATGCCATCAATCAAGTTTAATACTCAAGTTGATGTTTGAATATCAAGATGTAATATTAATCCAGCTTTATAATAAAATTGAAAATCGATAAGGATATAAGAAACTTTAAAATTGTATCACCAAAGACTGCCCATTTATGAAAATCAGAAAATATAGATCTTCCTGTAGTTTATTAGAACCTAGAGGCTGAATAGTAAACTCCTTTGCTATTGAACTCTTTGGAGTTTATAGTTCAGCTAATGCAAATAAAAAGTCTCCGTTATACTATATGTATTGTATTAGTAAATATTTTCAAAATACAACTTCTGTAAACTAATGTGATTAATGAAAAATAAAATATAATGTTAATAATAATGTGTCCTGAAGCTGTAAATTTATGCTGTCGCATATAATGAAGAACGAATACCTTGAAATAGGGACATTTATAACCGAGTGATCATAGTTTGTAAGTTTTGATTCGAGGAAAAAATAAAAACAAATCGAGTACCAAAAAAATGTTATCATGTAGCTTTGTTTGCATTTTGTGTAGTCTTAGGTGTTATATTAGAGTTAATGCCTTGAACGCTGAAACGTGATTGTATTACAGTTAAATCTTTTCAAATTGATACCGCAGAATGTAATTTATGATACCTTACCAGATGCCTTTGTACGACCAGTAACTTTGTATAATAATGTAGTGCTATTTAAAAGACACAAATAAATTATCTTAGTAATTCTGTGCTACGTTTTTATTATCCATGTTTACTAATATGAATAACAATATTTACTGCTGTGTTTTCTCGTATTGATATTTTCAGATTTTGAAAAGTAGCCTTTAACTTTTACCTCCAGTTTGTAATGCCCTAGTTCCAAAATATAATGAATAAATAAATAATTATTTATCGAAACGAGAAAATGCAGTATTCAACACTTGGAGCCATAACTTTCCGTCGTGACTTTAATAATAATAGTATTCAAATCATATTAATAATTCATACTTTTTAATATCATTTCATGACAAAACAATTCGAATTATTACTAATTGTTAATTATGATATCAATACAAATTAATTTTATAAGTATTCTATCAGAATCGGTAAGCTCTTGCCAAAATATATTTAGTGTGTGCGAAAGTTTGTTTTACATAATTCTTGTTTTTTTTGAAGCAGCTTGCATGGTTGATATATTTCTTCGAATATATATTTGGAATAACAGTTTGTGGCCCCGTTTGCTGTGGGAATAGTAGAATGACTCGTTTATGAAAATCAATCGGAAAATGTTTATCAACCATAAACAACTGCCGATCATTCATTTGACATTTTTAACTTTATTTCATCAACCATAACTTAGAAATTACATCATTGAACCATCTAAATTGAAGCATGGAGTTTTAATCTTTTTTCAATATTAATGATGTAGAATTTATAAAGCCAATATGTTTCAGTGAAAATAACAGTGTGTATGTATAAGTAGTTATCGTTTCGCTCGCATATGGTGGTCGACATGTAAAGTGATTGTAATAACGGGTAAACACAAACAAATGTATTATGTATATATCTGATGCACTCTGTCGTGTGTATGTTAGTAAATTCTTTTTTGAATTTATTTAATTTTTGTTTTATTTTTCTTTTTCACTTCTAGCTTGTGTCTTCTTTACTTCTCAGTTGACTTTTGCATTTTATTAGTGACTTTCCAATTTATAAATCGTCCTTTGTCCCATTCTTCTTCAGTGTGAAAGTGAGTCTATTTTGTGTCGGGTAATATTCTTGAAAATATTTAAATTACCTTTTTGCATCCTGTAGCTATAATTACTGTCTTGAATCTTAAAAATGTCTAAAAATAAAATTGTGATAGTAAAATGAAAAATCCTAATGAGTATCGAAGAAATCAAATAAATATTAATTAATAAGCATAGCTGGCTAGTTTTACCGTAGTTTGAATAGTAGACGGAATTATACACAGCTAGTTTTAGTACTCAAATAATTTTCGCGACAATTAAAATTAGATATTTTCGATATAATTCGCCAGGGAGAAAATTAACCGCAATAATGTAATCTTAAAATGAAAATAACTCAAAGTTCTTCCATAGTATTTTTTGCACTCTCTAAAATAACGGCACAATTTAGAACCAAAAAACGGTTGTTATATTGAAGACTAATTAATTCAAATACAGTTTTATTAAACTACTCTTAGCATAGATCTAGCCATTTAATATTTATGATCAGCAACAAATAAATAAATACCTAAATAATAAAAATTAAATAAAACTAATGAAAAGGACGATTTGCACATTAAGATTTTACACATTGAACTTAACATTTGTGATTATTAACAGTTTACACCAAAATAAGCAATCATGTACTTTATAATTATATTGTGACAAGTGAAATTCGATTAAATATTTTATCGTAGAAGTTGTTAATGAATAAAATACCTCATTATATAGCATGATATTTTATTGAACGGAGTCTTTTCGTATTGGACATGAGACCTTACTCTTAATGAATTCGTGATTATGTATGATTGATTATTTATAATAAAGACCATTTTAGCTTGAATTTGTCTTTGACTTATGAATCCTATCATGGTTCCTGCCTTTCGAGCACGTTTTCTTTATGGATGGAAACCATCAAAGGACTTATTCCACTCTGGGTGTAGCGGAAGAGAGTGTCAATGTCATGTCTGCGTTCCAGGGCCGCGGTGACTCTTTCGAATAAATTCCTGTACCCTAGCAGGCATTGACCCTATGGGGCCACGTTTTCTTTAGCGACATCTCTTTGAGGTGCGCCGTCGACCTGGCAAAGCATAATCAGCCTTTTAATGTTCCCACTGCTGGGACACAGGCCTCCTCTCTAGGAGAGGGAATAGGCCGTAATCCACCACGCGGGCCCAGTGCGGGTTGGTGAATGTCGCATGTCTTCGAATTTTTGGTTCTAGGACATGCCGGTTTCGTTATTCCTAATTATTTACACATAGTAATGCGCCTGGCTGGGTTTGAACCCGCGACCTACAATTTATATGTCGGGCCGTTACCACTCAGCCACTGCTCTCCGTCGACCTGGGCCTGGTTGTTATCGGACGGCGAGCCATCCATAGGCCGGCGGCGCCTACGATAGCCGGGAATCTCCCTGCGACTCCCAACTCCCGGGGTGTCTTACTTTATTGCGGCGGCTGGGGCGTGAGGTTACCCTCTGCCTCGCACGGTCTGCCTCCTTCGCTAGCATTACTGCTTCGCAGAAGGAGATAGCCGCTTCCCATGCCTCCTCGCTCCGGCCCATGGATTGAACCAGGGTTGGAAGCAAGAGGTCGCCGATCGCCGACGAGGACTCGGCGTTGTTCCGCCCAAGCAGGGCAGACCTCCACCGTATCCTCGTGTCCTCCGGGTGATCTACCTATACCTACGTGTTGACACCCGAACGTGTCCTTTCGCGGTCTCGCCGAATCCTAAACAGATACCGCTCTAAACATCCTTGTCCAACCTGCGTCAGGCAGGTGAGGACGCAGTGGCGCCTCTCCAACCACTCATCACCATAATGGTGGCGTGCTTAGCGCTGGGTTGCGACAGTCGCTGTCTCCATATCGCCATGAGATCTTGCCGAAGCCCCGTCCGCCCCGCGGCGTTTTGCTGCGGCAGCGCAGTTTCACCCCGGCGCACTGAAAAATCGTAGAACAACTGCCGATTAAAATTGGTTTTGTCAATGTCGCTACTGGCATGCTTTTTTTATTTTACTCAATAGTTTAAGGACTATGAAATTATTTTTTACAACACCACAAACTTTGTAGTTTAAACGGACGTCCATATTAAGCACGTTCAGTTCATCACTTTCAAATTGTTATACGTTACAGGAAAAGGTTTAATGTATTATATACTTCGGGAAACCTCGTCTTTTGAAGAATATGAAACAACTAATATATATCTAATATTATGTGAACGTTTACCTTAAAATAATTGCAAAATAAAATATGGTGACAAAAAAAATGTTTTTAAAGTTCATCGAACTTTTGACAGTTGCCCACGCTTTACATTTAATATTTAATAATGATCTGTAGCCTAGCTAACCATAAACACAATCAAATAAAAAAAGCTGCGGATATTTGCGGTTTACGGAGTAATTAGTAAAAATGTGATAAAAGTCTGAAAAGGGAAAACCGCTCGCTTACTATTGCGGTTTGAAATGTTGCTGTTTACATCAATAGTTGCCGGTAAGTTTTGTAATTTATCATTGATATTAGGGCGTTTATCTTTTTTGCACTCATGTTGCGAGTGAAAATATTAATCAACAAGATGCACACTACCGTCATATTACAGATAGTATATAGACAATTGTTTCATTTGTAAATAACAGAATAGTGGTGAATTAACAGAAGTAAGTGTTCTAAGCGTGAAATAATAGTTTCGTATAGGTATCGAAGGAGGAAAATCATTGAAGGTAATATCAACTGTTTTAAAAGAAAATTAGGTATAATGTATCTGAAGAAAAATTACATATTATGTTTCATACTCAGTGATTTTCAAAGACATATTATTCCCGCTTTTAATAAACGATGTACAGAAGCTTCACGGAAAAAGCAAATTTTTAATGAAAAACAGTAATTGGTTGGAATCAAAATATTCAGTAACTTTACCGAACTCTGAAGACATTAGGTACACAACCGTCTCCACACAAAACGTGGGAGATTGTGCATATCTTATTCAGACTTGTCAGAATCCAGTAAAAGAAGAAAAAGTACAATGTCATCTGATGAATATGGATTTTTAGAATATTTCTCTCTACGCCAGGTAACCTGGGGCAAGATCAACTTGGAGGTCTTTAAGTCAAGAGTGAACAGGCTAGGAATCTACTTCAAGAAAAGCGTGCACCATCGTCGACCACGTCATCACATTCCATCAGGTAAGATCGTGGTTAAACGCGATTCGACCACATTTATCAGTAACTAGCTTCTGCCCGCGACTTTGTCCGCGTGGAATAGTTACTTTACCCCCGATTTTGAAACTCTCAGCCCGATCGGTTTAAAATTGACAAAGTTTCATACAAACTTTCATCCCCTATTTTATCCCTTTGGGGGTAGAATTAATCAAAATCCTTTCTTAGCGGATGCCTACGTCATAACTACCTGCATGCCAAATTTCAGCCCGATCCGTTCAGTGGTTTGGGTTGTGCATTGATAGATCACTATGTCAGTCAGTCACACTTTTGAGTTATATATAATTATTTAGATAAAAAAAGAGTAGACCAAGAACATTTGTTAATCTGGAAGCTGCTTTAATTAATCCAACAACTTATGGTTAACGTAATACGTCTCGGTTATTTAATATTTAACGCGGTACAAAGACAAATGTAATTAATTTACGCCATGTTGCCTATATCATAACTGTCATTTATTATTCTATGTCGAGTTTCGTCTGTTTCCAGTTTTTTCCTGTTTCAAACAAAGAAAGTTAAAAAATTGAAAATTTTATAATAACCCGGCCACGTCTTTAATAACTTAATTGAAAAAGAATTACCAAATAATTAATAAAAACCCCCGTTTTACAGAATTATTGTAAACCGAGAATATCCGTCAGGGCTGCCATTAAATGAGCTAGTTTTGCAGATAATGATGGCAGCCTCCGACGGATGCCCAAATATCCTTGACTGCAGCACTCCCTATTGAGTTGTCACCGTAACACCTATCTAAGAATATGCACCAATCAAATCCGAACCCATCACTGAAAACCGCATGAAAATCGGACTAGTAAGTAGTACCTACTGGAGATAAATGGGAACATTGGTTTGCACAAACAAACAAACATCCTCTCACCCCAAACGCATACACTGTCTCCGTTCCGTCGTGGGTAAAAATTATTGTTCCCTTTTTAAGTCGTTGACCTACATATAGATTTCACACATTTCTTTTGGTCGTACGAACACGATCAAAAAGAAATTGTTGCCGGGTCGTTGAGTTCCTTACTGTTTTAAGTTGAGCTACTCGACTACAGACAAAGGTTTGCACTGAATGGACAGGCCCACTTAAATCTGTATGGGTCTTTCCTCAAAATAGGTACCATTTCAGACACGGATCTGCATGGTTCTCATATAACGTATTGTGAATGTGAGGACCATGTAGATCGGAATATTAGGGTCTCATTTCAGTTTGTCTGAGTTATTTATGCGGCCTACCCAAATGTCCTTACTTTGGTATTGTTCGTCAAATCGTTGAGCTCCTTAAAGTTCTAAGTTTGAGCTACACGGTGACTGACAAATGCTTGCACTGTCTGGACAGGTCCACTCAAATTTGTGTGGCACTTTCCTCAAAAGGCCACCTCAGACATTAACCTACATGGTTCGCATATAATTTTGACCATTGCTTAAAATGACCAAAAAAGACTGGACGTGTAAAACTGTTATGTAATGAGAAATGCTATTTATAAATGATTTTATAGGTTAACCTACTTACAGTATAAATATAATTTATCATTATCATCGTTTAAAATTACCTACCAAAAAAGTTCCTGCAAAATTGATAAATAGTGAAACATTTCCATGACATCATCCTGCTTTCGACCTGTGACCTCGAAATATAAAACCCTAAAAAGTGAAAGGCAAGTCGGCAACCTGCGAAGATATTTCATGAATACATTTATGAAAGTTGATAAAACAAAAGAATTCAGGAATTCCCTTCGCTATCGGCGCTTGGTCGACCCGGCGACCTCGGGGACGATCCCATGATCTGACAATACCGTACCTTCACATAGCGAATGGATTGAGCATTTTTGAATTAGATAAATTATGGTTGTTGCTTACTTTTATTTTGAATGTAGATACTGTGAAACTTATCTGTTATTCATTTTACTAGGCTTCCGTACCCAAAGGGTAAAACGGGACCCTATTACTAAGATTCCGCTGTTCTTCCGTCTGTTTGTCTGTCCGTCTGTCACCAGGCAGTATCTCATGAACCGTGATAGACAGTATCTCATGAACACATAAACAGTTTAAATTTTTACAGATGATGTATTTCTGTTGCCGCTATATAAAAAATTACTAAAAAACAATAAAATAAATATTTAAAGGTTATATGAGAACCATACAACAGACATTGTTATAGATAATGGTACGGAAGCCTTCGTGTACGAGCCCGACTCACACTTGGTGTACAAGTACCTACAAATTGGCATAACAACTGCAGTATCTTTCTCTTTTCTGTTGGTACAGTGTGTTTTCTGCAGACGACACTGCAAGCCTGTATCGTGGCCCAATCAGAATTGTATGTACATAAGTTCGAAGACAACTGGCTGCAAGATCGATCGCTTTGTCTCTCTCACACTTTTCCGAGCGTATTCACCCACATACTGGATCGGCAAAGCTCACTCCATTCTCTATGTCTGTATGGACGATACCCTTCACATAGTATAGCTACATGTGGGACTATTGCCACAAAAGAATATTATCCTGTTGCATTTTGTAGTTTATAAAAGAGGGTTGCAAATTGCGGGTCCGTTACATTGCCGGGTTTTGGGCGAAAGGTCGGCTTATGGCTGGTTTTCAAGTAGCTCGGTAAACAGTTGATGAAGCTGATAGCGATGACCCTCGGATGGGATTATATTAGAAGTATTCTGGAACTTAGGATGTTTGAAGTACAGTAGAACGCCGGTTATCCGAATTAATTGGGACCGGGGTCGATTCGGATAATCGAAAATACGGATAATCGGACATAGACTGGTAATAAAGAAAAGCGAACTGTCACATAGAATCAACTTTATTAAGTTTAACAGACACAGTTCTACAATAACTTGGTTAAAATTAATAGAATTACTTTTATAAATTACATACTAAATAAATTACTTTTATAAAATTAATTTTATAGTAATTTATTGGGTTTTAATTTTTTATATTACCTACGCTTAGGACCGATTCGGATAATTGGCGATTCGGTTAACCGGCGTTCGGATAATCGGCGTTCTACTGTACTCTTTGTGTTGATTTTAGGTAGGCAGCATAGTGGGTAATTAGTTATTTTTATGCAATCATGACTATGGGACAAAATTGGTCAGAGACTGCCCAAGACAGAGAGATTTGAAAGTAGAAATGCCCACCAGTGGGACACAAGTGTACGCTCACAAAAAAAAAGATTGACAGACAAATTCTGTAAGAAACGCTTTCTCGCATCAACCCGCCGGCTTCTTCGAACGGGTAACCAGGCAGACAGGGGTGTAACTGTGTCAATTTGGAGAAAACCGACTTCTCGCAAGATACCTGAGTTCTGATCTGATTTTCTGAAAAATCGACAGTTGAGTTGAGTACGAGCTTAGGGTAGTTTAGGACGAGCACTCAAGTTCAGAATTCGTTCAGGAGCTCGTGGCTAAAGAATAACAGTCGCACAGATCTTCAAGGTTAAGCAACGCGTGCCAAGGTTGGTCTGTGGATGGGTGACCATCTTAACATACCGAGTTTCCTCCGTGCCTCGGAAAGCATGTTAAACCGTTAGTCCCGGCTGTCATTTGTAGATCTTTGGCAGTCGTTACGGGTTGTCAGAAGCCAGAAAATCTGACACCAGTCTTGCCAAGAAGTACCATGTTCCCCAGTTATTGGGTTGTGGAGGTCTGGTAGGCAGCCGCTCCACGTTAAATGCTGGTATTCAGCTGAATACAGTATGATTGGAAGCCGACCCCAATATAGTTGGAAAAGGCTAGACAGATGACTCAAGTTCAGAATTATTCTATCGATTTTTTTTTCTTTTTTTACCTTATTGGAAAATAGGGTAGTTGCCTAAAAAAATCTAATTAGTCCGTAAGATAGACTTCCCAAAAATATTGGACACGTATTTTTTATTTTTTCACGTAAACAAAAAACAAAGACGATACAGTGCGTTAAAAACTCATGTGACGTCACTTCGTGCGACGATTTTTACCACGCCGCGCGCCGTGATGTCACAAGTCTCCACTCATGATCTTTGAAGCTTTTTATCTTCGTCAATTTTTAGAGATTTCATAAACCAAAAAATACGTGTCCAATATTTTTCGATGATCTAACTGACGGACTAAATAGGATCATATTTTTATTCCTCAGGAAACATCCCTATTCTACACACAAACGCCGCGCTCACAGATCGAACTTAGACAACATCAAGCAGTTTCCTATCAACAGATCCACAAAGCAACCATTGGTCAATATGGTATCTAATCTAATATATAAATAACTGTCAATCAATCAGTTTTTACGTATTAGGCGTGCCTTATGGTTGCGGAATTAGTTCGAGAGTTACCGCGACCCTGGAACGCAAAGGGCATTAGGAAGAACACGGATGTGTTTTAGTCAGTGAGATTCTGACACTCCCTTCTGCTCCGCCCAGAGTGGATGGAGTCATTTGATGATGTCCTTAAAAAAATAGGAGTGCCTTATAACCAACTAGCAGGGCCTCGCGGTTTCACCCGCGTAGTTCCCGTTTCCGTGGGAATATGGGGATAAAATATAGCCTATGTCACCCGGGGATAGTATAGCTTCCTAAGAGTGAAAGAATTTTTCAAATCGGTCAAGTACTTTCGGAGCCTATTCAATGCAAACAATTTAATTTATTATATTACGCTGCTGCCCGCGACTTCGTCCCCGTGGAATCCCCGATTTTAAAACATTCTTTATCGCCGCTTCGCTCCTATTGGCTTAAGCGTGATGATATATAGCCTATAGCCTTCCTCGATAAATGGGCTATCTAACACTGAAAGTTTTTTTCAAATCGGACCAGTAGTTCCTGAGATTAGCGCGTTCAAACAACAAACAAACAAACTCTTCAGCTTTATAATATTAGTATAGATTGTAGAATACTTTAAAGTTGATTGATTCTTGGTAATAATGTGCACGATGTACGAGTACGTTATCTTACCTATGTTGCTTTGATCAAGATAACTTAAAGCCACAGTACCATATCAAAGGCTCAGTAATTCAGTACTTAGTCTTATCCCTGTCAAAAACTAAATACATCTGCTTCTAGACACAAAGCTGCTGTAGTAAGTCCGCATGTCAAACAACGTTAGTTCTTCGGCGCGTCGCTCCGGGCGCTCGCTCCGGGCGCTCGCTCCGGGCGCTCGCTCCGGGCGCTCGCTCCGGGCGCTCGCTCCCGGCGCTCGCTCCCGGCGCTCGCTCCCGGCGCTCGCCCCGCTCATCGGTCTCTAAGGCATTGGGACTAAACTTCGGATACATTTCCTTGAATTCTCTTACATGGAAGTATTTTGGCTTAGCATTTTGTTATGTTGTTATTTATTCAGTGGATTAGTATTTTGGCATAACTAGATAAGGAACCTAGCTAGTTGTTTGCCTGCTGTTTCGCTTTTCCTGTGAAAGATATTAGGTAGCAAGGGCAAGCTTCATCAATAGTCTGAATTTATCTACTGCTAGGCCAAGTGGTCTGTTTGTATAAGTTTCTACGGTCCTATCTGTGCCAGCCGAATCGAAAAAGATTTATTTTTTAAATAAACCGTTTTTAACTTTACTTTTTCCCTGTCTTGCTGTTTCTTGAGCGAAATTCATCACGATAGTGCGAAATTTATCACCAACTGAAATGCGCTTTATGTATTTTTGTGTTTTTTTTATACATTGGCATCTCATTGGCATTGGTTCTCTTTTTATCTATGCCTCCAACTTCTGGGAATTCAGGCGTAGTTATGATTATGTCAATTTGGTACGGAACTCAAAATTACCCATCACTTCACGTAGCCCATCAAAATGTTTTAATAAACCTAGCTATTCGTGGTACATAAAACTACGCCGCAGTGCGATTCGTTTTATTTGTTGGCGCGGTACGCAAAACAAATACGCAAACCTCTGCCAAGTTGTGTTGAACCACGCAAATGCAGCGATCCGTAGTCTAATCGAATACACTATCTGTTTAGAAAAAAAAATATTATATATTTTTTTATAAAACGTTGCCCCACACTAGGATGTACTCCTGCATCGTGGGTGCGTTCACAAACATGAATACTCACATATATAAGACACCCAGACCCGGAACAATATATGTAGGCCATATAAATAAAAGTTAAAAAAATAAAGTAGGAAAGTGTTCGCGACGATGCGTCTTAGCTACATAGTATAGATAGTTATAGGTAGCTATAGTAGTACATAGAATGTTGCAACAAATAAAACCGCGACTACATAGTATAGGTAGTTATAGGTAGTTAGTTAGTACATAGAATGCTGTAACAAATAAAGCTGCATAGTATAGATAGTTATAGGTAGCTATAGTTGATATATAGTTTGTTATTGAAATAAAACACATTCGTTACAGTTGTTTGCTCTCAAGAGGCAGTATATAAGCCCTTGGAGCCTTTATTTCTTCCAAGTAAATAGAATATAGTTAGGTAGGGTATCCTGTCCCTTACACATAACAGTAAACACATGGTAACCCTGGTAATCGAAGGTATATGAAGGTAATCAAGGTATACAAAGGTATATAAAAGGTAATCGGTGGTATATAAGGTAATCGAGGTATATACACACACAGACAGACATACATAGGTAAATAGAAAGGGCTTGGTAATTGAGACCCGAAATATTCAGGTCAAAGGTAGTCGCATAGCTAAAAGCGACACTGACCAATCACAGAGCAGGAGGGTGCTGGTACGTGATTGGTCAACAGTTTTTGATAAATAGCCCTAGTGAAGGTATGCACAAAATAAAACACTTTGCATCTACCCTCTTCCTTTCCCGAAAAAACAAGTCTAGATTCTAGACTTCTAAATGTCTGAAATAGAACCGCCTTGAAAAATCCTTTCAGGGGATATATAGATGTCTATAGTGTATGCAGGCATAAAGCCGTAATTTAGGTTTAAATAAAGCTGTTTATTTTTATCCCCCTGAAACATATACGCTTATAGAGTTGCAACCCCTTGAGTGACAGGGTTGAAACATATGTAGTTTTGTAGAGGGTTGTCGTATCTATAGAGATACATATAGCTGTATAGCCCTCCTAGCATAGTTTTACGGTAAATTCACCCCAAGTAGGTAATAGCTTCGCGCCTACTATAGTTTTGTATAGTTTTTGGCATCCCACCCCTACATGGAAGGGGATGAAGGGGTGAATTCGTCTCCGCTGTATGGAGCTTACCGAGGGCTATCCATAAAGGTACGACAACCCCTACTCACATAGACCTAAGCCTAGATATAGCCTAAAATCTAGAATTAGCATAGTGAAAATTTTAGTTAATAAACTTCATCACACACGGTGATTTTTTGGGTGTCGATACGGTACAGTTACGCCGTACAATAGTAAAATAGGAAGTTTATTAAATTTGTAGTCATTTGCAAGATAGTTTGAACTTATACCTAAATGTAGAATCATATAGTCGCGAATTCCACCCTTCAAATCGCTAAGTGAATAGTGAACAAGTTAAATAGTGTTTTATTGTGACTTTATTGGTAAGCCCTCAATACCTACCCCTATATATTGTGTTGATAACAGCAAGTATAGCAAGTATTCAGCTAAGGGTTGCATCCTCATGGCCCGTAGCTTATAGACGGAGCGTCAACGCGTCTGGATCATTTATACCTAGGTGGGTTGTCACCATACAGTCCACTTTTGAAGAATAGGATAACCTACCCTGGCCACCCTACAGTCCAGTCGATCACGTCCGCCCCGTACATTTTCTGGTCCATCGGAGCCGGATAATTTGAAGATAGCCTGATCCAGCTATTTGGAAGTTGGATTTATAGAACCACGCAGCTACCCTGAAGGCGCAACCCCTATTGTGAAGTCGCACCCCCTTGAAGAAAAAACTACCCTTCAACATTTCAAGACACGAAGGGTGTCCCTAGAAGCTAAATAGAAGTCGGACCTTGAAGAAATCATCCCTTCAAGAAAACTACCCCTAGGCAGATTGATAGTGAAGGAATAACATAGAAGAAATTTAATCAAGCTGAACTTAGAAAATTTCGAACGACTTCACACTTTGAAAATTTTAAGGGGTTCCGACACTTAGAATATTTTTGAAGATTTTGAACTTGGAAAATTTTTTGAAGAATTTTGAACTTAGAAAATTTTCAACAATCCGGGACTTGGAAAATTTTTTGAAGATTTTTGAACTTGGAAAATTTTCAACAACCTGACACTTAGAAAAGTTTTGATCAAGCGGGACATAGAATATTTTTGAAGAATTTTGGACTTAAAGAATTTCGATCGACTTCACACATAGAAGATTTTGAACAGTCTGGGACTTAGAAAAGTTTCAGTCAATCCGAACTTAGAATATTTTTTGAAGATTGGGGACTTTGAAGAATTTTGAAAATTTTTTGAAAAATTTTTTTTTTGGAAACTTGGATTGAAGTTTCACCTGAGGCTTACCAGTGGACTACCGAATAGTTTTGAAGATTCATTGAAGACTTCAACAATGCCGATCACGAGGTCGCATGGCAAATCATCCGAGGCGTGGACAGTTCCGATACAGGATCCAGCCGAGAGGGTTCCTGCTATCCATCATCAGGTGCCGCCGCGTTCGCCTTCATCGTCTGGGACGGCGCGATCGATGCAGCAGCGCAGTGAAGACGTGTCTCCGCCTGCTGCCGCTGAACGAATAGAACAGATAGAAGCTTCAGCAATAGAACGAGTACCTGCACCATTGCCGACAACAGTACAGAAACAGATGCCATCGACCTCAAGGAAGGGAACCCGCTTTGAGACGACTTCAGATAGTACAATGAAGCCGTCAAATAGAAGAGATAGCCGAGTCTTGCCAATGACTACCCGGGGTGACGCCCGTATAGAACATAGACGTCCGCCGTCGACCATTGACAGGTCACCGCGGTCATATAGAAAATTACAGAAGGCTCGCGAAGACTTATTGAAGATTAAGTTGGAGCTTGCCCAGTTAGCACTTCAGAGAGCCGAACAAGAGTCGGACGAAGAATATTTGGACGATAGAAACTCAAATGAAGAGTACGTGCGTTCCTGGCTGGAAGAGGCGCCTGAACCTGTTCCTGATCAGAGAGAGACCAACGCCGCCGAGGGGGACATCCGTGATAGTCGACAGCAACCGCCCCCCCCTGTGGACTTCGAACCAATAGTGGACTCTCGTCGAACGCACATAGATCCAGATAGTGCTAAACAGATAGAGCCACCACCTATGAAGAAAATAGAAGACGATAGGAGCGAGGATAATTTACGTCCATTCGTTACGGACCTTACGGCTGCTATAGCATCTTTAGTTGACAAGAAAACAGAACAGCAGTCACAGAATTCCTCCTCGGCGTCGAAGGTCATTATGACTTTACCGAACTTCAGTGGTGCGCATACAGAATGGTTGTCATTTCGAGCCATTTATGAAACAACTCGAAAATATTTCAACGATGTCGAGAATACAGCAAGACTTAGAAGAAGCCTGCATGGACGCGCTTTAGAAACAGTTAGTTCAGAACTCATCGGCCATGCAAGACCAGATGACATCATGAAGGAACTCGAGCTGCAATTCGGCCGACCAGATTCGATAGCACAGGCCGAAACAGATAGATTGCGAGGACTGACACGATGCAGTGAAAATCCAAAGGATATTTGCTCATTCGCAAGCCACGTGAGGTGCGCTATAGTAACGCTGCGAGCATTGAAGAAGGATCATTACCTGATCAACGCCGAGCTTATGCGAACCTTGACAGAGAAGCTACCGAACTCGATACGTGTACAGTGGTACCGTATATATACAGAAAAATACCAGTCCTTGCCAGACTTGTCGCTGTTTAGCGAATTCATTACCGAACAAGCTCGATACTGCAGCGCTTTCGCTCCTGCTGAAAACATCAAGACAGAGGGCTCATCCAACCGACGCACACCGCAGCAGAGGACTCACACAACAACAGAGAAGTCAGCAAGCAAGTGCCGACTGTGTGAGAAGGATGGCCATATAGAACGCGATTGCTCGAAGTTCAAGAATAGTAATAGTAACAAGAGATGGGAAATTGCGAAGAATCTAAACCTGTGCTTCCGTTGCCTGAAGCCAAGAAGAGAGCGGCATAAATGCAACGCGAAGAAGTGTGACGTCAAGGGGTGTACAGCCACGCACAGTCGGCTACTTCATTACGACAAGAAGCCTGCTGCGGTGGCAGCCGAAAAGCCCAGACAGACCGAAGTCAAAAAGGAGCCCAAGGAGACAGTCGCCAGCTCAAGATCATCGTCGAATCACGCCTATTTAAAGATCATCCCGGTCCGGGTCATTGGACCGGCGGGAGAGGCATCTACGTTCGCCCTACTCGACGATGGATCGACCGTATCGTTGATCGATGAAGACATCGCCGACCAAGTCGGAGCCGAGGGCAAGATCGACCCACTGAAGATTGGTGCGATCGGTGACACCATGATCGACACTCCTTGTTCGAAAAGAGTCACAGTGACACTCGCGAGTCAGCATAGAAATAGGGTGCCGTTCAGAGCGCGCACCATACCGAAGCTTAATCTCGCGTCACAGACAGTCCGTGAAGAAGATGTCACACATTGCAAACATCTCATCGACTTGAAAGAGCAGCTAGTCTATGATGTTGGCGCGCCCAAGATTTTGATTGGCCAAGACAACTGGCACCTTCTCCTTGCCAGTGAAGTCAGAAGAGGCCCCAGGCACCAGCCAATAGCGTCACTTACAACGCTTGGATGGACGCTACATGGCGCGCACACTAGAATACTCGGTCAGCAGGTGCATTACGTCAGCGCATGCAGAGAAGATAGAGAAAATAGAGACGATAGACTGAACGAGCAACTTCGTGAATTTTTCGCACTCGAGTCCCTAATAGTTAATCCTCGGCGTCCAGATTCTGATCCAGAGAAGCAGGCTGAAGACATCTTGAAAAGACATACCAAACAGTTGACAGATGGGCATATAGAAACAGCTATGTTATGGAAAAATAACAATTTTGAAATGGCCGATAGTTATGGGACAGCACACAAGCGGCTGATCTCTATAGAAAAGAAGCTCGACAAAGATCCGAGTCTTCGAAATAAATATATAGAACAGATGGACTCGCTCCTTTCAAAAGGGTACGCAGAAAAAGCGCCCAAACAGACCACGCCAGGAAGAACCTGGTATCTGCCTCATTTCGACGTCTTCAATCCCATGAAGCCGGAGAAGTTCCGAATAGTACACGACGCCGCAGCTAAATCGAATGGAATGTCGCTGAACGACTTCCTACTCACAGGACCGGACCTGTTACAGTCGCTGCCCGGCGTCATGATGAGGTTTCGTAGACATCCGATAGCCATTTCAGGTGACATTACCGAAATGTTCATGCAGGTCAAAGTACGACCTGAAGATAGAGACGCCCTCCGATATTTGTGGAGAGGCAATAGAAGAGAAGGAGCCCCCGACGAGTATCGAATGACGTCAATCATATTCGGCGCGGCAAGCTCACCGTGCACGGCCATATTCGCGAAGAATTGGAACGCGAACCGGCACATAGAACAGCATCCAGAAGCAGTAGAAGCAATAGTGAAGAACCATTATATGGACGATTATCTGGATAGCTATAGAACAGTTGAAGAAGCGACACACATAGCAACAGCGGTGAAGAAGATACACCAACAGGCTCGTTTCGAAATTAAGAAATGGGTATCGAATGACATCGACGTCATACAAAATATAGAACCGTCGCTTATAGAAACAGAAGTCGTCGACATCGGCGACCATACAGAAAAAATTCTTGGCCTAATATGGAGACCAAGAGCAGATACGCTGGGTTTCAATCTGAGCCTAGCCCGATTACCGAGTGGCGTATTACAGAAGGAGGTGCCCACAAAGAGAGAGGCGCTGAAAATAGTGATGTCACTATACGACCCACTCGGCCTAGCCTCACCCGTAACGATTCGCGCCAAACAAACACTCCAAGAAGCATGGAGAAGAGGAGTCGACTGGGACCAGCCGTTCGACACAGACTTGGCCACAGCATGGAGAAGTTGGGTTCAACATCTACAGAATCTTGCACAAGTCACAGTACCAAGATGTTACCCAGGATATAGCGACGCCATAGAAACGCAAGTCCACGTTTTCACGGACGCGAGCGAAACTTCGTACGCCGCAGCGGTGTACTGGCGTATCTCTACAGAAGATGGCAAGACTCACGTGAGCCTCGTCATGGCCAAGGCAAGGGTGGCGCCACTCAAGCTCCAATCGATACCCCGACTCGAGCTGCAGGCCGCGGTGATGGGGACCCGCGTCGCTGCAGCTGTCATCCGAGAACACGGAGTCAAGCCGGCCTCCGTGACGTACTGGTCAGACAGCAAAACCGTGCTGACCTGGATCAGAAGAGGAGCTCGAGTTTACAAACCGTTCGTCGCGCACCGCATAGCTGCCATAGAAGAGCATAGTAGAGTCGAAGACTGGCGATGGGTGCCCACTAAGAAAAATATAGCAGACGCAGCCACTCGTGACGTACCACAGCACTTTGATTCGAGACACGAGTGGTTTTGTGGCCCCAGCTTCCTGTATGAAGAGTCGACAACATGGCCAATAGAGAAGCCTCCACTAGAGGAACAGACGGGTGAGGAGCGAACCTTAGTCGCTATAGAAAATATAGATAGAAGACTCACAGAAGTCATACCCGATCCAGCAAGATTTTCGAAATGGGAACGACTGTTGAGAGCGACGGCGACAGTACTACGCTTCGTCGCCAAATGTCGGCCGCCCAAAGAAAACACGTTCTATAAAAGAACAAGGAAAAATATAGAAGCGGATCCGGATTGGAGGAAACGTACAAAGACGGCAGTGCCCCCTCCTACAGCATCAGTGACGTCCCCAGTTACGTCAAAATATAGTCAAATAATAGAAGCCGAATACCTCCAACAAGCGGAGAGGTTACTCGTGCAAGCTGTACAGCAACAGATGTTTTCCCGCGAGTTGACAAGTTTGCGAGGAAACGAAGAAATAGACAAGGACAGCGCCCTACGACCGTTGCAAATAGAAGTGAAGGATGACGTCATACGCCTCAGAAGTCGTATAGATAGAATCGACAAAATAACAGAAGACGTCAAGCGCCCACCCATATTACAGGCGACCACCCCAGAACGCGTCTAGCTCATCATCAGAGGCCGTTCACATTCACTGGACTCGACTATTTCGGTCCGCTATCCGTTACAGTCGGTCGCCAGCATCAGAAGAGGTACGTGGCTCTATTTACGTGCCTGACCACCAGAGCGGTACACCTGGAAATCGCCGCAAGCCTCAGCGCAGACTCCGCGATACTAGCACTGCGCCGCTTCGCTGCACGCAGAGGATGTCCAACAGAAATACATTCAGACAACGGCACCAACATGCACGGTGCCGACAAAGAGCTCCGAGACGCCTTCGAAGAAGAGGCAAGTCGCCGAGGCATAGTATGGCGCTTCATCACTCCGTCAGCGCCTTTTATGGGTGGCGCATGGGAGCGCCTAGTCCGATGTGTGAAGACAGCATTACAGACTATACTTCACGAAAAACACCCACATGAAGAGGTGTTACACACACTGTTGTGTGAGGCCGAATATACGGTCAACAGTCGACCACTAACCCATGTTTCAGTTCACAGTGACGATGACGAGTCCATCACGCCGAACCACTTCCTTCTGGGTGGTTCAGCCCGGCTGCCGACGCCTGGCGTGTTCACAGAGCACGACATCGACAGCAAGCGCCACTGGCGGCGCTCACAAGCACTCGCCGACCAGTTCTGGCGCCGCTGGGTACGTGAGTACCTACCCGAGCTCCAACACCGGCGGGAGCCCCATAGCCGTGGCCCTAATCTGCAGGTGGGTGATCCCGTACTCATCGCAGACGGCCAGCTGCCTCGCAACACGTGGCCGCGAGGCCGCATAATCGCAGTTTTCCCGGGCGCTGATGGAGAGGTCCGGACAGCTGAGGTGCGCACATCCGGCGGCACCTTAAAGCGTCCAGTGAAGAAACTTGTCCCACTACCAAAGTAAGACAACAGCAGGCGATGCTGCTCCCACAGCTCGCCAACCAACAGATAGATGGGTGACGCTGCCAACACGCGCAGCTCGCCCCCCGTGCGGGCATATCCGGCCCGCTACCAACTTACTTTCAGCGGACAGAGAGAGAGTGATGCTGCCCACCGGCGCAGCTCACCTCCCGCGGACATGTTCGGTCCGCATTCGGCTCGCGTCAAGCGAGCAATAGCCGGCGATGCTGCTATCACAGCTCGCCAACCAGATAGATGGGTGACGCTGCCCACAGGCGCAGCTCGCCCCTCCGCGGACATATTCGGTCCGCATTCGGCTCGCATCAAGCGAGCAGTAGCCGGCGACGCTGCTCTCACAGCTCGCCAACCATAGATGGGTGACGCTGCCCGCAAGGCGCAGCTCACCCCACCGCGGACATGTTCGGTCCGCATTCGGCTCGCATCAAGCGAGCAGTAGCCGGCGATGCTGCTCTCACAGCTCGCCAACCGATAGCTGGGCGACGCTGCCCGCAAGGCGCAGCTCGCCCCACTGCGGGCCTATCCGGCCCGCCGCCGCCTTGCTTTGTGCAGGCGACACAGCAGGCGATGCTGCTCTCAGAGCTCGCCAACCGATAGATGGGTGACGCTGCCCGCAAGGCGCAGCTCACCTCACCGCGGACATATTCGGTCCGCATTCGGCTCGCATCAAGCGAGCAGTAGCCGGCGATGCTCTCACAGCTCGCCAACCAAAGATGGGCGACGCTGCCCGCAAGGCGCAGCTCGCCCCACCGCGGACATATTCGGTCCGCATTCGGCTCGCATCAAGCGAGCAGTAGCCGGCGATGCTCTCACAGCTCGCCAACCATAGATGGGCGACGCTGCCCGCAAGGCGCAGCTCGCCCCACCGCGGACATATTCGGTCCGCATTCGGCTCGCATCAAGCGAGCAGTAGCCAGCGATGCTCCCACAGCTCGCCAACATAGCGAGTGATGCTGCCCACTGGCGCAGCTCACCACCGCGGACATATTCGGTCCGCATTCGGCTCGCATCAAGCGAGCAGTAGCGGGCGATGCTGCTCACGCAGCTCGCCAACATAGCGGGCGATGCTGCCCACGGGCGCAGCCAGCCCCATTGCGGGCATATTCGGCCCGCCACCGCCTTGCTTTGAGCAGGCGATACAGCAGGCAATGCTGCCTACACAGCTTGCCACCGCAGCAAGCGACGCTGCGCGCATTCGCAGCTCGCACAGACAGCGGGCCATCCGGCCCACAGCTCGCACATTTGCGAGAGCCTACGCAACAGCCTTGCGACTGCAGGCGACCCACAGCAGGGAAGCGGCAGACCGGCGACTGCACAGCTGCGTCGAACACCGGCATCGAGCACCGGCGCCGCGCAGCGGGCGACGTGGCTACAGGCGTCGCTCACCGGGTTTCTGCAGCGCCGCGACGTCATCGCACCGAGTCATCGCTGCACTGCACGGCGGGAGAGATGTTCGCGACGATGCGTCTTAGCTACATAGTATAGATAGTTATAGGTAGCTATAGTAGTACATAGAATGTTGCAACAAATAAAACCGCGACTACATAGTATAGGTAGTTATAGGTAGTTAGTTAGTACATAGAATGCTGTAACAAATAAAGCTGCATAGTATAGATAGTTATAGGTAGCTATAGTTGATATATAGTTTGTTATTGAAATAAAACACATTCGTTACAGTTGTTTGCTCTCAAGAGGCAGTATATAAGCCCTTGGAGCCTTTATTTCTTCCAAGTAAATAGAATATAGTTAGGTAGGGTATCCTGTCCCTTACACATAACAGTAAACACATGGTAACCCTGGTAATCGAAGGTATATGAAGGTAATCAAGGTATACAAAGGTATATAAAAGGTAATCGGTGGTATATAAGGTAATCGAGGTATATACACACACAGACAGACATACATAGGTAAATAGAAAGGGCTTGGTAATTGAGACCCGAAATATTCAGGTCAAAGGTAGTCGCATAGCTAAAAGCGACACTGACCAATCACAGAGCAGGAGGGTGCTGGTACGTGATTGGTCAACAGTTTTTGATAAATAGCCCTAGTGAAGGTATGCACAAAATAAAACACTTTGCATCTACCCTCTTCCTTTCCCGAAAAAACAAGTCTAGATTCTAGACTTCTAAATGTCTGAAATAGAACCGCCTTGAAAAATCCTTTCAGGGGATATATAGATGTCTATAGTGTATGCAGGCATAAAGCCGTAATTTAGTTTTAAATAAAGCTGTTTATTTTTATCCCCCTGAAACATATACGCTTATAGAGTTGCAACCCCTTGAGTGACAGGGTTGAAACATATGTAGTTTTGTAGAGGGTTGTCGTATCTATAGAGATACATATAGCTGTATAGCCCTCCTAGCATAGTTTTACGGTAAATTCACCCCAAGTAGGTAATAGCTTCGCGCCTACTATAGTTTTGTATAGTTTTTGGCATCCCACCCCTACATGGAAGGGGATGAAGGGGTGAATTCGTCTCCGCTGTATGGAGCTTACCGAGGGCTATCCATAAAGGTACGACAACCCCTACTCACATAGACCTAAGCCTAGATATAGCCTAAAATCTAGAATTAGCATAGTGAAAATTTTAGTTAATAAACTTCATCACACACGGTGATTTTTTGGGTGTCGATACGGTACAGTTACGCCGTACAATAGTAAAATAGGAAGTTTATTAAATTTGTAGTCATTTGCAAGATAGTTTGAACTTATACCTAAATGTAGAATCATATAGTCGCGAATTCCACCCTTCAAATCGCTAAGTGAATAGTGAACAAGTTAAATAGTGTTTTATTGTGACTTTATTGGTAAGCCCTCAATACCTACCCCTATATATTGTGTTGATAACAGCAAGTATAGCAAGTATTCAGCTAAGGGTTGCATCCTCATGGCCCGTAGCTTATAGACGGAGCGTCAACGCGTCTGGATCATTTATACCTAGGTGGGTTGTCACCATACAGTCCACTTTTGAAGAATAGGATAACCTACCCTGGCCACCCTACAGTCCAGTCGATCACGTCCGCCCCGTACAGAAAGATATTCAGTAAGGTTAAATATAAACTTAGAAAGAGATGTCTGAATCTCATCAATCTTATAGACAGGCGGACTTCGGACCGACAACGGAGGTTTAGTAATAGAGTTACGATGGTACTCTCCGGTTACGGATCCCTAAAAGCGAATTCAATTCGCCAACGGCAAGGGAGTGCGAGCACTACAGTCTGCGGGTAGTTTGTGTCGTCAGGTTACCAAAACGCGTGTTCCAAATTCAAACAAACACTTTTTTAATTCGAATGCGGAACACGAGAACATGTTGCTAAGCTTTTCAGTTTGTTTGTTACAAATTGCAATACCAACTATACATAAGCATAAAGCATAATCAGCCTTTTAAAGTTCCCACTGCTGGGACTCTGGCCTCTCTAGGAGAGGGGAATGGGCCGTAATACACCACGCGGGCCCAGTGCGGGTTAGTGAATGTCACATGTCTTCGAATTTTTGGTTCTAGGACATGCCGGTTTCCTCACGATGTTTTCCTTCACCGTTTTTGAGAGCAGTGATGATGAATTTAATTACACAAAGTATTGCGCCTGGCTGACTTAGAATCCGCGACCTACAATTCGTAAGTCGGGGTCGTTACCACTCGCCACACGCACAGCAGAGGGAACGTTAAAAGGCTGATTATGCTATGCTTATACAATCAAGAGAAAACTCCTATTACCTACATTATTTTTATCCACACACATATACAAAGAGATGCTTCAGATATCCAAAATACATATGTATATACATAAGTCTAGACAATATTCGTCTGTTCAAAGATTCAATAGGCTGCCAAGATCGGATTGACGCGGAGGAGCGGGCCATGCGAGCCGTCATATTACAGATATCCGGCTGAGATTACATTCTTGCGGGGAAATCTCTGCAAATGTATTAGGAAATTGGTACAAGGGTACGAGGGTTTTTGTGAATTATTTCTGGGAAGGATGAAACCACGTGAAGATTATTTATGGGAGGAATTGTTAGAAACGGGCTACAGTCTGTGAAAACTGAAATTTGTGTTTTTGAACCCTTTGTAGGATGGTTTGTACAAAGTTGCCAGTACTGTTACTGGGCATGTTACTGGGAATCTCATAAATTTTTATTTAAATATCTTCGAATACTTTTCAAATATTTAAGACCTCTGTTAACGCTCATGATATGCGTTTAAGAGTTAAACTACACCTGCTAGGTTTGCGGAATTCGTTCGAAAGAGTCACCGCGGCCCTGGAACGCAAAGGGCACTAGAAGGATCACGGCTGGATTTTAGTCAGTAAGAGTATGACACTCCCTTCCGGTCCGCTCAGAGCGGGAGGAATCATTTGATTATTTCCCATCCAGAAAAAAAAGCAAGGTTTAAACTATAAATGGTGATACGTTGTGTACCTAAATGTTTTACTTTAACTGCTATCCTAGTTTTGGCCTACCCCCCATGTCCAAAAGGCGTGAGTTTATTTACTATGTTTTTACATTCAATTTAAAAAATAAAATTATAAAGCTTCTGACATTTTCACGATTTGCTTTGTATGAATTTTGAAACAATTAGAAATATCAACATGAACGATTCGCGCGTTGAAATATTTCCGATATTTTTTCGAAGCCAAAATTTTCAGGCTGATGTTAACCTAGATTTCTATGCCTATAGGGTAAAAGCAGGATAGGTGCCCCAGTAGTACAGGTACCTCGATTGTAATTAATCTAGTTTCGCGGATGAATCGCATGCTGTTTTATTTATCTATCGGGAGACTTCAACCACTAAAGTGGACTGTGTCTCATGTCTCTGTGCGGTTGCATGGGAAGGCAAAGTGCGATCAACGTTTTTTCGGGATAGATGCTCTGTTTATCAGCGGGTCGTCTATCCTAAACGTAATTTATATGGACTAGGCAACTATCCCATGTATGGGATAGATGTCTCAAAACGTAGAGGTCCGCGAAAATCGCTAATACTATGGAAATATCAAAGATAATAAAATTGATTGAGTCAGGCGTTACTTTGCGGAAATCCATTTTAACTTTGAAAATGAAAACAAAATATCTAGTTTTAATAATAAATAAATAGGGACGTGTTGACTCGCTGACCGTTGAGTTGCGACTCAACGGTCAGCGAGTCAACACGTCCCCTGAGGATGCCTCGTGGAGAGGCGAAACACGTGTCGGTAATGGTGTTGGGTTTTGCATTGCCTTCCTGCATGTGCTTAAAATCCTTGCATTTGCCTAGTAATCTTGCATGTGCATAATATAGCGGGCGGGAGGGAGGTGCATACCTGCAACCCACTAATATTCGCGGAAATTAACTAATTTGTGAAAAGTAAAAAATTAAATTAATTTTTTACTTTTCACAAATTTGAGACTTGTTAATAGATTTTTATTAGCTTGGATAATATTCTCTTAGAATAATAACTAAGTATTATAAAATAAAACTGACCCCACTAGGCTGTCCGTCTATCTGTACACGATAAAGGCAAAAACTAACGGACACAGTTTCAGGTTTCCTGAAATTTAACGATTTTTGTTGAAAAAGACAGCAGAAAACGTCATGCCAGATGAGAGCTTGTCACAACGTCTATAGGAAAAAGAATAAAATCTCAAAAAAAAAAAAACTACTGCTCCATACAATTCTGCGCGCATAACTTGCTAATATGTACTGAACAGCAGTTTATTTTTCTAACGATATCTGGGTTGATACCATCATAAAATTTGTTCATACTGATGAGTACAATGACCCCTATTTAGGTAAAAAAAAAATTATTTAGGACTCACACAAAACAAACAAAAAAAAATACACAGTTAAAAGCTTAATATTAATTTTAATTTTACATGTTGTATATGCTCTGTTACCTTACGAAGCCGCAGCGACTTGCTAGTAAAACATAATTATTTAACGAAATTGTGGCTAGCGGTATTTTCGATAAATTTGAGTATAGCCATGTTTTACGCGTTTCAGTTTATTTCACCGTGAAACTTGTGTGTGGTATGTGTGTATGTTCGCGGTCACACGACAAGCCTGCACATCGTCGCTCGCAGATTTTATTTACAACTAGCTGCTGCCCGCAGCTTCGCCCGCGTGAATGTCGGAAATTATCCCAAGGCCATAATCATAATCCCGGGATAAAAGTTATCCTATGTTAATTCTAGTACCTCCCCGAATATGTGTACAAAGTTTCATGAGGATTCGTCAAGTAGTTTTCGCGTGAAAGCGTAACAAATAAACTAACATTCACATTTATATATTAGTAAATTTAGTATAGATGTAACATTATTTAATCGGGGTAATCGCGTAGCGCGTAGCTACGGCGTAGCAGTATTGTGGCACACAAGCTTTCGTATACAGGCGACGACGCAACGATGCGATATCATCGTGGCATTAGGGCTGTTTCCTGTGCAAAAAATATGATTCTAGAGAAGTTCTTTAACCTTTGGAGCTAAGATTTCTTAATTAGGCGTCTTTATCTGTAGTAGATTTAGCAACGGTATTTACTGAACGGGGGCAAGGGGCAAGTTTTCGTACCGAAAAACGAGTAACGTTTTTGCGTCTATTGAATAGGGTTGTTGCCTGAGTAAAAAATATATGATTATGTTTAGTCCGTCGGTTAGATTATCGAAAAATATTGGACACGTATTTTTTGCTTTTTCAAATATATGAAAGTTGACGAAGATGTAAAGCATCAAAGATCAGGAGTGGGGCGTGTGACGTCACACCGTGGTAAAAACTGTAGCACGTAGTGACGTCACACGAGTTTTTAACGCACTGTATCTTCTCCGTTTTTGGTTTATGTGAAAAGAGAAAAAGTACGTGTCCAATATTTTTTGTAAATCTATCTGACGGACGAATTAGATGTTTTTTAGTCAATTATCCTATTGTTCTACGGATAATATACCTGAAAAAAAAACAAAAGAAGATTAAAGCTGGCACAACACTCGACACGAGTTGTACCAGCTTTAATTAAAAATTGATTCGTTTATATCGATAGGATATTAATTTAAATATTAATCTATTGCCCCCATCCATACCTCCGACACGGTGGTCGCCTTCTCCTTTCAACTACGGGTTACTTTACGAAACACGATTAATTTTCCTGAAACTGAAGTAAACGCTTCTCGTTTTGTTTCGAATCACAGGCTTCAGTTCAAGTTTTCCTCAACGAACAAGTAAAATCAACCAGTTTATTTCTTAAGAAACTCGTTTTAAAACTAGATAAGTTTGAAGAAAACGTGATCTAGTAGTTTTTTATGGAGTTTTGAAAAGGTAATACAGTAAAACCCGCTTGATACGATCGCGTTGAATATGATTTCCCGTATATTTTACGTCCCTGCAACTTGGGCATTTTTTCGAACATTCATCAAGTTTAATTCGAACTGTGGACAGTAAGTTGATATTCAGCATATTGACTACGGGAAATCTCGAATACTCCCACAAACCTCAGCCATATGTAACATTTCAAATTATGTACCCTACAAGCTTAGCATAATCAGCCTTTTAACGTTCCCACTGTTGGGACACAAGCCTCCTCTCTAGGAGAGGGAATGGGCCGTAATCCGCCACGCGGGCCCAGTGCGGGTTGGTGAATGTCACAAGTATTCGAATTTTTGGTTTTAGGACATGCCGGTTTCCTCACGATGTTTTCCTTCACCGTTTTGAGAGTAGTGGTGATGAAATTAATTACACAAAGTAATGCGCCTGGCTGGGTATGTGTCTTAATATGCGTCACATATTAAGAGACAGAATAAAAATTACAGTTTTTGCAACATTCGTCATTGATGCTCCGTTCTAATTGTTCGTAGAGCTGTGTTATAATAGCCTATAGTCTTCCTCCGTAAATTTGCTATCCAACACTAGAAGATTTTTTAAATTCGCAAAGTAAAGTAGTTCCTGAGATTGCGCGTTCAACCAAACAAACTCTTCAGCTTTATTATATTAGTATAGATATGATCATTCCGCATGATTTCAATCAATATCCTAGCCAGTCTTATCTGCAGACCTCCCATTGACAACCACGTCACTCCATCCACATTAGTATTCCTCAAGGAGTACCGAGCCTATCTGCTAAGCCAAGAGGTTATGTCCAAAGATGGCCGCCGTTCAAGACGGTAACCCTTTTTTGTTTGAGCCCAGGTTACATTTAAGTGAGGAAGCATGACTCGGTCGGTATTTCAATTGATAACATGACTTGCCTTCGTGGTTTGTTTTGATTGAAGGCTCTGCTGTGATGTGAATATGATCTGAGGGTTTTATTCTTTACTATAGCGACCCATCCCGGCTTTCACGGGTGCAATGCTGATATTAAATCTGTACATTCTTCTTATTTATTCTATTCATGTATTATACATATAAACCTTCCTTTTGGATCACTATATATATATTACAAAAAACGCATCAAAATCCGTTGCGTAGTTTTAAAGATCCTAGCATACATAAGGATAGACAGCGGGAAGCGACTTTGTTTTACACTATATAATGATTGCACACACAAAAACGCAGCACGCAGTACCTATGTGTACAAGGCTAGTTTAGATCAGAATTAGGTTATCTAAGAAAATATCAAAGCCTTAGAGATAAATGTTTTGTTATTGAAACTCTGATATTTTATCAAAGTTTAATTACAAGATGCAAACTAATTTGCGGAATTTTTTCGAGCGGCGCTGGAACGCAAATGGAAGGGTAGGAGGAACACGGATAGGGGATTAGTCAGTAAGAGTCTGAAACTCCCTTCCACTCCACCCAGAGCTGAAAAAGACATTTGATGATTTCTCATACATAAAAAAGGTGCAAGCTAATAAAGCATTTGTGCAAATGGGATAAAAATGTAGAGGAAATAACTAATAGGGCATCGGAAAATTCGCCCACATCAACTGGAAAAATGCCCAGTCTTTGAAATGTTTTTCTGATCTCAACTCAGCGGAAAGAACTCGGAAGGGAAACCCTTTCTTCATTTTCCAGGTACATGTAAAAACATGTCTATAAAAGCTTTAATCCCTAATACTAAATTAATCAGAGTACGAAGACATTTTTCTACAAGAATGTCTTACTGCAAATCTGCGAAAATAAATAGAGAAGTAAGGCCAACTCCATTAAATAAGATTTAATTAGTTTTATAGAAATCAGTTCATTCTACAGACTGTGTGTTAGTATGAAGGAACGTCTTCTTTTCATTGTTTTTCTGTCTAGTTTCAATTAGTAAAAACTTTTTACAAAAAAATACAACCGACTTCCACAAAAAATCAAAAAAGTACAAAATAACTTTAATTCGGAACTCGGTGTTTGTGGTTCCTTTTTCGTTTTTTGAACACCGACTTCCGAATTAAAGTTATTTTGTACTTTTTTGATTTTTTTGTGGAAGTCGGTTGTATTTTTTTGTAAAAAGTTTTTTATTTTTCACTTTTTAGTGGTACCTACACCCCCTCCCCTCGAACTCACTCCCACCTAAACGAACCAATTACATTGGTGTAAAAAAATGCACTGCTCCAATGCAGAGTAAACTAAAAGGTCGTCAATGTAGACAATGTAGATATTTTTTTTAGATTTTTGTTGATTTTTCAAAAACCGCATGGTTCATGGGACCATTTGGGAAGTATACCCTTTTCAACAAAAAAAGAATTTTTCAAATCGGTTGGCAAGCGACGGAGTTATGCGCGAACAAACATAAAAAAAAAAAATACAAACATCCGAATTGAGAACCTCCTCCTTTTTTAGAAGTCGGTTAACAAAAACTATGTGTTAACCTATTATTCGGGAAACTGTTCAGGCAGTAATAGAAAACTGGTGTGAACAACAAAGTCAGCTAGTTGAACAAAAATTCACAAAAAAATGCGGTGATTTAAAAGCTCGCGTAACTCGACTATTGATTGGTGTTTAGCTCTCGTAATACTGGTATTCAGCTGAATCCGGTATGACTGGAAGCCGACCCCAATATAGGTGGGAAAAGGCTAAGCAGATGATGATTCAATTTAGTATACCTACATACATATAGTCAATCAATAGGCTATGGACGAGGTTTTAGATCCGTACTTAAGATAACAGTTGATCAAAACAAGCTGTAAACATAAGTTTTAACTTTCAGTTGGGTAAGTACCTACGTATCAAAATAACGTAACGAAATATTATTATGTAGCTTTATTTTATAGCTTCAGTTGAAAACGTCATACCTTCTAATCTTATTCAAATATTACTCTCCTTTTGAATGATCAACATGCAGGGAATAAAATAAAAGCGTAAAGTTAATTTTAACTATAAAACCCGACATACCGAATCATTGCCTCTCGGTTTGCTAGAAATAATAAAAACGTCACATGAAAAATAACTCTAAACATTATATTTGTACGGAGAGTCACGTAACGTATGTCACCGCGATAGGGCTGCCGCGCCAGAGCTGAAATAAAGTTTAACATCTGAGTCCTAGTTTCCGGAACGAAAATAATCGCAAAATTAACAAAACTAGTGTGACAACGATAAAAAAAATTACAAAAAAAAATCTGTGTTTTTGATTGTTTCTTCAATTTTTGAACACCAACTTACGAAATTAAAGTTATGTAATACTTTTTATTTTTTTGTTTAGAAGTCGGTTGTTTCATTTGTAAAAAGTTTTTATTTTTCACTTTTTAGTGGTACACCCCCCCCTACCTAAAAGTACCCATCACAGCGTACACGGTATAACTTGGTGTAAGATCAAACATGCGATTTGAGCAATCCCAAAAGATTTGCTATCATTTATTGAAGAGTTCCGTTTCCGTTCACTCTCGTCGATGTAATATTTTGGCATTTTACATCGACAAGAGGGAATGAGATCATCAATGTAAACTAAGCCGCGCATTATTAAGGATAACTCAAATACTAGTCGTCAGATCTCAATCAAATTTAATTTTATAGTTTCTAAACGAATGACGTAACCATATCATTGCAAAAAAAATTGATTTAAAAGAGTGACCTTGGTTTTTTTTGCACGTTCTTCTCTTTCTTTCTTCTGCTTTGGTGTTGACTGACACGCCTTGACTGTTCAGTTCAGTAATTGAAATAAATGATTAGAGTTTGTGTTTGAGTTTTCGTATATTGCATAGCTTTTAGAACGTTAGGCTCAGGAAGAATTATAGTAATAACACCCAAATCAGATACTTACACGTGTAAAACTACTGACGTGTTTTAGATGGAAAATACCAATAAGACTTTGTATTATACGAATATATTCCCAAGATATCAGATACTTATCCGTATATTTTTTCTGATACCCACTATATTTATTATCATTCATCTTGTAATCGTATTGAAAACAAAACATACCATTTACCACTCTCTACATACCAGTACTTCCTTGTATCTAAACGTCATTTCGGTCGTGCCATTCTGGAGGTAACCCTATCTATTTCTAATTCTCAAATTGTCTGACTGTACATAAAAACGTATTAACATTTTTACAGCTTCGATATGGTAAATTGGAAACGTACTCCCAACTTGTTTGGACGTAACAAAATTTTATACGCTAACAAGTTGGTATAAAACATGTCCCATTTACGATATTCCAGGAATATAATATACTATGTTGCCGGTATTATAGGTAAATACGGAAAAGTTGTAGAAATTTAAGGAGCTGTTAAGTGTGAATGGACTTTTTATGGATTTTGGACACCCTTTTATAAATAAATAATAATAATAATATAACTTTTATTTCGGGTAACAAAGACCCATAACATATATACCTTACAGACTAACATACATATTTATATAAAACAAACACTATTTTATTTTACACGAGGCGTCGGCGTCGTGTTACGCTGCGTGGTGTCGCGTAGTCTTCCGCGGAATCGCCGATACACGACACCCTTCGGCCAAAACTCCGCCTTGAGGAAGGTCTCAATATGTTGAGTCGGAACTCGCACCACGAATGACTTGAAATTCGTGTTATGGCGCGGCTCCAACTTCTCTACCCTTAAGGTCCAGCTGGTCTTCGCTCGAACATACTCCACGATTTCCTCAACCTTCGTGGTGTGATGTAAACGAGACACATAGAGCTGCGTCGTAGGTATTGCCGGACGCAGCATATTGGGATCTACCAGCGCGGTCCCGCACTGGTTCCGACTAGGAGGCATCTTCCTCTTCTTCCTCTCCACCTTCACGAAGCCATCCTGGTCACTCGTGCCCGTAGCTGGGCCTAGCTGTTTCGAACCCCTGTTGGCAGGTTCACAGCAGCTCTTCTCATCCCCCTTCTTCGTCTTCGACACATGCTTATTCGTGGCGACGATAGCAGCGTAGGCACGTTTAGGGGTCGACGTACCAACACGAGTCGCTACCTCGACCGGCGTCGAGTCAGCGTATTAAAAAGAGTTTTGTTACTATTTGAGTGTTGATTATGAAACAACAAAATGGTACTATGGTTTTTAGTATTGTAAATTACTGAGTAAATCCAGTGCATCTTTAGCAGTCCACCTTGCGATCCGGACCTGACGCTATTCATCATGATCACTGTTCCATCTACATTACGTATAGACTCCTTTTGTGTCATACTTCTCTGGTACCTTACTACCTAACCTATTTACAGCTAATTAATCCTGAACTGAATTTTCGTACCGCTCGCCCACAATTTCGTTCATAACTAACTCACATATCAAATGTCTATTTTGCAAACTGTATCAAGCCAGAAATAGAAAACTTTCTGAACTAATTACAGCAAGTTATGTGCCAGTAATGACGTGCCAGCTAATAAACTGGGATTAAAAATTGCTAATTACCTACACGTATGCCGTCAGTTCATAATGTGGGAGGAGCGTTATCATGCTTGCCTTAATTTTTATGCTTCATTAGTTGAGATTAGCAACGGTGACTGAAATTTTGGGTGTAAGTAATGTCCTGAAGAAAGTTTTGAGGGTACCTAATGTGGCCAGTATAGACCTTCCGATCCAATGTAAGCCACGATGGCCAACTTGAACGGAGATTAGCTAAGTACGCTGAAAAATTGTAAAGGAAGTGTGTCCGCAAACACAGGTGCAATCTATGTTCTTTTATTTCGATGTGGCGCGGTATTCGTTCGAAAGAGTCACCGCGGCCCTAGAAGGCACTAGGAGGAACACGAGTGGGTTTTAGTTTTTAGCCCAGAGCGGAAGAAGTAATATGCAGCAGTGCCAAATAAATGTTTTCCATTCCACTCCATTTCATTCAATTATTTTCTGTTCTTTTCTGATCTGTTCTGTTATATTCTGTTCTTTTCTGATCTGTTCTGTTATATTCTGTTCTTTTCTGATCTGTTCTGTTATATTCTCCGTTCTGTTCTGTTTTTATTCTGTTCTGTTCTGTTCTATTTTGTTCTATGCTGTTCTATTCTATTCTGTTCTATTCCATTCTTTTGTATTTTTGATACATGATATCTATAGAAAGGCTACTGAGTACTAAACTACTGAGATGACGATTATAGAAAAGTATGGAAGAAGATATTTTGCGCCTGATATACTTAAACGTAATAAATTGACAGTGGTGAGATGAACTGCTCTTTAATCTGCATTTAACCCTCATCTAATTAATGTATCCAGTCATAGCTTCGTTGTGTTTAGCAAAAAAAAAAAAACAGGGGCCGGTCCACTAAATATTATAGGTAGGTACTGTTATTTCATATTGCACTCCGTTACAACCAAGCTTGACATATTTTTCTACAAATCACCAGCGTTATCTCTTTGCATCATTTAATTTACCATTCAATGAACCTTGAAAAAAATCCGATAATTACTTACTGGTTACAAATACCTACTGGTTACAATCTATTTATGTCCCGTCCCCACAATTCATATAACTACGAAAATCTGTTCCAACATTAGTAATATCATCAAGCCAGATTTTACTTGTAGCAATAAAGCTGAAAGTTGTGAGTATGTGGGCGTGTGTTACCGGCAGGCGGCACATCACAGATAACGTATAAAACAACAATAGTATCTGAACCGATCCCGTATTTCACGTCTCGATTCGCGCGACACATCCGGAAATTAATTTAATAATACAACGTTTAATATTAAAGTGGGGGGGATCAAGTTGTGGGAGGTAGCGGGTTGGAGTAGGAGGGTAACCTTTTCTTATGGATGGGAATTAATCAGACTCTTACTGACGAATACACACCGTGATCCTCTTCCTTTGCGTTCCAAGGCCGTTGTGAGTCTTTCGATCAAATTCCGCAACCCTAGCAGGCACTGACCCTATGGGGCCTCATCTTCTTTGCTGAAGTTTGTTTGAGGCGCCGTCGACCCGCGCCTGGTTGTCATCGGACGGCGCGCCTCCCATCGCTCGCCTTCCGCAGGCCTGAGTAAAGTAAGCTACGAGTATGTGATAGACTAATTTTGTGCTTTGATGTTGTTTGTATTGTTAGACCGCTCTCGGTCTTCACATGGTGGCTGGTACCAGCTGAATAAAAGTTGCTGTAATGAATATCTTGCTGTATCCAGCAGTAGGTTGCGAAACGCTGATCATGATTATGGTGTTTACTAAATTATCCCTTTTTATACTTTTATTTAGCCTTTTATGTACGCAAATTTAATAAATATGCCTACAACAACTAACTACAACAAATAACTGGTGTTCGATAAAGACAGTGTGTCATTGACTAGCGTGCTTGATGGTAGTCCGCCCTATACCCACATTATATTCACATATCTAACAAGAATAAAATCGCTACCCGCTCACACTAGAGCCCCCACCGCCTGCATCCACAACGCCGGCCGCTAGATTACCCATTGTGGTCTAAAAGAGCAGTTTTTCGGGCAGATTTTAATAAGTGCTACCCCGAATAGGATTTAATTTCGCCCTGTCACTGGCAGCGAACAGGCGGGTACTCCAAAAGAATTCGTTGCCAAAATAAAAATATAAGTAGAAGTTGCTTTAGAATTTAAATCGAGCGACCTCGTGACCCGGACTGGAGTGGCGGGAATTAGTGAGGGAGTATGCATGTTTGCGTGGTTGTTAATCACTATTACGTGTTGATTCTGGTGAGAGGTTTCTTGTTTTCCAAAGCTAGGTAGCAATACGATTAATTTGTGAGTTCCAAGGTGACCTGCTCTCTAATCTTTCTTTCTTGAATGATACCAAAGTTTAGTCATTCAAGAAGAAGAAAATGTAAACCTAAGCGAAGCTTAATGATATCCTATGAAAACATGCAGCGGGTGGCGTTCATGCAGTTTCTACTAAAAAAATATATTATTTAAAAAAACTGTTCTTGATTTTTCCTTCGTTTTTTGAACACCGACTTCCAAAATTAAAGATATTTTATACTATTTGAATTTTTTTTTGTTTAGAAGTCGGTTGTTTTTTTTTTGAAAAATAAATTTTATGGTGACACCACACCACCACAGCTAAACGTACCGATCACAGTGTAAGTTTTATTAATTGGTGATTTCAGCAATCCCGGAAGATTTGCTATCATTTATTGAAGAGTTCCGTTTTCTATCTCTGTTCTTCATCAGATCTTCACTAAACTAGAAAGGGACCACCTCGAAATACTAAGATGCTCTTCCAAACCATCGTATACAGTTTTTTGTTTCATTTTACATCGTCAAGTGGGAATGAAAGTATCATCATTAAGCATTTTATTTTCAAATATTGTAAATGTGAGTACCATGGAGCCATTTACATGTAAGTTATGGTTTACTTTGTGACATGAACTAAAATGGCAGTTGAGAGCATGTCATGCTCGCTTAAATGTTTCGCTGATGGCGGCGTGTGTGTTGGATCATTCGGTTCCCTTCAAAATGGTTGAGCTAAATGGTGCCGATACACGCGTCATGTTCGTGAACGGGCGCCGTCGGTTGAGACTGGTCACCTCTTGACTGCCAATGACTTGTTTTAATCTTTATACTTTGAATTGTTTTCATAGTTTCCTTTTTTTTTTCTTTGCATTGTCCTCACATATAGAAGCGACCAAGTATGTAACCAAGGTTATGTAATACAGAACATGATTTAAAAGAGTGTCCGTGGAGTTTCTTGCACGTTCTTCTCCATAGAGATCTACGCTTTGGAACGTGCAGATAGCTTCATCTCTTTCGTCTTGACAATTCAAAAGTGCCTGTAAAGGATTTAATTGAAATAAATGATTTGAATTGAATTGAATTGAACATCAATGTAGTCGAAGCCGCGCATTATAGGGATAACTCAGCTAATTTAAATGGGACCACATGACAAGCACCGACTTCGAATATAAAAAGAATCATCAAAATCGGTACACCCAGTAAAAAGTAAAGAGGTAACACACACACAAAAAAAAACCAACAGTCGACTTGAGAACCTCCTCCTTTTTTGGAAGTCGGTGAAAAAGGCGTGTGTGTATGTATTATATAGCTTTGTTGCGACTTGAGGAAACGTTTGACAACTTTTTGGATATTTTTACTGAAAACTCAGTAGTATTTTTTTTTTTCATTTTGCTAGTATTGAAAGACGTTGATGAATTGTTTTCCGTCAATTCGTTTCGCGTATTTACCAACATTCAATAAAAATAAAACTCATGTTCAACATCCAGAACCGCCGGGTTCGTTGACGTTCCCCTTAACCCCCATTTAAATAGAACAGCAGTTAATTAATAACGTAACCTATGCTAATTCCTCCGCCTATGAAATGAATGGCTTGGCTTATTTAGATGAGGAGGCAGCGAACCGAACGCACGGATTAAAGGGAGCACGTGGTGTACGGTAGACCGTGTTTTTGACGCCGCCGCCGCCGTTCCGAATTATGTATCTCATTACTATTCTGGTGGGACATAAAATTTGTACATAATTAGTCATTTTATCCTTCACTAGCTTCTGCCCGCGACTTCGTCCCCGTGGAATCCCCGATTTTAAAACATTCTTTAACGCTGCTCTGCTTCTATTGACTTAAGCGTGATGATATATAGCCTAAAGCCTTCCTCGATAAATGGTCTATTCAACCCAAAAATAATTTTTCAATTCGAATCAGTAGTTCCTGAGATTAGCGCGTTCAAACAAACAAACAAACTCTTCAGCTTTATAATATTAGTATAGACTAGCTGCTGCCCGCGACTTCATCCCCGTGGAATCCCTGATTTTAAAACATTCTTTATCGCTGCTCCGCTCCTATTGGCTTAAGCGTGATGATATATAGCCTTTTTTTTTTTTTTTTTTTTGGATGGGAAATCATCAAATGACTTCTCCCGCTCTGGGCGGAGCGGAAGGGAGTGTCAGACTCTTACTGACTAAAACCCACCCGTGTTCCTGCTTGTGCCCTTTGCGTTCCAGGGCCGCGGTGACTCTTTCGAACAAATTCCGCAACCCTAGCAGGCACTGACCCTATGGGGCCCCGTCTTCTTTGCTGACAGCTCTATGAGGCGCGCGTGGAACACGACGCGCCGTCGACTCGGGCCTGGTTGCTATCGGACGGCGAGCCACCCATAGCTCGCCATCCGCAGGCCCGCGCCTACGGTGGCCGGGAATCGCCCTGCGTTTCCCGACGCCCGGGGCGTCTTCTCCTGTTGCGGCGGCTGGAGAGAGGAGCTTCTCTCTCTCGCACGCGCTCCGCCTCCTCCTTCGCTAGCATTACTGCTTCGCAGAAGGAGGCGGCCGCCTCCCATGCCTCATCGCTCCGGACCATGGCTTGAACCACGGCCGGCCGCGAGAGGTCGCCGCCGCCGATCGCCTCCACGAGGACACGGCGTTGCTCCGCCCAAGCAGGGCAGACCTCCACCGTATGCTCCACCGTGTCCTCCGGGCGATCCACACAGTGATGACACCCGGACGTGTCCTCCCGCTGGATCCGACACAGGTACCTCCCGAAACAGCCGTGTCCGGTGAGCACCTGCGTCAGGCGGAAGGTGAGGACGCCGTGGCGTCTCTCCAGCCACTCCTCAAAGAGGGGACTTACCGCCGCAATGGCGGCGTGCCCAGCGCTGGGTTGCAGCAGTCGCTGTCTCCACACCTCCGTGAGATCCCGCCGGAGCTCCGTCCGCTGCGCAGCAATTTGCCGCGGCAGCAGAGTTTCACCCCGGCTTAGCGCCTCCACGCGCAACGCGTAGACGTGCGCGAGGGCTCTCGCCTCTAGATCCCACGGCAGCAATCCGGCAAGGAGGTTCGCCGCCTCGCCGGAGACCGTGCGGTATCCCCGGATCAGCCGGATGGCCATGACCCTCTGGGCCGAGACCAGGTGGCGCGCTGGCAGTCGCCTCAGCGACAGCGCCCACACCGGGGCCCCGTAAAGGGCCATGGACCGCACGATCCCCGCGTATAGCCTCCGGCAGGAGGCGTTTGGTCCCCCTAGGTTGGGCAAGAGCCGCTTGAGGGCAGCCCCGGCCCGCCCCAGTTTGGGAGCCAAACGGCGGAAGTGCTCCGCGAAGTTCCATCGGCTGTCGAGGACGAGACCCAAGTAGCTCATCGTCGACCCGACGCCGACGCAAACCCCTCCCACCGTTATCTGGGATCCCGATGGTGGCCGGTTCCGAGGGCCGTGAAAACACATAGCCTCGGACTTGTGTAGGGCCACCTCGAGACCCAGTTGCCGGATCCTCCCAACGACTGCTGCGACCCCGCGTGTCATCAGGTCGACCGCCGCCTGGTGCGACCCCCCCTGCGCCAGAACCAGCGTGTCGTCAGCGTAGCAAACAACACTGACGCCGCAAGGGAGGTCGCCGCGCAGCACCCAGTCGTAACCGATGTCCCACAGGAGCGGCCCCAGAACCGAACCCTGTGGAACACCGCACGACATCTCTCGCCGATTCCACTCTCCCCGGTGACCGGGGTAGATGACGGCTCTATCCGTCAGGTAGTCCTCGACCACGCGACAGAGGTAGGTTGGCACTCGGTGATACCGGAGTGCCTCCCCGATGCAACTCCAAGGCAGGGTGTTGAACGCGTTGGCGATGTCAAGAGACACCGCCACCACCACCCCGCCCCGGGAAATCGCCTCCCCCGTCGTGAGGGCTCTCACGCGCATGATGGCGTCCACCGTCGAGCGCCCCGCGCGGAAACCAAATTGGTTCTCCGCCAGATCCGGCCCAACTCTCACCAAGTGCTTGACGAGGCGGTTTGCAATGACTCTTTCAAAGAGCTTGCCCACCTCGTCGAGCAGCACGATGGGCCGGTATGCGGACGGAGAGTCCGCAGGGCGCCCTGGCTTCGCAATGAGGACCAGTTTCCCCGTCTTCCAGCGACGTGGGAACTGGCCCCTCTCCAAGCATGCGCTTAGGAGCCCACGTAGTCGAGGCCCGAGAGCCTCCGAGGCCAGGACCTAGGCTTTCCCAGGTAAGCCATTGGGTCCTGGGGCGGTATTTTTGGCCTTCAGCCTGTTAACCGCCGCTCTCAGGTCTACCTCGGTCACCTCCGGAGTATCGTCGTCGTTGCCGTCGTCGGTGTGGTCCGCATCGGGCACCACGGGTAGCGGAGCCATAGGCGGGGGAGCATGGTCCCCTCGCATAGGGAACAGAGCGCTCACCACGTCCTCCACCAGCTGGGGCCGGAGACTCTGCGTCAACGGGGGGGCCCAGGTGCGGAGTTTGTTCCGCACCATTTTGTAGGGTCTTCCCCACGGGTCCCCGTCCAGAGACTCCAGCAGCTCTTTGCGAGCCAGATCCCTGGCCCGCAAGATCCCCGCTTGGAGGGCGGTCTTCGCCGCTCTGTACAGTCGGTGATAGCAATTATCTGACCCCCCTAAAAATTACTCGATTTTACACCCTATGCTCATAACATTAAACGTTATTCAATATTGTATGAGTTTATCAGACTAACACTACTCGTTGAACAGAAACAATAAATAATTTTGATACGCAAACTTGAGCTTTAAGAGGTTGATATTAGGTCATTTATTTATAACTGTTCACCTATTTTAATAAGTGGGTAGTTAGACGTCAATATGCGTATTCAACCAAAACTGCTATAGATATGACATTAGGAATATGGGGTAGAAGAATAAATTGAACAAGATATTCTATGCACAAATAGCAGTGAATACGCGCGAACATTTTTACCTTGCCTTACTAAATTGTAAAAATCCACGCTTTTTTCCTTTTTATTAATTGTTATCAGTTTTGATAGTTTAATCGTCATGTCCAAGTTGAGTTGAGTGATTATTTAAAATACAAAATAATCTATTTGCATGAGGAGAATGTTGGTATTATAGCGATTGCTACGAAACTTAATATAGTGGTAAGTGTATTCTTTTTTATGCTTCATTTATAATTATAGTTATTCCTTAATTCGTTAGTTGGCTTAAAAGCCGGTGAATGTAGAATAATAGACAATTAACTATGTTTCATTATGAGTCTAATTTGAGATCATTTATAGGTCTAATTTGATTTATGTTATCTAAATTGATAAACGTAATTTGCAAACTTAATCGATAAATTATTTTTACCTATTCGTTACTAAAATTATGCTTATTGTGTTGTTTCAGAGAAATACAGTCAGATTGTGGCTAAGACGTTTGACGTGTGGTTTTAATATTCAAAAAGATCGTCCTGGACCAAAACCATTCATGAGAGGAAGTGATTGTTGTTGGATATGGTGCGCGGTATGCGGGACCGCTTGCAACAAGTAATAGAAAAAAATGGTGCTCCACTTCGCTATTAAAAGCATATTATAAATGACTTGAGTAACCAGTGTTGGTCACAAACAATACTAACGTATAATATCAGTGTGTGTGTGTTAAATTAACTATTGTTATAATTTCTAACGAAGTATTTCGAATACCTAGTTTTTTGTCAAAACCTTATAACTAAAATAACTACTCACAAAACAAATTGATATATAGTAGGTAGAACTTCAACGTATAATGCCGTTTTATTTAGTTAAATGATATTTAATGTGGTGATGTTATTGTTATGAAATAGAAATACATACCTATATTTCTAAATATTATAACATGCTGATTCACTACATTAAACTCAGTGCAGTTAACAACGTTATTAGTAAAATAGTAAGTAGGTAAATATTATCATCTTCGTGTTGTCATCAATATCATTTATGTTATTCTTATAATATTTTTTTTTATAAAATATAATCGTTTTTACCATCATTTTGGTTTTTTATTTCTGTTCGTTTTTTTTTTATTTTTTTTTTGTTGTTGCTAAAGTTATAATTTATTATTTATAACTTAAAACAAATTTACAAAACAGAAACAAACGCGTCAATCACAACTGGTTACGAACTCACAACCTCGATTTGTCAGCTCACTACAGTCACCACTAGACCACTCGAAACATATTTAACGTGATCGAAATTACGTATTATATTACAAGTTAAAATAATATTCAAGATCATACCTACCTTAACACTGTGTATTAAAGATCAAATTCGAATAACTATTTTATTGATCGTAGACGTTGAACCAGTTGTCTTACTGCAAAGCAAAAGGTTCAAATTCGTTTAATTTTTAGGGGGTCAGGTAATTGCTATCACCGACTGTACACCTCGTACAGCTCCGCCTCCCTGGCCTGCGCATCCGGAGGGCGGATGCGGATCCGGCGATGTCTGGTGTACGGGTGACGCGCAGCAACGCACGCTTCTCGAAGCGACGTCAGTTCGCGCGACCACCAGTACACCTGACGGCGGGCGCGTCTTGGCTGGACCCGGGGCATTGCCACGTCGCATATTTCCGACATGGTCTCCCGGAACCGCTCCGCCTCGTCGTTGATGTCAGCAGGCCTGTCCGGTGGTGACACCCAGGCCTGCACGATCGAGGCTTCCAGGAGAAGCTCCCGGTCCAGCTGCTTCAGCGCCCACCGCGGACCACTCGGGGTCTGTCGGACCGGCGCGCTTGAGGTCTGGGCGGAGACGTCGAACCGGATATACCGGTGATCGGAGTAGGTCTCCACCTCCTCCACAACGCGCCAGTCGAAGACACGCGGTGACAGAGCGGGGCTGGCGAACGAAATGTCCACCACGGAGTCACCCCGCATCCGCACACACGTGGGGACAGAACCCCGATTTAGGACGACCAGGCCTGTCTCCAGAGCCCAGTCCTCCACCATCCTACCCCGCACGTTGGTATAACGGGAACCCCAAGCCAAGTTCTTGGCATTGAAGTCCCCGAGAACAAGCACGGGGAGGGGACGATATCCGACGACGACGATACGCAGCTCCCTAAGGGAGTTGTGGAACTCGGCGAGAGTTCGGTTCGGGGAGAAGTAGACTCCCACTACTACAATCTCCCCGAACCGTGCTGCTACGCACCCCTGTCCTCTCCTAACACACTCGAGGGACGGGGTACCGGCGGCGGCCGACGAAATAAGTGCCACTGAGCCGTCCAGGTCCTTCACCCAGTCATCCCTGGGCTGGACGTAGTACGGCTCAGCGACCACAGCGACATTTATCAACCACTGCGCCATGCTCTGGAGCAACAGGTCCTGAGCGGCGGCGCAGTGATTGATGTTCGCCTGGAGGAGGCGTAATGGAGCCGTTATTGGCATTCCATTTCGGCCTCCTCCCGGAAACCCTTAGTGGGCTCCGGTGTAGCAGCCACCGCTGTTGCGGCGGCTACATCAGCGGCGGTGGCAGCGGCGGCGACGGATGCGGCGGCTGGCACGGAGACGGCGGGTGAGGGCCTCTTACCCCCGGCTTTTGTGGGTGGAGGGCAGGCTTTGCCCCCAGCCCAGTGCTCGGCTGGCTTGCCAGCTGCCGCACATGCAGTGCAGTGCGGCGCGGCGTTGCAGGAGCCAGCCTTGTGACCGGGCTGGCCGCAGCGGAAGCAAAGCCCGCTGCGGTCAACCTCCGAGGTGCAACACGCCCCCGTGTGGTTCCCCACTTGGCAGCGGAAACACCTCAGAGGCCTGGGCTCCAACAGCTTCACTTGCGCCGACACCCAGCCCACCAGCAGTCTGCGACCCTCGGTGATCTTCTTGGCCGCCGTCACGGGGCAGCTCACCACAACGGTGCGCATGCCCGTGTAGTCAGGACGTATGGTGCCTGCCTTGACTTGCTCGGCAGAGCACCCTCCCGTCCTGACCACGGCGGCCACGACCTCCTCCTCCGTGACGGAGTCGTCCAGGCCCAAGATGCGCATATCAGCGCATTTGGTGGGCCTGGACACTCTGGCATCCTCCGCGTTCAGGGACGCCCTGAGCCTCTCGGCCAGAGCGTCTGCGGTTGGGCCGCTGGCTTCCCCGGGGATCTCCAGCATACGGGCACCAGTCATGGTTACCCTCAGCCGGAGGCCCCCGACGATGCCGAGCTCCCGGAGGTCTACCGTCTCCTTCGCCTTGGCGAGCACGTCACCGTACGACACGCCCCTCTTGACCGCGTCTGGCTGTAGCGTTAATACTACAGCTGCGGTCTTTGGGGCGCGGAGCATCGCGGCGACGCGTCGCTCCTTTTGCCGCCGTTTTCGCGCCCGTTTCTTGGCCGCCCTGGCTGCCTTGCCCGCCTTCTTCTTCTCCCCGACCACTTGCCAACCGGCTTCGGTAGAGGAGTTGGAAGGCGGGTCGGAAGATGAGGGCTGCACTGCCGGCGCTGGAGCCTGCGCCGCCTGTGCAGCCACTCCGCCCTTCTTTTGCTTGGCCGGCCCCGGTTTACCCGTTGCCGGCTTTGCAGATGCCGACTTCGCCGGCCCGGCCCCTGCGTTGGCCTGGCCGGACGAACCCGGCTTGGCAGCCACGGCGGCCGCGTATGACGCCGCCTTCTTCCCCTTTTGATCCGCTGCTAGCGGGGGGCGCAAAACGATGCCCTCCAGGACGGAAAACCGTTCCCGGAAGGCGGCCAGCTCCTGCCGCACCAGGTCCAACACCTGATTCTCAGGCGCCGGACCCGGCGCAGGCAAGGGCCGGCTTTGCCCCTGCTTTTGCCCCCCTGGAGGCTGTAGCGGCCCCCGAGAACTGGCTCCTTGGAGACTGGCCAGGTCCGCTCGGAGCCTCTCATTCTCCTTATGGAGAAGCTCCGTGGTGGCCGCCAAGCGGGCGACCTCCTTCCGCAGTTTGGACGTTTCGTCCGTCGCAGGCCTGCGGAAGGTGGCCTCCGCTGCCTCCAGGATAGAGGCCGCCGCCTCGCTTATGGCCCTGTTCTTGGACGCTATCGTCCTCTTCAGGGTCACAGCGCGGACAACGGCCTCAACGGCCTCCGCGAACCCGGTCTTTCGGTCCCGTCGTCCAGCGTCGGGGGCACCAGCGGCTTCGGACTCGCCACCCGAAGACCCCGAGAGAGGTCTGGGATCACTCATCCCGGGGTGCCGCCCCTCCTCGGCGAGCTTCGCCGTTCGCCGAGCCTCCTGGGCGGCGAGCCGTCGCCCCTTGCCTCCCCGACCTTTACCTCTCTTACTGGTGGGGACCTTGCGAGCTGAGGCCAGCTCTCCCTCGGAGGACGACCCCTGATCATCCTCCGGTCTCGGACGCTTCCGGAAGAACTTGCTGTTCTCCGTAGCCCCCGCAACCTCCCCACCAGTATTCCCCTCGCTCATCGCAGCAGATGCGGAGTCAGAATCTGAATCCGTACCCTTCCCGCGCTCGAGCGACGGCTTCTTCCAGAGTTTGAAAGGTAGTGCGCCCTGCACCAGCATCTCCTCCATGGGCTTGGAGCCGGAGGGTCCATGGTCATTATTTTTATCTGCAGAAATCGTAGTCAAGTTGTCTAGCGTGTGGTCGTCGTGTTTGTCCGAAGGGACAGATGGAAGGCGTTTGTTGCCCACCCCAGAATACGGAGGGCAGCCCGCCGAAGCGGGGTGGGATTCCCCGACTGCTGAGCAGTCGGGACCCACCTGGGGACTTATTTCGCAAAGGCCTAGATCCATGGTTTCCTTTTAAAGGGTGCGGTCCCTATTCTCTCCGCCCCATCTCAGGGCCCCCTCTCCTCCCCTCACCTCACTGCTCGCTCGCTGCTCCCACAGTCACGTCTGATGATCAGACGCGTACCAGAGAGCAGCGAGCAAGCCTGAATCGCACACCGTCCGCAGACCCAAACACTGCTCAGGTCTCCGAACGGTGTGCCCCTCGTGTGTCTCTCTTTGTCTGATCCCTCACTTGCGACCTTCCGGCATGAGTGGCTCTACCGGGAAAGCTCGCAAGATCATTGGGACGCGCAAGCCCCACCACGACGGCAACGTGGAGACACATTCGGTGGGGATGATATATAGCCTAAAGCCTTCCTCGATAAATGGTCTATTCAACCCAAAAAGAATTTTTCAATTCGAACCAGTAGTTCCTGAGATTAGCGCGTTCAAACAAACAAACAAACAAACAAACAAACAAACAAACTCTTCAGCTTTATAATATTATATATAGTATAGATTAGACTCGCGTCAAGTTTTATTTTCGTAAAAAAACGTAGTCTATTACCGTCTTCACGGTCTCATCCGTTGCAGACATTTTTCAAGATAGTCAACGCAAAAGGCATTTGGAGGAACACGGTTAGGTTGTAGTCAGTAAGAGTCTGACACTCCCTTCCGCTCCGCCCAGAGCGGGAGAAGTCATTCGATGATTTTCCATCCATAAAAAAGCACCCCATCTATCTCTGTATCAAAATTCATCAAAATCAAGTTCAGCGAATTAGACTCACCCTCGCATTATAATATTCGATACGATATTAATTACAATTGGAGGTTACACGGGTAGATCAGACCAGTAGCCCTACCATGACGTCTTAAATCCATCATGATTCCTGTGTCAGAGAGAGACGGAGTTACACAAGACGAATAGCATTATCCCTTTCTTCTTAGTACGGCCTCTGGACCTCAACCATGACGTGGCAATGCCATCATTATTCCGTTGTGAAAAAGGGATAGTGCTGTGACGCTGGGTCACAAGATCAGACATCGTTACAGTGCTATGCATCTTGTATAGTTTTATCTCTTTTAGACCGATTAAAAGACAGTACAAACAGCTACTTTATATGTATATTAGTAGCAAGATTCCATCGGATAATTTCTGAAAGGCAAAAACGAAATCAATTTTTGTTTCGGAATTAGATCCTTTGGAATAGTAAAATGTTACCCCTTCTATCTAGTTTAGATTTGTGTACGAATTATGACAGTATACAACTTTTAACGGAAAGAAACTTCATCAGAAACACCTCACAAGGGCAAAAGCACATAGCAATATTATGTTTTCGTGGTTAATTTTTGACGGGTTCTTTGGTAGTTCAGTTCTACTGTGAACGATAGCTGAGCATGAAACTTTGCATTCTAATTGAACACAGAACCAGTTTCTATTATCGTGTGAAGTTAATTAGTAGCTTCAGAAACAAAAGTAGAGCAATTAGTACCGTTGAGTTCAATAGCTCGAACTCACTGAATAGCTTGTACAGCTTGTTTCAGCGCTTAGTTCATGAGCTGTTTATGATTTTCAGGTTTTAATTAATCGAGAGATGCTAGTTTGTTTTTAGCTGGAGCTGGAGTAGCTGAAAATTTTAATTGATTTAAACTTTATAAAATTTCAGTAAAAGTTTAGGTGTATCCAATTTCAGCCAACCCAACGTTATTGAAGGTATTTTATTGAAAATGGAGTTAAATTTTAACAGAGATAGGTTGAAATCGAACAGATTCCAAGACAGTATACCCTTTTAATTAAAACAAGAATGTTGATCGCTGGAATACCTCCTTACGCAAAACATTCGTAGGTACCTACCGTTCTCCATCAGCCACCGAGCCGAGAAGAAAAACTTCACGATTTAATGCCATTTTAGCCTGTATTCGTACGCGTTAATGGCTATAATGGCGTAACTTCTGGTCTGTAAGACAGGAAAGCTGTCAAAAGTGTACGTGCCACGATCATTCTCCTATAAAGATTGTTGAGACTACAAAGGGATATTGTAAGGAGTGGAAAAATGCTCGCGACGTGCCGCTTGAACGATAGCAGTGACAGAGAAGAATGCGGGGAAGATGACACAGCATGGCGTCGTGCGTGACGTCATGGGAACGAGGAAGGGGAGCCACAGATACGTAATGTCGTTTAAGTTCGAGATTTATCGGTGGAACGTACTATTAATCTGATGTTAAGCTGAGATTATGTTGTTTTAGTCGTATAGCCAGCGGCAGTGAATTAATGATATATTCTCCCATAGGTTTACATTTATGGTTTATTGCAATAATGCCCGGAGATAGTTGTTTCAGACCAGGGATTTGGTGCAAGTGAGACATACAGAGGCCGTCAGCGCAAAAGTGGCCTAACCCACAATTAAAAAAAAAATATTCGGATGTAACTATCGCAATTTATTTAAAACATGATACATTTTGGTGCAAAACCGGCCTATCACTAGTGTCACCGGCAAGATCCATGGGTGAAACTGGTGATAGGCCGGTTTTGCGTCAAAATTTATAATGTTTTAAATAAATTGCGATAACTATCTATAAATGTATAACACTGTAGACGGGTATGTGCGTTTTGCTCAGTAAACGACTAAGAAAAAATGTAATTACAGATGATACGCCCTGTTATAAGACGTGTTCACAACTTAACTTTTCATTGAGTTTATGGAAGAAAATTGGGTTCCGTAGATTTCGTTTTCACAAGCTCATAGATCTCCGTTGGAAACAAGTGGACAAACCGAAATCAAAAGTAAAAACGGGAGTCGTTTTTTGAAATAAAAAAAAGCTAACAATAACTTCAAAAATAAAACAAAACTAGTATCGTTTACCAAACAGCGGTGTTGGAACAATCTTCATGCCCTTTAGTGGGTCGTATTGAACCCTTTGTGAGCTTATCACCATTTTGCACGAATGCCCTAGTATTCGGCTACGCTGCCACGATGTAATTGGATTGTTCACAATCTATTCCAACTAATACATTATTACGAGCTTCAGGTTCGTGACAGTAAAAACTTTTTACAAAAAAATACAACCAACTTCTACACAAAAAAAACTTTTTAACAAAAAAATACAACCGACTTTTACACATAAAATCAAAAAAGTGCAAAATAACTTTAATTTCGGAACTCGGTGTTTGTGCTTGCTTTTTTTTTTGAACACCGACTTCCGAAATTAAAGTTATTTTGCACTTTTATGATTTTTTGTGTAAAAGTCGGTTGTATTTTTTTGTTAAAAAGTTTTTTATTTTTCACTTTTTAGTGGTACTTACACCCCCTCCCCTCCCCCACCTAAACGAACCAATCACATTGGTGTAAAAAAAAGCACTGCTCCTTTGCAGAGTACACTAAGAGGTCGTCAATGTAGACAATGTAGATATTTTTTTTAGATTTTTCGAAAACCGCTTGGTTGATTTCGATAAAATTTTCATGGGACCATTTGGGAAGTATACCCTTTCCAACAAAAAAAGAATTTTTCAAATCGGTTCACAAGCGACGGAGCTATGCGCGAACAAACAATAAAAAAAAAAGAACACAAACATCCGAATTGAGAACCTCCTCCTTTTTTAGAAGTCGGTTAAAAATCAAAAAGTACAAAATAACTTTAATTTCGGAAGTTGGTGTTCAAAAAAATAAAAGGCAACCAAAAATACCGAGTTCCGAAATTACCATCACAGATCACAGGTGACAGAGACAAAGTCGACGATGGAATGAGCTTACCAGAAGAAGCCTGTTCACTCTACCTTTGAAGATTAGGGTTGAATGCGTTCGAAAACACAGACGCAGGCAGAGAGTTCCACTCCTTTGCTGTGCCCAGTATAAAAGACCATTGGAAACGCTTGGTGCGAATAGCTGGTATATCAACAAGGTAGGGATGGGAACTAACACTGCGTCTAGATGTCCTATGGTAGAAGGGCCGGTGGAATGAGGTCGTGGAGGTCATGGGCACACTCGCCGAAGCACAATCTGTAGAAGACTGACAAAAAGGCGAACTTGCGGCGATGAGCCATGCTATGAAGCTTGGTCTGGCTACGATTTGGGTGGTCGGTGCTTTAGTAGAATTTTCTTGAGTTTTGCTGTGACGTTTTGATCTGGGTTCGTTGTGTTATATTGAATGTTGTATATATGAGTTGGATTTTGGTAAAACCTGATGGTCAATTTTCGCTTTAAAAGGTATTCAAATCAATGTTAAAAAAGGTTCAAAATGTAAGGAAGGAAATGTAGGAATGTAGGAGTTGTTTGTGACTGTTGCAGACTGTAATGCAAAAGCAAACGGTTGCCCCTCAGTTCTAAAAGTTTATTGTTATGCTTAATATTGCTATGCTTGATTTTATCTGAAAGATAAGGTAATTCAGAGGATTTTTTGCTTTCTGTCTTCTGTATTTGATACTCTGATCTAGTATGGACATTGGACTCACTGACATACTTGTTAATTTTTATGTTTAGGAAGTCCTGAACGTTAAAATAACAGTTACACGTATTTCAGTCTTTTCTCCATAGTGAAGTTAACAAACAATACAATATACATTGAAGAAACCAGTTTAGGACATTACATAATAATAATCAGCCCTTTAATGTTGCCACTGCTGGGACACGGGCCTCCTCTCTAGGAGAGGGAATGGGCTGTAATCCACCACGCGGGCCCAGTGCGGATTGGTGAATGTCACATGTCTTCGAATTTTTGGTTCTAGGACATGCCGGTTTCCTCACGATGTTTTCCTTCACCGTTTTGAGAGCAGTGGTGATGAAATAAATTACACAAAGTAATTCGCCTGGCTGGGTTTGATCCCGCGACTTACGATTCGTAAGTCGGGGCCGTTACGACTCGGTCACCACTGCTTATTTGCCTTACTATTGTCGTTATAGGAAAGTGGACATTATCATTAAACAAAAATACACACATTGAACGTAGAGGAACTGTCCACGTCTCACAGTGCAGTAGGTATGTGTTTTTAGTGGCGAAGCAGTGGAGAGTATCAGCTGTCCGCGACCGCGTTTCAAACAAAAGTGTTTTTGCTGGTCCTAACACGACTCAGCAGCGCGGCTCATTAGTAAATTCACTAAGTGGTTCCAAAGTAATCACTTGCCTAAAGTAAACTCTACGAAAAAACTTTTTTTAAACATCGACGTTGCTAATTTACGCTTTTGAATGTAGCTACAATATTCCAGTAGGTAGGTACGCCTTTCGCTTCAAACGGGTTGAATTTAAATTACTCACTTTATTATTTTTATTTTTTTTTCAGCTCCGCTCGCTTCGCTCCGTTCGGGTGAGTGTTTGTCTTTCTATCTCATTAATTTCTCAGCTTTCTTTGCTTTTGTCCGATGCTGCCAGACTTACGATGTCCGTGCACAGCGCGTTAAAAATAAACGATACTTAAGTTTGTTGATAGGATAGTTAATGTAAATTATATGAAGTGGATTATTTGTGGTTACGTTTTGGTTCTTTGTGGTCGCGTGTTCATATCAAGTTGGGGTTATACAGGTGAGCGGAACAGAGTGTAAACTCTCGCAAACCTCCATATAAAATGGAGGATCTTTTGACTGGACGGTTGTGTGTCTGGTGGGCAACTGCCCGATACTTGATATTCGAACTGTTCTATATAATCTAATCGCACGGAAAACTCTGATACCGCGATGTAGGATTTCGTTAGTGGTTCGCTGCTGGCTTGATAGATGGCGTTGCGGTTCTGTGTTGCCATACATATTTCGCATCGTTAGTTTTTTTTTCTTGCGGCAATATTGCATAATCAGTCTTTAAATGTTCCCACTGCTGGGACACAAGCCTCCTCTCTAAGAGAGGGAATGGGCCGTAATCCACCACGCGGGCCCAGTGCGGGTTGGTGAATGTCACATGTCTTCGAATTTTTGATTCTATGACATGCCGGTTTCCTCACAATGTTTTCCTTCACCGTTCCTTCAACATTGATGCCGCTACAAACTGAAACCTTTGTCTTTACTTACTGAAGCGGTTAACGATCTAGTTTAAGTTTTAACTTGTTTTTGAGATGGTCCATTCACAGTTCAGCACATTTAGGCTGGTTACTGCTCAACCGGACTATCCTGTGGTGGCCTCAAATGAATTTAAGGCTCCCAGCCCAGCCAGGGATAGGGATAAGGTTTAACTCGTTTTCGTTGATGTAAGATCAATTTTCGTCAAGACTCACCGCACCGTGCCTGTCTGACTTTAAGTGATGACAGATTTGTTGTGATACACAGAATTTACAATTTCTTACATCGTTCCATCGTTTAAGGGTTTTTTAATGTTTTAGGAATAAATATAGTTATACAAATACTGAAATCATAATTCTAATGGATATTTTAAAGTTTTTAATGAAAGATTTCTGACTGCATGAAATAGATCAGATAACTATTAAAGGATGCCCAAGATATAATTTGTAATATTTACGTTTTGGGAATAAATGGCTATATTATTAAATCGATTGAACGTTATTGTACTTTATTAGAGCAATTTTATCTTTATTTGGCATCTAATAGGCGATAGTTAGGCGCAGTTTGTTTAAAAGATATTTCTATTTCGAGTGTACGCCGACTTCAATTCAACTTTCATAGATTTTATTAAACTAAAAGATAACAGATAGAACTTTTTGCATTATCTCATTCTAAGTCACGTTCTAAGATTTCTTTTATTAAATCTACAATTGGGAGGTCAAAGTTTTGCCGAATCATATAGAATTTGGGCAATTTATTGTTCAACTACTTTCTAAGTGCGTCGGCCATTGTTTGAGACTTTGAGATAAGTTATAATAAAGTTATCAAGTTAATTTTGGTAAACTGTTGGAGCTTCGGACGTGAGTTATGGGCATGGCGTAGGTAGTATTTGAGTGAAATGTGATTGCCTGTATAAACATTTAAATGAATGCAAGCTTGTTTATATAGCTTCTGCACGAAGGTTCGCCTGCGTGATTTGCGTTATAATATTTTTTCACGCATCCCTAATCCATTTTCTAAAATAAAAGGTGCCTTAGATTATTCTTATAACATCAGCTATCTGTATGTGAAAGTTCCATCAAAATTGGCCTAGCCATCTTGGAGATTAGTCGGAACAAACAGACAGACAGATTAAAATATATACACAAATACATATGTATATGCTTCTAGATGTATTTAGCAAAAAAAAACTATTACTATGATATTACAAAAATACACTTCGATTTTATTTAATTGTATTTATTGATATAAATTACTATCGTATTTTTCCAGGGTTTTGCTCGTATGGATTCCACAGAAATCGAGTATTTTCCGGATAAACAAGGGTGCAAGCTTTCTATCTCAATCAGTTTAAAATGTTTGTGTTGGATTGGTACTTTCAAATACTAATAAACTACTAGATTCTATAAACAAAACATTTTTCCAGCTTACAATATTAGTTTACGTGATGAATTTTATGATTATGATAACCCTAATTCCTTCTTTGTTCAAAAATTTAGGTCTCTTATTTATTGAAAATCTCTCTACTCACTATGTAATACCAGTTTTTCTAATTTACTCCGAAATAGCTTAAAAACGTTCTTGAAACCAACCGACCTCCTTACACAAAACAACAACAGCTACATACAAAACAGTTTATTCACATTTCTCTATTCAAATTGTCCCGCCATCCAACCTTTCATGTTGTGTATTCACATTCAAAATTCAATTTGTACCTCTCTTACATCCGTAGCCTTTCAAATCTGTTCAAAGCGAACCATGCAGTTGTGCAGTGATTGTGTTAGTGTCGGAATCAAAGGCTTGACAAATAAGTTGCGGAATTTGTTCGAAAGAGTCACCGCGGCCCAGGAACGCAAAGGGCACTAGGAGGAACACGGTGTTTGCGCTGATTTCGACTACAATCACAATAATTCTACATTTCACCTTTTTTTTGTTCGCTGGCAATATTATATCGATAAATTGAATGATTTGCAACTTCCTATATCTCCATTCCCCTCCCGCACATTACTTTCGCTCGCGTGTGAGTGAGACGGCAACATCGGTTGGCGATCCACTCAAGCGTCTTCGTTTCGAAAAATGGAAGATGGCGTCCCGGGCAATTCGTGTCGTGTCGCGCGTGCCTCTCAGTGTGTTTTAAAATCAGAAAAACCCTGAGGAACCTCTTCAAACCTACCTGCCGTCGCTCCAGGGATCACCGGCTTCCAAATAAGGTATTGTGCAACCCTCCTATCGTACAAACCGCTACTTTCTCGTATTTTTTCCCACGCGGTTGTATCTATTCCGTTCTTATAATTTGCAAATCAAATCGCGTAAACACACGGGTGGGTTTTAGTCAGTAAGAGTCTGACAGTACTCCCTTCCGCTCCGCTTAGAGCGGGAGAAGTCATTTGATGATTTCCCATCCAGAAAAAAAAACCTGACAAATAAATGGTGTATGCTTAACTAATCAGGGGCGTCCGACGACCTGCCTCTCTGATTGCGAAGCTGGTAAATGACATCAAACTACAGACTAAGATAACTGACAAATGCTGGATCCACTTGAAATTTATGAAAATTTGTATGAAATGCCATACGGCGTACACGCTCATAATACACAGTGAACGCAAACCTCGATGGAAATAGTATAAAAGGGTAAAAGTTGTGAGATCCGACTGACTTGTGTTTGTTTAGTATTTTAAAGATCATCAACTGAACTTTTACTTAAGACAATTTTGTGAAATTGAGTATGTGTCTGTTCTTTTAAATTGTTACTATGACGTTTCTAAATATGCTTATGGGCCAATTTTTCAATCGTCAGATATATTTTAAGTGATGAATGAATATGACCGTTACAAGTCTTTCCAAAAAAAGAAGCTAAAATCTATCTGAATTCCTCAAATAAATCTTATCTGACTATTTCAAAATTGGAATTGTAATGAAATATTCGAACGTATCCAATCGGCAATGTTTTAGTAATAAAAAATATCACAAAATATTCACATTGTTATTTCTAGAACGAAGTGTCAAAACTATTTGAAACTTCCGCGTTCTAGTTAGTTTAATTTTAACCATTTTTAAATAAAACATTCCACAATAATTACGTTCGTTATGGCCGGTACAATGTATATTTAAATAATGTTCAACACGGAAGCAATTCGTCCACAAACGAACATTACGAACTCGACAACGACTGTTTTTATAACATTCACGTGGTTCAAATTCTTTAAAAGCTATTGATATGTCTTTTAGAGGCATTTGTATATCACTGAGGGTTTCATTTCCTACCTTGCAAAGACCAGGGTCCCATGATATATGTATATATATGTTTTTTCTTCTTAAAAAATACAACCACTTTTACACAAAAAAATCAAAAAAGTGCAAAATAACTTTAATTTCGGAACTCGGTGTTTGTGGTTGCTTTTTCGTTTTTTGAACACCGACTTCCGAAATTAAAGTTATTTTGCACTTTTTTGATTTTTTTTGTGTAAAAGTCGGTTGTATTTTTTTGTAAAAAGTTATTTATTTTTCACTTTTTAGTGGTACCTACCTACACATTGGTGTAAAAAAAAACGTACTGCTCCTTTGCAGAGTAAACTAAGATGTCGTCAATGTAGATAATGTAGATATTTTTTTTAGATTTTTCGAAAACCGCTTGGTCGATTTCGATAAAATTTTCATGGGACCATTTGGGGTTATGCGCGAACAAACATAAAAAAAAATACAAACATCCGAATTGAGAACCTCTTCCTTTTTTAGAAGTCGGTTAAAAAACGTTGCCCCACAGTAGGATTTGTTTGATTTTTTGTATACGGGTAAAGAACATGATACTCTTTAGGTGGCTTAAAGGAATGTCAATCGTCCTGCTCCACTTTGTATATGCTTCAGAGTGTCAACATCTGATGCTGCTGTGCTGATGGTGAAGCTACAGAACTCCTTAACGGTTAGGAGTTAGGGGACAGTACTGCAATTGGTCGATATTAAATAGGAATAGGAATTTCTCCTGTGTCGTGGGTGCGTTCACAAACATGTAACCTCACATACACAAGACACCCAGACCCGAAACAGTTATCTGTAGGTCATACAAACATTTGTTCCGTGCGGGAATCGAATCTGCGACACGTAGCACAGCAGCCGATCGCTCAACCACTGCGCCAACCGTGTTGTCAATAATGAAGAAGAGGCCAGGCGACCTATTATGACGTCTTAAATCCATCATGATTTCTGTGTCAGAGAGAGACGGAGCTACACAAGACGAATAGCACTATCTCTTTCCCTCACACGATACATGATGGCATTGGCACTTCGTAATACGGCCACTGTACCTTGTACAAAGGGGTTCAGAGTGAGGGGTTCAAAATGAACGGTCAGCCGACCATGGACCAACCTCGGCGACCGTTGCCTGTTCTAGAAGATCGACCAGGGGCCGTACCATAAAGTGCCAATGCTATCATGATATCTGTGTGAAAAAGGAATAGTGCTATTCGCCTTTATAACTCCGTCTCTCTCTGACACAGGAAGCATGATGGATTTAAGACGTCATAGTAGGGCTGCAGTGCGGCTGTTATTAGGTGGCCATAAGCTTCTCTTTCGAACAAAGATACTGATGGTAATATCAGGTTATCTTCCTGTCTGGACCTGAATTACACTAACTAACAAATGTTTCAGTGCACTCTTGATTGAGTTTTTTACTTATTTTATTTATTATTATTAATCAGATCTTAATAATATGATTTGCCTTCAAGATGATTGCGAGGGTTATTTTTCTCACCGATTTTTTTTTAACAAAATAAATAGAATTAAATGTTTATGAGATTTAATTCGATTTATTTTGCTAACCCAAACTACATGAAAAAAAATAATCATAAAAATACAAGCGAAAACCCTTGAAGTCATGGCGAAAAACAATTATCAATACGAAACGCTGACGAGAAGTCGAGCACGTCATCTGGCCACAAAACGGTGAAGGAAAACATCGTGAGGAAACCGGCATGTGCTAGAACCAAACATTCGAAGACATGTGACATTCACCAACCCGCACTGGGCCCGCGTGGCGGATTACGGCCCATTCCCTCTCCTACAGAGGAGGCATGTGTCCCAGCAGTGGGAACGTTAAAAGGCTGATTATGCTATTTATACGCTTACGCGCGAGCAACAGAATTTGCTTTGCTACATTGTCATATTGTCTACGAAGCAGCATTATATACAACTAATGCAACACACGGTACTTTGACCGGATACAAGCCACTTATCTGCAGCTAACCGCGACTGTGGTGGAACTCGGGAGCGTCCTAGTTCTCCCAGGTGTCTGCTAATATATTATCGGAATAGTAACTAATTAAATCTGCGGCTACGGGCTGCGGTCTCCACTTTAGTTTCTTGTCGGTTTTCGCCTTTTTTAACCGACTTCAAAAAAGCAGGAGGTTCTCAATTCGTCTGTACGTATAATATTTTTGGAATTTTTGGAATCGTTCCAGTAGTTTTTGAGTTTATTTTTTACATACAAAAATACAAATCTTTCCTCTTTATAATATTAGTATAGACAATCCATAATGATCATACTAATACATACTAAATAATACTAAAAGACAAATAATAATACATACATATAACCTTAAGTAACAGTATCCATATCCAATTCAATAAATAATAAATATGTCGTACACGCAATAAAACACGTTCACGATTGTTAAGTTAAGCTGCCCTCACGATAAGTTACACGTGAGCCATTCGATTCAAACATCAACTAAATGAGCGAACACTCGTAAAACAGAACGGGGCTACATTCATAAACTCACATTTTGTAATACAGTAATAGCTCCCCAGCTTCGCTCGTAGACGATCGTCATTTTTCATTAGGGAGAATATAAAAAAAAAGATATTATCGCGGGAATACCGTGGCTGGACTTATATTAAAGTAAGCGGATCAGGGTTTTAATAATAGTCCGTTTTAATATTAAAATATGGTAGTTGCGATGTTTTGTAGCAGAACCGACGGGTTTAATAATTCTGTGGGTAATGTTACGATGTTTTTTTTTTCTATTTGAATTTCTTGCGGGATTGGGTCAGCCGTAATTGATGGGTTTGGTGTGGTCTTGATCATCTAAGATTAAGTTTTTTATTTTTCAACTTTATTTTTCCTTAGAAAATGAGTTGCGATAAATAAGTTTTTTTTTGGAATAGAAATGCCTATTAGATACGATAGATACATGGCATGATAACATGTCTTTTGGGCAAGCGCATAAAACTTTACGAAACCAGACTGAGAGTCATTTGTTTTAACGGTGATTAGAATCTTGTGAAGTACCCGCCAAAAGCTAGAGTGTCAAATATTAGGACGGTTTTTGTAGGAATCCCCGTAATTAGCCTTCACATCTTTTCCATAGATAACATATTTCCAGTCTCTACACTGCTCCCAACTGATACGACAAAGTTTCGACTTGTACACTTCCCTCGCAGCCGCCAGATGGCGCTAGTCGAAAGATAAATTACACTCTGGTCAGTTAGGTTTAAATATTCTTTATTCTCATAAGAACATGATACAGTTCACTTATATGAGACTTAAATTTTAACATAAATTTATCGTCGTCTAATGACGAAGCATGCAGATTTAGAATAAGTAAGTTACATCTAATAACAACAAAACAAAGCAAAAGTGTCGGTAGTTACATTTAAAACAAGTTAGTACAGCTGGCCAATATGACACCAAGATACCCTCATAAGCAGATATTCAATTTGTGAGGAACACAAAACGAGAAGCGAACTAATGAATGTGTTTGTGTGGTAACATAGTGCGTGTATACGTACATTTGCTAGTGTATACCTGCTATAGTCTCGGAGACCGCTGATCATTTATGATACTGATATATATATTTTAAATTTATAGTATATTTTTATACGTTTATTTCATGTGATTTGAATATATAGTGTTGGCAACACGAAAAACGGCTGTGACGTGGAGGGGGCCAAGGCGGCGCGAGAGTCGAGTGGCGTGACAGACCGGGGTGCAGTGCGAACCCCGTAGCGCGCGCTCGTGTTATTTCTTAAGTATTCCGTTAAAAAGAACAGTGGATAGCAAGATTGAATTCTATTAATAGATTACATTTGATTTATCACTATATTTTGCTTGAAGTGTTCAATATATACTTTCGTTTGGAGTTATCAAGTATTTGCAGTCTAATATTCACGTTTACTTAACAATAGTATGTAATGTACTTACTTATATAGATTCAAATTATAGTTATAGATATTTTATACATGTATGTTTTTTTTTTTTTAATATTTAAGTGTAGCGTACTTATATAGATTTATCTTATAGTATTGTATATATATATATATATATATTTCGCAGTTTCAGTTAATGTAATAAACCTGTATGATTTTATAGATTAATATATTTTTAATCTATGTAAGTATATTGCGTTGCTTTTTGTCAGGGAAATACAATTATTTATGTAGAATTTAGTTTTTGAATAATGTGGTTCTTTAGTTTTCTTTTGTAAATATTCATACTTTTGCACTCTTTGATTTCATTTGGCAATTTATTATATAATTGGACCCCTTCATATAAAATATTCTTTTTTCCATATTGTACTGTTCTTGGAAAACGCAGCACTAATTCATTTCTATTTCTAAGATTATGTGTGAACGTCTTTTTTCTAAGTTTGATGTTTGTTTTTGTAGTGTTGTCTAAAATCTTTTTTACTAATATACAAATATGGTAATTGTATAGTTGTCGCAGATTGAAAAGTTTAGTTTTTTCTTATAGCTGTTTGGTAGGTGTTAAGAAATCATAACAATACAACCGTTTTATAACTTTGTTTTGGGTCCTCTGTAAGTAATTGAGGTTAGTGTTGGATGCTGATCCCCAGATCTCAATCAGGTATTCTAGATTAGGTTTTACTAATGAATTGTAGATAGTGCGTTTTATCTTAGGTGGCAAGCAGTTCCCCATTCTGCGAAGAGCTCCAGAAAGTGATACAAGTTTGGCTCTAACGTGCTCGATATGGGGTTTCCAGGAAAGTTTGTCATCTAATAGTAAACCGAGATACTTCTCTACACTAGACTGCTTAATAGTTAGATTATTCACAGTTAAAGGGGCGTGGGGTGGTATTTTTTTGTTTTTAGCTGCAAATATCATGTAGGATGTTTTCGAAGTATTAATAGTAAGTAAGTTATGTAGAAACCACTCATTAATTACGTTTAAATTGTTTTGCGCCTCACTAATAACATCGTGTATGGATTGACCGAAGTAAAATAAACTAGTATCGTCTGCATAAAGTGTTAGATATCCTGTTAAACCCAACTGATTGATGTTGTTAACATAAATTAGGAACAATGGCGGCCCCAAAATAGATCCTTGTGGAACTCCATAGGTAATATTTTGGGAAATGCTCTTGTAGTTACCAATTTTAACAATTTGACATCTGTTTGATAAATAGGATTCGAATAAGCTGTAAGCTGTTCCAGTGATACCCAAGTTAAGCAGTTTTTGTAATAATTTTGAATGAGAAACCGTATCAAACGCCTTTTTCAAATCAATAAAAATGCCTAAGCCTATATTTGTTTTATCTATATTTGATTTTATATTTGTAACTAAGTCAATAGTTGCCGATAGGGTATTTGATTTTGATCTAAAACCATATTGTTGGTCTATTAGGAAGTTTTTCTCATTTAAGTATTCAATTAAACGGTTATATATAATTTTCTCGAAGATTTTAGATATCACCGGAAGCACAGAAATTGGCCTATAATTGCTAGGGTCTGACTTCGTACCCGACTTGAAGATAGGAGAAACTTTTGCCAACTTCAGGCTATCAGGAAACATACCATGGTCAAGACATTTATTAATGCAACTGACTAAGGGCGAAATTACACCATTTTTAATACATTTTAATGCTTTTGTGCTAATTCCATCTACACCTGTACTAGTGTCAGCATCCAAATTATCAATAAGCTTAGTAACTTCTTCGATTGTACAAGGTCTAAATTGATTAAGCGTTTCTGTGTGTTTATGTCCGTCTTTGTACATAAGTGTATTACCTGAATTTAAGTGGTATCCTGATGGTATCCCATTAGCCAGCTCTGTACCAATAGTCGTGAAATAAACATTTAGTATATTACCGATTTCGTCGCCATCAGTTACACTTTGTGAATTTACTATAAGTTTTGGAAGTGGAATATTCATTTTAGTTTTATTCATAGCTAGAAAATTAATAGTTTTCCATATCTTCTTTGGATTATTTTTACATGTTTGGAATTTGTTGTAGTAGTAACTGTTTTTAACATTATTTATCTTCTTTCTTACTTTATTTCGTTCCGCTAAGAACTGTCTTTTCAAGGTATTGTTTGCTTCTTCATGTTTTAACTGTTTCCATAAGGTATTTCTGCTATCGATCATCTTAATAACTTCTTTGCTAATCCAGTCATCTTTCGGTAAGTTCATAATCTTTAATTTCTGTTTCTTGTTTTGTAGTATGTGTGACGTAATGAAGGATTCCAGACATTTATAATCATCATCTATGCCCGTGTATGGAGTTTTGCTAATACTTTTATATAAATTTTCGTAATCTATTGCTTCATATTGAATTTTTTGTTTAATTTTGGGCTTGTATTTAAAAATTTCCAGATAAAAATCTGTTTATGGTCGGACATAGCAGACTCCAGAATAACAAAATGGAAGTATTGCTTTTGTAGGTCTGTTGCAACATGGTCTAAAATGGTGTTTGTTGTTTGAGTTTGTCTCGTGGAGTAGGCCTTATCTATTTTATTTAATATGTCGTAGCCACTTTCTTCGAGTTCCGATAGGTATTGAGTGACCCATGTGTTTGGATTCAATAGGTCTAAGTTAAAATCACCAAACACGATCGATCTTTTTCTAGCTTCCAGTTGCAACGAATATTTTTCAAGAAATTCTTTGATGTTCGTATGACCTGGTTTATAAATACCTCCAACATGCAGTGCATATTTGGGAAGATAAATCCATAAATAATGATTGCTGTCCTTGTAGGTGTCTTCTGTTACTTCGAAGGTAATGCCTTCATGGATGTAGATAGAGACGCCTCCACCCTTACTGTCATGTCTATAATTGTAAATATGTTTGTAGTTAGGTAGATCGTATAATTTTGCATCTTGTTCTGATGTTATCCAAGTTTCAGTTAGAATTACGATATGTACTGTGGAAGGTATTGCTTTAAGGATGCATTGTAGTTCTTCAAGTTTACCTGGAGTGCGGATACTTCTTACATTAGCATAGAAGGTTTTGAGGAATGATGTCTTTGAGGGCAAGTCTTTATACTTCTGAATTATTTGGTATGTAATATTTCCTTGGCTAACATTATTGGAACAACTGGGGCTAGCTCCATTTAGTTTTTTGAGTTGTAGTTGTTTTTGGTTATAGTAGGTACTCCTTTGATATATTTAATTATTATATTGGTTTCCCCTTTTTGTTCACGCTCTTTAAGCTCAGTTTGGAGGTTCTGCATATAAGTCCTTTGAGCTGGTGTTTGGTCCGAGTATATTTTTATAGTCTTAGGTAGTTTCGAGCGATTCTTCAGTAAATATTTTGGTGTATCAGGAGAATCGAATACAATTTTTAAAGGTCGGGTTTTATCTGCATTTAATTTGCCTAATCGTGTAGATATTACGGGTTTAGGGCAATCTTGATAGATTTTTGTTAGGATCTTGTGAACTTCTTCAGTATCGCAATTTTTGCCTGAGGAGAGATCGATGACATTTTGCTCATTCAAACCCACTAGTATTATGTTAGTCTCTCTTTGAAGTCTATTTTGCATTTCAACAAAAAACTCGTGCTGTGCTCCAAAAGTTAAATCTGGTTTCCGGTTTTCACTTTTTAATTGTTGTAGCTCACTCTCGATTTTAATAATTTTGCTTTGAGTAATTTTATGTTCAGTTGTAATATTTTCCACGGATTTATGCAGTTTCTTATATTCTTCAGCTAGGTTATCAGTTGTTAGTTTCAGGTCTTGAATTTCTTGCCTAATTTCATTCCGCATTTGCGTTATATTTACAATTTGGTCATTCGCAGCTTCCTTTATACAAGTCATTATTTCGCTACGAAATTGTGCTAAATATCTTTTGAAATCATACTCCAAAGTGTGTGGTCTTCTCTTTCTTGAGTCTTTATTAACTCGACCTTCATCATCCTCAAAATTAGACAAATTAGAAGTTGATCCACCACTCGCACTTCCGCCAAACATTTGTGTCTTTGTTGGAGTTCGCGGTAAATTCATGTTATCTAGCTCTCGAACTATGCTCACAGAACCGGTTACGGTTTCTTATCTTCTTAGACCGTAGATAATCTGTTCGCGCGATTGATATAGTTTTTTTGTTTAAATGCACTTTATTTGTAGAAACACGAAAGTTGATTTAGTATAGCTTTGACGTAATATTTTTTATACTTTGATTATTATATTTGACTTAAGTTTTAAACACGCGTCCGCACACTTCGACATTTGACGAACGAATTCCGTTAAATATGATTAGAGGCTTCGCTTTGCCAGAGTTTAGAAGTTTTTTAGTGAATTTAATTTTCTTGAGGTTTGCTTTTGACTGAATGGTTTTTCGGGGAATATTTGAATAGAAAACATAGTTAGAATATTCGTTAGTTTAGCAGGAATAGATAGACACTAATTTAAAGCGCTAAGCCGTGACACTCTCTTCGTCTAGCTTTTTTTATTTTTTTATTTTGGTATAACAGTGTTGCATACATTCTGCTCAAAATCTTTTTATCTATACCTATAATAAAATTGTAGAGAGGTCAATTCTGTACATTGAATGTATATTCAAAATTAATATTGGAGGATGAATGGTGATCGATACCGATGCCAACAATGTAATCAGTAAATTTTTTGTATGTCTGTTTGTGCACGCATGGGTCAAAAACTACTGAAGGGATTTTAACCAAACTTGGTACGATTGTAGTCCATACTCCTTGGCAGGTTATAGGCTATATAACATAACGCTAAGACACGTAGGAGCTGAGCAGTGACGATAAATTTGAAGCAATTCGGATGAAAATGCGTTTTCGAGCTCTTATCCTCGCATACGTTGATCATACACCAAAAGTTTGTATTACAAAGATCTTCAAAAGATGAAGTCTTCAAAAGATCTACAAAAAAGTCCTTAATAGTATATATCTATCTATACTAATATTATACGGAGGAAAGATTTGTAGTTTTGTATGTAACGAATAAACTCAAAAACTACTTGACCGATTTGAAAAATTCTTTCACTGTTGGAAGCTATACTATCCCCCGGGTGACATAGGCTATATTTTATCCCCATATTCCCACGGGAACGGGAACTATGCGGGTGAGACCGCGAGGCGCTGCTAGTCAGTTAATAAAGTGATACCTAATCGAACCAGAATTTCCAGAGATAATACTTTAAAAAATATTTTAACTAAATATAATTTTATCTATTACGTTCTCACTACTGTAAAACTGTAAACTGCTTCGTGTGAGATTGTACACGAAATTTCCTGTGTGTGAGAGAGTGGAACATAGTGCGGTTTGGGTGGATGTTACAATTCTGAAAATTGGGCTAAGTGTCATTAAGTTGTACGGTCAGATATTTCCAAGTATTGTGCCCACTGAGGCATTACTACTTGCTTTGTGCCCGTGATTTCGTCCGCATTCAAACTTGTGAATCAGCACAAGCGATATCTTCTAAATATATATAACTCAAAAGGGACTGACTGACTGACATAGTGATCTATCAACGCACAGCCCAAACCACTGAACGGATCGGGCTGATATTTGGCATGCAGGTAGATATTATGACGTAGGCATACGCTAAGAAAGGATATTTGAAAATTCGTCCCCTAAGGGGATGAAAAATGTGTTAACATTTTGTATGGAACTCCACGCGAACGAAGTTGCGGGCATAAGCTAGTAAACTAATATAATTTTCTCCTTGTGATTTGTTATGAAAGGATCTTATTAATTTTGTAAATACGCTCTGTATGTAGTATTATCTATATCGTCATCCTCTGCCTAGCCTTTTCCCAACTACATTGGGGTCGGCTCCCAGACAAGCCGGATTCAGCTGAATACCAGTATTTTACGTGAAGCGGCTGCCTACCAGACCTCCACAACCCATTAACTGGGGAGCACGGTACTTCTTGGCAAGACTGGTGTCAGATTTTCTGGCTTCTGACAATCCGTAACGACTGCCAAAGATCTCCAAATGACAGCCGGGACCAACGGCTTAACGTGCTTTCCGAGGCTCGGAGAAGTCTCGTTATGTTAAGATGGTCACCCATTAACAGACCAACCTCGGCAAGCGTTGCTTAACCTCAAAGATCGACCCGTGCGGCTGTTATAATTTAGCTACGAGCTCCTCCAGTATCAAAAGAAATACATATGTAAAGATCGTATGAGTTATTTTGATTATCTGCCTATCCGGAATTTTGTTTACATAATGGAAAAACCACGTCACATTATTGAAAAACAAGAACATAATAATGCCTGAAAACCGGTGAGTGGTGAATGGTGTTAATATAACTAGGTACCCTCTTCTGCCTACTCCTTCAGGAGAATCCAATCGTGATGCTTTATGATGTATGAGCTAGACATTGTTTTCCAATAACACACAGTGTATGTCCATAGCAAGGGCCCATTGTTCTAGTTTCGTCAATAACATAGCATATTGTGAGACTGTGAGCTTCTAAAATCCACCTCCGAACCGATCGTTAGTGTGCTGTTAGACTTAGGTACTGGTAGAAATCTTGAGAGGCGTCTCTCTGCAGTCCATGGCCCAGCTTTTGTCTTGCGCAGGCCCTGTTACCTGAACATGTGAATACTTTATGGCTGTAAGAGCAAATCCTACTAATATTATAAACGTGAAACTTTGTAAGTATGGATGGATGTTTGTTACTCTTTCACGCAAAAACTACTGAGCGGATTTGGATGAAATTTGGCACACAGATGGTTTATAATAAAGATTAACATATAGGATATTTTTTACTCTAGTATTTCCACAGGATCGAAACGTATGCGGGTGAAACCCCGGGGCGCTGCTAGTATTAAAATAAAAATATATATACACCGCCCGCATGCATCGTGAGCGCTGGGCACAAGTCTAAATGCAATGGGTGCCAGAGGATGGACGGCGTCTCCGCATCCCCTAGGCTGGCCCAAAAAGAAGTAGTGAAATGAACTGGACGCAAGAAGGCTGAAGAAAAGAAAAGAGTGCCTGGAAGAATATGTGGAAGGCCAGTGCTCAGAAGTGAAACATTAAAAAAAAAAAAACTTTTCGTCGATCGTGAAGAATAAGACTGTCTTATAAAACTTTCTGTTTTATAATCAGATTAAGTAAAAATATTTCAAGGGTACGTAAGTTGGAACTTTTTTGTGGCTTCATAAAACAGCGATTAAAAAAATGTAACCCTAAAAAAGTTTCTTTCAAAGTTCTGAAAGGTCATGAAAAGTTTCTTCTTCAAACTAATTTCTTTTCGCTTTCATGGTTGTAACAATTAAAAGAATTACTTAAGTACTTGAATAACATTTTCATTTTCTAAATACTCTCTGAACGATTTACTGAGTACTACATGAATATTTCATAGCTAAGTTTTTATTACTTCACTTACTTTTTTATCTAAAATGCTCATAATAAATAATGTTGATAAATTAATGAGTTTAATATATCATATAGTGCCTAAGATATTGCATTTTCTTAATAATATCGGGGGTCATTTGAGAGCGATAAAAGCTTTAGTAACCGTAATAAATTCGTTATTATTTTTTTCATAATATAAAATTAAACTAAAAATGGAACTACGAATATTATTAGTACGTAGTGTTAAAAATAACAGCTTTTTGGGGATTTCGGGCTATTGGGTGCATCGTCCTCATATACATATAATCTTTTGATTAATACATACAAAATATTGTAAAACTTATATTGGAAACGAGTAACTATATATTTTCTTGTCTGTTTTTTCTCTCTACTTATCTACTTTTTTGCGAATGGACAACTAGAGTAACTATAATATTTTTATTTTCAAACTGTTTTACGCTCAAAAGTAACTTTTAATGGCGTAGTTGAAATAAATTAATTGACTTTGCCTTTGAATACGAGGTGCACGATACGAATTAGTGTTCCACCGCAGACTTTGAGCCAGAATGTCTGGAAAGCTACTGGAAACAGTTACTAGGAAGAAAGTCTATGTGGACCATCATAAACGGACTAAAGCAGTACAGTGCTGGACGTAGGTTTGTCTTATTTCTTTGAGGAGTGGTTGGAGAGACGCCACGGCGTCCTCACCTTCCGCCTGACGCAGGTGCTCACCGGACACGGCTGTTTCGGGAGGTACCTGTGTCGGATCCAGCGGGAGGATACGTCCGTGGTCAATAACGTGTAGATCGCCCGGAGGACACAGTGGAGCATACGGTGGAGGTCTGCCCTGCTTGGGCGGAGCAACGCCGTGTCCTCGTCGAGGCGATCGGCGGCGGCGACCTCTCGCGTCCGGCCCTGGTTCAAAGCATGGTCCGGAGCGAGGAGGCATGGGAAGCGGTCGCCTCCTTCTGTGAAGCAGTAATGCTAGCGAAGGAAGGCGGAACGCGTGCGAGAGAGGGAAGCCTCACGCCCCAGCCGCCGCAACAGAAGAAGACGCCCCGGGCGTCGGGATGCGTTTCCCGACGCCCGGGGCGTCTTCGGCGTTTCCTGGCCACCGTAGGCGCGGGCCTGCGGACGGCGAGCTACGGGTGTCATTCGATACGGTGTCGTCCGATAGCAACCAGGCCCGGGTCGCAACGCGTCGTGTTCCACGTGCGCCTCAAAGAGCTGTCAGCAACGAAGACGGGGCCGCATAGGGGCAGGCACTGATACCTTTGCGGAATTTGTTCGAAAGAATCACCGCGGCCCTGGAAAGTAAAGGGCACAAGAAGGATCACGGGTGGGTTTTAGTCAGTAAGATTCTGACACTCCCTTGCACTCCTCCCGGAGCGGGAGAATTCATTTGACGATTTCCCATCCAGAAAAAAAAGGTACGTACAAAAGGGCAAATGATTCGATAAATACTAAATGTTTCACGTGGGCTGAACCACAGACACGAGTAATAAAATAAAACATTCTGCAATAATAACATTAATCTTTATATCATGAGAACTTACTTGAAGGTCAGTGTCTCGTATATTACTTGTAGGTAGATGTTTCCGTAACTTGTACACAGTATTAGGTAGCTCTAGTATGTAGTTATTATTTATTTGCAGTAAGCTGCTCCCGGGGCAAACATTAAGCTCACCCTTCTGAGTTGCCGAGTGGAACTAATGAAGACGTACATAAATAAGCTGTGTTTATGTACCTATGTAATATATAATAAGTTCGTTACCTAAAGCTGTTACTGGGAAAACGATTTATACAAAAGAACACAATCGACTTTTTCACTTTTTAGTGGTGACATCTCACAGCTAAACGTACCTACACATCACAGCGTACGTGTTATAAACTGTTGTACCTACACGATAAAAAGACATGCGATTTCAGCAATTCCGGAATATTGCAATCATTTATTGAAAATGTTCGTTGCCTATCTTCGTTCTTCATTAGATCTTCTCCAAAGCAGAAGAGACCACCTCGAAATACTGAGATGCTCATCTAAACCATTGTAAACAGTTTTTTTTTTAGTTTTCGTTTTACATCGGCAAGTGAGTATAAGAACAAAATCAATGTAGTCGACGCCACGCATTATTAGAGATAACTCAAATAGTAGTCGTCAGATCTCACTCAAATTATATTGAACTACATGACAAGTAGCAGCTTTTGAATATAAAAAGAATCTTGAAAATCGTTACACCCAGGAAAATGTGATGAGGTAACACACAAATAACTACAATTTAAATAATTGGTTACTTTCGGTTTTATTTTGGATTTAATATTATTCTATTATTTATAATTGTAATTTGATAATTTCCTTATAATTTAATGACATTGTTAATTTCTATTTTATTTTTGAAAATTTTAATTTATTTTTTATTTCATAATTCAGTTTGTTTTATTTTAACTTTTTATTTTTGTACAGACCAGTAACTTGTTCGTGTGGTATTTAACTGTTAAGGCAAGTTGGATAAAAAAATACAGTCGACTTCAGAACCTCCTCCTTTTTGGCAGTCAGTAAAAACTTCTAATAACACTGGACCTGTGAACTGTATTGATTGTCTCGCACTGATCAATGAAGCTGAAAAAATCGAGAGTTGTTTCATAATTGTGGATTATTATAAGCTAAAAATAAAACGGTAAAACCCTGTAAAAGTTATTGAGAGTTTTATTAATATTAATACACATTTAATCTACATATAGATCGCAAGCACCTCATTTCAAATGACATCAATATTAAATGAGCTATAAATGCCAAAATCACATAAATGGGCAGTATTAGGGCAGCATGAATCCGAGGAACGTATTCATAGTCGGGGTGGAAACTGATTAATTTCTAAGTGGATTCGGATCTACTGTATAATTCACTTGAAGTTTAATCCGTATTCATAGTCTGTTATGATTAACAGGCATCAGTTAACGTGAAAGTGCTTAAGAATTAATGAACTGACTGAACGTTGTGACTGTTTTACGTGTGTTATGTGTGGGTGGCCGTAAAAGGTGTGTTATTGGCAATCTTGAAGATGTCTCTATACTTGCTGAATTTAGGGTAGCCTAAAAAATCTAATTAGTCCGTAAGATAGACTTACCAAAAATATTACACATAAGTATTTTTTTATTTTTTCACGTAAACAAAAAACGAAGACGATATAGTGCGTTGAAAACTCGTGTGACGTCACTTCGTGCGACGATTTTTACCACGCCGTGATGTCACAAGCCCCCACTCATGATCTTTGAAGCTTTTTATCTTCGACAATTTTTAGAGATTTGATAAAACAAAAAATACGTGTCCAATATTTTTTGATAATCTAATTGACGGACTAAATAGGATAATATTTTTATTCCTCAGGAAACATCCCTATTCAAATAGCAGGTCTATTGAACATTGTAAAATTTAAAGAGCAAGCCTGGTCATTCTGGGCACGCCACCATTGTGGCGATAAGTCCCCTCTTTGAGAAGTGGTTGACCACGGCGGCGGCGTCCTCACCTTCCACCTTACGCAGGTGCTCACCACGTAAGGCAGAAAGTGATGACGCAGTGGACACTAGGATAAGAAAAAGGGTGATCTTTTAAATAAACGATATTAAGTACGAATAATTTCAAGATCAACGGTGAACTAATTATTATATTAAACTGATTTGTTGACTTCAAACCGGTGTATATTACAACTCTATTTTCCCCTTTGTCATGTATTAATGACTTTGCATACTATTATATAAATTCAAACGCAACAGACAGATGTGTTGCTGGAGAGTTTGTTGCGCCGCCTCTTCTTCCCAGCTAAAACACCAGGAAGTGATGACGGGTGGGCGTTTTGGGGGACTGTCTTTATGTAAAATTTGACGTTCAAAAAGTGCTGTCTCTCAGCCTAGTTTGAATAAATGACTTTTTGATTTTACAAATTCGCTTTTTCTGGGATGTTGTCGATCTTTCAGTTTTGATCTATATAGAGTGAGAGCAGTGTTGACCGAGTGGTAACGGCCCCGACTTACGAATTGTAAGTCGCGGGTTCAAACTCAGCCAGGCGCATTACTTTGTGTAATTCATTTCATCACCACTGCTCTCAAAACGGTGAAGGAAAACACCGTGAGGAAACCGGCATGTCCTAGATCCAAAAATTCGAAGACATGTGACATTCGCCAACCCGCACTGGGCCCGCGTGGTGAAATACGGCCCATTCCCTCTCCTAGAGAGGAGGCCTGTGTCCCAGCAGTGGGAACATTAAGGCTGATTATGCATTATGCTATATAGAGTTCCTTTATAAAAAATCTTACGAAGATATCTTTTTAAAGACATTATCGGCGTCCCAAAGGAAAATATCCTAAATTCAGCGTGAAAACACAATTCAGTTACTTGTATTCTTCATTAAATCTTTCCAAGTACCTAGAATGTTTTAAGATATGCCATTAAGAAGGCTTTCACTGCAACATATACACATATATTTACATATGTACATACATTAAGTTGGGACCTCCGAGTGATAAATGATGAAGGATATTGCTCCTACGAGTTTGTTAACATTTAAAGTTACCTAATATTATTTATTAATTATTACTTTTCTAAGTACTTTCTTAAAGTTCGTATGGTATTAAAAGTATATAATCTGGATATTTAACTTCAGAACAACTTTCGGCTTTCAGCAGCGATTCAATAATAGGCCAGTCTAATTAGCTTGCAAAATTTCCAAACTTCGTATTTTTTTTTTCTTGAATCGTGTGTATTTGATCAAAACGTTTCTAATAAATTAAAATAAAATGTAACAATATCCGGAGCATTCTAAAAAACACAAAAATCCCGTTAATTTCTATAAAAGCCAGGAAAATCAATTTATCTCTCATTTTCTTTTTACAATACATATAGTCAGAATTAAACATTTCGGCTCTGAGATTTGTCGTTAAAAAGGAAATACTTCGGCGAGTGTGCCCATGAACTCCACGTCCGCATCCCCCTGGCCCCCTTCTACCATAGGACATCTAGACGCACTGTACCTAAGTTACCATTCCTACCTTGTTTGCTATTCTAACAATTCGCACCAATCGTTTTCAATCGTCTTTTATAATGCGCACAGCAAAGGAGTGGAACTCTCTGCCTGCGTCTGTGTTTCCGAATGCATTCAACCCTAATCTCTTCAAAGTGAGAGTGAACAGGCTTCTTCTGGGTAAGCTCATTCCACCGTAGACTTTGTCTCTGTCACCTGCGACCTAGACTAGAGTCAAGAGCCAATCCATTTCAAAATAAAATAAATTTTGAAAAACATTTTTACCTGAATCGCTATCGTAAAAAAACTGATATTTATTACTTGTACTAACAGATAATGTTCGAATTTGTTGTTTAGTAAATTTAGAAATAAGTCAATTTTCACATTTAAGTACAAAAAATAAATACATTCTTTAAAAGAACATGGTATTTGTAGGGATTGGAAAACCCTGCAAAAAAAATATTTCACCATTAGAAAGCTACATTCACCTTGAGTAACGTAGGCTATATTTTATCCCCGTATTGCCACGGGAACGGGAACTACGCGGGTGAAACCGCGGGGCGCTGCTAGTAAAGTATACGTCTGTAATTTTGCTATAAGAAACTTACACTTCAACTTTATTTGTTGTATTGTAACAATTGGTAACACTTCTCTAGATACGATGTAAGCAGGGGATTAACCAGAAGAGAGCACAGAAAGGTGGCTAATTTATTAAATACTAGCAGCGCGCCACGGTTTCACCCGTATAAGTTTTGATCCCGTAGAAATATCGGGGTAAAAATTATCCTATATATAAAAAAAAATATATCCTGGATATAAACCATTAGTGTGCTAAATTTCATTCAAATCCGTTCAGTAGTTTTTGCGTGAAAGAGTTACAAACATCTGTTCCTATTTACAAACTTTCGCGTTTATAATATTAGTAGGATAAGATTCACAGTTAAGTCTAAGTTTTCACGTACCTACTTACCTATGTACCTACCTACATGTCTTATCAAGTTCTGATCACGTCTTTAAGAAGTATTAAATGGTAGTAAAATCCTATTGAACACTGAATTGTTGATTAACGCAAAACTAATTTTGATATATTTCATGAATGTAGATTCAATCGCAAATTGGGTTTGAACACAAGAGAAGGGTTAGAGCAGTGGTGGCAGAGTGGTAACGGCCCCGACTTACGAGTTGTAGGTCGCGGGTTCAAACCCAGCCAGCGCATTACTTTGTTTAATTAATTTCATCACCACTGCTCTCAAAACGGTGAAGGAAAGCATCGTGAGGAAACCGGTATGTCCTAGAACCAGACGTTCGAAGACATGTGACATTCACCAACGCGCACTGGGCCCGCGTGGGGGATTACGGCCATTTCTCTCTCCTAAAGAGGAGGCCTGTGCCCCAGCAGTGGGAACGTTAAAAGGCTGATTATGTTATGTTATGTACAAGAGAAGGTAGTTGAAGTAAAATCGGTACAATTCTTTTAACTGTTTTCAGAAACTGGTGGATGTTATTTCAAGTTTAATATAAGTAAAAATAGATTTCAGATCCTAGACAAACATGTCTAGAACAACAGTTCTGATTAAGATTTACCCTTTTATGCATCTTAAGCGTCATGATAACATAAGCTGAAATAAGTTACCTCAAAACAAACATCACGAAATCTCCAATCCGAACATCTTGGAAAATAATATTTCGTACTTTTTGTTAGTATGTATTTGATATTGAAGCTGAGAATTCTTTCATTTTTCCTTTATCGAATAACTTTGTGCGTCGTTCATCTCGGGCGCTACAATTTCGTTACTTTCCAATCAGGATTGTAACTTGTCTGTACTTATTTGAGCCTTTCGAAAAACGTGTCAATGTTTTGTACCTACACACAATAAAAGTAAATATTTTTCTTTTTCCTTGGAAGTAGATAGGTTTATAATTTGGTAGAGGTCTCAGTTTGTTGGTTGAAACAAATGTTAGCATTTAATTTAAGTAGCATATTGCGTAATGTATAACTGGTTACCAATAATAATATAAGTATCTCGACTTAGCACACGAGGTGGTCGACATGTGGAATGTGACGTGACGTAATTGTACTTTGCAGCTATCTTGTCAAATTAATGTTATACTTTACATTATTATTTCACTTAATTTTTCCAATTATAATATAATAGAATTCCCAATATTAATTTCAGCTTGTACCCACTCCTTGTCCCTAGCCTTAAAGGTCGGAAAAGGCAGTTGTTTTGGATTCCCAAAACAACTGCCTTTTCCGACCTTTAAGGCAATATCAATATCACACTACGAAATAAATTCTTATTTCGTAGTGTGATATTGACATTGTTGACGAGCTCTACAAAGCCGAGCGGATAGCAGAGCCTAAGTCATTTGCCAAAGCCGAAATTAACGCTAAATCTAGGGACAATAAAAGTCACAATTACTTGAAACATTTTGGACTTACTAGTGAAGAAATGTAATTTCAATTAATTGTTTAAACGCATCTATTTCACTCACAACCAGTAACGTTTTGAAAGTTTTACCAAAAGTTTAGGAAGCTAAGAAATTGCCATATGTATCTACCCATCTCCACTACATAGTATACAACAAAAACGCTTCCCGCTGTTTGTTTGTCCCTATGTATGCATTAGATTAGATTTTTAAAACTTCGCAACGGATTTTGATGCGGTTTGTTTAACAGATAGAGAGATTCAAGAGCAAGGTTTATATGCCTACGGTTGCGGAATTTGTTCGAAAAAGTCACCGCGGCTCTGGAACGCAAAGGGCACTAGAAGAATCACGGGTGGGTTTTAGTCAGTAAGAGGCTGATACTCCCTTCCGCTCCGCTCAGAGCTGCAGAAGTCTTTTGATGATTACCCATCCAGAAGAAGAAGGTTTATGTGTATAATACATGCATAATATACTAGAGATTTAGTATCAACGTTGCAACCGCGCGAAGCCCTTGTCCCTAGTTTTAATAAATTTCCTTAAGCAAAGTTAAGTTCGATACTTTTTGTGAGAACACGAACAACTGTTGCTGAGTTTTGTTATTTCTTTCACACTCACGGGAAATTCTTTGTTTTGTTTGTGAAAGTTTACTATTACTGCTACTTTGACCTAGTAAGAAAGGTTTCTACCGATGTGAGGAATATTCCATTATTTCAAGGGCGAAGATATTTCTTGTATGTAAGATTTTGTCAACTACTTTTTTATTGTAAAAGTTTTTTGATCAAGTAGATTGATTAATTATTATCATTACAGAATATTCCATAGTTTAGTTTATATAGAAATTATTTTTTTATTAATGTGATTGAAGTTATTTGTGTGTGTAATAACGGCCCCAACTTTTTTTTTAATTATGAATTGATTTGCTCTTGACTCTAGTCCAGGTCACAGGTGTCAGAGACAAAGGCTACGATGGAATGAGCTTACCCAGAAGAAGCCTGTGCACTCTAACTTTGAAGGATTAGGGTTGAATGCGTTCGGAAACACAGATGCAGGCAGAGAGTTCCACTCCTTTGCCGTGCGCATTATAAAAGATGATTGAAAACGCTTGGTGCGAATTGGTGGAATAGCTACAAGGTAGGGATGGTAACTTACAGTGCGTCTAGATGTCTTATGGCAGAAGGGGCAGGTGGGATGAGGTCGTGGAGTTCATGGGCACACTCACCGAAGTACAATTTGTAGAAGACTGACAAGCAGGCGACTTACGAATTGTAGGTACACAAAGTAATGCACCTGGCTGGGTTTGAACCCGTGTCAAGCCCAGCTAGGTGCATATCTTTATGTGATTAATTTCATCACCACTGCTCTCAAAATGGAGAAGGAAAACATCGCGAGGAAACCAGCATGTCCTAGAACCCAAAATTCGAAGACATGTGGCATTCACCAACCCGCACTGGGCCCGCGTGGTGGATTACGGTCCATTCCCTCTCCTAGAGAGGAGGCCTGAGTCCCAGCAGTGGGAATATTAAAAGGCTGATTATTCATGTCATGCATATTCTATGACCTAATGGGTACTTATGTATTTCTGTCTTCTGAAAGACTATTTATATTCTGTAGATTATTATTTAAATAACTGCGTTTTATTACGATTAGATCATAGTCATATAAACACAAGATTATCTAAAAACAAACATATTCGGAAAAAGACTTCGGTACCTACAACATCCTTCTAACAGTGAATTATATCGTCATACATTCTCCCGTAAGGAATTTATTACAATAGCATGTTTATTTGGAGGGCTCAACGAAAGCTATAACATAACATGTTCTAAATTGCTTGCGAAAAGTAATATCCAACTTTTAAACAATAAAATTCTGATGTATACAGACATAAAACATCAAAGGATATTATCACCAGCTGCAAAATCACAGAATATCAGTAGTACTCGTAAAACACGGGAGCCGCTGAAATACGTTCTGACTGCAACGAAGTGAATTACCGCAGGATTCAGGAAGGTAACAAATGTGTTGTAAAGTGCTGCCCCCTGGCGGCGCCACTGTCGCCACCCGCTGCACACCAGGCTAACTGCTGACTGCACACATCTGTGAACGGACGACACTAAGTAGACAGATACAGAAGGCTAGGTGTATATCAATCTGCTTAGCTTTTTCCCAACAAAACTTGGGTCAAACGGATGCAGTTGGTATCACTATTGTACATTAAATGACTGCTTATCTGACTTTCATTGCTGAGTAACACGGTAGATCTTGGCTAACACTATACTTTCAGGTTTTTAACTTTTCAAAGATCTTCAAATGACAGCCGTTGGTCTCGGTTGTCACCTGAAAATCATTCATCATTGAACGCTATAGGGAACGTGCAGAAATTATAGGTGGCAGCACAGACGCGTCAATGTCAAGTATATTTTACTTATAAGTTTCAAATTTGCAACGCTGGATGGCACAGTCTACTTCGTGCATGTTCCCCTAAACGGAGGGTGCAGGAAGTATAGGTGGCAGCACAGGTCTAATACTTACAACAAAAGTTTCAGATTTGCAACATTAGATGGCATAGTCTACGCCGTGCACGTTCCCTATTACTAAGCCTCCGATGCCAGTTCATCTGTCAGCAGGCAGCGGCAGCGGGCTGTACCTCATGAATCATTATAGCTAGACAGTTGGAATTTCTATGAATTAAGTATATATTTCTGCTGGCCGTAACAACAGGTAAAAAATAAACAAAGCATCCAAACTTATTTTTTCCGACACTCTTTGTAGGCGAATCTGACTGGAACGTTTTTTTTTACTGTCAGCGACCGACACTGCTCTCAAATTTAATTAAACAAATACCGGTCGCGACTGTTCTCGCTCGCATTCGTTGCACTCGCTATTCGACATGCTTCAAATTTTTATGTGTACGTGCGTGTTCACTAGTTGTATGGAGTCGATTTTCTGAACAGTTTTGTATTGTGGTGGCGAGTTATATTGTGAAAACTTTGTGATGTAATTTGATTGAAAGTTTTTGCGTCCTTGCGGTCCTAATGTCACAAGTTGTTAAAAGGGAAGTTTGAATTAATATGGGGTTCTGCAAAAACTGATTAGGTCGAGTATGGTGGATACATGGGGATGACGTTGGTGACAAATGAATTGAAAAAAAGAGTCTTTATTACAATGGAAGATAAAAACTATAGATGTGGTTTTTTTAAAAGCAGAAACAACATAACGTCAGCTACAACGATTTTAGTTTAGTTTCAAAAAAAAATATATGTTTATAAAAATAAATAAAATTCTAATTCAAATATTTCTTATAAATTGCTTGCCAAGACTTGCAAGCTCATAACGCTCACGCCTACTACTGTCTTGGGACAGCCGAGCCGCAAGATTACTGCAAAGAACTAACTCCAAGTTTTATTCCTTACACGAATTATTTGCACTGCCTGGTTTGTTTCCATACTACAAAACCAGGGCTAGAATCGTCCACTAAAGCCATATCTCAAAACAACAATTAAACTAACCACTGTCATTAACTTTTTCAGTAATTCAATGAACGACTGTAGGTACTCGTACAAACCCCTCGAGCCATGAGCCACGAGCCCCCAAATAATGAAATTCTCGCCGCCATTTTGTTTTTTTTTTTCTGCCCGAGCTCAGTGACTTGTGATAGAGAGAGGTTCAAAGATGTCTCCAACTGAATTGTATTGTGTTAATAAGGTTACCCGCGTTAATTAAACTTAAGACAAAACGCGACGAATTTACCTAACGCAGGACAAATATAAGGGGCTGAGCGCTAGGTTGTGGTGCACGCTTTGAAAGTTTTAACCAAATGTGATATAAAAAAAATGTGATTTATACCTTATCTATACTTCTATACTCATATAATAAAGAGGAAAGATTTGTTTGTTTGTATTCTGTCCTGTCAGCCGTCACGCTATCTTAGTCTAACTTCCTTTTCTTTCATATCACTCCTCACACAATCCATCCATCTTTTCTTTGGCCTACCTCTCCCTTTTCATCCATCCACATTTATATTCATATCCCTTTTAATTACATGCGTTTCATCCCTCCTTTTCACATGACCATACCAAGCCAAGTTAGTAGTCGTTAAATGAAGAAAAACTAATTGTACTTGTGAGCCATCCGGAGATATATGACGTCCAGCATGATAATATAAAAATACCAACTTTGGTGTGTAAACTTCGTTTTTATTTTGCTGTGGATGAATAACGACCTCTCCAATGTATAAATAATTGGTTTCATAGGGAAAGATGTTAAGCTTGTAGGTTCTTATTTAAAAAAAAAATCAAAAAACCTTTTTCATTAATCTTATTTATTACTAGCTTCTGCCAGCGACTTCGTCCGCGTGGAATAGTTACTTTCCCCCGATTTTGAAACTCTCAGCCCGATCGGTTTAAAATTGACAAAGTTTCATACAAACGTTCATCCCCTATTTTATCCCCTTGGGGGTAGAATTAATCAAAATCCTTTCTTAGCGGATGCTTACGTCATAACATCTACCTGCATGCCAAATTTCAGCCCCATTCGTTCAGTGGTTTGGGCCGTGCGTTGATAGATCACTATGTGTGTGTGAAATATGTACAACTTACAACAAAAAAAGAAATGAAAGTAAAGCTGAAATGCCTGTGCAAAATTATATTATAATAACCTATACCTACCTCACTTAAAAAGAAATACCTATAACTACGTATAACTAATTAATAAAATAACTACTAATTAATAAAAGTATCTACGCTTTTACCTACTTAATACTAAAAAAACAGAACGTAAATTAGCCAAAACTAACCTACCGGTATCTAAAAATCTATGCTCCTATTTCTACTACTACTTTCCGTTATTACTTACTTACCGTTACACAAAAATAATCCTTACAGCATGATTCAGTATTTAAAGCGCGACGGCGCGATGGCTTATTATTGTATTCATGTATAAGTTTGGTGTTTCTATACCGATTTCTATGATTCTTTTTTTATTGAATAGGTAATAATGTTAACTTTTTTTAATTAGGGATGAGTGAGAGTATTATAAACGTAAGAGTAAACAAATATAATCAGAAAGCTCCGAACTGCTAAGCTATCGGGAGTTACATGTGTTATTGTGAGTCAACCATAAAAGATAGGCATATGCTGTTGTGGGATATTTTTTAGATAATTTTATGTAAAACATTTCCGTCATACATGATTTCTATGTAACTTTAACCATTAAGGCTACACACGCGACGGAAGCTTAAAAAATGGAGTAACTTCTCCCGTTTTCCCAACATTTCCCTTCACTGCTCTGCTCCTATTGATTGTAGCGTGATGAAAAGTATACTATAACCTGCCCAGAAGTATGAAGAATAATTGCACCAAGTTTCGTTAAAGTCGGCTGAGTAGTTTTTGTTTCTATAAAGAACATACAGACAGACAGACAGACAGACAGACAAAAATTTTACTGATTGCATTTTTGGCACCAGTATCGATCACTAATCACCCCCTGATAGTTATTTTGAAAATATATTCCCTGTACAGAATTGACCTCTCTACAGATTTATTATAAGTATAGATGTCATGTATACCTACGTAGCAAGATATAAAATAAGCAGGTACTTATTTTTTATTTTATAAAGTATTTCCGTATTCCGCTCTGATGTTAGCTTTTTAGTTCATGCCCTTAGCCATCATAAACTAACTTGAGAGGAATAGGGATGTTGCCTGAGTAAAAAAATATATGATTATGTTTAGCCCGTCAGTTAGATTATAGAAAAATATTGGACACGTATTTTTTCTTTTATCAAATCTATAAAAACTGACTAAGATAAAAAGCATCAAAGATCAGGAGTAGGAGCGTGTTACGTCACGGCCCGGTAAAAATTGTATCGAGTAGTGACGTCACACCAGTTTTCAACGCACTGTATCGTCTTCATTTTTTGTTTATGTGAAAAAAGAAAAAATACGTTTCCAATATTTTTTGGAAATCTATCTGACGGACTAATCAGATTTTTTTAGTTAACTACCCTATTGAAGTAATCTTAGAATGTATTTCGTACGTGGATGGCTTTGTTTACAAAATTACCTCCTATACGAGGAACGTCTCGTAATTGGCATTCCTGTTTGTCAGTGTCCTCATTACGAAATGATACTGAATCATATTTGAGAAAATTGTGCAGGAACCAAGTAGCAAGACTCACATTATCTACGTGATCCGAACTGAAGCAAATATTGCGATACTAGATTCTGAATTTTTGGCACAATATGTCGAATGCGATTTCTGAAACTCTTCAGGCTCTGCTATGCCTCTTATTATACACTAGCATCGCCCCGCGGTTGTAGTTCCCGTTCCCGTGGGAATATCGAGATATAATATAGCCTATGTTCACCGGAGATAGTGTAGCTTCCCAACAGTGAAAGAATTTTTCTAAAGAAAGCTAAAACACTAGGAAGTGGTGACGGGTGGGCGTTTTGGGGGACTGTCTTTATGTAAAATTTGACGTTCAAAAAGTGCTGTCTATCAGCCTAGTTTGAATAAATGACTTTTGAATTTTGACTTTTCAAATCGGTCAAGTAGTTTCGGAGCCTATTCACTGCAAACAAACAAACAAAAAACAATCAAATCTTTCCTCTTTATAATATTAGTGTAGATTGATAACAACCCTCGCACAGTCTTTGGGTTACCCGTATTGATTACTGTTATCATAATTCAGAGTTGATTTTACCGTTGAAGCATACCTGCTGGAATAAGAAGAAATCATAAAAAAAAACTTTTTACAAAAAATAAAACCGACTTCTAAACAAAAAAACCAAAAAGTATAAAATAACTTTAATTTCGGAAATCGGTGTTTTTGGTTGCTTTTTTGTTGTTGAACACACCGACTTCCGAAATTAAAGTTATTTTATACTTTTTGGTTTTTTTGTTTAGAAGTCGGTTTTATTTTTTGTAAAAAGTTTTTTTTATTTTTCACTTTTTAGTGGTACCTACACCCCCTCCCCTCCCCCACCTAAACGAACCAATCACATTGGTGTAAAAAAAACGTACTGCTCCTTTGCAGAGTAAACTAAGAGGTCGTCAATGTAGACAATGTAGATATTTTTTTTAGATTTTTGTTGATTTTTCGAAAACCGCTTGGTTGATTTCGATAAAATTTTCATGGGACCATTTGGGAAGTATACCCTTTCCAACAAAAAAATAATTTTTCAATTCGGTTGACAAGCGACGGAGTTATGCGCGAACAAACAATAAAAAAAAAAAAAAACACAAACATCCGAATTGAGAACCTCCTCCTTTTTTAGAAGTCGGTTAAAAATAATATTAATCAAATCCATTAATTCTTTGTCTAGATATTGATCTGTCGTCATAGTAGCTTGTAGCAAGTTCTCGTAGCTGCCTACGCGCTACGGTGCTACGGCGCTACGGCGTAGCACGTGAATCGTTAATCATTGCAGACTCAGATATAACTGGCAATACTGGGTGTCGTATAATTTGTAGACAATCTATGAACAATCGATAGTTTAGATAAACAACTATCATAATTATATCTAAAGTAATTGCGTTTCGGTTTTAGCTAATTTATTTATAAATGATAAATGACATTTATTTTGTAAGTAGGTTAAACATAACACTTTTACAGATCAACTATTTCTGGTTATTTTAAGCTATATGAAGCCGGTGTTTCCTAGCTGACTACCATGAGAAGAAACACCGAAACAAACTCAGAGGTCAAAGTCTCCTTTAAAGTCCATACAATCCGCACTGGTCAAGTCATATGAGAACCATGTAGGTTAATGTCTGAGGTAGCCTTTCGAGGAAAGTGCCACACAAATTTGAGTGGACCTGTCCAGACAGTGTAAGCATTTGTCACATACCGTGTAGCTCAAACTTAGAACTTTAAGGAGCTCAGCGGTTTGACGAACAATACAAACTGCCTACGCGCTACGGTGCTACGGCGCTACGGCGTAGCACGTGAATCGTTAATCATTGCAGACTCAGATATAACTGGCAATACTGGGTGTCGTATAATTTGTAGACAATCTATGAACAATCGATAGTTTAGATAAACAACTATCATAATTATATCTAAAGTAATTGCGTTTCGGTTTTAGCTAATTTATTTATAAATGATAAATGACATTTATTTTGTAAGTAGGTTAAACATAACACTTTTACAGATCAACTATTTCTGGTTATTTTAAGCTATATGAAGCCGGTGTTTCCTAGCTGACTACCATGAGAAGAAACACCGAAACAAACTCAGAGGTCAAAGTCTCCTTTAAAGTCCATACAATCCGCACTGGTCAAGTCATATGAGAACCATGTAGGTTAATGTCTGAGGTAGCCTTTCGAGGAAAGTGCCACACAAATTTGAGTGGACCTGTCCAGACAGTGTAAGCATTTGTCACATACCGTGTAGCTCAAACTTAGAACTTTAAGGAGCTCAGCGGTTTGACGAACAATACCAAAGTAAGGATATTTGGGTAGGCCGCAAGAATTACTCAAACTGCCAGACAAACTGAAATAAGACCCTAATATGGCGATCTACATAGTCCTCAAATTCACAGAATAAATTATTTGTTTTCATACACCAGATAATTATGGTCTCAAAGGGCACTAGAAGGATCACGGGTGGGTTTTAGTTATTAAAAGTCTGACACTCCCTTCATCCAGAAAAAAAAAACCTCTATAGTATCTTCTATTTGTCAAGGGTCACATGTGAGATACCTATATGCTAAAAAAAAACCCTCTATAGTATCTTCTATTTGTCAAGGGTCACATGTGAGATACCTATATGCTAAAAAAAAACCCTTTATAGTATTTTCTATTTGTCAAGGGTCACATGTGAGATACCTATATGCTAAAAAACTTGATTCTTCTTTAAAGAAGGGTGGCACTAGTTTCCTCCGCGCTTCCATTACCAAGTCGTCTTAATCCTCAAATTTATCTGCTCGCCGCAGTCGCGAGCTGCTAATTATTTCACACACACCGACAGACAGACAGAAATACAGATAGACAGACAGACTGAGCGACACAATCTATTGTCAGCGTGTAAACTTCGGCAGATGTGGTGTTTCAATAATTGAGAGGTTGTTAGACTGTAGAATCGTGAATTTTGGTTCAAGGGTAAAATTATACTCGTATTTGTTTCTGGTCAGGTCATATGTATACAGTATGTTAACTAACAGAGAGCGTTCCCGTTAACCCGCAATAGTATAGCATCCATATATGATAAAACAATATCACCATTCGAAAACAAAAAGGTTTTTTTTAATATTAAAAAAATCACTAAAAATGTTAAATTAACACGTTAAAGAAACACTCTGTACACGCGTACTTGCCGGTTTGGGCATTGCTACTACGAGTACTATTCCGCGCTACTATATTGATTTTAAACAGGATGTTTCGAATTTATTGTCAACTAGCTTCTGCCAGCGACTTCGTCCGCGTGGAATAGTTACTTTACCCCCGATTTTGAAACTCTCAGCCCGATCGGTTTAAAATTGACAAAAGATAGACATGCTGTTTCGGGATATTTTTTAGATAATTTTATGTAGAACATTTCCGTAATACATGATTTCTATGTAACTTTAACCATTAAGGCTACACACGCGACGGAAGCTTAAAAAATGGAGTAACTTCTTCCGTTTTCCCAACATTTTCCTTCACTGCTCTGCTCCTATTGATTGTAGCGTGATGAAAAGTATACTATAACCTGCCCAGGAGTATGAAGAATAATTGCACCAAGTTTCGTTAAAATCGGTCGATTAGTTTTTGTTTCTATAAAGAACATACAGACAGACAGACAAACAGACAGACAGAAAGACAGACAGAAAGACAGACAGAAAGACAGACAGACAGACAAACATTTTTTGATTGCATTTTTAGCACCAGTATCGATCACTAATAACCCCCTGATAGTTATTTTGAAAATATATTCCTTGTACAGAATTGACCTCTCTACAGATTTATTATAAGTAAGTATAGAAGAAGATTAATTATTTTTTTGAATTCAGATTATTTTATGCTTATTTTTCTGTGCTGATATTTTTATTTTAATCTGTTAATGATATAAATTAACGTGTTTAAGGAAACCTCTGTTATTCAACATACTGAATGTACATATAGATTGTTAATATTTGTTATTTAAACATACGTCAAATCTAAACGCGAATACGATTTTTTTTCGTTCATGAATAAAAAAAGATAAGATTTTGTCAATATTGAGACTCGAATATGACTAACAACAAAATAATAAATTGATTGATTAGGCACTAATAACTTGACTAATGGAGGTTTCCTTTAATCTAATTTAATTACTTCATCGTAGTCACAAGAGCAAATGACAGTTCGAGCAAGCTATGGCAAACACTATGTTCGCGTGCCACCGTAGCGGCTTAGAGCGAACTGTAGCACTTTTGATTAATTTGTTTTTTTTTTTAATTTTTTTACCTCCTTTGGAAATCGTTAAAAAGTCGCAGATCGCTGAGCGAAGCTTGGGCAACCATGGGGCACAATTCTGATTATAATAGTAAGTAGCCTTTTTATTATGAAATGGATTTGCTTTTGATTCTAGTCTAGGTCGCAGGTGACAGAGACAAGGCCTGTGGATGGCGAGATATGGGTGGCTCGCCGTCCGATAGCAATCAGGCCCGAGTCGACGGCGCGTCGTGTTCCACGCGCGCCTCAAAGAGCCGACAGCAAAGAAGACGGGGCCCCATAGGGTCAGTGCCTGCTAGGGTTGCGGAATTTGTTCGAAAGAGTCACCGCGGCCCTGGAACGCAAAGGGCACAAGAAGGATCACGGGTGGGTTTTAGTCAGTAAGAGTCTGACACTCCTTTCCGCTCCGCCCAGAGCGGGAGAAGTCATTTGATGATTTCCCATCCAGAAAAAAAAGGTGACAGAGACAAAGTCGGCGATGGAATCAGCTTACCAGAAGAAGCCTGTCCACTCTACCTTTGAAGAGATTAGGGTTGAATGCGTTCGGAAACACAGACGCAGGCAGAGAGTTCCACTCCTTTGCTGTGCGCATTATAAAATTACTTTACAAAATTAATTTAATTTATAAAATTAATTTACTAATCAAAATAATTATTTGGCAGTTGTCGGTGAACTGATTTAGTTTTTACTGCATTAAAGTGAGTAAATAATTATAAGTTCACTGCACAATAATTAACTCTACAATTAGAAGCACTCATGTATATAGAATCACAAACATAATTGATGATCATTCAATTAGTTTAATTTATTGGAAATAGGTCACTAAATAATATCTAGTATTTAAATTAAATGCGTATAAGCTTTAGCGTTTTGATAACATTATGTACACTCACGTTCCAAATAAAATGGTTAAATCAATGTTCATATGTGTTTTTAATCGCACATTTTTGCCATATTTCATAGGTTTTTAAGTAATATAGTATTAGTGAATCGATAAGTAGAATACAATTATGTACACTTTCGTAAATCAGCGATATATAAAAGCGAAAGGTCGTTCACTCACTCGTCATGAAACAGCGAAAACCGCTTGTTGTATTTAAAGACGCGGGCAAGAGCTGGTATCAACGATGTGTCCATGCTCGCCACAATACTGAAGCAGTCCTACATTAAAATAGCAAAACATGGTCCATTGTATAAAGAGCCATTCAATAGCATTTGCCAATGTGCTTTAGTATTTATCCATGTACCCCAGGAGTATTGCTTTTGTTCTGCTCTCCGTTTAAAATGCCAATTTTCCAATATTACTTCTTTTATGTGCTGCGAGCAATTTGCACATTTCATTGGCAATATATATTTTGTTTTTACTGCTTTAGAAAACTCGGAAGTTATGTTTTAAAAACAGGGTTTATCTGGAATTCTGTAAAACTAATACACACACTCATAATCAGCCTTTTAACGTTCCCACTGCTGGGACACAGGCCTCCTCTCTAGGATTGGGAATGGGCCGTAATCCACCACGCGGGCCCAGTGCGGGTTGGTGAATGTCACATGTCTTTGACTTTTTGGTTCTAGGATATGCCGGTTTCCTCACGATGTTTTACTTCTCCGTTTTGAGAGTAGTGGTAATGAAATTAATTACACAAAGTAATGCGCCTGGCTGGGTTTGAACCCGCGACCTACAATTTGTAAGTCGGGGCCGTTACCACTCGGCCACCACTGCTTATATTGGTTTTGTACCTACTTTTTACGAGATGCGTGCAGGACTCTTATACAATTCAATATCTCTATAAAAAAATCAATCAATACAATTTCTAAATCTCTTTCTGCTTGACTTTCCTTTCACAGGTATGCTGGAAGAGATTTCTATACAAATAAGCATCACCTTTGTACCTATTTTTCTGTTTCCTTCTTCTTTTCTTTTTATAATATCTGTGTACTTAAATTGTCAAATAAATAAGATTTCTGCGTAATCTCCCTTCTTCACAGTCATACTAGAATACAATTAACCGTATTCACGCGAACCTTTCACCCACATTACGCAAGCAGTGCCGAGTGAACAGCACTAGTAATAAGTCTGCACCAGTTCCCGCCGGCTGAAGATACGTCCGCGTGAACTCATCAGCTGGCATTGTTGTGCCGATCGGTGCGGGCCCACTGTCACACACGATACGGACGCAGATTGTACGAGAGAGATGCTTCCAGTATGATAGAAAGCAAAGTAATAAAAATACAGCAGTGGTGGCTGATTGGTAACGGCCCCGACTTACGAATTGTAAGTCGCGGGTTTAAACCCAGCCAGGCGCATTACTTTGTGTAATTAATTTCATCACTAATGCTCTCAAAACGGTGAAGGAAACCATCGTGAGGAAACCGGTAGGTCCTAGAACCAAAAATTCGTAGACATGTGACATTCATCAATCCGCACTGGGCCCGCGTGGTGGTTTACGGCCCATTCCCTGTCCTAGAGAGGAGGCCGGTATCCCAGCAGTGAGAACGATGAAAGGCTGATTATGTTATGTTATGTATTTGTGCAAAACGGCCATCGCTCAACATAATGCTGGAGATAGTGCCACAGCGAAACCGGCGTTGACAGAATGACGTCGATCGAAGCAACCTAAAAAGTAATTAAAACGAAAACAAAACATAATTTTATATGGATGGATATAATATACTAAATAAATCGTTTAAAAATGGCACCAGACTTTCGAACGTGGACGACCAATGTAACGCGCACAACTCTAAAATAGTTACATTATCTGAACGCACAAAAATAATTCCACGTACACGCCTACAGTGGCTGGTATCACCGTTTACTTATTAAAATTGACCGTCTCTAACAAGGTTAAGACAGCTGAGATTTGTGATCTGGACCCCAATTCTGCTATTTTCGATAAATTTGTCATTTCAACATGATCTCGTTATCATTTTGCTAAAAGTTCGTAATCTGCTAAATTGATAATGGTCGATCATTGATCTCGTAATACTTTTTGATAACCGAGCTATTAAAAGGAATGACTGCACAATGACGTTCTAATGGTAGGTCACTGATCAAAGGAACTGTCAAAATTTTAGCAGATTACCGCATACGTCTGTAATTAATTTGTCATTATGTACGAGATTACCATTCTATGCCATTTCTCTCAACGGAGTGTCAGTGGTTGACCACTGGAAAGTTATAACGCTTTTATATTAGTAGATTACCAAACTTGTCAAAATCAAACATTATGAAATCAATGATAGACCATTCTAACACTATTCTAATAGCAGAATTGAGGCCCAGCGCATTTACAGCCCAGAATGGTGGCCATTTAGCGGAGTACTGCCTTCTGTATCAGGCCCTTTAACAACCGTGTAACGCCAGCTTCGATATATGGTCGTGAAAGCTTTTGGCCATCAGGACATTGGCCGTAACGACAACTGGCACAAGTCCACATATTGACAAACTCGTGTGCTAAGTCGAGATACTTGAGTGATTAAACAATGTATTTATTATTATAGTTGCTTTAATTGGTGATATCAAAGCTATGACAATCGAATGAAACTACATGAGATTTTTCCACAGCATACTGGTTAAACTAAACGCGTTTCAGAAATCGTCTTATTTCACCGTTAAGAAACCTAATAAAAAACAGTAAGTACTTAATTAAGCAATAAATATTTTTTTAAGAACTCATAATTTAGAAGCCAAATGCTAATAATGGAGCGTATAATCTTAATGAGTTTTAAGGAAAAACGTTTAAGCTTTCGAGGAAATTATTAGGTTCTTATTGTTGGCGTTTTTCACAACATCAAACTGAAACTCAAAGCCTTATAATATTCCGCTCCGCCCAAAGCGGGAGAAGTCATTTGATTATTTCCCATCCAAAAAGCCTTATAACATAGTATTGACAATTATAACCACTACTATCCTACATCTAAAGAAATCTTTACTAATATTATAAAGAGGAAAGATTAGCATTTTTGTATTTTTTTATATTTTTGTATGTTTCAATTATTTCACCTTTAGAAAGCTTTATCCCCATATACCCACGGGAACGAGAACTACGCGGGTAAAACCGCGGGGCGCTGCTAGTATTTAATAAAAAGATAATTCAAATGTTTGTAAAAGAAAATCTCTCGAAATAGATACTGATCTAATTTCGAAAAACCAAAATATATCAGCAACCAATCAACACAACAATAACCACATTAAAAACCACCGCCCCACATAAATCCAGCAGACAATATTCATCTACATTTTTCCACTGACATGCGACATAAGCATCAAGTCCCTGGTGCAATGGAAACCAATATGATTCCAATAGCACTCGATCTCGGCGCGTGATTGTCGAGGAATATGTCGTTCACTGATTACGAAAGCACCCGATACTGGCGACAGGGCACGAGTCAATTGGAACGATACTGTTCTACATTTATCATGCACTAGCTGCTGCCCGCGACTTCGTCCCCGTGGAATCCCCGATTTTAAAACATTCTTTATCACTGCTCCGCTCCTATTGGCTTAAGCGTGATGATATATAGCCTAAAGCCTTCCTCGATAAATGGTCTATTCAACCCAAAAAGAATTTTTCAACTCGAACCAGTAGTTCCTGAGATTAGCGCGTTCAAACAAACAAACAAACAAACAAACAAACAACCAAACAAACAAACTTTTCAGCTTTATAATATTAGTATAGATTTGTTGCGTATATGGTTGGTTCTTAGGAGGTTTTTTTCTGAAGAAAAATGCAGGGTAATTGAGTATGGTTGCGGAATTTGTTAGAAAAATCACCGCGGTCCTTTTTTTGTCTGGATGTAAAATCATCCAATGACTTCTCCCGCTCTGAGCGGAGCGGAAGGGAGTGTCAGACTCTTACTGACTAAAACCCACCTGTGATCCTTCTTGTGCCCTTTGCGTTCCAGGGCTTTTTTTTTCTGGATGGGAAATCATCAAATGACTTCTCCCGCTCTGGGCGGAGCGGAAGGGAGTGTCAGACTCTTACTGACTAAAACCCACCTGTGATCCTTCTTGTGCCCTTTGCGTTCCAGGGCTTTTTTTTTCTGGATGGGAAATCATCAAATGACTTCTCCCGCTCTGGGCGGAGCGGAAGGGAGTGTCAGACTCTTACTGACTAAAACCCACCCGTAATCCTTCTTGTGCCCTTTGCGTTCCAGGGCTGCGGTGACTCTTTCAAACAAATTCCGCAACATCACCGCGGTCATTTGATGATTTCCCATTCAAAAAAAGGTAACAATTCGAGTTAGAAATTCAAAAAACACTGCTGAGCGCGAGGCTCGCTTTCAACTCAAATTCCCAGATTTAAAAAGATTGAACCAATAAGTGTCAGGCCTGTACACGTCGTTAATACATCAACACAATGCATCAACAATCATGTTGTTTGCGCAGCGGTATTTCCACGTAGGAACTCGTATTCGAAAATTGTACGAATTCCCAGTTTATCCATGGCGCCAGAAACAAAAATTTCACAAAAAAAAAACAGCATCTAAAAACAAATGACCGAATTTCAAATTAAAATAACAAAGCTTTCGAGTAAAGTTTATTTGAATTTCGATTTGCGCGCCAATCCAGAGATAATTTAATTTGAAAATGCTGATTATAAAATCCCCAATTAGGTCAAAGACTTATCATTCACGTAGTTACCTATACAATATTGAAATAACTGCAAGCTTAGGGAAACACTGTTTCCAAGAAACCTTTCTAATCCGGATATTTTCTCATAAAACAAAACGCGATGTAAGAATTTTATAGACTTCAAATTCGTCGTATTTCAGTAATATTTGAGGAAAATTCTTTTGAACATTTTCCTGTACACAAGACAATGTAAGAGAGCGTAATAATAAAGTAAATGACGTCACGCAATAAGCTTTTATTTCCGTCTGTTCGTTGTTTCCTTACTGTTGTTTTTTCCTTTTACCGGACGCTGTCGAAACACTAGTCGTAAATCTGTAATTTTAGTTTTTTTACGAATAAAAATATAAGTTGTTACTGTGTTAAGTTCAGAGGTTCATGTCCCATTTACTAGAGTGTCCTATGGACCCGGGGTTTTGTAGCTTTGGTTACCTAAAGAATACCATCTTCAACAGCCTGTTGCAGTCCACTGCTGGACATAGTCCTCTCCAATTGCTCGCCACTTAGGTCTATTTTCGGCTTCTCGCATCCAGTTTCTGCCAGCCGTCCTGCGCAAATCGTCACTCCACCGTGCCTGAGGACGTCCTACACTACGTTTGCCGAGACGTGGTCTCCACTCTAGACCTCGTTTACCCCAACGGTTGTTGGTTTTAAAATACCACTGGTGCCAAATTCAACATGGTCGCCTACTAGGTACAATTTTTTTTAGTAGAGCCAAGATTTTACGTAAAAACTCTCATTTCCTATTTCCCCCCTTTGGGGGGGGGGGGGGGTTTCTTGCAATCTATTCTTAGCGGCCGTCTCCTATTCATAATCTAACTCTGTGGTAAATTTATTTTTTGCTGCTGCCACCACAGTATAAGTGCTGCTGGTGACCCCTTCATCCCGCTGGGGGTTGATTAAGGAAAAACCTTTAGGTTTGAATTATTCCACTTTAGAATAGAACAGAATAGAATATCATTTTTGTTTCATATTGATAATACCGAGTTTCAACTTTATTGCACCAAGCTTTATGATTTTTCCATCCGAACTTTAACAACCTTTAAACCCCCTTGGGATTATGGGGCATCATACGTTTTTAAAAACCTTAAGATGACATTTTATTTATTTGAAACATTAAAATTGGTATGTAATATGGTCAATATTCATATCAAGTTTCAATTTAAAGAATAAGATTATTCCATACAAGCTTTAACACACCCTAAAATGTTTTTGGGGTTAGTTTTGAAAAACTAATAGTTCATAATAGGGTATTTTACTGTAAAAATCTAATTAGTCCATCTGATAGATTTACAAAAAATATTGGACACGTATTTTTTCTTTTTTCACGTAAACAAAAAATGAAGACAATACAGTGCGTTGAAAACTCACGTGACGTCACGTCGCTGGTAAAAATTGTAGCAACGTAGTGACGTCACGTGAGTTTTCAACGCACTGTATCGTCTTCATTTTTTGTTTACGTGAAAAATGAAAAAATACGTGTCAAATATTTTTTGTTTATCTATCAGACGGACTAATTAGATTTTTACAGTAAAATACCCTATTCACTTACTCATTCGCAAGTTTCTAGTATATTGACCCAAGGAATAAGATTCCCCATACATTTATTTTTCGATTTCCACTCCTCTCCTGGATTTTTTTTTAGCGGACATCTGCTAACTCAAGGACGGTTCTCGATATTTCATGATGAGTGAGTGAGTAACCTTTCGCTTATATTAAGATTAATTTCAACAGTTCGGGGTTCGAGGTTCGGGGCGGAAATAAATACAAAAAAACAAAACAAACAACATTTTATAACCGACCGAAAGTAAAATGAATTTCTCTTTTTTCCCAGAATTCAGCAGTAGCACTGTCCCATAGGGTGATTTCTGTACAGTTGGATTCCAGGAAAAAACTTTCTATAAAACAGTAATTTCATTACAATGTTGCCGTGAAAATGTCTTGCCAGCACGACTATAATGGAATAGTTTCCCTCTATAAACATTTTTTTCTTCTAAAAATGTAAAGTTCCGGCTTTTCCTCTCGGCTTTGCTCATGAGGCATTCCACATTTGAACCGTGCATGTTTGTACGACATCAAGCAAAAAGCATAACATGTGAGTCCAACATAAGTGAAATAATGTTTGTATTATTAATAGCAGCGCCCCGCGGTTTCACCCGCATAGTTCCCGTGGGAATATGGGGATAAAATATAGCCTATGTTACCCGGGGATAGTGTAGCTTCCCAACAGTGAAATCATTTCTCAAATCGGTTCAGTAGTTTCGGCAGTACAAACAAATAATCAAATCTTTCCTCTTTATAGTATAGACTAGCCGACCCGCGCAACTTTGTCAGCGTCACATAAGAGAGAGAGAGAGAGAAAGAGAGAGAGAGAGAGAGAGAGAGAGAAAATAAAAAATCTTTTTACCAAAAAATTCAACCGACTTCTACATAAAAAAAAGTACAAAATAATTTTAATTTCGGAACTGGGTGTTTTTGTGGTTGCTTTTTCGTTTTTTGAACACCGACTTCCGAAATTAAAGTTATTTTGTACTTTTTGTTTTATTTTTTTTGTGTTGAAGTCGTAGTCGGTTGTATTTATTTGTAAAAAGTTTTTTTTTTTTATTTTCACTTTTTAGTGGAACACCCCCCCAGCTAAACATACATATCACATTGGTGTAAACAATAAACAAATAAACGATTTTCAGCAATTCAGCAATCCTGAAATATTTGCTATCATCTTATGAAGAGTTCCGTTGTCTGTCTCCAAAACCCATCATCAGATCTATAAGAAATTTTAATGGAACCATTTTGGATTATACCCGTTTCGAATAAAAAAACAATTTTGCAAAACCGTCTATATTTGATGGAGTTATGCCCGTACATAAATAAAAAAAATACAAACTCCTTTTTGGAAGTCGGTAAAAAATCACTAACAACATATCATGACGGACACATACACATTCATTTGCGTTCTGCAAGGCCACGGGTCCAGCCGACGCGGTTCTAATGGAAAAGTAAATCCGATAATATACGATTAATATTTACTATTTATTTTGAAAAGTTGGGGATTTATTTCTTTTAAAGTAATAAACGGAACTTCACAAAAGAAACAAATCTCTGTGTCCAACACATCGTGTCCGGGTGTTAATTTAATATCAGGTTCGAGCTGCTCGGAGCCAGTAATATCGGTCTGGTAATAACCGGAATCAACCGGATTACGGGTCGCAATATCTGTGATGTTGGTCGCTAGTACTTTGCCGCCGGATCCGCTCGTCCATATCATCTTAAACTTTTAATGAGTTCCGGAATTTTAAAGTGTGGTGTGAGGTTATTGATGACCCATTTTTGTGGGGCGGCTTTTGAGTTATGGCGTTGTTGAGAAGTCGATAAAGTTTATGTAATTTATGCCTCTGGTAAATTAATTTGGATGGGCCTGAAATTTTGGTTTGCTTCAACTTTTGACTGTCCGACTCGTGACTCATTGAAATTCTAAATTGCATAAAAACGTAACAAAATAGCCCGGAGAAGCGCCAAACTTATGTCACAGTGGGCAGGGCACATTGCTTCCTGCGGATGGCGAGAAACTCAACGCTCGCAATAACAACCAGGCCCGGGTCGATGGCGCGTTGTGATTCACGCGCGTCTCTAAGAGCCTAATAAGGCTAGTGCTTATCAGGGTTGCAGAAATTTTTCGAAAGAGTTACGCAAAGAGCGCGGGGCGATCGTGGCCACCGTAGGGCCGGCGGATGGCCAGCTGTGGGTGGCTCGCTGTCCGAAAGCAACCAGGCCCGGGTCGACAGCGCGTCGTGTTCCACGCGTGACTTAAGAGCTGTCAGCAGAGAAGACGGGGCCCTATAGGATCAGTGCCTGCTAGGGTTGCGGAATTTGTTGGAAAGAGTCACCGCGGTCCTAGCACGCAAAGGACACAAGAAGGATCACGGGTGGGTTTTAGTCATGAGTCTGACACTCTCTACTGCTACGCCCAGAGCGGAAGAAGACACTTGATGATTTCACATCCACAAAAGGAGAAATTTCTTGTAGAACAGTCTACCATGTTCAAAGATTCTTGAGTGGCGACGGCGTACCGGAAGACGCTACTCAGCGTTGGAAGCCCACAAGGTAGACCGACCTGGTAAAGGTCGCGGGAAACCGCTGGATGCGAGATGCACAGGACAGCTTGATGTGGCGATGTTTGAGGTAGTCCTATAACTAGCAGTGCTCGTGTTTCGACTGAAATGATGACAGATAAAATTAAAACATAAAATGTTTAAATTCTTAGTTACTCTCCTCTCGCGATGAAATTTTTGAATTTTTAGTTACTCCTCTCGCGATAATGATGAATGATGAATACAAAAACATAAATTTCACACTAAACCTGCACATTCGGTAACTTATAGAGGTATCAAGTTAAGCCCGAGACAGTCACTGAGCAGGCCACGATAGCCGATCAGTTACACAATGGCGCACAATGGCGCAGATTGACACTTGAACCGTGACACTGATAGCCTGTTGCAGACAGGATTCAACGCGGTCACTAGTGTTGTACTGGTTATATAGTTATTTTGTAACATTACGCTTGTATTTGAGGTGATGGGTAGACGAGTATTGCATATGCAGTTATCCTTTATGTACTTACACTCATGTATGGATGGACCATCCATACATGAGTGTTTGTTATGGTCAGACATTGGCTTGCTACTGAGTAAGTCTTTACTTAACAAGCTGCATAATGGTTAAGTATAAGTGCATAGTATGCTCATAAAATTTCGTTTATTTTGATAATAGGATTGCCCAAAATCGATCGATCAAACTCAGAATTTTTCTCTTCCAGAAGTACATAGTTAACACGTTAAATTAATTGAATATTAATGTTATGCCATCGATTTTGAATCAAATAATTTCTTAGTTAGTAGTAATTAGGTTGTCATAGTGGTGAGCCTTTTAATGTTCCCACTGCTGGGACACAGGCCTCCTCTCTAGGAGAGGAAATGGGCCGTAATCCACCACGCGGGCCCAGTGCGGGTTGGTGAATGTCACGTCTTCGAATTTTTGGCTCTAGGACATGCCGGTTTCCTCACGATGTTTTCCTTCGCTGTTTTGAGAGCAGTGGTGATGTAATTAATTACACAAAGTAATGCGTCTGGCTCGATTTGAACGTATTGTTGTAATTTAGTTAGTTGTTACGGCTTACTGGGGGCGGGCTGGATTATGAGTGTGATTTTAACTAAGTAGGAACTGCTTTGGGCAAATTATTTAATCACTACTGCTCTCAAAACGGTTATGAAAAACATCATGAAGAACTAGCATATCCTAGAACGGAAACGATGATGACGATACTGTGCCCACGTGGTGGAGCCCAGTTCCTCTTACGTGGAGAACGCCTGTGACCCAATAGCTTAGATCTTTAAAGCAACGCAACGAATTTTGATCCGATTTTTTTTAATATGTAGAGTGATTCAAGAGGAAATTTATATGTATACTCGTAATACATGCATATGTATCTAATATAGTAGAGAAACACTTATAATTTTAGAGGTTTCTAATGTGACGTAAATAAACACATTTTTTTTGCGCTTACTATGCAAACGCTGGCTGAACCCAACAAAATAGATCATCAATGTACTGCAGTATTGTACACCTAAAAAGGTCTAAAAAAGTCCCCGATGGTATATGTATATCTCTAACCCACAACTGCCATGTTTTATCCTTTACTTTTTACAGCCTTGCACCCGTGCGAAATCAGGGCAGGTCGCTAGTCTTGTATAAAACAAACATCATAAAAGCTAAGTAATTGTTGGTAGCTTAGTGTATTTAGATTCACAATAAATGCTTTTTGTAAAAGATTACAAACAAACAAGAAATAACAGCCACACAAAACAAAACAAAACAAACAACAACAACAAACTTACAAGTACTTTTTAAACCACTAAAATGCGTTGTTATTAACAACTAGTAAAAATTACAGTACAACTATGTATTGCAATTCAAAATAACGTTCGAAAGTCATAAATTCTCTCAATTTCTTAAACATCAAAGTGAAATGTCAAACTTATGGCGCAAGTTTGATGGGTAATAACAGTTCTATGGACAGACGGAAGGTCTCATAAATTTTTTATTATTATGAAAGAGAACATTTTTCGCTGTACCAGACCCCCGCGACACAATGACGACTTTTTAATTACTGCTTTTAATTGATTCGCGTTAAATGAGTAGTCTACGAACAGTATTGCAATATCAGCTACTTTTTATGATAGGGAGGGACATGGATTTGGCTTTAATTACCATGATTTATTGTTAGGGATTTATGAGGTTTCTTGTCATTTATATTCTTTCGTTTTTTATTAATCTGCTGGTGCCCGAGAACAGAAATTTAGGGGCTAATGACACGAGCAGTGGTTGGAGCGACGCCACGGTGTCCTCACCTCCCGCCTGACACAGGTGCTCACAGGACATGGCAGGCGATCGGCGGCGGCGACCTCTCGCGTCCGGCCCTGGTTCAATCCATGGTCCAGAGCGAAGAGGCATGGGAAGCTATCGCCTCCTTCTGCGAAGCATAATGCTGGTAAAGGAGGAGGCAGAACGCGTGCGGGAGAGGGAAACCTCACGCGCCAGCCGCCGCTACAGAAAAAGACGCCCCGGGTTACGGGATTCCCGGCCACCGTAGGCGCGGGCCTGCGGACGGCGAGCTATGGGTGGCTCGCCGTCCTGATAGCAACCAGACCCGGGACGACGACGCGTCGTTGTCGTTGTCGTTGTTGCGCCCTTTAAGAGCTGTCAGCAAAAAAGACGGGGCTCCATGGGGTCCGTGCCTGCTAGGGTTGCGGAATTTGTTAGAAAGAGTCACCGCGGCCCTGGAACGCAAAGGGCACAAGAAGGATCACGGATGTGTTTTAGTCAGTAAGAGTCTGACACTCCCTTCCGCTCCACCCAGAGTGGGAGAAAAATTAATTTCTTTGTTTTTAATGTTATAATTATAGCATTTAGCTAAATGCATATGAATGTTAACAAGGTACTTGCTTATGTACAAATTCTCTCAGTCTGCACCTAATCTCCGAAACAGCTGGACCAAATTTGATGGGATATGCACTGAAAATTAAAAAAAAGCCGATGTTTGAAGGAACTTGTTTCTGCCAGTGACTTTGTCCGCGTGAAATAGTTATTAACATTCTTTATTGGTGCTCCGCTCCTATTGGTATTCCTTCTTCGATAAATGGGATTTATAACACTGAAAGAATTTTTGAAATCGGGCCTGTAGTTCCTGAGATTAGCGCGTTCAAATGAACAAACAAACTCTTCAGCTTTATAAATATGTAAACTCGTATTAGTATAGAAAAGTTAGAAACTATACTCGTATTAGTATAGTTAAGTTAGTTAGTATAGTTAGTTATAATTTTATTAAAAAAATACAAAATAAAGGCTATGCACAAAAGTAAACGAAACCTATGAAATTGTGAACAGAGACAATTTTTAATGTTTCACGAGTTTGACTCAGACGAAGTCAAGAGCAACACCTAGTAAATAAATATGATCCGACAATGGTCCAAATCCCAGATAATATTAAGTTACGTTCGATCTTCGCTCCGCCGAACTCTGGAGTATCCCTTTTAACTGTCGAACTGAACCGAGCGCCCTTTGTGTCTCGCATTCGTATTAACCTAGTACTACTCGTATTTTTACGCAAACCTCTTGAAACAGTAATCGGTAGCCTTTGACAGGGGAATAGATTTTTCATCAGAAAGTTCGGGAGGAATACTAATATGTTATACTGTCATAACTATGAAGAACGGGTTCACGTGATTGGGACACTGTGGGGTGGACAGCGATTTTGAGAAATGTAGGACGATCTTGGTACTCTTGCATGTTCACTAGCGACCCGTCCCGGCTTCGTACGGGTGTAAATATTAATTCCGGTCTAACCAATGGTGGGTCCACGCCACAGAACAGATAAATTATCTGTTCTGTGGTCCACGCTATACAGACAACCTATCAACTTATCAAGTAAGCAATGCTGACAAATGTCGGTGTGATTGATTTTTTAAATTCAGAGTTCGAAGTCTGTACAGACTTTGAAAATTTCCAATATAACAATCTTAAATTTATCTCTATAAAATGTAAGGTAAGGTTGAAATTATTTCATGTATGGACTGTTGTGAAATCTAGATTCCCAATTTGTGCGAAATAATACAGATTTCTCCAATATAAATTTCCCGTTTTTTCGTCATTGTTCTAAGCGCCTGTTCTGTTCTATCATACTTAAGTGATAGCCTCTTACTTAAACACGATGTCTGCTGTCGTGATGCTCGTTTCCTATGTGTTACTTTACGAAATATTATCTGGACTATCGCGTTGTAAACAGACTTATAGTCACCCTGATATAGACATAATGTTCCGCTTTACTGAATCCTCCTTGACTCAGATTTCTGCCAATTGTGATCGTATGTATTTTTATGTATGGTAATAACCAGCGCTTCCAATATTGTGTACTCGGCACTCCTTCAGCAAAATATACACAGAAAATATATTACATTCTGATATTTTCACATTCCTACAAATCTCGCAAATGAAGTTAGACACGTATCACTGAATGCTGTCAAAACTTTTGATAGCTTTGTAATATTGAATAGGAGAGACGCTACATTTATTTATTTATCAGGAACAATTTACATTGTATTTGATACATTATTATTATAAGTATACGATTCTAAAAAATAACATGCAATATAGGAATAAGTAAAATAAAATTAAAACATGTAAAACGTGCAACTGAGATGTCTTATCCAAATACAAATATTTTACTATGAAATTTCAGCAATGCCTTGCAATGTATTCTAAACGTCTCGACCAATTTGTAAATATATTGGTTGTATTGTTTAAGTGAAAACTGGGGTGGTAAAAAAAAATAAACAAATCAATTTCAAAGGAAAGTGGTGGCCGAATTGTAGGTCGCGGGTTCAAACCCAGCCAAGCACATTACTTTGTGTAATTAATTTCTTCACCACTGCTCTCAAAACGGTGAAGGAAAACATCTTAAGGAAACCGGCATGTCCTAGAACTAAAAATTCGAAGACATGTGACATTCACCAACCCGCACTGGGCCCGCGTGGTGGATTCCCTCTCCTAGAGAGGAGGCCTGTGTCCCAGCAGTGGGAACATTAAAAGGCTGATTATGTTTTATAATAAATTTCAGCCCACAGTTCACCGGATCATCTTGTTCAGTCATAAATAACGCCGTATTAAAGCCATCCCAAATAAGTTATTTATTAACTTAAGAAAACCACAATCCGCCAGTAACAAGCTTATAAAACTCTAAATATCCGAAGCCAGAGCATAGTTTGTACAGTCACATTGTTATATCTTTAGGGATATAGGGCGGATATATTGTGAGCAAAATATTGCTTATGTGTATAAATCAAAATTTTATTATTAATTTTATTAACTTATTTCTTGGTTAATTATAGTAGTATATTTTGATTTGCAGTTTTTTTTTATCAACGTGACATGTAATCTTACGTTTTGCGAGTAATTAAAGTGTAAATTTTAATAAATAGACCAAAATTGTATATAATAATTAAAAAAAAATCGATTCGAGTTTTTTCGATTTTTTGCATTTTCTGAGAAGATTTACTATGGTAACATATATTTTTTTTTCACCATCGGAAAGTAGAGATTTCAACGAACAGAAAGCATACCAACTTTTTGAAAAAAGCTGATATTTTGACGGGTGAATTTTTGATTGAAAATTAGGGTGCTTTTTCGATATTAATTCAAAATAAGGCGAAAAAATAAATATTTCTAATCAAATAAATTACAGCGTATTTGGGACATAAAAAGGTAAGTTTTCACCAAATTTCGTGACAAAAAAAATAATTTTGTAAAAGATAAAAATAAAAAACCAAAAACTTGGTTTTTTGAATTTTTCTCATAAATTTTGAGGTTATGTGAAAAAAGTGTAAATACAAAAGTTTTAGATCTTTTTATTACCTACAACTTTGCCATTTGACTTTTTTCCATAGGACTTTTAGTTTTGCCGGAAATCGAGATAAACCGTTTTTTACCCTTAAAAACTCACCCCCCTCCCCTTCCCGACCTCAGATCGCCCGTAAATTATTTTCCTTTCATTTTTATAATATTCTCCTCCTTTTCTAATGGGTTTTATCCTACTATTATTTTTTTTTGGTTTTAAAAATTATCGACCCAGGACTATAAGTATAAAAACTCGTAAAATTGATTGAGTCAGGCGTTACTTTGCGGAAATCCATTTTAAATTTGAAAATGAAAACAATATATCTAGTTTTAATTTCCGCGAATATTAGTGGGTTGCAGGTATGCACCTCCCTCCCGCCCGCTATATTATGCACATGCAAGATTACTGGGCAAATGCAAGGATTTTAAGCACATGCAGGAAGGCAATGCAAAACCCAACACCATTACCGACACGTGTTTCGCCTCTCCACGAGGCATCCTCAGGGGACGTGTTGACTCGCTGACCGTTGAGTTGCGACACAACACAGCGAGTCAACACGTCCCCTGAGGATGCCTCGTGGAGAGGCGAAACACGTGTCGGTAATGGTGTTGGGTTTTGCATTGCCTTCCTGCATGTGCTTAAAATCCTTGCATTTGCCCAGTAATCTTGCATGTGCATAATATAGCGGGCGGGAGGGAGGTGCATACCTGCAACCCACTAATATTCGCGGAAATTAAAACTAGATATATTGTTTTCATTTTCAAAAATAAAAACTCGTATTAGTCCACCGGTTTATTTTTGAATGGGAAATCATCAAATGACTTCTTCCACTCTGGGTCGAGCGGAAGTGTCAGACTTTAGCTGATTAAAACCCATCCATGTTCCTCCTAATGGCCTTTGTGTTCCAGGGCCGCGGTGACTCTTTCGAGCAAATTCCGCATCTCTAGAAGACACTGGCACGGGCCCCATCAATAGACCTTAGATACTTCTCAAAACTACCATTTTTATAAACCAAAAATCAGTTTTACCACTTTTAAATTTAAGTTCAGATTGAATTTGCGACTAGCCTCGAAAGCATCCATTACAAACCCCATCTGTGTTGCCACAGCGTCCAGTCAGTCTGAGGTACTTCCACGTGGGTACCGTTTTACAATTCTGTGCGGAACACTAAAAAGGTGATAAATGGCACCATCCGGATTAAGAAACCCGGACGCGGGTGTCGTAAGCCGAACAAATAGGGGACCAGCGAATTTGTTAAATTACGGATTTGTCGCGTGGGGAACAATCCGCCGGGAATTTTTGAATAAAAATGTGATGGACGATTATTACGACTTGTGTATTTTTTTGTATGGGTAAACGAGTAATGGTGTGTGAAGGAATGGCATGAGTCCATGTTGCCTCAAACTGTCCAGCTGTGGACTGTTTATTAATTTATGATTCCTTTTTTAACCTATTTATAAAAAAAGGAGGAGTTTTTCAATTCGACTGATTTTTGCTTTTGTTTTTTGTGTGTGTTACCTCATAACTTTGTACTTACTGGGTGTCCCGATTTTTGTGGTTATTTTTCTATTCGAAAGCTGGTGCTTGTCGTGTGGTCCCATTTAAGCAAATCACAGCACAGCTAAATGACGCGACAGCTTGTTGTGATTGGCGCGTTTGGTCCTGCCCCTTTTCCCGCGATCGCTGTATACTTAGAAAATTAAATTCCATTAGCTAACGACCATTTGAAACAGTTACTTGTTTTATTACTCACACAAAATACCATCAAAAGGCAAAAGGTAGTTCAAAATTTCACAACAGAACATATCCCTAACAGGAACTATGCCGTACTATAGACTGCGGAAACGAAGTTGTGTGGTATAAAATGACTAAAAAAACTAAAGAAAGAAATTAAGTTTATTTGGCAAATACAGGTACACACAATGTAGATACATATAAATAAAAGGAAACTTGATTATAAAACATTAGTGTAGCATGGCGTTACTAACTTCATACTCGAACGTGCTTTATGCGCGGCAACTGCGAGAATATACTCCCGCCAGCAATTCCCGCCAAAAACTTAAGTGGACAAGTTGCGACCGCGAAAAGCGAATGACTTTTCCACGAGCCGCTCCGTTAATTTTTTTCAATTGTTTGTGCCTTTTTACTGTTTTTACTTATACGCCCATTATATTTTATATTACCCCCTGATAACGTGCCGTACCTACTTATTCAATAGCCAAAACCCTAAGAAACTTTCTTACATTAGGGTATTTCTTTATTAAAAAAAAATCTAATTAGTCCATCAGATAGATTTCCAAAAAAATATTGGTCATGTTTAGTTTCTTTTTTCATGTAAACAAAAAATAAAGATGATAGACAGTGCGTTGAAAAATCGCGTGACGTCACTACGTGCTGCAATTTTTACTAGTGTCGTGACGTCACTATCCCCCACTCTAAAACTTCGATTTTATTTGAACGAACTTTATTTTTCTACTTCTTTTACGATTTGAAATGACAAAAAATACCTACGTGTCGAATATTTTTTGAAAACCCAAGGGGCGGACTAAATAGTATTATTATATTATGATTTTTATAGATAGTAAAATATCCAATTAACATTGTGTGCCGCGCGGTAACTAGATAGTCTAGATATTGATAGAAATAACTTGTTAGCATTTTGCACTACAGTGGAATAAAATCTGAATTGGATCCAAGATCAAAAGCACAACTCATCGTTCCTACCGAGATTAGAGAAGAATTTAGATCAAAATAATTCTCCTGTAGACGTATCTACTTATCCCAACTGCTTTATTAAAGCTGGGAATGAAACTTAATCCTGATCCCGGAATGTTCTAATTTGTAACATATTTGTTGGTGGCACGTGTATCTGTTCCTAAGGGAGCAATAACTCATTATTTTTTTATATATATATTTCGGCGATGTGTTTGGAATTGTCGGCCTGGCTTAGGGATTAATGATTGAGTTTCAACTTGGCTCCTAATCCTTATTCCCAAAGTTATCGTACTTATCTATACTAATATTATAAAGCTGAAGAGTTTGTTTGTTTGTTTGTTTGAACGCGCTAATCTCAGGAACTACTGGTTCGTTTTTTTGGGTTTTCTCAATTCTTAATTTTTCAAATTCTTTTTGGGTTGAATAGACCATTTATCGAGGAAGGCTTTAGGCTATATATCATCACGCTTAAGCCAATAGGAGCGTGGCAGCGATGAAGAATGTTTTAAAATCGGGGATTCCACGGGGACGAAGTCGCGGGCAGCAGCTAGTTATTAGATAAACTTCTTTCACTGTTTTTTTTTTTGATTTTGAAATGGATTTGCTCTTGACTCTAGTTAGGTTACAGGTGACAGAGACAAAGTCTGCGATGGAATGAGCTTACCCAGAAGAAGCCTGTTCACTCTAACTTTTAGAGAAGACAGAAGAGAAGAAGAGATTAGGTTTGAATGCGTTCGGAAACACAGACGCATGCAGACGGTTTGTTTCTTTCGTTTGAAATATTTGTAGTTGAATAACTTTTTATTGTTTAAAAATAGAATTTTAGGTGATTGAATCTTCTAGAGATAATCTTTTACAAAAGTATGCGTGATAACAAAAAAAAACCATTATGCAAAAATTAATTGTATTGATTTGTTGATTAGTAATTTCACCTTTGGAAGAGTTATTGTTAATCACAGGTTGTTTTCTTTTTTCCACACGAAACAGTTTTGCTAAGCCATTCCATTGCTGCATTGCGGCGGTAAGTCCCCTCATTGAGGAGTGGTTGGAGAGACGCCACGGCGTCCTCACCTTCCGCCTGACGCAGGTGCTCACCGGACACGGCTGTTTCGACTTCGGTGGGAGGACACGTCCAGCTGTCAACACTATATTGATCGCCCGGAGGACACGAAGGAGCATACGGTTGAGGTCTGCCCTGCTTTATAACTCAAAAGTGACTGACTGACTGACATAGTGATCTATCAACGCACAGCCCAAACCACTGAACGGATCGGGCTGAAATTTGGCATGCAGGTAGATGTTATGACGTAGGCATCCGCTAAGAAAGGATTTTGATTAATTCTACCCCCAAGGGGATAAAATAGGGGATGAAAGTTTGTATGAAACTTTGTCAATTTTAAACCGATCGGGCTGAGAGTTTCAAAATCGGGGGTAAAGTAACTATTCCACGCGGACAAAGTCGCGGGCAGAAGCTAGTTGAAATATAAAATCAACTTCGAAGAACAAATCTCAAAAGGAAAAATACGTAACCTATTCCATAAACCACATCATTAAGATAACCTTCCACGTTCAGTACCTACAACAAAATAAAAGAAAACAGTTCCCAGTACACCTTTCCACCGGGAGAGCATCCCAGCATATTTTTCATGAGTAGTTATACTTATTACAAAGTACTTGGAGTAGTTTGAGCCCGAAGACCTCCCAAGAGTTTCGCCTCAAGATCTCGTCTTAGAGGAGATGTAAATTAATACGGTGAAAGATTATGCTAACTATGCCAAGTGGGGTTCTTAGCTGAGTACCTACCTCGTTACCTTCCAATTTAGTTTTAATTTTTGATGCTTTTATAAACTTCCAGCTTAAGGAGTAAAACTAGTTGTATAAAGTTTGGTATTTTTTTACTTTTATCTTGTTGTTCTTGTCTCGGTTCTACGATCCGCGTTGTTTCGTAATTATAAGACTTACGGGCGCGCTAAATATATAATTTCTACCTTCTTTGCTAACTCATTTTTAGGGTTCCGTAGCCAAATGGCAAAAAACGGAACCCTTATGGATTCGTCATGTCAGTCTGTCTGTCTGTCCGTCCGTATGTCACAGCCGTTTTACTCGGAGACTGTTAAAGCTTGAACCGTTTTACTCGAAGACTCTATTAAAGCTACATAAATGAAAATTGGTAGGTAGGTGCAACCACTTAACCGCTATTCAATAATGCTGTAATATTATAGAAAAAAATCATTTAAGGGGTGGCACTCCATACATGTAACTGAGGGATGAAAAAATAAATTCCAACAAACATAATCGTGTGGGGTATCATTGGGTAGCGTTTTCAAAATGAAATACAGGTTTCTAAGAAAGTTTTTTTTTATTGAAGGCAATAGTTTTTGAGATATGCGTTTCCGAATTCGTAAAAAATGTGACCCCCCCCTCTAACTTTTAAACTATGAAGTGGAAAACTCAAAAAAAAATTAGCAAATAGAACTTCACAGACACTACCAGCGAAAAAAACTTTTTACAAAAAAATACAACCGACTTTTACACAAAAAATCAAAAAAGTGCAAAATAACTTTAATTTTTGAACTCGGTGTTTGTGGTTGCTTTTTCGTTTTTTGAACACCGACTTCCGAAATTAAAGTTATTTTGCACTTTTTTGATTTTTTGTGTAAAAGTCGGTTGTATTTTTTTGTAAAAAGTTTTTTATATTTCACTTTTTAGTGGTACCTACACCCCCTCCCCTCCCCCACCTAGACGAACCAGTCACATTGGTGTAAAAAAAACGTACAGCTCCTTTGCAGAGTAAACTAAGAGGTCATCAAAGTAGACAAAGTACATATTTTTTTTAGATTTTTTGAAAACCGCTTGGTTGATTTCGATAAAATTTTCATGGGACCATTTGGGAAGTATACCCTTTCCAACAAAAAAAGAATTTTTCAAATCGGTTGACAAGCGACGGAGTTATGCGCGAACAAACATAAAAAAAAAGAAATACAAACAAAAAATTGATTGAGTCAGGCGTTACTTTGCGGAAATCCATTTTAACTTTGAAAATGAAAACAAAATATCTAGTTTTAATTTCCGCGAATATTAGTGGGTTGCAGGTATGCACCTCCCTCCCGCCCGCTATATTATGCACATGCAAGATTACTAGGCAAATGCAAGGATATTAAGCACATGCAGGAAGGCAATGCAAAACCCAACACCATTACCGACACGTGTTTCGCCTCTCCACGAGGCATCCTCAGGGGACGTGTTGACTCGCTGACCGTTGAGTTGCGACTGAGCATTTAGTTTTTTTTTTTTTTTTTTTTTTTTTTTTTTTTTTTTTTTTTTTTTGAATGGACTACTCGCAGTTCAGCACATTAAGGCTGGTTACTGCTCAACCGGGCAATAACTGAGCATTTAGTACAAGGCACCCCCCTTTTATACACTGCCACCGTTGGTTATTTGTGTACAACTACCCACAAACATTCGCAGTAAAGGGGAAGAAACCAAATTCGTCTGGTCATTCAACAGTGCAAAATTATTATTATTACTATGTTTAAAAATCTCTAATTGTTCCAAAACACACAGCCGGAAACCCTTATCACAAATATGTAGTATATTAAAACTATTGTTGTCGCGCAAAGAATGGCCGGTATCAATTAAATGTTTCGCGAAATTCGATTTGTCCGAATGGCCATTTCTATACGCGGCAACATGTTCCCCATACCTTATGTCAAAGTTTCGGCTCGTCTGACCCACATACACCCCGTTGCATTCATCACAGACCAGCCTATACACCCCAGACTTTTTACCATTTTCCAAAATATCTTTTCCGTTACAAATACGGCGTATATTCTGGTCCGTTCTGAACGCCACATAAACGTTGTTTTTTCTAAGTAAATTACTAATTCTATCTGAAATGGGGCCCATATAGGTCAGACTGGTCACATATCTATTAATATTAGTACGCGGACATGCATATAATAGTGAACGAACCCTTTCTTTCTGCTTTTTACTAATTAAACTAGATATTTTGTTTTCATTTTCAAAGTTGAAATACAAACATCCGAATTGAGAACCTCCTCCTTTTTCAGAAGTCGGTTAAAAATTGGTTTGAACATTACAGCTTTTATACTTTTAGAGATATGAGATTTTAACAGTGAACTACGGAACCCTGCGTGGTCCGACATGCACGGTTTTTATTATATTGTACTTCATGTATCGAATAAAGGTTTCCCAGAAAACGATGTCACAGGCGTGTCAGTTGTGACAACATTTGCTTAGATTACCACAGTTACTACGCAAACTTGTCGCGTTGTCGCATTGCGAATGTCTTGCCAGAGTTTGCTTGCTTCAGGAACGGAAAAAAAAAACAAAAAATACCTACAAAGTACCTTTCATTTCGGAACTCGGTGTTTGTGGTTGCTTTTTCGTTTTTTGAACACCGACTTCCGAAATTAAAGTTATTTTGCACTTTTTTGATTTTTTGTGTAAAAGTCGGTTGTATTTTTTTGTAAAAAGTTTTTTATATTTCACTTTTTAGTGGTACCTACACCCCCTCCCCTCCCCCACCTAGACGAACCAGTCACATTGGTGTAAAAAAAACGTACAGCTCCTTTGCAGAGTAAACTAAGAGGTCATCAAAGTAGACAAAGTACATATTTTTTTTAGATTTTTTGAAAACCGCTTGGTTGATTTCGATAAAATTTTCATGGGACCATTTGGGAAGTATACCCTTTCCAACAAAAAAAGAATTTTTCAAATCGGTTGACAAGCGACGGAGTTATGCGCGAACAAACATAAAAAAAAAGAAATACAAACATCCGAATTGAGAACCTCCTCCTTTTTCAGAAGTCGGTTAAAAATTGGTTTGAACATTACAGCTTTTATACTTTTAGAGATATGAGATTTTAACAGTGAACTGCGGAACCCTGCGTGGTCCGACACGCACGGTTTTTATTATATTGTACTTCATGTATCGAATAAAGGTTTCCCAGAAAACGATGTCACAGGCGTGTCAGTTGTGACAACATTTGCTTAGATTACCACAGTTACTACGCAAACTTGTCGCGTTGTCGCATTGCGAATGTCTTGCCAGAGTTTGCTTGCTTCAGGAACGGAAAAAAAAAACAAAAAATACCTACAAAGTACCTTTCATTTCGGAACTCGGTGTTTTTGGTTGCTTTTAATTTTTTTGAACGCCGACTTCCAAAATTAAAGTTATTTTGTACTTTTTGATCGTTTTTTGTGTAGAATTCGGTTGTATTTTTTTGTCAAAAGTTTTCTTTATTTTTCACTTTTTAGTGGTACCCCCCACCTAAACGTGCCAATCACATTGGTGTAAACAATAAACAAACATCTCTAAACCTTTGTGGCTCGTACAGCTATTTCTAGGTAGAAACACCTTGCCGCAATCCAACATACAATTATTATAACTAGCAATAAAACCTTCCAGACCATATGTCAGTACAAATCATTGCACTAATTAATGACCGGTGCTCACGGCTGATTGGATGCGATTAGAGATACGATTAGTAAGGTATTATAACATAATGATGGCTCATTATGTGCCTGTTATGTATGGCATAGAGGAATATTATGTTGTGACGGCATTGACAAAGAGCTTAGAGAGACTATTTTTACACGACTGCCCAAAAAAGGAGTGTTATGTTTTCAGGATTCATGTATGTTCAAAGAGCCAACAGCAAAGAAGACGGGGCCCCATAGGGTCAGTGCCTGCTAGGGTTGCGGAATTTGTTCGAAAGAGTCACCGCGGCCCTGGAACGCAAAGGGCACAAGAAGGAACACGGGTGGGTTTTAGTCAGTAAGAGTCTGACACTCTCTTCCGCTCCGCCCAGAGCGGGAGAAGGCATTTGATGATTTCCCATAAAAAAAAAGGTTTCATGTATGTATGTATGTTTGTGTTTCTTTATTTCACTTCTTAACGGCTTAACAGATATCTATGTATGTGGTATCGTTAGAAGCGTTGAGTTATCCCGGGTAAAATAGGCTAGTGAAAATTTTAAAACAAAATATTTTGTTTTCATGAGAATTAGACTACTAATACTGCCATCGTCTAAAGCTAAAAAATGTATGAAATAAAAAACAAATAATAAAAAATAAATAAATAAAAAATACGCCTGCCATGTCAAAAAGTGAAATAAGTAGAATAAAAAAGTGATTAATAATAAAAAATAAGTCGCCGGAACACTAGTAAAAAACAAAACTACTTATTGGCAATAAATAATCAAAACGTAGCGTTAATTGATAAAACTATTAACCCAAATAGAACCGTTTACTCAGAACTAAATTAATAATAAACATATAATCTAACGATACAGAGGTATAAAACAAAACAACTAATTAATAGAATGCTTCACTATTTACTTCATCTTCAGAATATAAAGTATTTCATTTACATTTAATATTTATTAACAAGTTTTAATTAATATTCGACAAAGTTATTAATACCGAGGCTCTCGCTGTCAACATTAACGTTGAACAAATATATTAAGTTTTCACAAATATTCATATTAAATTACTTATTTAGTTTAATATTAAGTGTTATTAGATTTCTTTAGTTAAAATTTAACTTAATTGAGTTTTAGTTTATCGGAATTTATGTTTCCTGAAAGCTACAATATGGCGGTCTTGAGAAAAAAAATGATAAAAAATACTTTGTTTCGAGTAAGGGCAGCAGTTCTGATCCGCGGAACTTCGTCTTCGTCACATTAGACAGAAAATAACGAACTCGTTGTTGCAAGATACTCCGCTCCTATTGGCCTTAGCGTTATGATATATTTATTGGCAGTCTGTTGTTCGAATAGGGTAGTTGCCTAAAAAAATCGAATTAGTCCGTAACACTACACAGACTTCCCAAAATTATTGGACACGTATTTTTTATTTTTTCAGGTATACAAAAAACGAAGACGATATAGTGCAAAATTTGAAATGAAAACAATATATCTAGTTTTAATTTCCGCGAATATTAGTGGGTTGCTGGTATGCACCTCCCTCCCGCCCGCTATATTATGCACATGCAAGATTACTGGGCAAATGCAAGGATTTTAAGCACATGCAGGAAGGCAATGCAAAACCCAACACCATTACCGACACGTGTTTCGCCTCTCCACGAGGCATCCTCAGGGGACGTGTTGACTCGCTGACCGTTGAGTTGCGACTGAGAAATTAGTACAAGGCACCCCCCTTTAATACACTGCCACCGTTGGTTATTTGTGTACAACTACCCACAAACATACGCAGTAAAGGGGAAGAAACCAAATTCGTCTGGTCATTCAACAGTGCAAAATTATTATTATTACTATGTTTCAAAATCTCTAATTGTTCCAAAACACACAGCCGGAAACCCTTATCACAAACATGTAGTATATTAAAACTATTGTTGTCGCGCAATGAATGGCCGGTATCAATTAAATGTTTCGCGAAATTCGATTTGTCCGAATGGCCATTTCTATACGCGGCAACATGTTCCCCATACCTTATGTCAAAGTTACGGCCCGTCTGACCCACATATACCCCGTTGCATTCATCACAGACCAGCCTATACACCCCAGACTTTTTACTATTTTCTAAAATATCTTTTCCGTTACAAACACGGCGTATATTCTGGTCCGTTCTGAACGCTACATAAATAATAGTGAACGAACCCTTTCTTTCTGCTTTTTGCTCACTATTATATGCATGTCCGCGTACTAATATAAATAGATATGTGGCCAGTCTGACCTATATGGGCCCCATTTCAGATAGAATTAGTAATTTACTTAGAAAAAAAAACGTTTATGTAGCGTTCAGAACGGACCAGAATATACGCCGTGTTTGTAACGGAAAAGATATTTTAGAAAATAGTAAAAAGTCTGGGGTGTATAGGCTGGTCTGTGATGAATGCAACGGGGTATATGTGGGTCAGACGGGCCGTAACTTTGACATAAGGTATGGGGAACATGTTGCCGCGTATAGAAATGGCCATTCGGACAAATCGAATTTCGCGAAACATTTAATTGATACCGGCCATTCATTGCGCGACAACAATAGTTTTAATATACTACATGTTTGTGATAAGGGTTTCCGGCTGCGTGTTTTGGAACAATTAGAGATTTTGAAACATAGTAATAATAATAATTTTGCACTGTTGAATGACCAGACGAATTTGGTTTCTTCCCCTTTACTGCGTATGTTTGTGGGTAGTTGTACACAAATAACCAACGGTGGCAGTGTATAAAAGGGGGGTGCCTTGTACTAATTTCTCAGTCCTCCCCGACTTTTGCCTAACGAGCCAGCCCGCGCCGCTGAGCCATTAGCGTTAAATCCCCTAAATAATAATAATTGACCCAGCCTGTCCCTTGCTGCCCCTCTCAATGACCCCGTTAAGCCGAGGCCCGTATCCCACAGGGGATGCCCTTAGCGAAGCGGTCATTTAGCTTTTTAGTAGTTTTTAGCCCTGGCTGGGGGCCTTAAATTCATTTGAGGCCACCACAGGATTGTCCGGTTGAGCAGTAACCAGCCTTAGTGTGCTGAACTGCGAGTGGTCCATTCCAAAAAAAAAAAAAAAAAAAAACTAATTTCTCAGTCGCAACTCAACGGTCAGCGAGTCAACACGTCCCCTGAGGATGCCTCGTGGAGAGGCGAAACACGTGTCGGTAATGGTGTTGGGTTTTGCATTGCCTTCCTGCATGTGCTTAAAATCCTTGCATTTGCCCAGTAATCTTGCATGTGCATAATATAGCGGGCGGGAGGGAGGTGCATACCAGCAACCCACTAATATTCGCGGAAATTAAAACTAGATATATTGTTTTCATTTTCAAATTTAAAATGGATTTCCGCAAAGTAACGCCTGACTCAATCAATTTTATTTTACGATATAGTGCGTTGAAAACTCGTGTGACGTCACTTCGTGCGACGATTTTTACCACGCCGTGATGTCACGAGCCCCCGCACATGATCTTTGAAGCTTTTTATCTTCGTCAATTTTCAGAGATTTCATAAAGCAAAAAATACGTGTCTAATATTTTTCGATAATCTAACTGACGGACTAAATAGGATCTTATTTTTATTCCTCAGGAAACATCCCTATTCCTCGCTTGTGAGAACCCGTAACGAATGTCAAGGATGTTCAAGTGACAGCCGAAACCAATGCCCGAACGTGCTCTCTCTCGACTTGAACGGGTCGCGGTTTGTAATGGATGGTTACAAATCCAGGAACGGCTTCGGCAAACGTTGCTTAACCTTGAAGATTGACCCGTGCGGCTCGTTTTAATGAACAGGTCTGATGGAATAAATTTCTATTGAAATAAGCATTACCTTTGTGCTCTTGGTTTCTGTACAAACATTTTCTATTTTATGTATATTAGCATAAGCATAAAGCATAATCAGCCTTTTAAGGTTCCCACTGCTGGGACACAGGCCTCCTCTCTAGGAGAGGGAATGGACCGTAATCCAGCACGCGGGCCCAGTGCGGGTTGGTGAATGTCACATGTCTTCGAATTTTTGGTTCTAGGACATGCCGGTTTCCTCACGATGATTGAGAGCAGTGGTGATGAAATTAATTACATAAAATAATGCGCCTGGCTGGGTTTGAACCCGCGACCTACAATTCGTAGATCGGGGCCGTTACCACTCGGCCACCACTGCTCTTATGTATACTGTGTGTACATAAATAAATAAATTAAAAAAGTAAGACGTAAGTTAAAAGCACACTTTTTAAACAGGCATATTACGAATAAGATAATATTCAGGATAGGAATGCTTGGGAATATGCCATACAAAATATTGTGAAACATTTATTTGAAAAGAGTAACTATGAAGTTTCTGGTACGTTTTTCTCCATAAGATTCTATGTACCTTTGCGGATGATCAATAGAGCCACTTTTTTATTTTTATATATAAACGATAAAATTCAAAAGTGCCGTTTAATGGCCTAACTGAAATTTAATAAACGTTTTGACTTTGCCCACGAGCTCACATTAGCACATAACTCGAATCTCTACACTCATTCCAAACGATTGCTAATTCCTATACTACACTACGAATTCCTTAATTCCATTTACGCTGTCGATATGCAATGCATGCTTGTGACGAACGTGTCAGGACGCATAGCGATTGATTGACGCGCGATCGAACGCACGTGTCGGTCGTGTCGGTCGGAATTTCAACCAATTACGGCTCCCAATCACGAGTGACACGTTTTACTGACACAGGTGTTATTCTGATATCGGTGTTATTGATATCGTGTTGCAAATAGTATACGCCAGTAATATACCGTCCAGTTTTTTGTGAAAGTGGAACGTAAAGCCGCTGCTGCACTGGAACGTAAAGGGCACAAGAAGGATCACGGGTGGGTTTTAGTCAGTAAGAGTCTGACACTTTCTTCCACTCCGTCCAGAGCGGAAGAAGTCATTTGATGGTTTCCCATTCAGAAAAAAAGGCTCGACAGCCTGTGTAACTACAGGCTCTTAGGACGCTACAAATTTCAATGGTACAAAACGCAACTGTAATTAAACATACATAAGGGTGATTTTTTTGTTATATTTTAACCATTATCAGGTGAATATTGATCAAGAAACTTACATTAACGAAATTTAGGTGCCCATTACTTTTAACCAATTGTTAACTACGGATCCAATAATTCTCCCTAAGGGAGGATTTCCAATTTCAAAGTGAACCGTTGGTCTTGCAATGGTCACGGAAATTATCTACAGTTGAACACGAGAAACACAGGACAAGAATTGGGGAGACGCTTGGGCGAGGTCTGTCCAGTAGTGGACGTCATTCGGCTGAAACATCTGCCTAGCCTTTTCCCAACTACATTGGGGTCGGCTCCCAGTCAAACCGGATTCAGCTGAATACCAGTATTTTATGTGAAGCGGCTGCCTACCAGAGCTCCACAACCCATTAACTGGGGAACACGGTACTTCTTGGCAAGACTGGTGTCAGATTTTCTGGCTTCTGACAATCCGTAACGACTGCCAAAGATCTTCAAATGACAGCCAGGACCAACGGCTTAAAGTGCTTTCCGAGGCACGGAGAAGTCTCGTTATGTTAAGATGGTCACCCATCCACAGACCAACCTCGGTAAGCGTTGCTTAACTTAGAAGATCGGCCCGTGTGGCTGTTATAATTTTGCCACGAGCTCCTCCGAGCTCCTCCTTCAGTCATTCGGCTGAAACAATTATTAAAAATCAAAAGTCATTTATTCAAACTAGGCTGAGAGCCACCACATTTTGAACTTCAAAATTTACATAAAGACTGTCCCCCAAAACGGTCACCCGCCACCACTTCCTAGTGTTCTAGCTGGGAAGGAGTGGCGCAACAAACGCCCCCGCATATCATCTGTCTGTTGCGTTTTAAGAACTTGACTTTATACAATAGTATGCAAAGAATAATGACACACAGAGCAGTGGTGGCCGAGTGGTAACGGCTCCGACTTACGAATTGTAGGTCACGGGTTCAAACCCAGCCAGGCGCATTACTTTGTGTAATTAATTTTATCATGTGACATTCACCAACCCGCACTGGGCCCGTGTGGTGGATTACGGCCCATTCCCTTTCCTGGAGAGGAGGCCTGTGTCCCAGCAGTGGGAACGTTAAAAGGCTCATTATGTTATGTAATAATGACACAGGGGCCTCCCCCTGTGTCATTATTACATTAAAAAATGGACGGCGCCTTACACAATCTTTAGGCTGATTACATAAAGTCAAGCTTAGGTACCTGCCAGGGAATGTCCTGCAAACCGGCTGAAGGATTAGTAGGTAAGGAGATAACCAACAGTGTTCTTTAGCAGATACAAACGGTGACTATTAATCTGTTTGTCTGATTATGCTAATTTCGCCCTTGTTAGTTAAACGTAGCGGTCATTGTGAGGCATATCTTAAACAGCTTAGAACAAAAAGCTGACAACAAGCCTGATTGATTAAAATAATATGCCATAATATTGTTCTTGATTTTACAAGAATGCTATTTAAACGGCTTCCAAAAAATGAGGAGGTTCTCAAAGCGACTGTATTTTTTTAAGGTCCCATTTAAATTTGATTGAGATCTGACGACTAGTATTTGAGTTATCCCTAATAATGCGTGGCTTCGACTACATTGATGATGTTCTCATTCAGTCTTCTCGATATAAAATGAAAAAATAAAATTGTAGACGATGGTTTGAAAGAGCATCTTAGTATTTCAAGGTGGTGATTCTAGTTTGGTGAAGATCTGTTGAAGAACAGAGATAAGAAACGGAACTCTTCAATAAATGATAGCAAATCTTTCGGGATTTATGAAATCGAATGTTTGTTTATTGTTTACAGCAATTTATACCGTGTACGCTGTGATGGGTGCGTTTAGGAGGGGGGAGGGGGGGGGGTGTACCACTAAGTAGTGAAAAATAAATAAAATTTTTACAAAAAAAACAACCGACTTCTAAACAAAAAAAGTATAATATATTTTTTGTTCTAACGCCCATGTTTTAAGACGCTTCCTCCACTTTATTAAACCTCGACCTAGCCTCTCTTAATCGAGTTCCCAAAAAAAAAACTGCTTGTTTTTCTCGACCGCATAGGTCAAATTGGGTTCACGATATCGTGGCGGCTTAATCGAGTGTAGTAGAGGAATTGTCTTTCAAAAAAGATAGTTAGGACTAGAATGTATTCTTACTGATAAGATGAGTGTTGCTGTAGTCTTTCTGCGGTACCTTTTTAATATTTTTAGACTTATCATAAATTAAATGAATTTGTTATTTAACCAGATACGTCTAATAGACAACGTAAAACAGATAATAATTTAATCTATAGGTACTTTTTTTTTTGTTAGTAGGAAAATTAACAAATGACTTTTTCCGCTCTGGGCGAAGCAAAAGGGAGTGTCAGACTCTTACTGACTAAAACCAATCCGTGTTCCTCCTAACGCCCTTTGAGTTCCAGGGCTACGGTGACGCTTTCGAACAAAATCTGCAACCCTAGCAGGCACTAACCCTAGCGGACCGCAGGTCCAATACATTTTGACAGTCATTCAAACCTCGTAGGTACCTAATCAATGGGTTGCGGAATTTGTTCGAAAGAGTCACCGCGGCCCTGGAACGCAAAGGGCACAAGAAGGATCACGGGTGGGTTTTAGTCAGTAAAAGTCTGACACTCCCTTCCGCTCCACCCAGGGCGGGAGGGTCATTTGATGATTTCCCATCCAATAATCCAAAATCAAAAACAAAATAGTAAACAAAAAATAAAATAAAACTACTAAAAAAAATTGTATGACAGCTGTACATTTCAGTTATACCTTGTAATTGTGCGAGGCCAAAAAGGTTCCTACCTCAGCATATGCTGCGATATTTAAAAAAATAAAAATATCACAGCGCTGGTATTCTGATAGGTCCTGTACAGATTACCTTTTATGCCTAGATGCAAATTATGCCACGGATACACTAACGGAACACGTACTAAAATGAAATATATCATTTGCCATAACTGCTTTTATAACAATTGCCAGCCATTACCTCAATATTTTTCTGTTACATTATCGCAGTTCCATAGCAGCTGTCTCGTGGAATACTGCCACCTCGTCACCAACACATGATAGACATGTTTCAAGATTAGCCAGTGACGTCACGTCGCAACGACCTCCCTCATAACAGAACACTTTTTACACTTTTTTGCGCTCGTTTTATTTCAAAACGTTACAGTTTTTGTACAGTAAATCATCTCTGATAAAACTGAAGCTGTGTGCTTAGGTACTGAAATATTCGTGTGTGTCACGGCTTAAGTTTTTTCGAGGTTTTGTTGTCTTTACTGATGATGTTAATTTTTTGTGGGATAAGTTTTTGTTTACGCATCTGGGAGTTCAGGCGTTAGTATTTATAGCGAGGCTTGTTGTAGACTGTGATCTGCCACAAGGGAATGTGGTAGTTATCTTAATATCGTGTGAGTAATACTAACAAAGTTAATAGAGGTTTTACTCATAGAAAATCTAATTTAGATGACAGCCCACTAGGGCCATTGAGAAATCTTCTATTTATTCAATGAATAACTTATTCAATTGTATCCACTACTAACACTTTTCATTGAAATAGTTCCGTCAGTATAGTTTTAACTCTTTAAAAGGTCACCCATACTATCGTGTACGTTTATGCGTTGCGCGTGGAGGCGCTACGCCGCCGCCGGGGCGAAACTGCGGTACTGCGGCAAATCGCTGCACAGCGGACGGAGCTCCAACAGGATCTCTTGGTGGTATTGAGACGGCGACTGTCGCAGTCCAGCGCAGAGGCATCATTAAGGCGATAAGGCCCGAGCTACTGCGTCCTCATCTTTCACCTGACGCCGGTACTCACCGGACACAGATGTATCAGAAGCTACCTGTATCGGATTAAGCGGGAGGACACGCCTCGGTGTAAATCTGAGAGGATTGCCCAGAAAATAGAGCATACGGTGTAGGTCCGTCTTGTGTGGGCGGAGCAACGCCGTGTCATCATCGAGGTGCTCGGTACCGGCGACCTCTCACTCCCAGTGCTGGTTCAGTTCATTGTCCGGAGCGAGGAGCATGGGAAGCAGTCACTTCCTTTTGCAATGCAGTAATGCTAGCGAAGGAGGAGGTGGACCGCGTAAGGGTGAAGCAAACCTCACGCCCCATCCGCCACGTGTTATGTTCCCCGCGCACCTCATAGATATACCAGCATAGACGGTGGGGCCCGATAGAGATCTGTCAAGGCCGCGGAATTTATTCAAAAGGGTCACCGCGGCCCTCGAATGGAAAGGGCACTAAGAGGAACACGGATGGGTTTCAGTCAGTAAGAGTCTGACACTCCTTTGCGCTCCGCCTAGAATGGAAGAAGTCATTTGATGATTTCCAATCCATAAAAAAGTGGGCTGGCAAAAGTCACCCATACTAAGAACTAATTTATCAAAGCTAACGGTGGGCCATTCAAAATTCAAATCGAAATGCGATACCGATATTTCAAGTCATCAATTCCAAACATCTTGGTTTTTTTTTTCAAAGGAACAAAGAGCTAACTGACAAAGCATAAAGTCACTGATCAATTAAATTGATTGCCTCTGACTTAAAAGACGTTCATTCGAACGAAAACGTTTAAACACCAGCATTTAATCCAAACCACGAATAACGAATACGGGCAGAAATATCCGAACCCTGTCAAACCTTAAGTTATTTCAATTACATCTTGCAAATCAAATTCTAGCGAAATAATATCGGGCCTTTGGGAAGCCATAGTGGGCACGGGTGGGTTATATTAAAACAAATCTGTCGCTATTTTCAACGTTGGAGAATCTTTTGAAGTTCCGTATTTTATTTGATTTGCTGTGGCCTTCAGTTTCGGTATGGCTTTTGTGATTTTGGCATAAATGGTTTATTGGTTTGAAATTTTGAATGGGAATAGGAAGCAAGCTGTTATGGAAGTTAATAGTTAAGTACATAATATAAGCATAAACATAATCAGCCTTTTAACGTTCCCACGGCTGGGACACAGGCCTCCTCTCTAGGAGAGGGAATGGGCCGAAATCCACCACGCGGCGGGTCCAGTGCGGGTTGGTGAATGTCACATGTCTTCGAATATTTGGTTTTAGGACATGCCGGTTTCTTCACGATGTTTTACTTCACCGTTTTCAGAGCAGTGGTGATGATATTAATTACACAAAGTAATGCGCCTGACTGGGTTTGAACCCGCAACCAACAAATCGTAAGTCGGGGCCGTTACCACTCGACCACCACTGCTCACTGCTAAATACATAATAACATAGCGTTACACAATTTTTCGTGTGTGATTTAAAAAGGTCATAGAAAATGTATTGTAATGTATTAACAATTGTGTTATCCATCGCGTCTAGTTTCTGAGGTAAATGCCGATCAGTTTTCAACTACCGTCATTTTACGCATTTTAGAAATAGTTGACGTTTTGTATATCTATGTGCTTTTTTTTTGCTTATTTTCATTTCGTTACCAAAATTACACGACAAATAAGTAAGCAATGAAGAAAATATATTTTCGCCGACAAATAAGTAAGCAATACTTAAAATACGCTTAAATCGTGAAAATTCTTAAAAAAAGATAAAATTGTTTTTTCAGAAAAAATACGTGTCCGGGATGTGTTCCGGGAATCTATCTGACGGACTAATTTGATTTTTTTTTAGTCAAATACCCTACATATAATAAGTATTTAAGATGTTATGACTATTTTTTATTGTGCTACTGTTTGTTTTTCCTCAAATAAACAAAATAAAAAAGACAATTTCTAAATAAAATAAATGTTTCACAGCAAAGCTAAAAACGTTACACAAAACATTTGTCCTTTTTCCAGTTTTTCTTTACAGTTTCGTAACAATACTCGTGTAGAAAAGAGTAGGTGTCACAGCGTCCACGTTAAAATTTAAATAATGGTCGAGAAATGATGTCACAAAAATCTGGTGACTCCTAAGATTGCGCTATCACTCTGGGGGAAGAACTCGTGTCTGAATAAAATAGCCGGGTTGCTGGCGCCAAAAACATAATTCCAATAACTCATGTAGTTTTAAAAGCCCGATATCCCGACAGATTTGCTATCATTTGTTGAAGAGTTCCGTTTCCTATCTCTGTTCTTCATCAGATCTTCACCAAACTAGAAAGGGACCTTGAAATACTCTAAGATAGTAAGATAAGATGCTCTTTCAAACCATCGTACACAATTTCATTTTTTCATTTTACATCGACAAGAGGGAATAAGAACGTCGTCAATGTAAACTAAGCGACGCATTATTAGGGATAACTGAAATACTAGTTGTCAAATCTCTAATTTAAATGGAACCAAACGCCAAGCACCAGCTTTCTAATATAAAAATAATCATCAAAATCGGTACACCCAGTACAAAGTTATGAGGTAACAAACACGAAAAAAATATAGTCGAAATGAGAACCTCTTCCTTTTTTGGAAGTCGGTTGATTAAACCAACACCACGGGGCTTCGCCACTGAAAGTAGACAAGGTTTTATGAAAGCATGGAAGCAGAAACAAAGTGGGGATCTAAAAAGTTAGGGGAAACTTTCTCTTAGGAATATGCCCTGAAACACATCCGGTTTGTAGTCATTATTCAAACAAATAGTCACACGAGAGATTAGGCTAGTTGATGTCGCAAAAAACTTGAGCGCTCGGCCATTCAGCGACAGCCAATTTGATCCAATGGTAAATATATACGATTGGAGTAGATTGGCTGATCGTATCTACACTAATATTATAAAGAGAAAAGATTTTACTGTTTTTTTGTTTGTTTGCATTGAATAGGCTCCGAAACTACTTGACCGATTTGAAAAATTCTTTCACTGTTGGGAAGCTACACTATCTCCGGTGAACATAGACTATATTATATCCCCATATTCCCACAGGAATGGGAACTACGCGGGAGAAACCGCGGCGCGATGCTTGTCATAAATAATCATAATGTTATATTTTCAAGCAACAAAACTGACAGATACTTAATTCACCTGTTTGCTGGATTGAAACCTTCATCAGCGAAAATGTTGCAGAATAAAATACTGTTCATGTATGTAGATATTATATTTGAATAAGTTTCAAGGAGAACCTACTCATGCATATTATGATTAGTAGCTGCATTTGGTTCGTGCATCTCGAAGATTTCTCCTTTAAAAGTGCAGAGAGAAAACAATTCATAATCAAGAACACAATAATTAAAGATTTTATTTAAGTGTATATAGTATACTAGCCGCGCCCGTGGTTTTACCCGCGTTGTTCCCGTTCCCGTGGCAATACGGGGATAAAATATAGCCTATGACACTCCACAATAACGTAGCTTTCTATTGGTGAAATAATTTTGGAAATTGGTTCAGTAGATCCAGAGATTAATCCTTACAACGTTACAAACCCACATACGTTACCTCTTTATAATATAATATTAGTATAGATAAGTGCCTTTTCAAAGAAATATCGCAACGGCTGGTTGACACTTCCCGTGACCCAAGAGCTGGCTTTTACTTTGGCCAGAGGCTAAGCATTGCCATTCAACGTGGCAATGCCGCCAGTCTCTTGGGCACATTCCCAGCAGACAGCGTTGTGGACGAATTTTTCGATGCTAAATTTTAGTTCGTTGTAAGTTAAGTTTATTTGATAGCTTTATTATTTTATGTGTATATCTTCAAATTAAAAATTTCTAGTGTGTATAGTCAGTTATACGTAAATGGATTTGTTATAATAAAATAAATAAATGACAAAAAAATCTTTTTGCATTTATAATAATAATAATTTTTGTTATTTCCTTTATTCATTACCTGAGAAAGATAAACAAACGAAGTATCTTGACTTGGCTCGCGAGGTTGTCGACATGTGGGATGTGAACACAGCAGTCATTGTGCCGATAGCTGTGATTGCCAATTGCATAATTGCCAAGAGCTTTTTTGTAATTTTTATAATGTATTATTTTGTGTATCTATTCTGGCTGAATAACCATACACATTAATCTTTTTTCTCAATTAATATAGAGACAATTCACTGACACAATAACAGTGTTAAAACATTCTTACATTATTACAGCTAAGTGCTTTTTCATTGAAATAAAATAACAAAAGAGCAAAATTTTAAGTGGATAATAGATTTGTTCTGAGCACATAATTTTTTGCGGACTTTTAGGGGTTTCAGTGAAAACCTAAAGAAAATTGTTTAAAGCTAGACAAAAGAGATTTTTAAGAGCGAAAGTAATTTGTTTTTTTTTGTCCGGGGCGAGTAATTGTGAACCAGTGGGTCGCTCTAACTGCTTGTATTGCATGTAAAACTGTTTTATGTAAACGTAAAAGAGCTTTTTTTAATTGTATTTTGGGACTTTTTTAAAAGTACCGCATAGAAACTTTTAGCAGAGTTAATAATGTAATGTACGCCGCTTTTTCAGAGTGGTTAATTATATTTGTGACTTTTTATTTTTGTTATAATTAGTATTCATTCGTGTTTGCTGTTTATTACTCGACTGCGTGGCTCAAAAGAAGGGTCACGAGTTTGTCAGCCTATTTATGTATGGAAGTTTACTATTATGTGGCGTTCTAGAGAACAAACCCGTGGATCAATTTTTTGTTTTCAGTGGATGAAGCCGAAAATCTGGTAGTCGTCTCATCTGAAATAGTGGGGTGGGCTTGCAGTCGAACCAAATTTAAAGATTGGTTAAATCTGTTTTGACTGCAAGCCGACCCCACCATAGTTAAAAAAAAAAAAAACATTTTGGAAACCCCGACACAAAATGTAAGTGTGTATGTTATATTTAAACTGTATTGTTTTAATATTTTCCTACTTAATACTTTTACACACAATGTCTACATATCTTTTTACTCGACTCGTCTATCGCTGGTATGCTGGAAGAGATTTCTATAGAAATAACATCACCTTTGTACCTATTTTTCAGTTTCCTTCTTCTTATCTTTTTATTAAATGTGTGTACATAAATTGTTAAATAAATAAATAAAAATAGTATGAACTGCGAGCCAAAATTAAAAATAGCTATGTAAAAATAGCCACAAATAAAACAAAAAAGGTATAAACGTAAAAACCTGACGGGCCTGTTGGTCTAGTGGTTAGTGGCCCTGACTGCTAAGCCGGAGGTCGTGGGTTCGATTCCCACCCAGGACAAACTTTGTGTGATGAGCATGATTGTTTGTTCTGTGTCTGGGTGTGATTTATCTATAATATGTATGTATTTATAAATTGTATAATTATGTACATATAGGTATCAGTTGTCTGGTTACCATAACACAAGCTCTGCTTAGCTTGGGATCAGATAGCCGCGTGTGAGTTGTCCCAAGATATTTATTTATTTATTTATTAACCAATAAAATTAATAAAATAACCTAGCAATTATGACCCTACGCAAGCACGTATGAAAATTTTTGATTAAACGTTGTCGCGTCGGGACACACACACAGACACGTCAAACAACTCGTCGATTTTATTTCGGGGGTTAAAAGGCTAAACATAATTATAATAATTACAAACAGGTGCTAAAACAAATTTACTGGCAAGGTGCTTAAACTTGACAGACTGGAGACTTGCTGGAATATGATACCAGCCCCCCTAGCCAAGTTACAACCGTTTCGTGTCGAATTCCGTTCTCCAATCGGTAACGCCTCGGTGTCAGCAACTGTAGAAAACGATAAGTTGGTAGCCATGTTGACGCGCCTGAGTCGGCCGCTTGTTCTACAATGTCTTTAGAAAAACTATCTATTCTTTTGTCTATGGTGAGCGTTCCTACAAATGTCAAACAGGTTAAAATTTAAACTCTGTTTAAATGCTTTAACCATTAAGTTTAAACATTTTAACGAAGTATGTAGCTTTGAATATTGTAGAAACTATAACAATTCATTCTATCATTTTGAACGATGTGAACTTGGCTACGAATTTTATATTCGTTTGTTCTAACCACGTGACTTAACGTTGAGATGATTTCATTCCCATATATTTGATTCCTTAACGATTGCAGATTATCAACTTGGCTAGGGGGCAGGACAGCATAGGCCATAAAACCAATATACTTTTTTTTTTGGATGGGAAATCATCAAATGACTTCTCCCGCTCTGGGTCACCGATCGCCGCCGATCGCCTCGATGAGGGCACGGCGTTGCTCCGCCCAAGTAGGACCTCCACCGTGTCCTCCGGGCGATGCACACAGTGTTGACATTCGGACGTGTCCTCCCGCTGAAGGTGCCTCTGTGCGTCCAGTGAGCACCTGCGTCAGGCGGAAGGTGAGGACGCCGTGGCGTCTCTCCAACCACACCTCAAAGAGGGGAATTATCGCCGCAATGATGGCGTGCCCAGCGCTGGGTTGCAGCAGTCGCTGTCTCCATATCTCGCCGGAGCTCCATCCGCTAAAACCAATATACCTACCAGCAAACATATTCCACGAATAGATGTTTACGTCTGACTTAAAAGCGATGGATAAAGTTGAGCATAAACCATTTGCATATTGTAAACAGAGACAGTTAGACACTTTGGACAGAACAACTCCAGAACACAGTTATATTCGAATGTATGACGGCTTATGAGTTTTATGCATTACTATTTGACCTGCGCAACTTCGTCTACGTCACACGAGAGAGAGAAAAAATAACACATTGGTTTTGCAATATTTTTAATTGAAGCTCAGCTCCTATTGGTGCGTGTTGTTATATAGGCTTATTGGACGATTCGCACGAATTTAACTCGCACAAAACGTGCGAATCGACTCCTTTAAAACATATTATTTTTTCTGTAGTCGATTCGCACGAATTTCATTTATTGGCGTGCGAATCGACACCCTCACAAATATGTAGTAGACTATTCGCACACATTTCATTTTAAGGTTTAAAAAAATTAAAGTACAGTCGTATTCAGCCATCACTGAAATAAAAACAAAAAATAATCGAAGTTTAAACAGCAGATATTTACTTGAAAGTAAGAAAGATCTGTATGGAATAAGTGATAATAATAATTACTTAAGACGTGGCATATCTGCATTTTTACTAATACAAAACAATATAAACATGACCGTAATATATATATAACTATGAGAACTGTGTATTTTAGGTACCAAATGTTCGTCAATAATAAATATAAGAAAAAGTTGTTAATTATATATATACCTACCTTATTAAAAAAGTAAATGTTTTTGTAATGTAAAAAAAAATGTAAATTTTTGGTACTTTTATTTTTTATTACGCGGTTAGTGGAGTAGTAGTTTGTTAGTGACACTTATTTATTATTCTGTGATCGATATTTGCTCATTTTTAATCCTCAGACCACGAGCTTGTACGCGGGGATCGTGCGGTCCATGGCCCTTCACGGGGCCCCAGTGTGGGCGCTGTCGCTAAGGCGACTGCCAGCGCGCCACCTGGTCTCGGCCCAGAGGGTCATGGCCACTCGGCTTGTCCGTGGATACCGCACGGTCTCTGGCGAGGCGGCGAATCTCCTTGCTGGATTACTGCCGTGGGATCTGGAGGCGAGAGCCCTCGCGCACGTTTACGCGTTGCGCGTGGAGGCGCTAAGCCGGGGTGAAACGCTGCTGCCGCGGCAAATTGCTGCGCAGCGGACGGAGCTCCGGCGGGATCTCACGGAGGTTTGGAGACAGCGACTATCGCAACCCAGTGCTGGGCACGCCACTATTGTGGCGATAAGTCCCCTCTTTGAGGCGTGGCTGGAGAGACGTCACGGCGTTCTCACCTTCCGCCTGACGCAGGTGCTCACCGGACACGGCTGTTTCGGGAGGTACCTGTGTCGGATCCAGCGGGAGGACACGTCCGGGTGTCATCACTGTGTGGATCGTCCGGAGGACACGGTGGAGCATACGGTGGAGGTCTGCCCTGCTTGGGCGGAGCACCGCCGTGTCCTCGTCGAGGCGATCGGCGGCGGCGACCTCTCGCGTCCGGCCCTGGTTCGGGCCATGGTCCGGAGCGAGGAGGCATGGGAAGCGGTCGCCTCCTTCTGCGAAGCAGTAATGCTAGCGAAGGAGGAGGCGGAGCGCGTGCGAGAGAGGGATGCCCCTCGCTCCAGCCGCCGCAACAGAAGAAGACGCCCCGGGCGTCGGGAAACGCAGGGCGATTCCCGGCCACCGTAGGCGCGGGCCTGCGGATGGCGAGCTATGGGTGGCTCGCCGTCCGATAGCAACCAGGCCCGAGTCGACGGCGCGTCGTGTTCCACGCGCGCCTCAAAGAGCCGTCAGCAAATTAGACGGGGCCCCATAGGGTCAGTGCCTGCTAGGGTTGCGGAATTTGTTCGAAAGAGTCACCGCGGCCCTGGAACGCAAAGGGCACAAGAAGGATCACGGGTGGGTTTTAGTCAGTAAGAGTCTGACACTCCCTTCCGCTCCGCCCAGAGCGGGAGAAGTCATTTGATGATTTCCCATCCAGAAAAAAAAAAAAAAGACCACGAGCTTAGAAGATGTTTAGTACTTAGTTTTAATTTTAATACAAATATTGTTGATTATAGATTGTATTTTTATTTTCTATCTATTACGAGTAAAACATATTTGACCTTACTACTTCTGTGCTCAAGTGTACTTTATCTTAACTGCATTTCATAAAAAAACAATATGTGTGCGAATAGCCTACTACATATTTGTGAGGGTGTCGATTCGCACGCCAATAAATGAAATTCGTGCGAATCGACTACAGAAAAAATAATATGTTTTAAAGGAGTCGATTCGCACGTTTTGTGCGAGTTAAATTCGTGCGAATCGTCCAATAAGCCGTTATATAACCTACTGGCTGCTGCCCGCGACTTCGTCCCCGTGGAATCCCCGATTTTAAAACATTCTTTATCGCTGCTCCGCTCCTATTGGCTTAAGCGTGATGATATATAGCCTAAAGCCTTCCTCGATAAATGGTCTATTCAACCCAAAAAGAATTTTTCAATTCGAACCAGTAGTTCCTGAGATTAGCGCGTTCAAACAAACAAATAAACGAACTCTTCAGCTTTATAATATTAGTATAGATTTATTGTAACACTAACTGCGTTAAGATAAATGATATTTATTTTGTAAGTAGGTTAAACATAATACTTTTACACGTCCAATATTTCTGGTCATTTTAAGCTAGATGAAGCCGGTGTTTCCTAGCCGACTACCCTGAGAAGAAACACCAAAACAAACTCAGAGGTCAAAGTCTTTCTAACCGACTTCTAAAAAAGGAGGAGGTTCTCAATTCGGATGTTTGTATGTTTTTTTTTTTTTATTTTTTTTTATTGTTTGTTCGCGCATAACTCCGTCGCTTGCCAACCGATTTGAAAAATTCTTTTTTTTGTTGGAAAGGGTATACTTCCCAAATGGTCCCATGAAAATTTTATCGAAATCGAACAAGCGGTTTTTGAAAAATCAGCAAAAATCTAAAAAAATATCTACATTGTCTACATTGACGACCTTTTAGTTTACTCTGCATTGGAGCACTGCGTTTTTTTACACTAATGTAATTGGTTCGTTTAGGTGGGGGGAGGGGAGGGGGTTTAGGTACCACTAAAAAGTGAAAAATAAAAAACTTTTCACAAAAAAATACAACCGACTTTTCCACAAAAAATCAAAAAAGTACAAAATAACTTTAATTTCGGAAGTCGGTGTTCAAAAAATGAAAAAGAAACCACATACACCGAGTTCCGAAATTAAAGTTATTTTGTACTTTTTTGATTTTTTGTGGAAAAGTCGGTTGTATTTTTTTGTAAAAAGTTTTTTAAGGTCCATACAATCCGTACTGTTCAAATCATATGAGAACCATGTAGGTTAATGTCTGAGGTGGCCTTTTGAGGAAAGTGTTACACAGATTTGAGTGGACCTGTCCAGAAAGTGCAAGCATTTGTCAGTTAACGTGTAGCTCAAACTTAGAACTTTAAGGAGCTCAACGGTTTGACGAACAATACCAAAGTAAGGACATTTGGGTAGGCCTCATAAGTGACTCAAACTGCCAGACTTACTGAAATAACTAACACTATAACGTTCGTTATTATTCTAATGATATATACATCAGCATCATCATCTACCTACCCTTTTCCCTACTATATTTGGGACGGCTCCCAGTCAAATCAGATTCAGCAGAATACCAGTACGAATACCCATTTTACGTGGAGTGGCTGCCCATCAGACCTCCACAGCCCACTAACCGTGTAACACGATACTTCTTGGCAAGACTGGAGTCAGATTTTCTGGCTTCTGACAATCCGTAACGACTGCCAAAGATCTACAAATGACAGCCGGGACCAATGCCTTATTGTGCTCTTCGAGGCACGGAAGAGCCTCAGTATGTTAAGATGGCCACCCATCCACAGACCGACCTTGACAAGCGTTACTTAACCTTGGAGTTCGATCCGTGTGTATTTTATTTTTTCAGCAGCATGAGCCATTATTATTTATTTCGAGCCGATATGAGAGCATTTTATAATAATAGAAGCAGTGATGGTTTGATTTATATTTTATTTACAAGAGACACTGAAAAATGATACGACAAACAATACAATCGAGATTTCATCGTTTATTTACCCTCACCTAACATTACGTCAGTGTTTCAATCAAGTCAATCAATTACTGCAGTCACAACGCTCGCAGTATGATCAATCGTTTCTAAAGAAGAACGTCATACATCAGCAACCAGCTCTAGATTTATGTAGTCCTGGTACATACTGTTCACGTCTGAATATTCGTTCCATGAGCTAAGTCACGCAAAGCCTATTCAGCGCTACCTTTCATTCGTGGGCTCCTAATTAAGTAAATGCTAAATCAGTGTTTTAGTCCAATCTATTTTTGCTAATTAATTAATTATGCGCTTTTCAGCTTTGGTTTTTATGTTTTCAGAGTCACCGCGGTCCTGGAACGCAAAGGGCACAAGAAGGATCACGGGTAGGTTTTAGTCAGACTAGATTGTGAAATTAGTTTGAATAGATGCAGTGCTTTTAAAGACAAAATTCTCCAAATTAGTAAGTATTTGCTTAAGAGCGTTCATCCGTAAAAACCACGCTGGAGTCAAAATTGATGATTTCCGACGGACAATAAAACGATAATCTATTTAATTCGTAGATAAGATATTGACGTCAAATTATTGAGGATTTCATAATCTAGTGCTTGGCTGAAAAATATTTTCAAATGATCGTAAAGTTTTCTCATTAGAACAGTTTTTACTCAATCCCTTTTTAAAACTAGCGGTCGATGGTCTACGCAAATGCTAGATAATAGCAAAACCATAAACGACAAACTTATAGAAATATTACTATTAAAAAAACAATAACATTTACTAGTGCTTGGCTGAAAAAAAAACGTAATTATTGTAAGTTTTTATACAAGAAAAGTATACTCAAAAGTGTCATTTTTAGCCACTTTTCGAGTTTTTAAACGTGTTATTTTAGGATGAAATCAAAGGTATTTTTGTTGTTTTTTAGACCTAGTAAATGAAGACATATACGTTCTAAAACATGGTACATTTTTTTTTTAAATAACTTCTATATTGATTTTACTATAAATTATTTAGTACTACTATATAATCGACGCGGAATCGCACCAGCGCTCAGTGCCGGCCGAGGCCTTTCAGAGGTTGGACGTGTGCCGCTCCCGTTGCCGCGTGCTGCGTAAAATTGTATTATAGTTTGTCGAGTTCTTAGAGCGACTAGGACGAATTGATACTTTTTGTTTATTTTTTTTTAACGAAACAACTTTGGTGATTACATATTTTAAAGTATTGGAGTTCAAATCATGAAAGAAGATAACTCTTTTTATGTATGATTTCATTTTTTTTTTCCGATAATTATGGGTGGCAATAGGCGCTATACGGGACAAAAAGGAAAGTTACGGAAATTTGGCCAAGGCTAATGAAGCTAAAAAGTACGTTACCGAGGAACCACTTTTAATGTCGTACCTGGTTATAGCCAATTCGCATTTTTCTTACACGGGGATTTTAATAACCGATAGAAAATAGAAGGTCACATTCTTCAATATTAGGACATTAATCTATATATATAAAAATCAATGCCACTTTTCGTTGTAATTCCATAACTCAAGAACGGGCTCACCTATCCAAACCAAATGCTTAGGATTTGGTCGGCATATTTAGTAGATGGTTTATGTGAAGTTTGCACAAAATCGGTCGAGCGGTTCCTCATTTGTCACATTTTTTGTAATAAATGAATTCAATAGAAACTTTTTTCACAGAAACTTTTTTGAAGTTTTGTTGACAGGACAAGCACGTTGTTATGTCATTCATGCCGTCAATTCATTTTGGACGTGGTTTGATTAAATCATATTATCAGCGATAAATTTCTACTATATAAAAATAAGTCGGGTTTTCCTTCCTGACGCTATAACTCCAGAACGCACGAACCGATTTCCACGGTTTTGCATTCGTTGGAAAGGTCTCGGGCTCCGTGAGGTTTATAACAAAGAAAATTCAGGAAAAATTTCAACAGAAAAGCGGGAAAATATTTTTTCATTTTTTTATATAAGTATGGCAAAACAACGTTTGCTGGGTCAGCTAGTTAAACATATATATTTGTTACAAACATACAAATTTTTCCTCTTTATAATATTACTAAAGCTTTGCAAAATAAAGCTTTGATGCTGACGGGGCCATTATTTCGGTGATAATGTAGATTTCACGACACTAATTATTACGAAACAAGTTGCGCTGTACTGAAACTAGTTTTGTGAAATTAATTCTTTCTTCTTATTCTTTCTAAACCATACAAAAACTGCAAGTCAATGCGGGTATGTCACAAGAGAATGATACCGAAGAATCACAGCTACCACAAGAGTTGATAAAGAATTGGAAATACTGGAATCACAATCAGAAATAATAATTGTGACAAATGAATGCGATCTATAGTATAATTTTCCACTATTATTATTTATTTAAAAAAATACAATTATTTCAATGTAATATGTGCAATTCTAAATTCGAACTGAGTAGTCACGATGAAACACAAAAAATAAACTAGGTAAATGTCAATGAAGGCGCCGTGTCAGGAGCCATAATTTCAGGAATTGGCCTAACAAATTTGAATGAAGTTGTTACATCGATGGACTTACTGTTATGTCATTATTCACTTATAGTAAATGTCATGATAAAGTTGCTGAAATGTGGAAAAATTCCGCTGAAGAAAGTATGTTTGCATCAGCTTAACGTATCGAAAACCTCATTTGTACAGTTCAGTAACGCCCGCATAAAACAGCCCAATTTGGCTGTCCGGATTCACACATGCAAATCACCCTTCATACAACAGTGCTCGTGTACAACTCTGAGCAAATCTAAGACGGTCAGATACCTTGGGGTTCTCTTAGACGAGAAAATATCCTGGCAACCACATATCGAAATGGTTTCGTCACGAGTCAGGAAACTTACGTGGGTGTTTAAAAATCTGAGACATGTAGCTGACAACGATCTCCTCCGTACAGTTTATTATGCATTGGCACAATCGGTTATTGGTTACTGTATTGGGGCTTGGGGAGGTGCATGTAAAACGCATCTCTTACGCCTGGAAAGAGCGCAACGGTCCTTGCTAAAAACCATGTCATTCAAACCATACAGATTTCCCACGAAGACATTATATGAGTTGTGCCGGGTATTTACAGTAAGACAACTTTTTATTTTCCAGACAATTACTAAAAGACACGTATGTACCCCATATGATCCAGGGAAAACTCGAAATAAGCGAACAACTCCAAACGTGATCGAATCTGTAAAATGTCGTACGGCTTTTGCAAGACGACAAAACGCTTTTCTTTCAGTATATTTATACAACAAAATTAATAGAATCTTAAATTTTTATCCGCTAACACTACACGAATGTAAAATTAAAGTAAAGAACTGGCTGTTTACTCTTGATTATGAGGATGTAGAGAAAATAATAAATAAACACATCAAAAGTATCTAGGGATCAACATATATTTTTGCAATAACTTTTCTCCTGATTGATATTAATTAAAATTTTCTTTAAGGATTCATCAAATAAAGTGTTTTCGTTTGTCACAGTAACGATAAACCAAGTCACCTTTGCATTAATAAAGAAATTTGCCATTTTCCTAATAAAGGGATTTTTGACATTTGAACCACTAACATTAAAGTTCGAAAAAAAGACTGAAATAACAGTTTTCTTTAAAATTTTATTGGGTAACTTAAACAATTAATAATCCGTGTTTCTACCGCGAACACTAACAACACAAGAACATCGGTTTGGCATACTCAAAATGAGTTCATCCAAATCACGCTGTGGAATGGCCGCCCATGTTCGTTGCAACAACAAAAAAAGGTCTTCTTGCGACTGGATACCCTCCATATTCGGCAGAGCTCTTCTCTGTAGCATATCCCATGCATGCTCAATCGGGTTCAAGTCTGGCGACTGAGCAGGCCAGGGCAGGACATTGATATTAGCTGCGGCGAGAGTCTGTCTTACAACTCTTGCGGTGTGCGGTCGTGCATTATCATGCATTAACTGAAATAAGGGACCGATTTGCACTTGTAGAGGAACGATGACGTCTGATACAATCGTCTCAGCATAAATTTGAGCGTTGAGGTTGCCTCTGATCCAAATCAACTCAGTTCTTCCGCCGATCCAAATACCCGCCCATACTATGATGGTTCCACCACTATAAGGATGGACTTCCTGGCAGGATTTTAATCGCTGTTGGCGTCCAGGGGTTCTCCAGTGTCGTATACGTCTTGTATCCGGTCTCATACCAAAACGAGACTCATCAGAAAAGCACACGAAACGCCATTGTTCTTCTGCCCAATTTCTGTGTTCAAGAGCCCATTGATATCGAATCCTACGATTGTGCATTGCTATAGGTGGTACCCGTAGCGGTCTTCGGGAATGAAGGTTCACTTCATGCAAGCGGTTTCTGACTGTTTGGTCGCTAATTAAGTTCCCTGAAGAGTGATGAAGCCTCACGGCTAACATCATGGCGGTTATTGTTGGAGCTCTTCGAGTTAAGATTTGAATGTATCGGTCTTGTCTCCGTGTGGTGCAGCGATACCGTCCTCCATGGCGCTCAGCCAAGGTAAGCGAAGAGCTCTGCCGAATATGGAGGGTATCCAGTCGCAAGAAGACCTTTTTTTGTTGTTGCAACGAACATGGGCGGCCATTCCACAGCGTGATTTGGATGAACTCATTTTGAGTATGCCAAACCGATGTTCTTGTGTTGTTAGTGTTCGCGGTAGAAACACGGATTATTAATTGTTTAAGTTACCCAATAAAATTTTAAAGAAAACTGTTATTTCAGTCTTTTTTTCGAACTTTAATGTTAGTGGTTCAAATGTCAAAAATCCCTTTATTAGGAAAATGGCAAATTTCTTTATTAATGCAAAGGTGACTTGGTTTATCGTTACTGTGACAAACGAAAACACTTTATTTGATGAATCCTTAAAGAAAATTTTAATTAATATCAATCAGGAGAAAAGTTATTGCAAAAATATATGTTGATCCCTAGATACTTTTGATGTGTTTAATTAATCTCATTATACAAAGGAGCACATAAAAAAAAAATACCTTTCTTTCATACACCTACACACACATAAACACAAACGGGAACCCACCCACACGCACACGTACATACCTCCCACACACACACACACACACACACACACACACACACACACACACACACACAGCACGATATACCTATATTTTTTTTTATTTTTTTCATACATTTCATTTCCGTTATTGTATTTTATTTTATGTTTGTTTAAACTGTTTTTTGTAGCCCATACGTTTGTTTATTAATTCCTATGTTGACATTAGTATTTAAGCCAAATAAAATGGGAGAGGGCGCTGACTCCTGACATACAGGTAAACCTAGTTCAGGAGTCAGAGGCTTCCAACAAGTTTTTGTAACCTATTATGTCAATAAAGAATTATTATTATTATTATTCCCTTTATTCATATTCTATACATATCGTTTACATTTTTAAATATTTCTATTAAAGTAAAAAAAAAACATTTAAAAATATAAAAAATAGTAGCCCACCGGTATCGGGAACAGGGTCCAAGGTACCGGCGGTCAGGGCTCCAGAGAGAGGAACCTCCTGACAATGCGAGCCGTGTCCAGAAGTACCGCTTTCTGAATCAAGCCCTTGATCCAGCCGCCTAACGTGAGCCTCCTAAGGTGTTGGTCGAGGCTCTTGGCTATTAAGCCATTGACGGAAACGAATATCGGTACAATGATTGCTGAATCCACATCCCACATGTCGACAACCTCGCGAGCCAAGTCAAGATATTTAATTTGCTTATCTTTCTCGGCTTTCACGAGGTTCTCGTCATGTGGAACAGTTATGTCTACAATCATTGCACGCCTCACGATTCGGTCCACCACCACTATATCAGGCTTATTGGCAACAATAGTCCTGTCAGTGATGATGGACCGATCCCAGTACAATGTGATATTGCCATTATCGAGAACTGGGTCGGGCACATACCTGTAGTACGGCACCTCCGATTCCACAAGTGAGTATTTTAGAGCAAGTTGCTGGTGGATAATCCTGGCTACGAGGTTGTGCCTATGCAAATACTCTCCGTTAGCTAGACTAGAACAACCAGAGACAATGTGGCGAATTGATTCTCCCGGACGGTGACATGCCCGACATATGTCAACCGTGCCGTCCTTCACAATAAATCTCCGGTAGTTCCTAGTCATGATAACTTCGTCCATAATTGCACAGACAAAACCTTCGGTTTCTCCAAAGAGATCACCGAAGCGTAGCCAGGCTACGGACGCTAATTGATCTACGTCGGGCCCATGTAGGGCCCGGAAAAAGCGTCCGTGTAGTTCCTTACTCCGCCATACTGCCCTGCGGTCGTTAGTGTCAAGCACTGCAGGTTTGCGCCAGTTCTCATTTGCCAAGGAGAGCGGGGTAAGACCCTTGTCCACCGCCACTACATCTCGATGCATACCCACGTCGACAGCTAGGAAATATTCCCTGAGACTGCATATCTCGCGATTGTGGAGAGTCTTAGCATTTAAAAAACCTCGACCTCCACACTTTCGCGGGATATACAGTCTCATTACCGACGATCGTGGGTGATGCATTCGATATGCAGTGAGCAGTGTACGGACCCGTCTATCCAGGGCGTCAAGTTCCGTTTGAGTCCATTTGAGTACGCCGAAAGAGTACATCAATACCGGCATGACCCAACCGTTGAAGGCACGCACCTTATTTCCGCCCGATAGAAGGCTATTGAGTACCTTCTTCAGGCGGCCAAAGAAGCGCTCCCTCAACGATTGCTTCATGTCGGTAACATTGATACCTAACGCTTCCGACATACCCAAATACTTGTAGGTTTCAGTTGAAGAGAGGGATCTCAGGTTTATGGAATCCGAGAGTTGAGTTCCCACGGATTCCATAATCTCTCCACGCTTTACATGCATGACCGCACATTTGTCTACACCAAACTCCATCCTGATGGCGTTACTGAAGGTTTCAGTTACCTTCAGTAGCTCCATCAGTTGCAGATTAGTGGGGGCAAAGAGTTTCAGATCATCCATGTAAAGGAGGTGAGATATAACCTGACCCCCTCTCCTCAACCGATAACCTAGCCCTGAATTCTCTAGCAGTGTGCTTAGAGGATTCAAGGCTAGGCAAAACCAAAGCGGACTCAAACTATCGCCCTGAAATATACCTCGCTCGATCCTTACCGGTTCGCTATTCCGCTGGATATTTCGACATCCTGGATAGCGAAGGACTGTCCTCCATTGCCCCATACATGACATCAGGAAGGTGCGCAGTGTTGTGTCAATTTTATACAATTCTAGCACCCTCATGAGCCATGAATGAGGCACCGAGTCATAGGCCTAGCTTCTAATAATCTATCCAACATGTCGACAGATCCTTTCGGGAACGCCGAACCTGTTGGCTAATGGCCATATCAATGAGGAGTAGCTCCTTAGTACCGCGGGACCCATTCCTACATCCATTTTGAGAGGCAGACATGATGTTATTGCTGTTAATATGTTGATTAATTTTATCTCTCAAAATAGATGTAAGAACCTTATAGACCGTCGGTAAACATGTGATCGGTCTATAATTTTTGGGTTCCGCGGTACTACCAGACTTGTGGAGCAGGTGGGTAACTCCTGTCATAAAGAACTCGGGTAGTGAACCGGACTCCAAAGCCGCTTGGTATCGAGATGCCAAACAAGCGTGCGACCCTTTAAACCATTTTATCCAAAAGTTGTGCAGTCCGTCCGGCCCTGGGGATTTCCAGTTAGGTAACGGACGGACTGCACGGGCTACATCTTGGGGGCTGATTATGATAGCCCCCATTTCTGGTAATGGATCGCACGCTCGCTCGACCTCCCGAATCCAATCACCTTCGGTATGACTGACAGGCACCGACCAGATGTTGCGCCAAAACGAACACATGGCGTCATCATCCGGCGGATGCATGTCAGTCACATCTTGGTCCGGTCGCTCCCAAGCCTTATATACCCACCTTTCATTACTTCGGAATGTGCGATTCTGGGTGTATCGCTCAACCCGTCGTTTATACCTACGGATACGGTTTGCCCATGCATACACCTTCTGCTTCAGGAAGTCGATGCGCTCTGTGACACGAGACAGATAGTCTGAGGGACTGATATCAGTCCCTGAAAATGCCCGTCTCACAAAGCGCATCACTCTTGGGCGTGTGTTGCCCTCCCTGAAGCAGATCAGTTTGCCAATTAGCGCTCTGGCCCCACCGATGCGGCGCTCGATTCTGCACTGCCAGGCCGGTACGGCTACTTTCGGTCGTGTAACTCGGTCACTGTGCATTTTGACGTGAGCTACACGACAAGCCGCTACAGCCGCGCAGTACATTATCGAGTGTGCATCAGTGAGGTCTTCACAGTTATCAAAATAGTTTGACAACTGCGAATCCAGAGCAGCCACCAGCGCCCTATTTTTGTTATGCATGGGCAAACGAGGTATGCGTGGTCTAAGCTCGGGCGACACGTAGCGATATTCCCGAATCGCACTTTCCAAAGCACTCCTCAGTTCATCATTGCACTGGGTACTTACATTCATAACCCTGTCATTATTCTCCTCGTCAGCGTGGCAGGGGATTTGGGTTAACTGTGGTGGTGCCACAGTCTGCGGCGAGGGAACAATGACATGGCTACATATTTCCGTTCGGAGGCGATCAAGCACACTATCATCCAACATACGGTTACGCTGGATGACGCGCACCTGATCCGACAGTCGTTGGGCCGAAACGTTGACAGCTGGCTCAAGCACCTGAAACAGAGAGAGCATCCGACCACGGTACGCGGTCAGGTTAGTTCCCCCCTCTGTAGCCCCATAGTATGAGCGCATGACGTTTTCGTTGATGGTTTGAGTCCATCGCATGCGCTGCACACTTCCACCGGGAGCTGGGACCCTATCAGAGACCGGTGGGCCTCGAGGTCCTAAGCCGTCCGGCGGCCGGCGTCCTCTTCGTCGACGCGCTGGTGGTGGTGACGTCGGCGGCGAGAAGTACTCGTCGCTCGAGCTCGACGCGACTGCCACGGCCGGTGTCGCAGCACTCACGGTGGGGCTGGGTTCCGGCGGCGGCGAGGCGGAGCTGAGCGACGAGGCCGGAGGTGGTAGGCGTGCTCGTCGAGCTGCGGCTCTTGTCAACATAGTATTGTTTCCATTTCCAGTGTTTATTTCAAGTTATACATACTATTGTTATATGTTGTTGGATTGCTTGTATTTTTTTTCCTTGATTAATGCCATTTTCTATTGTATATATTATGGATGTATAGTAATATTAAATTTATTAAAATCGGACGTGAAAAAATTCTTGTCAGTTAGTTGACAGTTATTATTATTATTATTATTATTATAGCTCAGGCTCGTGACATTCCGATGATACCAGTGGAAGCAGACAGTTGATAGAGCAAACGCTCATATAAAAACCAGTATAATGCATTGTCCGTGTGTTACAGCTATTATAGGACATCACACAGGAAAAGTTCTCTACATTGGGGTCCGGAATAAGTATTCTGGAATTTGTGCCCGCGCAAATAAAAAGGAACAACAGCCTGCTCCTCACAAATGTTCTAAAAGTCACGTTCATTATCTAGTATGGAACCAACAATACTGGTAGAAGGATTCAAGTCCTCCGTAGAAACTCGGAAATTAAACATAATACATTGATTGCTGATGGTGATGCCAGCATATCCCGGCGTTCTAATTCAAAAAATTTAATGTACCAACCATCTCCTCCGCAATTGCAACGGAAAAAAATTATTGCTTAAAACTTATACATCTATCCCTCTGTCGGAGCGTAAATTGTTGACTTCTGAACTATTGATTCGGCTGAGAACAGCAGTAAGATTTTCGGTACGGTACTGGCAAACACAAACTTTAACCGAATCAGAAAAGAATATAAAAATACTGAGAGATATTCTGAACAGCGCCAAACACATCTTTGAAGATCAGAGTGAATGTGACTTGTGCTACTGCACCAAAGAGAGAAAAAAGAAACAAACCAAACTCTCGAAGCCAAAACATTGATGTTAAAACTGCAACGCAATATCTGGCAGCTGGCTTATCTTTCTCGAAGTCTGCCCCACGATTTTACCAAAAACCGTGCAGAGCAGTTCAACACCATAGTAGCAAAGACTGTAGGTGGGAAACGCATAATTCCCTAAAATATTCATATTCCGTCCGTTGTCATGCCGCTTGGTTAGTTTAAACACAGATAAACCTCAAACTACCCTTTATAAATGTGCCTACCAGAAAAGTCCAGGTCAATCCCTGAAACATTTAGAGCAAAACCGTTTTTCTATAAATCAAAATCTGAAACGCAAAATACCTCGCCGAAAAATAAACTTTAGCACAGGGCTCGTGAACAAAGTCAATTACGCAAATGCATGTCAAACGCCTGTCATGAACCCAGACAATTTCAAGCAAGCACATGGAGTTTTCCTTGAAAATTTAAAAACACTGACCTTAAAACGGCATTTCATTGAAAGGGATACAGTTCTTCAGGCTGTGAGTGCCTTGTGACTCGAGCTGAGAAGAACTATTTTAACTGCTTCCAATTTTGCCAAAATTTGTAAACAACGCCCGAATTTGAATTAAGCACTACTCGTTAAATCTATTTTATATGGATATTATTTTTATTTCATGGCGATAACGTAATTTTCAATGTTAAACATGACTGGTATTACCAAGTTCAGGGTCAATTAAATATTTCAAACAAAAATGTGTGTCTTTTTGCGGTGTACACTAGTCCTGAATATCCAATAAAAGTTGTAAAAATTTACAAGGTTTTGTAAAGAATTTCAATTTTGTAAAGAAAAAATGATTCCTCGTTTAACAAAATTTTATTACGTATGCGTTCTTCCCGAAATAATTGATCCCAGAAATAGCCGATCAATGCAATTGAGGGAAACTATTTTATGATTTATACAGCTTTTTTATCATAAATGATTTAGGTACTAAATATAACATGATAAATCTTTATTTAATTACTTACCTACTCATCCTAACCATAAAATGAAAAAAGCTATCAACAACCCACTAGAACTAATTACCAACACTTAAGTAGGTACAATTATTAATATTATTTTTCTCCAAAATAACTAGATTTCGTCTGTAGAGGATTTCAGATATGAAAAGGTGTTAAGGCAAAATAATATTTCGAATATAATTATTTATTAATCATAAATCTACAAATCATAAGAATAACAATAATTTGTATTTAACTTCCAATTTAATTTTTCTATAACAATACATTATTATTGCTCTAAAGCTAACGGATCAAAGTTGGTTAGTCGAAGTACAAAGAGAGCGCACGCGGCTAGTCTACGCACACAGTTACCCACGCTTCTGTGTGAGTGAAATTTGCGAACTATTTACCTAAACCTGACACTCCGCGCTAGGCATGAACGCTCTTAAGATTTAAGTTGCTGCCTGAGGTAAATGTTTATTTATACCTACATTAACTGTATGTAAGTACTAGCAGCGCCCCGCGGTTTCTTCCGTTTAGATCCCGTTCCCGTGGGAATATGGGGATAAAATACAGCCTATGTTCACCGGAGATAGTGTAGCTTCCCAACAGTGAAAGAATTTTTCAAATCGGTCAAGTATTTTCGGAGCCTATTCAATCAAATAAAAAAAAAACAAAAAAAAAACAATCTAATCTTTCCTCTTTATAATATTAGTGGAGATGTTTGTCATTAAACTCACTCCTCGGCTATTCTCATCCAGCTGGTATCAACCTCTCTACGAAGACTCTGGCTCCATCTAGCCATACCTAGCCTTCAGAAGTAGTTTTCAACGTTACCATTAGCCAAAGCGATCTTGATTGCCGAAACCTAATTTACCGGGGTCACTCGTATATGTAGGCGTAAAACTACTCCCCTGGTACAAAGAGCCACATACATACAGATACCTTCGCTCGTTTCGCGTACAGCGCCACCATGAAAGCGGTTTTATCGAATTTAACACTTTACACAGCGCGACACAGCGCTTTAATGGAATTTTCGACGACAAATCTAACAACGATGTAAACTGTCGCGAAAGAGAATTGCTACTTTGATTCTAGCCAAAAGAGATAAAGTTTGGAACACGTGTTTAAGAGCTAGCTAAATTAGATTCCGTGTCGGGTTCTGCGAATTATTCGGTTCTGTTTCTCCGAAATTGGAAGATAGAAAAGTATGAGTTTTCTTTTATTGTATTCCACCTGAATCGTGATGCTGTTATCTACTATCGATAGGACCACTTAAGTTCGCATTACTGCGTTATTTTCTAGTGGGACTTTATTTAGTTCGATTCTTTCGTGACGTCTGTAGATTTCGTTACGTCTGTTCTTATTTTGAACTAGCTGTCCGCACAACTTCGTTTGTGTCTCATTTTTCATGACTGCTCCGCTCCTATTAATCTTAGCGTGATGATATATAGCCTATAGCCTTCCTTGATAAATGGGCTATCTAACACTGAAAGATTTTTTCAAATCGGACCAATAGTTCCTGAGATTAGCGCGTTCAAACAAACAAACAAACTCTTCAGCTTTATAATATTAGTATAGATTGTGCTTTGATAGGGAAAACTTCTTCACTGTGAAGCATAAAACACGGCATTTTATTTTCAAACACCTAGATACTTTATTCTAAGATTAGCTCACGCGCGCAACTTCGTCTGCGTCGCATAGGTAAGAGAGAAAAAAACCGTGTTTGTAACATTTTTCATTGATGCTCCGCTCCTATTTATCGTAGCGTGCATGTTATATAGCCTATCCCAGCCTTGCAATAAATGGGCTATCCAACACTAAAATAATTTTAAAATTCGATCTAGTAGTTCCTGAGAATAGCGCGCTCAACCAAACATACACTTCAGCTTTATAATATTAGTAATAGTAAAGAGGACTACGTTCGCGTGGATGTCGGAAAAAATGTTGGTACGTACCTACAATAAATTTCTTTCACAACCTGATTAAGAAAATAACAAAAGGGTGCAGGGCACTGACTGTATCACCTTCTCCGTTTCAAATTAAAAAAAAAAACGGCCAAGTGCGTGTCGGGCCACGCGCAATATAGGGTTCCGTAGTTGCCCATATTAAAGTGAACTTAATTAAAAACTATATTGGTTGTTTAATACTGTGACCAGTTTGAGTTCTAGGTAAACTCAAAAACTACTGGAACGATTTCAGAAATTCTTTCAACATTAGAAGAAATGCTACATTCATTAAACTTTGTACACATATTTTTGGAGGTATTAGAAGTAACATAGGATACTTTTTTTTTGTAGGATAATTTCCGACATTCACGCGGGCGAAGCTGCGGGCAGCAGCTAGTATTCTATGAGACCATACTAAATAAAATATAATTACATTGGCACACAGTTATAAAGTGGACACTAGATATTACAAAGTTGTTCACTTGCCTCAACAAACCGGCACTTAGTAATTTGCACTTCATTATACACTGAATGGCTGGCTGCGGGGAGTTTGACTGGGAAGCCATTGTTGACCTAATTAAATAGTTTTGTCGGTACCCGGAAGGTTCCGGTTCGATACTTACTGATAGGATCATTTTACGGACACTTGGCTTTACAAGTGTTCATAGTATGGGTATCTAAATATATATAACTCAAAAGGGACTGACTGACTGACATAGTGATCTATCAACGCACAGCTCAAACTACTGAACGGATCGGGCTGAAATTTGGCATGCAAGTATGTAGATATTATGACGTAGGCATACGCTAAGAAAGGATTTTTGAAAATTCGTCCCCTAAGGGGGTGAAAAAGGGGTTAACATTTTGTATGGAACTCAGCGCGAATGAAGTCGCGGGCATAAGCTATTTAATATATTTATCTTATTAGGTTTGCACTCTGCTACATTTTCTCCATTCTTCTGTATGGCGTCGAAGCTTGGACTTTTACAGAGGCCATGTGCAAAAAAGTGGAAGCTTTCGAAATGTGGGTTTACAGACGAATGTTAAGGATATCCTGGAGAGACAAAGTACGAAATGAAACAGTGTTGCAACGAATGGGGAAAAAGGTGGAGCTTCTAACGCTGTCAAGAGGCGAAAACTTGAATATCTTGGCCACATTATGCGCAGCTCGAAATATGACCTGTTGCTACTTATAATTCAGTGGAAGATACAGGAGAAAAGAAGTCCAGGAAGGAGAAGAACATCTTGGCTTAAACACCTGCGCCAATGGTACAACAAAAGCACACGTTCCCTATTTAGAGCTGCTGTGGCGAGGGTCCAAATTGCCGTGATGGTCGCCAACCTTCGATAGAAGATGGCACTCACAGAAGAAGATATACTTAGGTATAGACTCTTGAAAAAAAATGTTGCTACTGGTTTTAATACATTTAATGATTCTTTACTAAATAATTATTATAAACAAAGTATAGTTACATATAAATAGCCAAAGGTAATCTTAAATAAATAATTATGCTAGTATCCAACAAATAACTATGTGTATAACTAAATTATCAATATTTCGGGCCCCTACAGAAAAAATATTTTATACCTACAATTATGTATAACTAGCTGCTGCCCGCGACTTCGTCCCCGTGGAATCCCCGATTTTAAAACATTCTTGATCGCTGCTCCGCTCATATTGGCTTAAGCGTGATGATATATAGCCTAAAGCCTTCCTCGATAAATGGTCTATTCAACACAAAAAGAATTTTTCAATTCGAACCAATAGTTCCTGAGATTAGCGCGTTCAAACAAACAAACAAACTCTTCAGCTTTATAATATTAGTATAGATTAGCGACTTTCCTGAGCTAGGTTAATAAAACCTGTTTTTCAAGTCATCACTTAACAAGACTAATCATTAAGGTATAATTTTGTATACATGCGTTTTGCATACAAAATTATAGAATAATAACTTACGAATTAAAACTTACAATTAAACTAGAACTTCCAATAGTTTTTCTGTGTCGAATGATGATTAAGAATAGGATAACATATTTAAATACTGGTTTTCTTAAATAACTTTTGTAAATGATTAAATAAAATATTACACTGTAAAAGTTTTCTTCGTCACTGCCCGCGAATGTGGCTTCGTGCATAAAGAAATTTTTGGTGAGTATTTTACGAGTCGAGCGACTAACCGGCTTAGCCATCTTTTGTGTGACCATGCAAAAGATGGCGCAGCCGCTTTGTCTCACAGAAACAAATTATGCTCCACAATATTATAGCCCCGTGAAGAGCTGGATGACATGCGGTTTTTGCCCAGCAATGAAATGATGCGGAATGGCAGTAACCAGTAACATAAAAAAACCCTTAATTAGTCCCAGTAACAGATATAATTTATTTTTTTATTATTTTATTTGATTTTTTTCTATAGAAATAAGTATCACCTTTGTACCTATTTTTCTGTCTCCTTCTTCTTATATTTTTATTAAATGTGTGTACATAAATTGTTAAATAATAAGTAAATAATAATAATAATTAATAGATACTTGAGTACCAAACAAACATCTCAATCTCGGTTTCTACTAATCATAATGGAAAAACAATATCAAATTCAAATTCAGGAGTGCTATTTTTTTTTCTGGGTAGTTTTCTTAATTTGAATTTGCTCTAGTACTAGTCTTACACTGAGCACCAAGACTAAAGAGGCGTCAAACAGATTAAGAACTCTATAATTACTTACCATAAACGCGAATATCCCACGCTTACGAACCCTCTTCCCCATTAGGCTCGCCATGTTTGTTTCGTCACCGCTCCACATCGATCACTCTCAGCTGATAGGCCAGACATCCGCCATATTGCATTTTGTAAATTTACAGCACTTCGTGACATTTTTGACGTACGCACGGATTTGATTGGGACAATATTTCAAACGGAATGCTTGTTTAGCTTTGAATATGTTGTGCTCTATTTTAGTAAAAACGTGTGTTTTTATTTTATTTATTTTTTATCGGCCGCCTCTATTGCTGTGCTGGATATGCCTTTGTTACTTTTTGGCGCGATTTTACACTTCGGTTATACGTGTAACCCTTAAATTCCGAGTCATGTTCTTCAACTCGACTCCAGTAAATTGACATTTATAGCTTGTCAAATTATTGACATTAATTGAGTGTTTTTATCCGCTGTCATAGAAACTTCAAATATTTGGGCTGGATGTATATGGCCCTAATATACTATTAGACACTATGTTATATATCCATACTCGGTTTTAAAAGGGTTAATAAAAATATTCCTAAAACAATTTTCGTTCAACGATCTATTAAAACACATAAATACTTATTTTTGCATAACAACTATCGTATTCTTAAAATATCAAGTGATAATTCACTTATTTCGCTAAAATGTGATGCCCTAGCATAATCAGCCTTTTAATGTTCCCACTGCTGGGACACAGGCCTCCTCTCTAGGAGAGGGAATGGGCCGTAATCCAGCACGCGGGCCCAGTGCGGGTTGGTGAATGTCACATGTCTTCGAATTTTTCGTTCTAGCACATGTCGAGTTCCTCAAGATGTTTTCCTGCACCGTTTTTAGAGCAGTGGTGATGATGATAATTACACAAAGTAATGCGCCTGGCTGGGTTTGAACCCGCGTCCTACAATTCGTAAGTCGGGGCCTTTACCACTCGGCCAACACCGCTCTCTGTGATAATTAAGTTTATTTGGGTACAAAGTGCTCAATATCAAGTCGATTTAATAATTCATGGCACACCCATATATGCATATATTCTGTGCAAGATTCATGTAATTTGAGCATCACCCACCTAGATCAATGCGTAACTAATGGTCTCTGAAATCAATTAACTCACTTGGTCCGGGTCGGTGTGGTCACGACCTTATCACTGAGCAAAATGCATTAAACCTATTATAGTACGTACTAGTGAGTAACATGGTTTGTAAGTGAATATTATGCCTCAAATGATTTCCATATTGTTGCGGAATTTGTTCGAAAGAGTCACCGTGGCACTGGAAGGCAAACGGCACTAGGAGAAAACACGGGTGGGTTTTAGTCAGTAAGAGTCTGAGACTCCTTCCGTTCCGCCCACAGCGGGAGATGTCATTTGATGATTTTCCAACCTTATAAAAAAGGGTCTCATCTATCACTTTATCAAGATTATCAAAATCAAGTTCAGCGATTTAAACTCACTCTCGCATTATGATATTAGACAGTCATTTTATTATTTTTCATCCTTAAAAAAGGTGATTTTCAAAACAATTATAAGTACTTATAAAAATCGTGTATCTAAATGTCTGACTAGCTAACAACACACAGCCAAAACTTATAAGTTTAGCAGGCAATTATTATGTTTTTATAGATTTAATGAGTGGCTTCAAGATTCAAAGTATTTATTTCAAACTAGCTTCTGCCAGCGACTTCGTCCGCGTGGAATAGTTACTTTACCCCCGATTTTGAAACTCTCAGCCCGATCGGTTTAAAATTGACAAAAGATAGACATGCTGTTTCGGGATATTTTTTAGATAATTTTATGTAGAACATTTCCGTAATACATGATTTCTATGTAACTTTAACCATTAAGGCTACACACGCGACGGAAGCTTAAAAAATGGAGTAACTTCTTCCGTTTTCCCAACATTTTCCTTCACTGCTCTGCTCCTATTGATTGTAGCGTGATGAAAAGTATACTATAACCTGCCCAGGAGTATGAAGAATAATTGCACCAAGTTTCGTTAAAATCGGTCGAGTAGTTTTTGTTTCTATAAAGAACATACATACAGACAGACAGACAGACAGAAAGACAGACAAAAATTTTACTGATTGCATTTTTGGCACCAGTATCGATCACTAATCACCCCCTGATAGTTATTTTGAAAATATATTCCTTGTACAGAATTTACCTCTCTACAGATTTATTATTATTTCAAATAAAACATTTACAGGGACATAGCGAGACATGAATAAAATGAATAACCCAAAGACAGGCGGACAGCGGAGGCTCAGTAATAGAGTCTATTTTTAGGGCTGCATACCAGGTTGCTGACGGCAGCAACCTGGTATGCAGCCCTAAAAATAGACTTGTCTGATACATCACACGAAGAGAATCGATCGCAGATGCATGTAGGGTCCCATTAGCACCTTTGGTACGGAACCCTATAGACCTGATACGCAAGTTGAACCTTCCGATACATTGCACAAGAAAATGATCGAACGCGAACTAATCATGATATCAGAGATTTTTGCGAAATCAGACTCGAAGACATGTGATATTCACCAACCCGCACTGGGCCCGCGTGGTGGATTACGGCCCATTTCCTCTCCCAGAGAGGAGGCCTGTGTCCCAGCAGTGGGAACATTAAGAGGCAGATTATGCTTTATGCTTATGCAGACTCGAAACGTTAACAGAGAATAAAAAAAATTCTTTGTGTCCGAACCTTTAACGAATCGTTCAACCAAAATAAATCGTGTGTCATTCTCCCACGGAAAATCTTATTAACACTGCTATTTAGAAAACGCGTCATTAGTACAACGCCATCTATCGACCATGTAGTAAACTGACGATACTTGGCAGGGGAAGAGAATAAGAAGTCAATATTATGTACATAACGACAAGATATTAAAATTTTCGCTTTTATTTGGCTGCTTATTGAATTTTCACAAATAACAATATGTTTTCGTGTTATTTTTATGCATTTTATCTTAATAGATGGCGCTGCTTTCCATAATCTATACTAATATTATAAAGCTGAAGAGTTTGTTTGTTTGTTTGTTTGTTTGTTTGTTTGAACGCGCTAATCTCAGGAACTACGGGTCCGATTTGAAAAAATCTTTCAGTGTTAGATAGCCCATTTATCGAGGAAGGCTATAGGCTATATTTTATCCCCATATTCCCACGGGAACGGGAACTACGCGGGTGAAACCGCGAGGCGCTGCTAGTGAAAACTATAATCTTTTTGAACACTTAGAGTGAACCGATTGTGATGAAATAGATACTATGTTGTACTCAGAAATTTCTTATATATAATGGTTTTGTACTTTTACTTGACGCGTGCAGATCACGCTTAACACTCTATGAAGATTCTGACTAAAACTTTTTTTTTGGATTTTGTCCATCGATTTTTACTGATTTAACACTTAATATTTTTCAGTGCCTAGACTTCAAATCCGATTAGTAATTTTTGCGTGATGCATCCATAAACATACAGACAAATCGACAAAAAATGAAAAAAAATGTCCCTTTTGTATTCCCGTTTTTCTAACGTTTTTCAGTTATTTTTTATTCACAAATATTCAATGTACAGACAAGGCAAGCTTACGCTTTTATTTATGTATAGAATAGAATCTTTTTTGCGATCGGGTTTTTGACACATGCCAACTTTTTTGGATTCCTATATTACAGTGGGTTACATTTTTTAAATCGTCTTCTCACGGTCTTTATTATGATATACATGACTAAATCACGAAATAATATAGTAGGTACGCATAAATGAAACCTCCAAAATATAATTTAATCAACTGACTTCAACTGACACAGTTTCATTTGGTCAGTCAACTGAAGAGGGATTATTTTTTTGTGTCTTGGTTACAAAAGTAGCTGAAACCGGGCGTAAGCATGGTCTACGGATAATCCAGTACACATTGTAAATTAAAAATGGAATAAAATGTACTGAAATTACACGAAAGCAGAATTAACACACACATTATTCTGACAAATGCTTGCATTGTCTGGACAGGTCTACTCAAATCTGCATAGTACTTTCCTCAAAATACCACTTCAGACATCAACCTACATGATTCTCATATGATTTGACCAGTACAATTGTATGGACTTCAAAAGAGACTGATCTTTGAGTTTGTTTCGGTGTTTCTTCTCAGGGTAGTCAGCTAGGCAGTGCCGGATTTATATCTTTTATGAGTGTAGGCCACTTTTTTCCGCCGCCCCATGTTCACCTTTCTAAAATAATAATTTTCCATTTGTAGTTTACTACATTTAGAATGCCTTAAAGTTAAATAAACGAATGAATTAGTCATTAAGAAAGAGTTTCTAAAAGAAACAGGATTTACAATTTTTTACGGGACTTTTTAATAGCAAAATCATCTATAATATCATCATAGTTTATGGTATTCATTATCTCTGCTTCTATGTAGAGAAGAGCTAGAGAATTCATTTTTTCTTGAGACAGTGAAGACCTTTGATATTTTTTCACGCGTTTTAAACAGGAAAAACTCCTTTTCCCAGAACAATTTGTAGCAGGCGTGGAAAGTGCAATGCGGAGAGCTATATCCAAGTTAGGATAAACATTGGACAGAGATTGATTTCTCAAAAACGTTGAGAGACTGAGTACCTAGTGAGTTTGATCCAGGCTTCACTGCACACTCGGCAGTTTTATCAGAGGAAATGTGACTGTGAAAATGCACACATTCTTGAATCAAATCGTCTTCTAAATCTCTTCTAATAGATTTACATTTACAATAAGTTGGTTGGAGTTTAATAACAATTTTTATAGCATAAATATTTTATTGAGTTGTTTCTATGAGGTGTCTGTGATTCAAGTTAATTAAACAGTTTTTCCGGTGAAAATAGACACCTATATAAACGGAAATGGATTCAGTATACCATTCCGAGTAAACTAGTTTCAGGTCTTGCGTTTGTTACACGTTGTATATTTCTATAGTTTAGCTGGCCAAAAATTGCGGTTTACATAAAGGGTAAACGGAGCTAAATAATAAGTATTTCTATTATTTTTTTACCTATGTCAATAAAAACTGAAACTTAACAACAAACAGTGACGGATTAAGACTACTTGATGCCCTAAGCAATCCACGCCTGTGGGCCCCCATATCCGTTTATCAACCAGAATTGGTCTTTAACCTTTACCGCCGAAAAACACTAGATTTAACTTTCAATTTTAACTGGTTTTTCCTTTTCAGTTCATTAATTTTAAGCAGTCGGTTTTTTTTGTTTTTAATAAAAAAAAATACAACTTTTTAGTTAGTAACAAAATAATATGAACTTAAGGGAGAACCCCAGTTAATAAACTTTAAATCGCTTTATATCCTATAATATTATTTCAACTGAAAAATCTAAGTCTTTGTTCAAAAAGTGAAAAATAAAAAAACTTTTTACAAAAAAATACGACCGATTTTAATTTCGGAAGTCGGTGTTCAAAAAACGAAAAAGCAACCCAAAACACCGAATTCCGAAACTAAAGTTAATTTTCTTTACCTTTTTAACCCCCGACGTAAAAAGAGGGGTCATATAAGTTTGACGTGTCTGTCTGTCTGTCTGTGGCTCCGCAGTTCTTCACGAACGGATGAAGCGATTTCAATATAGTTTTTTTTTTTGTATGAAATGTGAGTTACGGGCGAGTGTTCTTAGATATGTTTGATAAAAATCGGTTGAGCCGTTTAAAAGTTGTAGAGGGTGAAAGCGGGGAAGAATAACTGAATGTCTCCAAATATACTCGAGTGGGGTCTCAAATGAAAGCGCACTGAAAGAGAATATTGAAGATGACTTAATCGAGAGTGTTCTTATAATTATGTACCTATAAAAAGTATAAAATAAAATTAAACATTTAAAAAACCACCTACACAAAAACCTAAGTTCCCTTTGAAAAGTAATAATGAATACCTAACAAGCTCAATCTTAAAGTACCTAAATATGTACCTATTAATAATTCTAAAAAAATACGTCGCGTTGGGTGACCGCGCTGCTTAGTTAGGTAATAGACTATTTGTAATTAAATTGTTGAAGTAGTGGTTTGTGATTCTTTCTTTCTTTCAATTCCGGTGCATTCGAATTGCCGAATGCACTAGCGGGCAGGGCATAGAGAATGTAACCTTGTCTTTGGGGCAGGGAGTGGGCTAGCGGGAGCGGGTGTATAAAGAAAGAAAGAAAATAAAAAAATATTTTATTCTGGACGTGATGCCCTAGGCAATTGCTTAATTTGATTAAGGGTTAATCCGTCACTGACAACAAAGAATATTGAGTAGATATCACTGTGATTTTTTATTCAGTAGTCGTTACGTATTTTGTTTTGGTAACTATAGTAGGTATTTAAATACAAGACTTCGAAGCGTGCGTATGCGATCGATGTTTGCATCAAAACACTGGCGCGGGCATTTGACGTCGGGCGGAGACGGTTCGGAGGGTGCGGGCGGGAAGCGAGGTGTGTTACGTTTGCGTTGAGCCACTGCCGTCCGCTCGCCGCCCGCCGCACTGCTCTCAATGCTCTCATCTATCACTCACTAGGAATGAGTTTCTTCTATAGGGATTTATTTAAAGTATAAAAAACCATGATAAAACCAGTGAACGTGTTTGACTTTTATCGTCTGAAATCGAGTGACCGTCCTCTGAAATCTGCCGCCCCTAGGATGCTGCCGCCCCTAGGCCGCGGCCTATACGGCCTATTTATAAATCCAGGACTGCAGCTAGGAAATACCGGCCACATAAAGATTGACGTGTAAAAGTGTTATTTACAAACTACTTACAAAACAAATATCATCTATCATTTATCATTTAACAAAAAGAAAAACGAGAATTGAAATAGAAAATAAAAAAGAAATAGACTAAAAATAACTTCCGTGTAACAGACTATAATTAATATTATAAACTGAAGGCCAGAATTAAATACCTGCATTAAGTTTGACAGCAGGAAGGCCCAATTTGCTAGCTAATGTTGCGGAAGCCTGCTAGGGTTGCGGAATTTGTTCGAAAGAGTCACCGCGGCCCTGGAACGCAAAGCGCATTAGGAAGAACACGGGTGGGTTTTAATCAGTAAGAGTCTGACATTCCCTTCCGCTCTGCCTAGAGTGGGAGAAGTTATTTGATCATTTCCCATCCAGAAAAAAAGGAGGGCCCAATTATATTTTATTCGGTTTATAGTTTGCAGACTACAGCACGGACGAATTTCTGAATGATAAATTAATTTAATTTGTTGACATTTAACTGACTATTTTTTTTTTTTTTTAATCTGTGATGAGTTGATGACATTGGTCTCAAGTAGGTACTAATAATAATAATGATGAATAATAATAAATAACAATGTGATATATAATTTGGTAATTTTTACATTCTATTTTGGATTGTAATAATTTGACTAATGGATAAATTTATAATGATTGGATATTTATGCTATAACTTACCTATTTTGTATATTTGTACGCCTAAGGCAAAACATGACTGTAATAAAACATTTGTAGTAACATCTTGCATGCCTTGTGTGTGCATACTCATGTTTTGGACAAATAAATGATCTTTATATTTATCTTTATCAGATGGGTCCCGTCTGCTTTCCTTGGCAGTCGGGTAAAAGAGACCGCTCGTTTCTTCAGATATGTACTAAATTATACTTATTAATAGGGCCTGAAACACAGATTAAAATTAAACTAGATCGGGCGGGTCGCTATCTAACATTGTAATTTCGAACCAGCATTACTTGCAGCTTTTGATAATAATATTTTAATTTTAGTGTATTGTTGTTGTGCACTATAATTTTTTGGTTACTTTTTTTAACTGTGGCTTAATGTATTTACAATTTTTGTTTTTTTATAAATTATAATAATTATTATTAATGAATATAATCAAAAAACATATACCGAACTATTAAATCCCTGTTACATGTGCTCAAGAACGATCTTTTGTTCAGTTCATCACCTAAAATCCAAGAAAATAAAGAATTTGAAGGAATAAGAAAATAGTGAATTTTTAAGAATGTATTATCCCCTATAGTCATATAACCCACCTAACAATCTATTCGTCTTTTAACACAACTTTCGCCCTTGAAAAAAAAAAAGAAGCAAAATAACGTTGAAAATGTTCGTCACGGAGGTCGGACCCAAAGTGATCGTTCCACAAATCTTTCATTTTCCCACTGTCCTATCGACGAGATTTACGCGTCGCAAAAAATCGTTTACAAGAAAAAACAATTTAAATATGTAAATGTTGCTCTGTTTAGTGAAAAGTTTAGCCTTTTACAATGAGGAAAATATGCTAATACTACGCCTAAGGTCAAATTTCTGTATAAATGTTTAATTTCCAGTTAAAAAGTTTGCTTTGGTCTTCAATAATGCATTGAAAGGGGATTTATTTTATCATTTATGTACACACGGAAATAAGTTATACTATATCATTAAAATTACTTATACAAAGGAACTGCTTATTTCAAACGAAATTTCTTCCAGAAGATCTGCGAAAAGGAAAAATGAAAAAAAAATTAGACAATAATAGTGTGTAGTTTTCGTTTTTTTATGAATTCCAAGTTGATACGGTTTTGGCTATGAATAGATTTAGCGCGTGCTCAGTTCATTAGTGTTTCATAATGGTGGAATTAATTGGAGTTAATAGCGTAATATTGAATTATTTTAGGTTAAAATATGTGGTTGAAGTATCTAATGGAACGGTTGGTGCAGTTTATAAACGATTTTCTGTTTTTTTTTTTGCGGTTTTAGTCTCGCATCACCTGTGCGGCTTATGGTTTTTCATATAATTCTTACATATTTAGGGTTACAAATATCCGCAAAAAGTGGAACTCTTCTTGGATCACAAGGTTGTTTGTCTGTCTATTCGTCTGTCACAGCAGATTTTCTCTGGAACTACTGAACCGATTCTGTTTTGTTTTACACATATGAATTTCTGTAACCCAAACAAGGACGCATCATGTAACTTTTCATACAACTTTGCGAAAGGGTACAATTTTGGGGCGCAAAATATTAGAAAACTAAAAAATACATCGATTTTAGCAAACTATATCATGTGACATATCAAATAAAAGAGCTCATAGTAAAAGTCTTACTAGTACTTTTTTCATTATTTAAAAAAAAATTGAATTTATTTAAGAAATAAAATGAAAAAAATGAGCATACCTTTTTATCAAAAAATTCTGTCTTTATGTTAAATTTGACCTACAAAAGTGCTGGCTCTCAGCCTAGTTTGAATAAAAGACTTTTGACTTTGATTTTTGAAAGTAACCATTAATACGTAGCTACAGTATGCAAAGTTTCACACCTCAATTTACCATGAGCGCACCTCCGAGGCTGTGTTTAGCAATTAGCGCGACCGGGATCAGATGGAAATTTCCATTCGCTGTTTATGCAATGTTTGCTTCCCAATGCTGCTTTGCGGTACAATTAATTTTACAGCAAATATACTCTATCAGTATTTCATAATGTAGTTCGTAATTAAGCTAACTTTGCAATATGCTGCGCATCAAAACTAGCAAATTGGGAACTATTTTGGGACTAGGTTTTGCTGTGGAAATGCGGCGGTTTAAATAGCAAATTTGTATTTGTTTTACATTTGAAGTGTGACATTTTATGGACTTCATATTCATGCTTTTGATTGTGGTTTTAAGTATCTGTCCTTTATGACGTGTTCTTTCTATCATGTTTCTGTCGAGAAAAAGGAATAGTGCTATTTGTTTCGTATTTCTCCGTCCCTCTCTCTCAACGAAATAACACTACTCTATCCGTACATTATCTGGTTCGGTCTAATTAAAATTTTATCGATAAATGTTTCTTTCTTTTTTTATATTCTACATATTTAAAGCGATTAGATATTTGATTCACGTAGGGATTACTAGGGATTTCTTAGTGCTATTTATTCCCAAGTGATGACTATAGAAATATAACCTGAGTGTGCAAGCCTTCTTTAGGCTTTTTCATAGTTTTCCTTTTTTGTAAATTTTGTCTATGTTTTTTGTTTGTTGAAGTTTGATAAATACAGCTTTTGTTTCTACCACGAACGAGCGCAGTTTTATTTGCCGTGAATATTTGGTCCTTCGAGCCGGATCTCACCGATGTCAGTGAATGGCGTTGGATCCCGAGTGGTTCAAACGTGGCAGATGATGCGACTCGGGTTAAAAGATTAGAGTTGACTCCAGAATCTCGCTGGATCTCAGGTCCTGCTTTCTTGTTCTCCTCAGACTGGCCCACTGAACCCGTGATTGATGTAAGTGGACTAGGCTGCGAAGAATTCAACATCATGTTCATCTCATCACTGATACGGACTTGCCCGCACCAATCTCCGCAGATCCGCTGCGTATGCGTAGCCTACAAAGACGCGGTGTTGACGCCAATTTTACTCGTCTTGAAGGAAGTTTATGTACATTTGTTCCGTCTTGCACATCCTCTCTTAATGTTCCCAATAAGCTCAATGTATCAGCGAGAATAACGGCAAACGATTTACGCCTGGCCGAAACCCATATCTTACGGCAGTCTCAGCTCGATTCCTTTAAAGAAGATTTTTTGAGGATTAAGAACCAACAGCCGTTACCTCGTAATAGTCGCCTGTTCAAGCTGTCGCCTTTCATAGATGATGATAATCAGCTGCGAATGTCAAGTCGCATTGTTGCTGCCTCAGCCGTTACAGACGATGTTAAGCGTCCGCTTATTTTGGATGGAAAACACCCGGCAGTTCGTCTTTTGATCCACAAATACCATCAGAAGGCCGGACATTCACACCTAGATATGGTAATGAACGAGCTTCACCAGCGTTACTGGATAATTGGACTCAGAAACGCTGTTCGTTTCGTGGCCCATACCTGTCAGATGTGCAAATTACTCCGTGCTAGACCGTTCCAACCACCTATGGGAAATCTGCCAGAAGCTCGTCTAGGTCACCATCAACGACCCTTCTCATTCACCGGTCTCGATTATTATGGACCCGTTTACGTCACAGTCGGCAGAAGTAAGCAGAAACGCTACGTGGCCCTGTTCACATGCCTGGTCGTCCGCGCCATACATCTGGATGTGGTGCACAGCTTATCTACTGATTCGGCGATTATGTGTCTACGCCGCTTCGTATCACTCCGAGGAACCCCATTGGAGATATGGTCTGACAACGGCACTGCCTTTGTTGGGGCCAGCCGAGAATTGCAAGAGTTATACGGTGATGCGGTTGAAGATTACGCGGCCAGCGAGCTAATAAACTGGCGTTTCATTCCCCCCGCCGCACCATTTATGGGTGGAGCTTGGGAGCGTCTCATCCGAAGTGTCAAAGGAGCGCTGAAAGTATCACTCCACGAGCGGACTCCCTCTGATGAGGTACTCAGAACCGTGCTCGCTGAAGCGGAGGCCTTGGTAAACTCGCGACCACTAACTACGATCTCCCTCGACGCTAATGCTGAAGAAGCTCTGACGCCAGCTCACTTTCTTTTGAACGGATCTCCAGGGCGTTCTATCCCAGCCACGCTTCAAGAGTCGGACCTCTCCAGCAGAAAACTTTGGCGGAGGGCACTCAGATTAGCCGATCATTTTTGGCAGCGATGGGTTCGGGAATACCTGCCTTCATTGGCACCCAGAAGGGGAGGAGGCACCGCGCTCTCGATTACGGAAGGGGATTTAGTAGTCATTTGTGACTCGAATTTACCGCGTGGTTCGTGGCCCAAAGGCCGGATCACGAGATTGTTCCCCGGCAGAGATGGGGTAGTGCGGGTGGCCGATGTTGCTACTGTGGCCGGCACATTCAGGAGGCCCCTCCAGAAATTAATTAAGCTACCGGTTTCTTAAAAAAAGGGGAGAATGTGCAAGCCTTCTTTAGGCTTTTTCATAGTTTTCCTTTTTTGTCTATGTTTTTTGTTTGTTGAAGTTTGATAAATACAGCTTTTGTTTCTACCACGAACGAGCGCAGTTTTATTTGCCGTGAATACTGAGTGATAATATTTTGCATAATTATTTTTGAATGTAGTAGACCTATATTTTAATATTTTGAAAAGTAAATAAAAACTATAAATAAGTCATATTTTCTATATTTGAGTTACGTCGAAAGACCTGTGAAGTGTGGACGTGTCACCACAAAAAAATATTGCTCCTCAATTTATAACGAAATAGTCACACGTAATTCTGACCCGTATCTCAAATATTCAAGTGTCAAAGTTCAGTGCATTATAATAAGAACATTTTAAATAAAAAAATCGCGCGCGGGTTTGCTGTGCGCTGAGGTACCCCCGCCTCACCCCGAGTAAACGAGACGGACTGCGGCGAAAATATAATTCATCCCTTTCGCACTAGTAACAGGCACTGTCTACCGGCGACGCAGCTGCAGGTGTTCCCGGCTTCCAGGAATCGTACACCGATTTGTTTACGTACCTAACTCCAAATTTGAGTTCAATTTATAAACAATAATAATGGCAAATAACTGCGCGTCCTGTCAAAAACCATTAAGATCATCTAATATTAAATGTTCAAAATGTGATCTACTATTTCACATCGCATGTGCTGGCGCTGGAAGTCAGGCGAAATTATCGGGTGAAACGAAGGCCAATTGGGTTTGCCCTTCTTGCAAGGCAACAAAGAAAGTTATAACCCCCCTGAGCACTCCAGGACCCGATGTACCGAAGGATGTTACGCCCAACTCAGCTGACTGTTACCACACTGCATCATCACTGGGCTCATTGTCCTCTGTACAGCCAACTGACTCGGAAATATTACTGAATCTTACGTCTGAAATAAAATTACTTCACACATTAATTACGTGTCCGAACACCTTTCCAAATGTTATTCCCGCCTTGACGAATACGATACGCGAATTAAATCGCTTGAGAAGCGAGAAGAAGAGATAATTTTATTAAAAAACACTATTGTTAATCTTCATGACCAGTTGAATGCGCAGGCACAAATGTCACTAAAGAACGAGTTGGAAATCTTCGGAATAAATGAAAGCAAAAGTGAAAATCCTCTTCATATCGTCCGTGTCATAGCCCACAAGATAGGAGTCTCCATTGACGAACAAGACGTAGACTATGTGACCACCACGCCGGCAGCAATCAAAAGACACGGCCGAATCTTTACCCCGTAAACTCATTGTCCGTTTTGTACGTCAACACAAACGGGACGATTTCTTGAAGGCCGCTAAAACAAGAAGAACTCTTAATTCGGCTGACATGGAGATAACTGGTGCGACGAGGAACGTGTATATTAATGAGCGCCTTACACCTGGAAATCGGCAGTTATTTCGTGACACCAAAACCTCTGCAAAAGAGCACGGATACAAGTTCTGTTGGTACAAGAATGGTGCAGTTCTCATTCGTAAGCAGGAAGGGAACCCCTCCATCCACATACGGAACACCGAAGACCTGGAACGCTACCTGGGCCCGACGACCGCGGCTTCAGTCTGACGCTACACGCCGGCGGTACCAACAGATCCTCCGCGGAAACAAGAGCCCAACTATTCTCAAAAAGTACAATTTTTATATTATTTTTATTACTTTTATTATTTTAAACTTTGTTATTTTATTTTTACATATTATTAATACACTGTGTGTTCCGAAAAAAACACTAAAAAACAAACTCAATAACGTTCTACCATCTACATTAACAACAAAACTCTTAGATTATTTTGTACTTTATTATAATATCAACAACAAATACACAAAAATCAAAACCTACATAAGGCAAAATTGCAACATTAAAGTTTCCCTACATCAAAAATTTTATAATACTACAATGATAGTGACAACAATAAAAACACTTTTGAATATAATATTCTAAATCATATTTATGGCTTTACTTAAGGTAATACAGGATATTGACGAAAATATAAATATACATTGTCACACATGTGAATACTTAGAAGAATGTAGGAAACTTATACCGGAAAAATATAATTGCAAAGTACTAACACTAAATATAAGAAGCTATCAGCGCAACTTTGATCAATTTTGTATAGCTTTTAAGCGACTCGACATTGACTTTGATGTAGTTGTTTTAACAGAATGTTGGTTAAGTGAAGGATCCATATTAGAGCCGTTGCCAGGGTACTCTATACGCCGCTCTCATTTACAGTCAAATAAAAATGGAGGTGTAATAATTTACACCAAAATGAGTATGAATATTAAGGTGATAGATACGGGCTTGGCAGAAGCTGACGGTCTCCTACTTGTACTGGACAATGAAATAGCTATTCTAGGAATATATCGTTCGCCATCCTATTCGAATCTAGATAATTTTATTGTATCCTTAGACACTGTCCTGTCTCAAGTTAATAAATACCCTACAGTTATATTAGCCGGGGACATAAACATAGACATTATTAACACAGACAACTCAAATCATGCTGAATACTTGTGCCTTATGGCCTCGCATGGTCTACTACCTGCTATCACTGAACCAACTAGAGATCTCTCCTGTTTGGATCACATTTTCGTAAAATCAAGCTACACGGCCGTGGGAATAATCGGTAGCTGTTCTATCACAGACCACGAAATGGTTTTGGCCGCCACGTCATATAAAAAGAGTTTCACAAAATCCCCTAGGAGATCCCGATGGACTAATAAAACTGACGACGACGCAATCGCTCAGGAACTTGTTGACACTGACTGGTCTGATATCCTTACTTCTAACTGTGTCAGCTCAGCTGCAAATAAATTTATAAGCATTCTCACCAATGTAATAAACAAACATACTCACAAAGTCAAAATTAGCAGAAGTAGATTCACTATCAAACCGTGGATAACTTCGGGCCTAATGAGATGCATAAAGCATCGCGACAAGCTCCATCAATCTGTTAAGTCTCACCCAAATGATGAAATTAAACGTTTGGTGTACACTAGATATAAAAATTTTTGCAACAACCTCTTACACAATTTAAGAACAGAATACAATAGTCAACGTATAAATCAAAACCAAAAGGACCCAAAAAAACTTTGGAACACACTTAAATCAATCTATAGCCCAAATACTGAAAGAAGTGATCCAACTCATTTAATATCTAACGCGGAGAATCCTGCCAACTCACTTAATAACTGTAATGCGTACTTCACCTTGCTAGGAAAAAATCTTTCTGACCAAATTCTATCACGAATTTCTGAGACTCAAGCATCCTTAGCCAAAAAATACAGACCGCGTGATAATTTCCCACACACCTTCTTTCTTCACCCAACAGACGAAACCGAAATAACTAAATTCATTGACCAACTCAAAATCGACAGCGCACCTGGACTTGATGGAATCACCGCTAGAATAATCATAAGAAACAAAAATGAAATCCTCATACCACTCACTCACATTTTTAATTTAAGCTTAGAGTCTGGAACGTTCCCGAACTGCTGGAAGGTTGCATCTGTTAGTCCAATACACAAAAGTGGTCCTGCGGATTTACCGGAAAATTATCGTCCAATCGCGCTTTTGTCCATTTTATCCAAAATTTTGGAGAAAATAATTAACAGCAGGCTAGTAAATTATTTTGAAAAACATAAGCTGATATCAGACAGGCAGTTTGGATTCCGGCAAGGAAGGTCAACTGAAGATGCGGCTACTTTACTTACCAATTCGGTGGCCTCCTTTACTCAAAATGGAGAACAATCTATAGGAATTTTTTTAGACCTGGCTAAGGCCTTCGATACAATTTCGATTGACCTTCTCTTGAAAAAACTTGAATACTCGGGAATTCGAGGGGTGGCACTTGCATGGTTCACGAGTTATTTATCTAACAGAAAACAACTTGTTAAAATAGGTAACTACTCAAGTAGCTTACTTCCCATTGACTTTGGAATTCCACAAGGTAGTACACTCGGCCCAACACTTTTCAGCTTCTATATGAACGACATTTTAAATTTACCACTTATCGATGCAGAAATAATATCATATGCCGATGACACCGTTATAGTATTTCACGCCAAAACATGGGACCAAGTGTACCGCCTTGCAGAGAATGGACTACAAACTATTTCCGAGGCTCTTGACGCAAATCTTTTAACTCTGAACATAAAAAAAACTAAATACATGACCTTTTTCAAAACAATAGCTTCAAGACCACCACATCATCTTATACTCAAATACCACACATGTAGCAGTAACAAGACCCCTGCTCCTGCAAACTGTACCTGCACAATCATTGATCGCACTCCTACAATCAAATACTTAGGCATTACACTAGATGAAAACCTTTCATTCAAACCACATGTACATCTGCTCTCTAGTCGCATCAGAAAATTAATATATGTGATGAAAAAACTACGTCACTCTACTCCCACTGCAATACTGCGAACAATTTATCTCGCACTCTGTCAGTCTTTGATTCAGTACTGTATCTCTGTCTGGGGTGCGGCTGGGAAAACCACGTTAATAGAAATTGAAAGAGCTCAAAGAGCTGTTATTAAAGTAACCCTAAGAAAGCCGTTCCGCTACCCAACAGACTTAATTCACAGCGAGTTTGCCGTCTTAAGGGTAAGACAACTATTTATACTACACGCTACACTAAATGCACATAAAATCCTAAGAAGTAGACCCGATTATGATCAAATAATATCTAAACGCATCCTCCACATTCCTCTTCCCAAAGCAGATAGTCTTCTAGCAAGGCGATGCCCCTCCTACTCTCATTTTAATATTTACAACAAAATCAACAAAAACTGCAATATCAAAGACTTGAAGAGCTTTTCCTGTAAAAAAACTTTAATTAAATATCTTACCCTTCTATCATACGAACAGACAGAGGAAATTATAATTTAGATTAATATCAGTCAAGCGATTAAAAAAAAACACACACAAATTCAAATAAATATCTCAAATACCAAACATAGAACACTTATGTAATTCACGAAAAATACACACATCTTTTAATTTGTAAATTAATTTGTTTGTTTTTATTATATTTTCTTTCTTATTTTAAATCTTTTTTATGTACCATTGTTTACAACAACCTACCTACTCATTAATTATTCGACTCAAGACATGTCTACGCAATTATTGTTACTCATATTTTTAATGGAATCACAACTCAGGACCCCAAGATACAGGTTCTACCTAGTTTGGGGCCCAACGTCCACAAGATACTAATATATAGTTACTGATAATTTAATTATGTTTTAGTTGTAAGGTTATTAATGTAACAATGAACAAATAAACTTTATTCTTATTCTTATATTTAATCATCATCCGGGATCAACTTGAATCGTCACTTTTATAAAGCATAATCTTTTCTCGTGTGATATGGGCTCAGTTCGCGGCACAGCAGCCGTACTATGACCTCTTAAATCCATCATGATTCCTGTATCAGAGAGAGACGGAGTTACACAAGACGAATAGCACTATCCCTGTCGCTCACACACATCATGATGGATTTAAGATGTCATGGTAGGGGTGCAGGCAATCCTATCTCGCTTTACACCTCACACTCACAAAAACACTTGGCTACTACTGCTACTAGCGCAATCACAGCGAGTCTCGACCCGAGATCGTGGTTTCTAAAATAAAAACTAAGAAATTAGATCACGGCTTCAGGTCGTCACTTGCGAGCGCGAGAATTTAACGCACGACGACTGAAGGTCAGGTTTCGCTGTCAAAGAGTTCATAAATTTATTAGGCTCACCCATTATTACAGCTTGATACCAAAACCGCCATCACCATTAATTATCATAAAGTCAATCCCTCAAAACTTCAGCAATTATCATAACACCGACAAAGAAGCCCAACTTCATCGGAATTCGGGAAAAAAGTAAATTAAAAAGTGCCAAACTCGGAAACACGGCGTCCTCGTTAATAAGGATGCTAATCACGTTTTTGTCCAAAATCCCGCCGATATTAAAATCTTGGACTAGTTAAATATCTAAAGGCGGTAGCAGACAATGCTTTTCAGCGGGTTCAGTTCGCATAGGTAAGATCATTTTTAGGGTTCCGTACCAAAGGGTAGAACGGGGCACAATTACTAAGACTCCGCTGTGTGTCCGTTCATTTGTCTGTCCGACTGTCACCAGGCTGCATCTCATGAACCGTGATAGTTAGACAGTTGAAATTTTCACATATGATGTATTTCTGTTGCCGTTATAATAACAAATACTAAAAAATAGAAAATAATAAATATTCAAGGGGGCTCCCATACAACGAACGTGAATTTTTTGCTCAATTTTGTTCTATATTTATAACGGCAACAGTTAAGCGCTTGAAATATTTACAACATTTAGTTATATATTCACTTTAAAAATAAATAATTACATTAAAATAAAACAATTTTTAAGGACGGGGGGGGTGGGGCTCCCATACAACAAACTTGATTTTTTGCCGTTTTTATAGATAATAATGGTATGCTTCGATCGTAATCTGCTTAGCACTTTACCGGTTTTTATTTATTGCGTACAGACCGTAAACTGCAACACTAGTATGAATTAGACCTAATCGGATGTCAAGAAGTTCATGAAAAATCGGACATCGTGAGCAAAACCGGCAAGTCCTAGAATCAAAAATTCGAAGACATGTGACATTCACCAACCCGCACTGGGCCCGCGTGGCGGATTACGGCCCATTCCCTCTCCTAGAGAGGAGCTTGTGTCCCAGCAGTGGGAACATTGAAAGGCTGATTATGCTAAGTTGGTATGTGTCGTTTCGACAATCGATATCGCTGATGAAATGTCAACTTGTCTTGGCTAGGTCTTATATAGAGACCTGTTCTCATGGGATTTCCTAAACGTTCGTCACGGCGTCGCTCGGGCCAACACAACGCTAGAAGTCGCAGCCTGCAGCCTGCAGAGCAATAATAGTGGCTTATCCACTATTATTGCTCTGCAGGCTGCGAGGGAGCCCCTGTTTTTCTGGATGGGAAATCATTAAATGATTTCTCCCTCTCCGGGCAGAGCGGAAGGGAGTGTTAGACTCTTTCTCTTTGCATTTTCAGGGCCGCGGTGACTCTTTTGAGCAAATTCCGAAACCCTAACAGGCACTGACTCTATAGGGCCCCGTCTTCTTTGCTGACAGCTTTTTGAGGCGCGCGTGGAATACGACGCGCCGTCGACCCGGGCCTGGTTTCTATCGGACGGCGAGCCTCCCACAGCTCGCCAAAATATGGCTTATACTGCGTATGATTCGAACACACGGCCACTGATTCTCTGACTGACGCTGCTGTGAGCTCATTGGCATTGCCTTTTGTGCTACTCGATTAATATCAGGTTTGTCCCTATCGTCAGTTTTCCGAAGAGCGATTAAATCGCAGATCACCGAATCTAAAAAATTCGCGTCTCCTATTGTCCTAAGCACAGTCTGATATTATTTCCTGCTCGGATTGTAGACAAAGCTTGGCCCTAATGAGTTTACTACGCTTACAAATCCTATTTGGATGCGCAGAGGGGGCAGGGGGGGGAGTGTCCAAATGGAAATTGTAAACGTTTGCAATGAAATTCTGATGAGACGCGTCCGTACCTAGTTGTTTTGCGTCTGCTTCGTTTTTTCGTTCTGTTCTAATTATGTTAATTGTTTGAGGCAAGTACCCGTACTGTCTGAGTATTTTGGTTCGTATTTTAGTGTCTCGGGTAAAGAGTGGACGTTTAGAAAAAGGAATCGTTTTAAGCTCTTTGTTAATGTTAGTGAGCCTCAGTTTTTAATGAGGAGCAGTAAGTCAGTATTTATAATAAAATGTAGAGGACTTGATGTAACTAAATCTATGGAGCTAAGCCACTAAACTAACGCAGATGGTCTGGCACTTCAATCATTTTAGGTTTTGGTTTTTGTGTTCTGTTCTATTCTCAATTTGAAAAACCGCTATTGGTTTAAGCTTTTTTATGGGTGGCTTGACAATTTACTTCTTCCGCTCTGGGTGGAGCAGAAGGGAGTGTCAGAATCTTACTGACTATAACCCAACCGTGTTCCTCCTAATGCCCTTTGTGTTCGGGAATCGCCCTGTGATTCCGGGACTTTTCTCTTTCTCTTTTGTGACGCAGACGAAGTTGCGCAGGCTAATGGGTTGCGCGGGCTAAAAGGGCGGGTCTAAATAAGCTAGTTCGAAATAAATACTTTGAATCTGAATCTGAACCTGAAAATGATGGAAAGTTGTGTTAGCAAATGATTAACGCGACGGTGATCAACCAAGAGACTTTCAAGGAAAACCAGACGCGAACTAATTAAGACTGCCTGTCTAAACGAGTTCACTTTTGGCACTAAGGAAACCTCGCCTTACAAATTAGAAGCTGGAATTGTTTGCCCGATAAATGTTTAATTTATACAATGTTTGTTTGTTGTTATTGACATTTAGCGTGTTTGCAGCGTGAAATAGCGGCTCATTAAGCTTTTAACATACGTATACCGTTACCTGTTCAGCGTTCATGCTTAATTGTTTCAAATTACGTTCAGAAACAACCTATTAGCTATATGTGCTGAATATCGAATGACATTGTTTTGTTGGTTTATGTTATTTGAAATGGATTCGAAGTGAGAAAGTTGTGCGTTTTGACGCATTCTGAGAGGGGTCCGCCACTGGACCAGGGCCCCAAGTCTGCTATTTTTATGAATTTGTCATTCCAACACGATCCCATTGTGAGTTTGCTAAAAGTTCGTATTCTGCTGAATTTATAATGGTCGATCATTGGCCAGTCAATGGTCTCGTAATAATTTTTGATAACTGAGCTATTCAAGGCAATAACTACACAATGACGTTTTAATGTTAGGTCACTGATCAAAGGAAGTGTCAAAATTTTAGCAGATTACTGCATACGTCTGTCATTCATTTGTTATTACGTACGAGATTACCGTTCTATGCCATTTCTTTCAATAGAGTGTCAGTGGTTGACCATCGGAAAGTCATAGTGACGCTTTTATATTAGTAGATGAACAAACTTGTAAAAATTAACCATTATGAAATCAATGATAGACCATTCTGACACTATTGTAATAGCAAACTTGAGGCTCTGAGTGTAGGGTTAGTAAATTCAGTGCATGCTAGGGTTGCGTAATTTGTTTGAAATATTTAACACGGCCCAAGAACACAAAGGGCATTAGGAGGAACTCGGTGGGTATTCAGTAAGAGTCTGACATTCTTCTGCTCCTCCCAGAGTGGAAGAAGTAATTTGATGATTTATCTTTCTTAAAAAAATTACATCAGCCTGCTGCTTCGCCCGCGTGATGATAGTCGAAAATTGTCCAAAGACAACAAAGTATCCTTTGTCTTATTCCAGGAAATGTGCCAAGTTACAGACAAATGTATTCAGGTGATAACACGTGAATAGATAACTAACAGATAGACGTACCGAATTACTTTCATAATCCTAATAAATTTGTTAATCTATACTAATATTATATAGACTAACATTACAAATGCGAAACTTAGATGTTTGCATGGAGGATGTTTGTTACTCAATCCCATCAGAACGGCTCAACGGATCTTGATGAAATTTGGCACACAGGTAGATTATAGTCTGAAATATCACGTGGAATAATTTTTATCCCGGGAATATATTTCCTTGGGATGATTTTCGACATTCACGCGGGCGGATCGCGGCCGGCAAATAGTTAGATCTATAAATCTTATCGCTTTATGATCAAAGCCCACACATCACGTCTTAGAGTAACAGTGTAATAATAGTTTGTCGCGTGACGTCTGCTGTGTCTCGTGGTTCACTTAATAATGAAGGTAGGTATGATTGCTGCAGCATGCTCTACTAGATTACATTTTGGCGCACTCCAATCAATCCGCGCCTGACGGTACCTACTAAGCCACGCAGTACACTGCAAGCGATATAAAAGATATAGATACTTGTATGTACAAGGCCTAAGTAGACATGGCACGCCAAATTGGGAAGTAAGAAGTATATTTAAAAGTACTGAAAGGAGACTCGGAACCTATTTTGATGACAAATAAATGATTATATATTTGCATTAAAAAAATAAAACTTTGTCCTATTTGGAATTGAACCCGCTGATTTGGGAGAAAAAACAAACATAATATGAAGGTAGCACCAGTTTAAAAAAAAAATAATTATGCAATTTTTGATATTGTTACGAGCTTCGGGTTCGTTACAATAAAATCAGCCGATTAAATAAACAAAGATGACACTTTAATTTACACCACACTAATTACACTATAAACGCACTAATCACAAAACACAATCGCACTATTAATCACTTGAGTTCGCAGTCGAAGATCGCTCTCGAAGTTATAACTCGTATCGCAATTCCAATACTGACTCGGTCGGCACATGTGCCGGCCTTATATAGGGCGCCGAGTAGAACTCCAGAAAGTTCGCGTACATATCGGTCGCGACCGACCAAGGTCCGAGAATTCTAGCATAGAAAAATCTCGAAGGTCCCCGACTTCAATAGTTCTGCTACTCGATACTAGATGGCGCTAGTGGTACCGAATGCCGCTATCATCCTAACTTAATTCTGGCGCGCAACACTGCCCCCTCCTAAGACATGCTCGTCCCGAGCATTATCAGTGCCATAATAACGCGCCAGTCGATCAACATGAACGATCTTAGGAGCGCTTCTTGTACCTTTCTGTATACGGTAGGTCACGTCATTGATCTTCGTCACAATCCGGTACGGTCCGTCCCATTTAGCTTGAAGCTTAGGAGATTTCCCTTTGCTGCGAACTGGATTATGCAACCACACTAGTGAACCTTCCTCGAACCCTTTATTGTTCATTTTGCGGTCATAGCGGGTTTTCATCTTTTCAGACATTTGCTGGCCCGATTGTCTGACGTGCTCATGAATGTCGTTCATTTTGTTCCGCAAGTCATTCGCATAATCGGTTATACTGCGTGGAGCATCAGGTGGTATTCCGGTAATCAGGTCTGCAGGTAGCCGCAATTCTCTTCCAAAGTTTGCGAAAGCTGGTGTCACTGACGTGCTTTCATGAACAGCACTTCGGTATGACAGCAAAAACGGTTGTATGTGCTTGTCCCAATCTCGTTGCCGGTTTTCCACAACTTTGGCCAGATATCTCTCCAATGTCTGATTAAATCGTTCCACCATTCCATCCGATTGTGGGTGGTAAGAAGTTGTCCTCGTTTTATGAGTACCCATAATTCGGCAAGTTTCCTGGAATACTTGGGACTCAAAATTCCTTCCTTGATCGCTGTGAATCTCTAAGGGTACTCCAAAACGACAGAAGACTTCATGAACTAGTTTATCCGCAACTGTTGAAGCTTCTTGGTTTGGAATGGCGAAGACTTACGGCCACTTAGTGAAATAATCCATAACCACCATGAAATACTTGTTACCACTTTCACTTTCCGGAAACGGTCCCGCAACGTCTAGCGCTATCCTTTCCCATGGTGCACCAACATTGTACAATTTCAATGCACCTCTGCTACGAGTCTGAGGTCCTTTTACAGCCGCACAACTTGTACACTTGCGACACCAGTCCTCAACATCGTCACGACAGTGGACCCAGTAAAACCGTTCCCGTATCTTCAGTAGAGTCCGTTTAACTCCCATATGGCCTCCTGAAAAACCATTATGGTACAGCTGTAGAACATCCGGTATTTTAGCCTTAGGGACAACCATTTGCAAATGACAGTTGTCTCCCCGAGCATTTTCCCATTTACGGCACAGGACTCCATCCTGAATCACTAAGCTGTCCCATTGGGCCCAATAGCTTTTTGTGATTGAACTCATCGCTGAGACATCACTCCACGTAGGCTTCGGAGCACTGGCCTTCATCCACTCCAGGATCGGCTTGATGTCCAAATCATCCTGCTGTGCACGTTCCAAGTTTTCCTTCCACTCGTTACTAAGATCTGTCTTGATTATCCTCACAGGTACGACTTCTTTACCCTCTTGCCGAGTACAATGCTTGCAGTCTTCAGGGCAAGGTCTTCTTGATAATGCATCTGCGTTGCCATGAGATTTCCCGCTGCGATGTTCAATCACAAAGTCGTATTCCTGAAGTAGTTCAATCCATCTCGCAACTTGCCCTTCTGGATTTTTGAATTGCAATAGCCATTTTAGCGCAGCATGGTCAGTTCGTAAGTGGAATTTCCTCCCCAGCAGATATTTGCTAAAATGCTGCAATGACTTGATCACAGCAAGTAATTCACGTCTCGTGACACAATAATTCCTTTCCGGTTTTGACAGAGACTTGCTGAAGTACGCTATCACAACCTCTTGATCGCCATTCCGTTGAGATAACACACCGCCAAGTCCTATATCGCTGGCATCTGTGTCAACTATAAATTCCTTGCCCGTATCAGGATACCCCAAAATAGGTGTTTTACACAGACGTTCCTTGAGTTCCTGGAATGCAATGTCGCAACTCTCGTCCCAGCAGAATTGTCGCTTCTCCTCAGTTAGCTTGTGCAGGGGTTTGGCTATATCTGCAAAGTTCTTAACAAATCGCCGATAATAGGAGCACAAACCCAAAAATGCTCTGACTTGTGTCTTGTCTTTTGGAATTGGCCAGTCCTTGACAGCGGCTATTTTCCCTGGATCAGTGCGGATACCTTCTTCCGACACTACATATCCCAAAAAGCTAACTTGCCGTTTGAAGAATGAACACTTCTTCGGACTTAACTTGAGGTTTGCACTCTGGATCTTCTTGAGCACGCGTTCCAGGTTTTGCAGATGTTCATCAAACGTACGGCCTACGATGATGATGTCATCCAAGTAGACCAGACAAGCCTCGCCAATTAACCCAGTTAGTACTAGTTCCATCAACCTTTCAAACGTTGCCGGAGCGTTGCACAAACCAAACGGCATGACTTTAAATTGCCACAGACCCTTTCCCGTCGAGAATGCAGTTTTCTCCTTGTCTTTAGGATCAATTTGAACCTGCCAGTAGCCACTTTTTAGGTCCAACGTGCTAAACCACTTAACTCCAGTAAGCATGTCCAACGTGTCATCAATTCTTGGCAAAGGATAGCTGTCCTTCTTCGTAACGTCATTCAGACGACGGTAGTCAACACAAAACCGCATGCTGCCGTCCTTCTTTCTTACCAGCACAACAGGTGAACACCATGGACTCGATGAAGGTTCTATGACACCATCCTTAACCATTCCCTCAATCATGGTTGCCACTTCTTTTTCACGCGCTACCGGCAATCTCCTTGGCCGCTGACGGATAGGCAACTCTTCTCCTGTGTTTATTTTGTGTTGAACTAAGCCAGTCTTCCCGATGTCAGCATCATTTGAAGAGAAAACATTGGCATACTTCAGTAACATTCTCTTCGCCTTGACCATTTCATTTTGAGACAGAACGCTGCGACAGTCATCTAAAAGTGTGGTCACTTTCGTTTGGGCGTCCTTGCTGAGGTTCCCAGTCGATAGATTTTGGCACCGACGCAACCAATCCACTTCCTCGCAAGTACCAATCAGCGTGCCTTCTTCTATCATCTGTTCCTTATCACAAACGTTCAGCACACGTACCCCCGAAATGTCAGTGGCTCTAACCAAAGTTCGGGCCACTTTCCAAGGAAGGTCATTGTCTACCCTTTCCACAAGCACACAACGATGAGTCTGCCCAGAATTCCGAGGAAGACTAACCGGCACAATCGTTTCGAATCTCGGCGGAAGAACAATCTTCTTTAGGCTGTACACATTTCCTGGTAATGCCCCTTCCATGAAAAGTTCCTCTTGTCCACATTTCAAAACTCCTTGCTTAACGTCGATCTCACAACAATTCTTCCTCATAAAGTCTAGGCCCAGGATGCAATCGTCCATTATATCAGCCACGATAACATTGTGAAGATAGATCCTGTTTCCTAGCTTCAACTCCATCTCTTTCTCTCCGCGGACGGGTATGCGCTGACCGGTGGCCGTCACCAAATTTATGCGGTCTCGGTTGTATGCGGAGTCCCCAAGGAACCGACTTACTAGTTGGGAACTGACAACCGTGCGAGAGGCTCCAGTGTCTATTGTCAGCTTACATGGCGTTCCGTTTACCTCGCCCTTGATGATTAGGCTGTTCCCATCATGGGTTTGTGAGATCGAAATCCTTGGGGCTCTTTGAACATCAGCCAGCACCCGCCCCGCAGTCCTGGCTTTTACTCGTTTCCCTGCTGTTGCTGGGCGGTGTTGTTAACCGCCCTACCCTCTGGAGATCGACTATCTTCCCTGTCTGTAGTTCTCTTAGGGCAACTGGACCGTAGGTGGCCCCTTTCCCCACAGCCATAGCATCTAGGGCTGTATCCTTTAAGCCGATCGCGAACAGTAGCCGCTGCAACCTCCCTGACGCGATGGGAACGATGATCCTGCCGCACAGCTTCCACTTCCAGAGCATGAGCCAAGGCGTCCTTGAGCGTCCCGTGATGACCGAGCCTCACAGCAGCTCTGACCTCAAGGTCGCGGATGCCGTCAATGAATGCCTGCACCAGGTTCCCTTGAATGAGCGCAGGTACAGACTGGTATGCTTTTCGGACCAGCTTCTCCACCTCAAGGGCCCACTGCTGCAGGTTTTCACCGCTGCGTTGCACGCGATCCTTTAGCTGCGCACGAAACACGTGTTCCAGATGAGCGTCGCCATACCTAGATTCCAACGCCTCAAGGAGCTGCTCGTAAGTCACTTCCTTGCCGTGAGCTTCCAGAACAGTTAAGGCCTGGTCCCGCAGACCTAGTGTGAGGGCAGTCATGGCCTGATTTTTATTCCACCCGTTCGCCTGCATAACGGCCTCAAATTGTATTTTTTAGGCCGACCAGGAAGATGTTCCATCGAACGGCGGCACTTTGAATCCCCGTGGCGAAGGAGTAGTTGCTACGGAGGTTGCAATTCCATCTCCTACTTTAAGGTTGTCCAGCGTTTCGCGTCACGTCAGCAATCACGTTGTCAACTCGATTATTCATTTGGTCGATCCGTGTTTCAGCTTCCGTCAGGCGGTTCTCGTGCTGAACCACCTTATCTTTAACAACCTTAATTTCTTTGCCGAAAGTGGCATGCAGATCCTTCATGAGGAACATCTGCTCTTCCTGGCGGCGCGCCTGCTCCTCCTTGTCACGTTGGAGCTGTTCTTCCAACCGACGGGCCTGTTCCTCCTGGCGGCGAGCCTGGTCTTCCTGGCGGCGAGCCTGTTCTTCCTTATCACGCTGCAGCTGCTCTTCTAAACGACGGGCCTGTTCCTCTTGTCGGCGGGCCTGTTCCTCTTGTCGGCGGGACTGTTCTTCTTGTCGGCGGGCCTGTTCCTACTGGCGGCGGGCCTGCTCCTGCAGCATCAGCATCAGAGCAGCAAAGTCTGGTGCTGATGATGAAGCTGGAGCGGCGGTGGACGGGCCGGCCTCTAAGGTCGCCAGCTGTCTCTCCGTAGCCTGCGGCGTTGCACTTCCAAAACGCCTCTGGTCCGTCTCTTGCTGGCGTTGACTACGGGTACGAATACCCTCAGTGTCGTCCTTCGGTAGAATCGGCATCTTTTAAATCCACTCTTCTGACACCAATTGTTACGAGCTTCGGGTTCGTTACAATAAAATCAGCCGATTAAATAAACAAAGATGACACTTTAATTTACACCACACTAATTACACTATAAACGCACTAATCACAAAACACAATCGCACTATTAATCACTTGAGATCGCAGTCGAAGATCGCTCTCGAAGTTATAACTCGTATCGCAATTCCAATACTGACTCGGTCGGCACATGTGCCGGCCTTATATAGGGCGCCGAGTAGAACTCCAGAAAGTTCGCGTACATATCGGTCGCGACCGACCAAGGTCCGAGAATTCTAGCATAGAAAAATCTCGAAGGTCCCCGACTTCAATAGTTCTGCTACTCGATACTAGATGGCGCTAGTGGTACCGAATGCCGCTATCATCGTAACTTAATTCTGGCGCGCAACAATATTCTTCACAGTTAACGGATTTGGCCATCTACAACAAGTTGAAAACTTGACTTTGCTTACTGCGTAGTATACGTGTTAAAAAACTATATCGTGGTTTGTGTTAGGTTAGTAACAGACTTATGATGTAAAATGTAAGCTAAATTGTTGATTTTCTTGTACTCACGTTTGCGAGAATCGAGAATATTCACGATGTGAGTACATTAATGATAATTAATTTCCTCTTCGACTATAACTCAAATTAATATTCGCTCTAAAGATTAACTCACGTTCGAGAACATAATTCAATGTAATTGGAATTTCAATCTTTACTAAAATTAATTTCCAATTTCAGGAACGTACCTGTTGAATTTATTTCGGAATATTGAGAGAGTTAATACATTAATCTGTTTGTAATAATGAATGTATGTTATCACGCCTTTATTAACGGGGGACAGACAGACAGTTGCACATGTTGATACATTTTGCCATTTTTACGACCTTTTATACATTTATAGGAGACTAGCTTATGCCCGCGACTTCGTTCGCGTGGAGTTCCATACAAAATTTTAACCCCTTTTTCACCCCCTTAGGGGACGAATTTTCAAAAATCCTTTCTTAGCGGATGCCTACGTCATAATATCTACCTGCATGCCTTTCAGCCCGAACCGTTCAGTGGTTTGGGCTGTGCGTTGATAGATCACTATGTCAGTCAGTCAGTCACTTTTGAGTTATATATGTATATTTAGACAAGCTCTTAGTTGACTAAAAACTGCCTCTCGGGAGTGGCCATACTGGGCCACACTTCCGTGCCTCGGAAAGCACGTTAAGCCTTTGTTCCCGGCTATGATATTTAGATATTTTAAATTTGTTACGGCATAGTTAAAAGCCAAAAAAAGTGATACTAGTCTTGGCAAATGGTATTATTTTACCCAATTTCTACTAAATTTATTGAGCCAGTTGCCATCTCAATTATTGATGGTTGATTCCAGTTTGCAATAGAGCTTATAATAAAAAAAAAAAACACTTGGTAGGTTATGCTGATGTAATATTCTCCTTATCACATGAGTTATATACGATGGAAAAAACTTTTTATCAAAAACCCTAATATAGCTTCAATTGAGCCTAAAATGCACAGGTATTTGAAACGTAAAATAGCGCATAATATCCATGACTTGGCAAAGTCAAAAAGTTTATTTCAATTATGCCATTAACCGTTTAATGGCATAATCGAAATAAACGTTTTGACTTCTGAACTTCGTCATTTAAGATACAGTTAAAATAATAAGTAATTCTAGTGTTTATTCGCAAAATATTCTAATTTGATGCCTGTTTATAAATTATATTAAATTCTATTCTGTGTGTAGGATGTGGAAGATGTGTGTACTTTAGCTAATCTATAAAATAGTTGGTCTAATTATATTTGTTTCTAGTATTAAAATGATGTTTGCCACTAAATTTACAAAAAAATATGTTGATTTTTAATTCCATTTCATTCATCGATTTTCACATAATATTTACTGAAATGAATTGGCAAGGGACTGTCATAATATTAATCTATTAAAAAGTTATCTAAGATAATCGCGACGTTGTAGATTATAAAGTAATCTGACAACATTATTCTCTTTCTCTTTTATAAAATAAAAAACGACTCAATGTCAGCAGCCCGACCCCACCGCAAAATACCGTACGACATAATGCTGTGAAAGTACCATGACTTAACTTTGTGGCGTCTGGTGCTATAGTACCACATATATATTAATAACCTGTAGCCGGGATAGCTTCGTATCCAGTGCTAAATTTTACGAAGCATATCTATCGCATGGCTCTCGTAGTTTGGCATCAACTTTAGCTACTAGTAAACGCTTATTGACAAACTGTAGCCGGGATAGCGTTGTATCCGATGCTAAGCGAATAGTACGTAGCTATGTTTACGTTCATTTACACGATCAACTACACCTGATGTTACACTCCGCTGTTGACAGAATATAATTAAAACAGTATTTGACTACGGTTGTAGGGATGTTTCATAGAATATCTATGCTTAAATAATTGTTAACAGGAGCTCGTGATTAAATAATAACGATCGCAGTCAGTCTTCAAGTTTAGGCAATGCTTGCCGGGGCTTTTTGTGGTTCAGAGCCGTGGCTCCTATAGCATGCCATAAAGATCTTTAGCAGACGTAACAGGGAGTCGGAAGCCATACAATCTGACTATAGTCCTTTTATTTTCAACTGACTTCCAAAAAAGTTCAAAACCTCAATTTGACGGTTTTATTTAGGGGTACCACTAAAAAGTGAAAAATAAAAAAACTTTTGTACACAAATCTGCAACCAACTCGGTGTTTGTGGTTGCTTTTTCGTATTTGAATACCGACTTCCGAAATTAAAGTTATTTTGTACTTTTTGGTTTTTATGTGCAGAAATCGGTTGTTTTTTTCCAGTAGGTAGTGGTTTCGTGCGACATACGCTCCATACCTATTGAGCTGGTTGAAGCTGCCTATGGATAGACCTGTACGCTAACTACGACGTAGTTGAGAAGGCTAGGCGTATGGATTGTCCTGTATGTATATAGGTTTAGCCACTGATCTTTTGTACTTAATTTAACACACACTGATCCATTGTTGTTAATTATATAAATAAATGGCTGCATTTGTAAATATGTGAGCACTATGTCCCTCGATAGCGAAATTATTAATTTTACCCCTGCTAAAAATTGATTGAGTCAGGCCTTACTTTGCGGAAATCCATTTTAAATTTGATAATGAAAATAATATATCTAGTTCTAATTTCCGCGAATATTAGTGGGTTGCAGGTATGCACCTCTATCCCGCCCGCTATATTGTGCACATGCAAGATTACAAGGCAAATGCAAGGATTTTATGCACATGCAGGAAGGCAAAGCAAAACCCAACACCGACACGTGTTTCGCCTCTCCACGAGGCATCCTCAGGGGACGCGTTGACTCGCTGACCGTTGAGTTGCGTTGTTGTGCCGCAACTCAACGGTCAGCGAGTCAACACGTCCCCTGTTCCCTATGTTATCCCCTATATTCCCTATGGTATCCCTGCTGTTATTACTTTTTGTAACTATTAGTACTTAGTGTTGTTTGGGTTCATCGACCTCACGTATAATCAATTAATTAATGTATATAACATATTGTAAAACTTATATTTGAAAAGAGTTTCTTGTCCGTCTTTCTCCATAAGAATCTACTTTTTGCGAATGGACAAATAGAGTCACTATAATATTTTTATTTTCAAATGTTTTGACGTTCAAAAGTGCCGTTTATGGTCTAGTTGAAATAAATGAATTGACTTTGACTTTGACTTTGGGTAAGAGGCTTATGTCTACATGTGTACGAACGTAATTTGTTGAACAATTAAAATTTACGTTACGTAACACCAGGATTGTTTCACGTACCCAATATACTTGTATTTGTACGTATATTCTGTCCGTAATATTCTGTCAACAAAGAAATATTTTGTATGGCCTATAGCTAGTTTGTTCCGGGACTGGTTGTTTGTGTATATATGTTTGCTAACGCAATCACGGTATAGGAGTCTTTTTAGTGAGGGGTAACGTTTCTTAATAAAAACCTAGGTAATATTAAAGTATTTTGGTTCTTGTGGTTCTTTTGTCTAGGGCTACTTTAGAGTTAAGCGGGATATTTAGTTAAAACTTACAATTAAATAATATTATGACTATTATAACTATTAACTATTTATTGTGAGTTTAAGTTCCAATCACAGAGCTGTGAAAGTTGCTAAAATTGGTTAGACATTTATTTTGTTTCAATCAGAAATCGATCGATCGATCGATCGTTAAGGAGAAGTTTATAAAGACTTAAGAATAATAATCTTTAAAATTCTCTAGTTAAGTATTTAATTATGTTAGTTACATGGTTTATTTTATCATTGTTAACTTTCAAAAATGACTACCTAATCTACTATATAAAAATAAGTCGGGTTTTCCTTCCTGACGCTATAACTCCAGAACGCACGAACCGATTTCCACGGTTTTGCATTCGTTGGAAAGGTCTCGGGTTCCGTGAGGTTTATAGCAAAGAAAATTCAGGAAAAATTTCAACAGAAAAGTGGGAAAATCTTTTTTCATTTTTTTTTATATATGGCAAACAACGTTTGCTGGGTCAGCTAGTCTATACTAAATATTATAAAGCTGAAGAGTTTGTTTGTTTGGTTGAACGCGCTAATCTCAGGAGCTACTCGTTCGAATTATACAGTCATTATTTTAGTGTTAGATAGCCCATTAATCGCGGAAAGCTATCAGCTACATAAAATCACACTACGAACAAAGGAGTGGAGTATCAATTAACAACGTTGTACAAACAGGGTGTTTTTTTTTCTCTTTTATGTGATGCAAACGAAGTTACGCGGGTCAGCTAGTCTATTTTAAAGCATAAATACCAGATAGCTATGTATTAATCAACATTTAACTGTTAGTGTAATTTCACAACTCAGTATCAATCACAATTTATTCAATTTCAGACCAGACTCAATATCATTCATCTTGTCTATCAGCAAGGGCAATATTGCAATAATCAGACTCTCCCAAGCTCTATTCATCTCGATGCAAATAGATATATACTAATAAAATGAACGCTCGCAAATAATCCCAATTTCTCGGGGCACTAGAAGTTACCCGAAATATTATTCTGACGATAATCAATTTGGTTCGGGAGAGATATCATAGACGGGAATTATTATTCTCGCTGCAAATTGGGGCGAAACTAGCAAATATGTTTTAGCTGTTCTCTGACTTTCATCGAGTAAAAGTCAGAGAACAGCTAAAATATATTAAAGGAGGACGTTACTAAATACTAACGGCCACAGGTTCGATTTTGAACATCTTAACGTAATGAGCTTCCTCCGTGAATTCTCGGAAAGCACGTTAATTAAACACAACACTTAACCTAAAAATAAACTAAAATCCTACTTACTAAACGTTTGGTTGACACTTCGCGTGACCCAAGGGCTAGCTTTTACTTCGGACAGAGGATAAGTATGGCTATACAACGTGGCAATGCCGCCAGTCTATTGGGTTCACTCCCAGTCGATAGCGATGCGGACGAGTTTTTGATGCCATTTTGTAGTTAGGAGGATTTTAGTTTATTTTTATGTTAAGTGTATGTATATATAATTAGATTTAAAATAGAACAACTAAACTACAGCAATAAATAAGTATATGTAAATAAATTTGGCACCTACTAACTGTTTATTCCAGCTGTCATATGTAGATCTTTCGCAAACGCTACGGGCATTCAAAAGCCAGAAAAATGAAAATCTTTCTGCAGTCTAGCCAACTTGTTTCGTGTTAAAAAAAAGGTAAATGTTTGACTTAAAAAAAAAAACTTTATTTCTCTCTAAGTCTCGTTAACGTCGATCGTCATAATCGAGTTTTGCGATACATCAGCGCTGGCTCTAAGCTCGCAAGTACTAGGAAGCCAGCAGCCTGCGATAGTTAGCTTTGGTAAAACTTAATAAGCGGAGTTTGGTGTGATTGATCTAATAAAAAAATATAATGACCATTGTTCGTCATTATGATTTTTCTTCTTCTTTTTTTCTTGATTTTTCTTTTATTCTATCATTTTACACAGAAAACTCCTTTATTTCAAAGTGCAGTGATCTCGTTAACACGCAAGTTTGGCTTTACTCGAGTTATCCCATAAATCGGCGTCGACTCTAAGCTTACAGGTACCAGGGAAGCAGCGACCGGCGATAGTTAGCCGCAGTAACACCGGCATTAATCAGCGGACCGCGGCCAGATTGGGCTAATTTTAAATGCATACACCTATCCTCTTGGCATGCAGACTGACTGCACGTTACACCGACGTGTGTCGCGACATAGCTAGTGCATTAGTGACGTTGATTTATTGTCATTCATTATTTTCGTTTTATAACTTCACATCTAATTAAATATGAAATCACAGGAATAGCTGGTGAGTGATGACCGACCTGTGTTTTCATTAGTTAGGTGTTACGTGTTTCGTCAAATCTGTAGACAACTAGAGATATGAAACATTAATTTAACCTTTCTATGCCCGTTGTAATCTATACTAATATTATAAACAAGAAAGATTTGTATTTCTGTATGTAATGAATAAACTCAAAAACTACTGGGCCGATTTCAAAAATTCTTTCACAACTAGAAAGCTACATTCACTCTGAGTAACATAGGCTATTTTTTATCCCCATATGCCTATGGGAACGGGAACTACGCGGGTAAAACCGCGGGGCGCTGCTAGTAATTTATACATACAGAGCCGGTTTCTGGTAAACCGGAGAGCCAGTTTTTATTTTCCGAAATCATCACTCTTTGAAAATAACTAACGCAGTTTTTTGTCAGTGTGTAGCCAAAATATTTCTGAGTCTGACACACTTTTCAGGGACTTTGGAGATTGGAGGGGAAAACACACACAAGTAAAATTATGACCTGTACCTACTAACTTTATATGTATATCTAACATATTTAAACGTATTTATCTAGTCGCCCTTTGTGTATTTATACGAGCCCATCTTTATTCATAAGCGTAATAATTACAATGTACTTTAATAAAAGACTTAATTAATATAAACAGAGGTGGGGAAGCGACTCGGTCCCACCGCCTACACAGTACACACCAAACTCCGACGTTTATTATTTATGAATCTGAGTAAATAATAAATAATGTTTTGTCCTATCAGTTGTTTAAACTTGGTGAAATTTGGTTATGGTTGTTGTTTGTTAAATAAAATAAAAATTCAAAAAGACATTTGTGTTTACGGTTTCATATCTGGGTACTCTTTCTGTATGATGGCAAAGGTTTTTTATATGTAGGTATGTATATCAGCATATAACGGGGACACAAGCTTCATTTGTATGGGATGAAAGGGCATGCGCTGTTATCCATTACGCTGGCTCATACAGGTTGATAGATATACAAAGATGTCACTTGTATTCGTGTTTTTGCTTGCTTATTGCGAAAAAAATGTTACGTTAGTAATATGGGATTCCATGACTAACCATCCCCTTCTTAACAAAGCCATTCTCCACAAAACAATTCCGAAAAACCCACTGAACCAAATAAATCGAATTCGATCACAAACTTCCCTAATCACCTCTCACACCGTCTAGTAGCAGCACAGCGATCTATTCAACCGACCAAACCCTGCTATTACAGCGCATTCACTTCCGCATTCCATTGACGGGGACAAGATTAATTCTCGGCAATTTTCCGCGCGCTTTTATTACGCGTCGGTGTGACAGGCGGCCTGATGTACGGGCGAGTTAGTTCGGAGATAGATTACTTCATTCATTACGTCCGTCTGACGTCACGGAGGCTAGGAACTAATAATGTACATAACAGCTCACCAGATTATATTTGGGGAGATGGACCACGACTGGTCTATATACCCCACAAAAAGGCTTATAATACAATTAATTATTTATTGGGAGTAATAATGACAATATATAAAGTTAAAACTATTTTAGTGATACAGAATATAATCATTGCTTCAGTATTCCAGCTGACATACTGGAGCAATGATCTACGATACAGGAGTCCTGCAGGTTGTCAGCAACCATGCTTAGGATGCTGTTGGAACTGGTTTGGACCCTGCGCACCAAGGAGGCACATATTTTACGCATTACTGCATAAAAGCAATCACAAACATAACTGATGTGCTAGAGAAGCGAGGCAGCCCCATCAACACCCTATTTTTTTCTGGATAGGTCTGGTATACAGCCGCTTCTCATAAAATACTGGTATTCAGCTGAATCCGGTTTGACTGGGCGCCGACCCCAATATAGTTGGGAAAAGGCTAGGCAGATGATGATGATGGAAATGTGTGGTAAGTGGCGTCCACAGTTTCAAGTACTTAAGTGGCGAAGTACTTGAAACTGTGGATTCGGCAGTTTTTTGGGAATTGCTGTTGATTCCAAACTACAATGGGGCCCACATATATCAAGTTTATCGGGAAGGCTCAGTTCTGCCGCATACGCTGTCAGGAAAGTGAGACAGTATACTGACGTTGAAACAGCACGGTTAGTCTATTTTAGTTATTTCCATAGCGTTATGTCCTACGGTATTCTATAGTGGGGAAAAGCTGAACTTTTGATTTTGAATCATCAAATGACTTCTCCAGTTCTGGGCGGAACTGGAGTGGCGAGCCATCCATAGCTCGCTGTCCGCAGTCCGCCCTGGGTTTCCCGACGTCCAGGGCGTCTTCATCTGTTGTAGCCCATCAACACCTTGAAAGCGCGATCTTTGTGTAAAATGTACAGGCTACAGGTGTAAAATGCAGAACAGAAGGTTCTAAAAAGTGTTGTATATCCTTCGTAAAAGCATATACTTGCGGGCAACCATATACATATGTACGTCCTAACCATAATATGACTGACAGCGCCCTCCACTCTCTCTCAACGTCTTCATCGGCCTTAAGGATGTTGGTCGAGGTATGAACATGGTACTTGGGGATGCCTGTCACCCCCCTTCACCCCCCTCCTGCCCCTCTCTGACGTCGCGGTGGGAGTCAAACACCTCACTCCCTCCGCAGACACGAGGTGGCCCGCAGTGGCGGGCTGGCACCAGCCGGGGATTACGGATGTCGCATATGTTCCCGCGATCCCCGGCGTAGGTGAGAGATGGAACACCGGGGTGATTTTAGTCAGTAAGAGTCTGACAGACCCCTCCACCCGCCCCAGGGTGGAGGACATCCATGTGGATTTCCCCCCGTAAAAAAAAAGGTATGCACAAGGTACTTGAACGAGTGCACTCTCAATAACGGTAGAATAGAATAGAATACTCTTTATTATGTACACCATATAAGTTACAGAAAATATAGATAACGGTACGGTACGGAACGGAACGGAACGGTAGACCATTCATGAAAAATAAGCTATAGAGGACACTGTCTATTAGACCTGGTATTCTGCTACATAGATATAACATTCTAACAGTTTTAATAAATTGGAGTATTCAGAATTCGTAATTTTATTTTGTTAAAATCATACCGACTGCAGTAGGTAATACCTTGGATTGTCTCGTGAAAACTGTCATTTTTGAGTTTATCATTTAAGAAAATACTAGTGACCCGCCCCGGCTTCGCACGGGTGCAATGCTGATACTAAATCTCTGCTAAATTATGCATGTATTAGACATATAAACATTTCTCTTGAATCATTCTATCTAATAAAAAAAAAACCACATCAAAATCCGTTGCGTAGTTTTAAAAATCTAAGCATACGTAGAGGCAGATAGACAGCGGGAAGCGACTTTGTTTTATACTTTGCAGTGATAGCAATAACACTCCTTTTTTGGGCAGTGTTGAAATAACTGACGCTCATTCAATTTAACCTCGAGTTTCCTTACGCAGCACGTCAAAACGTACCTAACTATAACAAAACAGTGTGATAAACCAATACGAGAAAAATCGCAGAATAGGGTAGTTAACTAAAAAAATCTAATTAGTCCGTCAGATTATAGAAAAATATTGGACACGTATTTTTTCTTTTTTCACGTAGACAAAAAATGAAGACGATACAGTGCGTTGAAAACTCGTGTGACGTCACTACTCGCTACAATTTTTACCGAGCCGTGACGTCACAAGCCCCCTCTCCTGATCTTTGATGCTTTGTAACTTCGTCAGTTTTTATAGATTTGATAAAGCAAAAAATACGTGTCCAATATTTTTCTATAAGTAATCTAACTGACGGACTAAAAATAATCATATATTTTTTACTCAGGAAACATCCCTATTACCAAGTCTAGTTTCAGAAACGCCGCTAAAAACCTAATATTCGCTATGGAAACGCTTTAATTAAAACTTAAGATTGGATAATAATCGAAGTTTGGCAACCCGCAACTTGGGCCACAAACTTTACAGTGACTTGGTAAGATCACAGCGCCTGTAGCTTGTACAAGCCAGCGACACATAGTTTGCGGTGACTGTATCAATTTGATCGTCTTAGGATTTACTAACTAGAACTGTTAGGTACTCTAAATTGTTTTCTATGGTTGACACCAGATAAATCTATACTTACTAATATTATAAAGCTGAAGAGTTTGTTTGTTTGAACGCGCTAATCTCAGGAACTACTGGCCCGATTTGAAAAAATCTTTCAGTGTTAGATAGCCCATTTATCGAGGAAGGCTATAGGCTATATATCATCACGCTAAGACCAATAGGAGCGGAGCAGTCATGAAAAATGTGACACAAACGAAGTTGTGCGGACAGCTAGTCGTAATAAAGGTCATTGCCCTTTCCTTGATATCTCTTCGTAGGTACATGGACAAAAAAAATGAATCGTTTTCCATTACTAGTAAATACTAGCTTCTGCCAGCGACTTCGTCCGCGTGGAATAGTTACTTTACCCCCGATTTTGAAACTCTCAGCCCGATCGGTTTAAAATTGACAAAGTTTCATACAAATAATCAGAAAGCGCCGAACTGCTAAGCTATCGGGAGTTACACGTGTTATTGTGAGTCAACCATAAAATATAGACATATGCTGTTTGGGACATTTTTTAGATAATTTTATGTAAAACATTTCCGTCATACATGATTTCTATGTAACTTTAACCATTAAGGCTACACACGCGACGGAAGCTTACAAATGGAGTAACTTCTCCCGTTTTCCCAACATTTTCCTTCACTGCTCTGCTCCTATTGATTGTAGCGTGATGAAAAGTATACTATAACCTGCCCAGGAGTATGAAGAATAATTGCACCAAGTTTCGTTAAAATCGGTCGAGTAGTTTTTGTTTCTATAAAGAACATACAGACAGACAGACAGACAGACAGACAGACAGACAGACAGACAGACAGACAGACAGACAAAAATTTTACTGATTGCATTTTTGGCACCAGTATCGATCACTAATCACCCCCTGATAGTTATTTTGAAAATATATTCCTTGTACAGAATTGACCTCTCTACAGATTTATTATAAGTATAGATAAAGGATCAAGATGGATGTCGATTCAATATAGCATTAATTCATTATTTCTGTTTTAAGAATTAAGGTTGTCAATAAATGTAGGTGGGTCAATGACCGTTATTGCACATTTATTTCGTCGTGTCGACTATAGTTACCTAAGTTTCAAGTTTTTGGGGATAGGTCAAAGTAAAAGTAGGATTGTCGATGTTGTCTTGTTTAGGATAAAATTGTTCAGAGGTCGATCTCCGATCGAAAATGTTCGGATATCGATGTTAAAAAACTTTTTACAAAAAAATAAAACCGACTTATAAACCAAAAAAAAAGTACAAAATAACTCTAATTTCGGAACTCGGTGTTTTTGGTTTTTTTTTTAAACGTGTTGTGCCGACCCCATAGTATAAGTAATATGGGATAAGGGCAGGAAGATGATGAGTGGTTTACTCCCAGCTAAACATACCCATCACAGCGTACGTGGTACAAAATTGGTGTAAACAATAAACAAAGATGCGATTTCCGCTATCCCGACAGATTTACTATAATTTATTGAAATTAATAAAAATGCTCATAAAATAAAAACTCCTCGACGAAACTGAACTAAATTCTTATGGGACCAAATGGCAACTATTCTTCATCGAATAAAAAACAACCACGCAAATCGGATCAGAAATCTCGGCGTAATCGCTGTACATACATAGAAAAAAAAACATGACTGCCGAAGAGAACCTCTTCCTTTTTGAAGTCGGTTAAAAAGCAACTTTAGCTGGAGAAGTTGTGGTGCTATCACTTTATCTTTTTTTTTTTTGCAAGTTCTGTTCTAGACATTTTCCTTACCTATATCAAACAGCACCATCGTGCAAACGATTGTTTGATCAGGTTGCCTAGTTTAAAATATTTAAAAATAAAATATGATTTGTTCGGAATCCTTTGTTTTTCCTTGTTTATTAAGAAATTTTCCTTTAGGGATGCTGTCAACTGTCACAACAGCTCTCTGCTAGGTACAATTCCGTTCCGGAATTTGTTTGAAAGAGTCACCGCGGCCCTGGAACGCAAAGGGCACGGAAGATCACGGGTGTGTTTTAATCAGTAAGAGTCTGACACTCCCTTCCGCTCCGCCCAGGCTCCCCAGTCTGCTATTTTTATAAATTTGTCATTCCAACACGATCCCATTGTCATTTTGCTAAAAGTTCGCAATCTGCTAAATTCGTAATCGTCGATCATTGGTCGGTCAATGGTCTCGTAATACTTTTTTATAATCGAGCTATTAAAAGAAATGACTGCACAACGACGTTCTAAAGGAACTGTCAAAGTTTTAGCAGATTACCGCATACGTCTGTCATTCATTTGCCATTATATACGAGATTACCATTTTAAGCCATTTCTTTCAATGGAGTGTCAGTGGTTGACGAATTCATAATGATGCTTTTATATTAGTAGATTACCAAACTTGTCAAAATCAACCATTATGAAATCAATGATAGACCATTCTGAGAATATTGTAATAGCGGACTTGACTTTGAGCGGAAGAAGTCGTTTATTTCCCATCCATAGAAAAGGGACAATTCCGTTTCTTTTTATTACAATTCTCCCAATACATCGACATTTGTATCTATAATATGTCTATTGTGCCACCGATGCATGACAAGTTAATTTACGCGTCTTTGTCCCGAGGCAATGGCACATGTTCCGCGGCTTCCAATCAGCGCAATACATAACTGTCACTATGTATTATGGGGTACATTATGGGAGGTTATGGGCAAATGTGGCTGGTGTTGTGTTACTGATACATTCTGCTTGTTGCTTATTAATGAATATGTGTTTAAAAAAAAAAAAAAATTGATTGAGTCAGGCGTTACTTTGCGGAAATCCATTTTAATTTGAAATTGAAAACAATATATCTAGTTTTAATTTCCGCGAATATTAGTGGGTTGCAGGTATGCACCTGACGTGACTCGCTGTCTTGACTCGCTGACCGTTGAGTTGCGACTGAACTCAACTCAACGGTCAGCGAGTCAACACGTCCCCTGAGGATGCCTCGTGGAGAGGCGAAACACGTGTCGGTAATGGTGTTGGGTATTGCTTTGCCTTCCTGCATGTGCATAAAATCCTTGCATTTGCCTTGTAATCTTGCATGTGCATAATATAGCGGGCGGGAGGGAGGTGCATACCTGCAACCCACTAATATTCGCGGAAATTAAAACTAGATATCGACGGTTAAAAGGAAATAGGGTATAAGCGACAAAAAGTGAAATGTTCAGGAGAGCCGTTCAAAGTTTTAAATTTTAGAAAAAGTGAAGTAATTTTGTTATTTATTAAGATATCGTGAAAACTAAAACAGTTATAAAATCAGAAAAAAATGGAGCATTTACCGGTATTTTTAGTTTTAATGATTTGACGCTATTTAAAGTGGTTTTTGTCGCTCATAACAATAGCTTTTAATTTTCCAAAGAGGAAATATGGTATAAGATACAAATGACAAAGTAAAATATTAAAGGATAAGAAGCCTAAGCGACATACTGATTTCTCACACAGCAAGGTAAAAGGGTATAAGAGACTAGACAGTTCAATAAGTGTTTTAGGAAAAGAAGGATAAGGTACTTTTCACAGTGGTTGTATGGAAGCTAATAGAGCACAAGAAACAGTCGGCTTTCAAAACAATACCAGGATATAAGACATTAGTGACGCACAATGTCGCTTGAAAGCAAAGGAAAAGAAGGATAATCAACATTTGGCATTGCGTGAGTCTATGGAAATATGGATGAAAAGACACCCCAAAAATAATGAAGTAGCGCAACCAACACGATCCTTCATCAGGATAAGAGCTAAAACGGGTAGTACACTATACTGTAATTTTGTCCCTAACTCGTAAAATAGGGTGAAGTATTTTAAAAGTATTAGGGAGTCGATTTTCATACAAAAAGACTAAGGATCCTTAGTCTTAGGGGCCTGTTTCAGTATACCCTACCCGTTCAAGTGATTCTAATTTACACTAAATAGTAGATTTAAAAGATGACAGTTCGTCATTATAGTCATTTTCATGTCACCTACTTACCTATTTACTAACAAGCGGATAGTAGGATTTTTTTAAATAAAAAAAGACATTGACATGACATGGACACCTTATGGTGTCCTCCCCAAGCACATCCAGTACATCAGATGACCCGATTCCAGGGTTATCCCTGGAATCGGGTCATCTGATGTACTTCCGCGAGGGAGACCAACAATCGCAAGGCGGCGTTGGGTTTCTGGTAAACAAGTCCTATCTAACAACTTTGTGGAAATGTCAAGTGTGTCGAACAGGGTAGCGTACCTTATTGTGAAGCTCACCGAGAGGTATAGTCTCAAGGTAGTGTACGCACCAACCTCGACACACTCGGACGACGAAGTGGAAAATATGTTCGATGACATATCGAGAGCCCTCCACTTCACTACACAGACATAGTACATCGTTGTCATGTTGACTTTAATGCCAAAGTGGGAGTACAGTATTGCTGCGAATAGTTAATAGGATACCATGGATTTGGAAGCAGAAATCATAGGGGGCAAATCCTCGTCAATTTCCTCGAACGGGAGGGGTTGTTCTTGATGAACGATGACGTGGCAAAGCCCCGACACTATGACCAAACATGAGATGTCGATCTCACGTTTGTTCATCATGAATGACAAGAGGCATATATTCAGAGACGTCTCCGTGATCAATAGGTTCAATACCTGTAGCGATCACCGACTTGTCCGAGGCTCTCTGAATATTAACTTCAAGGCCGAACGTGTCCGTCTGATGAAGTCCAGACTCCGACCAACTCTGCTCCAAACCATGGCATGATCTGAAACGTTCCAGGCAAACCTGTAAAACCGATTCGCTGCCGTGGAAACCACACCAGACGTAAACCAGAACCTCTAAAATGTGATTTGGATCCTCAGGGAAAAGGGTACGAGATTCTGTGATATGCAGCGTAAGGGCAAGAAGTTCAAGCTTTCAGAAAGGAATTTAGGGCTAATGAAGGAATGACGTGAAAGCCCACCCGTCACTTCGTCGGCAAAGCGATTTCTAAACAGAGAGATCAACAAGCACGTACGACAGGACCTCCGGGGCTTCAATGCTCTTTCGGTTGAAAGAGCAATCGAGCAGAATCGGGGGTCAAAGGTGTTCGTACAGTCTCTTGGAAGAAGCCACCTGATGAAGTTGACCACAGCAAGTGGAGAAGTTGTTTCTTTGAAGCCAGTAGTTTTTTCGGACGTGGAGGACTTCTATAGCCGGTTATACGCATCACATGCATCTCGTCCTGATCCCAAAAATGAGGGTTCTAGAGCCACATTGACACGCCATTTAACCGAAGACCTGCCAGAAGTCCTATGGCATTAAATCCGCTTTGTACAGTTTTTTTTTTACTAGTGCGTAAAGTTTTAATAAATAAATAAGTCAGTATTGGCGAAATCGAGATCGCTCTTAAAAATGGAAAAGCCCCTGGAGAAGACGGCGTTACCACAGAGCTGCTGAAAGCTGGAGGTAAACCCGTACTGAGGGAGCTCCAGAAGCTGTTTAACGCTGTCCTGTTTGAAGGGAGAATTTCAGAGGCGTGGAGTAGAAGTGTGGTTAAGATAACCACACTTCTACTCCGTTCTTCAAAAAGGGAGACAAGACCCTATTGAAGAAATATCGACCCATATCCCTTCAAAGCCACGTCTATAAGCTGTTTTCGAGAGTGATTATGAACCGTCTTGCGCGAAAGCTCGACGAATTCCAACTACCAGAACAGGCTGGGTTTCGGAGCGGATACGGCCGCATAGACCACATCCACACAGTGCGGCAGATTATACAGAAGACCGAAGAGTATAATCAGCCCCTGTGTCTAGCATTTGTGAATCATAAAAAGGCCTTTGACTCGGTTGAAATCTGGTCTGTTCTGAAGTCCCTGCAGCGCTGCCAAGTAGACTGGCGATACATCCAAGTGATGAGATGTCTCTACGAGGCCGCCACCATGTCCGTTCAAGTACAGAATCAGCAAACAAGTCCCATACCGTTGCATCGAAGAGTGAGACAAGGGGATGTTATTTCCCCGAAATTGTTCACTAATGCAATGGAGGATATGTTCAAGACGCTGAACTGGAACGAACGTAGCATTAACATCAATGGCGAATACATCTCTTACTTGCGATTTGTAGATGATATCGTCATCATGGCAGAAACGCTGCAGGACCTACAACAGATGCGGAATGATCTGGCTGACTTTTCTGTAACATCAACATTGTTTCGCAGTAAACATTTTGACTTTGACTTTGGATAAAACCAAGGTCATGTTCAACGAAAATGTTCTACCGGAACCGATTGCGATTCACGGTGCAATTCTTGAAGTTGTTCAAAAATATGTGTACCTCGGGCAGACATTTCAGTTAGGTAGAAACAACTTTGAGGGCGAGGTGAACAGAAGAATTCAGTTAGGCTGGGCAGCGTTTGCGAAGCTACGTCGAGTCTTTACATCGTCGATTCCACAGTGCCTAAAGACGAAAGTCTTCAATCAGTGCGTCCTACCCGTCATGGCATACGGAGCAGAAACGTGGAGACTGACGGCCGCTCGTAGGGTCAACAAGCTTAAAGTCGCTCAGTGGGCTATGGAAAGGGCTATGCTCGGTGTGTCTCTGAGGGATCGCATCAGAAATGAGGTGATCCGTCAGAGAAGCAAGGTCATCGATATAGCCTACCGGATTAGTAAGCTGAAGTGGCAGTGGGCTGGCCATATTAACCGACAACCGTTGGGGTAAACGAGTTCTAGAGTGGAGACCGCGTCTCGGCAAACGTAATGTAGGACGTTCTACACTACGTTTGCCGAGACGCACGGTGGAGTGACGATTTGCGCAGGACGGCTGGCAGAAACGGGATACGAGAAGCCGAAAATAGATCTAAGTGGCGTGCAATTGGAGAGGCCTATGTCCAGCAGTGGACTGCAACAAGCTGTTAATGATGATGATGATGATGGGTAGGTAGCTAATACTGCAGCTAGCAGGTAGGGAACTTAAGAATTAATTTCGAACACTTGGTATGTATCCGTAATATAAACATTTAAAAAGGTAACAAACATAATAGTAAATAATAAAAAGCTTATTGGGTATTGTAGTATAAGTAACGTATAAGTATGATTGTAGAACGTGGAAGTAGGTTATAATGTGGTTATAATCGACAAAATGATATCTAATTTAATTTAAGTTAGAAAGGAGAGGTTATATCCTACAGGTGGTGGTAGGACGGATGGAAGTTAAACTCCGGTAACAATAATTAGTGGACTGTATTAAACTTAATTTAAAAGGCGAATCGGACTGAACATTAATTCTTAGCAAGAGAGTGTGCGCTCGGTGAGGCGGACGATGACGCAGTGTCGTGTGTGACGGCCGATGGTGCTCGCGCGCTGGTTGAGTGCCCCCTCCGCGACCGCCGCTACCGCGGCTGTCGCCTAGCGCGGGGTGATATTCTCGACATGCTCCCGGCGTTGAAGATTTGTCTTCAATGGTTATACTGGAAGAGGACAGATGGTGTTATAAGCACCTCGGACAATTCCCTTCTTCGTCTTCACGTCTGCGACTCTACTTATTCCGTCTCTCCCAGGTATAAGACGTACGATACGGCCGAGTGGCCACATCAGTGGTGGTGACTGTTGCTCCTTGAGTACCACCATAGATCCCTCTTCAAGTGTTCCATCGGAGTCCGTCCACTTGGTTCTCTGTTGGAGGTAGAAGATATACTCGTTAGAGAATCTATTCCAGAACTGTTGCTTTAAGTATTCTATACGCTGGAAACGTTTTAGGCTGGAGATGTTCTGGTTGATGACTTGCGGATGCGGCAGGGACGTGAGAGATCTCCCAATAAGGAAATGGGCAGGAGTTAACGGGTATAGGTCAGACGGATCAGTGGAAAAAGGAGTGAGAGGACGAGAGTTTAGTATTGCCTCAACCTGAATCAGACACGTAGACATCTCTTCGTAAGTGAGATGTGCGAAGCCTAATATGCGCCTCAGGTGATGTTTGATAGACTTCACGGCAGACTCCCATAAGCCACCGAAGTGTGGGGTGTAAGCCGGAATAAAGGAGAAGTTGATACCTGTATTTGCCATTTCTGAAGAAAAGTCCTGTTTTAGTATGTCAGCTAATTCGTTACAGGTGCCAATAAATGTAGTGCCATTGTCAGAGTAGATGGTATTCGGTTTACCACGACGAGAAATAAACCTGTTCAGTGCTGCAATAAAGGCATGTTTTGTTAGATCTGAGACAAGCTCCAAATGAACCGCCCTTGTGGCTAGACAAACAAATACACATATGTATGACTTAATTAATCTACATCCTCTACCTTTGCGGTCGGCTAGGAGGATGGGTCCGGCATAGTCTGTGCCAGTCTCTAGAAAAGGAAACTCTAACTGAACTCGTTCCTTAGGCTAGTTACCCATGATGGGTTGAACTGTTCTACCGTTGAATCTCTGACATTTTACGCACTTATGAACAGTTGATTTGGCAAGGTTTCTACCACCTAAAGGCCAATACTCGTGTCTAATTGTAGCTAAGAGTAGCTGTGGGCCAGCATGAAATAGGCGTGAGTGAAATGTACTAAAAATAAGTTTAGTAAAGTTATGTTTGCTGCAGATAATAATTGGGTGCCTGACATTATAATCGTAGCAAGAATTATTTAATCTTCCTCCGACTCGTATAATGCCAGCCTCGATAAAAGGTGACAATTTTTTAAGGCGATTTTTATTCGGTAATGTTTTGCCTGATGAAAGTAGCCTGTATTCTTCAGGAAACATTTCCTTCTGAACTGTTTTTATTATGAATTCAGCGCTGTAAGACAACTCTGAACTAGTAAGTGCAAGACTATGACTAAGCAACCCTCTACAACCATTGATGAATCTGAATACGTATGCTAATAGACGTTGTAATTTTGAATAATTAGATGAGTTATTAATTAAGGTTTGAAATGTATTATTATTTGTATTTATATTAGGATTAGAATTAGTAACAGTTAATGATTGATTACTAATATTGTTAGTAGTGTGTGATTTTAATAGTTCTGGTAGCGTCGAGCTGACAACTGTATTAGGCATTGAAGGCCAAAGTGCTGGGTCAGTTAGTAAGAATGAAGGCCCTGACCACCACAAGGAAGATTGACCTATGAGGTCAGCACTCTGACCCCGGGAGATCAGATCTGCTGGATTGTCCTTGGAGGACACATATCGCCAGGTATGATCACCAAAACCTTCCCGTATCTCAGAAACTCGATGCCTGACAAACGGCTTAAGTGTAGCAGGTGAAGTAGACAACCAACCTAGAACGATCATAGAATCACACCAAAATATGCATTTCCCAGGTTTTAGTGTTAATGACTCTAGTACCTTTGCACACAACCTAGTCCCTAATAAGGCACCACAAAGTTCTAGCCTTGGGATCGTGGTTGACTTTATTGGTGCAACCTTACTTTTGGATGTGAGCAGGTATGTATGAATGGTGCCGCTACTATCTGTAGAACGAATGTATACGCAAGCTCCATATGCCTTCTGGGACGCATCTGTGAAAATATGCACTTCAACAGATGAAGGGAAATCACATACCACCCAGCGTGGTATGCTGAGGTGATTAAGCTGTGGTAAAGTTTGCGTGAACTTAATCCATAATTTTTTAATTTCTTTATTAACCTCGTCGTCCCATGGACACTTGTCTATCCATAATTTCTGCAGTATTATCTTAGCCTCGATAATACATGGAGAGACAAGTCCCAAAGGGTCGAATACTTGAGCTATTGTGGAAAGAATGTGTCGCTTGGTAATGTAAGTATTTGTATGGGTAGGTATGTTAATAGAGAATGTTAATGAGTCAGTATGACAATGCCAACTAAGGCCGAGGGTCTTGCTTGGCTCGTCGGTACTTAAGCTGACTGTATTAGGTGTGTCTGTATGTGTTTTTGTGGATGAACCTTGAGGGGATGATGCATGGGTGCTTGTAGTGATTGCCTGTAGTATTTGCTCGTTGTTGGACTGCCACTTTCGAAGGTTGAGCTGTGCAGTTTTGAGTGTGCTGATGACGTCTTGTCCCAGTGCGATAGTGGCCTCTATAGAGTCACTCCCTGACAGATAATCATCCACGTAAAAGTCGTGCCGTATTGACTGCTGTGTACGCGCGTCCTTGGCTTCCTTTGCCAATTGAGACAGACATCGCGTACTAATGAACGGAGCAGATGCTGTTCCATAAGTGACGGTGTTCAATGTATATGCCCTTAGAGGTAATGATGGATCTGAGCGCCATAATATCTGTTGTAGAGATCGCTGCGATTCGTCGACGTCAATCTGCCGAAAGAACTTTTCAATGTCTGACGATATGACGTATTTATGCTGACGGAATCTCAACAAGATGGATACGAGGTCGTCCTGAACTCTAGGGCCTATGCTTTGAATGTCGTTAAACGACTTGCCAGATGTTGTGACGGCTGATGCGTCGAAGACAACTCGCAGCTTTGTCGTTGTACTGGACTCTCTGAAAACTCCATGATGCGGAAGGAAATAGGAATGAGATAAGGTAGGCTGAGTGACTACGCTCATATGCCCTAATGCCTCATACTCGTGCAAGAACTCTACGTAGCGATGCTTTAGTATCGGATCTTTGTCGAGTCTGCGCTCTAGCGACAGAAAGCGACGTTTAGCCATCTCAAAGGAATTACCTAACGCTTCAGGCGATTCCTTTAAGGGAATGGTGACTACGAAACGTCCATCAGCATTACGTCGAGTAGTGTTTCTATAGTTTTGTTCGCATGCTCGCTCTTCCGACGTGAGATTGTATTTAGGGGAAATGGAATCAAGTTCCCAGAATCTTGAGAGATCCATGGGCTCTTGCGTATGTGTGGTGTGTCTGTCATGCGTGAACATACACACTGATTGAGCTAAGTTAGGCTGAGGTATGGCGCCTGATATGAGCCATCCGAGCTTAGTCTCGAAGAGCGTTGGCATATGTCTACCCAACTGTATGCGGTTACGACCAATCACACTCCAAAAGATGTCAGCTCCTACGAGTATGTCGATGGAAGAAGGGACGTTAAAAGATGGATCAGCCAGACTTACTCCTGCTGGTAGTTGTAAGTCAGCTAAGTCTATATATGTTTGTGGTATGTGAGTAGTAACAGTGGGCAAGACATAACAATCAATATCGATGTTGTATGTCCCATCACTCGACTGCAAATGTAACGAACAAGATTGCGTAATGGTGGATACTTGACTGTTGATGCCTGCCACGTGTGACCTTACACTACGAATAGGTAAATGTAGCTTACCACAAAGGTCCTTGGTAACAAAATTGGCCGTGCTTCCATTGTCAAGTAAGACTCTGGCGCTGTGCGGCGTCCCGGATTGGTCCGTGACTCTTACCAACGCTGTGGAAAGCAACACATGACGAGATGAAATATCACGGTTAGTGCCAGCCAAGGTTATATGCTCTCTACAAGAGCTGGGATCATCGTCATGAGAATGCAGCATTGTATTATGCCTAGACTTACAATATTTGCAGTGCCCAAGAGGACAAGTAGCTTCTAAGTGACCTGGGCGTAAACAATTCAAACAAAGTTTAAGTTCCTTTGCCTTAGATAAGCGTGCAGTGACTGATAATTTTTTAAATTGTTCACAGCCGAATATGTAGTGATTTTGTTTACACAGGGGACATGAAATATTAAATTTACCCTTACTTGTTAATACCGAAATGTTTTTCGGTTTACTGTGTGACGACTCTGGTCTCGATTTTAAACTCTTTGCCTCCTCAAGTGTTTCTAAAAGATTGCAACGGCTAGAAATAAATTTTGTAAAAATGTCCAAGGAAGGAAACTCAGTTTGAGAGTTCTTATGTTCCTCCCACTGTCTACTAGTAACTGGGTCTAACTTTGAAGACATCAAATGTATCACCATTGGATACCAATGTTCTACGGCGAACCCTAGCGTCGCCAATGAACGTAGATTTTTGTTGGTTTCATCGACAATTTGATGTAAGCCCTGGCTACTCTCCCTTTGCAGAGGTTCCACATTAAATAAGGCTTGTATGTGATTGCTTACTAACAACTGTTCGTTGTCGTACCTCTCACATAACAACTGCCACGCATTGTCGTAGTTGTCCCCTCTAAAATCTAAGCTTTTGATTACTAGTGCTGCGCTGCCATTAAATGATGAGCGTAGGTAGTGAAATTTATTAATCTTGTCAATACTTGTCTCTTCATGAATTAGTGAAACATAAATATCTTTAAACTCTAACCAATCCTTATAACCGCCGCTGAAGTGAGGTAAATTAATCTTAGGAAGTCTAACACTATTATGTCTATTAACCACCAGTTGCTCACTGGAGCTTACCTTAGACGCTAGCTGATCGCGGTGTCGTGACAGAAGCGCACGAGCAGATGCAAGCTGCCTGTAGTAGCTGCTCTCAAATTGCTCACGTTCGGTGAATTGCTCGTCGGGCTTTGCTGACAGGCACTCCAATTGACCCTGAAACTGATCATAGGTGGCATATAAAGTAACCATCTTCTCAATTCTAATCCCTAATTCGACTAGCTGCTCCTCACTAAGTTGTTCGCAAGACTTAACGGTATTTAAAAAGGTAGTGAACTGAGTAAGCTGCGATTTTATTGAGGCACGTTTCTTTGTAAGCTCTTTAATTTTCATTTCCTCAGCCATGGCTAAATAGGTAGCACTAAGCAGCAAAGAAAGTAAAAAAAAACTACGAAGGAGACAGAATAAGAAACGCTAAAAGATGCCAAAGCTCTAAATTATGCTCCAATAGGCTGTTGAATAATAGCAGTAGCAAACAGCCGATCGATGGAAGCGTTGCTATTCAAAACCAGTAGGCGGTTAGAAAAATTTTGAATTTGAATTCAAACTGCTGGAAAAAAAAAAAAAAGAGGGTACCTTTAAGCACTAAGTTACAAATGTTACAATTTGATTAATAAGCACTTATGACTAGTTACTATATTAATTTGTGAAATCTACTTAACGGGAGAAGGGTCTACTTAAATAAGTAAGAATCAAATTAAAACTGCCAATGACAATACGGATCAAAACAAAGATTCTACTAAGACCAATATTTATTTCTAAAGTTACTATGGGATACTAATTACCGAGATGAATACTAATGTGTGATTCACTGGTCTAATGCACTATCTAATTCTCTAGTGGTATGAAAATGTTAGTATAAAATATGTGGATATGTTAGTAAGATTATGGAAAGATCTCACGAAATCCGTTGACTGCGAGTCCAAACTGAACGTTTTCTTGCTTGAATCCTTGAAGTGGACGGCGATGTTCTTGGGCTCTGCTCGGGCTGCTACGCTGCGATGACCCAGCTGCGATGACCACTGAAGAACTTTATGTTCGCTCCAACAAGGACCGCTTCTTCACGAAGGCGTCGAAGATGATGCCCGAAGACTGCAACACGGCGCACGCACGCAGGCACGCACGGCGAGAAGTCCTCTTGCGGTCGAAGTCCAGTCGTCCAACGATCGTTTTCAAATTTGAAAACAAACCGCTTGCCTGCTTCTGGAACTGGTCAGTTACACGTCGAAGGACCATAGAAAGGAGAGGTTATATCCTACAGGTGGTGGTAGGACGGATGGAAGTTAAACTCCGGTAACAATAATTAGTGGACTGTATTAAACTTAATTTAAAAGGCGAATCGGACTGAACATTAATTCTTAGCAAGAGAGTGTGCGCTCGGTGAGGCGGACGATGACGCAGTGTCGTGTGTGACGGCCGATGGTGCTCGCGCGCTGGTTGAGTGCCCCCTCCGCGACCGCCGCTACCGCGGCTGTCGCCTAGCGCGGGGTGATATTCTCGACAAAGTAATAAGATATTATCGACAAAACTGTATTTATATTGTACGCGGAAGTAAGGTATAACCAACAGTGTGATATTAAAATAAATTTAGGTAATAGAGCATAACCTGCAAAGCTTCCATAAAGTACTGAATGGTAATAGGGTATAACTGACAGAGTAATATGAAAATGAATTTCGTATATAGGGTACAAGCGCCATAGCTATGTTAAATTACGAAATGGAAGTAGGCTATAAACAACGTTTGTACTTTGTAAGGGGAAAGCTTAAAAGGCATAAACAACCGAAAGCTCGACACCCTTATGAAGTAAAAAAGCATTACCGACAACAAACACAAAATAAATCATTTTTGTAGGGGCACAAGCACCTTTGTAGCAAAAATAACTTGAATTTTCGTCGGTTACGAAAACTAATACTATGAAAACGATTTTTTTTGCTAGGGCATAAACGCCAAAAAACTCATCGTAGAGCCACGAGAGTAAGCGCATTCGAAAGAGCGGAAAATTTTACGTAGGATGGCATATATAACTCATTTTTGACCAAAATGTCGCTTATGCCCTACTTCCTTTTAACCGTCGATATATTGTTTTCAATTTCGAATATCTGTTTATTAGACATGTGAAATGTAGCTCACTGAAGAAAAAAGAGACACAACTCTTTTGATCAAAAGATCACCCTTTTAGCTCTTTAACTCACCGAATAACTCTTGAGCTCAATTGATTTACTTGCGAGCTACAGATCAAATTGAGCAGCGCTACGTTATGCAAGTCAAACGAGACAAATAGCTCAATGGCTCTTTAAAATCTTTGAAGTTCTTTAGTTCAGTAGTAGTATAGTTAACTTAGTTGCGAGCTATAGATAAAATTATAAAAATGTAATGCGCCTGGCTGGGTTTGAACCCGCGACCAACAATCCGTAAGCCATGATTTTTTCCGCATAGAGTGTGATAAAACAGGGAATCCGATTTTTCATTTACAAATCTCCTCGTGGAAAAAATACGGTTTTCCATAAAAACTTAATCTCAATTTAATCCCCTTGATCTTTTAAAGAAGGCAACTCTACATTTAGTGCGGTTTCTTCTGTGAAGAACTAAGACCCAATATGACATGCCAAAACCATCATGATTCTGTTGTGAAAAAGATATAAGTGATATGCGTCTTGTATAGCTCCTTCTCCCTCTTGTAGCGGATGCATTATGGTTTTAAGATATCGTAGAGGAACCTATCAACGGGGAACGAATCATTATTTATTGCGAGTCTTCCAAATCATATAGTTACTGGTTCCTGCTTAAAATGCTGCCTCAGGCCATACATGACACTGTATGGCCTGAGGCATGATCTATGGAATGAATCATCGACTTCCGAAATTAAAGTTATTTTAGACCTTTTTTTTAGAAGTCGGTTGTTTTTAAACGAAACGAACGAAAAAAGTTTTTTTTTTGTAAAAATTTACACGACAAGCACGCTTTCGAATATAAAAAAAGGTCATCAAAGTCGGGACACCCAGTACAAAGTTATGAGGCAACAAACACAAAAAAAAAATACAGCCGACTTGAGAACGTCCTCCTTTTTTAACCGACTTCTAAAAAAGGAGGAGGTTCTCAATTCGGATGCTTGTATGTTTTTTTTTATTTTTTATTGTTTGTTCGCGCATAACTCCGTCGCTTCTCAACCGATTCGAAAAATTCTTTTTTTGTTGGAATATTATATTATATATAATATATTATTAATATAATATATTATATTATATATAAATAACTTTAATTTCGGAAGTCGGTGTTCAAAAAATGAAAAAGGAAGCACCGAGTTCACAAACACCGAGTTCCGAAATTAAAGTTATTTTGTACTTTTTTGATTTTTTGTGGAAAAGTCGGTTGTATTTTTATGTAAAAAGTTTTTTATTGGAAGTCTGTGAAAAAAGATGAAAACGTCTGACTTTTCTCAGTCTACAAGATGACATCTGAAAAAACACAGCCGCGTGTCAGTCACGAGCACAACTGGCACTGTGTCACGACACAGATGCCATTTTCTACGTCACCTCCTTCTCATCACATGTAAACATCAAACAAAAAAAAATGATTGAGTCAGGCGTTACTTTGCGGAAATCCATTTTAAATTTGAAAATGAAAATAATATGACTAATGACTGACCAGTCAGACTGACTGGTCAGTCGCAAGCGCAACTCAACGGTCGGCGAGTCAACACGTCCCCTGAGGATGCCTCGTGGAGAGGCGAAACACGTGTCGGTATTGGTGTTGGGTTTTGCTTTGCCTTCCTGCATGTGCATAAAATCCTTGCATTTGCCTTGTAATCTTGCATGTGCATAATATAGCGGGCGGGAGGGAGGTGCATACCTGCAACCCACTAATTTTCGCGGAAATTAAAAATAGATATGTTATTTTCATTTTCAAACATCAAACATACAAGATCCACTAATTCGTCAGCCGTACACGCAATCAATCAGTGTCTGCTGGTCATTGGATATGCGAAGAATTGTGACGGTGATCGATCCGTGCAGACCCCACTCAATATTCCGACCACTTCTCGTAATGGTGTCTATTGACTGACCTGAATGGATGGAAACCCGTGAAGGAGGTGTGACAAATTTTAGGAACTAAGGTTGCTTGATTGAAGCGACGTACCTGTGATGGTGGAGTGGAAATCACACGTTGTATGTATGTATGTGGAGAGTGTTGGAGCTTTTTAAAGCGTTTAAGCTAGAGCGTTTGGCATTGTATAACTTATGTTCTAATTTGGGTTTTTGTCCTCGGAAAATTACGTATTATGAAGAAACATAAAAATTCTAGAAAAGTTGTGTTTTGAAATTTGGTATCTACATTATGTTCCTAAAAAAACCAAGTCTCGCAACTCAGTTGTGAGATCCATATAATACTAGGTCGGTTAATTTATTCAGGCCCTACTGAAAGGACCTTCTGCTGTAAGTTATTACGTAATTAGCTAACCTAACAATATCTTATAGTCATCATAATCATAATCAGCCTTTTAACGTTCCCACTGCTGGGACACAGGCCTACTCTCTAGGAGAGGGAATGGGCCGTAATCCACCACGCGGGCCCAGTGCGGGTTGTTGGAATGTCACATGTCTTCGAATTTTTGGTTCTAGGACATTCCGGTTTCCTCGCGATGTTTTCCTTCACCGTTTTGAGAGCAGTGGTGATGAAATTAATTACAAAAAGTAATGCGCCTGGCTGGGTTTGAACCCGCGATCTACAATTTCGTAAGTCGGGGCCGTTACCACTCGGCCACCACTGCTCTGCTCTTATAGTGACCATATTAATATATATATTTTTATGTTTTAAATAAAAAGATTGTCTTGGCAATCGCACTAAACAATCAAAATTAATATAATATGTATTACTTGTGAAATTAGATTTAATATTGATAAAAATTATTTAAGGCCTCCTCTCTAGGAGAGCTCGAAGATGTAACTACCAACAAGGTTATTATAATTCCGCCGCTTGAGGGTCTCCGCGGCCGCAGCGGCAGCGCCAGCACAGCACGATGAGCTAGGAAGATGGGATGGCGCAAGAGTATCGACGCAAGTAGCATCCCACACTAAAGGCCTACCCATCTTCCATGGAAATATAACGACATACCGTCTGGTCTCTTACCGTCGTCGCGTACCAGGCCATTAGGTTCTAATACAGCCAGAACGCTGACGGTGACAAGAGCACGTCGGATGATGTCGTTAAGGTTCCCGTGCCGCGCTATGCGACCCGCACTACGGCTGCATGACAGGCCGTGGTGTCCAAGGCTGTTGACAACTTCGCCACAGTAGCAGCGATGAGGAGAACAACAAGGAGCGCCAAGACGTAGGGAGGCAGCGAGGCGGAAAGTAGTATCGTCGAGCAAGGTGCCTATGTTCGACGACGGTAGTGCGTGAAGCCAGAGTCCCGACTCCCACTGACCCACAGCCAGCAGGCGCGCACGCTCAGCAGCAGTGACAGATGTAGCCATAAGGTTATTCTGAATCACTCTATAGAGTGGCTCGTCCCACCATCTCTGGGATAATGAAATTATTTATTTTATTTAATATTTCTTACACACAATAATAATGATATCCTTAAACCTTATTAAATAAATCAGTCCAGTATTTTAAAAAAAATATTAAATTATTGGCTCTTCTATTTGTCTAGCTTTTTACTGACAGCCTTATAAAATGCAGGTGACCAACTATTTTTGAGGGGTAGTGTATAAGTATTAACGTTGATACTAGATTAAGGCATCACAACTATTGCTAAACAAATTGGCTACCACAAACCGAATTACCTACTATCCTAACAATTTAACCAGAAAGCCAAAGTAAAACTGACAAAATTAATGTAAATTGACGTAATTCTCTAATGGCGGCCGCTAGCAAAACAAATGAAATTAAGTCCTAACAGAGTTTAGTGCGGTAATACTACGCCGCATTGGAATTGGTATGAAAACGTCATAATTCATTATTATCTATTGACGTATTACTAACCAAATAGTTTCTCTAATATAAAATATATTTTCATAAATTCTATGGTCAATTTCGGTAGTCACTATTATATATTTTTGTTTATTTCACTACAAGTAAAAAAAGCGGAGACTTAAAACTAAAACACATACAATGGGCGGCCTTATCGCATTCCGCGATCTCTTTCAGATAACTCGGCATGGACTATTATGTATTCCTGGTCAAGAAATGGTGTTGCGTTTTATGAAACAAAAATCAATTTAAATACAATATAACATAACAGGTTGCACAGATACCTACATATATAATGTTGTCGGCTCCCAGTCAAGCTGGATTCAGCTGAATACCAGTATTTTACGTGAAGCGGCTGCCTACCAGACCTCCACAACCCATTAACTGGGGAACACGGTACTTCTTGCCAAGAGGTGTCAGATTTTCTGGCTTCTGACAACCCGTAACGACTGCCAAAGATCTCCAAATGACAGTCGGGACCAACGGCTTAACGTGCTTTCCGATGCACGGAGAAATCTCATTATGTTAAGATCACCCATCCATAGACCAACCTCGGCAAGCGTTGCTTAACATTGAAGATTGACCCGTGCGGCTGTTATAATTTAGCCACGAGGTCCTCACACGAGTACAGATACACATATGTATATATATTTATACTATGTTTATGTGGTTTTTCATTAGATTTGGGTACAAAGCTGACTCAAAACTTGGTTTTGATAGCTTCAACAGTACCTTTACTGCTGTATGATACTTGACCCAAATAATAACTTTTTCTTCTTACTAAAGAAAATACTCGGTCGAAAACTTAACAGCTCTCAATTTACACGATCTGCAAAAATGAATAATGCAAACGAATTCCTTTGATGGTTGTTTAATTAAGATTTTTAACAAAGGATCCCTGCTTCTTAATTTTGTGCTGCCATTGTTTGTATCTCCTGTTGTTCGACTTCATTAATTTTACTAGACTTTGGCAGGTGGTTTTGCTTGCGTGAAAATCGAAAATTATGTCTTGGGAACGTACTATAGGAATGAGAAGCGATTGTATGGAAGAAAGTGGCCTCAGTAGGAACAGTATCCTGCAGATAGTTTTACAAGTATCTCGTGTGGATTCTGTACAGAATTAACGGATGCATATTATGGTGGATTTTGATTATAATTTTGGCATTTTTATTACTTTTTAATTTCAATAATTTGTAATTTCTATGATATGGTATTTCTATAATTTGTAATCATGTATTTTATTTTAATTTTAATTTCTATAATTTGTATTTATTCATTAATTTAAATTTATATCTCTGTATTTATTTTTATAAATTGTAACTGTATGGATTCTTTTTATCTGAAATAAACTGTTTCATAATAATTAGATACATGTATATATAGTAATCCAGATGGTTTCTCTCATTCATAAACCTTCAGTCATTGAGGCGTGATTCATTAAGAAACATCTGAACATACAAACCTCACTATTTTAATGTTATTAGGATTGGATGAGTAAGATTTACTTAATGTTTTTATATTCTAAAAAATGTTATGACATAATTACACTCATCTACCGCTAGCCATTTACCTATAACAACAAGGTAGGTTTACGATAATTAATTCTAGGCCAATCGTTTACCACCTTAGATAACATGATATATAAAATAGTTTACACATAAGAAACTTTAGGTGAATCATAAAAGTAATGGTCAAAAATATATATTTTTTATTTATTTGGAAAACAAACAACTATAGGTACGGTTTAGATAATACCAAAGTTTTTGTCAATATTTCAACGCCTGTCAAAATTACACCGATCTACCGCTAGCTATAAATCTAACAATTAGTTAAACATCTCACATAAGACAATGTATTCTACCCCTAATGACAGCGCCATAGCCAGCACGTATTCCGCGCACGTCATCAGACAAAGCGCCTTACTGCCACTGTTAATTGAAAATAATAATACCATACACACATTCCTACCTCGCAGGTACGGTAATTCCCTCTAAGTAAAGGTATTTAAATAAAACATCAGATAACTCTGGCAACATTCATACATTATCTCACAGCCGGGCTTAAGCTTACGTGCCTCGCGTAAAACTCGTTTTCTCCCCACATATAGTAACGACCTGAAGGAAAAATGATGCGTTAAGCGAGATACATGTGTCTATGAATAATTTAACACCCACACTGCTGACTCTAAGTGGGACTTTCACCCTATAACGTCGTGGTAACATCGGCTAATTTAACGTACATTGCCGGAATCGTTTGGTGAAAAAAATAAAACATCAAACGGATGCGGTGATGTATATCAAACAGCGAGGTACCACTCTATAAATGGGTTGATGTGAATGTCCCAAATATTGACCATCGAAGTGTGAGTCGCTACTGAAACTTTTTTACGATTTGACTTCGCTTTGCTCGGGTTTGCGCAAATCGTGTAAATAAAAACGAGCCTTAAATATTTTCGTGTGGAACGAGCCGAATAACGCCCTTTATGGGGCTCTGGTAGAAGTTTGTGAATGTTTTTAAGGCAATTTACAGGTGAGTTTTTTGTGTGACATGTACATAGACGGCCACTGAAAAACGCATAAGTTTATATTTTCACAATTTTTGAAGTGAAAACTTCTTGAGCCGCGTTGGGCACTTCTTGGTAGGAGAAAATCTTAAAGGTTCGCGTCATCGACAGCGACATGGTCATGCCTCATGCGTATAATTGAAATTGAATGGATTTAGTTAAAAGTGTACATACTGTTATGCGCATTGCTGATATAGTGGTTTTGTTTGATTATTATTTTAATTCAAATATTATGGTATTTCAAATTTTAATAGGTACTAAAAGTTCTAAGTCTTCACTTCTATAAGCAGTCCCCATAACTGCCGTTTTAGGGTTTCGTAGCCAAATGGTAAAAACGGAACCCGTATGGACTCGGCATGTCTATCTGTCTGTCTGTCCGTCCGTATATCACAGCCGTTTTACTCGGAGACTATTAAAGCTACATAAATAAATATTAGTAGGTAGGTGCAAGCTGTTAACCGCTATTCAATCATGCTGTAATGTTATGGAAAAAAATAATTTTAGGGGTGGCACTTCATACATGTAACTGAGGGATGAAAAAATAAATTCCAACAAACATAATAGTATGGGGTATCATTGGATAGCTCTTTCAAAATGAAATAGAGGTTTCTAAAAAGTTTTTTTATTTAAGGCAATAGTTTTTGAGATATGTATGTGGTTACGAATTCGTATAAAATGTCCCCCCTAACTTTTAAACTATGAAGTTGATAATTTTGAAAAAAATTGAGCAAATAGAACTTCACAGACACTTCCAACAAAAATTAGTTTGAACATCACAGCTTATGTACTTTTAGAGATATGAGATATTAACAGTGAACTACGGAACCCTTCACCATGCGTGGTCGAACACACACTTGGCCGGTTTTTTAATAAATGTACATGGGTCAATGACCGTTATCTCACATTTTTACGTTGTTTTTTGTGTGCACAGGTTTTGATGAACAGTGTTTTTTATATGATGTCCTCATATTTGATGTGGGGTATTTATTTCATGTTGTGCACGCAATACGGTATGCACACTATCAAAAAGCCTGCCCATCTATAATTACAGGTTCTCTATTGTGTCACCTAACTTTTTTATTCATAATTTAAAGAGCCATAACTTTTTTTGTCCTAATCATCATTTGTCCGAATGATAACTTACCCGAACTTAATATCACCTAATATCTCATGCCATAAAATTGAAACCCCGAAAGCAAGCATGCAACATGCAGCAGGCATGGTTTCTGTCACGGCTCCGGCGCTGCGGGGCTCCGGCGGTCCCACGCGAGTTTATCGTCGCAGATGGGTTTAACGCTCCCCACCGCAGCTTCGGCTTGCTGGCCGGCGGCGGCGAGTGTTACAACCACCTGCTCCTCAACTCGCGGGCCGCCTCGCCCCTCCGCGCCTATGCGATTTTAAATTACTCTCTAGGGGTAGGGCAGACAAGACTGCGTGGAGTCGGATTTACAGCGATTCGTTTCTGTCACTAAAACCTATTTTTAGCAAATGTTTTAGGACTAAAATATTTATTATAAATGAACATTCGGAATAATACACATTATTCAACACAATACTTAGGACATGTAAAATTAGGAGATTCAATTATTATAGTACTCGATATAATAACATAATACTTTTAGAACTAAAGATGATTATGCGGAACAAAATTTCGGGGTTTTGAACATTATGGTTACCGCAATTTATAGCAAACGTGTTATGTATAATGATTTTCGGACAAACTATTTTATGAGAAGAAAGGGAGTACCATAATTACAACGTCATTAAAATACGATAATTATTCCAATTTTAATTCAATCACGCCTGCTTACCGTGGTTAATAGGTATCGTATTTATAAACTGAAACTCATTTATGCTAAAATGTTATTATATCAGTCATATAATTATAATAGAGATGTTAATTTTTTTTTAAACTTTGCACCACACTAGTTTTTACTACTGTATCGTGGGTGCGTTCACAAACATGTAAACTATTGTGCACAAGGCACCCAGACCCGAAACAGTTATCTGAAGGCTATACAAACATTTGTTCCGTGCGGGGATCGAACCCGCGACACGTAGCGCAGCAGCTGAACGCTCAACCACTGCGCCAACTGCGCCGTCAATAATACAAAAATATAATATAATACTAGGTTATTTAATTTTGCTGCTAGTGAAAAGTGCGAGTTTGGACTCGCATGCAAAGGGTTCCGAACGAATTTTATTTTTGTAACATGTTATTTTAACAGTATAGGCTTCTGATTATGTTTTCCTGTAATCAGAAGGTGAATTATTATCTGTAATTTTTTTTCAATAGTTTGATAAGAGGGAGGGCCATTTTCGTCTAATTTCTTGAATACCGTCAAAATAATTATTTTTAAAATATGAAAAAATACTATTTGTTGGTACAGTCTGATATTATATTTTTTAATTATCTGGTATTTTCCCCAAAAATGACCCACACCCATACAAAAAGTGTATTCATTGACAGCGTCCGTGTTTGGGTCACAGTTCGTATAGTTGTATCAAATTTTAACGGAATCGCTAAAGTAGATTCGGGGAAAATTAGCTGTGACAGACGGACAGACAGACAGACACCCGAGTGATCCTATATGGGTTCCGTTTCTTATCGATTACGGAACCCTAAAAATTGTAGGTTAGTTTTTATTTCGTATTTTCTGCTAACCTATGATGAGATTGCTCAATTGATCGCCGTAATAGTGGCGTTGAATTTTTGAGATATTTGTAATCACATTTATATTTTACTTGGATAAAATAATCCTTAGGCCTAAATTCCAAAAACGAAGAGATTTGTAACAAAAACGTAGGTATACTATTAGTAATATTCTAGGTCAGTCGTTAATCATCGTCGATAATACAATATTTTACACATAAGAGACGTTAAGTGAATTGTAAAACAAGTACAGTATTAAAGTTTTAATGCAATATTTCAACGCCGGTCCTAACACTGGCCACTAGGGTATTCTCCGCCAATATTATTTGGATAGCAACACAAAAATTCTGTCCACGAAAAATATTCGTGAATTAGTAAATAAGAACATTAAAATGACTTTGTCGTTTTATGCTTCCCTGGTCCATTGTACATCAGAATTAGTGCTCTTTCATCTTGGTGGATTTTGGTACTAAAATCATAAGTACTGCATATATTTCAGAAAGATCCTCTTAGCTGCCTCCCCGAGGGAGTGCGATAAAAAATCTTACATACTTTCTTCAAGATTAACTCAAAGAGAGGTGAACAAAAGAAGAAAATAATTTATTTTGTTCTACACAGCGAGAATGTTGGAAAAGTTTATACTGTCTTGTTCTAAGCTAAAAAAGTATCTTTGTAGAATATTTAGATGAAGTGATATAAAATAGCAGGCTGACTGGTGTCGAGCTACAGATGATGGATAAAATTTCTTAAGTAAATTCGGTCGTCAAAAAAATTACATTGAGAACCCGTGTTTAGAAAACGGATTGAGATTTAGCTGCATATTGTTAATGACTATGAAGTACCTATTGACATCTTGTAAGAAAAAAAGAACATTTTTTTAGCTAGGCCATACATGAAACACGCACGGTACATAAATATAACAAAACAAAATGATAGGTTATGCCAAAAACTAAGTCTATCACTACTACACAGAGCTGCATTTTGAAGGTCCATTTCAGCGATATGTCAGTTCATTCATCTTTTTTTTTTATATTAAAGTAAATTAATGTTTTAAAGAACAAATTTGGAAAAAAAAAATACCCGAATATTTTTTTTACTATGAAAACTTATATTTGCCTTTATCTATTACTTATAATAAATCTGTAGAGAGGTCAATTCTGTACAAGGAATATATTTTCAAAATAACTATCAGGGGGTGATTAGTGATCGATACTGGTGCCAAAAATGCAATCAGTAAATTTTTTGTCTGTCTGTCTGTCTGTCTGTCTGTCTGTCTGTCTGTCTGTCTGTATGTTCTTTATAGAAACAAAAACTACTCGACCGATTTTAACGAAACTTGGTGCAATTATTCTTCATACTCCTGGGCAGGTTATAGTATACTTTTCATCACGCTACAATCAATAGGAGCAGAGCAGTGAAGGAAAATGTTGGGAAAACGGGAGAAGTTACTCCATTTTTTAAGCTTCCGTCGCGTGTGTAGCCTTAATGGTTAAAGTTACATAGAAATCATGTATTACGGAAATGTTCTACATAAAATTATCTAAAAAATATCCCGAAACAGCATATGTCTATCTTTTGTCAATTTTAAACCGATCGGGCTCAGATTTTCAAAATCGGGGGTAAAGTAACTATAATAAATAAGCATGCAATTAGCTGTAACTTTTCCATACATAATAAAATAAAATGGACTGATGGCTGTCTGACGCTGGTTTTCTGGTTATATTGATATACAACACAATAGGTAACATCCCCATTATTTCAGTGGGAACCGTTCACTGATGGACATAGGCCTCCTTCAAGTGGTTGCGGAATTTGTTCGAAAGAGTCACCGTGGCCCTGGAACGCAAAGAGCACAAGAAGGATCACGGGTGGGTGTTAGTCAGTAAGAGTCTGACACTCCCTTCCGCTCCGCCTAGAGTAGAAGTCATTTGATGATTTGCCATCCAGAAAAAAAAGGCTTCCCTCAAGACACCACATCATTAAGTACTCTTGCATGTCTTACACCCAGCGGTTTCCGCATTCTTCATCAGGCCATCGGTCCGGCTTGTTGGAAGACTTCCAAAGCAGCGTTTTCTGGTACGCAATCTCCACTCCAGAAACTTTTAGCCCCATAAACTATCTACCCTACAGGCTTATTGAAACACTAGCAGCGCTCCGCGTTTACATCCGCATATTTCCCATTCCTGTGGGAATACGGAGATAAAATATAGCCTGTGTTACTTGCTGATAATGTGGCTTGCCATTTATGAAAAATGGTTAAAATCTGTCCAGTTATTTATTTAGGTCCATGGAGGACTTACAGCTAACAAAAACTGGCAAATAATAAAAACATAGTCACCAAAAAGCTAATTACAAATCTTCACTTTGTGTGAGCATAAAAACAAAAAATATATCGCCGTAACTAAGGTAAAAAGCAATACAAATACTCGGAACAAACATTAAAACTTTCGTCTTTACAATATTAGTATAGATAAAATAACAGGTCAAGATTATAGTTACGAAGAACTATAGTTTATCAAGTCATGCCCTTGATAACAGCCGAACAATCGATTACTCTCTTGTCACTCACAAATAATGTTCGCAAATAAAATTCCCAACTTGTCAACCTCACTTAACCTTGAACTCAATTCCATTTCATCTTACCCCAGACCTTCCCTTTTTTTAAAACAACCAAGTTATGAACTGCGTGGCTAACGGTACCTATATAAGTTTTGCGCGTAAATTATAATTTGGCGAAATTTATGGGCCCCGAGATCCCGGCTGAGTTCGTGTATTTATATTTTACTAGGCAACAAACTAATTCAAACAGTAACTTGTTTCAGCTAGTTTAGTACTGTTTAGTGTTTATTCTTCAAGGCTGGATCGTGATTGGTGTCTGTTAGGCTTTATTAGGAGCTAAGGTTGGACGAAAAGCGAACGATTTAATGTTACGTTTAATACTATGTCTTTAACCTTTCCCGCCTTCTTTTGTTGGACTTTGTCACTGGAGACTTTCTTTACGTCTTTACGATTACTGTTAAGATATACGCATTAACTTGAAATGTACTAGTTTTTTTTTCTGTTGCTCAGCTTGCACGAATGTTAAAAATTATCTCACACTAGCCGTGCCAGCAACGTCGTCCGCATGGACTTTGATCTATCCCAGCTCATGATTCTACTTTTAATAGGTAGCTTTTAAAAGTTTTCACAACTAAAACAACAATATGTTTCGATGAAGCCGAAAATAGATCTAAGTGGCGTGCAATTGGAGGGGCCCATTTTCAGTAGTGGACTGCAACAGGCTGTTGATTATGATAATGGTGTTTCGGTGTTGTATTCATGCATTATATTTTTTCTCAATATTATGTCGCTGCTTCCAGTAATTAAAATTAATTTATTTCTTCTTGAATAGTTTTTAATTAATATAATATTTTATAGAGTGAACCGATTGCAACGAAACAACACAGAGTTACGTAATTTCTTATGTGTAAAACAAATCTATATTGGTTTTGTATTTTTATGTGATGCGTTATTAGTCAACGCGACGCTTAGCACTCTGTAAGGTTTCTTACTAAACTTAGAAATTCAATATCTTTTGAGTTTGAGGGTCAATTTTGATGAAATAAAGTTAAATAAAACTCAGGATAACATACAATATTTTTAAGTACACACACATACATAGATTTCAAATTTGTTTCTACGTGACACTTCCATAAACATACAGAAAAACAGACAAAAACTAAAATAAAATTTGTCTGTCTTGTTCTTTTGGCAAGTCTACGATTTGATTAAATGTAAGATAAGATTACTACGGTAATAAAAGAAAAATACAAGATGTTAATATTGATATGAATACAGAATGATAACAAACGTCTTAACATCTGACCACTTGTGTTTATATTATAAATTAGTCGAATGGGGTACTTGGATGTAGGATGGGATTAATTAGTAGTAGGATAAATTAATAATTATTATTCTAAGTAAGCGGATTGGTGAACACTCAATATTAATAACTAGGGCATAATAAGGTTTCTCCTTTCTCCTGTGTATTTATATTCATTACAAATTTAATTCAATAAGGAACAAATTGAAGATTGCGTAATTTGTTCGAAAGAGTCACCGCGGCCCTGGAACGTCATGGAAGGTCACTAGAAGGATCACGGGTGGGTTATAGTCAGTAAAAGTCTGACACTCCTTCCCAGAGCGGAGGAAGTCATTTGATGATTTCACATCCAGAACAAAAAAGGTCCTTATGCTTTTTTTTTATTTCTCCGATATCTACCGCGCTGGGAAGGGAGTCAGACTCTTACTGACTAAAAACCCATCCGTAATCCTTCCAGTGCCCTTTGCTGCAGTGCTCTTTCGAACAAATTCCGCTACCCTACCAAGCATTGACCCTATGGGGCCTCGTCTTCTTTGCTGACAGCTCTTTGAGGCGCACGTGGGACACGACGCGCCGTCGACCCGGGCCTGGTTGCTATCGGATGGCGAGCCAAAGCATAAGGACCTGGCTTAAGCTACAGGGTCGGGCAAAGTGATATTGGGTTTATCCGTTTTTGTTTTGTATCTGTAATTTCTCAGTAGCAGTTCAGAGTTTGGATTTGTGCATGACCGATGGGAGCATTGAATATGAAGCACTGCAGTAGAAAACTAATTTACTTAATTGCCGTCCTTATATAATTAATTATTGTAGTTAGTGTTTCTGACAACGGTGAGAACTGGGGTTTGCGACAAAGGTGGCTCGAGTCTTTGTGTTTACAATTAATTTGGAGGTTCGTTAGGAACCTAGTGAGTACCTTCCTGTTTTCAGTTACTATGGAACTGGAATAAGCTTCTCATTAAAATACTTAGGGCGGTATTACATACGCTTACTAGAACTGTGCCTATTTGACCAGCTAAAATAGATAACGCTCACTTAAAGAAAAAAAAAGTATTTTGCAAATTAAATATACAGCCGGCTTCCAAATAAAAACCACTGCAAAGTACAAAATAACTTTAATGTTGAATGTTGGTATCAGAAACCGCAACAGAAATACATTATTTAAAAAAAAACACTTTTTCGTGCTGGCTACCTCCAAAAATTCCCACCAGTTCATATCTATTTAATTTTATATCTCCGAAGTAATTCATCAGACTGATGGTGGTGAAAATAGAAATGAGACCAGTTCGAACTACATTATAACAAAAAGAAAAAAAAAAATACAAAGCCGTTTATAATCGACGGAGTTATGCTCGGACAAAAAAAAAAGAAAAATACCGACTTGATAACCTTCCCCTTTTTTGAAGTCTGTTAAAAACGCAACTTAATGTTTTGAGGTGGTAATAGCAACTACCTCTTCAATTCTATTAATTTAACAGCCACATTGGTCTAGTGATCGCTAGCGCTACTACTGAGCGTGAAGTTATGGGTTCAATTCCCGAATTTATAAAAGTGCTATTTGGATTATCTATATAGATTTTTTTAGTAGAAGCTCAAAGCAGGTGTAATTTTGGTATTATCTAAAGTTGTTTAATGTTAATAATTGTGACACTAGTTTGGATACAGCTTCATTTTAAGTGCTTTCAACATTTACTACTCTGCTCGACAAGATTTTGACATTTTTACACTTCGATTTTATTTATGAAAATCAGGAAAATTGCGGGTTAAATATTTAAAAAAAAAAATTGGCTCTAACAAATGAGCTTTTTATCCAACTGTTTTAATTAACGCACATACATAAGATATTTTTTAGCCTTATTAGTAACAACATTATTAATTAGGATGTCGTATGACGTAACTCTGAGGTCCAATTGGACTACTACCGAGCCGGCGGAGGTTTGCATGTTTAGTATTTCTACATGTTTTAATAATTTCTTGTAAAATTACTATTGAGACGAAAGATAAAATACAATGATTTATCTTTGGTCCTGATAGTGAGTTTATGTTTTAAATTAGATATAAATATATAAAACAAAAAACTTATTATTTCAAGGCAACACTTTTGTTTTTTGGGGAGCTCGTGGCTAAATTATAACAGCCGCACGGGTCGATCTTCTAGGTTAAGCAACGCTTGCCGAGGTTGGCTGTGGATGGGTGACCATCTTAACATAATGAGACTTCTCCGTGCCTCGGAAAGCACGTTAAGCCGGTGGTCCCGGCTGTCATTTGGAGATCTTTGGCAGTCGTTACGGATTGTCAGAAGCCAGAAAATCTGACACCAGTCTTGCCAAGAAGTACCGTGTTCCTCAGTTAATGGGTTGTGGAGGTCTGGTAGGCAGCCGCTTCACGTAAAATACTGGTATTCAGCTGAATCCGGCTTGACTGGGAGCCGACCCCAATGTAGTTGGGAAAAGGCTAGGCAGATGATGATGACTTTTGTTTTAATGAGCGCTATGTACGCCTTAATTGTCATGTGCATTAGTTCTTTTTTTCTATTATTAAGCTTTTTTTTTATTTGTGCAATGTATATGATGTGGTTGTACTTAATTTAAATAAATAGTACCAATTGGCACTACAACCGAACTATACGGTTAACAAGATTTTACGAAACACAAACTGAAACAAAACACATTCGCCTTTATTGCACTATACCAATAAATTATGAGGCGATACTAAGACCTGCTCTCGTAGTCAATGGGCCGCATCAGCACATCGGTCATGGGACATTAATTGAACGATTGCTCCACTTCATGACCCCCTCACACCAAACAAGGGTATTTTCCTGCTTCCACTCATCTTGATACACATTATTGTTAAACTAGTTTCTGTTAGTGGCTCTACCTGTTTGAGAATCGGAAATTAAACCAGAGTTTAAGATTAAAAGTTCAAGTTCCTTTTTTTTATTGCAAACTAAGTGTACAGAAAGAAGACTAATCTTAACGATAGATACTTAAGTGTTTAGAACTTACTTGCCTGTTGGGGTATTGTTACTTGCCTGTTAAGGCATTTAAATGGTTAAAAGTTGTACCGACTTAATATTTCATATATACAATGTAAATGACTTTTTATTAATTTTCTGTATTCACATTTTTTGTATTATATCGCACTATCCATATAACTTATATCATATTAAATTAAGTATCATAATTTATGTTTATATTATTTATAATGAATATATAATAAATTATGATTTTCCTTTATTAAGTTTTCTTTGGTTTTCTCCAAGATCCAATTTTTTTATCCTACAAATATTATAAACGCGAAAGTTTGTTAGAATGGATGGATGGATATTTGTTATTCTTTCACGTAAAAACTACTGAACAGATTTGGATGGCACAGAGATGGTTTATAACCAACCTAAACATATAGGATATTATAAGTTTCGATACCCACGGGATCAAACTCATGCGGGTGAAACCGCGGGGCGCTGCTATTTATTTATAAAGTAGTAGTTAAAGTCAAAAACTATCACAAGGATAGAAATTCAAATGAGCAAGACTTCTGGTGGCAAAAGTCTTTCTATTTCAGGACGTGGTCTACTAGAGTACCTACCTTTCACCTAAATTCGTTTAGCCGTTAAGATGTCAAGAGGTAACAAACAGATGTACAAACAGAGTTTCTATCACATTTATATTATAATAAATACGGATGTAAATGTTGTTGGGAAACTTTCTCTTTGTTTTACGTTTTGAAAAGGGAAAATTAACGTTGAACTTCTTGACAGAAGATTTGACGTGTAAACATTTAATTGATATAAATGCTTTAAGTTTTCTGTTGAATTCTGATGAACCTTTATCTTTATAATAATAATAATAATAATAATACTTTATTTCGGACATTGAAAGATCCATAATGTGTTAGTAACAGAAATACTTATACAACTATGTTAGTAACAAATAAATATATAATTATAATTAGGTAAACGTTCTTTAGAAAGGATTAGGTTTTGACGTGAGTTTTGTTTTAGGGAAGTAATTTTATTTTACCGACAGAGCCATGCTATGTTAGATTGTGATGCTTTCTCCCATATTTAAGTCTGTAGAGATCCCTACAGAGATTCAGGGATAAGTAATATTCTGTAGGTAAATGTGGTTGTCGAAATATCGAAACCAACCAAAAAAATTAATATGTAAAAATGTTTCCAAGACGAATCTACGTAGCTTACCCTGTGAAAATGTTATCAGATCTCGTATAAAGCCAAGCTCTAAAGAATGCACGCGCTAAACCTGCCACAAGTTGCCTTAGCTTGTAAGCTAAGTTTAGGCACGTTTTGACTAAACTTAGCTTGTAGGTTTAGAGCGTGAGCGTGAGAAACGGTAGGTAGTGCCCTTACGCTTCGCTTGGCTCGTCTTGGCGGGGGCAATATCGTGCCCCCAGATGTAAGAGATTGACCAGTGCTATCGAAACGTGATACCACACGTGTGTTTATAACTTTTGTGTATTAGTTGAATTGGTTGGCCTGAGACTTTTAACAGCATTCTGGTTTGCCTGTCCAGTTGTAAAGTGTAAATTATTTGCCGTTCCGTAAATATAATCTGCAGAGATCACTCAGTTCAAAGCTACCTTTGGTAGGCTCGCGTTTGAAAATACCCCCACCTGAGGGAAAGCAATGATGTGGTTGACGATGGAACACTCCTTGCTCAGAAGTAACCTACTCATTCCTGAATTGATGACTCCCCAGCTACTGCTATCACCATTTAGATACGTAAATGAAAAATCCAAGGAGCAAATCCCTGAAGGGTCAAAGTTCTGTGCCAACATAAAACAGTTGTAACCTAAGGAAGTATTCCATTAAACTAGGACTTTAAACATTTCATGGTAGAGGCGGTCTTTAGCGCCATCTTTTACTACAGACAAAGGTTTCTGAAGTCTGTCGTTACAAATTATGTTAAGAATAAAACATTTTATTGGCGACCCCGCCTTGAAGCAGTAGTTGTAAATTCAGCGGCTTTATTAAAATGCTTGATGTTCAACGTTATAGGCTATAGTCTATTTTTAGACGGTTGAAATGATTCAGCGGTAGCTAGCGCTTTTTGTGCGTGGTAGCAATTTTGTTGTCAGTTGTGGAAGTGATGTTTGTTTGTCACAGTGAAAAGGCTTAATAACCGGAGTTGCCTTTGAAATTTATTTGATGAACGGGCTTTTCGTGTGTTTAGAAGAGATCACATTCGCAAACTGTCAAAAACATTTCTATTTGTTATGAAACATCTCTGTGTTTGCAGTGATCTTCTCTGACGTGATATTGCGACCTGAACTTGAATACTTATTAATGCCTTAAGCTGTTTGTTGATGAGTTTTAAAGTAGTGTTCTGGACACATTGTATAGCAACGCCACAATATAGACTATGAATACACATAACACATTACCTGTGGCCAGCGATGCGGAGGAATTTTTCGACGCCATCTTTTAACTGTTTTTATTTTTAGTTACGTGTTTTTTATTTAAGTCTATATATAGTAATATTGTATTTATTTATTTAACATAGGCCTACCAAACACTTATTAGCAGAGCATTATTTTATGAAAACATTTACAAGAGAATCCTGTGTAAACAAGTCACTTACAGGCATGCACATAAGTCTTAAAGTAGGTCTAATTAATAATTGTAGTAAAATGTAACAAATAATAAACATTGAACAAAAAAAAATAAATAATAACAATTTGGCATAATTGCCAAGAGGCTCGCATAGTTAGGAGGTTCCTCTCTCGGGAGCCCTGACCACCGGTAGCTTGGACCCTGTTCCCGATACCGGTGGGCTACTATTTTTATATTTTTATTTTTTATAAAAATATTTAAAAATATAAATTGTATGTTTATCAAACGAATAAAGGAAATAATAATTTATAAATACATGTATGTCCTAACCAAAATTAAAATAATTGAATGTCCTAACTGAAATTAAATAGAGAATACATTATTTTAAGACTAGAAATTAAACTTAAAGTACACTACATTATCAAGATAGTTAGTAATAATAATAATAAATAGTATGCTTAAACGCTTTGACAAATTGCAATTCAATACGCATTTCAGCGAAGGTAGTAGCTTCATACCCTTGTCAGCAAAGAAACTTGTAACTCGACAGCACTTTATACGAGAAAGGTCCTTATAAATATTTCAGAAGTAAGTCGACTGAAAACTTTGTTCTGTGAGAAATTACAGCTTGGATATGGGATATAAAGCTAAGTTGACCCGCTCCCCGCACCCCGCTACCCGCTACAAGGTCCCCGCTACACGGCTTACAGTCGAGTGAAACATTGAATGAATACGCGAACCTGACTGCTTTAGAATGTGAGTAGGTACCAAAGTACCCCATATGTATTAATATGGATGCTTCATTGCGTTGCAGTGAAATGGAATTTGATTTTTTGTCCGGTATGAGCATGCTGGAGCATTGACCAGGGCCTCAAGTCTGTTATTACAATAGTGTCAGAATAGTCTATCATTGATTTCATAATGGTTGATTTTTACAAGTTTAGTAATATAATATACTAATACTAGTAGCGCCCCGCGGTTTTACCCGCGTAGTTCCCGTTCCCCTGGGAATATGGGGATAAAATATAGCCTATGTCACCCGGGGATAGTGTAGCTTCCAAACAGTGAAAGAATTTTTCAAATCGGTTCAGTAGTTTCGGAGCCTATTCAATACAAACAAACAAACAAATATTTCCTCTTTAATTCTTTAGTCACTGATGACTTTGACATGACTTGACATGACTTTCCAACCACTGACACTCCATTGAAAGAAATGGCATAGAATGATAATCTCGTACATAATGACAAATGAATGACAGACGTATGCGGTAACCTGCTAAAATTTTGACAGTTCCTTTGAGCAGAGACCTATCATTAGAACGTCATTGTGCAATCATTGCTTTCAATAGCTCGGTTATAAAAAAGTATTACGAGACCATTGACCGACCAATAATCGACCATTATGAAAGAGTCGCCCCGGCCTTGGAACGCAAGTGCAATGGAAGGATCACGGGTGAGTTTTAGTCAGTAAGAGTCCGACACTCCCTTCCGCTTTGCCCAGAGTGGGAGAAGTCATTTGATGATTTCCTATACAAAAAGTGGAACTCAAGTTCAGCAGTGCCACTTACGACCACAGTGGTCGTAAGCGTTCATCCATCGTCCATCCAAACTAGTTGCTTAATTCTAAATTATCCAACGCCAAAATAAAGCTACATCCATGAATACTGCACTTTGTTAGATTTATGAGTTGTTTGCGATACTAAAATTTGACTATTTATTCATAGAACTAAACTATATTTACCCAGACAAATGATCTAAAGTTCTGAGCAAACTCATCTTATTTCACCACGATTTTGGTGGCAGAGACCGTTCACCCCAGCCTCGTTGCGTTTAGACTCAGGTTTGGTTCAGACAGATAATATACATACGTCGTGTGTTTGACGGATTAACTTCATAGGGTATATAGCTGCTTTCACTTGTACTAGACTAGCTTTTTCCCACGGCTTCGCTCGCGTTAAGAAGTATTATTATTAATTAGGTATAGTTTTTGCGGCTTTACTTATGTTTAGCGGTCGGATCGGTTTAAAATTGACAAAGTTTCATACAAACTTTCATCCCCTATTTTATCCCCTTGGGGGTAGAATTAATCAAAATCCTTTCTTAGCGGATGCCGACGTCATAACATATATCTGCATGCCAAATTTCAGCCCGATCCGTTCAGTAGTTTGGGCTGTGCGTTGATAGATCACTATGTCAGTCAGTCAGTCACTTTTGAGTTATATATAAACACATCAAAAGTATCTAGGGATCAACATATATTTTTGCAATAACTTTTCTCCTGATTGATATTAATTAAAATTTTCTTTAAGGATTCATCAAATAAAGTGTTTTCGTTTGTCACAGTAACGATAAACCAAGTCACCTTTGCATTAATAAAGAAATTTGCCATTTTCCTAATAAAGGGATTTTTGACATTTGAACCACTAACATTAAAGTTCGAAAAAAAGACTGAAATAACAGTTTTCTTTAAAATTTTATTGGGTAACTTAAACAATTAATAATCCGTGTTTCTACCGCGAACACTAACAACACAAGAACATCGGTTTGGCATACTCAAAATGAGTTCATCCAAATCACGCTGTGGAATGGCCGCCCATGTTCGTTGCAACAACAAAAAAAGGTCTTCTTGCGACTGGATACCCTCCATATTCGGCAGAGCTCTTCGCTTACCTTGGCTGAGCGCCATGGAGGACGGTATCGCTGCACCACACGGAGACAAGACCGATACATTCAAATCTTAACTCGAAGAGCTCCAACAATAACCGCCATGATGTTAGCCGTGAGGCTTCATCACTCTTCAGGGAACTTAATTAGCGACCAAACAGTCAGAAACCGCTTGCATGAAGTGAACCTTCATTCCCGAAGACCGCTACGGGTACCACCTATAGCAATGCACAATCGTAGGATTCGATATCAATGGGCTCTTGAACACAGAAATTGGGCAGAAGAACAATGGCGTTTCGTGTGCTTTTCTGATGAGTCTCGTTTTGGTATGAGACCGGATACAAGACGTATACGACACTGGAGAACCCCTGGACGCCAACAGCGATTAAAATCCTGCCAGGAAGTCCATCCTTATAGTGGTGGAACCATCATAGTATGGGCGGGTATTTGGATCGGCGGAAGAACTGAGTTGATTTGGATCAGAGGCAACCTCAACGCTCAAATTTATGCTGAGACGATTGTATCAGACGTCATCGTTCCTCTACAAGTGCAAATCGGTCCCTTATTTCAGTTAATGCATGATAATGCACGACCGCACACCGCAAGAGTTGTAAGACAGACTCTCGCCGCAGCTAACATCAATGTCCTGCCCTGGCCTGCTCAGTCGCCAGACTTGAACCCGATTGAGCATGCATGGGATATGCTACAGAGAAGAGCTCTGCCGAATATGGAGGGTATCCAGTCGCAAGAAGACCTTTTTTTGTTGTTGCAACGAACATGGGCGGCCATTCCACAGCGTGATTTGGATGAACTCATTTTGAGTATGCCAAACCGATGTTCTTGTGTTGTTAGTGTTCGCGGTAGAAACACGGATTATTAATTGTTTAAGATACCCAATAAAATTTTAAAGAAAACTGTTATTTCAGTCTTTTTTTCGAACTTTAATGTTAGTGGTTCAAATGTCAAAAATCCCTTTATTAGGAAAATGGCAAATTTCTTTATTAATGCAAAGGTGACTTGGTTTATCGTTACTGTGACAAACGAAAACACTTTATTTGATGAATCCTTAAAGAAAATTTTAATTAATATCAATCAGGAGAAAAGTTATTGCAAAAATATATGTTGATCCCTAGATACTTTTGATGTGTTTATTTAGATTAATTTTAGGTTGAATGCTAAAAATAGGAAATGTGAGCCTTGATTTAAATTGTTAAGCGCACAGATAAAGAGGTCCCGGTAACCTTATATCCCCTATATAAGGTTACCTATTTATCTGTGCGCTATTATGTGGTATACTTGACAATGAACCGTTGAAAAACCAGGGAGACCACTGAACTGGTGAGTCAATAAATAAAAAAAGAAAAAGCGTTTTTTTTACCTGTTGTAGGGATTGTCACACAGAAGTTATATTGTGCTCTGCATGACCTTTAGCTTTCTTACAATAAAATAATTAATCAGGGTCTAAGCAATTCATTTATCTATACTAATATTACAAAGAGGTAACGTTTGTGAGTTTATGACGTAAGGTGTAATCCCTGAGTCTACTGAACCGATTTTCAAAATTATTTCACCAATATGCTATATTTTATCCCCGTATTGCCACGGGAATGGGAACAACGCGGGTGAAACCGCGGGGTGCTACTAATTTTTTATATATAATTCAATACAAAACCTGTTCTATTTTTGTATGGCCATTGTAAAGTTCCATCGATTTATAATATTCCAGCATCCCACGAGGATTACGCACCTTATTTTACATGGATACGAAATCATCAAATGACTTCTCCTGCTCTGGGCGGAGCGGAAGGGAGTGTCAGACTCTTACTGACTAAAACCCACCCGTGATCCTTCTTGTGCCCTTTGCGTTCCAGGGCCGCGGTGACTCTTTCGAACAATTCCGCAACTCTAACAGGTGAGGATTATACACCTGGCAGCACTATAAATGGAGCACTTGCTATTATTTCCTCAAACACTGTTACGAAAGAGTTGATCTGCAATACAGTTAATACTGAAGTTAAACATTTGTGACAGAAACTTTCACACCTACTTAGACAGTAACATCAAAATAACCAAGGAATCCTCCAAAAAACAGAATCAAACAAACATGCCCAATACAATAAAATGAAAATAAAAATAAGGGAATGGCCACACGCACGCCTTTCCGGACAGTTTTATTGTAATGACGTTCTATCTCGCGTAAAAATATGAGTGGGTAATATGGTACTAGCCGGCGCGTAAACAACGTTACGGTTTTGTTGGCGGATAATATTAGCCGGAACTAGCGCCACTATCGCCGGTTCACCCCATAACCCATGTGTGGGTATGTGTTGGCCAAAGTAAAATGTGCAATATTTGGAAGAGGAAATGATGCGGACATGTTTTCTTTTCTCTTTTTTTATTACCATGAAACAGGTAGGTTAAATAAATCTCAAAAATGAAGCTACCTCAGGAAATAAAAGGCACTTTTGAACATCAAAATACTTTGAAAATAAAAATATTATAGTGACTCTAATAGCCCAGTGACTCTAATTGCACAAAAAGAAGGTTCTTACGGAGAAGAACGGACAAGAAACTCCATAGTTACTACTTGCTAATACTGTAACAATTATAATCACTCAAAATGCAATCACATTCACTTTTATATCATACAAAATGATTTTATGTTGGCGCCTTGATTTAAAACTAAACGCATGAAATTTTGATTTTGACTACATTATTATTTGTTCATACCGAAATCAAATTATGCTGATATGCATTTTGTAGCCAGTATGAATATACTTATAGAAAAGAATAGAATAGAATTTTATTTGCAAATATGGGTACACAACAGTTTATACGTAAATCAAAGTTCAGCCATATTTCACCATTCGGCATGCAAACATTAAAATTATTATTATTTACATGTGTTTATCTATACTAATATTATAAAGCGGAAGAGTTTGTTTGTTTGTTTGTTTGAACGCGCTAATCTCAGGAACTACTGGTGCGAATTGAAAAATTCTTTTTGGGTTGAATAGACCATTTATCGAGGAAGGCTTTAGGCTATATATCATCACGCTTAAGCCAATAGGAGCAGAGCAGCGATAAAGAATGTTTTAAAATCGGGGATTCCACGGGGACGAAGTCGCGGACAGAAGCTTCATAAATAAATAAAAAATCAAATCAGTAAATTATCAACTATAGTGAAATCTAAATCTTAAATATTTTTGATTAAAAACTCAGTTACACTGTAGTACGTTTTATCTATCAAAAATTTACGCAGTCTACTCTTAAACAGCACGGTATTTAAATCTTTCTAATCACTTGGTAATTTATTGTTTATAATTATAAACATTTGCCTGCAGATCAAATACGTAAGAGACAACAAACAAGTTCAAATGTGGCCATGGTTACCCTATCCTACTATCCCTACGATCCCGGATCATATACACGAACGAGCACCCTTTTTTTTTTTTTTTTTTTTTTTGGATGGGAAATCATCAAATGACCCCTCCCGCCCTGGGTGGAGCGGTAGGGAGTGTCAGACTTTTACTGACTAAAACCCACCCGTGATCTTTCTTGTGCCCTATGCGTTCCAGGGCCGCGGTAACTCTTTCGAACAAAATCCGCAACCCTAGCAGGCACCGACCCTATGGGGCCCCGTCCTCGGTGCTGACGGCTCCTTGTGACGCGCGTGGAACACAGCGCGTCGTCGACTCAACCTGGTATCGGACGGCGAGCCACCCACGCTCACCGTCCGCAGGCATCAGCCACTGCGCGATAGCACAGCGGCCGACTTGTCCCTGGAGGGGGCCGAAATGGGACCATTACTGGCACTCCATCTCAGCACCCTCCCGAGTGTTGGGAGCCGCAGCACCCGCAGCAGAAGCGGCAGTGGCGGCGACAGAAGCCGCGGCGGCGGCAGAGGCGGCGGTGGCGGCGGACCTCTTGCCCCTGGTCGGGGCGGATGGCGCGCAGGCCCTTCCCCCAGCCCAGTGCTCGGCCGGCTTGCCAACAGCCGCACATGCAACGCAGTGCGGCGTGGCCTCGCACGAGCCGGCCTTATGACCGGGCTGACCACAGCCGAAACAGAGTCCGCTGCGGTCGACCTCCGAGGGGCACATAGCTCCCGTGTGGTTACCCACATGGCAGCGGTAGCACCTCAGAGGTCTGGGTTCCAGCAGTTTTACCCGCGCAAACACCCATCCCACCAAGAGCCTTCGGCCCTCCGACACAGTTCTGGCCGCCGTCACGGGGCAGCTCACCACAAAGGTTTGCATGCCCGTGTTGTCAGGCCGGAGGGTGCCCGCCTTGACGAGCTCGGCAGAGCACCCCCCAGTCCTGGCGACGGCGGCCACAACTTCCTCCTCCGTCACGGAGTCATCCAGGCCCACTATGCGCATGTCGATGCGCTTAGTCGGCCTGGACACCCGGACCTCGTCCGCGGGTAAGACCGCCCTCAGCCTTTCGGCCAGGGCGTCCGCGAACGGGCCACTCTCCGCTCCGGCGAGCTCGAGCTTGCGGGCACCGGTTAAGGTCCTCCTGACCCCGATGCCCCCGCTGATGCCCAGCTCTTGGAGGCTCACCGCCTCCTTCGCCCGCTTCAGTACGGCGAGATACGTCACGCCCCTCTGTTCCGCTTCCGGCTGCAGTGTGAGCACTACCGCCGCTGATTTCGGGGCGCGAAGCCTCGCCGCAATGGCGTTGGCTTTCCGCCGCTGCCTCCTCGCCTTGTTTTTGGCCGCTTTCGCGGCCCGCCGTTTCTGGCCAGCAACCTGCCACTCGGCCTCGGCCGCAGGAGGGTCCGAGGGTGGGGGTGGGGGCGGCTGCGGCACCACTGGCGGCGCAGCCTTAGCCGCTCCTCCAGCCTTCCTCCTACCCCTCTTAGCCGGGGCCGCCTTGGTCGTCGCCGGCGTCGCAGTCGCCGGCGTCACAGGCGCTGGCGCCGGCGCGGCTCCGCCCTTGGCCTTCGCCTTCGCCTGGCCAGACGTTCCCGGGTTTGCAGCCACGGCGGCCGCGTACGAAGCCGCCTTCTGCCGGCCCGGGGGCCTCTGTGTCGCCGCTAGTTGGGGACGCCGAATCATGTCCTCCAAAACGGAGAACTGCTTCTGGTAGGGAGCCAGCTCCTGCCGCACCAGGCTCCGCACCTGGCTCAGCACTAGGCTCCCCTCCAGCGCCGCCGGACTCGGCCCCCCCTGCGCCTCCTCCGAGGCCGCTCTGGCCATGCCAGCCAGGTCCCTCCGGAGCGACTCATTCTCCGCAATGAGTCGCTCCGTTACGGCCGCAAGGCGGGCGACCTCCGCCCGCAACTCGGTCGCCTCTCCGGACCCGCTGACGTTGGCCGCCGCCGCCGCCATAATGGAGGCTTTGGCCGCCGTAATGGCCTCCCGCTTGGAGGACTGCTTCCGCTTGAAGGCCACAGCGCGGATCGCGGCCTCCACGACCTCCGCAAACTGGGCCTTCTTCTCCTCGGCCGTGGGAGGTGCCTCTCCCGGGGACTCTTCGTCGTCAGAGTCGAGAGGAGGCGGAAGAGTAGAGGGAGCCCTACGACCGCTCCCTCCAGGGCGACGCCCCTCCTCCACCAACCTCCCGGCCCGACGCTCCACCTTCCGGGTAGAGGGAGCCAGCCCCCTCCCCGCCTCACAGCCCCTGCCCCGCCTAGCGGTGGGGATCTTGCGGGCGGAGGCAAACTCGCCCTCGGAGGTCGACTCCCCGTCTTCCTCCCGTCGCGACGAACGAGCACCCTAATCTTAAAGATTTATTTACGTACTAAACCATTGTATGAAACGGCTGCAAAACGCATAAATACGTGATTTATTCGTTTACTACTACGGGGTCAACAACCTCTGAAACTCTAAAGTTTCAGCAAGGAGAAAATAGCATTAAAATTCTTTGGTGCTATTTCAAGGATTAGTTTATAACGACTATGGACGGTCAACGTTAAGATAGTACTCAAAGTTTTATTAAACTTTAATTGGTTGACTTTGACGATATATTATATTTTAGTCACGACATTTTATTATATGTAGTTGAATCATGAAGGCATTTACAGACACAAATTCTTAACACACATGGCATAATATCACGCCTGTATTTCCCTGAAGATCCATCAGTGGCTTATTTATATACCCACATGTCGTCAGGTATCAACCATAGCAAACTAGAGTTCGGGGTTTTTATATTTTCTTGATGAGAAATCTTCAAATGACTCTCCCGCTCTGGGCGGAGTGAAAGGGACTGTTAGACTCTTACTGACTAAAATCCACCCCTGATCCTTCTTGTACCCTTTGCGTTCCAAGGCCGCGGTCTCTATATTGAGCTAATTCCGCTGTTTCTGAGAAATTACAGATAGAAAGTCTTAATGCGATACCCCCAACATAACCTTGCAATAGTGCATTTTTCTTCGCTATTCAGAGACTATACCTGTCAGACCCCGCGGATCAAAATAATTATGACTCATCGATGAGTCATCGCGCCGACGCTCACTTAAAACGTAATCGCTCCGGATGTATAGTGTTTATTTAAACAATTTAAACGGTGTCGAGTAGCTGATTAATGTGGCTATGAACTACAATATAAACAAGAATCTTATTAGAATTCGAAATATAAACATTTCTTATTGGAATTTGAGTACCTACCGAAACTGCCGATGTTGTTGTTTTTTTTTGTAACTTTTCGACCACTTCACACAAACTGTTGCTTTTTTTAGCCTTAAAATGATAAGTACACTTAGAATAAACTAAAACACCCACTTATATCCACACTTATCTAAACATTCACAGAAAAAATCGTTAAGATAAACATCTCAAGTGGCTCTTTGTTTATACGACTTTACACTGACATTTCAAAATGTTGTCAGATATATTATTTTGTTCTGTGTGTTGCCACAGTTAGAAAATATATTCTACCATACAGTTCAATCGTCAGAATGGTAAAATAAATCGACTAACACCAAAAAATATCGGTAAAATCGCGCGCGAATCTAGTGGAACCAAATGGTTCCACCGGGACCTAGGAGGTATGAGAAATAATCTACATGTAAAACCACATTATTAATGTTCGATGTCTTATCATCATATTCCACGTTCTAATTTCTTTTATGTTTTATAAATAAATTTAAAATCTAGGTACTTTAAAAAAATGACTAAAATTGTAGATTTAATGCATCTGTTGCTAAATGCATCGCTCTAATCATTTGAAGATTACATTAGTGGATAGATAATTTAATAATCTATATTATACACGTTTTATTTAATTTCAAAAGATCGCGTATCTTTTTTAATCAAAATAATTTCAAAAATTGAGTGAATTCGGCGTGCGCAGGGTGCGGGCGGCAAAGAGGGAACGAATGCTCAAGGTTATTTGGTCAGGGAAACGCCTTAACTATGCCTGCCACTTGTATAGAAGGCAGAATGTCATGCTTAGCCGAAGTGCTTGCGACCATCAAAAAGACAGCATTAAGTTATATTAGAAAAATATGCGTCCACAATTCGGCCCACAGAGGATAATTTCGAAACCAATTCAATTCATATCACAAAGGCCTAACAGGGAAAAATACAAAATGACGGATGCTAGGGGACGTTTCCTATGGAGGAAAACCAAATGTGTTACTCTTTTAAAAATATGAATTATTTTTTTCCAATATTTCCATATTCCATATTCATAAGTTAGAAAGGACAGCGTAAACCAGCAAACATTGTAAGTACCAAGTAAGCACATTACAAACATCCATCTAAATAGATTAGAATTTACTGTGTTCTCACATAAAAATACAACCTGTAACTGCGCCACTCTAATTTAAAAATAAAACAAAAGAAATCCACGCTTCAGACATTGAAAAAGTACGCGCCAACTTATTTTATTTAGTCCAATTTTAGCCCTCAACCATAACTAACCACCTCTCATCGCGCAATCCAAGGTCAACTGCCGCGTACTCCTGTAAATGCGTGTCATTTGTCGGGCAAAGTGAAGCGGGCAAACCGTCGCGGGCAAAGGTCAAACGACCAACCCTTGCTAAGCTTCATAATCTTGAATGACATACTAGACAAAAAATGACGCTGTTTTTAGTTTTGAGATTAGAGGGAAATCTAGCTTGTTTAGTGTGGTTTTAGCTTTTGGGCCAGATGCGTATGGATATCGGAATTAGGCCTTTAGGAGATTTCCTATAACTACCTATACATATGTACCATCGTCAAACCCCGGTGTAAAGCCAGTTTTAGTTTATGTTTTACTTTATTATGACAGGTTTGATTTGACACATACATTTACAGTATGTAAAATAACAGAGGGCGTTCCCTTAAACTCGTTAATCTATATCATTAATAGATTTAAATAAAAATATCAGCATATAAGCATAAAATAATCCGAAATAAAAATAATAATTAATAGACAATAAATTTGAAACATCCTGTTTAAAATCAAAATAATAGCAATGCCCAAACCGGCAAGTACGCGTATACAGAGTGTTTCTATAACTTTAACATTTTTAGTGAATATTCTAATATTAAAAAAAAAACATTTTGTTTTTTAAAATATATATATGAATAAATTAATGATAAATGATTTTATTTTGTAAGTAGGTTGTAAAAAACACTTTTGCACGTCAATCTTTCTTTTTTTTTGGCCGTTATAAAACTAGATGAGGCCGGTGTTTCCTAGCTGAGTACCCTGAGAAGAAACACGGAAACAAAGTCAGAGGTCAAGGTCTCTTTTGAAGTCCATACAATTGTACTGGTCAAATCATATGAGAACCATGTAGGTTCGTGTCTGAAGTGGTCTTTTGAGGAAAGTACCATATAGATTTGAGTGGACCTGTCCAAACAGTGCAAGCATGCTAGCAAGCGTGCAAGGATGCTATACTATTGCGGGTTAACGGGAACGCCCTATGTTAATTAACCCTATTATTGGTGCTGTATACAATTTGATACGTTGTATATTTGTATATTTATTACATACATGTGATAAATATACAAATATACAATGATATATTTTTTTTATTATATATACGATGTGTATATATCCATACAAGTGTGTGAGACAAATGCTCTTGGAACGGAAGCAATTTAAGTCTCTTCAGAAAACCGTGTCAAAACACTTCTTCCAAGCAATAACCTCTAAATATTCTAAACGGAAATTATGGTTCAGAACTTTGCCCAAGCTGTCCAAAGTTGCCGACAGCGTCTTGCCTTCTTTTTGCGTTCCAACTTGTCTAAAACATTTATTCGTATAAAAATGACTGAATCGATCACTGTCGCAAACAGACAGATATTCCCAGAACAACACGTTCTGCACATTTGCGAAGGCAAATATGATTTGGTGTCTTATTTTCTGTTGCTATGACATAAAAAGGGCACCTCGGATGTAATTTCGATCTGTCAATGTTTGTCTTTTGTTTATTTTTGAAATGCAGGTGATCCCTTATCTTTACCTTTCGTAAATGTCTTGTTCTTTGTGATGCGAGTACCTATGTAACCTTTTCTTGAGTATGTATGTATTTAATTCCCAATTTACCTGGTAAGTACATACATTATATCTAAGTTATGGCACTTTTAAAAACATAATCTTAATATTTACAAAATACAACTAAACAAGATATAATATAGAAAAAATATATATGTACAAGCGGAGTAAAAAGGAGAAAAGACTCATAGGGCATCGAAAAATTCGTCCACATCGCTGTCAACGGGAGAAGTGCCCAGAACACTGGCCGCATTGCCACGTTGAATGGCAATGTTGATTCGTTGACCAAAGAAAAGGCCAGCCCTCTGGTCACGTAAAGAGTCGACTAACTGCTTACTGATTTCACGAAAAAGTCGATGAGCACTCGGAACCAACGACCCTCGTGTTTCAACCCCAAATGGCTCAAATACATAATTCCCAATAAGGTTGTTGTAATAAGGTTGCCGTTTGAAATTTTCTGCAGCTGCCGCAACCGCCCCAGCACAACCTGGTATTTTGTTGATATATTTTGCTGGTTAGACTGGGTGCTGGTATCAAAATAAATATTTGGAATGGAAAAAGATTAAGTGACGTGATGATTACTGAAACTACTATAGCGGTATACAATGGTAATGAAACTCGTCCGTCTTCTGACTGATCTATGGCCGATTATTACAAAAGAGAATAGATGAATCTGTCAAGAAATTTTCACGGGACTGTACTGATGATTGCAACAAACATAAAAGATTTATCCGTTTAAAGAAGAATTTACTGCCCCTTCCCTTTTTTTTCGATTGGAAATTATCAAATGACTTCGCTCTGGACGGAGAGGAAGGGAGTGTCAGTCTCTTACTGACTAAAACCCACCAGTGTTCCTACTAGTGCCTTAAGTGTTCCAGGGCCGCTGTGACTCTTTCGAACAAATTCCGCAACTTTAGCACACACACTTTAGCAGGCACTGACCCTATGGGGCCCCATCTTCTTTGCTAACATCACTACGACGCGCGTGGAACACAACGTGCCGTCGATTTGGGCCTGGTTATCGAACGGCGAGCAACCTATCGCTAGCCATCCGTAGGTCCTACCACCCCGTTTTTTTTTTTTTTTTTTTTTAACGTGGGGAAATCCTCATGGACTATCCCCCGTCTGGGGAAGACGGGGGGGTGTGCCGGACTCTTACCGGCTAAAACCACCACGGTGTTCCGTCACTTGACCGTAGGCCGGGGTCACGGGATTCGCAAAAGCATGCACCGCAACCCCGGCAGGTCTTGGTCCGCCAGCCCCTGGCGGACCTCTCTTTTGTGGGGCCTAGCCCCACGTCCTGCTGAGTGGCGCGCGTGGAACACGTCGCGTCGCCTACTCGGGCCTGTTACTGATCGGGCGGTGGGTCCCCTAACCCAGCGCCCGCAGGCCACACACTAGGGCGGCTGGAGATCGTCGCGGCGCGGCCTCCGGCGCCCGGTGCGTCTGGCGCGGGAAGGGAGAGTGGCAGCTGCCTCTCTCTCTCTCTCCGCTCCCTCTTTGGTCGCCATCACCTCCTCGCAGAAGGAGGCGACGGCTTCCCACGCACTCTCGCTCCCGACCATGGACAGGACCACGGCCGGAAGCGAGAGGTCACCACCGACAGCAGCGACTAGCTCGCGACGCTGCGTCGCCCACGCAGGACACGCCTGCAAAGTGTGCAGGGCCGTGTCCTCGGGGCAAGCGCAGTGGTGACAACCGGGCGTTTGCTCCCGGCCTATGCGACACAGGTACTTCCCGAAACAGCCATGTCCCGAGAGTACCTGCGTCAGCCGGAAGCTGAGGGCGCCATGACGCCTCTCCAGCCACTCCTCCATCACGGGCCTTACCGCCGCTATTGCGGCGTGCCCTGCGCTGGGTTGCGCAAGTCGTTCCTTCCACTCTGCCACTAGGATCTGGCGGAGCTCACTCCGCCCAAGCGCCTCCTCGCGCTGCTGATATCTCAGCGCGAGGGCTCTCGCCTCCAGATCCCAGGGCGTCGATCCGGCGAGGAGGCTCGCCGCCTCGAAGGAGATCGTACGGTACCCCCTTATCACCCTGACGGCCATCGCCCGCTGCGGTCTCCGCAGGATGGCGACGTTGCTGGCCGACAAGGTGTTCGCCCACACGGGTGACCCGTAAAGGGCCATGGACCGCACGATCCCCCCATAGAGCCTCCGGCAGGAGGCATTGGGCCCCCCAAGATTGGGCAGCAGCCGCGATAAAGCAGCCGCGGCGCCCATCAGTTTCGGCGCCAGCTGCCGAAAGTGAGGCCCAAAGTTCCACCGGCTGTCGAGGACGAGTCCCAGGTACTTCATCGTCGACTCGACGCCGATGCGAACCCCTCCCACCACGATGTGCAATCCCGAGGGTGGTCGTTTCCGGGGTCCGTGGAAACACAGGGCCCCGGACTTTTGCAGGGCCACCTCGAGACCCAGCCGCCGGATCCTCTCAACGACAGGTCCTACCACCCCTGACCCACATTCACTATTTCACAATTTTTCAAAAAAAAAAAAACGTTTTCAATTTAACACATTAATTAGGCGTACTTTTTCCACGTCACGCCGGCGTAAAGTTGTACCCTCCATTTTCCACTAGCAGATAAACACACACATCGACAAATTAACTCCACCAAACCAGCTGACGTGACTTTGCAACGTCGGCACGCTGTCAAGGGTGTCACGATATAAACCGTCCGGCGCCTCTCAGCGTAATGACACCGCAGTAAAAAGTGACGCTGACAACCACTCAACTTTGAGAAAATTACGGAAATTCTAGCTTAATTACGTTCTAAAAATTTAATGATTAGATGGATGTATGGGCAAAGTTGCGCGCGCCATCGCGGTGTACTGCAGTTTCTGTTTACTGAGTAAACGTTATTAAAAGTCATTTTGAATGAAAATGGAGGCCTGGAAACATAGAATTACTTTTTAGTATAATGCTCTGAAAGCGTGGCTATGGATCAGTTTAATGAAGTCTTTGGGACACCACCATAACAAAGATTAAAACATTACATTTTCAGTATTTTGGACGCATATTGAATAACATGGATAAAGGAAAGTAACCCATTTTTTCCGCGAGAAAAGACGAAAAAAATAAAAACTTACAAGAATGTAAAATAAATATAGATAGAAACATCATCTCATCTGCCTAGCCTTTTCCCAACTACATTGGGGTCGGCTCCCAATCAAGCCGGATTCAGCTGAATACCAGTATTTTATGTGAAGCGGCTGCCTACCAGACCTCCACAACCCATTAATTGGGGAACACGGTACTTCTTGGCAAGACTGGTGTCAGATTTTCTGGCTTTTGACAATTCGTAACGACTGCCAAAGATCTCCAAATGACAGCCGGGACCAACGGCTTAACGTGCTTTCCGAGGCACGGAGAAGTCTCGTTATGTTAAGATCATCCATCCACAGACCAACGTCGGCAAGCGTTGCTTAACCTAGAACATCGACCCGTGCGGCTGTTATAATTTTGCCACAAGCTCCTCTAGATAGAAACATCAATAAAACTATAAACCTGCTCAGCCATGTGAGGGACTGACATTAGCTAAGCATTAGCTTTTGTCTTCATGGTCACACCATAGACAGAACACTCTATCGTAAAGTGTTGTTTTTATTGTATGCATGTGATAAAACGTTAGTTGAAAGATCTGTCTTAGTCCTGCTACTTTTAATTATCACTCCATTTCGTATCCCTGAAGTATTCATCCAAAAACTTTACTGTAATGCCACACGGCGTACAAGCTCGACGTTTTTGCGTTCATTCGACTGTTAAAGCTTAGGATTTATTGCTCGAAATCGAACCAAAATATTTGTAGAGCAAGATTCACGGGGCTTAATTTATGTTTGATGTTATTTATACATCAAATGTACTTGTAGAACCGCTATAAAACTCAATACATAAAAATGACCTGACATTCGTTATGAAGAAATTAACAAAACATACCAGTAACAACTTAACCCAACCAACAATTTCACCACAGAAAATCACAATTTCTCAACAAAGCTGCAACAGCACAACAGCATAAAATTTCAAAGCAAACGAGCAGCGAAACTTCAAAAAGACCTATCATCAAGGCGAGCAGGCGAGCACTCCTGCCAACATGGCGCCGGAAATTATTCTTTTGAACCAAATTCGTCACCTCCATTCAGTGCGATCGCATTCGAGCGCTGCCGACTGCGACGAATTAATTGCCACTAATTAGCTGCCGTGTTTGTACTTCTACAGCAAATATAGGATGACTAGGAAATGTAGGTTTCTCGGTATGTTCCGATGGTACCTCCTCATCCAAAAATTGACCTCGACATGCGTTGCTTAACTCTGAAGATCGATCCTTGCGGTTGTTTTTATTTTGCTACGAGCTTCTCTTATTGTTTGGTCGAAAGTCGAAAAATCGAAGAGCCTTCACCTTTCACGGGCGGATTTTTTGATCCGTACTTAATCAATGCGTTTTTGTATCAATTATTATTTGTTTACTAATACTTATTTATTTGACCATTACTCAAGGTCGTATTTGGCCTTAGCTCTATTCTGAATAAGAATAAAACAAACATGCATTTATTTCAATAAAAGCTAGAAAAACCAATCTAGTTAACATTTTACAAAATTATGTAAAGAATAGGCAAAACTAATTTGTTTTGTTATAAATATCTTACATACATATTCACCCTATGAAATAACATTAAAAAAACGTAATTTAAAAAATGTGTTTAATTTATTTATGACTTTTAAATTAAAACAATTTAATTCAGTTGCATTTTTTACTCTTTTTTTACGTTAACTTAGAGGTTTGGTTTTTCTCACAATTATAGACTGAGTATTTTTGTTTTTAATTTCTTTTCGATACCTCCACGCGATCTTGATATAAAGGGCCTTGACAAACAGACGAATAGATGGATGAACGGATGATCAGACGGACGGACAAGAAAAGGGATCCTATAGGGGTTCCGGATTTTCCTTTTGAGATACGGAACCTTTTTAACTTTTTGTGGGAGACTTTTCGACATAATTCCTTGCTTATAACTCTACACGTTAGCGGCAAGAAATCTGAGTTGATAATGACAAAGAGAGGAAAATTTTTGCAAAGTTATAGCCTAACTAGCAGCGCCCCACGGTTTCAGCCGCATAATTTCGATACCGTGGGAATATCGAGTTAAAAATTATCCAATTTGTTAATCCTGGTTATAAACCATTTATGTGCCAAATTTCATTGAAATCCGTTCAGTAGTTTTTGCGTGAAAGAGTAACAAACCATCCATACTTACAAACTTTCGCGCTTATAATATTAGTAGAATTAGCGGTATAATTTGCCTAGACTACTATGGTCGTTCTTTTATTTATTTTTTTGACGTGGACCTCTCGCAGTTCAGCACCCTAAGGCTGGTTACTGCTTAACCGGATATAACAGGTATGCCTTGGTTACCTTTTTTATAATGCCAATTTAGAGTGCAGGGAACGTATTTATAGCTTATTATATCATGATCTTTACGTAGTTAAATGCTTGCCATCAATCAATTTAGCCTAGAGCTGAATATGCTGTCTTGGTTACAGATATGGTCTCGTGTAAGACGGATTTAGTTTTGACATTTGAAATATTGATTGAATATCAATGTTTGAACTTAGTAATGTGAGACTAACTGATGATTGATCTCTGGGCATTGCCTAAAGTTAAGAGCTAAATGGTGTTCGTTATTGACCTGACCGCAATTTGCAGGCCTAGCCAAGATTCCTTCTGCTAGGGTTGCGGAATTTGTTCGAAAGAGTCACCTCAGCCCTGGAACGTAGTTGCGGAATTTGTTCGAAAGAGTCACCGCAGCCCTGGAACGCAAAGGGCACAAGAAGGATCACGGGTGGGTTTTAGTCAGTAAGAGTCTGACACTCCCTTCCGCTCCGCCCAGAGCGGGAGAAGGCATTAATTTGATGATTTCCCATCCAGAAAAAAAAGGCCTAGCCAAGATTAGGAAAATATTTTTTACTAGCGGCGCCCCACGGTTTCACCCTCATATTTCCCGTTCCCGTTGGAATATAGGGATAAAATATAGCTTATGTTACTCGGGGATAGTGTAGCTTCCCAACAGTGAAAGAATTTTTCAAATCAGTTTAGTAGTTTTGGAGCCTATTTAATACAAACAAACAATCAAATCTTTCCTCGCTATCATATACACACTTATATGTATATGTCACCGGAACATAGCAAATGCCGTCAGATTGTAAAATTTCGCGTGAAATTGTTAACTATTTCAATAAAAATATGGATATATTGGATACTATTGAATTTGAAAGGCATTTTTCGTAAACAAAACGATATTTAAAACTTAATAGATTAGATTTATTACAATCTTCTGGAGCTTGACATTATCCAGTGATATATACAATAAACTAACCAATTTTCAATTTTAAGTGTTTAGTATAAATACAAAAAATACAAAATTTAACAGTTACAATTCGATTATATTCAGTTTTAGAAGTGTATCATCATTTGCCTAGCATTTTCCCAACTGTATTGGGGTCGGCTCCCAGTTAAATCGGATTCAGCTAAATACCAGTATTTTACGTGAAGCGGACCTCCACAAACCGTTAAGTCCCCCCGATTCTTCTTCACTTCTTCGGTTTTTTAGAAGTGTATATATAGCAATAATTAGTTGGAGAAATTAATCATAAAACATCATTTAAATACCATAATATTTTTGATAGAATTTCTAATTGTATATACTGAGATCATATATGCATCGCCCTCTTATATATGATTTCTTTTTGTATACTGAATATTGTAAAACATTTATTTGAAAAGAGTAACTATGGAGTTTCTTGTGCGTTCTTCTCCATAAGAATTTACCTTTGCGATTGGACGGTAGAGTCACTTTATTATGTTAACTTTCAATGATGACGTTCAAAAGTGCCGTTTAATGGCCTAATTGAAATAAACGTTAACTTTGACTTTAAGACTTTACTCTTGATTAAACGTACATAATCGAAAAAATAAAAATTGAAAAGTATAACACCAAAGTAAATATAATACACTTACAAAAATATGTATAAGATTTATTTGCTGATGTTATGTCAGATCAGAGAATTTTAGTTACACATCAGTAACATTTCTGTGACTGATTTCAAGAATTTTAAGATAATAATTATTATGTCAATGAAATGTTGTTCTTTAATCAACCAGTACATTTATTTACATACACAGGTACCTACAGAAATTCTTGCCAGAAAACTTCGTAGAAGCACCAGCACAACTAATTAAGAACCAATCTTTAACAAAACCAAGAAAAATGGCGGCCGCCTCAACGTAATTAAATTACTTAGATCAGAAACCGACGTTACTTGAAGTTCCCGAGTTTGTTTGAGTCGAGTTGTTGAGTCAAGTTGGGATTCTATTAATTGGAGAAGATGCTGAACTCTTATAAACTATTGCTTTGGTGCGACCACTTGATGGTTTGAGATGTCAGTAAAATGCAACTGGATCGTGGTTTTATTTTACAGGGTAATTTTATTTCATACTAGCTGCCGCCCGCGGTTTCACTCGCGTGTACATATATCGACAACTATCCCAAGGGAACATACTCCCGGGATAAAAATTCCTATATGCTATTCCAGGCTATAATCTACCTCTGTGCCGAATTTAATCAAAATCCGTTTAGCCGTTCTGGCGTGATTAAGTAACAAACATGCATCCATCCGAACTTTTATAGTATTAATTATATTAATATGTATGTAAAAATGGCACCGAAAAATTATTAGTTTTTTATTTTATATGTAGACACATTTTTCATGACTGCTCCGTTCCTATTGGTCTTAACGTGATGCTAAATGTTAAATGGGCTATCTAATACTGAAAGAATTTTTCAAATCAGACCAGTAGTTCCAGAGATTAGCGCGTTCAAGCAAACAAATAAACTCTTCAGATTTATATTATATATTAGTATAGATACACGTTCTACCGTACCACGCGATTGTGAAAACAAAAAATGGCGTCGGGTACCTATGTCAACTCCCATAGAATCATGTTCAGACCCCTTTCAACTGAATTGATCAGTAGATTCGGAGAAAATCGGCTGTGATAGACGGGCAGACACACAACCAAGTGACCCTACCGTTTTTCATACAGAGTTTTAGAACACACACAAAAAAATATCTAGCCAACGGAGAGAAAAATGCAATCAAAAAACAATATAACAGAGTGACATCTTTCCCTCAAAACTTCACTTAGGTAATCTTTTGCGTAACTTGGGCTCACAATATCAAGTACTTTAACACAAACATATTGACATGTGTCAAATTTGTCTACCCTTCAAACGACCTGAGACACAAAACAAACGTCATGATTTATATACCTCGTATATTATTAGGAGGTACAGGACCTGAGGCCCTTGCGGAATTAGTTCGAATGAGTCACCGCGGCTCTGAACCGCAAAGGGCACTACGAGGAACACGAATGGGTTTTAATCAGTAAGAGACTGACACTCCCTTCCGCTCCTCCCAGAGCGGAAGGATTCATTTGACAATTTCCCATCCAAAAACATAGGACCAGACCTTCATAATGGCAAATGGAGGGTAGTATTACTTACGGAGTAGGTATAGTGATTGTTTTTATAACCGACTTCAAAAAAGGGGGGGTTCTGAAGTCGCATGCTTTTTTTGTAATTTTATACTGGGTGTCCCGATTTTGATGATTCTTTTTGTATTCGAATGTTTGTCGTGTGGTCCCATTTAAATTTGATCTTTTCGAGATCTGACGCCTAGTATTTGAGATAAGTTTACCTAATAATGCCTGGCTTCGACTACATTGATGATGTTTTAATTCACTTTTGTTGGTGTAAAATGAAAAAATAAAATTGTATACGATGGTTTGGAAGAGCAAAACTTTCGGGATTGTTGAAATCGCATGTTTGTTTTCACCAATTTATACCATGTACGCTGTGATGGGTACGTTTAGGGGAGGGGGGGGGCGTGTACTACTAAAAAGTGAAAAATATTTTTTTTTTACAAAAAAAAAACAACCGACTTCTAAAAATATAAAATAACTTTAATTACTGTTCGAAAAACGAAGAAACAAACAAAAACACTGAGTTCCGAAATTAAAGCTTTGTTGTACGTTTTGTTGTTTAGAAGTCGGTGGTTTTTTTTGTAAACAGTTTTTTTTTTTAGTGTATGGTGTACGTTTAAAGTTGATCCACACACATCAGAACCGTTCCCAGGCCGTCAACGTACCGTGGTCTGTTGGGAGCTAAAAAAAATTACAGAGCGTTTATTTTGCTGTAAAGTACTTCACACACGTCCGTGTCTGGGCTGTGACATTTACGTGTGTGAACGAACCTTAATACGTACTTATGATTGCCAATTTGTCTTCAAATTCTCTGACACACAAAACAAACATCATGATTTATATACCTCTTATATGAGGTCCAGGACCTGAGGCCAGAGCTCCATAATGGCAAATGGAGGGTAGTATTACTTAGGGCCGTAAACTAGCCGGTGGTGAGTGCCCATTTTATTGGTCCACGTCCGGAATGTTATGGAGACTGACGGACGGCAAATGGTTGGAGTCTATGTATGTATGTAAGTTTATAGGTTAGTACCTACGCATAGAGAATTGGTGTGTTTACGTTGAGATAGAAGTGAGGTTTTCTGGTTTTGGAAGGATCGTTTTTTTTTGGGTTATGAGGAAGTGACTTTCTTCTTGGGTGGGAAATCATCAAATAACTTCTCCCGCTCTGGGCGGAGCGTGAGGCAGTGTCAGACTCTTACTGACTAAAACCCACCCGTGATCCTTCTTGTGCCCTTTGCGTTCCACGGCCGCGGTGACTCTTTCGAACAAATTCCATAACCAGCACCTGCGTCAGGCGGAAAGTGAAGATGCCGTGGCGTCTCTCCAACCACTCCTCAAAGAGGGGACTTATTGCCATAATGGTGGCGTGCATAATCGTTGTTTCCCATAGCAATCTTATTTTACCTCTTCGTTCTTATATTAAACTAGCTTCTGTCCGCGACTTCGTCCCCGTGGAATCCCCGATTTTAAAACATTCTTTATCGCTGCTCCGCTGCTATTGGCTTAAGCGTGATGATATTATATAGCCTAAAGCCTTCCTCGATAAATGGTCTATTCAACCCAAAAAGAATTTTTCAATTCGAACCAGTAGTTCCTGAGATTAGCGCGTTCAAACAAACAAACAAACTCTTCAGCTTTATAATATTAGTATAGATTAAAGCAAAATATTTATATTAAGTTTCACTAGAGTACTGTTGCGAGTTTTATTCTCATATAATATTGCTAACAGGCACGCTTTCCCGCGCATGCGTACAATATCAACCAAACTCTTCAGGACGCACTAAACGGGGAGGGGAGAAACTGTGATATTAAACAAAGTTCTAACACACAAGTTGCAAATTGCAAAACCTAGCACAGAGGACATGCAAGAATGTTGTTAAAGTTTGCATATTAATTTTATATGTTCTTAGTTTTGTAGCAATAACATAATATCACGCATGTGTTCTTGAAAGGTTAAGACAAGACAAGTGTACACTACACAAGTACACATATATTGAGCCAATTATGTTTGAGTACAATGTAATAAATAGCGAGACTACAGAAAAACACGTTCAGAAATGTTGCCTTCAACTGACTGGTTAGATTTTCAGACTCAGAAATTCGCTCCCCACTGGCGAACACTGTTAAAAATATAGATTGGTGTATATTGAGAAGTATCTAAATAGATACAATAAACAGTAAAAAAGCTATACCAACTGACATACAATTAAAAAAAAAAACATTTGAAAAGCATAATTTAGTACCGACAAAATCAACCTAATCCATCATACTGGCTGTTACTGAGAAATACAATCGCCACTCGCGAAATCTGCTAAAAAAAAAGAAAAAACAAACTGAGAAGCACAATTAAGTACTGACACAAGAGTATCACGTCTTAAGACCTGACAGGTTTCTTTTAAATACAACCTTTTTTTCTAAGAATAAGATAAAAAAAATATAGCAGAATTTATGAAATATGTGTTAGAACAAAGGCCATGGAAACGGCTGACAAAGAATAAGACGAATACAAAGCTCCGTGTTTGTTATCTGAAAGAAAAGTAATTTATAGACTTGTGTTAGTCTGTGTACATTCGACACGATATTGAGCCTTTTGTCTGTGGTACGTGTGTATTGACTGTGTTATTAATAAATTTATAAAGAATTTTGTAAAAGAAAATAATTCATTTTCATAAACTTGTAGGTTTTTAAAGCTACGGGTGGTCTAAATTACTATCTTGAATTTTCTTATTTATTTGTCGATGTTTGTATGTATGTGCATATACCTATATGTATTTTAATATATATGAGGCATAGATAGGGAAGATGCAATTACAGAATTCATGAACATTTTGTTATTGAAATGATAAAATAGCATAAAAGAAGGGCCACTGCAATGTTTTTATTGTAGTTAATACTGATTTTAACAAGTATTACGAATTAATATAACGTGAAACGGAACATAAACAATCAGCGTTTAGTGACGTCACTGGTGTTATGATAAAGAAAGACGAACTTAAATTTTAACACATGACAGTTCATGATCTCTGGCAGACAGGCGAGTGACTTCATCATTCGTTTTCGCGGAAAAAGAAAAACAGTCAGTTTATAATCGCAATTTTGGCAATACATTAAAGCGTATTAATTTTTTAATTTTTGTATGGTATATATTTTACACTGAATTCTTTTAAATGAAATCAAGATGAAAATATTGCATGTTCCCTATTCTTACACAACAGCATATGATAAACTGATAAGAGATTGTCTATTACTATGTAAGTAATATTCTGTTTGTTTTGACATTTCAAGAGCCAAGCAAGGATACTTTGCTAGCACATTTTTGTTCAATAAGCGTACAAAATAACGAACATAGGTATTTAATACTGGCACAGGTCGTAATCAAAGAGGAATATTTAATATGTTTTATATAACGCACAAGACTTTAGTAATGAGCACAGACAAAGTTATAAATAAGTGAGTACTATGGACTACACAAGTGTTTTATAATAAGATAAGATTAGATATTATTCTTTATTTGTATAAACATGGTATACACAATATAAGGGCATGCAAGATTAAAATCAATTGTTTAATTCCAGTCATGTTTAGCCGTAGGTATCGACGTACAAATATTTCTATAATATTGAACACTAAAAAAATATAAAATTTCATAAAAAGAAAGAAAGTTAACCAGAATTGCAAATACAAAATTATAATAATAATAAAAAAAAATGTTTTATCAAACCCTAAATTATCATCATCTGCCTAGCCTTTTCCCAACTATATTGGGGTCGGCTCCCAGTTAAGCCGGATTCAGTTGAATACCAGTATTTTACGACACGTGCGGCTGTTATTCTTTAGCCACGAGCTCGATGGTATAAATTCACAAATAAATCGATTATTCAGCGATGGTGCGCTTACATGGGTTATTAAAATTGTGCAATAGCTACATTCCAATTCCTATATACTTTACGTAAACCGCAGTTGCTCGCAGAACAGATGGTTGATTGGAATCGAGAGGTTCTGGAGCCGTGTACCAGAAGCCAGTGTGCATCAATCGAGTAAACCGAAGACCTGGTGAAGATTACGGGAATCCGCTGGTTGCAAGCCACACATAACCGGTCGATTTGGTGACTCTTGGGGGACGCTTAAGTCCAGCAGTGCACGTTTTTCGGCTGAAGTGATAAAATAAAACAAAATAAAAAACCCTGTTATTTCTTGCCATTTACAAATTAGATTAAATTATAATACATTACAATTCGAATTAAACCATTTTGTTTTAAATTTTATTTTTAGTATTTATTAATTATTTATTTTAATTCTAATAAATATATATTTATTTTTCATTTTTTATAAGTGTGAAGTTATAAAGAAACCCGTAAATTAGTTGGCTATTACTCGAAAAGGGCACTGTCAGAAACTTTGATTATATGAACAGATTATAAATGAATACTTTTTTTTTAACCTTGGAAGGTCTATAATCAGCTGCCGATTGCTACTGACGTCACAACATTTGAACATAAGGTCGTGAACTGCATGACCTTACAACAACTAGTGTTCAAAAAAAGCTTAAAATCCTTCGTCATCAAAACTGATGGATGTAAAATTATTAATGAATATCATGTGGCAAGCTTGCATAACGATGATTGAAACTTATTAACTTAATTATTTTACAGTGTAGTCGTCATTTCGTTGAGAATTATTGATGAACACGCGTTGAGTACGTTGTGTTTTTATAAAAGATATATCAATATGCATTTTTATAAAATGTAACGGGATGATTTTTTTTTGTCTGTATTTTCTGTACATTTTGATTGATGGTCTTTGTTGATTAGTTTACATTATGAAAGGTTTTAATCAAAAGATGTTTTTACCTAAGTGCACTCAAGCATGAGTAGTCCTATTTAAGAAAAACACATTTTATTTTTTGTAAAAAACAAAAAACGGTTTTTAGAGAAAAATTACAGAATTCCAGAAAAATAATTAATTTCCATATCTCTTCTGTGCTCGACTGTACTCCGTCTCAACTCTAAGAGACGGATACTAATATTACGTACATTTATGATAAAACTTTTGCAATAAGTAATTGTATTCTTTCTGTGTTTCATAATATTATAATATTTATTCCGTACAGGACTACAAAGGCATTTTTATTGCTATTTTTTGCTTAAGTAAAAACAATAAAAAGTTGAAATACGCTCCGGAATTTTAGAGTTCTGACGCCATTAAACAACAGTTAGAAAATTACCTGAATTTATATTTCAGTTTTAGATTTGCATTGTACTCGTATCTTGAATACAAGAGAAAAAACTAATAAAGATGGTCGCCCTGATCACAGTACAGGGCTACCATGAAGTGCCAATGCTATCGTGATATCTGTGTGAAAAAAGGATAGTGCTATTCGTCTTGTATAACTCCGTCTCTCACTGACACAGGAAGCATGATAGATTTAAGAAGTCATGGTAGGGCTACTTGTCAGTATTGTGAATAACCCCTAGCCAAGTTGATAATCTGCAATCGTTGACGCTAGTCGAAAACGAATCAAATGTATGGGAATGAAATCGTCGCAACGTTAAGTCACGTGGTTAGAACAAACGAATTGACAACTCGTAGCCAAGTTCACATCGTTCAAAATGATAGCATGAATTGTTTTCGCTTCTACAACGTTCAACGCTACATCCTTTGTTAAAATGTTAAACTTAATGGTTAAAGCATTTAAACAGAGATTAAATTTTAACCTGTGCGATGTTTGTAGCAACGGCAACGCTCGCCAGAGACTAAAGAATAGGTCGTTTTCTAGACATTGAACGAGCGGTCGACTCAGGCGCGTCTACATGGCTACCAACTTATCGTTTTCTACAGTTTTGGATTGGACAGATTGGAGAACGGAATTCGACACGAAACTTTTGTAACTTGGCTCGGGGGCAGGGCGGCCATCTTTGTTGATTGAATGATGATAGCTATGATTGATTTTAGTATCTATTTTCTAGTGTGCTAAGATCCAAACGATCGGAGTAATTGTTTTTTTTTTTTGGCAGTCTTGGTCATTTATTAAACGATGGATGGATTTTGTGAGGAGTGATATGAAAGGAAAGGGAGTTAGTGATAGCGTGACGGCTGACAGGACAGAATGGAAGAAAAAACGTGTTGCGCGGACCCCAAGTAACATGGGATAAGGGCAGGAAGATGGTGGTCTTGGTCATTTGTTAAGCTATTCATTAAAAAAAAAGTAAATAAATAATTATAACAAATGTACAATGTCTATTAACTTAATTTGCACGTTATACCATATCGCCATCACACACACTGCTACATTTAATTAGTCAAATTCCCATAAAACTTACCTTTACTACACAAAATTTACATACCCATAGGTACCTTCCTATTCCCGGGCCCTTGTTCTCATAACCGGATAAACGGCACAACCAATGTTCGGCTTGTTCCTAACGATTATTGCGCGACAACGTTGCTCGGATAATTAAAATTGAACGGGCGACGCCGCGGTATCTCGCTCTATTTGCGGGAATTATGGCTCACTAGGGTTGGTGTATTGGGATATTAATTATCATAACCAGAAATGGGTTTTACTATGTAGGGTGTTGTGAACTGGGCTTCAAGTCTGCTATTACAATAGTGTCAGAATGGTCTATCATTCATTAATGGTCTGGTGACTTTCCAATGGTCAACCACTGACACTCCATTGAAAGTAATGGCATTGAGTGGTAATCTCGTACATAATGACAAATGAATGACAGACGTATGCAGTAATCTGCTAAAATTTTGACACTTCCTTTGATCAGTGACCTACCATTAGAATGTCATTGTGCAGTCATTGCTTTTAATAGCTCGGTTATCAAAATTATTACGAGACCATTGAGCGACCAATGATCGACCATTATGAATTTAGCAGGTGACGAACTTTGGCAAAATGACAAGGGATCGTATTGGAATGACAAATTTATAAAAATACCAGATTTGGGGCCCTGTACAGTTGAGAATATTGTTTTAAGGATTAGGTAAGCCCCATCATAAACATTAAGATGGTAGTTTTTAAAACGACGCCGCCCTTCCAAGGTTTAGGATGATGTGTTACAACAGTTAAATTATTAAGGAAGAACTCCATTTGCATAGGCAAAAATCCATTGGTTCCAAGAAAATTCAGCAGACAGACTAGAACAAGTAAGATATATTTTCGAAAATTTCCACTGTCCCGTCATAGAGGGAATCCTGTATTACATATCCATCGTCAATCTATAGTATTCTACTGCTAGATATATGTATGTATGTCGTTTAAAAAAGTACCTACACGTTATCAATTCATTGTACTCAATGACGACACGGCTGGCGCAGTGGTTGAGCGATTGGCCGCTGCGGTACATGCCGTGGGATCGATTTCCGTACGGTATATACATACATAGATAACTATAAATGATAGTTGTTCCGTGTCTGGCTGTTTTTATATGTGAGATTGTATGTTTGGAAATGCACCCACGACACAGGAGAAATTCCTAGTGTGGAGCAACGTTTTTTTTTTAAGAAAGAAGAAAATAAAAATTGGTACAGCAAAGCTTGGCAGCTGAAATATTTATGAGGGTGGAAGTAGGTAATTCAATAAACGACACTGACATTTGACGTTACTTTTCACTGAATGATCACTCAGAAATGTATCTAAATTAGTAGCGCCATACATTTTAGACATTTCCTGGTAGAATGTGCGATTTTTAAAAGAGCAATCTAGACAGTTTAAACAAACTGTCATTTTATTAGCGACTAGCATCGCCCCACGGTATAACCCGCGTCGTTCTCGTTCCCGTGGGAATATGGGGATATAATATAGCCTATGGTCACCGGAGATAGTGTAGCTTCCCAACAGTGAAAGAATTTTTCAAATCGGTCTAGTAGTTTCGGAGCCTATTCAATGCAAACAAACAAACAAAAAACAATCAAATCTTTTTATTATTAGTGTAGATAACGATTTTCGGAAGGGTTTGACACAGAGAGTTAGACATGCACTATCAAAATATATCATTCTGGACTTTTGAGTAATTTGCCATCTTTCATATATGATACTCATAGTTTTTTTTTCTTCTAGCACCGGCTTCGCGGCTCACCCAATTGAGAAGGCATGCGTACTTTGAATCTATGTATATCTAATACATACTAACTTTACTCTGTCCCACAAACATTCCAAAAAAGAGGCTCTTTGTATTTTTTGTGTGTTTTCTCATAACTTTTTACAGGTTTGTATTCGAAAGCTTGTCATGTGATCCCATTTAATTTTTGATTGAGATCTGACGACTATATAAAACATTTTTACAAAAAAATATAACAAAGTATAAAATAATTTTAATTTCGGAAGTCGGTGTTCAAAAAACGGAAAATTGACCAAAACACTGACTTTATACTTTTTGTGTTTGTTTTGAAGTCAGCTGTATTTTTGTAAAAACGTTTCTCAGAATCAAGTTGCACTGCAGCCAGAGAAATAATCAACGATAAATTAATTACACTGCACGTAATCCAGACTTATCCGTTTCTAAAGGCTCAGCAGAACAGTAGATCAAGTACACTCAGAGTTCAAATAGTTATTGAAATCCGTCTTAAGCCCCGTCGAGCTCACTTAACCTAGTTACGGCTTCTGAATTGCAATATTACATTTCTAGATATTGATGGAGATTGGACAGGATAATATACTCCACTGCCTGTGCTCTGGTGATTTGTGGAAATTGATCAGGATATTAGAGATCTGCTAAAGTTGTGGAATTTGTTCGAAAGAGGCTCCGCAGTCCTGGGCCCCAAGTCTGCTATTTTTATAAGTTTGTCATTCCAACACGATCCCATTGACATTTTGCTAAAAGTTCGTAATCTGCTAAGTTCATAAAAGGTCGATCATTGGTCGGTCAATGATCTCATAATACTTTTTGATAACCGATCTTTTAAAAACAATGACTAAACAAAGACGTTCTAATGGTAGGTCACTGATCAAAGGAACTATCAACATTTTTGCATCTGCTGTCATTCAGTTGTCATTATGTACGAGATTACTATTTATTTCAATGGAGTGTCAGTGGTTGACCATTGGAAAGTCATAATGACGCTTTTATACTAGTAGATTACCAAACTTGTCAAAATCAACAATTATGAAACCAATGATAGACCATTTTGACACTATTGTAATAGCAGACTCAGGGCCCAGGAACGTAAAAAACTTTAGAAGGATTCGGCACTCCCTTCCGCTCTGCCCACAGCGGAAGAAGTCATTGATGATATAAATATATTTTACGGATAATGCAAAAAGATGGAGTATACCTAGGTCTACCCGAGTTTACTTAGTGCCTATTACCCAAGTTTTTTGGGTAAAGTCCGAATTACAATTCAAAATACATATCAATTCGGATATTACCCATATATGTCAATTCGGATAGTACTCTGGAATAAGCTTTATGATATTCAAACATTTTACGAAATCGGACCCTCGTTTTCAGACATAAACTCCCACAACTTTACCTGTATAATATTAGTTTATATTTCGGCTCTGTTAATCCAAAACCGCCTCTTCTATTTATGTAAGTTCACAGTAAATATGAAAATTAACAATGCTAATATCGTGTGTTTGTTTATATTCAGATCAGTCACAGAACGTGTAGTACAAGCTGTCGCGACCTCATTAGCATATCTCATAGACATGTTAACTAAATAGATAGATATGATGTGTTATGTGTTCCTCTCATTAGGAAATCATTAGGGAGAATATAATTATGTTTTTCATTATTTCATATCTTAAGGATTTAAAAGGAAATGATTGCAGGATCACAGTGTGTTGTCAGGTGTGTCTGGCCGTATGTCACAGTGAATTTTCCCCGAACCTAGTGGACTGGTCCAGTTGAAATTTGATAGGTTTGGCACATTAAAACTTTTGTGACCGAAAAAATGTTGCGTGAAAAATGTTAGTCCACACCATAAAGACTTTGAACTTTGAAGTCTTGTCGGTCTGAGAAAAAGTGTTACATAATTAATTATGTCGGCGAGTACGACAATTTAGCGATGATAAGACAATGAATTGATTTCATTGTACGGAGGCGGAGTTACGCCGTGACGTCACAAGTCACGTGAGCGGAATCGTTGGGGAGGGGGACGACGGTTACGTTTTGAGCCCGGATAAAAGTTAGTGGACACTCTTTAGGTGTGGGTCGTTACACGATTTTCACGAAACGTAACGTAACAGGTGACGTCTGAGGCGTCACCTGTTTTGAAAACTAGCTATTTATGTAAATAGTTATTTATTCTAAAACCTATTCCAAAGATTCAACATGATGTTTCTGCGAAGTATGACAGTTATTTTATTAACGAAACGATAGAACTGAATAATCTATCTATACTTATAATAAATCTGTAGAGAGGTCAATTCTGTACAAGGAATATATTTTCAAAATAACTATCAGGGGGTGATTAGTGATCGATACTGGTGCCAAAAATGCAATCAGTAAAATTTTTGTCTGTCTGTCTGTCTTTCTGTCTGTCTGTCTGTCTGTCTGTCTGTCTGTCTGTATGTTCTTTATAGAAACAAAAACTACTCGACCGATTTTAACGAAACTTGGTGCAATTATTCTTCATAATCCTGGGCAGGTTATAGTAGTAGAGCAGTGAAGGAAAATGTTGGGAAAACGGAAGAAGTTACTCCATTTTTTAAGCTTCCGTCGCGTGTGTAGCCTTAATGGTTAAAGTTACATAGAAATCATGTATTACGGAAATGTTCTACATAAAATTATCTAAAAAATATCCCGAAACAGCATGTCTATCTTTTGTCAATTTTAAACCGATCGGGCTGAGAGTTTCAAAATCGGGGGTAAAGTAACCATTCCACGCGGACGAAGTCGCTGGCAGAAGCTAGTACGTAATACAAACTACGTTTTTGCAACGAATAAGTTTTTGTAGTTAAGTTACGCTGTTACTCATGTAATTCTAACACAAACAAATAAACTTCCCTTCATACTTTATTCAGGCTTAGGACTGACTGCATCGAAAAATTAACCATACCTACCTATAAGAAATTAAGAACGCAATGCAGGCGTATTTAAACTACCTATATTAATAACGATACGAACTATACTATTATTTACACGAACTATTTATACCCTATAACTAATACTTGTATGTCTATAAAACAAATTTTAGAAAATCCGCACGGAAGTTAGTACTATCGTCAGTAAAACAAACAAATAGTAAATATAAATTCAATTTTTATTAATTCGCGTTCGTGGCCCGCGCCGTTATAATTTTTCAAAAATAAGTATCAAACAAAATAAATCTCTATCTTTATAAGAATAAGGTCATAAAAAAATAACAAGCATTAAAATATACTTTTATTTTCTTTTTTGGTAGTTGGTCAACATGGTATGTTCGGATGTAGTCGGGTTGCCACTCGGTAGCTTTCGGGCGGGCTGCGGGCCAACGGCTAGTAGGTACTACCGACTACTACCCGTACGTAATAAGTTGCGACTTCGATATATTGCTATCTCTTTTAAGCACATATCGGAAGCAAATAAGTGCAAGTGAGAGGCCGCGATGTACTGAGATATTATGTTATCGCGCACAGGCAGTACAGATGCACTCGTAACGTTTCGTTTCTCCCTTTTCAATTTCATTCAGTAACCGCTTACCGCGTTAACTTAGTAACATAGATAGTCTAGTGTTATGAAAATCACTAGTTCACTACGTTTCGTTTTTTCTCGAAACTAGCTATTCGGTTACATGCCTTGTAGCCAGTTATTGTAAATAGTGACGTGATTTAACGCCCACACCTAACACTCTTTCGGAAGCAATCGAGTAGTTCAGACCCTCCTTACGAGACCGCTGCCGCGCTGGTTCACTCTGTATCCACAGTATACCTCCTAAGTCTGTAATTATAACTATATTATGAAATAAAAGTGATTGTGAGAAATGTAAGCTTTGTTTGTAGCCTAACCCCTTCCTGTACCATGAACCCTCTAACAGAAAACCCTACTGCTGCTCTACCATGACGTCTTAAATCCATCATGATTGATGATGTGTCAGAGAGAGACGGAGTTACACAAGACGAATAGCACTATCCCTTTCCCTCACACTCATCATGATGGATTTAAGACGTCATGGTAGGGCTGCTGATGATGGTTATATATGTATGTGTGTGTGTATTCCCTGTTACATAAATCTTTCTTTCTACCTACAATAGAATCAAACGAACTCACGAAAATATAGCAAAAAGAAAAATGACTGATATTAGTAAGAGCGGCTCTTCCTCCCTATTTGTTACGAGTCAGACTGGATTTTAACGGTACTTAGTTCAACCTTTGACGATACGACTGGCGCAGTGGTTGAGTGTTCGGCCGCTGCGCTGCACGTTGCGGGTTCGATTCCCGCACGGAACAAATGTTTGTATGGTCTACAGGTATAATTGTTCCGGGTCTGGGTGTCTCGTATATGTGAGTATTCATGTTTGTGAATGATAAACCACGATACAAGAGTAAATCCTAGTGTGGGGACACGTTAAAAAAAACCTAAATCCTAGACTGGCGGTGTACAGTTATCGTGAGTCTTTCAGCCAATCGATAATGCTCGGAGAGCGTGTCTTCTGGGGAATATAAACAAAAGCGTCACGTTTATGACGTTTGTAGGTTTTATCTCAGCCTTTGTTGTGCCTCCCTCCCCTCCCCCCCCAAGAGACACATAGCGACGGCCTAGTTTATAAGAAAACCTTCGAAAATTTTATCTGAAAGTGAGCAGCTAAAGAAATCTTTATTCGTAATTGAATTGGAGATTTAGATGAAAAAGACAGAGAATTCTTTTCATTAAGTAATCAAAAAGTCTTGAGGATTTAAATATAATGGCCTTTTTATTATGGAATTTCCAGCCTTACGGTTTATTCATTTTGTATGGTATTAAGTCTTTAATCAGAATACACGAAGGGTCTTATTTGTGTGCAGGGGTACATGTGTAAGCTTTACATAATTAATTATTTACGTAGGTTTGCTTATATATTCACAAAGGTACAGTATCTTCGATTGTATGTGTTGTATGGTGTGGTTCGACAATCATCCATTGCGTGGAATTTCTGTAGAGATCGTTATTCACTTGTTAAGCATTGAAACCTTTATAAAATAGGCGGTAAATTAATACTTGAACAAGTTTTATTGAGCCAGATTTTTTTTATCGACTTCCAAAAAGGAGGTTCTGAAGTCGACTGTATATGTATATATATATATTCTTTTGGTGTAGCTCATAACTTTTTACTGGGTCAACCGATTTTGTTGATTCTTTTTATATTCGAAAGCTTGAGGTCTGGGACGGGGCCCTATAGGGTGCCTGCTAGGGTTGTGGAATTTGTTCGAAAGAGTCACCGTGGCCCTGGAACGCAAAGGGCACAAGAAGGATCACGGGTGGGATCAGTAGAAGACTGGCACTCCCTTCCGCTCCGCCCAGAGCGGGAGGGTCATTTGATGATTTCCCATCCAAAAAAAAAGTGCTAAAAATATTCTCTAATTCTTTTTTATGAAAACTAATAACCATTGTCATTACTGCCAAATCCTTCAGGACCTAACAACAACACTGAAAATGTTTTTACATTAAAATAAGATTTATTGCTTAAATTTTATGTCTGTGATCCCTAGACAGTTAACAGGTGTAAAGCCATCATTATTATTATTATTAAAACCCTTGGGGGGTATCTCGTTATTTTTATCTGTCTCTTGAATCGCATGATATTTTCTTTGGAAATGCTAATTTGTATATCTGTCTGAGATAGCTTCGCAGATTTGTGTGGTCTATGTCTGGAGCAATTAAATTGTCTTTAGCAATGTATGGTACCAACGCTTAATGGATTTGAAAACTGTGCTATAGATCTGTAACAGTTTCCTGAATATGCTATCAATTAAATGAAAGTGATATGAGTAGGCTATCAATTGATAGCTAAAGACAAAGTTAGCTAATTAGCTAACTTTGTCTTTAAGAATAAGTGAACGTTAATTGTTTACATAATCATTCAATGAACCTCAAATTTTTGCCATCTATGACTTGCTTGCAAATCAAGAGTGGAAAAGTCTGGATTCGCTCGCTCCATCGTAGACTTCAGAAATTGCGTACCAGCAGACGAGGCTAGGGTCAAGATCTGATTCATCAAGAAATGTAATAAAATACCTGCTAGGTCACTACTATACGGGCACGCATTGTGGCGATAAGTCCCCTCTTTGAGGAGTGGCTGGAGAGGCATCACGGGCACTAGGCACGGGTCGACGGCGCGTTGTGTGTATGCTGTCTACTCTTTGAGGAGCGCGTGAACTCCTCAAAGAGTAGTCAGCATAGTCTGATACTCCCTTTTGCTCCGCCCAGAGCGGAAGAAGTCATTTTATGATATCCCATCCATAGAAAAAAGGTCACTATCAAATCAAGAAAAGTGTTCCACGTGACAAATTGATTTTAATTTAATGGAGTATACATCCGTACAATAAAAACTCGCATGGAGGTTTTACTTAGTCGATTGATCACTAGAAAAGCCATTTATAGCCATTTGAAGCCATTAGAGGCGAAAGGACATCGTAATAAAATTGTCCAGTGTAGTTTTCTACACAAACTTTTTAGAGCGTAGTTGTTCGAGAACAGTTTACCTGGGAAGAAGTTAGTAGGTATTTCGAGGAAGTTTTTTTGCTGTCATAAAGTTTGGAAGGAATTCCAGAAAAAGATAAATAAATAAATAATAAATAAATATCTTGGGACAACTCACACACGGCTATCTGATCCCAAGCTAAGCAGAGCTTGTGTTATGGTAACCAGACAACTGATATACATACTTATATAATTTATAAATACATACATATTATAGATAAATCACACCCAGACACAGAACAAACAATCATGCTCATCACACAAAGTTTGTCCTGGGTGGGAATCGAACCCACGACCTCCGGCTTAGCAGTCAGGGCCACTAACCACTAGACCAACAGGCCCGTCAAAAGATGTGCAATGAAACTATGAGATGCAGACACAAACAAGGATAAACTGAAAAGGAGTTGTTTTGTGTGCTTGTAGGAAAGCAAAGAACAAAATACAGATTATTTCAAGACAGTTAACCTCGCTTTACTTACCATGGTGAGACAGGTCTATCGCAAGCCTTTCCATCAATTATAAAAGAATAAGTAGAAGTCAGTTTAGTTGCAGATGAAGTGGCAGTGGGCAGAGCACATTACTCGCAGAACAGATGGTCGATGGGGCTATTACAATAGTGTCAGAATGGTCAATCATTGATTTCATTATGGTTGATTTGGACAAGTTTGGTAATCTACTAGTATAAAAGCTTCACTATGACTTTCTAATGGTCAACCACTGACACTCCATTGAAAGAAATGGCATAGAACGGTAATCTCGTACATAATGACAAATGAATGACAGACGTATGCGGTAATCTGCTAAAAGTTTGGAAGTTCCTTCGATTTCAACCACCCATTAGAAGGTCATTGTGCAGTCATTGCTTTTAATAGCTCGGTTTTCAAAAAGTAGTACGAGACCATTGACCGACCAATGATCGACCATTATGAACTTAGCAGATTACGAACTTTTAGCAAAATGACAATGGGATCGTGTTGGAATGGCAAATTTATAAAAATAGCAGACATGGGGCCCAGGTGTGGTAGCCGAGAGAGTGAGACGCACAGGACCGGTTATGATGATCGGATCGGATATGATGATGATGAGTTTAGTTACGTCGCGCGACGTTCAAGCATCGAGAAAATTGAACACCATAGTTTAAATTATAAAAGAAAACTAAATAGAACCGCCGCTTGGAAAGAGTTAGGCACCTATGTCAGTAGGTACTTTCTAAGACGAGTTTATTCCCGAAGAGTTCTCAACTATGAAAAGTATTATAATCCAAGCCATATTTCGCAAAACACTTAAACTTTAAAATTGAATAGGTTCCTCTTTACTATATTTTGCGAAGCTAAAACTTGGACGGCGTCGGGTGAAAAGTTAGTAATATAACAATAACTATGTGAGTACTAACGTTGAACAAGGTACCTACGTAATGGTGGTGTTACTGGGATATGGTTTATAGTGAACGAGTTAAGATAAAGTGTGGTCTTCAGTTTTGCACTTTAGGCGCATAGATTTACGAATGTTTTTGCATAACTACAGATTATGTTTTAAAAAAAAGTATAGTTAGGAAACAGTTCTTGCTCCACCTTAGATTCTACACTCACAAGAAGTTCTCACTGATTTTTTTACTCGTATTGCTTTTTTTACTGGTTCTGCATAAAAAAATATCTGACAGTAGAAAATAACCTCAAACAATATATGTTGGTTCTTTGTGATATTGATTTGTTGATGGGAGGCGCCCGACGTGACGGCACAGTGGTGGCCATCATGCGCGTGAGCTGCGCGCGGTACTGGACAGTACTTGGACATTGCAACATTATTTTTCTAAAACAAAAGATTTTTCTAAAATAAAAGTAGCATAAGTTACTCCGTATTACATGAGCTACCTGCCAATAAAAGTCCCGTCAAAATCAGTCCAGCCATTTCAGAGATTAGCCGGAGCAAACTGACAGGCAGTCAGACAAAAATTGTAAAAAAAAATATTTTGGTGTATGTACCGTATATATTCATATATGCGTCTAGTAAAAAGCGGTTATTTCAATATTACAAACAGACGCTCCAATTTTATTTATATGACTGTATAGATAAATGATTTGGATCTTGAATCTTGAATTAAGGGTCATTCATTCACGCACATAAATCGTAAACGTACCGTTCTTGAATACCATTAATGTAACCAAGGTACTGATAGCTCATTTAAAATCGTCGCATAGTAAATAGACTATGTTGATCGTACGCAATAGTGTGTCATTACCATTTACAGCCATAGAGAAGCTTTTACGTTTTTATGAGCACTCAAAGGAAATTGAATTTATCGGGTTAAAATATGGCTGTAACAAAAGCTACATATACTTAAATAAGTTTATCATTCGCTAAGTGGATTAGGTTATATTTTTGGATACGGAAACAAACTTTCTAAAACAATAAAAGTCAAGAATAGTCCACATGGCCTCGCTTACTCTCAGATTTATGGTTACTACGAGTATTATTTAGTTTTTTAAAGTAAAATCTGTTAATGTAATAATCCCTCCAAGATTGTGGCGTGATTTAAATCTGATTAAACCTATGTTTTCTATACATAATACATATTACTGTTATCATACAGAACTGAATTACAATTAACATTTTTGGAATTCAAATCATTTACTTGATTAATTTCTTCTGCGTTCTTCAGAGATAAGCCTTGGTTTCATTTACCAAATGATATTTCATTCGTTCCCGTTCCCGTGGGAATCTGGGGATAAAATATAGCTTATGTTACTCACTGATAATATAACTTTCGTTGGTGAAAGAATGGTAAGCGATGTTAACTAGTTTTTCACCAATGGAAATCTGCTAAATCAGTTCAGTAGTTTCCGAGTTTATTCGGTACGAACAAACAAACAAAAAAATCATTGTTTTTTAATACTTTATAATATTAAGTGGTAGTATTGGGGCAAAAATCCTTTATGATAATCCTGGTAATAAAGCATCTGTGTGCCAAATTTCATTTAAATCCGTTCAGTAGTTTTTGCGTGAAAGAGTAACAAACATCTATCCATCCATACTTACAAACTTTCGCGTTTATAATATTAGTAGGATAGTTTAGTATAGATAACTTATCATTATATTTAGGACAAGAAAAAGCACCATCTGCTTTGCCTTTTCCCAACTAGTTTGGAAAAGCTTCACGTCTAACCAGAAGCAAATATATACAGAAAGAGAAAGAAAGAAAGAAAATAAATTTATTTGGCACATACACACAATGTAATAAATACAAATAAAAGGAAACTTAATTTTAAGACAGTAACATTGTGTGAACCGCGGCTGCGCCAAATAGGTCCAGTTCAGCAAAATGCCAGACAACTAGGAGCTGCCTGACGCTGGTTGTCAACTGAACCTAACGTTGAAGTGTACGGATGTAAATCAGTTATAACATACATTACATCATCAGCCTTTTAATGTTCCCACTGCTGGGACACAGGCCTTCTCTCTAGGAGAGGGAATGGGCCGTAATCCACCACGCGGGCCCAGTGCGGGTTGGTGAATGTCACATGTCTTCGAATTTTTGGTTCTAGGATATGCCGGTTTCCTCACGATGTTTTCCTTCACCCTTTTGAGAGCTGTGGTGATGAAGTTAATTACACAAAGTAATGCGCCTGGCTGGGTTTGAACCCGCGACCTACAATTCATAAGTCGGGGCCGTTACCACTCGGCCAAAGATCAGTTATATATGATGTTAAATGTACAGGTAAATAGATACATACATATATTATGTAGATATGTAGTGAGCGATAAATAATAAATTAGAAGTCTTGTCGTACATAGGTTTGTGTAAATATAAATAAAAGGAAAGAAAACAAGTGAAACAACAAACGCACATGTCATCAAATTAATTATATATGTAAACCACTCTAAAAAACGTTCTGCAACACAAAACAGAATTCGGTTTCGTGTGACTCCTGACCCTTAAAATAGTCTACCTTATACCCTGACGGTAGAAAGCAAATCAGGGCCTCAAGTCTGCTATTACAATAGTAAATTTGAAAATGAAAACAATATATCTAGTTTTAATTTCCGCGAATATTAGTGGGTTGCAGGTATGCACCTCCCTCCCGCCCGCTATATTATGCACATGCAAGATTACTAGGCAAATGCAAGGATTTTAAGCACATGCAGGAAGGCAATGCAAAACCCAACACCATTACCGACACGTGTTTCGCCTCTCCACGAGGCATCCTCAGGGGACGTGTTGACTCGCTGACCGTTGAGTTGCGACTGAGAAATTAGTACAAGGCCTCCCCCCTTTTATACACTGCCACCGTTGGTTATTTGTGTACAACTACCCACAAACATACGCAGTAAAGGGGAAGAAACTAAATTCGTCTGGTCATTCAACAGTGCAAAATTATTATTATTACTATGTTTTAAAATCTCTAATTGTTCCAAAACACACAGCCGGAAACCCTTATCACAAACATGTAGTATATTAAAACTATTGTTGTCTCGCAAAGAATGGCCGGTATCAATTAGATGTTTCGCGAAATTCGATTTGTCCGAATGGCCATTCCTATACGCGGCAACATGTTCCCCATACCTTATGTCAAAGTTACGGCCCGTCTGACCCACATATACCCCATTGCATTCATCACAGACCAGCCTATACACCCCAGACTTTTTACTATTTTCTAAAATATCTTTTCCGTTACAAACACGGCGTATATTCTGGTCCGTTCTAAACGCTACATAAACGTTATTTTTTCTAAGTAAATTACTAATTCTATCTGAAATGGGGCCCATATAGGTCAGACTGGCCACATATCTCTTAATATTAGTACGCGGACATGCATATAATAGTGAACGAACCCTTTCTTTCTGCTTTTTACTAATTAAACTGTCTACCATTGACTTTGAGTAACCATTAGAAATAGCGATTTGGTAAATAATATTAAGTTCTTTTGCACTATTATATGCATGTCCGCGTACTAATATTAATAGATATGTGGCCAGTCTGACCTATATGGGCCCCATTTCAGATAGAATTAGTAATTTACTTAGAAAAAATAACGTTTATGTAGCGTTTAGAACGGACCAGAATATACGCCGTGTTTGTAACGGAAAAGATATTTTAGAAAATAGTAAAAAGTCTGGGGTGTATAGGCTGGTCTGTGATGAATGCAATGGGGTATATGTGGCAGGGGCGTGCAGTGGTTCTAGAGTAAGGGTAGGCCAGACATAATGTCCAAAAAAAAAGCTCACCACATTCTACTGGGTTGAAATCACGATACGGAACGATGAGAAACATATAATTTTAAAAACTCACCAAATTCAAATCACGATATTCTGACGATACAAACTACTCTTTCTAGAAGTATTGAACAAAATGCACAGAAAACAAAATAATTTGTGTGTACACACATAGCCAGTTATATGTTTCATAACTCTGAGGATTGAAATGACGAGTACGAGATGAATTATTTTTGAGTTAATTCTCGTAACTCGGGTATACATCTACCTTTAGAAACAACTTGAATCTTATCATTATACGATAGCTGTGAAAACTTACTGTTTTTAATCTCTAACAAACACATTGTCAGCACAAACTTCACAATTTAGGACCATTTTTAAGTATGTAAACAAATAACTAAACTTTAATATTTACACTACTTTATGACTCAAAACGAATTACTTATAAATCAATACACTATGATTTATAACACTCAACAACAAAATATTCGAACGACTATTGCTTGTCACATGAAACAATATCAACAATATGGCTTCTCTTTTTCTTGCAAAAATATCATTTAAAAAGACAATCAATACACTTCCAAAAAAAATTGCTACATGGTCCTATCGTAATCTTTAAGAATGACATGTAATGACATTTTGCCGGGTTATACATCATAACCCGCCAAAATTGACAATTCTATGTCAACAGAGTTGCCAATTTTATTTTTCTAATTCCCTTTAAACCAAATTCTCAAATTAAGGTTGGAAAATTTGGGGAGAAAAGTTAAATTCTTGCGGTTTTTAATTATATTTAGAGGGTTATTAATTACAATTTAACATTTATTTTGTACATTTTATACTTTTGATAATACTAACCAGTTTTTTTAAACTATATCTATAAGTTATTAAGGAAATTATTATTCTCAAATTGGCAACCCTGTTAAGCGATTTCCATTCATAAAATTTTACTACTTGTCCTTGAATTGTGTGGTGAACCAATCAGGACCCGTGTAGTGGGCAACAGCGAGCCTAGAAACGCCCATAATTTATACATGTGTGTGTAAATTATGGGCGTACATACACAAGAACATTTGCACACATGCATAAATTTATCAATTGAAATAAGGCTCTCCGTATTGTGGCCTATGTGAACCGTTTCGTAGGAACAGCGTAGTTTGAAATACGTCACACGCACGGGCGAGAAGTTGCTATAAGCATTATACTAGGCGTTATGAGTTATTAAATATTTTTGTTTTATTTTATTGCATAGTTACAATAAATACATTTGTTTTATTTATCCGTTGCTATGGTAGGGTAGGCTTAGCCTAATTGCCTATATGGAGCGCACGCCCCTGATATGTGGGTCAGACGGGCCGTAACATTGACATAAGGTATGGGGAACATGTTGCCGCGTATAGGAATGGCCATTCGGACAAATCGAATTTCGCGAAACATCTAATTGATACCGGCCATTCTTTGCGCGACAACAATAGTTTTAATATACTACATGTTTGTGATAAGGGTTTCCGGCTGTGTGTTTTGGAACAATTAGAGATTTTAAAACATAGTAATAATAATAATTTTGCACTGTTGAATGACCAGACGAATTTAGTTTCTTCCCCTTTACTGCGTATGTTTGTGGGTAGTTGTACACAAATAACCAACGGTGGCAGTGTATAAAAGGGGGGGTGCCTTGTACTAATTTCTTCATTGCCCGGTTGAGCAGTAACCAGCCTTAATGAGCTGAACTGCGAGTAGTCCATTCAAAAAAAAAAAAAAAAAGTACTAATTTCTCAGTCGCAACTCAACGGTCAGCGAGTCAACACGTCCCCTGAGGATGCCTCGTGGAGAGGCGAAACACGTGTCGGTAATGGTGTTGGGTTTTGCATTGCCTTCCTGCATGTGCTTAAAATCCTTGCATTTGCCTAGTAATCTTGCATGTGCATAATATAGCGGGCGGGAGGGAGGTGCATACCTGCAACCCACTAATATTCGCGGAAATTAAAACTAGATATATTGTTTTCATTTTCAAATTTGGAATGGATTTCCGCAAAGTAACGCCTGACTCAATCAATTTTATTACAATAGTGTCAGAATGGTCTATCATTGATTTCATAATGGTTGATTTTGACAAGTTTGGTAACCTACTAATATAAAAGCTTCACTATGACTTTCCAATGGTCAACCCTTGACACTTCATTGAAAGAAATGGCTTAGAATAGTAATCTCGTATATAATGACAAATTAATGACAGACGTATGCGCATTAACCGGGTGAGCAGTAACCAGCCTTAGTGTGCTGAATTGCGAGTGGTCCTATCAAAAAAAAAAACAGACGTATGCGGTATTCTGCTAACATTTTGACACTTACTTGGAACAGTGACCTACGATTAGAACGTCATTGTGCCGTCATTGCTTTAATAGCTCGGTTATCAAAAAGTATTACGAGAACATTGACCGATCATTGATTAAAAATAGCAGATTGGGGCCCAGTTTAGTTGGCCTAGCATTTGACATCTTAGAGCCTACGATTCCAGTTCATTCCCCAACGCCTAGCGACGTCGGAAGTACACAACAATCGTTCCACCATCTTGAACCGTTCACAATGAGTTCACACCGCAACACTCCGTGATTCGTTGACACCGAGATACCTCCAAATATCCGGAGTACCGGAGTACCGAGCACTCCGCACAGCCGGCCCTGAATACGTTATGATATTGTTGCCAACCCCCCTCGCCATGAATTTATTATTGTTTGAAAACAGTATTGTTCTGTAGCTCGATAGCGGGTGTGTGTCCACGGTTTTCGTGTTTAACGTTAACATTTCATCCTATTTCTGTCTTTGTTAGAAATTTAACGGGTATTTTACTTCTCTTGGTTTGTATTGTTAGCGTTTCGGTAAAATGGTGGAACGTGAATCAAATGTGGAGAACGGTGGCTTTAGTGATATGGCGGTCTTTGAATTTGATGGTTGAATGAAGTTGTGTTTTAGTAGAATACCATATGTAGATATGAGGGAATCGACTATCGCTAGATAACACAAAAATGAAAGTTATTAAATATGATTTTGATGGGGATAAGTATTGTATTTCAATGAGCTCTTTTCGTGTTTAAAATAATGACCGAAATTCTTTGAAAATATATTCTTGGCCAGCAAATGAATTCATGATTCCATGCGGTTAACCATGGCTGTGAGAATATGAGAAATGCCAAAAAATCGATGGATGTTCTGGTGAGTAAAATTATTATACTTACATAACGATTAAAAGAGAAGTATGGAAGAAAAAATGTTGCGAAAACTCAAATAATTGATGATCATGATCCTATCTAGGAAAGTTTTGTATTTTTTTATTTGTGTGTGTGTGAGTGTGTGTGTGTGTGTGTGTGTGTGTGTATGTTTGTAATGAATAAACCCAAAAAACTACTGTGCGAATATAATGATTCACCTTGAGTATCATAGGCTATATTTTATCCCCGTATTGCCACAGGAACGGTAAAAACACGTTGAAACCACGGGGCGCTGCTAGTCTATGTATAATAGTTTCAGAGGACGGCTGAGCGACAGCGCTGTCATGGTTTAAATTTGATGGCATCGGGTAAATTGTAGTATAATAGTATTAAATGCAGTGCTAACTAACCGTTAACCGTTATGAAGTAACACTCACAGAGAAAAAAAAAACAGTTGACTCGAGAACCTCCTCCTTTTTTGGGAGTCAGTTAAGAAAAAAAAAACAATCAGATGTAGCAACGAAATCAACACTTTTGTCAGCCCAAAACTATACCACCCAACCCAACCATATTCAAATCGCGTACCCCGCGACATAACCCCGCAAATGGGGTTTTAAAAACCCGCTATCTAGCACCCAGGGGCGGGTTGGCCGGCCCGGCGCGTAGATCATGCGACAATGCCAAGATTCGCCGCGCGGTCCAACAGACCCGTATCTGTTATTTCTGTGATTAATCTCAGGACATTCATTGTGCTTTTCGGCTATTTGAATGTCAGCGGGTTTTGCTTGGAAGATTTTGGTGCAAGATTGTAGGTCGGGGGGCTTTACAGTTCAATTGTTACTAGTGCGTATTCTGACCTACTGATAATATAAACTAGCTTTTACGCGTGGCTTCGCTCGCGTTATTATAGGTTTTTGCAAGAATTCGCTCATGACCGTCTCCAGAGTTTCTGTAAATATAACAAAACTCGGTTCAGTATTGGTTAAATTTTTGTGCGAGAGCGTTAGAAAGATAGGGGAAGTCCGGGAGACTGGCTCAGGCTCAAAACTCAACTTAAATTTTGGACTAATGAAACACCAAAAGGCTCATTGATAGAGCGCGGGTGGCCAATAACCAGCATGCCACCATTTTTTACAATTGCTGATTTGTTTGGCTCTCAAGTTCGGAAAGGTGTTTTTGTTACGACGGAATAAATTTTATTAATTTATGTAGTATTGAGATTTCAGCCGTGTTTATAGAGGTACGCATTGTGTGTAATTACTATTGTACTGCCTGATTATTGTAGTTTGATGTATACTAAGTGTTTTTTCGCTAAGATTGATTGTTTTTTCTGTGAATAAACTTTAATGTCAAAGTAGTATATGCAGGAGACTTGCGCCATGGCGGGTGCGGGAGACATGCTCAGTGGTTAATGTCACCCTCTATAGTATTTGTGTGTGGATATTTGGAGTTTTATAGATGTAGAAATTTAACTCTTTTCGACTAAATTAAAAAAAAATCAGAACCCAAATACACGAGTCCTGTTTGTATATTGTTTGCTTTTTTCTTTTTTTAATGTTTAGTCTTATTTTCTCTCTTAGGTTTATTGCATGAAAAATGCCTTGTCGATACAACATGCAAAAGAAAAACACTTACCATCCCACACTTAATTAGGAAACGCTATGCGTGAGGTAACAGAGGGTGCATCTTTAAGAAATACATCTATTAAGTTTAAAATTGATAGAAATACACTAAGATGCTGTAAGTTGAACGAATAAAAATTACAAAATAATTAAGAAAAAGACAGTCAGTATAAAGAGTCACACATATTTAATGTTTCTGAAGAAAAACACCTAGTTGAATTTTTACTATCATGCAGCAAAATGCACTACGGTCTGACTAGAAAGCAAGCATTGCAATTGGCTTTTCAATTCGCGGAGGTGAATTCAATAAAGTATCCTGGTGCTGGGCAACAAAAAATGGAACAGAAATCCAGAAGTGAGTTTAATTAAGAACAGCTGAAGCCACTAGCTTGTCTCACTTGTTTTAATAAAAAAAAATATTGAAGACTTCTTAACTAATTTAAACACGTTGCGTGAATGTTAAAGAAAATGTTGAAGTTTCTCTTAATAAGAAGAGCAATAACTGTGTTTATTTATAATATAATATCATTTTACGATGTTAATTGTTATGTTTAATATATTTGTGATAGCTGCAAAATGTTTTTATTTTGCCCTTTAAAAAGCAATGTTCAACTCTCCCCAGACCCCGGCTCAAGTGTCCCTAAGGGTGGGGAGACTTGACTCATATCCCATTTTTCATTAAAATGTATATAACATATTTCAGTACTATAATATCGAAAAGGTAATTATGCATAAGTACACCTAAATAAATAAGCTACTGTTTATTATAATAGTTGAATCATTAAGCCTCATTAATAAGAAAATACGATACTTTAAACAAAAAGCGGTTCAACTCTCCCGGACTTCCCCTACTCACTGGCGCATTTCTAATATACTAGCAGAGCTCCGCGGTTTTACCCGCGTAGTTCCCGTTCCCGTGGGAATATGGGATAAAATATGGCCTATGTTACGCAGGGTGAATGTAGCTTTCTAATGGTGAATTTTTTTCTTAAATCGGTCCAGTAGTTTTTGAGTTTATTCGTTACATACAAATATTTCCTCTTTATAATATTAGTATAGATTGGGTGTACGCGAAAGGCTTTCAACTTTAAAATGTACTTGTGAAAGTCTTAAATGCTTTTATGTAACAGTTTTTATTACAAAATAAAATAAAGAAATTTGGATTTAGTTTTTGAAAATAATTTTAGTTACGAGTGTATGTCTATTAATTCTGATAGATTGAAATGCGTGTCTATTGAGCTCCCCAAGAGCTCCGCATCCTCTCTGCGTACATCCTCGTGATAAAAAAAAAAAAACATCGAATAAGTATAGCGACTCCCCTTCTACTGATTCAAACCGCCAATTGATTCTTATAAACAGCCTTCTTAAAGATGATGAAGAATAAAATAAATGGTCAAAGAAGACAAGTAATAAATGATGTTAATAAACATAGTTGTAATCTTCTTCTTAATCTTAAAGAATTAGTGTTGGTTATAGATTACTAATCTATACTAATATTATAAAGCTGAAGAGTTTGTTTGTTTGAACGCACTAATCTCAGGAGCTACTGGTCCGATTTGAAAAAATCTTTCAGTGTTAGATAGCCCATTTATCGAGGAAGGCTATAGGCTATATATCATCACGCTAAAACCAATAGGAGCGGAGCAGTCATGAAAAATGTGACACAAACGAAGTTGTGCGGACAGCTAGTCTTTAACTATTTTTTCACACGGAGCTGGAATCATGAGCTGTATAGACTCTAAACGCCAACAAACTACCAGGAGGTTAGAAGCGTGAAGGAGTTACTATTTCCTGAACTAACAACTTAATATGTATATAATATACATACATACATACATACATATAACTGTAACATGTAAACGAAAGATGTGATATGAAAAAAAAAGTGCTATTTACATGACGTAAATAACTAAACTTAATTACAAAATGAATAAAGATTAATATCATGATCCACGATTGATTTTTTGATTGATTGTGTGATTCCACGCAGGTTTTGATTGAATAATTTGAACAAAAAGCTGTCATTGCGACTCTTTATATTGATTGCCTGTTTTGAGTTATCTATATTAATAGTTCAGCCTTTTAATGTTCCCACTGCTGGAACACAGGCCTCCTCTCTAGGAGAGGGAATGGGCCGTAATTCACCACGCGGGCCCAGTGCGGGTTGGTGAATGTCACATGTCTTAGAATTTTTAGTTCTAGGACATGCCGGTTTCCTCACAATATTTTCCTTCACCGTTTTGAGAACAGTGGTGATAAAATTAATAATAATTACACAAAGTAATGCACCTGGCTGAGTTTGAACCCGCGACCTACAATTCGTAAGGCGGGGCCGTTACCACTCGGCCACCACTGCTCTAAATCACAATCGCATTTGTAATACTAGTTAGGATTACTAGCAGCGCCCCGCGATTTCACACGCATAGTTCCCGTTCCTGTGGGAATACGGGGATAAAATATAGCCTATGTTACTTGCTGATAATATAGCTTTCCATACGTGAATGAATTTTTAAAATCGGTTTAGTGGTGTAGGCGTGAAAGCGAATAATTCGTATTTATAAAATAATCTCACGTAAGGATATTAGGAATTTATGAATAGTTTAGATAGATGGCGCCACCGGATATGAGTGAAACAAGACACGTCATGTTTAGACCATACTCTGAATATTGACCTTAAGATATACATAGAATACTATTTAACGCGTTTGTAACCGCAGGAATAAAGTTGTGGAATTTTTTCGAAAGGGTCACCGTGGCCCTGGAACGCAGCGGGCACTACGAGGAACACGGGTGGGTTTTAGTCAGTGAGAGTCTGACACTAGTAACTTTTTCATTTCGTTAGCGTACCTACTATTCTTTTGTTACATATTTTAATCATTTCAAATCGTTCATGAGAAAGATAAAGCGCAAAGTTCTGGAGAGGTGGCTATTGACGTCCCTACGTTCGTATCGTTTTCATTTTTTGTTTACGTGAAAAAAGAAAAGTAAGTGTCCAATATTTTTTGGAAATCTATCTGACGGACTAATTAGATTTTTCAGTAAAATACCCTATTTCGTCAGACGTCTATCACTCGGTACTAATTAAAAACAGCTTAAATGATTATCAGGCAAAACTTAATAAGTACATTCAGATGATACTTTAATCTAGATAATCGCGTTACCATAATTGATGATACATGAGACCAATTTAGCGAACACTGGCGCCTCTTGCCATTTGAGTAAATTAATTTTAATTGAAGCGCGTGGATATACATTTCAACACAATTTTTACTTTTTATCTTGTAGTACCTACCTAATAGGTTAAATAAAGCCTTTTTTTGGTATAGGGTACAGAATATACAGATAGCAGTACAGATGCGTCAATGTCAAGTATATTTTACTTATAAGTTTCAAATTTGCAACGCTAGATGGCACAGTCTACTTCGTGCACGTTCCCCTAAACAGAGTGTGCAGGAAGAATAGGTGGCAGCACAGGTCAAATATTTACAACGTAAAAGTTTCAGATTTGCAACACTAGATGGCATAGTCTAAGCCGTGCACGTTCCCTGTACACATGTTTTTTTCTGTTGGAAGGGTCGGCGTTCCATAATAATCTGTTTTTTACTTCCACTGTTCAAGTTGATGACATATCATATAGAAACAGTATCATCTTGATTTTATAAGTCCACACAAGAAAATCTATACTAAAAGAGGAAAGATTATTGGACTGATTTTAATCATTTTTTCACCAATGAAAAGCTACATTATCAGCGAGTAGCGTATATTATATTTTATCTCCACAGGAACGGGAACTGAGTAATCTATCTATACTTATAATAAATCTGTAGAGAGGTCAATTCTGTACAAGGAATATATTTTCAAAATAACTATCAGGGGGTGATAAGTGATCGATACTGGTGCCAAAAATGCAATCAGTAAAATTTTTGTCTGTCTGTCTGTCTTTCTGTCTGTCTGTCTGTCTGTCTGTCTGTCTGTCTGTCTGTATGTTCTTTATAGAAACAAAAACTACTCGACCGATTTTAACGAAACTTGGTGCAATTATTCTTCATACTCCTGGGCAGGTTATAGTATACTTTTCATCACGCTACAATCAATAGGAGCAGAGCAGTGAAGGAAAATGTTGGGAAAACGGAAGAAGTTACTCCATTTTTTAAGCTTCCGTCGCTTGTGTAGCCTTAATGGTTAAAGTTACATAGAAATCATGTATTACGGAAATGTTCTACATAAAATTATCTAAAAAATATCCCGATACAGCATGTCTATCTTTTGTCAATTTTAAACCGATCGGGCTGAGAGTTTCAAAATCGGGGGTAAAGTAACTATTCCACGCGGACGAAGTCGCTGGCAGAAGCTAGTATAGGCTATATTAGGAACATTTTGAATCAAAGACGCATTGAATGAAAACCTTTCTAGTCAACCAATAGTTGAACCTATAGTGCATAATCATAATCAGCCTTTTTAATGTACCCACTGCTGGCACACAGGCCTCCTCTCTAGGAGAGGGAATGGGCCGTAATCTACCACGCGGGCCCAGTGCGGGTTGGTAAATGTCACTGTATGTCTTCGAATTACCGGTTTCCTCACGATGTTTTCCTTCACCGTTTTGAGAGCAGTGTTGATGAAATTAATATCACAAAGTAATGCGCCTGGCTGGGTTTGAACTCGCGACTTACAATTCGTAAGTCGGGGCCGTTACCACTCGGCCACCACTGCCTATGGTGGCATGAAGTTATTGTTCATATTATTTGTATACGTTAAGACCCTGAGTGTATAAAATAAACCTTTTGTATAAGCGATATAATGAATAAGTTGCAGGTTATTTTGATTACGATAGCCATCTTTTTGTGTATGACACAAAACCCGTATTTGTCTACAAATATGTTCAACAATTACCAAGAACAGCTAATTACTTAATAAAGTTCAAGATTCTAACTACACTGTTGACCAGATGCTACTCCAAATGGACGGAAGTTTTCACGCGATTTTCTTCCTTCACTTTTATACTTTGAGGTTGATAATCGTATGAGTTGAGTTACCCTTAGGTGAGATGTCACGTTGCTGTCTGTACTAACTAAAGATAATCTTTAGAACTGTTATAGTTTCCTTCGAGTTGATTGTGATTGCTTTAGTAATTATTATTTACATATACAAACGATAATATTGGCGGGAAATCTTATTTTTTTTAGATGGTTTTGCTCTTGACTCTAGTCTAGGTCACAGGTGACAGAGACAAACTCGACGATTGAATGAGCTTACCCAGAAGAAACCTGTCCACTCTAACTTTGAAGTGATTAGGGTTGAATGCGTTCGGAAACACAGACGCAGGCAGAGAGTTCCACTCTTTTGCTGTGCGCATTACAAGACGATTGGAAACGCTTGGTGCGAATTAAAATATATTTTTAATTTTCAGTATAAATTGCAATTCTTATGATAATTAATTAAGCACCTTTCTTTCTGGACGGAAAATCATCAAATGACTTCATCCGTTCCGGGCGGATCGGAAGAGTATCAGGTTATTATTGACTAAAACCCACCCGTGTTCCTTTTAATGACCTTTTCGTTCCAGAGCCGCGGTGACTCTTTCGAACGATTTCCGCAACCCTAGCAGGCACTGACCCTATGGGGCCTCGACTTCTTTGCTGACATGTATGGTTTCGTTGAATAAATTATTATTAAATCTGTTTGAGGCGAGAGGTCGATCAGGGCCCCAAGTCTGCTATTTTTATAAATTTGGCATTCCAACACGATCCCATTGTCATTTTGCTAAAAGTTCGTAATCTGCCAAATTCATAATGGTCGATCATTGGTCGGTCAATGGTCTCGTAATACTTTTTGATTACTGAGCTATTGAAAGCAATAATTGCGCAATGACATTGTAATGGTAGTAGGTCACTGATCAAAGGAACTGTCAAAATTTTAGCAGATTACCGCATACGTCTGTTACTCATTTGTCATTGTGTACGAGATTACCATTCCATGCCATTTCTTTCAATTGAGTGTCAGTGGTTGACCACTGGAAAGTCATAGTGACGCTATTATGTTAGTAGATTACCAATCTTCTCTAAATCGACCATTATGAGATCAATGATAGGCCATTTTGACACTATTGTAATAGCAGACTTGAGGCCCTGGGCCTGGTTGTTATTGGAAAGCAAGGCAGCCATCACCCTGACTGAGATGGTTCTGAGACTCCCCATGCCCGGGGTGTCTTCATCTGTTGCGGCGGCTGGTGCGTGAGGGTTGCCTCTCCTTCACGCGGTCTGTCTCCTCGTTCGCTAGCTTTACTGCTTCGCAAGAGGTGATCACTTTCTATCCCTCCTCGCTCCGGACCATGTAAGGATTTTGAGATATAATAAGGATTTTGAGACAGCTGCATGTGCTTGCTTTGGACAAAACTCCTTCTATCTATTTTTTTCCCATCCAGGAAAAAAAAAGATAGAATGCACTCTATTCACAGCTTAAGTGTACCCTCAACCAGTGCCTGCTAGGGTTGCGGAATTTGTTCGAAAGAGTCACTGCGGCCCTGGAACGCACAGGGCACAAGAAGAATCAATGGTGGGTTTAAATCGATAAGAGTCTGACACTCCCTTCCGCTCCGCCCAATGCAGCAGTGGAGTGGAGAGTGGAGATTTTATCTATGTTATTCTTCTGTCTTTTGATGATTTCCGATCTAGAAAAAAAGGGTGTACCCTAAATTGTAAGCCAATATATCTGTCACCACTTCACAAACACGCTCCACAACTCACTATTCATTCAGTCAGCATCGTACCGACCTTCGTAACTCACGTCCTATTATGTTGGCAACATAAATTTTTGGCACACATCAGAACAATGCTGCCATTATGACGAACAAAGCCTTTTCTAAGTTTAGCGCGCGCTCAACGGATAATTTAGACGCGTATCGTGGGAGGTTCGGTGATTTACTTGTTATGGCTTGTGTGTTTATGTCAGTGAGATGTCAGGAAAACATATTGAGGAGTATAGTGAATAGTTTTTTTTTCTGGTAGGCAGTTTTGGTTGCCTTCATCATCTGCCTAGCCTTTTCCCAACTATATTGGAGTCGGCTCCCAGTCAAACCGGATTCAGCCGAATATCAATGGAGCGGCTGCCTACCAGACAACCCATCAACCGTTACTTCTTGGCAAGACTGGTGATTGTCTGGCTTCTGACAATCCGTAGATACTGCCAAAGATCTACAAATGACAGCCGGGACCAACTGCTTACCGTATTTTAGTCAAGTTTTAATTCCTTTTTCTTGGAAATGCCAGAACCGATAACTTAGTTGAGAACATCTTCGATAAAAGTTCAGAAGGAACGAGAGAGGGTTTTTCAGTATCTATAGAAAACTCAAAATTGTTTTACCTTTCTCCCCATAATCTTTCTGGATATTTTTTCTTAATAGGCACCTAATTCTGCTGATTTTAAATAGTTTTAAGAGCTTGCAACATTTCATAATGCATAATTTAGATAAAAAAAATCTCTATAGTTAATTCTAAGCTTTTTTTTTCTAAGCACTGCTTAGAAAAAAAAGCTTCAAGCCAAAAAATATTCAGTAAGCTACTGAACCACGTTGCTATTGAATTTATGACCTATTGAATTTATTCAAAAGAGTTTCGCGGCCTTGGGACGTATAGAGCATTTGGAAGAACTCGGACGGATGGGTTTTAGTCAGTACGAATCTGACACTCCCTTCTGCTTCGCCCAGAGCAGAAATAGTCATTTGATAATTTCCCACCCTTAAAAAACAATTGTACCCAACTAGCACAAAGTGTTGCTTAAGAGCTTTGGAGCTAATCCGATTATTACTAAAGACGCCAAGCTCAAGCGCCAGAGCGTGCACTGCACACCTTATGCAGCTCCTGCGCAGCCAAAGGGGCACAACTTTTTGCAATCTACAGTTCCATTAGAACTTCATAATAGTGGCATGAAAGCGCTACAGGAGCTGCAACTAATAATTAACACCATACTAAAGCTCTTGTGGCGCTTATTGAATGAATGACAGGTTTAACTGAACGAATAAAGGATCACTGATCGTTCACCTTTTCTCTCATTTATTAACCCTTTCAGACCTGGCGTACACAAATGTACACATATAATATAAAAATTAATTTAAGTATCTTTTTCGCAATATTTGTAACTGAAATCGGTTGTGTTCATTTGTTCACATAATAAACCACCAAAATCGATACTGCCAACGGCATCTGTTAGCGTACCTTGGCATTTTTTGACAAGTTATGACCAGTGGCCCGCGGAAGTTTGAACTGTGCAGGTAAGCTCATTATTTTATTTCTAAAAAGTAGAAAATATCGAAATATATGTAATGGAAAAATTATGAGTCGATGTGTTATACTATTGTGGCCATATGTAACATATATGTTGTTAGATTTCGTTTATTTTTGTACAAACTTTCACGATTTTTATATTTGTACACAAATGTACACATCAGGCGTATACGATATATTACCGATTTGTTCAAGTACTTCGTAGGTACTTCAAAAATAAGTTATAATTGTTATTCAACTCTGCAATTTTGATGTTTTTGATCTTAAAAATTGTGTTAATACTATTTTCAGATATTAAAGTACCAAATTATGTTTCCACGTGACGTTTTAAGAGCACTAGAAGACGGAAATCTTTCTGATTTGCTGTTATCTTCTGATGATGAAGAACCAGTTGAAGTTGCGTCTGAGCGGGAGCTACGCTCTGTCCGATTGGGTGCAGATGTCATCAACCGCAACCAACGAGAAGTACTCCCACCGGATTCACGGACAACGACTTGCTAGGCATACCGAAAAACAAACAACTCATATTGCTTCAGTTTCGGCGTCAGGTGGCTGAATGCCTACACGGTGGAGCATACGGTGGAGGTCTGCCCTGCTTGGGCGGAGCAACGCCGTGTCCTCGTGGAGGCGATCGGCGGCGGCGACCTCTCGCGTCCGGCCCTGGTTCAAGCCATGGTCCGGAGCGAGGAGGCATGGGAAGCGGTCGCCTCCTTCTGCGAAGCAGTAATGCTAGCGAAGGAGGAGGCGGAACGCGTGCGAGAGAGGGAAACCTCTCGCCCCAGCCGCCGCAACAGAAGGAGACGCCCCGGGCGTCGGGAAACGCAGGGCGATTCCCGGCCACCTACTGCGCGGGCCTGCGGATGCTGAGCTATGGGTGGCTCGCCGTCCGATAGCAACCAGGCCCGAGTCGACGGCGCGTCGTGTTCCACGCGCGCCTCAAAGAGCCGTCAGCAAAGAAGACGGGCCCCATAGGGTCAGTGCCTGCTAGGGTTGCGGAATTTGTTCGAAAGAGTCACCGCGGCCCTGAAACGCAAAGGGCACAAGCAGGAACACGGGTGGGTTTTAGTCAGTAAGAGTCTGACACTCCCTTCCGCTCCGCCCAGAGCGGGAGAAGTCATTTGATGATTTCCCATAAAAAAAAAAAGAAAGGGGCGGCTGAATGCCTGGTGTTGCAAAACAAAATGTCTATAAATAAAAGAGGCCGTCCAAGTGGCAGTAGCCCAACTCCGCAGATTATACCTAGAAGACCAGAACCGAAGACCAACGGTGTAATATAATGGATGCAAGGGTAGAAGCCGTATCAAATGCATAAAATGCAAGGTTCATTTATGCCTAACTAAGGATAAATATTGCTTCTAAGCATTTCATACATAAGCGTGTTATGTTACCATTTGATTTTATAATTTAGACATTGATTTATGTGCAATTATTCAACCCGCCCAAAGAAGAAACCCTAAGTTTTTTTTTGTTTTGTTAAAGAGAATAACATAATATTTCGTTATTTTTATAAATTCACTTTATATTTCCTAATAAAAAAATTCAAAATAAATGTATTTATCATTTCATATAAACATTCCTACAGGCTAATATTATCATTACATAGGACGGATGTGTACACTTGTACACAAATAGAAAACCCTGTTTTTCTTGAAAAACTGTCAACCAGGATTTTTTTATTTATTTTTCCTTAGGTCCGCATATCTTAGACTAGTTACAGGAATTTTCTTAAATCGATTAGAGAAAAAATAATAATTCAGGTCTGAAAGGGTTAAATACAGCTGTTGTTTCTGAGGCAGACATTACTGAATACAAATAAATAATAAGTGAAGTGAAGGTAAGTGTTTTTGAGCTATATTTTGTACTTATAGCAAGTGGCAAAAAACGCAGATCAGTTTATCGTGCATATAGTTGATATTATTGGAGTATTTTTAACGCGCCTCAATAATTATCTCAGAGTATCGTAAAATATGTAAAATATTATTATATAAGTATTATTATATCACATACCTACACGATATTGAAATTACATACTTGACTACATTTGTATTTAGTAAGTTGCTGGTTCTATATTTAGTTTTATTTTACTACAAATTGTGATAAAAACCAATATATTTCTCAAGTAATGATAAATAATTGTCTTGTAAACATGGCGTCTATGAGAAGCAGCTTTAACTTGCAACTTCAACCTTAATACTTCATCTGTGCGCGTCAAAGAGTTAAGTTTCACTCTTCTGAAGGTCCAAGTAATACCTGTACCACTAATGCAGTTCAAGTCTTTACAATCACTTTTATTTCGAACTTACTGCAGATATCGAACCACACTAATTGTTATTTGTTTAGAGATCGGTGGAACTCCTTGAAAACCCTAAAATACGGTATATGGTCGTTTGTAGCTGCTTCTACATTTTTGCTCTTTCAATTGTTTAATACTTACTATGTCTTACCATGTTTTCAGAATGCCTTCCAAAATAATTCAAACTTATATTGAACAACAAAATAAAGAAGTATTTTGCATCTGCCCATCTAAGTGAGAAAAACATGGAGTGTTACACTGGCTGAACAAAAAAAGTTTCAACTGCAAATATTATTCAAATATTTGGTTTATTTCGATTCACCGTGTCAGACACATGAAAAGACACAATGTTGTGCAAATATTGTTTATACTGTTGTTATTTAAAAAAATACCTAGTTTATTTATTTTAATAATGTCAATTATGGGCCAATTAGCCAATAAAACAAATTGATTTTATCTCAAATATTTTTTTATTTCAATTTACCAATACAATTATACAAGAGGCAACATCACACGGCGAACGCACGTATCCTGAACTTAAAACTGATGTATAGTTTGCTTTTGAAAATATTTAGATAAGAGGAGAAGATTAACTAAATTATCAAACTTACAATAAATATATATCTAATTTTCTTCAACTTTGATACATATTACCTCCATCACTTATTTTTTAATAGTTAAAAAATATTTATCTGCCCTTTGATTAGATAAAATAAAATCATTGAAATGTAAAATTTAATTCTTTGTGTATTTTTTTACATACGGGATTTAGAATTTTCTAAACTTTTTATAATACTATTTTTCAAGATATTGTGTCAGTATTCACCTGTATCGACGAAGTTTATTGTAATTTCTCTTGGTGTACTAAGTAGTGAGCGTGGATCTCTAGGCATAGCGTTAGGAGTAATTTGGTTTAAAATTTGAAATAATTCTTAGCTACATGACTAAATTTGTGGTTTAGAGCCCAAATTCGTATTTGCTTGCGATAGCTCCATTTTCTTTCACGTTCGACATACTCTAGTTTATACCTATTCAGTATCACTGTCCGAGTCCAGTCTAGAAAAAAAAAAGCAAAAAATTACACAAGGAAGATTATTTTACAATACTTTATTTTTATAATATGCCAAACCAAGCTATAACTTACTTTTCCTCTCTGTAACTGGTCCGTTATAAGCAATTGAGAAAACAAAATCTACGGGACCCTCGCTTGTGTTTATTGAACACGAACTTGGCACATTATTTTTGTTTATTTCCAATGAATCTAAATTATTTAATTAAAAAGCTAAATTACTCTCACGTAATTGAGTTGAAAAAAACTTACGTGTTATTTAATATTTCAATTAGAGAATTCTCACACACAGTTGCCTTTTTTAATTTCTGCATATTCTGATAAACTCTCCGTATTTTCTTGCGATATCCACCAGTTCTTTGTTTGAACTTCCATGGTTTCAGATCCATATTTCTTTTAAACTAGCTCAAATATTTTATAAAATGTGATTTCTCCAATAAAAATAACAGAATGTATCCAAATGAGTAGGCAATGTCCATTAGTCTCCTGCTTCTATTGTAAAGCCTTAATGTCGCTATTCGTAAAACAGATCAACTTCTTACTTCAGTCTGCGCAAAAGTACAAATCACTTCTGCAATGGAACTATCAGTGGCAGAACAGTGATAAATATATCTTTAATACAGTTCCGTTAAAAAGTCTACAATTAATGTCTTTATGCAGTTCCGAAGCGTACAGCAGCGGCATTAGAAGCTTTTTTGCAGTTTTAACCTTTAACATACATTTTTTAACTCTCTTTTAAAGCTATAGACGGCAATAGGTTGTAAAATGAACTCTTATAAAACCTAGAGTGGCATTTGGTTCAGTTTCTGCTACCCCTAGTGATATTTACAGTTATAAGAAGTTACGGAAGCAATAGTAGAACTTAAAACCACTTTCTGAACCCCTAAAGCGCTACTGTACAGCTAAAAGTAGCAAAACAGGTTGCTATTTCCACTAGTGTGCTAGTTGGGTACCTACTACAAAAAGTAGCCGTTCAAAACTACCTTAGGAGTCAAATACCTACTTGTTTTCTCATTGAAAAGTCAAGGAGCCTTTAAACTAATACCTGGTTTAACAAACGAACCACCTTTCCTAGCAGATGTTATCAACTACACTTGCATCCAGAGCTTTTCTGTGACTCTCAGAAAGCGTGCAAGAACACGAGTTAAATAGATAGTCGAGTGTTTATGTAAGTTATCTGGCTGCAGTAACCTTGGCAACACGCCACTGATAAGCGCAGTCAAAGAATGGTGCAGACAAGAATATCAAATGAGGGTAGATAAGGGAATTTATGCAACGGTGAAATGATGCTGCGTTAAGAAAAGATGAAGGTGACTTTAGTTTTCTCACAAAAAATACAAATAAAATCCGTTCATTTCTTTTCAAAAGTTTTTTACAGACGAAATGGAAATAAATATCAAGATTATGTTCTTTTAGAGCAGGTAAAACTTCTGGCGGCCCATTACCAGATGGAAAGACTTCAAATCAAATCAAAATCAAATCATTTCTTCGCATAGAATGTAGGTATAGTACAATTAAGTTGTTATAAAATATAGTAAGCCGGGTATATTCTGCCTAAGTTTTGGCATGCAAAATTTAACAAATAATGTCAGTATCAATTAAAAATTAAATAGATATATAATACACAAAAATAGATATAAAATAATTTCAATAATATTAAATTTCTGGAATGTCACACACAGGATCAAAATATAAAAAATAAAACAAATAAGATAATCACCTAACGAATAACAGAATTTCTGTATAAAAAAAGTATGAATAAGAATATTATGAGTAAAATTATAAAATAGAAAATGATTACAACAGGTACAAATAAATAATTTTATCAAGTTTGGAGTAGATATAAAGGCATATAAAAACTATAGACCTGTGGGAATATCACACATAGGGTCATTCAAAAAATAACTTATTGAATAATAACATTTCTGTATCAAAAACGCCTTGAGTTAATTTGTAAATTGTTGTCTTCATGTAATCTTTTACGAAGTTATCCCTTACAGACTGCACACCCAGTGCCACAAAACGCAAAAGCTGCAATTAACTTATCAGAAAATCAAAAGTCATTTATTCAAACTAGGCTGAGAGACAGCACTTTTGAACGTCAAATTTTACATAAAGACAGTCCCCCAAAACGCCCACCCGTCACCACTTCCTAGTGTTTTAGCTGGGAAGAAGTGGCACAACAAACTCCCTAGTAACACATCTGTCTATTGCGTTTTAAGAACTTGAATTTATACAATATTATGCAAAGCCATTCATACATGACAAAGGTAGTAAAAAAATAATTATTAGGTATCCAACACGGAAATCATAAATCAATTCACTAAAAAACATTGTTAAGAGGAGATTGAGTTAATAAAGTAAAAACAGATTGAACTCATATAACCCATCATAAGCTAACTTATAGAGAAAGGACATGATAAAATTAAACAAGAAATTGTCTTACGTTCAACCAACTATTCTTATCAATGATCCATGACCACGACCACTCACCATGAGTGTAGAACTAAGATGAAGATATTTGCCAGTTACCTGTTGCACGGTGATTCATCACACAGTAAAGAGTAAAATGATTCTTTAACCACCCACCAGCTGTGTGAAACTGTGCTCCATCATGTCCATTACGAACAGATGGGCTTAACAACTTCCATAATGTTTTAAACCAAAATAACTACTCTGGCCATACGCTATAGACCAAATGTCATTCTACGAGTACTAACCTCTAGGTCCTCTTATCCTTTAAACAAATCTTTTTACCAACGAATAAAGAACCACATGACCTTTTAAAAACATCAAAATAAATTCGTCCAAGTCAAAGCGAATGTACATTTAAATACCAAACGTTTGAATGGCAACATCTTTTCAGTACCAACAATACACTGTACCAACTTACCCACGTACCAACCTACCCCTGAGCTTGGTGTACAAACGTTGACTACCCGCAGTATCGCACAATGGCCGTGTGTAATTGTTTTGCTAAAACGCAAAACGTGTTAATTTCCCGGCAGCGTACAAAAGAGCGAGATAGCATTCATCTGGCGTCGCGATAACGCCGACAAAGTGGTTCACGAGGGGCCAACATGGTGCAGTGGCGGGGAAACAGAGAGGCAACTCTGTTGGGGCTTGAAAAATCTGTTCCTTCCGTTTTCTTTAGAAGGTCCTATATTATTTTTTAAATAACGCAACATTGTTTCTGTATTTTCATGTATGTACTAGCTTCTGCCCGCGACTTCGTCCGCGTGGAATAACAATAATAATCAGACAGACAGATAGACAAAACTTGTAAAAAATATTATTTTGGTGTACCTATGTACCGTATATAATAATATATGCATGTAGTAAAAAGCAGTTATTTCAATATAACATACAGACACTCCAATTTTATTTATATGTATATATATATAGATTACTTACATTTTATCAGTTCCATAACCAGTCTATCATTATTGCCATTTACCGAAACTGACTTAGAATCATTCTTATTTTTTTTTTACACTGGTATGCGAAATCTGATAGCCATTTATTGCAATTGGTACGATTCCGTTTGCACACACTATGGTTTCGTGCCTTAATTTCAGCATTTCCATTTAAAAGAGTAGCAGATCTTGACCAATAAAAGAGAAAAAAAGATATTCATTCAATCGTTCAACATAAACAATAAAATATAGACTTGTTTGTTTGTACCGAATAAGCTCCTAAACTACTTGATATCTCTTATGACCGATTTACTTCACCAACTGCAACCAAACCATCTTATGCAACTTAGACTACTGCATCTCCACGCACTACATAAAGCACACAGGGGTAAATAACGTCCGACATCGCTTTGCTCACAGTTCAGAACACTTGGAGCCATTTCTAGACATTACACGTTAAACGTTGCTGATAGCACACACAATGTTGGACGCACCAGGCTGATGAGTTCTTTGGTACAATCACCGCGGCGGCACTGATAAGGGATGTAAATTGATGAGGGGCGTTTCTTCTATGGGGTTTTTGTTAAAAGTTTAGTAGAAATTTTCTTTTCAGCTTACTACAGCAAAAGTAGTGACGGATCCAGGATTGTTGTTTAGGTGGGGGGGGGGGGGGGGCTTGACCCGCTGACGGTGGATTTTGGCAAAGCAAACACTAAACAAGTACTTAATATTTGATTTTGCTTAACACATAACAAGCTTCCTTGGATTACTTTTCGCTAATTCCTCAGTGATTTTGTTAGGTTGTGGAATACCAAAGAAATCTGGGTCAGAATGTTTTGTCTAACCTAAGTCACTGTCATGAAATCTTGAATTTTACTTTATTTGAAAACTTTTTCTCGAAGTGTAAATACATACATATATACATATACAGATATGTATCTGTAGTTCCTTAATGGAAAATGCATAGTGCTTAAATTTTTCAGTGTGTTCGTTTGCAAGTCAAAGACTTTCCTGTTGTGTTCACCTATCTATACTAATATTATAAAGAGGAATGATTTGTATTTTTGTATGTAACGAATAAACTAAAAACTACTGAACCGATTTCAAAAATTCTTTCACTATTAGAAAGCTATCACTCTGAGCAACATAGGCTTTATTTTATCCCTATATACCCACGGGAACGAGAAGTACGCGGGTAAAATTTTTGTATGTAACGAATAAACTCAAAAACTACTGGACTGATTTCAAAAATTCTTTCACCATTAGAAAGCTACATTCACCCTGAGCAACATAGGCTATATTTCATCCCCATATTCCCACGGGAACGGCTGCTAGTATTTTATAAAAATAAATACTATACAAGTGAAAGTAAATAAATAAATAAATATCTTGGGACAACTCACACACGGCTATCTGATCCCAAGCTAAGCAGAGCTTGTGTTATGGTAACCAGACAACTGATATACATACTTATATAATTTATAAATACATACATATTATAGATAAATCACACCCAGACACAGAACAAACAATCATGCTCATCACACAAAGTTTGTCCTGGGTGGGAATCGAACCCACGACCTCCGGCTTAGCAGTCAGGGCCGCTAACCACTAGACCAACAGGCCCGTCGAAGTAGTCGCAAGAATATGTAGGTCGTAAATAATTAAAACGGATTGTACCCAGTTCTCTTCAGTTTCTCAACAATCAGCTGGCAGCACCTTCGAACAGATCAATTAATTGATATCTTTCTGACCTAGTTTTGTTTATTGATTGAATATACTCTATTGTTCGACGCAATTCCGAAAAGAAAAGATTCTTATCTACAATATATTGTGAGTGATTTGCGGTAGTAACCTGTATTCTTTTAATAAGTGTTTATCTTGGAAACATTCTGTAGAATAACGATATTTTTAGGGATCAGTTCAACCGACTGAAAAAATGATACGGAACTTAATTGAATCACTCGTGTGTTTGTCTATGCGTCTATCACAGCTAATTTGTTCCTGCGAAACGCAAACAAAATAATATAAGTTTAAACATGGGTACACTTTTGAGGGTCAAATAAAAGATATTCATTCGATCGTGCAACATATAAAACAAATAATAACTTAAAAAATTGTTTGCTTGTTTGTACCGAATAAGCTCCGAAACTACTTGATATCTCTTATGTTCAGGAGAATTTGCATAAACGAGACAGGATGTTTTTCGAGTTCGTTTCGCTCGCTTTATTTTGATCAATAGAAAACATTATCACTATCAGTGTTTTGTTCCAATAGTCCTACGAGAACGGAAATTACGTGGCAGAAACCGCGGGACGCTGCTAGTATAAAATAAAAGGACTCTTTGACTTGTGATGGTGTAAAATTTATTTTTAATATAAATTATTTTACATAGCAAATTATTCATATACCTACATATTCTCTTCTTAATAAATACAGTAAAAAGTGTTTTTTTTTAAATGATTACAGGAATACATATTACTGTAGGCATTATCTGTGCTATTATGTAGACTATGGTTTTCAAATATAATACGTTCGAACCCTTCCGCATGACCTCCACTCGCACTTGACCCGATTTTCTTTTCGTTATCGACCTCTTTTCCATAGCAACCTAATAAAAACGATCAAAAAAGACAAACGACCGGCATCTGAACATAAAAACCGCCTATAATTCTTCAGTAATACTATAAACTTCCAAGTCCGCTGACTGGGATCGAAGTGGAAAGCCATAACGTCGTCAAATAAGTTCGGGGTCGATTTGACCCCTTATGCCACCTCGCTCGATAAGTCACGGCCAAGGGCATGGGGCCTGAAGGACCTCTTTTTGGGTTCTGTGTACGTGTAGAACAAGGAACTTGTGGGCCACGTGTAAACTTGATGTATTAAATAAGAGGTATTCTGTGAAGCACACCCAAACGAAGCACACCCAGACGAAGCACACCTATAGTCCTTTAAATAATAAATATTTTCTTCTATCGACATATTTATTTCTTAGTCCCCGCACCATGCGAGTGATATTCGTAGGTGTGCTTTGTGGAATAGGAAATGAATCATTTTAAATTTTTATTTGAAGCCCACCTACGGGTGTGCTAAGTGGAATAATTTAGGTGTGCTTCGTCTGGGTTTGCTTCGTTTGGGTGTGCTTCACGGAATACCTCTTAAATAAGACTAGATAAATAGAAGCTTCATTTTGTATGTAGGTATGTATCAGTCGGTTGGCTGTTAAAATAATTGTTTACTTTTAAAGTGAAAACTTTTTTAGCATCGTTGTGATTTGAAAGTTTATGGAACGAAAAAGCGACAGTAAAAAGAGACAGACACATAAATTCATGTGTCTGTCTCTTTTTACTGTCGCTTCGTCTCATTATCTTGAAGCCAACATTTTTGAAGGTTTCACTTCTACCACGTGTGAATTGCACACATCATGTATTTTTTATTTGTTTGGTTTTTAAAACCAACGTTTTTATGACTGTTATTTTTTTTTTGTTTTTTCTCAAAGATTAAGTGGGGCTGTAAAATAAATACTGCGTAAACCTAAAAATAACAATGGGACTAAGTACACGTATTTTAAGTATTTTTTTTTTCATTAAAAACTGGTGAAAATTGTCTCTAATCTGTATAATTAAAATGGATAGATTTATGTGTTGTTAAGCGTAAAAACTTTTTTTCTTTTCTTATTACTTCCCAACTATTCCTAGCTGATAGTACCTCAGTACAATAGCTTGTGACAGATGACATCTGTCAGCTGTCAGCTAGTCTCGAATAAGTTCCCCAAAAACGAGATGTAAGATATCAACATAAAAGTAGGTATATAAAACTCTTACGTTACTAAGTGATTGAGTTACTAACAGACAACGCACAGCGGAAATTACTGGTTTTAGAAAGGTAAAATTTACATCATACTTATGTACAAACTGCTTTTATTACATACTTATTAAAAGCTGTTTGTATAATGTGTGTAGAAATATTTAATAGGATACCGAGTTATGTAAAAATTTTCAATACCAGATTATTTAAAAGTAAATTGTATGATTGGCTGTCCACTAATAGTTTTTATAGTCTTAAAGAGTTTTGTTATGCACAAATATTTGCACGCTTATAATGTAAAGCAGAAATGTAATCAATCTTTGTACCATCTTTTATACCGTGTTTTTATGCAAATAAATGTTATTCTATTCTATTCTAATCTATTCTACATGACAAATTTCAGCTTCTACGACCGAGAACTGATACTACTGCTCCCATATACTTTCCGAGAAGGTTCTCGGAGAGTATATGGGAGCAGTAAGAGAGGATTTCCTGAAAAAATGAGAGTGAATGATAGTCGCATACGAAGTTCCATCAAAAGCTAGTTTATTTTCGTGTCCAATACAACAATGCGCTCAGGGTACTGTTGGGGCTGCCGTGGCGATGCAGTGCGTCAGATATGTTTGCTGAGGCGCCAGTTGAACCAGTTGCCATTAGAAAAAGATGCACCTCCCTACTCACTCGCATTCGTGGTAGCACCAACAGTATACTACGTGATTTTGTAGATAGGTGGGATTCTCCCGTGCCACAAAGGTGGGTGCGGCTTCATATGGTAGTGTATTCTTTTTTTTATTTTATTAAGTACTAGCTTCTGCCAGCGACTTCGTCCGCGTGGAATAGTTACTTTACCCCCGATTTTGAAACTCTCAGCCCGATCGGTTTAAAATTGACAAAAGATAGACATGCTGTTTCGGGATATTTTTTAGATAATTTTATGTAGAACATTTCCGTAATACATGATTTCTATGTAACTTTAACCATTAAGGCTACACACGCGACGGAAGCTTAAAAAATGGAGTAACTTCTTCCGTTTTCCCAACATTTTCCTTCACTGCTCTGCTCCTATTGATTGTAGCGTGATGAAAAGTATACTATAACCTGCCCAGGAGTATGAAGAATATTTGCACCAAGTTTCGTTAAAATCGGTCGAGTAGTTTTTGTTTCTATAAAGAACATACAGACAGACAGACAGACAGACAGACAGACAGACAGACAGACAGACAGACAGAAAGACAGACAGACAGACAGACAAAAATTCTACTGATTGCATTTTTGGCACCAGTATCGATCACTAATCACCCCCTGATAGTTATTTTGAAAATATATTCCTTGTACAGAATTTACCTCTCTACAGATTTATTATAAGTATAGATAGAAGATAGATATTGTTACAAACATTTATGGACCTAGTCTGAAATAAATGTTTATTATTATTATTATTTATACCTTTCAGTACTTCGTTAACTGGTCCAAAATCTTTGTTCAACATCATCTGCCGATAAAAATCGTGTAATTTACAGTGCGTTTTAAAATACGTATAAAGCAGTCGCGCTGAGCAAGAAAAATGGAAAGTGTGGCCACGGGTCAGAGTCTCTCAAGCTGTTCTCAACTTTATTGCATTGTAATATGGTACGAGGTGTATTGTAGATTTTATAGAAGGTTCATATATAGGGATTGTCTTGCCTTCATTAGCTCCCATTACGGATAAAGAGAAAAATTGAAGGAAATCCATTAGCATTATCTGTGGAAGAAAAAAAAATTGAAGGATCCCGCGGTGATACGTGTGTTAGCAGTCAACTGATTTTATTTTGGGGTCGGTTCTGTTTATTGCTTTTGCGTTATAGAATTAATTTTGGATTTCAATGAGAAGAAATACCAATATTGACGACTCGGTTGGCGCACTGGTTGAGCGTTCAGCTGCTGCCCTTTTTTTTTTTTTTTTTTTTTTTTTTCTGGATGGGAAATCATCAAATGATTTCTCCCGCTCTGGGCGGAGCGGAAGGGAGTGTCAGACTCTTACTGACTAAAACCCACCCGCGATCCTTCTTGTGCCCTTTGCGTTCCAGGGCTGCGGTGACTCTTTCGAACAAATTCCGCAACCCTAGCAGGCACTGACCCTATGGGCTATGTAACACTGAAATCATTTTTCAAATTAGACCAGTACTTCATGAGGTTTGCGCGTTCAAGCAAACAAACAAACTCTTCAGCTTTATATTATACCTATATTAGTATTGATTGTACTAGGAAAGTGATTATACTGCTAAAATACTCTAGAGATATTTGTTTGGAGGGTGATGTATGACTTATTTTAACAAAACTTCCAATATTATGTGATAGTTGTTTTATTTCCTTTAATGGGTTCAACTTTCAAGAAAGTTATGTTGAGAATGTATTACTCAAAAAATAATAAATATAAGTAGGTAATACTGCGAAACCTGGATAACTGGGACCTTAAGGGAACGGCAAATTTATCTAACTTAAAGAGGTGTTCCACTTACCCAGTCTTAGATATCTAAGTGTAAATTAACATCTGTCTCATTTACAGAGGGTTCCATCCACACACACTAAATTATAGTCTCAGTAAAAGAGGTAAAATACACTCCCTGTCTCAATAGAGATGCTTATCTTATCTATACTTATAATAAATCTGTAGAGAGGTCAATTCTGTACAAGGAATATATTTTCAAAATAAAGTATCAGGGGGTGATTAGTGATCGATACTGGTGCCAAAAACGCAATCAGTAAATTTTTTGTCTGTCTGTCTGTCTGTCTGTCTGTATGTTCTTTATAGAAACAAAAACTACTCGACCGATTTTAACGAAACTTGGTGCAATTATTCTTCATACTTCTGGGCAGGTTATAGTATACTTTTCATCACGCTACAATCAATAGGAGCAGAGCAGTGAAGGAAAATGTTGGGAAAACGGGAGAAGTTACTCCATTTTTTAAGCTTTCGTCGCGTGTGTAGCCTTAATGGTTAAAGTTACATAGAAATCATGTATTACGGAAATGTTTTACATAAAATTATCTAAAAAATGTCTCAAACAGCATATGTCTATATTTTATGGTTGACTCACAATAACACGTGTAACTGTGATGACCGATAGCTTATCAGTTCGGCGCTTTCTGATTATTTGTATGAAACTTTGTCAATTTTGAACCGATCGGGCTGAGAGTTTCAAAATCGGGGGTAAAGTAACTATTCCACGCGGACGAAGTCGCTGACAGAAGCTAGTGACGAATAAAATCGAAAAAACTTATTCCTAAAATATAATCTCATTAAATTACACTCGCTGTCTCAAAATGTGACAGGTTTCTAATATTAGTAGGACTTGTAGGACGTACGATAGGATGTGTACAGTGCTGACCTTAGCTCCAAAATAATTATCACGGAATTCAAGTCTCCATTAACTTTAATAACTCTTTTTATTATTCCTGCACGTAGTAAATATTTTAGAATGATGTCTTTAATTTCAAAATGGATCTATCTCATGAATGAGAGATTCTTGGCTAGAACTTTATAATGACACCAGAATATCTATGCAGAGAGGTAAACAAACTTGAGTTTCATATTGATGTTCTGTTTCACTTTGCTACTCAATACTCAAAGCATTGATTTCAAATAAACCCTTTACAGGCACTTTTGAATTGTCAAGTCGAAAGAGGTGAAGCTATCTGCACGTTCCAAAGCGTAGATCTCTATGGAGAAGAACGTGCAAGAAACTCCACGGACACTCTTTTAAATCATGTTCTGTGTTACATAACTTTTGTTACATCCTTTGGTGGTTCTATATGTGAGGACAATGCAAAGAAAAAAAAGGAAACTATAAAACAATTAAAAGTATAAAGATTAAAACGATGTGTTATACTAATAAGCCATATATTAACTCACGTTGCTTAGAGCGCATTTCTTGGAACAAAAACAGACAGCCAAGTCCTCAAACTAGATGAGTCGTCACCGTTCAAAAAATAAAACTTTTTGCCCCCACGAGCAATCGACCCAAATCCCCGTGTCCACACAGATTCGTCACGTCATGTTACTTTAAGCCAAGTCACGGTTAAGTTATTTCCCTTTTATTTCTGCAAGGGATCATAGCGTTGGCATTAGGATTAAGGGCGGTATCACACCGGTGTCACACGCGACGTCATTTGATGTCAGAGGACGTCACACAGTGTGTAAGTCAATGTCTGTTTTAAAAGGACAGAGGTCTTTGTGAGGGAGGGAGCCGTCACTCTATTGTGATGCTGTAAAGGTTTCAGTTATGATAAAAGGTGTTTTGGACTGGACTTTATATTTTTGGTTTATCATGTACTGGTTGAAGAGGCGTTGTGTGTTTCTTTTGTGAAGTTTAAAGAGGTTTTTAGCTTATCTCTACTAATATTATAAAGAGGAAAGATTTGTATTTTTAACCGACTTCTCAAAAAGGAGGAGGTTCCCAATTCGGATGTTTGTATGTTTTTTTTTTAATGTTTGTTCGCGCTTGTCAACCGATTTCAAAAATTCTTTTTTTGTTGGAAAGGGTATACTTCCCAAATGGTCCCATGAAATTTTATCGAAATCAACCAAGCGGTTTTCGAAAAATCAACAAAAAACTAAAAAAATATCTACATTGTCTACATTGACGACCTCTTAGTTTACTCTGCAAAGGAGCTGGGCCCTGAGTCTGCTATTACAATAGTGTCAGAATGGTCTAACATTGATCTCATAATGGTTCATTTTTACAAGTTCGGTAATCTACTAATAAAATAGCGTCACTATGACTTTCCAGTGGTCAACCACTGACACTCCATTGAAAGAAATGGCATAGAATGGTAATCTCGTACATAATGACAAATGAATTACAGACGTATGCGGTAGTCTACTAAAATTTTGACAGTTCCTTTAATCAGTAACCTACCATTAGAACGTCATCGTGCAGTCATTGCTTTTAATAGCTTGGTTATCAAAAAGTATTATGAGACCATTGACCGACCAGTGATCGACCATTATGAATTTAGCAGATTACGAACTTTTAGCAAAATGACAATGGAATCGTGTTGGAATGATAAATTTATAAAAATAGCAGACTTAGGCCCCAGTACGTTTTTTTTTACACCAATGTGCTTAGTTCGTTTAGGTGGGGGAGGGGAGGGGGTATAGGTACCACTAAAAAGTGAAAAATAAAAAACATTAAAAAAAAAATACAACCGACTTTTACACAAAAAATCAAACAAGTGCAAAATAACTTTAATTTCGGAAGTCGGTGTTCAAAAAACGAAAAAGCAACCACAAACACCGAGTTCCGAAATTAAAGTTATTTTGCACTTTTTTGATTTTTGTGTAAAAGTCGGTTGTATTTTTTTGTAAAAAGTTTTTTTTGTATGTAACGAATAAACTCAAAAACTACTAGAGCGATTTCAAAAATTCTTTCACCATTAGAAAGCTACCTATTTTCACCCTGAGTAACATAGGCTGTGTGTAGTGTATTCTCCCGGGAACGGGAACTACGCAGGTGAAACCGCGGTGCGCTGCTAGTGCTTCGATAAAACTAATCTGGTTAAAGTGAAGTTAAAGTTTTTCGAGGTTGTCCGTTTTTTAGTCTGGTGAAGCTCATGCTCAGCTCATGAAGAACTTTGGAGATACGAAACGAAACTCTTCAATAAGTTATATCCAATCTTCTGGGATTGCTGAAATCGCATGTCTGTTAGTTGTTATACCAGTTTATAAACGCTGGCTGGTACGCTGTGACGGGTTCCTTTAGCTATGGGGTATCACCACTAACAAGTGAAAAAAAAAAATACAGATAACGATAAAATAACTTTAATTTTCGAAGTCGGTGTTTAAAGTTTTTGCAAAAGTGGACAGTTTACCTAAGCACATTAAAATGATTAGAAACTGAAATCCTTACTTATACAGGAACCTTTTCTTTTGGATCATAATTCTAACAATTGCTTATAGTTCAATACAGTAACTAAACTGTCATTCATGTCACTTTTGATGCTACAAAGGCTACAGCTGATAATATCAAACTGCTAACAGTTCTGAGAGACGAGAAACGTTTTGATTAAAATCATACAAGCAGTAATTTAATCCAATTTGCTTTTCCTTCCGACCGATCAGATTAATTATTTATTCATTTGTAGTCACTGCTCAAGAAAAATAAAATAAAAAATCCGATCGGTCGCTTTAAATCAGACTTCTGCATCTGAATGGCGTATTTTTCATTTAATCGTAATGATCGGAAAAAAACGTACTTCAATTCAGATTCCTCATTATTTATTGGAAGACTCCGATTTTATATGTAAAGGATACGGACAATCTCTGAATGTGAAATATCGGTACTAATGAATTCTGAAGTATGTATAAATACTGGTATTCAGCTGAATCCAGTATGACTGGAAGCCGACCCCAATATAGTTGGGAAAAGTTTGGATTCTGAAGTATAAGGTATTACTGTTTCATTTAGTAATTTTACCCTTACCTTTTTGGAAAAACTCGAATAATTAATATTCATTACATACCTACATAATTCGTTATTTCAGCCCCCTCCCCCTCCCCCCATTCCCAAAAAGCCGTCACATCAACCTGTGCGTTTCCTATCCAGTAGTTTCTCAAGGCCTTCACCAGGTTATCGTTCCATCTTTTGGAAGGCCTTCCAACGCAGCGTCTGCCGATACGCAAATGCCACTCAAGAATCTTTCATCACTATACTAGCTTAGATATTGTGTATTTATTAATTAATAAAATGAGAATATAAATATATTTACTAGCAGTGCCTGCAGACTCCGTTCCGCGTTAGAAATATTTTTGTCCCGGCCCGTTTGTCCCGCGTAATACTTCAGGTTAAAAGCAGTTATTCGTAGGAGACAGACATATGCTACCGCGGACTTTTTTATAGATTTTGATACGTTCTTTAATATTGTAGCACATTGTTTTGTTCTATCCTCAATAGTTTCCGCAGCGCACGTGATGAAAGCAATTTTTTTACAACTTGGATTATATTATTCAAGTTTAAGTAAAGGTGCGTAATTAATTTTGGAAATCATTATAGCCTATGACACTCAATAACGTAGCTTTCGATTGGTGGAATAATTTTGAAAATCGGTTCAGCAGATCCAGAGATTACCCCTTACAACGTCACAAACTCACAACCTCATAAACGTTACCTCTTTATACGTAGGTCACTCGATAATTTTTGTCGTTCTACTTCTAAATTTTGTTGTTTTTCAAAGTGGCTACCGTCACTTAAGACACACTTATTCATGCGTTCAAAACACTCGCTAAACAAGAAAATCCATTTAACTTCGGGGATAGAAGTACAGATTTCTTCCCAAGCAGTCAAAATCTCTTTGTTTGAAGAAAACTTGCATCCTTTTAGTTGATTCTTTACATATAGAAAGAGGGCGAAAGCACAGGGCGCTAGATCGGGACTGTAGGCTGGATGATCTAATAGTCCAATACCGGAAGACGCCAGAAATTCAGCAGTTTTTTGAGCGGGATGAGCCGGTGCGTTGTCACGGGGAAGCAGCCATGAGCGCAGTTGGCTTTTTGGTCGCATTTATTTAAGTGTTTGCGTTAGCTAGATCAAGCACAATTGATCATACCATTCAGCAGTAACACCGCGTTGCGTATCTAAAGGAATGGTCTTTATTATACCACGACGGCCAAAAAAAAACAACATTTTTTTTTTTTACTGAACGTGACTTCGTAGGCATCGTTGGGTTATCTTCTTTTTCAAAAATCCATATACGACTTTGAGACTTTCTTGGAAGGTCATAATAATATATCCAAGTTTCATCTACTGTCACAATTGCAGATACCTCAGAAGAATGCCCTGATCTAAATTTGTTAAGCATCTTTTTGCACCCTTCTACACGCCTGTTTGTTTGATCGGTGCGGGATAAAAAGTGTACAAACTTTATGTACATGCAAATGTTCATGAAATATGTTATTTACGGCCCATACAGAAATGGCAAGGATTTCCTCAATTTGCTTGCATGTGATTCTGCGGTTCTCTTTGATCAGTTTTTCAACAGCAGCTACTGTTTCGGGGGTCATCACCTCACTCGGCCTTCCCGGACGCGGATCGTCTTCCAGATCAAAAAGGCCTCTTTCGAACTGTTAATACCATCGCTCGACAGTCCTGAGGGATGGTGAAGTATCGCCCAATACACGTTGCATTTCTTCGTGGCATTGTTTCTGAGACAGGTCACGTCGAAAATCGTAATAAATAATTGCGCGAACTTGAGAGCTCGTAAGAGATGGCATACTTACACTTTCACACGTGTTATCTCAATAACTATTAGAAGGCGACTGATAAGTTTTGACCTGTCAACATGTGTACGCATGCACTATAAGTAGGTATCAAAAGAAATTAATAGCTTGTAAATATTGTGCTAAACGACAAAATATACCGAGTGGCCTACGTAATATTAGTATAGATACATGTTCTTATTTAAATTTAATTAAAAGCTCCACCCGAAGCGAGTATGGTAAGAACCGTCATTAAAACAAGCATACCTACTTAATTTAATTCTTAAACATATTTACTGCTTCTGCGAGTATGTACTAAGCCATAAATTACTCACAAATATAAATTTTAAATGTACAAGTCAAATGTTGAGGTATCAAAAAAAGTTTTTGAACTACGTTATCTATACATTATATAATAAAATCGTTAACTAGCCGTGTCTGTTAATTGAATATTTTTGAATTAAAATAACTATGAAATGTTAGAAAAAAGACATAGAACACAAAAATGCATTTTTTGGAATTTTTGTCTGTTCGTTTGTGGGAGCATCACGCAATAACCACGCATTGGATTCGAAGCTAGATTCTTAAGAACATTGAGTGTTATCCCGAGATTTATCTAGCGTTTACTTCATCAAAATCGACCATCAGAATCAAAAGATATTGGATTTTTAAGTTTAGTGAGAAACTTCAAACAGCGCTGAGCGTCCTTCATGCATCACGTAAAAGTACAAAACCACTATAGATAAGTTTTATGCATAAAAAATTTGCTTACCTATGAGCACAACTTAGTTTTTGTTAAAAATAAATTAATGGTGTCTGTATAATTGGAAGTGGTGACGGGCGCTCGTTTTGATGGATTCAAACTCAAAGAATTTATTATAAGTTAAGTATTAAGGTTAGCAATTAAGTTAGGTTAAGGCGCATTTACCGCATTGGTTAGCTGTAATGGTAAATGTAAGTTGATAAATAAATAAATAAATAAATACATAAATAAATAAAAAAAAAAAAAAAAAAAAATAAATAAATAAATAAATAAATAAATAAATAAATAAATAAATAAATAAATAAATAAATAAATAAATAAATATATAATAAATATATAAAATAATAATTTTGATGAATATTATATCGGTTTATGCATCATCTCTCCCTACCAATTTGTACACCACAATATGCGGCTGAACATGTTACAACTTTTCTGTATATAATTATTATTGCTTACAACAATCATATATGTTTGTGTATGTTTAAACAAATAAATCCTTTTTTTTATGGATGGGAAATCATCAAATGACTTCTCCCGCTCTGGGCGGAGCGGAAGGGAGTGTCTGACTCTTACTGACTAAAACCCACCCGTGTTCCTTCTTGTGCCCTTTGCGTTCCAGGGCCGCGGTGACTCTTTCGAACAAATTCCGTAACCCTAGCAGGCACTGACTCTGACTATGGGGCCCCATCTTCTTTGCTGAAAACAAATCATTACTTACGTACTTAAATTGATTGATTCTACTTCCGAAGGATTGGCTTTTAAGAACTCTAACGTCAAAAAGTCAACTCCGAGAACTTCCGATGATAATCAAATAAGTACTTTTGCTGTACAATTTTCTAAACTGTAGTGTTATTACATCCCAACATCTTAGTCCGCGTTCGCAACGCCAATTTACTTTTTCATAGGATACAGCCCGAGAGGGCAGTTTTATTTATATTTGTACAAAATATGATAATACCTCCGCGCCTTTGGGAGTTGGGCTTACGAAAGATGTCTGTTATCAAACACGTTTTTGTTCAGCGATCGTTTGTTCAATTTATGAAGATTCCTTTTTATATATGAATCTATCTAGCTGCTTAACAGAATTTGGTGTTCCTATAGTAATTGCTTAAAAATGACTACTTTTTATGGATGGGAAGCAATCAAATAACTTCTTCAGCTTTTGGTGGAGCGGAAGCGGTGTCAGACTCTTACTGACTAAAACCCATCCGTGTTCCTTCTAGTGCCCTTTGCGTTTCAGGGCCGGAGTGACTCTTTCGAACAAATTCCGCCACCAAAGTAGGAAAAATGGCGGCTAATATTTTTGCTTTGTCGACGTAGTTAGTCAATCCTTTTATCGTAAATCAGTTTATCCAAGATTCAAAGCATTTATTTCAAATAAACCATTTACAGGCACATTTGAATTGTCAAGGTCAGTCAGTCAAAACCATGAAGCTATGTACATATTTGAACGTTCAAAAGCGTAGATCCCTATGGAGAAGAACGTGCAAGAAACTTCACAGACACTCTTTTAAATCATGTTCTGTATTACATAACCTTGGTTACATTATCCTTATTGTTTCTATATGTGAGGACAATGCAAAGAAAAAGAATGAAATTATAAAACAATTCAAACTATAAAGATTAAAACAAGTTAGTGGCAGTTATGTAAGAGGTGACCAGTCTGAACCGACGGCGCCCGTTCACGAACATGACGCGTGTATTGGCACCATTTAGCTCAACCATTTTGAAGGGAACCGAATGATCCAACACACACGCCACCATCAGCGAAACATTTGAGCGAGCATGACATGCTCTCAACTGCCATTTTAGTTCAAGTCACAAAGTAAACTATAACTTATCACATGTAAATGGCTCCATGGTACTCACATTTACAAAATTTGAAAATAAAATGCTTCTACATTATACAAAACTATGATTTACGAAAACCAAGCAAATAAAATAAAAGAAAGAAATTATTTATTCTCAAACTAATATTATAAAAAAAGAATAAATACTTAGGTAAATTAGACAAAAAAAGGGTGAGCATCTCTTCCAAATATAAAATCCTAGCTTCTGTTCCCAAGTGGTTGAGCCTGTGGAGCAGGATCCACATTTATTTTCGACCCAGCTTTTGGAGCAGTGGTGGCCGAGTGGTAACGGCCCCGACTTACGAATTGTAGGTCACGGGTTCAAACCCAGCTAGGCGCATTACTTTGTGTAGTTTAATTCATCACCACTGCTCTCAAGACAGTGAAGGAAAACATCGTGAGTAAACCGGCATGTCCTAGAACTTAAAATTCTAAGACATGTGACATTCACCAACCCGCACTGGGCCCGCGTGGTGGATTACGGCCCATTCCCTCTCCTAGAGAGGAGGCCTGTGTCCCAGAAGTGGGAACGTTAAAAGGCTGATTATGCTTATGCTATTATATTTGGCAAGCATCAGTAGTTATACTTGGCATTAGTCTCTATATCATATATTAAAATACAAAGGAGAGATTCGGGACAGCTTTGTAAATAAATGTATGTGGGTCAATGACCGTTATGCCACATTTATCTGGTGTCAACCATAGTGCACTATAATCTCGTGCTGTCCGAAATTCGTATAAGAAATTATTATTTTCAGGAGGTAGTACTTAGGTACATTATATTTCCTATGTTTGTCCACGATTATTACTTATTAGAGCCTTAATATTGACATAATAAATAAGCAAGCAAGCAGCGACAACGCTCCTTTGTATAATTTACTAGCAGTGTCCTGCGGTTTCACCTGCGTTGTTCCCGTTCCCGTGGGAAAACCGGAATAAATAATAGCCTATGTTACTCAGGGTGAATGTAGCTTTCTAATGGTGAAAGAATTTTTGAAATCGGTCCAGTAGTTTTTGAGTTTATTCGTTACATACAAAAATACAAATCTTTCCACTTTATAATATTAGTATACATTTTAAGTATCAGTATTTTGCTATATAAATGGTGATACGTTTTCGCCCTCTACTTGATTCTTATCTTTTAATTATAATTTGATAAACTGGCGTAATGTGCCTACAATACTGCTTGAAGCTGAGTTATGTAATTAGCTCATTATGAGTTTGGTTGAGAGACCAAATTCATAATGGTTAGATTACATGGTGGCTGATTAGATTACATTACATTAACTTGCGCCTTTTATCTTATCGAGGGTGAACAGAGAGGTGTATGTGATATTTTTTGTTCTGTGGTTTCTGCTTACACCCATAGGGACAAGGCGCGAGTTTTGAATTTTCATTTTCTTAAGCAGAAACATTAAGATCACCTAAAGCTACGTTTTTAAAATCTATACTTAAAATTAAAAAGAGGATAGTTATTTTGTTTTTTTTTTTAACAAATAATCTCCGAAACTAATGGACCGATTTTAACCATTTTTAAGGAAAGCTACATTATTAGCGAGTAATATAGGCTATATTTTATACTCATATTCCCAAGGAAGTGGGAATTTTGCGGTGGACACCATGGGGCGCCGCTACTATACTGTGACGTCTCAAACCATCATGTTACCGTTTTAAGATAGAAACGGAGCTATATAAGAAGCATAGTGTTATACCTTTCTCAGAAAAAAAGATGGCTTTGTCACTTCATGCTTTCTAAGCCTCTGCCCATACTTTTCATCCATCTGATCTATTTCAAGATCATAACCAATAAGGTCAATATAGCGCTCTTTTAACAACATCATCATTTGCCTAGCCTTTTCCCAAATATATTGGGTTCGGCTTCCAGTCATACCGGATTCAGCTAAATACCAGTATTTAACATGGAGCGGCTGCCTACCAGACCTCCACATTCCAATAACTAGGGAACACGGTACTTCTTGGCAAGACTGGTGTCAGATTTTCTGGCTTCTGACAATCCGTAACGACTGCCAAAGATCTACAAATGACAGCCGGGACCAACGGCTTACCGTATTTTAGTCAACTTTTACGTCCTTTTTCTTGGAAATGCTAAAACCGATTTTAATGAAACGGAGGAAACTCGGTATGTTAAGATGGTCACCCATCCACAGACCAACCTTGGCAAGCGTTGCTTAACCTTGAAGATCGACCTGTACGGCTGTTATTCTTTACCCACGAGCTCCTTTAGCATCATACAGTTATTAAAAGTATGCACATCATTATGTACCTACCCAAACAATAATCCCCAAAATACCAAAAAATACACAGAAATAATGTCCACAAACGAAATTCGAACAATCCAGCCATTCACTAAAGCGCCATCGAGTGCCTGAATAGCGTTTAGCGTTCATTGCATTTCTGGACTGAGATCCCAGAGCCGCTAGACATTGCTTATCTTCTCACTGACAAAATACAGTAAAACTTGGATAACTGGGACCTTAAGGGACCTGCAAATTTGTCTCACTTAAAGAGGTGTTCCACTTACCCAGTGTCTCAGATATCCAGGTATAAATAGATATCTGTCTGTCTACATAATGTAGGTACACAAAATATAGTCCCAATAAAAGAGGTAAATTACACTCGCTGTCTCGATTATAGAAGTGCTTGTGACGAATAAAATCGAAAGAACTAATCCCTAAAATATAGTCTCAGTAAAATAGGTAAAATGTACTCACTGTGTACCTAATTATGACGATAAAATGGAAGGAACCAATCCCAGATATAGAGGTTTGTGTTGTCCCACTAACAGAGGTAATTCATTGCTAAAGTGTCGGGACCTAAGCAAGAGTTTCAGCTATGGAGGTTTCTCACTTATCCAGGTCCCACTTAACCAAGTTTTACTGTATATGGGTCATAATCACCGCAGCCCTGGAATGCAAAGGGCACATTTTTTTTGTGAATACACAAAAGCAAGTATATAATAAATAAATAAAAAATATACGTATGTTAAAAGAACAATACCAACACTATTTTTTTCTTTCTGGATGGGTAATCATCAAATGACTTCTCTCGCTCTGGGCGGAACGGAAGGGAGTATCAGACTCTTACTGACTAAAACCCAGCCGTGTTCCTCCTAATGTCCTTCGTATTCCAGGGCTGCGATGACTCTTTCGAACAAATTCCACATACAACATATGTATGTATACTTGCTAGCTTGAACCGACGGCCAATTTACAGAATGGATCAGCTTCAGCAGCTAAGGCTACATTCACTCACTTTTTTAAAAGTCTAATTAAGCATAAGCCTTTTAATGTTAGAGAGGGAAGAGGAGAGGGAATGGGCTGTAATCCACCCCGCGGGCCCAGTGCGGGTTGGTATTTATGTTCAACACAATATTGTTAAATTGTTAGTCATTATTAAATTATATTTTAACGCTGATTAGTCATTATAAGGCGAGCTCAGTGTGTATTGCGCATAACAGTTTTAGAGCTGGTCACCACCCCGAACCAGATCCTATTCATAAGGTTGATTTTTGGGCATAGTTTATTTTTTAGGAGCTCGTGGCTAAATCATAACAGCCGCGGTCGATCGTCTTGGTTAAGCAACGCTTGCCGAGGTTGATCTGTGATGTTGATGGGTGTCCATCTTAACATAACGAGACTTTTCCGTGCCTCAGAAAGCACGTGAAGCCGTTGTCCCCGGCTGTCATTTGAAGATCTTCGGCAGTCGTTACGGATTGACAGAAGCCAAAAAATCTGAAACCAGTCTTGCCAAGAAGTACCGTGTTCCCCAGTTAATGGGTTGTGGGGGTCTGGTAAGCAGCCGCTTCACATAAAATACTGGTATTCAACTGAATCTGATATGGCTGGAAGCTGACCCTAATATATTTGGGAAAAAGGCTAGGCAGATGATGAGTTTATTTAATATATATACATAAATAAGGAAAACTAAAGTCGGACGGATTTGGGGGGATGAAGAACTATCTTCTTGACTATTGTTTAGTACTAAACAAAAAAATGTACGTCGGCCCAAGGCGTATGCGTATGATAAAATTACATAGTAGCACTACTCTGTACTATTTTGTTAATCTACACTAATATTATAAAGAGGAAAGATTTGATTGTGTTTTTGTTTGCATTGAATAGGCTCCGAAACTACTTGACCGATTTGAAAAATTCTTTCACTGTTGGGAAGCTACACTATGATCGATTTATATCCCCATATTCCCACGGGAACGGTAACTACGCGGGTGAAACCGCGGGACGATGCTAGTGAGAAGATAAGTATGGTCTGGCGGCTCTGGGATCTTAGTCCATTAAGTCCACTGCCGCGCTACACGCGTCATATATTCTAGCGGAACACAGTAATGCCAGTATTTAAAGACGGGATAGAAACATTCAGTAGAGAATTAAGCCAGAATGTGTGCTTTTTAAGAGGATGTTAAGTGCATATTCGTAGAACTGTGCTGAGAGGTAATTCTGGATTTGGAATGTCTAACAATCATGCTGATAAATTTTTGGTTCAATAGGAAGTTTCGGATGTAGACTTATTTTGTGCCAGTACGAGTTTTTCAAAATTTGGTAAACATGACCTATCTCTCCCCGTTAAAAATTTGTTTTCCAACTGCGTCACTGAATGCGTATGAAAGTAAATTTGCGAACGTGTTTGTTCCAGCTAATCTCCGATACGGCTGAACTTATTTTAACGGGACTTTGACTGGCATAGAGCTGCAGTTACTAATTCTAATTTTATTATAGAAAAAGGATTGGAGTTATGCGCAAAAAATACTTTTCACGAGTGCGAAGCTGTGAGCAAAAGCTAGTTGTACAGTTAAGTATATTGATGACCACAAGCTGACTGATACGTCGGCAAAGCAGAAATAAAAGTCACATTTTCTTCATCAAAACCAAATGAACGGCAACAGAAAACAAAAGCGCATTCTATCGAGTGTGGCACACACAAAGTTATTTGAGAGCTAAGTGAATTGTAAGACCAAACTGCCACTAAGGCACTGAAGCTAACGCTGACGGTGATTGCACAATGGAAGAAAGTGCAGAAGGGAGAGTCGAAACACGTTTATGATATGGTTAGTGGTGACGAGTCTTGGATATAAGGAGTCTTGAATATGCTTACGATCCAGATCAACAGCCGAAGCAGCCGTCAACTGTCTGGGTCTTCCAAGATGAGGCAAAACCGACCAGTCATACGCTCACGGTGCACTTAAAACAAAAACGGTTGTCTCGTTTGTGGCAAAAGGTCGTCACGCCGCCAATATTGTACTAGAAGATCACAAGACGGTTAACGCTGACTGGTATATAGGTATACCAGTCTGCGTTAACCGTCTTGTGTTTGTTTGCCACAAGTTATCACAGAGTTTCAAAAAACAACCCAAGACGTCGTATGATACTGCACACAAGTTCGCACACCGCCTGCAATACAAAGATGTTTTAGAGCACACAATTGTGTCAGAATGGTATATTATTGATTTCATAATGGTTGATTTTTACTTGTTTGGTAATCTACTAATATAAAAGCGTCACTATGACTTTCCAATGGTCAACCACTGACACTACATTGAAAGAAATGGCATAGAATGGTAATCTCGTACACAATGACAAATGAATGACAGACGTATGCGGTAATCTGCTAAAATTTTGACAGTTTCTTTGATCGGTGACCAACCATTAGAACGTTATTGTGCAGTCATTGCTTTTCATAACTCCGTTATCAAAAAGTATTATGAGACCATTGACCGACCAATGATCGACCATTATGAATTTATCAGATTATGAACTTTTAACAAAATGACAATGGGATCCTGTTAGAATGACGAATTTATAAAAAAAATAGCTGACTTGGGGCCCTGGTTATTAGAGTTTTTCCACCGACTTATTTTTACTGATATATCTATTTTAGTAGGAACTCTCAAATCAGTATATTATGTACATTATACTGATTTGGGCATACAGATTGCAGAAGTCAAATACTATATTTTATAATTCAGAATACTTCTGTGTAACGCATAGTTGCTGACCAAAATGATTTATGCTCACTTTTCACGTGACCATCAGCCACCTCCTTAAGCGACCTGAACCTTCTGCCTCACCTGCATCTTGAACCAGGACGCTAACAAAGACACGTTCCAGATACAATCAGTGTGAGTGCTCCCGCGGCAGCTTTTGTGTCTTCAGAGCTTCGGGGTAAAGACGTCAAACGAGGAACACACTGGGACGCTGGCCGTTCGAAGGTGGTGGTACATTGGAACACTGGAAGACGAGCAAACAAACCATGCAGGCTGGTGAATGCATTTCTTGTTAATGAAGTAGGTGGGTGTTGTTTTTGTTTGTTGAATCGATGTTGGCGCAGGGAGTCTTATTGGGCTCTGTTTTGTTTGGTTTGAAAGAAGGATGCTTGGATTTTGATGCTCGTAGGTTGTGATCAATGGAATTGCTTACTGTTTGCTTGAGTTGCTCTGTTTTTTTATATTTTTTGGCAAATATTTGTTGTGCACCAAAATTATAGATGGTATTCAATTTATTAAAAAAAAAGAATAGGTTACGTCTGCCATAGCACGCTTAATGTTCTGTATTCTGTCCGTGGGTTAGGTTTGTAACCCTTATGACGTGCAAGGCAGGTAGAACTTACATTTATTTAAATAAAAATGAAAAATCTGAATCACAATAAGATGTCAAAAAATTCGTGCACCGAAAAGACTGGGGGAAAGATAAATAAAATAAAATTGTATTGCTAATAAGTTTTCTCCTCCCTATTTTACCAGTTTGCACATATCCACTGCTATATATGTATTTCTGAATAAATATATTGATAAGTATTTTTTTATTAAGACAATAGGGTATTTTACTGTAAAAATCTAATTAGTCCGTCTGATAGAGTTACAAAAAATATTGGACACGTATTTTTTCTTTTTTCACGTAAACAAAAAATGAAGATGATACAGTGCGTTGAAAACTCACGTGACGTCACTACGTTGCTACAATTTTTACCAGCGACGTGACGTCACGCGAGTTTCAAGCCTCAACTTAAATATTAATTTATCGTACCAATTTCCAAGGTCCCGCGCCATCTTCAACAATATTGCCACTATGACATTTTACGGTTCTTATAAAATCTAGATTTGTCGAATACAGCGTGTCCGCTTCTCCTGCTGGTAGTTGTAAACTTTGCAGTAAAATCCAAAATTTAAAAAGAAGCGAGAGATTCCACCAAAGCGAACATTTATTGGATGTACGTATTTCAAGAATTTCGTTTACCTCTCGTGTTTCACTATTGGTGAAATTCTAGTCAACTTTTTTATGAAAATTCGACTCGAATTTACAGTCTGGTTCTATTTTGAGGCATTTTAGGTTACCGGGACACAATACACAAAAAGTATTTTTACCAGTTTCGTAAAATGTAGAAGGAAAAAAAAAACATTTCTCTTTTTAGTGGTGATACCCTGCGGCTAAATGTATCCCATCACTGCATGTTATAAAATGATGTAAACATCGAAAGGGAACGTAAACTAGCGAGGTAACATGTTGGCTCGTAGATTCTCGCATTGTGCAGACCATGTCAAAAACCAGTAGTATTTTACGTGAAGCGGCTACTACCAGACCATCACAACCCATTAACTGAAAAACACGATACTTCTTGGTAGGACTTGTGTCAGATTTTCTGGCGTCTATGTACCGACCTGGCGACCATCCGTAAGGACTGCCGAAGATCTCAGCGCATTTCTATCAATCTATACTAATATTATAAAGAGGAATGATTTGTATTTTTGTATGTAACGAATAAAATCAAAAACTACTGGACCAATTTCAAAAATTCTTTCACCATTAGAAAGCTACATTCACCCTCAGTAACATAGACTAACATGACGTGTCTTGTTTCACTCATATCCGGTGGCGCCATCTATCTAAACTATTAATAAATTCCTAATATCCTTACGTGAGATTATTGTATAAATACGAATTATTCGCTTTCACGCCTACACCATTAAACCGATTTTAAAAATTCATTCACCGATGGACAGCTATATTATCAGCGAGTAACATAGGCTATATTTTATTCCCATATTCCCACGGGAACGGGGACTACGCGGGTAAAACCGCGAGGCTCTGCTAGTCAATAAATACAATACATTTAAACAAAGAAATGAATTAGTCGCACCATTCGAGATATATCTTCGAAAGCTTTTACTATGGAAGACGTTATTCGCGAGGAGTCTCCGGGGTGGGTCACGTATCGCCCCCAATATCCGGCTTCTCCTAATGGAAGCCGACGGAAACGCCCGCCGAAGTCGAACGACTTGCACTTCGAAACCGGTTTTAATAAAAGAATCGGGAGACAAGTGCAGTGCTGGGTTTTAACTAGGATCAACCTGGGACAGTTTTGCAACGATGGATTGTTTGAATTGGATAGTTAAATGTTTACTATGTAATTAAGTATTATTTTTTTTTTATAATTTTTATCCGACTTCCAAAAAAAAGAGGAGGTTCTCAAGTCGTCGTTTCTTTTTTGTATCATAACCTTATTATACTGGGTGTCCCGATTTTGATTCTTTTTATATTCGAAAGCTGGTGCTTGTTTTTGGTCCCATTTAAATTTAAGTGAGATCTAAGGACTAGTGTTTGAGTTATCTGTATTAATGTGTGGCTTCGATTAAGTTGATGATGTTCTCATTCAATCGATTTCGATGTAAAATGAAAAAAAAAAAAGAAAACTACGATGGTTTGGAAGAGCATCTTAGTATTTCGAGGTGATCCCTTTCTAGTTTGGTGAAGATCTGATGAAGAGAGATGAGAGATGAGAAACAGAACTCTTCAATAAAATTGATAGCAGATCTTCCGGGATTGCTGAAATTGCAAGTCTGTTTATTGTTTACACCAGTTTATAACACGTATTTTGTGATGGGATACGTTTAGCTAGGGGTGTACCACTAAAAAGAAAAAAATAAAATAAACCTTTTACAAAAAAATACAACCGATATAAAAAAAAACGTATCAAATTTCATTTCATTTCACTTCTCTTAAAAAAGGTTTCTTTATCTCTATTTTCACCAAGAACTTTTTCAAATGTATAGCTGGGAGAGATTTTTAGAAATAAGCATATTTTCTGTATACATTTTTTTGTTCCTTCTTTTTACCTGTTTATTATATATGTATGTACAATAAACAAATAATAAATAGGTTTCAGAACCGGGGCGGAGATATGCTGAAATACAAAGAAAAAGTAATTTGTATAGAGCTTCTTTGTTTTTATTTGCCAGAAGGTACTAACTGTTACTTTTATGTGACGTCTGTCTGCAGGTGACTTATATTGAAAATAGTTTGTACATAAAAATGGGGTATGGATATTTAGAAGCCTTCCATTACATTTTAGAGGTATTCAAGAATGTAGGTAGGTATTCTGACAATATATTTCCGCTTTTGCAATATGTACTTTTTTATATAAAATACGTTGCCCCGCTACGCATTTCTCCTTTGTTGTGGGTGCGTTTACAAACATACAATCTTACATACACAAACAGCCAGACCCGGAATAACTATCTGTAGGCCATACAAACATTTGTTCCGTTTGGGAATCGAACCTACGACACGTAGCGCAGCAGCCAATCGCTCAACCACTGCGCCAACCGTGTCGTCAAATCTTTAACTATCCTTAACAAATCCTCTATGGCAGTGAAAGTAGTTCACGTGGCACAGAACTTCAGAGTCACGACTGTCAAGCACGCAAATGCATACACAGCTAACTCCTTGCTCAAGGTCAATCAAGGGCATCGTGGGTTAATCCCGTGCTCACAGCACAGATCCCTTCATTTCAGCCAGAGATTAGTAAATGACACGGGTTGGTAATACGGTTTATTATGTGTAGTCTTTTTATTTAAGGATGAATAATCATTAAATTTTAATGACTTCTTCCACTCTGAGCGGAGCGGAAGGGAGTGTCAGACTTGTAACGATGTCGTTGCGTTTTCAGTCTCGTGGACTTTAAACCTCCACGATGACTGAAAACTCCTTAATTTAATTGTACTGAAAAGAAAATTTATCTATTTTAAAAAATATTTTGAATTTCGTTTTTTCATTGACTGCACAGATTTTTGAATGAGTCCTACAAAATCGCTCAAGCAGAGCATACAAATCACAAATTTTCAATAGTTACCAGTGTAATATTAATAACAGTATTAGAAACCCGGGTTTCTTTTTGTCTTTCTATAAAATAATAAACAAGCAAGTCACCAATCAAGTTTTATTATTCCAATACTACATCCTACACACTGTAGACGAGGTGGGAGGTAGGAAAACCTCACATCTTGTGACCCAGCGTCACAGACTCTTACTGACTAAACCCATCCGTGTTCCTCCAAATGTTCTACGTTCCAGGGCTGCGGTGACTCTTGCGAACAAATTCCGCAACCCTAGCAGGCACTGGCCATATCGGGCCCCGACTACTATGCAGATGATTCGTGCCGCCCACCCGGGCCTGATTCTTATTAGACAGTAAGCGTTGGGTAGCCTACGGTGGCCGGGAATCGCCCAGCGTCTCCCGACGCCCGGGGCGTGTTTTTTGTGTTGCGGCGGCTGGGGCGTGAGGTTTGCATCTGGATAGCTACCGAAATAACCGTATCCGGTGGGCATCTGCGTCAGGCGGGTGATCAGGACGCCGTGGTGCCTCTCCAATTGTTTGTGTAGATCTAACTATTGTATTTATTTGACAGAGAAATTACTTTATTTATCTGGCTAAGATGATCATTGCTGCGTGACGAAAATGTCCTACATTATAATTATTTACTCAAAAGATTTTGAAGAAACTTCACTACTAACAAAGCATTCTTAATAGGCATATTACACTTAACTCACGCTTATGAGGTTTCGCTTAATATTACCAATCAAGTCGTGACCTCTTGACAGTATAATTAAACCGGACTGAATCGTGACTAAACCCTATCTTTAACCAAACTATAAAACTGAAACTCGTACAAATAAACAATTGGATAAAGTGAATTCAGCTCACAGGAAGAACGAAACACTTTTTTATTTGATTTACAACCCAAGTTGCAGATAAAAAATAATGTTCCAGGGTTGCCGTTACGTCATTGCACGATCGTGTAACTTCGGCAAGTTACGACCCTCAATACGTCATGTTCGGCTATCATCGGAATTACGAACATTATCGAAGTTGGAACGCGGAATTTATTTTTGAAATATAATATTGGAATGGAACCGTTTGGATTTAATGGCGGGTACTTTTTTGTTTGTGTATTTAGGGTCTTATTTCTTGAGTGTCTGGAAAAGACGTAGGTTTAATCTACAGTGGACAGATTTCCATGCCGCGGCGCAAGCAGCCATTTCCATATTCGTGGAAATATTCATCATCACAATTTCGCTGAACACAAGTTGCGGCCGTACTTAAAGGTGACTTAAAAGTCTAGTTATCCAGTCAGTTAGAACCCCAATCAAGACTTCCGCAGCCCCCAGTCCTGTATTTTGAAGCGATTTATCTTTGTAATTTTGTATTGATTTGTCAATGAAAAACATACGTGTACAATTTTTTATATGCTATCTGATATGCTAAATATAATAATAATTTATGTGCAGGAAACATTTCGATTATTGGCTTTGAATTTCAGAACCACTCACTGACACGCTTGGTTTTTATATGTAGAATGTTCTGATAGTAACGTCAGTTGCAGAGACGCGGTACGTTGCGGAATTTGTTCGAAAGAGTCACTTCGGCCCTGGAACGCAAAGGGCATTAGGAGGAACACGGATGGGTTTTAGTCAGTAAGAGTCTGACACTCCCTTCCGCCGGAGGGGAGCAGGCATTTGATGATATCAAATTTAAAAAAAGAAGCTTTTTGGTGCTCTATTATTTTAGCCATTAACATTAGCTATTGATTTAATCCGAGTAAAAATCTTTGTAAGTTAATTATTGTTTGGTAATCCTCTTCTGGCCCAAACGTTGAATATGTTTGTGGAGGGTTCAGTATGAGGGCTTGGCAGGAATAGCAATGAGCACAATGCTAGTATTTGTGTGTTTAGGAGCCCATTTCCCGTAGGTGCTGGCTAAGGTTTTTATAACTCTGCAAATTGACGTGTACTTTTCCTCCGCGACCTACAGTTACTCGGCGGTTACTCGGTTTGTGGGATCTATTAAAGGATTTTTCTTTTCTTTTATCCTCTGTAAAATCCATCCCAGTATTTTGTAAAACTATAAAATATCTCTTTTTAGGCCTTATTGTAATTTGTCGGTGTGCAATAAAAAGTAATATATATTTCATAATGAATTTATTTTATTGCTCGATATTCATACTTATCTTTGGACGTTTGCTCAAATCATTCAAAGTACACTTTAACGAAATGAGTTCTCGAAATGCCAAAACCTACTCTATTTAAGTGGAATTTTGACATTAAAATTACTAGAACATGAATTTCAGCAATAAATATAACACAGAAAGACATTTCATCTGTCCTGTAACATCTCAATATTGAAAAAGGTTGTCGTGAATTGGTTGAAAGCCTTCACTATTGTAGCATGAGCCGTGGCTTGTTACAATGAAGTTGTGAAGCTATATCGCCCTATATACTCCTTATCTGACGATATGAATTTTTCAACGTGCCCGTGACAAGATTGTTCACGATTTTACCGTTAGTGTTTACGTGGTAACAGGCAGTGTTTTGTTATTTATGACCAGTCTCATTCTTTCAAAATTTATGGAATTTGGAGGCGTTTTTGACAGATTGCAATTGAAATGCGAACGTTGCGATTAGTGGAATTTATCCTATGGAGGGGACAATGATTTGACAAACTTTTGTGGACAAGTGGAGCGCACAATTCTCTGCCTTATGCTTCTCTTGTTTGAATATCTATTGTGGTAACAGGTATTTTTGCATTAAGGGGCAGTCACGGGCGTCGGGAAATGCAAGGCAATTCCCGGTCACCATCGGCGCGGGTCTGCGGATGGCGAGCTATGGGTGGCTCGCCGTCCGATAGCAACCAGGCCCGGGTCGACGGCGCGTCGTGTTCCACGTACGCCTCAAAGAGCTGTCAGCAACGAAGATGGGGCCCCATAGGGTCAGTGCCTGCTAGGGTTGCGGATTTTTTTCGAAAGAGTCACCGCGGCCCTGGAAAGCAAAGGACAGAAGAAGGATCACGGGTGGGTTTTAGTCAGTAAGAGTCTGACACTCCCTTCCGCTCCGCCCAGAGCAGGAGAAGTCATTTGATGATTTCCATCCAAAAAAAAGGTATAAGTATCTATTAATATGTAGATACTAAAAACTGTACCAAGCTGAGTTTGTACAAACTTGGAATTAGTTTGAGAACTTACCATGGATACTTGAAGTTTTTGTGGCGTGCCAAAGTTAACTGTTGATATCACATACATAGGTACACGATATGTGACTGAAATTGATTTCAGCTCATGAAACGCAATGAAAAATTACAAGCGACACACAAATGAACCGTCGGTTTCCATACAAATTACTGTTGGATAATTGACACAGCTCACAGAACCGGACTATTTGGCCATTGACACGATAACAACGCAAATTGCTCAGTAATTTAGATACGAGTGAAATGTTACATAGTATGTTTTGTGGACCGTAGTGTAAGTAAACATAATTATGTGTGTGATAACATTGGTTTGCGATGGTTTAGTGGGAATGAAGCAAATTTATACGGTTTCGAGGATTGGTGTGGAAAAAAAGGGAGTCAATGAAAGCGTTACCACTCGGCCACCACTGCTCTCCTTCGTTTTTTATTTAAGTGAAAATAGAAAAATACATGACAATATTTTTTTAGAAATCTGGCTAACGGACTAATCTGATTTTTTTAGTCAACTTCTCTATTGAAAGCAAGGTTGCATGTTACAATAACCCCAACTCTTTCCTGCACATGTGTTAAGTTATTGGCACAAGTGTAAGAAAAAAAAACATGAGTCCGATTGGAACTAACGGCAGAGCGATATGATACCCGCTCGTTGACCTCCGTCAGACATGTCTCTACAATCATTTTGTTGTTCTCCCCAAACAAATTGACGATTTTCATATGAGATAAGTTATCATCAATGTAAAAGCCCTTCATTTGCTCCGATATTGATTTTATCTACTAACATAGTTTAAGAATTGTATTATCTCAATAAGAAACCAATACAGATTCAAATTTCGATTTATTCAGAATTCGAATCAATCATTCTATTTACGGCTTCCAATTCCAAATCTTTTAAATAAAATAAAACCCAAATCGTTCAAAAAACTTTTGTTGGCTAGCATTTTAAGTACGAACCATCCAACAAAAAGAGTAGAGAGAGAGTAGACCTATATTTATTCATTTTCAACTTCACGGCACTCCAGATAAAAGCCTCGATCCAGAGATAAAAGAGGAGGCAAGCCGGCCGAACACTGGGCTGGGGGCAAAGCCTGCGCTCCACCCGCCAATTCCGGGGGCAAGAAGCCCTCCACCGCCGTCTCCGTCGCCGCATCTGTCGCCGCCGCTGCGAATGCCGCGGCCCCACAGGAGGCCCGGGAGGAGGCCGTAATGGAATGCCAATAACGGCTCCATTACGCCTCCTCCAGGCGAACATCAACCACTGCGCCGCTGCTCAGGACCTATTGCTCCAGAGCATGGCGCAGTGGTTGATTAATGTCGCCGTAGTCGCTGAGCCGTACTACGTCCCGCCCAGGGAGGACTGGGTGAAGGACCTAGACGGCTCAGTGGCCCTAATTTCGTCGGCCGCTGCCGGTACCCCGTCCCTCGAGGGTGTTAGGAGAGGACAGGGGTGCGTAGCAGCACGGTTCGGGGAGATTGTAGTGGTAGGAGTCTACTTCTCCCCGAATCGAACTCTCGCCGAGTTCCACAACTCCCTTGGAGAGTTGCGTAACGTCGTCGTCGGGTATCGTCCCCTCCCCGTGTTTGTTCTCGGGGACTTCAATGCCAAGAACTTGGCTTGGGGTTCCCGTTATACGAACGTACGGGGAAGGATGGTGGAGGACTGGGCCTTGGAGACAGGCCTGGTCGTCCTTAATCGGGGTTCTGTCCCCACGTGTGTGCGGATGCGGGGTGACTCCGTGGTGGACATCTCGTTCGCCAGCCCCGCTCTGTCGCCACGTGTCGTCGACTGGCGTGTTGTGGAGGAGGTGGAGACCTATTCCGACCACCGGTATATCCGGTTCGACGTCTCCGCCCAGACCTCAAGCGCGCCAGTCCGACAGACCCCGAGTGGTCCGCGGTGGGCGCTGAAGCAGCTGGACCGGGAGCTTCTCCTGGAAGCCTCGATCGTGCAGGCCTGGGTGTCACCACCGGACAGGCCTGCGGACATCAACGATGAGGCGGAGTGGTTCCGGGAGACCATGTCGGGTATATGCGACGTGGCAATGCCCCGGGTCCGGCCAGGACGCGCCCGCCGTCAGGTGTACTGGTGGTCGCGCGAGCTGACGACGCTGAGAGAAGCGTGCGTTGCTGCGCGTCGCCCGTACACCAGGCATCGCCGGCTTCGCATTCGCCCTCCGAATGCGCAGGCCAGGGAGGCGGAGCTGTACGAGGAGTACAGAGCGGCGAAGACCGCCCTCCAAGCGGGGATCTTGCGGGTCAGGGATCTGGCTCGCAGAGAGCTGCTGGAGTCTCTGGACGGGGACCCGTGGGGAAGGCCCTACAAAATGGTGCGGAACAAACTCCGCACCTGGGCCCCCCCGTTGACGCAGAGTCTCCGGCCCCAGCTAGTAGAGGACGTGGTGAGCGCTCTGTTCCCGTTGCGAGGGGACCATGCTCCCCCGCCCATGGCTCCGCCACCCGCGGTGCCCGATGCGGACCACACCGACGACGACGATACTCCGGAGGTGACCGAGGTAGACCTGAGAGCGGCGGTGAATAGGCTCAAGGCCAGAAACACCGCCCCAGGACCCGATGGCTTACCTGGGAAAGCCTGGGTCCTGGCCTCGGAGGCTCTCGGGCCTCGACTACGTGGGCTCCTAAGCGCGTGCATGGAGAGGGGCCAGTTCCCACGTCGCTGGAAGACGGGGAAACTGGTCCTCATTGCGAAGCCAGGGCGCCCTGCGGACTCTCCGTCCGCATACCGGCCCATCGTGCTGCTTGACGAGGTGGGCAAGCTCTTTGAAAGAGTAATTGCAAACCGCCTCGTCAAGCACTTGGTGAGAGCTGGGCCGGATCTGGCGGAGAATCAGTTTGGTTTCCGCACGGGGCGCTCGACGGTGGACGCCATCATGCGCGTGAGAGCCCTCACGACGGGGGAGGCGATTTCCCGGGGTGGGGTGGTCGTGGCGGTGTCCCTTGACATCGCCAACGCCTTTAATTCCCTGCCCTGGAGTTGCATCAGGGAGGCACTCCGGTATCACCGGGTGCCAACCTACCTCCGTCGCGTGGTCGAGGACTACCTGACGGATAGAGCCGTCATCTACCCCGGTCACCGGGGAGAGTGGAACCGGCGAGAGATGTCGTGCGGTGTTCCACAGGGTTCGGTTCTGGGGCCGCCCCTGTGGAACATCGGCTACGACTGGGTGCTGCGCGCCGACCTCCCTCGCGGCGTCAGCGTTGTCTGCTACGCTGACGACACGCTGGTTTTAGCGCAAGGGGGGTCGCACCAGGCGGCGGCTGAGTTAATGACACGCGGGGTTGCGATAGTCGTTGACAGAATCCGGCAACTGGGTCTCGAGGTGGCCCTGCACAAGTCCGAGGCCATGTGTTTTCATGGCCCTCGGAACCGGCCACCACCGGGAACCCAGGTAACGGTAGGAGGGGTTCACATCGGCGTCGGGTCAACGATGAGGTACCTGGGCCTCGTCCTCGATAGCCGGTGGAACTTCGCGGAGCATTTCCGACGTTTGGCACCCAAACTGGGGCGGGCTGGGGCTGCCTTCAAGCGGCTCTTGCCCAATCTGGGGGGACCAAACGCCTCCTGCCGGAGGCTGTACGCGGGGATCGTGCGGTCCATGGCCCTTTACGGGGCCCCAGTGTGGGCGCTGTCGCTAAGACGACTGCCAGCGCGCCACCTGGTCTCGGCCCAGAGGGTCATGGCCATTCGGCTAGTCCGTGGATACCGCACGGTCTCTGGCGAGGCGGCGAATCTCCTTGCCGGATTGCTGCCGTGGGATCTGGAGGCGAGAGCCCTCGCGCACGTTTACGTGCTGCGCGTGGAGGCGCTAAGCCGGGGTGAAACACTGCTGCCGCGGCAAATTGCTGCGCAGCGGACGGAGCTCCGGCGGGATCTCACGGAGGTTTGGAGACAGCGACTATCGCAACCCAGTGCTGGGCACGCCACTATTGTGGCGATAAGTCCCCTCTTTGAGGCGTGGCTGGAGAGACGTCACGGCGTCCTCACCTTCCACCTGACGCAGGTGCTCACCGGACACGGCTGTTTCGGGAGGTACCTGTGTCGGATCCAGCGGGAGGACACGTCCGGGTGTCATCACTGTGTGGATCGTCCGGAGGACACGGTGGAGCATACGGTGGAGGTCTGCCCTGCTTGGGCGGAGCACCGCCGTGTCCTCGTCGAGGCGATCGGCGGCGGCGACCTCTCGCGTCCGGCCCTGGTTCGGGCCATGGTCCGGAGCGAGGAGGCATGGGAAGCGGTCGCCTCCTTCTGCGAAGCAGTAATGCTAGCGAAGGAGGAGGCGGAGCGCGTGCGAGAGAGGGAAGCCCCTCGCTCCAGCCGCCGCAACAGAAGAAGACGCCCCGGGCGTCGGGAAACGCAGGGCGATTCCCGGCCACCGTAGGCGCGGGCCTGCGGATGGCGAGCTATGGGTAGCTCGCCGTCCGATAGCAACCAGGCCCGAGTCGACGGCGCGTCGTGTTCCACGCGCGCCTCAAAGAGCCGTCAGCAAAGAAGACGGGGCCCCATAGGGTCAGTGCCTGCTAGGGTTGCGGAATTTGTTCGAAAGAGTCACCGCAGCCCTGGAACGCAAAGGGCACAAGAAGGATCATGGGTGGGTTTTAGTCAGTAAGAGTCTGACACTCCCTTCCGCTCCGCCCAGAGCGGGAGAAGTCATTTGATGATTTCCCATCCGGAAAAAAAAAAAAAAAAAAAAAAAAAAAGAGATAAAAGAGGAAGAAAAACCTTTTGTCAATCATTACACCTTTTATTAGCCCTTCTCCTCTCTTGTTTATTGACTTGTCGTTCGAACGAACTTCCTAATTGCGCCCCTGAAGTGTTTGGGACGAACGACACAGAGTAAATAGGGACAGAAGGCCAACTCCTTGCAATGATCGCTAACGCACTTACTCATAGATACGCTGCTCGTTGCTTTACCGCTACTACAGAGCATGAGGTATTTGATTCTGTTACTTTGAATTGTTTGACTTAATCTACTCTTTGCAATGTTTTTTAGTGAATTGATTTAAGTTTTCTATGTTGGATACATTATATTTTTTTCCCTCTGTGTCTTGTATTTATGACTGCAAAGTATTGTATAAATTCAAGTTCTTAAAATGTAAAATTGATTGAGTCAGGCGTTACTTTGCGGAAATCCATTTTAAATTTGAAAATGAAAACAATATATCTAGTTTTAATTTCCGCGAATATTAGTGGGTTGCAGGTATGCACCTCCCTCCCGCCCGCTATATTATGCACATGCAAGATTACAAGGCAAAAGCATGGATTTTATGCACATGCAGGAAGGCAAAGCAAAACTCAACACCATTACCGACACGTGTTTCGCCTCTCCACGAGGCATCCTCAGGGGACGTGTTGACTCCGCGGACGAGGTTCGAGTGTCCAGGCCGACTAAGTGCATTGACATGCGCATAGTGGGCCTGGACGACTCCGTGACGGAGGAGGAGGTTGTGGCCGCCGTCGCCAGGACTGGGGGGTGCTCTGCCGAGCTCGTCAAGGCGGGCACCCTCCGGCCTGACAACACGGGCATGCAAACCCTTGTGGTGAGCTGCCCCGTGACGGCGGCCAGAACAGTGTCGGAGGGTCGAAGGCTCTTGGTGGGGTGGGTTTCTGCGCGGGTAAAACTGCTGGAACCCAGACCTCTGAGGTGCTACCGCTGCCATGTGGGCAACCACACGGGAGCTATGTGCCCCTCGGAGGTGGACCGCAGTGGACTTTGTTTCCGCTGTGGTCAGCCCGGTCATCGGGCCGGCTCGTGCGAGGCCACGCCGCACTGCAGTGCATGTGCGGCTGTTGGCAAGCCGGCCGAGCACTGGGCTGGGGGAAGGGCCTGCGCGCCATCCGCCCCGACCAAGGGCAAGAGGTCCGCCGCCGCCGCCGCCTCTGCCGCCGCCGCGGCTTCCGTCGCCGCTTCTGCCGCTTCTGCTGTGGGTGCTGCGACTCCCGGTACTCGGGAGGGGGCTGAAATGGAGTGCCAGTAATGGTCCCATTTCGGCCTCCTCCAGAGACAAGTCGGCCGCTGTGCTATTGCGCAGTGGCTGATGCCTGTGGACGGTGAGCGTGGGTGGCTCGCCGTCCGATACCAGGCTGAGTCGACGACGCGTTGTGCTTCACGCGCGCCTCAAGGAGCCGTCAGCACCAGAGACGGGGCCCCATAGGGTCGGTGCCTGCTAGGGTTGCGGAATTTGTTCGAGAGAGTTGCCGCGGCCCTGGAACGCAAAGGGCACATGGAGGAGCACGGGTGGGTTTTAGTCAGTAAAAGTCTGACACTCCCTACCGCTCCACCCAGGGCGGGAGGGGTCATTTGATGATTTCCCATCCAAAAAAAAAAAAAAAAAAAAAGTGGACGTGTTGACTCCTTGACCGTTGAGTTGCTCAACGGTCTCAATATTCGCGGAAATTAAAACTAGATATATTGTTTTCATTTTCAAATTCTTAAAATGTGTTGCTGGGGAATTTGTTTGTGTTTGTGTGTGGTGACAGGTGAATGTGTTGGAGGAAAATTTGACGTTTAAATAGTGCTAAACTCTCAGCCTAGTTTGAATAAATGACTTTTGAGCTTGATTACTCTATACAAAAATTGCAAAATAATTGGCTATTCAGTATTTTGTTTACAAGGAGGTTACTTACAGCGAGTGCAAGCACACTCGCGAGCAGAATTTGTATGAGTACGGCGTACGTACGCGTCTATGTGTGCGTATGCCTGTTTTCGCGATTATACGGACCCGACCTTTTACACCTGTCTGTTTTGTGTATTCAATTTGAGAGTACTCACTCCGTTACCAGTTAAAATGAACTTTGTATAGGCAGTTATCATAAAAAATTCGGGCAAATGGCTCCCATAACGAATGAGTTTAGAATAATTTCGCTGTTTTTCTAATTGCTGAGTTTTGATTAATTAAATAGCTGTTTGTTTGCATTAGTAACATTTTTTATGTGTTTTGTTTATATTATTCTAAACTCATTCGATATGAGCTCCCATATCAAATGAGTTTAGAATAATTCCAGCATTATTGTGATTGCTGAGTTTCGTTTACTTAATTTTATAGCTGTTGTTTTGCATTATTAACATTTTTATGTGTTTTGTTTAGGTTGGTTAAAATTATAAACATGTTGATTGGTGATGGGTATTTATATAAAATTTTCCCGTTTTGATTTTAATGGATTTTTTAAAGCAGAAAGCTTGGTATTCGAATTACCTAAACTTTTAAATCTAGAAACTCCCTTGCGATTTTGATGTTCTCGATGAATATTTATCTTGAGTAAATTCACTTTTTATCTTCTTAAACGAGAGAAACATTAATATTTTTAAGTGCTTAATGTAAAATAAAAACTAAAATCGTCTATCAAAGTTTAATTTTAAGAAAATAAAGAAAGATTTAAAAAGATGTATCTGCTCGAAAGAAATATGTAAATAAAAAGTTAATGTTTCGCAGCTCTTGTTTAAATATTACGTAGTTGATATACTATCTACACTAATATTATAAAGTGGAAAGATTTGATTGTTTTTTTGTTTGTTTGTTTGCATCGAATAGGCTCCGAAAATACTTGATCGTTTTGAAAAATTCTTTCACTGTTGGGAAGCTACACTATCTCCGGGTGGCATGGGCCATTATATCTCCATATTCCCACGGGAACGGAAACTACGCGGGTGAAAGCGCGGGGCGCTGCTATTTACAAATATATTAATTGAACATCAATACTTTTAGTACCTTTTTTTTTGGATGGGAACTCATCAAATGACTTTTCCCGCTCTGGGCGGAGCGGAAGGGAGTGTCAAACTCTTACTGACTAAAACCCACTCGTGATCCTATTTGTGCCCTTTGCGTTCCAGGGCCGCGGTGACTCTTTCGAACAAATTCCGCAACAATACTTTTAGTACCGTGCGTTAATTCATTATTATCATGACGTCATTTTACACTTAAACCTTATCACGTTTAACTTTTACCACACTCAAGAACAAAACCCATTATCTTAACAAACCCACTTACACACAAGACACCTCCTATTTTTTTTTTTTTTTTTTTTATTATGATATGCTTAGGCTATTTATAAAAAATAAAAAAAAATTGCTAGTGCACATTAATCTGCGTGTTCATTTTTGAGTTTTGACAAAGATTAAGATTACTCAAATTAACTGAGAACATCAATAATCTACAGACTAACTTGAGGACACGAAAGAAATAAGAACATACATACGTCTTACATAAGACTAAAATATGTTTACTCTTAAAAGGAAATTACGAGGGGCGTGTATTTTCATGGTTTGATGGATGTACTCCATTGCGCCCAATAGCTGAGAGCAAGTGATCGAGCCCCCACAGGCTCAAGGACTTATAATTTGCCAACCGAGCGAAAATCCTCAAAATTAAAGATCGCGTAACGTCTCGGCTAAAAATAGGATCAAATAGTAATTCATTTTCCGAACAGATGTTACAAGAAGAAATGATTTTGCTTAAAGGATCTGCCATACAAGTTTTCGCATGTAGCATTATAAAATACTTAAAATCGTGCAATAATTGAATGGTATAATAGCTTTAAAACCGACTTCCAAAAACGGACCAGGTTCTCAAGTCGACTGTATTTTATTATCATGACGTCATTTTACACTTAAACCTTATCACGTTTAACTTTTACCACACTCAAGACCCACCATACCCATTATATTAACAAACCCACTTACACACAAGACACCTCCTATTTTTCTCAATTCAAGATTCCACATCTACATTTTACAACCACAAAATGTTTATGCCGAAAACCGACATGGTTAGCTACTTAAAACAGTTTATCTTTAAGCCAAGCGGGACTCCCGACACGGCTTATGCATTTGCCCCGTAGTTTATGGGCGCCGTTCACTCGGTTATGTGAAGGTCTAATGAGGCAGCCGCAGTGGGAGCTCATTTAGCTCACTGACACTCTGTCAGTTGCGGTTATGAAGAAAAATTGTTGGTTTTAAAAGATTGAGCTCTTTTGTTAAGAATGGTAACTAGTATAGAGTAGGTTTTGCCTTGTAGTTGTTAGTAGTTGCTCATATTTATCATGTTCTTGTTCTATAAGTTGGCTTATGACAGATTATATGATGTGTTCATTCATATTTTATTTTATTTGATTTATATTTTTATTTAGTATTACACGTTTTTACTTATTTACTTATTCTACTCGTTACGACGTTTTATAGTGATTTGATTTATGATTTCCATGTTGGATATTATTTTTTTCCTCTGTTATATGTAATTAGTTTGCCAAGGTTAGTCTGTGGATGGGTGACCTTCTCAACGTACCGAGTTTCCTTCATGCCTCGAGAAGCACGTTAAGCCGTTGGTCTCGGCTGTCATTTGGATATCTTTGGCAGTCGTCACGGATTGTCAGAAGCCAGTAAATCTGACTCCAGTCTTGCCAAGAAGTACCGTGTTACCCAGTTAATGGATTGTAGAGGTCTGGTAGGCAGCCGCTCCATGTTAAATAATGGTATTCAGCTGAATCCGGGTTGACTGGAAGCCGACTCCAATATAGTTGGGAAAAGGCTAGGCAGATGACGACTTTGCATACAAATGTTTAAATTCAGGTACAAAACATGTAACAGACAGATGTGTAACGCGTAAACAAAAGTAGAAAACTCTCCAGCAGGAGTTTATTGCGCCACTTCTTCTTCCCAGCTAAAACACTAGGAAGTGGTGACGAGCGGGCGTTTTGGGGGACTGTCTTTATGTGAATTTTGACGTTCAAAAAGAGCTAGCATTCAACCCAGTTTGAATAAATGACTTTTGATTTTGTAAGTTGAAAAGTTTGACTGATGATTGTAAAGGAGAATATGGGAAGACGTTTGCTTTATAGTGTACTTACAATTACATTTATGTAGAAGCGAAAAATCAGTAGTTTCGCCCAAGTGTAATGACTATGTTCTGGGAACGCAGTACTGAGGTAAAGTTTCCTATGTCATTTATTATTCAGGCCACGGTTTAGCCATGATCCAAAATACAAATGCCATCAGCTGTAGCCATGATTACGCAAACCTAAAATACCATCAGACTTAAAATATAATCTTGGATAATCACAGGACACGATCAGGTCAACTAATTCAGAACAAGCACGAAGGCAATGCGTTTTTAGTCCATCAATTGAAGCATTCTTGGCAATTTATTAGGCGAATCGTTTCTGAGCAGTTTCATTTCTCAATAAAAAGTACAGTAAATTCAACCGTTCGTGTTCATTACAATACCGCATTATAATTATGAACTTTTAAAACTACCTTAGAATTTTCAATATACACAAATTGGTTTAGATTTTCTCCTATATTGCTTTAAGAGAGGTAAATAACCAAGTTAACAATTTTAACCAAGACCCACTAACGAACTTAAACGAAGCTTAGAGCTTGAAACTATTTGACTAGTTGGAATCCTTTGTCCAGTGTTCAATCGAGACCGGAAGGCCTAGGAAATTCTAATCTGTGAGGAATTTTCTTTGTAGTGTTCCGTATTGGCTTCTATAGCCACTCGCCGAAGTATAAAGGCATTCCTGTAAGGGAACGCTACTCGATAACTAACATGATAAATATTCTGTGTACAATATGGCGGTGTGATGGATAGTGATAATTAACACAGGGATTTTCGATACTCTGGCCCGGTTTTATTAATACACTAGGAAATGATACACGAGAAGCGCTGGCGAAATATTGTAAATGTATTTTGTGAATATTTTTTTTTTACGATTTTATGCTTGTCAGGCTTGTGTTTGACCAGGGCCTCAAGTCTGCGATTACAATAGTGTCAGAATGATCTATCATTGATTTCATAATGGTTGATTTTGACAAGTTTGGTAATCTACTAATATAAAAGTGTCACTATGACTTTCCAATCGTCAACCACTGACACTCCATTGAAAGAAATGGCATAGAATGGTAATCTCGTACATAATGACATTTTAACGACAGAATGAACTCAAAAATTTGACTGTTCCTTTAATCAGTGACCGACCATTAGAACGTCATTGTGCACTCATTTCTTTTAATAGCTCTGCTATAAAAAGGTATTACGAGACTATTGACAATGATCGACCACAATGAATTTAGCAGATTACGAACTTTTAACAAAATGACAATGGGATCGTGTTGGAATGACAAATTTATAAAAATAGCAGACTTGGGGCCGTGGTCGACGATGGAGTACGCTAGTCCAGAAGTAATCTATTCTTGACTTAAAGATCCCAAGATTATAACAATCAGGAAAAACAGACTGCGGCAGAGAATTCTTAAGCTTTATGCATACAATAAGTTTGAATAAATAATATTTTCCACTTAAATTAAAAGCAACACGAATAGAGACTTATCAGATTCGACAGTAATGGATCCTCATATTGATCACGAATCCCGGACAGATATCGGATCACGATAAATACCGAGCGTGACCGTGGCTCCGGATCATCCCGAATAAACTCCCAAGCCCGAGATTACTATAGATTTAAACGTAACTACCCTTTCCGGTTTATTTACGGCACGACAAATGCCGATTGCGGCGTGTGCGTGTGTCATCCGGCCGATTGTAAATCAAACGGGTGTTAGGGCCGTGATACATAGCGCGGTCCGGTTGAATCAGGCGCAGTTCGGGCCGGACCTGCGGGCGCTGTGCCGGACGCGGCAGTGGTTTCCGGAGTGACGTCAGAGTGCAGCTACGTCATTCAATGACAGTCTATTACTTTTGCGTAGTTGATGGTTCGAGAAGGTTGTTGAACAAAGAACACTGAACTCTGTTTAGAAGTAACTACCTTTCTGTACGAATGATTCGGTGTATGTTAGTCATAATAAAACCAGTATTGCAAAAGACGTCATGTTTTGTTCCAGGCAGAAAAAAAATTCAAACAAATTCCTGAACCCTAAGCAGGCACTGACTCTATGGGGCCCCGTCTTCTTTGCTGACATCTCTGGTTGTTATCGGACGGAGCCACCCATAGCTAGCAACCCGCAGGCCCGCGCCTGTGGGTTGCTAGCTATGGGTGGTCGCCAGTATTAGAGGTATAAGGTACAGTGAGAAAAGACCTTCATTAAAAAGGGAGGATTCTTCGATCGGAGAGTTGTTGTCTCCGATGGGCAACTGCCCAATAGTTGATATTCAATCTGTTGTAGATGCGGTAAATAAATTCTAATACCGCGATGCAGGAATAGGGTAGTGTACTAAAAAATCTGATTAGTCCATCTGATAGATTTCCATAAAATATTGGACATGTATTTTTTCTTTTTTTACATAAACAAAAAATGAAGACTCGTGAAAAAACTCGTGTGACGTCACTACTCGCTACAATTTTTACCGGGCCGTGACGTCACACGCTCTGACTGACTCCTGATCTTTGATGCTTTTTATCTTCGTCAGTTTTTATAGATTTGATAATGGAAAAAATACGTATCGTGACATGAACAAACAATTATACTTACTATACGACTACAAAAACTAAAAAAAAATGTATATAAGCAAGTGACGTTATGCAAGTGCTCATTTTTCCTATTCATTTTTGCAGTAGAGTACTCGTATTTACCCTTACGCCAATAGGATCATGACCCGGAGCCTGCAGCAGACCACGCGAAGCAGTGCACTATAACCCTACCAGCCTGATGCATTGATGATGAGAATAAGGGCGAAAGGAGGTGTACGTTATATGTAGCTTCCGATGGGATTAATTTATATACACAATAATTTATAATGGGTACTATTTTTTGTTTTTAATAGCTTCACTCGGTCTTGAATTCAAAATTATACTGATTCCGAAGTTTTCTGCTTAAGTAGTGAATACGACTGTAACATTTTAACAGCGTTTACCAATTCCAATTATCGTCATTTATTTGATGTTTCCACAATCACCTTCGCTACGGTACCGCTGACAAAATGTTACTTTTCAGAGCCCATGGTAACCCATCTGAAGTGAAGTGTTTCTTTCTTTTCTGTCTTTTCTGTCTTTTCTGTCTTTTCTGTCTTTTCTGTCTTTTCTTTCTTTTCTTCCTTTTCTTTCTGTTCTTTCTTTTCTTTCCTTCTTTTTTATCTTATTTCAAGTGATAAATTATTGGAGCTCACGTCGCTCGTTCTGGTAAAATGTTTTTGTACATCTTCGTTTGTCTAAAGCCTTCTGTGCCTATTTATTCAGTGAGGTGGTGCCAATAGACGAGAGTCGAGTCTAACTCGTGATACTGCGCGATTAACAGGACCGATTAGTGATACACATTGTTTAGATCACTCGTTTAGTCCCAGTCATTAGTTAGTTGGCTGTGTTTGTTCATCAATTAGGCCTGTAACTAGATTAATGACTGCGAAACGTTTCGAAATATTGTGCGTGTTGCGAATTAGGTTAATTTTGTGATACAGTGAAAGTTCTTGGAAAATTCGTCTTCAAAATTTTAGTCGACATACGTTTACAGCTGGACGGGCGTGAGGCTCTTCCCTACGGGTGCCATATGGATCAATCTTATGCTTCTCGTATCTAGCGAATCTAGACAATTGGCTTTCTGACAGCGGTAGCATGGCAAACGTGATTACCAAAACGTCAAAAAATTTGGTATTAAGAGCGTGTATGCCGTATGGCATTTCATACAAACTTTCAAATCACTATTTTGCGATATGACTGAACCGATTTTAATGAAACTTCACACATATAAGCCGGACACATAGGTCTAAGAAGTTAGTTAAAAACATTGTCGAAATGTCTTATTTAAAAAAAGATAACTGGAAATTTATGTTTGTTTGGAAAAAATAAAATGGGTCTAATTGAACTGTAACACTAATTATCGAAAATGTTTTTAACTAACTTTTTAGACCTATGTATCCTGCTCATAAGTGTGAAGTTTCATTAAAATCGGTTCTGTCATTTTGGAAAATAACGACTTGAAAATTTGTATGAAATGCCGTTTGGCGTATACGCTCTTAACAAACGCTGCGAAAGTCGCGTAACCAATGTATAACAATACCAACTGACCTGGCAAACGTTGTTTTGGTGATATATTATTTCTATTTGATTATATATAACCCATATCACCTAGGGGTATAAACATTAGCCTACGACCTATTCTCAGAGCTAGCAAATAAACACAAAAAAAAGATCATAAAATTGGTCAAGCCGTTTCAGAGGAGTTCGATAACAAACACTGAGACACGACATTTTTATACATTAAACTAGCTTTTGTCAGTGACTTTTTAGGCGTGGCACTTAGAATCTAATATTTCAAAGTGGTAAAATGTAACCTATATTTTAAGTTAGTTGTCTAGCAGTAGAGCGGTGAAAACTGCGTTCAAATCCATGTAGTTTTTGGTAATGCGAACAAACATACAAAAATACTAAAAACTGTTATTTTTGCTTCTTTTGCTTTAATAAAGACTCGAAATATATATTTTTTTAATATCTTCAGTGTACAGACATTGGTCTGTTACAATTTGAGTATATGTAAAGATTTTAAAGAGGAAATATTTTTGTTTGTACCGAATAAACTCCGAAACAACTGGACTGATTTCAATTATTTTTTTACCAATGGAAAGCTACATTATCAGCGAGTAATATCGGCTATATTTTATCTCCGCATTCCCACGGGAACGGGAACTACCTACGTGGGTGAAACCACAGGGCGCTACTAGTCCCTTATATTTTTATATTTCTAAAATCGCATTTGCTGATTGAATGGTACTATGTCTAGTACCTAAAGTCATCGTTTCTTGTCGAATAGTTTAGATTCTATTTGTTCCTAGCTGTTGAATGAAACATAGCGTTTTCCAAGCCTTTGATGATTACTAAGCTTTGATAAGAGATGGGTACACATTGTTTCGACCATTTCTTTAGTCTTAGTTATTTGTAAGCTTTCATTATTTGTAGATCAATTACTTACATAATTGGGCTAATTTAATTGACTTTGATGGACAAGCTTTTGTATAGGAAATAATAAAGGGCTGCTTCCCGTTATGTCACATTCCCGATCGGACAACATGTCAAAAGTTTTAAAAACAACTGAACGCTAGTGGCGTTTGGTCAAGATTTTGATTTTCATACATCCATTCTCGTTTTGTCACCCTTTTTTTAAACTATTTCTTTGTACGGTACAGTCAACTACAAAAGTTACCAAGTCCTTTTTGACGCTCTTTTTATCACCACCCGACTTTCCCAGAGGTGGGTGGGTATATTGTTTTCTTAGCATATGTAAAATCCTAAATTATATACGTTACATGCATAGGTATGTACCATGGCAATAGCTTTCATCTAAGTACTTAACTTTGAAAACCGATAGTCCTAACCTTACTGAAATTGAATCAGACTGGAAGTGCAAAAAATCCAAGTGGTCAAGATTTACAATACAACTACCAGGAGACTAGGAAAATGTCGAAGTATTTTCGGGGCTGGAATTGTAAGCGGCAAAGACTCACAAACTACCAGGATACCAGAATCATGAAGATATATTTCCGGGGCTAGAAGTACGAATGTTAAAAACTCAAAAACTACCTACCAGGATACTTTACTTGTTTTTTCCTTGGGGCTGGAATACATTTTTAATATCAATCTATGACTCTTAGGATTCGAGGAATAAGCAAAATAGCCAGGAAGAATAAGCCAAAAAGAAGAAATGACGTTCCAGCCTGAAATACCCGAAATTACTGAATTGCGAAACAACGGGATTAACTTTCATAATGTTATTCCTTCCTGAGGCCAGTTCTAAAGTTCACGCAGACGAAGTCGCAGATAGAAGCTAGTTTATTAACAAAATACAAAGAGCTCACCGGGATAACAATATGCTAGTATCACGATTTCAATACTGATCCAGAGGAAACTGAAAGTGATAATCAAAACACTTTAGACGCGAGCGAAGCCGCGGGCGGAAGCTAGTAAGTAGATAGAACATAAACGGAGGCATTTCTTTTTGCTCCTGATTGTACTTTCCAAACAAAAGGTTGACCAAACGGGAAAGAATGTAGGCATTTTCAAATGTTGACGAATCGGGAATGAATGTATGAAAATCAAAATCTTGACCAAACGCCACTAGCGTTCAGTTGTTTTTAAAACTTTTGACATGTTGTCCAATCGGGAATGTGACATAACGGGAAGTAGCCTAATAAAGTTATGAGTCTTTTGTCATGATTAATTTGAAACATTAACAAAATTGTAATTATTTTCACAAGATTTTAAACTTAGATACGCCTCGATCTGTTTGACTGTTAAATGGGAATGGGGCTGCATGCGGTGCAAAAACATAAAGTTTAACAATTTGAGTAGAGAAATATAAGTAGCAAATAATACAACATACAAAAATACAACATACATGCATGTAATATTATAAACGCAAAATTTTGTATGTATGTACATGTTTGTTACTCTTTCACGCAAAAACTACTGAATGGATCTTGATGAAATTTGGCACAGAGGTAGATTATAATCTAGAATAATACATAGGATATTTTTGAGTGAGCGGCAGTTACTTCTTAATATAAAAGCAAGAAAAAAAAACTAGAGTACTATCACAGTGACAATTAATATTTCTTAACAAGTAGGCAGCAATTGTGCGGGATTTAATTTAATTTATTTTTATTTCAGACAAATGTACGTCCATAAATTTTTACAAAGAAAGCGTTAGAAGGGGTTGTTAGTATTACACACAAAAAATATATGTATATATATATTTTTAAATTTATGTTATATATATTTTTTTTTAAATATAATAATATGTTATATATTTTTAAATATAAGTGATACATGGACGGACTTAATGCAACAAGGCATTCTCTACCAGTCAACCTTTGGATTAAAAAGTCGACACTGTGCTAGGTGTACAAAAAATCAATAAAACTTCAAATACAATTCTTTTGGTAAATATATTACTTTTAATATATATAATATTAATATACGAGAATAATAAGGTATTAGTAAACAAAACAAATTACACAATAATAATTAAGTTTATTTCCTATTTTTGTGCAGGTGTACACTTATCCAGAAAACATTAAATGTACTGTTTACTTTGCACTGTATTATTGAAACTGAAAAAATAAAAACAGTTTCTTGTATAAAGCCGCGGGTAAAAGTTAGTGCCTAATACATCATCTGGAGTCCCCATGTGTAGTATTACACATTTTTATTTTTATCAGTGCAATATTTCATTTCCATTCGACTGACCAGACCCGGAAAAATGCAATTTTCCGGGTGTATAAAAGTTGGTCCTAAATGTTTAGCCATATTTTATTACACGTTCTTTTGGGCCTATTTATTGGGGATTTGCGTTGTACCAACAAGGCTCAAACTGACAATACACATATAAAAATACGTTAGTACTAAAATATTCTTAAGTTACTAAATGGAAAAAAAAAACTGGCCAAATGTGAGTCGGATTGGGTCCCGAACGAATAAGCAATTTTTTTTTTTCACATGTTTCTTTAAAATTATAGACTTCTATTGGTTCAGGTACAGTTCAAGCTGTATTTTTTCCAAATTTTAAGTTCATTTGTTTCTGAAATAAAAGGGTAATAATCAATTTTCTCGGAATTCGGTGTTTTGTTCGCAAAGAAGAAAACTTTAAAATAAAACTACCTCACTTTTTAACCAACTTCCAAAAAAGGAGGAGGTTCTCAATAGGGTATTTTACTGTAAAAATCTAATTAGTCCGTCTGATAGATTTACAAAAAATATTGGACACGTATTTTTTCTTTTTTCACGTAAACAAAAAATGAAGACGATACAGTGCGTTGAAAACTCACGTGACGTCACGTCGCTGGTAAAAATTGTAGCAACGTAGTGACGTCACGTGAGTTTTCAACGCACTGTACTGTCTTCATTTTTTGTTTACGTGAAAAAAGAAAAAATACGTGTCCAATAATTTTTGTAAATCTATCAGACGGACTAATTAGATTTTTACAGTAAAATACCCCATTCGGATGTTTGTAATTTTTTTTTATGTATGTTCGGGCATAACTCCGCCGAAATCGCATGTTTGTTTATTGTTGACACCAATGTGATTGGTACGTTTAGGTGGGGAGGGGGAGGGGTGTACATTTAAAAAGTGAAAAATAAAAAACTAACTTTAATTTCGGAAGTCGGTGTTCAAAAAACGAAAAAGCAACCAAAAAACACCGAGTTCCGAAATTAAAGTTATTTGTACTTTTTGTGTAGAAGTCGATTGTTTATCTTGGGGTATCAGGACCGACCGAATAATACCGTTTTCATGCCTACCAAATGATATCGTTACGCTTAGCAGGCAATCAAAATTCAAAGCTAGTTTCGTAAAAGTTTACGAAAACGTTCAGTAATTTGACATTCGCTGGTTTTGAATGTAGAGAAAATTCAACAAACCAGAGATTTCGTCGCTAGAACTACCAAGTATCGGTATGTTCAAATCGTTAGGACTTATCGACTAAATTTTGTCTGTTGCAGAATTTGTTCGAAAGAGTCACCGTGACTGTGGAACGCAAAGGGTATTAAAAGGAACAAGGCTAGGTTTTAGTCAGTAAGAGTCTGATACTCCCCTCCGCACCACCCAGACTGGAAGAAAGAGGTCATTTGATAATTTCCCATCTAGAAAAAAAGGCGATCGGTAACTATGTCAAGACTTCAAAACCAGGATCGCATAAACTACAGCGGATCTTAGGCAGCCCTCTGAATCATTAGTAGACTAACGAACATATAACAAGCGGTATAATTCCGAGCACTTATTTATGCTGCCTCAATTCTCCAAGACATTAGTTTGCACAGTCACCAGCAGCCCTACCATGACGTCTTAAATCCATCATGATTCCTGTGTCAGAGAGAGACGGAGTTACACAAGACGAATATCACTAGCCCTTTCCCTCACACTGAATCATCTTAGCATTGGCACTTCGTAGTACGACCACAGTTTTGATTGCAATACCCATTATATGGAACTTCATTAACTCGATTATCTATCAGGAAACTTTCTGGGTACCACGAAAATTGCTTGGGCAATTTGTATAGAGAAATTAGTTGGTATTGATCTTTTGACACAGTTGCGACTTTTAGCCTCGGTTCAGTTCGGGTTAACAAAGCGATCTGCGTAATAGATGGGGTGGATGTCTTTGGGTAAGGAATTTATTTTATGTAAACGCTAGATTTTACCGCGCCATTGTTTTCGTGCTTTTCCTCAGGAACAATGCATTTTTCTGGGATTTTAATTAGCTACTCAACGATACTGTTTTCTGAGATTAGGTAATATAATTTTCGTTTAGGACTTCGAGAAATTATTTTACTACATACAAGCAAATATAGGAACTAGTTAACCCCTTTTTAGAAATAAAGCATGCCATGTAAATATTTAAAAATTTTTTTTTTGTGTGTTGTACTTTTTTTTCTGTTTAATATTTCAATATTTGTAAATACATATGTGAGTACCATGAGAATGAGATGTTTAGAAGTTTACCTCTGCTGGTAATACTTTGTTCTATAACTAGTATACTTGGTGCATCGTTCTCACATATACCAAATATTATAAAACATTTATTGGAAAACAGTAACTATGGAATTTCTTGTCCTATCTTCTCCATAGGAATCTACACTTAATTATGATACATTTTAATGATGACGTTCAAAAGTGCTGTTTCATGGCCTAATTGAAATAAAAGTTTTGACTTTGAAAGCATTGAGGCATTTATAAAACCATAGCTGCTGCACATTAATTTGCGTATTCTATTTCGAGTTTTGACAAAGATTACGATTACTCAAATTAACTGAGAACACCAATAATCTACAAACTAACTTGAGGACGCGAAAGAAATAAGAACATACGTCTTACATAAGACTAAAATATGTTTACTCTTAAAAGGAAATTACGAGGGGCGTGTATTTTCATGGTTTGATGGATGTACTCCACTGCGCCTAATAGCTGAGAGAAAGTGATCGAGCCGCCACCGGCTCAAGGACTTATAATTTGCCAACCGAGCGAAAATCCTTAAAATTAAAGATCGCGGAAGGTCTCGGCTAAAAATAGGATCAAAAAGTAATCCATTTGCCGGCAGATGTTACAGGAAGAAATGATTTTGCTTAGAGGATCTGCAATGCAAGTTTTTGCATGTAGCATTATAAAATACTTAACTTAAAATCGTGCAATAATTGAATGGTATAATGGCTTTAAAACCGACTTCCAAAAACGGACCAGGTTCTCAAGTCGACTGTATTTATTTTGTGCGCTACCTCATAACTTTTTTCTCGCATGTTTGTTTATTGTTTACACCAATTTATATCACGTACGCTGTGATGGCTATCGTTAGGAGGGGGAGGTGGTATACGACTGTTCGTTCTTTGAACACCGACTTCCGAAATTAAAGTTATTTAATACTTTTTGTGTTTTTTTTTTGTTTAGAAGCCAGCTGTATTTTTTTGTAAAAAGTTTTTTTACTCTTTCTCTGGATTCGATAACAGTAGGTACCGCTTATTTTAATACACTAATACTATTCTTCAATATATATCAATATATATTCTTCAATATATATTTTTTTCTGGTTTATAGGACAGTGGTATTCCTAATATTTGTTCGATTATAATTATTGATCAAAATATTAGTACGAGCTTAATTATTACTAGTCTTGGTTGCATCAGTTTTGTTTCTAGAAAAATAGCAAGCTATGATTATTATTAGCAATGAGTAAAGCCTTGTCATTAATTTAAAAAACTGCTTCGCTACTGAGGAGAGTCAAGGGCAGTCGGAACAGCATCCTGAAAACTGTAGCCCAGAACTTCGGCTCTCCGATTCTAACGCAGTTATGCTGAGATTGATTTTTAGTAACACTAGATAATCAGTTATTTTTGTATGTTTCTAACAGAATATGAATATTTTCAACCCGCACTGGGCCCGCGTGGTGGATTACAGCCCATTCCCTCTCCTAGAGAGGAGGCCTGTGTCCCAGCAGTGGGAACGTTAAAAGGCTGATTATGCTGTGCTATGGATATTTGTGTCCGAAATAAAGCTATTCTATTCTATTAATTTCTTAATAATTACTTGTTCAATAATGAGGCCATTAATGTCCAGTAACAACCAAACTAACTTTAACTGGATATTTGGTAGATAGATTTGTGACCGCAGTTTGCTGGCCTTACAACATTCAAAACAAAACAACCGCATTCTTTTTACGTATTCACAACCAAGGTTTCCTTTTACGATACTCATCGGTAAGGCCATTTTTTGTGAGGAAACCTCAAGAAACCCACAAATTACCCATAAACGTATGATTAAGAACGCCTCACTAACCATTCTTTATTCACTTCACACGACACCTACGGGAAATAAGAGCACAGTCTATTATTCATAGCCGATACACCAGCCAGCTAACTCCTCATACAAGTTAATATATTCTGCTTATACACACATTTATCAAAATTAACTGTAATTCCCCAAGCGCGGAGTTCGGTGCAGACAAAGACAGTGCTGTGTTCTAAAAGTAATAATACAAAACTGCAGCACACAAGAAATATAGCTAACTACTGATAGAAGTATATAGGGACATGTTGTGGTGAAATACAGAAGGTTTATTCAGTGCTTGACTATTTTAGGGAGTCTTAGTTGGCAAAAAAAAAAGAGTCTTGACAGACAGACAGACTGAGGGATGGACGGATAACATAGTGATCGTACAAGGGTTCCGTTTTTTCCTTTACAGAATCCTAAAAACGATGAAATTAGTGTCTTTCAATACAAAATCTGATGAGAATCAAGAAAGAAAGAAATTATTTAAAGAAAGAATTTATTTCAATAAGAATCACGGCAAGTAATAGGTAGTTCAAAATTGGCTGTTCGGTGTGTTTAAGTAACGTAGTAGTGTGTGTATGAGAGGGGATTTTTCAAAGAATGGGAAATCATTAAGTTACTGCTTCCACTCTGGGCGGAGCGGGAGGGAGTGTCAGACTCTTACTGATTAAAAACCCACCCGAGTTCCTCCTATTGCCCTTTGCGTTCCAGAGCCGCAGTAACTCTTTCGAACAAATTCCGCAACCCTAGCAAGCACTGACCTTATGGGGCCCCATCTTCTTTGCTGACAGCTCTATGAGGCGCGCGTGGAACACTACGCGCCGTCGACCCGGGCCTGGTTGCTATCGGACGGCGAGCCGCCTGCAGGCCCGCGACATTGATGAACCTTCTGATAAACATTTTCAGTATCAACAGCTAATTAAAGTGCACATTATATCAACTTAATTATCAAGTGGTATTTTTTGGTGTCCTGCCAAGTACTGGCGCATTTCCTCCCGAGCTTGTTATTTGAGTGAGAGATGGTTCCGGCTCGTTTGGACTTCCGAATAATAGTAGCTGTACCGGAGCATGTCTTGTATTGTTTAGTACTGATGGAGTTGCGGCTTGTTCACATTTGTAAGGAGTTGGTGAAACTGCTCGAAGGGTTCAGTATATTCTATGATTGATTATGCATGATTGTTGAGTATGTCAAGTTGTTTTGAATGTATATAATCGTTTTCGGTACTTAATAATTCGGATTGTGGAGCGCAAAAAGTTTTAATTTGTGTGTTTCTTGCGTTCACCAGTTGATCGATGAATCTTGATAAATATTGAAAAAATAGATAGCGTTTATACTATCTGTTTTTGTATTAGAATTTATAGAGATCAATTAAAAACCAACGTTATTATTTAAATTAATCTTCTTACTGATTATGTTCTTTATTTTAAATAAGATCGTAAGCACAAGAAATTAATTTACATAAAAAGGGCTCGATCGATTTTCTGTCCTAGAATCTGATAAATTAATCAAAGAAGTCAGAAACACTCCACTAAAACTTCAGTTTTCAACCAATCAAGACTAATGAATTAGCTCTTTAAATTAACACAAACCTTACTGTTCTATTTTATAAGATCAAACTTCAAAACTGTCTTGTTTTAGCGATTTTGATATTTAATATCTTTGAAACAAATCCTCTTTATAAATTTTAGCCCTCTCTCAAACGGAAAATTTCCCCAAGTTTTGAAGTACCTACGCGCAAAATTACAAGAGAAACTATATCTTTGAATGGCCTTAGTTGTGCTTAAATGTGGCCATTTCGTCACGAGTTAGGCGATATTTACCTCCCTCATACATCTCGGCTGAAATCCCGCCCGGTTTACCCAGAAATGTTGTTTTCTTTGCTATTAAGAAATAAATAAGATGGCATTATGTCGACGATCGCTGCCTAGTTATGGGCATTTTTTCCTTTGGCACGCTCTCCCAGCCTCTTATTACGATTCTACCCTTTCTGTGGGTCACATATACATTACTTCTTATTCTACATCACTCCGAAGCTATTGTTAGAAGAACAAGCAATGTATTCCGATGGTTACAATGCGGTTTTTGCTTAACATATTGGTTGGGAGCAGGCGGTCGGATTCGTGGTCAAGATAAGGCCCAATGAGTTGTGACAAAATTGGCTGTCGTGTTATTGTGGTCGTTGCCAGATATAAAATGCTTTTGGCCGAGTATTCAGCTGTTTGATCGCGGCCATTGTGGGTCGGGCCATTGTCGGCCAGTCTATTGTACTAGTAAGGGGTCGCTGCTTACGTGACTACGAATGAAAGTGCATTTTTGTAGCTTCAACAAGTAGGTCCTATAACTTTTTGTGACTCTTTTTATGGTGTTTGTATTGGGTATTAGATAGTTTTGTGTACGCTGATGTATGCGCGTGTAAATCACGATTGAATTGGGTTTTCTTGTATTGAGGGATCGTTTGTAACTCGTTCAAAATCGATCGTTCCAAACTCATTGCTATTGTTTTCTTGAAGTTATAGCCCGTACCTACTGTAGGTATTTTTTTTGGTTTTTTCATTGTCATAAATCACTTTTCACAGTGATATTTTTTCGCTGTACCTGCCATTATCCTTTATAATAGCACTTATACTATAATGGAATAGAATAGAATACTCTTTATTACTATACCTGTTTCAGTAGGTAAAATTTTATACTAAAACAAACTTCAAGTTCTTATAAAACATTTTAAAATTTTCTTTGTACTCCGAAACGAAATAAAACGACGAAAGCTGAGAATAGAAAGTCTCTCGTTTCTTGATTGAAGTTGAAGTGAAAAGGCACACACTGAGAAGAAAGCGGATTTCATTCCTCCTTCAATCTGAAGCCAACTCTTTGCTGTATCTGAGGTCCTGGTATTTGCATAAGCGGTGAGGGGTCATGCAAAAATTACATAAAATCCTGTCATGCGCAGCAGTACCTGAATAAGATAGTTGACTAAAAAAATCTAATTTGTCCGTGGGATAGATTTCCAAAAAATATTCGACATATATTTTTTTCTTTTTTTGCTTGCGTTAAAAAGTCGTGTGACGTCACTACTAGCTACAAATTTTTACCTAGCCGTGACGTCACAAGCCCCACTCCTGATCTTTGATGCTTTTTGTCTTCGTCAGCTTTTATAGATTTGGTAATGAAAAAAATACGTGTCCATTATTTTCGTATAATCTAACTGACGGACTAAATATCTATCTATTTTTTACTCAGGAAACATCTCTATTGTGAAAATACAGATATTATATAAGTAAGTATGTTAATGTATTTTTTTTACTTGAACAAGCTAACGATGATTTTTTTTGTTTGTGAAAAAGACCGTGCGTCACACTAGGGTAGACGGTAATTCTGCCAAATTTGCGGAATTTGTTCGAATTAGTCACCGCAACCCTGGAACGCAAAGAGCATTAGGAGGATCACGGGTGGATTTTAGTCAGTAAGAGTCAGACACTCTCTTCCGCTCCGCCCAGAGTGGAAGTCATTTGATGATTTCCCAATCGAAAAACAAGGAAAGACGGTACTTAGCAAACAATCAACTTCATAAAACCATTTAATTAAATTAACATATTGATATATAACTTTTTAGGAACATTCGTGCATTAGTAACTATACAAACAAGAGTACAACATATTATGGTCACATACATAAGTACTTCCAGAGGAAGCCCAAAAAAACTGAATTTCTTGATGAAACGCCAGATAGCCGTTGAACACATGCATTTGCTTTCGTAAACTTGCCATGTAGAGACATTTGCATATGTCTGGGATAGGCTTGATTAACACAACAGACCACTGGAGTAGGCATCCTTCGTGCCATGAACAAAGATGTATTTCTAACTAGATACTCTGGGTAACAAATGATATGATTGTGTTAAGGTAGATTAAGTACTCCTATCCAAATGTCCTATCATTGGTATTGTTCGACGAGTCGTTGAGTTCCTTATTGGTTCTAAGTTGAGCTACTCGATTACTGACCAAAGCTTGCACTACCTGACTCTATCCACTCAAATCTGTGTGGTTCTTTCCTCAAAAGACAATTTCAGACGCTGATCTGTATGGCTGTACTCAGTAAAATGGCTATGTTAGGGTTTAATTTCATGTTGGTCTGGATGTTTCAATTCTTTATGCGGTCTTCCAAATGTCCTTAGTTTAGTATTGTTAGTCAAATCGTTGAGCTCCTTATAAAGTTTGAGCTACACGATAGCTGGCAAATGCTTGTGCTGCCTGGACAGTTCCACTCAAATCTGTGTAGTACTTTCCTCAAAATCAACTTACATGCTTTTCATATGATTTAACCAGTACAATTATATGTACGAACTTAAAAAGAGACTTTAACCTCTGAGTTTATTTAGGTGTTTTTTTTTCTCAGGGTAGCCAGCTAGGAAACAACGACTTCATTTAATTTAACACTACCAAAAAAAAGATAACTTCCAAAATTAAAGTTTTTTACAGGTACTTCTTTATTTTCATTTTTAACCGACATCCAAAAAAGGAGGAGGTTCTCGAATCGATTGCTTTTTTTTGTGTGTTTGTTACTTCATAACTTTTTACTGAGTGTACCTATTTTGATGATTCTTTTTATATTCGAAAGCTGGTGCTTGTCGTGTTTCTTTTGTTTAGAATTCGAATGTATTTTTTTTTGCGTTAGTAGTTTTGATTATAATTATGTTGTTTTGTTAAATTTTAAGGTGTTTCTGTTGTGTGTTGGTGTTGGTGTTTTAATTAATTTACTTTATATAAAGAGACATTTTCACGACAAAAAGTTTTATTTTGTCCATCCCTTAAATTGCTAAAGTAAATATTATCATGTCCCGCCAAAATGAGCACGGTATGTTTCTCAGCAGTAACCCTAGATATCAAGGGGGTAGTTTATTAATATTTATCACTTTCTTGAAGCAAAGGTTAGTAATTATTCAGCAATCTATCACTTGAAGCGAGAGAATAGGAGGAGATCGCGTCAAACTAATTATATGCTAGAGGAAATATTATTATGAATGAGTTGTTCTAGTTCTCGCTCTGAGTAAACGATCTAACAAACTGTTCTCAAGACGTTAACCCGACTGGAGCAGTGGTGGCCGAGTGGTAACGGCGGACTTACGAATTGTAGGTCGCGGGTTCAAACCCAGCCAGGCGTAATACATTGTGTAATTAATTTCTTCACCACTGCTCTCAAAAACGGTAAAGGAAAACATCGTGAGGAAACCGGCATGTCCTAGAACCAAAAATTCGAAGACATGTGACATTCACCAACCCGCACTGGGCCCGCGTGGTGGATTACGGCCCATTCCCCCTCCTATAGAGGAGTCCTGTGTCCCAGCAGTGGGAACGTTAAAAGGCTGACTATGCACAGAAGCTTGAAAGTATATGAAACTGCAGTATTTCACAGCCAAGACACCAAGTGTTCAACCCTTTTATTGCCGCCAACTTCACGGGGAAACTTTTCCATATGAAGAGTTTTATGATTTGTTGTACCGATAAATCTATAATGCGACAATAAACAGAAAATGTATGTTGTATCTCTTTATCGCCATAATCTTCAGGTGTTTCATTGAAAGACAGTGTATACAAAATAGCGTATGTAATAATACGAGTATGTTTGTATGTCCGGCCGTTGAACTGTGCAAATTTTAATGGATCACATTACCTACTGATGAATATGAACATCTTTACCACCAAGAAGAAACATGTTTTAAATACAATTGGCGATTCTTACACGATTATACCCGAAGAACAGATAAAAGAGGTATACCAACCAATGTTTTCATGAGGTATTTCTTTGTTGTTTCGATAGTTGTCTATTTGTGTGAATTGGTAGGTAGTACTGTGTCGACTGCGTAAGTTATTGGAATTCATTCATTGGAAAGAGACACCGCGGACCTGAAACGCAAAGAGCACTAGGAGGAACACGGATGAGTTTTAGCCAGTAAGAGTCTGACACTCCCTTCCGCTTTTGATCATTTCCCATCTAGTAACCCGGAAATACAATATGCCATTTACAACACAATAAGAATAGTCCGCTTGTCACAGTCAACAATATTACTACATCGCAGTTTTTCTTTTCACAAATGCAACTCCTATTATTTGTAACGTTGTACAAAGTAAATTCCACTGAATACCATATCAAACCAGATTCAATTCCACTCCTAATTCCGAACAGATTGCCATTGACAAATACTTGTGCATACGGCAAAACTGTCAAAGAACACGGCCATTTAATTACGGAAGGCTTACGGGATCCCGACACGAGGGCACCATAGTACAAATGTATTAAACAGTAGGTTAATTTGAAATTAACGCCTGTATTGACTCACTCACGGGGGAATGTGTTGTTATACGAGTATGTTTGCTGTCGAAATATCTATACTAATAAATAAAGCTGAAACATTTGTTTATTTGCCTGAACGCGTCAATCTTAGGAGCTACTGATCCGATTTGTAAAATTCTTTCAATATCAGATAGATCATTTATCAAGAAAAGCCAATAAGAGCGGAGCCGTTATGAAAAATATGACACAAACGAAGTTGCGTGGGTCAGCTAGTTTTATTTATAAAGGCAGGTGAATGCGTTTTTTTTTTCATCCGCACAAAGTTTTCAGGCGATGCGTAAATTTAATAAAATAATTAGACTTGACAAGCTTACCATGGCTCGCTGAAACGTAATGATAAGCTAAGTTTTTTTTTAAATAATGATCATGTTTTTGTAAGAGCTCGTGGCTCAAGCCGAGATTTTTCCGTAATTCGGAAAACACGTTAAACCGTTGGTTCCAGCTTTCAATTGTATTTGGCAGTCGTTACGGATTGTCAGAAGCTTAAAATCTATCACCAGCCTTGCCAAAAAGTATCGTGTTACCCAGTTTATGGGTTGTGGTATTCAGCTGATCCTCGTAAAATGCTCGTATTCACTAGAATCCGGTTTGACTGGAAGTCGACCGAATAGTTAAAGGCTAGATGGTGACGACAGGCCCGCGTTTGACCACTATCTCACCTGTTAGTAAATGACGAAGTGGTAAACGGCTCTCAAAAATCTCCAGGTTATAAGTTGAGTGTCAATTTGCTAAGTTGATATACTGTTTTGTATATTAACTGTGGCAGAACGTTCACTCGAGATTGAGCTCTTTGACTCATTTCCAATCGTGGATTTGCTTAGCAAGGAAATAAAGTTCAATGGATTAGGGATCCCATTGACGTGTTTGATGTAATGATTCGAATCTGAGTTATTTCGTAAATGATCGGAATTGTGGCTTATTTCGGGGGGTTGGAATGTTATACAGAGATGCTTTTTACTAGGGATAAGATTACGTGTTGGTATGTAAATGTCACCGGATATTTGCAAATTTGTAAGATAATAAAATATCTTGCGAGATTGTAAACTCTCGATAAATTGTTAACTGAACATTTAGAACACATTTTTGCGCATTAAAATTTGATAGTCTACAATCTCTCGAAGTTATTCAGAGAACTTGTGGACTGATATGACGACATGCTGGCGACCTACCATTCGAAAATTTATTGGTTTTCTTGCCTAGCCAAGGAGCGGAACACAGCGCACAGGGAGCTTAGGGCTCCCGATACGGATAGCATAAGCATAATCAGCCTTTTAATGTTCCCACTGCTGGGACACAGGCCTCCTCTCTAGGAGAGGGAATGGGCCGTAATCCACCACGCGGGCCCAGTACGGGTTGGTGAATGTCACATGTCTTCGAATTTATGGTTCTAGAACATGCCGGTTTCGTCACATCACGATGACATTTTGCCAACGTTTACTGCGCGGTTTATTCAAAAGTTAGCACACAATAAGACCCCATTTACACTTTGATTAGAGGCGAGTTCATTCGAGGTTTCCAGGGAGAGGGGAGCAGCTGCCCTCCCCTGCCCTCAGGGGTACGCCCATGGTTGATGGTTGTCAACCTTACTACCCAACCGTTTTCTAATCACGCCGGAGTCGGTATCCAGCGATAAAGAAACTCACAAGTACAAAATAAGTGTGATCCATACGGGCTATCGAAACGTCACGTGGTCTATAAAAAAAAGAAGTATTTCAACGATCGTTAATGAAAAAAAGAAAGAAAACTCGTTTATTTCGCCAGAAATGACGCACAAAAGAAAATAACAAATAAATCTACAAGCCCTTCACAACCCTTTGCCCAAGAACGGTTTATGGTTCACAGAAACTGTAAGTGAAGATTGAGAATCATCACTCTTTTAATTCACAACTGCAATACTACACAAATTATAAAACACAAATCCAAAAACTAAATTCCAGTAACAGATAATCCCAGAACACAGAGAGATGTTAACCTCAGCGTGTGCTACGTCACATGGCAGTGTAACAAGCCCGAAGGCGATAGAAACTAAGTAGTCACGCTCCGTCTTTGATTGGTGATTGTAGTTCAAGTAGAAAGCTTAGTACAACAACGTGTAGCTACTCAGAACTGAATGTAAGGCCTGGGATCCACCAAAGAGGAATATCGTCGTTGCGCATGCAAAAGTCGCTATGTGTTATTTAGTTGTTTTCGGTTTTTTATGCAGTTTTAATCGTTATATAGATACGCACATATACTGTACTAGCTGCTGCCCGCGACTTCGTCCCCGTGGAATCCCCGATTTTAAAACATTCTTTATCGCTGCTCCGCTCCTATTGGCTTAAGCGTGATGATATATAGCCTAAAGCCTTCCTCGATAAATGGTCTATTCAACCCAAAAAGAATTTTTCAATTCGAACCAGTAGTTCCTGAGATTAGCGCGTTCAAACAAACAAACAAACAAACAAACAAACAAACAACCAAACAAACAAACTCTTCAGCTTTATAATATTAGTATAGATAAACAAACAGCTTTATGATAAATGCAATATTTAATGAGTTATGAATGTAGCTATGCTATGTGATGTAGAGTAGTGGTGGCCGAGTGGTAACGGCCCTGACTTACGAATTGTAGGTCGCGGGTTCAAACCCAGCCAGGCGCATTACTTTGTGTAATTAATTTCATCACCACTGCTCTCAAAACGGTGAAGGAAAATATCGTGAGGAAACCGGCATGTCCTAGAACCAAAAATTCGAAGACATGTGACATTCACCAACCCGCACTGGGCCCGGTGGATTTCGGCCCATTCCCTCTCCTAGAGAGGAGGCCTGTATCCCCGCAGTGGGAACAGTAAAAAACTGATTATGCTATGTGACGTTCACACATCGAAAGCAATCATAATCTCATAGCTAAAATATAAGTTTACAAAAACACATAGCGATTATGAAAAGCGCAGCGACGATATGTTCGACGAAAATAATCTGTCTTTTGAGGCTCCGCACCTCTGTATATAAAAACGGAACCCTGATAAGATCACTGGGTTGTGTCGTCTGTCGTTCTGTCTGTCTGCCCGTCTGTCTCAACCAATTTCCTCCAAAACCAGTATCGATTTAGTTAAAATTTGGTACACATATTTTTTGTGACCCAAATATGTCCGCGTAACGAAGATAAATCAATTTTGGAAAATGGGGTTACGTTTTGAGGGTAAATGAGAAACTTAAAAAAAATCTTTCCAACAGTTCCAAGTTCTCATTGTAGGGGTCTCAACATTATTTGTTAAATGATTTTAAAACATTTCCTTTCAAAGTTATCGCAGAAAATAATTGAAAATATATCATTTCCCTGTCGACGAAACAACAGAGCATAAAATATAGAAAAAAAAAGATAAAAGAGAGAGCCTATAGATTACAGAAAAAACCTATGTATGTGTATGTGACATATATTTTAAAATACATGTCAAAATATACTAACTAACGAGATGGGAGACATATAAACATAATTGTTGTAAAACTTAAAAATAAAATATAAAACTATGGGGTGCCTATTCTATTTTTCTTTATAAATATCTAGCTCTGCTTATTTTATTTTAATTTAATTTTTAACTATAAATATTAACGTCAAAATATACCTTTTGATTGTCGAATCCAAATAGGTGATTTGACTTTGAACACAATAATAGATAGAGCTCGCTTCCTTTGTTTTTTTGGTGCTATATTTTTGAGACATTTCTCACACTCATCATCATTAACACATTTAATCTTCGTAAATCTATCGATTTAAAACACATCTCCTCAGAAACAGAATAAGAACTAAGAACAGTTTTTAAACAGTAGTGCTCTATATTTTGCCAAAATGATCAATAACAAACATTTAAATTAAATAAAAAATATGAATTACTAGCAGTGCCCCGCGGTTTCACCCGCGTAGTTCCCGTTCCCGTGAGAATACGGGGATAAAATATAGCCTATGTTACTCAGGGTGAATGTAGCTTTCTAATGGTGAAAGAATTTTTGAAATCGGTCCAGTAGTTTTTGAGTTTATTCGTTAAATACAAATTTAAATACAAATATTTCCTCTTTATTTTATAACTAGCTTTGCTATAGAGAAAGAACATGATAAATATGACATTGTCTTGCGTTCAACACAGCGACCAACTATCTTTGTCGTCTAAATAGTCATTAATAGAATAGTATGCCTTCGAACAAAGGTTAGATTTAACTTTAGCTTTAAATGAGTTAAAAGGCAGGTCAAGAAAAGAAAGCGGAAGTTTATTGTAAAAACGGATACCGAGCCCCACAAATGACTCATGGACCTTACGAAGTCGGTGGGAAGGAGCATGTAGCTTGTGCTTGTTTCTGGTGTTAAAGTTGTGGATGTCGCTCATTTTACAGTATAGATGTATATTTTGCCTAATATATAGAATGTTTGCAAAAATGAATTGAGATGCTACTGTAAGAATTCCAATGTCTTTAAAAAGTTCTCTTAATGAAACTCTAGGCCCTAGCTGATATATTGCTCGCACAGCACGTTTTTGTAAGACAAATACATTTTGTATATCAGCAGCTTTTCCCCACAATAGAATACCGTAGGACATAACGCTATGGAAATAACTAAAATAGACTAACCGAGCTGTCTCAACGTCAGTATACTGTCTCACTTTCCTGACAGCGTATGCGGCAGAACTGAGCCTTCCCGATAAACTTGATATATGTGGGCCCCATTGTAGTTTGGAATCGACAGCAATTCCCAAAAAAACTGCTGAGTCCACAGTTTCAAGTACTTCGCCACTTAAGGTGGTATTGGGTCCTAGATTTCTAACATTTGGTAAAGCAAACTTTATACATTTCGTTTTCTTGGCATTTAAAACTAGATTATTGGTCGTAAACCAATCCGTAACCATTGAGAGAGCGCTGTTTACGTTACTGAAATCTTGTCTATTCCTTTCTACTTTAAAAATAAGAGAGGTATCATCCGCGAACAATACTACGTCACAGATACCCTTTAAGAAAAATGGTAAGTCATTTATGTACACTAGAAACAAGAATGGACCCAGTATTGAGCCTTGAGGCACGCCTAAATGCACTGGTAGTCCGGAAGACTTCACGCCATTGATATCCACACATTGGAACCTATTATGTAAATATGAATCAATTACGTTAAGAGCATCGCTTTGGAGACCGTAATAACGTAGTTTACGCAAAAGCGTGTCATGGTTTACGCAATCAAAAGCTTTGGAGAGATCACAGAAAACTCCAATTGCATTTTGCGAGTTCTCCCATGCATTAAATATGTGTTTCAGGAGAGCAACACCCGCATCTGTAGTCGAACGTCCTTTTGTAAAGCCGTACTGTTCGTTATGGAGTAGTTTATTTAAATTAAAATGTTTTAACAACTGCTTAAGTATTAACTTTTCAAATATTTTGCTAAAAGCAGGTAAGATGGAGATAGGCCGGAAGTTGCCAATGTCATTTTTATTACCTGATTTAAATAAAGGTATGACTTTACTACTCTTCATGAGATCAGGAAAAGTTCCTAAATCCACGCATTTATTAAAAGTAAAAGCAAGATAGGGCGCTACTATGTCTATTATATTACTCAAAAGTTTAATGGAAATGCCCCAATAATCACCTGTGTTTTTAGATTTAAGTGTATTGAAAACGTTAACTACATCAAGTGGTGTTACGTGCTCAAAACTAAATAATTGATTACACTTAGGCACACTATTATGTAAAAGATTTTCAGCGTTAGAAGGGGACGAATTCAAGGAGCGAGTTGTAGTAATAGGTATACTGGAAAAAAACTCATTAAATACCTGAGCTACGTCAGCAGGTTTACTTACTAATTTGTTGTCGACTATGATCTCTAACTGATTTTCTCGTTTAACCGACTTGCCCGTTTCATTGTTAATTATTTTCCAAGTGGCTTTTACTTTATTATTAGATTTTTTTATTGTCTCGCTTAAAAAATTTGATTTAGCAACAACGCAAATCTTTTTATATAATTTAGAATATTTTTTAACGTACTCTAAAAAAGGGGTATCAAACCTGTATCTTTTAAAACCATATAACTCGTACAATCTCGCTCTACTTTTATATATACCTGCAGTAGCCCATTGGTTGAAACCAACAGAGGTACCCGTAATGTTTACAGTTTTAGGCTTAAACGTGGAATGGTACTCTTTTTGCACAACATCAAAAAGGGCTCCATAGATTTTATTAGGGTCCTCATGTGCTATCAAAGATGGTGTAATTTTGCTAGCTATATTATTTTTAAACTTACTGCATCGACTAGCTGTATAAGGCCTGCATTCAATTTTATGCGGCTTTTTGCTTAGTGGCATAGGAAAGCTAACTAATAGGCCACAGTGGTCAGAAGTTAAATCGCTTAAAACTAATTTATTTTCGGCATCACAATTACTAAAGATATTATCTAGACAAGTCGATGAAGATGCCGTGATCCTAGTTGGTTCATGAAATAAGTTATCTAAGTTATAAGACTTAAATAGATTCAGAAGTCTAACACTTAATGGAGTAACTTCTAAAATATTAACATTAAAATCTCCACATAAAATTATACTTTTATTACTTGATTTTAATTTATTAAGTGTAATCTTCCATTACCGATTCGAAAAGACCAAAATCACCAGAGGGCGGTCGATAAACGCAAATTATAACGTATCGCTCGAGTTCAACACAAGACAACTCAACAGTGCGTTCGACCGAAAGATTAACTACATCTAAACGTTGTTTACATTTCAATTTGTTTGAAACAAGGACTAATGATCCACCGCGGATGGCATGTTTTCTCACAAACGCACTTTGTACGGTATAGTAATTATCATTGATATAATCTACTTCATGTTCTTTCAACCAATGCTCAGTTAAACATAACACCTGAACATCATAGTTCTCTATAAATAAACTTAACTCAAGTTCCTTGCCGGACAGACCCTGCATATTTTGATGTACAATATTCAACATATGCGGCTTTTCCATTGTCGAGTTCAATAGTTTAAACTACTACTTGTGTCAATAAAAATGTTAGTATCATTACTAACAGTATGCGTTGGTACACCACATGTACCGGTGTCACACTGTATATTGAATGCTAAAAGATTAGCAATATGTCTCCTACAACTAGGTGGTAAATACATCTTACGATTAGTCAGTTTGTAATCAGTAATAAATTGATTACAATCAAAATATAAAATAGCATCACTATGATGACAGGTCCTATTATAAATGAGCATATTTAAATCAAAAATGTACCTGTTTTGCTCCTCAGATAAATATTGAGAATAAGGCAAGGCACAGAAAATAAATTTACAATTATTGGTCTCACTTAGATGTAGCATTAAATTGAGACATTTGATTATGTCTTTTTTACTTACAGCTAAACTATCCCCAAATAGTAATATGACAGTTGAGTTGGGATTTATTTTTGACAATTTAATATACCTAATTAATTGGCTAAAACTGGCGCCGGGTAAACAATTATTTATTACATAATGTGACGAACACTGATTAAATACACTACCAAAACCTTGTCCAAATTTGTCAGAAAATATATATGTTGTGTTAATCAAGTTATTTGTATTAATGCTATTATTATCAATACTACTATTATCAGGCTGAGCTAACGAGGAAGTGAGTGAAACATGCTGAGGTAGTGGTGCTTGGGAGCAAGCACAGTCACAAGTGAGATTATTTGTCAGTGACTCGTACCTCTCTGCATTGTATGTTACCAGATCCACCAACTCATTAGCCTCCTGCAAGCGCTTGCTCAGATCTAGTTGAGAAGCCTCATATTTACTAAAGATATCCTTCAGAGTTTGTTCCCTAACAAATAGTTCTTCCTGAAGGCGCTGAGTGTCATTTTCATACATATGTTTACATAAATCTAATTCTTGACTACTATTTTTTAACTCTAACATTAAATTTATATTTTTTTGCCTCAGTTTTAAATTTAATTTGTTGACTTTTTGCTGTTTTAATGATTTATGTATTTTTCTAATAAATCTATTAATTTTAATATATTTTTTAATTTTATTATGGCCGTTTATTATATTGCATTTGGTAATGGTATCATTAGTTAAATCTATTGTAACCATTGGTTCTACACAAATTGGACCGGACCCGCTACCAACCAACTCATCATAAAGGCTGCTGGTCTTCGCAGATTCTTCACTGGCTTTAAGTCCTTCCAGGTGCGTAATAGTGTTGTGGGCCCTGCTTAACTCTGATTCCAGCTCAGATATGCGTCTTAAAGCCAGTTCGTGTGTGTCACTACAATGCTGGAAATTTGACACAAGTTGACGGAGCTGTTGATGCTGGTCCATTATGTCCATATGCTGAATGTGTAGTTCAGCCAACTGGTTCTTTAACTCTGTGTTCTTGTTATTGATGAGCTCTATTTCCACCTCACTATCATCCCTTTCCTGTAGTAGCTTATTGCACTGGTCCTTAAAAGATTCTAACTCTTTCAACGTAGCCCTCAGTTTTTCCTCCAAGGATGCAGCTCTACGGGTCAACATGATGAAAATTCAACCCCAGAGGCACCCTGGAAAGTGAAAAGAGATAGCTAAGTGTATGAAAGAAAATGAGATGTAGATAAGCTAGGTAAAAAGTATGCAAGGATGATTGTAAATTAAGTATTGAAATAACTAAATTAGGGTGAAATTAAAGCGGTTATGGATGTGAAATCTCAAATTATGGATTGTTATAGTTGCCTAGGTTCCGAAGATCAAATTCTGCGATATTTGCTATTTAGATTCCCGCTACTATCCACAATTTTGACAAAGGTCAGTCAGTCGATTTTGACGAAGGTCAGACGTTTGTTTTCGTTCGACCTACGAGTATAATCGTGATTTAAGAGCGAAACATACAAATTTTCAAGTCACTATTTTGCGAAATGACATAGGACACAGGCTACATAAGTCTAAAAAGTTAGTTAAAGACATTTTCGAAATGTCGTGTTTAAAAAAAGATAATTTTAAATTTATGTTTGTATGGAAAATTTTAAATGGGTCTAATTTAACTGTAACACTTTTTATCGAAAATGTTTTCAAGTAACTTTTTAGACCTATGTATCCTGCTTATGTGTGATATTATGTGTGAAGTTTAATTAAAATCGGTTCAGTTATTTTGGAAAATAACGACGTATACAATGTTGAATGTTTGGCGTATACGCTCTTAAAGCGATAGAAACACGAGACAAGTAAGTATTAAGTCTTCTTCTGTTTAAGTTAAACTTTAAAATTCGTTTTCAAAGGTCTGAAAAGAAAAATAACTACATATATTTATGTATATATTGTACATAAATAGCGAGCGTCTACAAAGAATACGTGATGCGTGTGCACGATTTGAACAAATAGAAATCGTATCTAGACTTTCATTTCTATTCAGTTTCGCAGAAAAGGTATGGAATTGTAAATATCATACCTAATAGCGTATTGATATATTTACAAGTCCAATTCCACGTTTCGTGTAAGGAGAATATTATTCTGTGCGATAGTTTTAGTTACGCCATTTTTTTCAGGGTTTGTTTTTGCAGAAATAAAAGATGGAGGACGCTCCGGCTGACCTAGAAAGAGGTAACGAGACGATTTAGATGTCTACTGCAAGGGCTGTTTCCAGGTTGCCCGGGAAAAGAATACCTGGGAGGGATTGGGGGAAGACCTTTGTTAGACTTAAAAAATCTTTTATTTTTAGGTCTTACGGCCAGTTTACCCACGGAGTTAAGTCCTTTGGCCTCAGTGAGAGTTTGAACATGCACGATCGCGTTAGCGTAATTTATTATCAACATTGTATTAGCTGAATAAATTTTTTTCAATACAATGACATAAGCGATCGTTTAAATACTCGCACTAAGCCCTCTTATCGTGTTACTAAGAGCTAGTTTTTTTTAATAAGTATATAACCAATGATTAATTAAATATGATTATTCAATAAAATTACGAAAACCGACGAGGCCGTATGAGCTTGATGCCTTTGCTTTTCCGACAAAAAATATTATTCTAGGAATTTGCCGCGTTTTTGTTTTATTCAATTTGCGAAGTTCTTCAAGAACGTTAAGTTTACTTTATTTTTTATTAATAAATGCTTATCTCATATTATTACTGTGTTAATTTTTTCGCAAATGGTACAAAAAGTAGAGTATTTTCCTCGGTGATAAAGCTGTCTTAGTCTTGGGTGAACTTAAATCCCTCGCTACCCTCAGGTCTCGTCTTAAATCCCTCGCTTAGCTCGTGATATAAGTTTTTAACACCCTCGCTACGCTCAGGAGTAAACCTCGAGTCTTTCGTTACGCTCGCGATTTAAATCGTCGACCGCGATAGAAGACGCTGCTTTATCCCCTTGGTTAATAATCTACTATTAAATCTTACTATATACACTTAAAATAACAATAAACTAAAATCCTCCTAACTAGAACACATCGCTATCGACTGAAAGTGAGCCCAAAGGATTGGCAGCATTACCACGTTGTATGACAATGCTTATCCTCTATTTGCTTGGGCGAAATAAATACCTTTCAGGTCATAATCCCAATGTAAAGCTGCAACCGCGAATTTATATAAAACTCGTTACAACCGATGCAAATTCACCGACATTTCTTAAAAAATATGACCGCAATAAAAACGAAAAACTGGTACAAATATATAAATTCTGTGAGGAAAAACTATCGATATTGGCATGCCAGATTCCGGCTGCACAGAACTGACACGGGTACAAATTGTGGTGCCATGCAGCTGAATAAGTATTTGGCATCGCATAGCGTTTGGATCCGGACGTCTTTTATTAAAACTTTTATTGGCCGTTCTTTTGTTTTTGGTTAAAGTTTTCGATCAAGTGGTCTGTTTGTTAAGGCGAATTGTCAAGATATCTAGGTGGTCTGGCAGATTTGAGTTAGAACTTTATACTGTGACGTCATCATGTGGACATGTGCGTGTTTTGAGCGACAGTAGGTATTAACAGTCGTCTTAAAAAATGAGGGTTTTCAAATCGTTTTTTATTTTTTATTTACTCCAACTTCTTCGAAGTTTTGGATCCGATATGGGTTTTATATTGCAGAAGTTTCTTTTTTTAGTTCGAGAAAGTATTTTTAGCAACATATAATCCTGTAATTTAATTCCATTTGGTTCAGTATTATCTTGTTTACATATTTATTTTTAGATTTTAAAAATGGTAATCTTGAATAAGAAGCAACAATATTCCTAATAAGGCCATATATGTACATTATAAAGCCTTTATGAATTACATACTTACTGTTGGGCCATGAAAAGTACCTGTGTTCTTACAAAAGCCCACTTAATAATGTTTATTTTATTCAGAAGTAAACGAGTCATATTGTCATAAAGTTTGTTTTCATAAATTATTGTATATTTTTTATTTAACCCAATATTGCATAACATGGGCCTTACAAGGAACACGCACCATACTTTCAAAATTTTTATTTTTGGATAATATATTCCGTTTTAAAAATAACAGTTTGCAACGGTGATATTTAAATGTAGCAAATGTTTGATTCTTTGCCGACAGCAAACTATAAAACATTTAAATAAACTCTTCCATAGCCACCCTACGTGTCGTTACAAATAACTAGATGATTATGTAAGCTGTTTGTGTCACAATCCGTCTGTATATTGGTAACTGGTTACAAATTGAGTGTGACCTAGTTTTGCAGCTATATTGGTGATCTATCCTCTAACATGAAGTGCCATCATGATTCCGCTGTGATAGAGAGACGGAACTTTATAGGTCGCATAGATCTATCCCATTTTCTCAACGAAATCATGATGGTATTAATAAGTTATTAGTAGCCTGGTAATCATTTCCTTATTTTCGGTATTCCGGTACAGATATGTTATGGTAAACGAGGAGTCAGTTTTATAATTCGGTTAAAATCAGTAACTAAGTTTTATAAATGTTACATTGAATCAAATAGTAAGAAGTTTTGGTTTGTTAAGAAAAAAACTTTTTACAAAAAAATAAAACCGACTTTTACACAAAAAATCAAAAAGTGCAAAATAACTTTAATTTCGGAACTCGGTGTTGGTGGTTGCTTTTTCGTTTTTGGAACACCGACTTCCGAAATTAAAGTTATATTGCACTTTTTGATTTTTAACCGACTTCTAAAAAAGGAGGAGGTTCTCAATTCGGATGTTTGTATTTTTTTTTTTTTTTTTTATGTTTGTTCGCGCATAACTCCGTCGCTTTTCAACCGATTTGAAAAATTCTTTTTTTGTTCGAAAGGGTATACTTCCCAAATGGTCCCATGAAAATTTTATCGAAATCGACCAAGCGGTTTTCGAAAAATCTAAAAAAAATATCTAATTTACCTACATTGACGACCTCTTAGTTTACTCTGCAAAGGAGCAGTACGTATTTTTTACACCAATGTGATTGGTTCGTTTAGGTGGGGGAGGGGAGGGGGTTTAGGTACCACTAAAAAGTGAAAAATAAAAAACTTTTTACAAAAAAATACAACCGACTTTTCCACAAAAAATCAAAAAAGTACAAAATAACTTTGATTTCGGAAGTCGGTGTTCAAAAAATGAAAAAGGAACCACAAACACCGAGTTCCGAAATCAAAGTTATTTTGTACTTTTTTGATTTTTTGTGGAAAAGTCGGTTGTATTTTTTTGTAAAAAGTTTTTTTTGTGTAAAAGTCGGTTTTATTTTTTTGTAAAAAGTTTTTTATTTTTCACTTTTTAGTGGTACCTACATCCCCTCCCCTCCCCCCCCACCTAAACGAACCAATCACATTGGTGTAAAAAAACGCACTGCTCCTTTGCAGAGTAAACTAAGAGGTCGTCAATGTAGACAATGTAGATATTTTTTTTAGATTTTTCGAAAACCACTTAGTCGATTTCGATAAAATTTTCATGGGACCATTTGGGAAGTATACCCTTTCCAACAAAAAAAGAATTTTTCAAATCGGTTGACAAGCGACGGAGTTATGCGCGAACAAACATAAAAAAAAAAAAATACAAACATCCGAATTGAGAACCTCCTCCTTTTTTAGAAGTCGGTTAAAAATAAGAAGACGAGAATTCCCATTTGCATTACTAGGTGTGTTCGCTGAGGCGCGCACCGATTGCTTCTATGCGACTATGCGCCAGCGGGGCGCGTCCCTGGGCCACAAGTCTGCTATTACAATCATGTCAGAATGGTCTTTAATTGATTTCATAATGGTTGATTTTGACGAGTTTGGTAATCTACTAATATAAAAGCGTCATTATGACATTCCAATGATCAACCACTGAAAGAAACGGCTTATAATCGTAATCTCGTAGATAATGACAAATGAATGACATACATAATATGCGGTAATCTGCTAAAATTTTGACGGTTCCTTTGATCAGTGACCTACAATTAGAACCTCTTTGTGCAGTCATTGCTTTTAATAGATTGGTAGTATTACTAGACCATTGATCGACTAATGATCGACCATTATGGATTTAGCAGATTACGAACTTTTAGCAAAATGACAATTAAATCGTGTTGGAATGACGAATTTATAAAAATAGCAGACTTGGGGCCCTGTGGCCGTATTACGAAGTGCCAATGCCATCATGATTCGTGTGAGGGAAAGAGATAGTGCTATTCGTCTTGTGTAACTCCGTCTCTCTCTGACACAGAAATCACGATGGATTTAAGACGTCATAATAGGGCTACTGGGGCGTAGAATGTGGGGCTGCACCAAAGCCGTCCTGGCGATGATCACAGACTGGATTGGCCAACATACGGCAATGGTGTGATAGGCATGTTGCCTTCAGCAGGGCCAGTTAGATATTAAGCCTTTTTATTTTAGAAATTATCCTGTTTACTGTGTGTTCTGTGTTTGAGTGTACTCCATATGAGATATCGTTGCTTGAAATAAATGTATTTTATATGTTTTATTTTAAAACGCTTTATTGAAAACAATGATATTTTTCTCTGATATTGGATCAATGAAATGCACCAGTGTGTTGAATACGATGAAGATTTTTTAAATTTCCCTGGCACCATTTTATACGAATTGTACGTAACTTTGTAGTAGGCGTTTATACACATTAATAAATAATAATTATTATTTACTATCGTGTTTAAACACCTAAAATAATCAGAAACGTAGTGACGGTATCGAACACGAATTATAATAAAACCTAATTTAAACATAAAAAAGTTCATGACCGCGTTAAAATTTCTTGCTTTATATTAGAAACCGCTTTATTTATTCTGATAAGATCAACAGAAAGGTTTCTAAGAACGGCTACAGGCGTTAATTTGGAGCGTGTAAAGTCGATGACGTGTGGTTAGCACCAAATTATTTAGCTTAGAAAGATTTATAAATTAGTTGGACATAATATTTTATATGAAACTAGCAAAATAGACCTTCAATTTATTAAGTGAAGGTTAATTTTGCTAGTTTACTTTCTACATCGATAATATTTCAAAGCATGCAAATAACGTGCAGTAATTAAATCTGAAGGGTCATAATGCATCTAGGTGATCGGATTAAATTCGGTCATCCCTGGACACAACCCCACGAAGCGCTTCAAAGTATGGGCGAAGATAGTTGCGGAATTTGTTCGAAAGAGTCACCGCGGCCCTGGAACGCAAAGGGCACTAGGAGGATCACGGGTGGGTTTTAGTCAGTAAGAGTCTGACACTCCCTTCCACACCGCCCAGAGCGGGAGAAGTCATTCCCTATCCTGAAAATATATGCAATTTTTGAGTCAGGTCCCTTTCATTCTACATTCTAAGGGTGTGAAATCCCATTGTATTGAAACTGTATATTTTCTCTAGCAACCCACTGTAATCTCTAGTACATCATTTATTTTGCAAAGTTCATAAGGTCCGTAAATCAAGAGTTAAAAAAAAAAAAAAATTAATTGCTAATAGGAGATCAAAATATCATCATCTGCCTAGCCTTTTCCCAACTATATTGAGCTCGCCTTCCAGGATTCAGCTGACTACGTAGAGAGGCTGCCTAACAGACCTCCACAACCCATTGGGTAACACGGTAGTTCATGGTAAGACAAGAGTCAGATTATCTGGCTTCTGACTATTCGTAATGACTGCCAAAGATCTATAGATGACAACCGGGTCCAAGAACTTAGCGTGTATTTCTACTCACAACAACAAATAATTTCACTCGGCAACTAAATGATTAAGTAGGTTGTAAATAACACTTTTACACGTCAATCTCTTTTGGCTGTTATAAACTAGATGAGGCCGGTGTTTCCTAGCTGACTACCCTGAGAAGAAACACCGAAACAAACTCAGAGATCAAAATCTCTTTTGAAGTCCAAACAATTGTAGGTATTGGTCAAATCATATGAGAACCATGTAGGTTGGTATCTGAAGTAGTCTTTAGAGGAAAGTACCATAAAGATTTGAATAGACCTCTCCAGCCAGTGCAAGCATTTGTAGCTCAAACTTAGAACTTTAAGGAGTTCAACGATTTGACAAACAATACTAAATTAAGAACATTTGGGTACAAAGGGCACAAGAGGAACACGGGTGGGTTTTAGTCAGTAAGAGTCTGACACTCCCTACCACTCCACCCAGGGCGGGATTTGATGATTTCCCATCCCAAAAAAAAAAGACATTTGGGTAGGTCACATAAAGAACTCAAACCGCCAGACTAACATGAAACGAACCCTTGACATAGCGATCTATGTACATGGTCCTAACATTCACAACTGTTCTGCAAATCAGTTTTAAACTAGTCGGGCTTCTGTGTAAGTTTCAAAACGCGTATTTTTTACTCCAATTTCCGATAGTCCACGACCTTTACAAATTCAAACAGCAGTTAGGGTAAAGGGAACGCTGCTCGTCCGACTTTAGATCGCCATTTTAATATTGAAGTGCCCAAGCCACTACAAGGCCGGCCAGCCGCGGCGATCGGCCACACTTTTAGTAGCGCTGAATTAAACATAAGGCCAACGTGAACTGAACACTGTTTACGGGAATTCGGATTTATTAATGTGTTGTATTGAATTTCCCGGCCATTTTCGTGGTTAGTTGGTTTATTTAGGGTGAGTTAATGGATGGAGTTAATCAATGTTTTACTCTACCAGGCTTCCGGTCTCGCGACTTCGTTCGCCATTATTTTTAGCTGTTGAAACTTTCATGAATAGCTTCGCTCTCTGGCCTAACCCACGGGAACCATGCATTTTCTGGGTACAAGTAGTCTATGACACACAGCAGAAGTGTAGACAGGAATAATGTAAACAAATTGTAAACAATCAATTTTACTTCTTTGTAATATTAGTGTAGATTAGTAGTTGTTTGATTTCTTCTTTCCTTCCTTTTTGTTGACTAAATTATTTTTTTGAGTTCAGGGAAGTTTGGTCAAGGACATTATGAAATTTTAAATTTCGACCTACTAATAACTTGATAAAACTTAATAAGTGATAAAAATTGTATCTAACAGTAGCTGACCCGTGCAACTTCATCTGCGTCACATAAGAAAATAAAATAATAACCGTTTTTGCATTTTTTTTTTCACTAATGCTCCGTTTTTATTGGTCGTAGCGTGATGTCGTTGAATTTTTTTAATTCGAACCAGAAATACCTGAGATTAGCGCGATCAACCAAACAAACAAACTCTTAAGCATTCATAATATTAAGTATGGTACAGATTCCAGGTTATAGATTAATGCTAATATTACATACACTTACTAGCAAACTATAAAATTAGCATCCAACGCAACAATAATAAAACCATAAACAAAAACCTCCAGTCAACCTTCAGTTGCCGACACACCTACACGCCTCACAGTAAATTGTAAAGTGCGAACTTTATATAATGTCATAAATTAACTTAAACCTCACATAACGAACGAATAAATTATTTTAACTGAAGCACGCGATGCTTGCCGTGACATGCAACTTAAATAGGCAAAGAATACATAGACCTGTGAGACAAACAGTTGGACTCCTACCCATTTGGTAGTTGGTACCTAGAAATGTTAAAATAAATATTGCTGCGCTGTTAAAATAAATAATGCTGTGAAATAAAAGTTTAAATATAAGATATAAGCAGTAGGTATGTACATAAGTTGTATCACTATTATGTAAAAGAGCGCCTCTCGCCATCAAACGTAAAAGTTTGGCGAGTTTTAGTTTAAGTAACACCTCTGCATCATAACTTCAGTAAATAAATTAAAAAAAAAAATGTTTCCGATAGGTACAAAAATGAGTGATTTTAGAGATTTCGATGTGTGTTTTCTGAGTTTTCATTTCACCACCTTGTATTTTCAGCTAGTGATACTTTAGGCCCAAAAACAGTTTTTGACAATATCTCCTTTCCAATTCATTTTCTGGATCTCTAAATTAGTGGATATTTTCTTTATTTAGGACCGAATTAACGAGGCGAACGTCCGAAAAATGTACTGCGTCATATTTTGGCTAAAAAAAAAACACGAGTGAGAGGCGTGATAGTTCAAGCAACTTTTTAATTCAAATTTATAAAAAACACCCAGTCTTAAAACTGCTGAAAAATGTTCCAGGTAAGCCCTGATGAGCATCAAATGACTGTTGGTCCATCACAACACAGTAGTACTTACTGTCAAAAGAACTATCCATGAATTCTAAAGTCTCACTGACTGCAGACTTTGTAACTAACTTCAAAAAAAGGACGATGTTCTCAATTCGACTGTCATTTTTTTGCATGTTTTTAAAACGATATTTTGTCAACTGTGAAACGATTTGGATGATTTTTTTTTGTTTAGAAGAGTATTTTATCAAACTGGTCCCATTAAAATTAGGAAAATCTGATGAAAAGTTTCGGAGGTAGGCAATAGAACACTGTGAAGGGTTACAGAGAGGTAAACAGTCGTGTTCAAACAATGTTTTTGGGGTTATAACTTTGTTGTTTATGTAGCGGTTTTTATTATTCTTTTGGTTTAATTAAAATATTGAATTTACATTGGACGTTGAACTTCAGAGATAAAATAACAACTTAAAATCAATAAAACTTAGTAAAGTGACAATAAACAACACAATAACAACAACAAAATAATTAGTACACCTAAGACTACCTACAGTACTGTATTTCCTTTTCTCTTTATAATCCATCCAAAGGTTGTCTTGAAAAGATCGCTTTTAACGATAGGGCCGCCCATTGTGTCACCCTTTGTAATGTTTTCTTCATCTATATTTTCTGTAACTTATATGGTGTACATAATAAAGAGTATTCTATTCTATTGTTTGGTTTTAGTTAATCCTAAAGCAAAGTAGATATTTAACTATAGGCTGGTCTGGACTTGACCTACGAAGGCACACAAAGTAAGTCATTAACGGTAAATTGCGCAACCTCTCACTGTGGGCATAATGACAATTTAGTCAGAGGGTTTTTATCACTTTATTTATTTAAACTTTATGTTCAATAGTGGTACATGGGCGGACTTAATGCAACAAGGCTTTCTCTACCAGTCAACCCTTGGGTTAAAAAGACAACACTGTGGTAGTTGTACAACAAATACGTAAACGTACGTACGAAAACGAACGTAAACGGTGTTAATTCATCGGGCTTAAACGTGAAAATGGGCGTTCCACAGGGCTCAATTTTGGGTCCTTTTTTATTTTTAGTTTATATAAATGATTTACCCCATTTATTGCAAAACAAGCTAAACATGGTCTTGTTTGCTGACGACACTTCTTTGATTTTTAAAATAAATAGACGTAGTAATAATCTTGACATCGTAAATAACGCCCTTTTGCAGGTCCAAAATTGGTTCACTGCTAATAATTTGGTTTTAAATGGGAAAAAAACGAAGTGCATAAGATTTGCTTTACCAAATGTCAAAAGTAGTGATTGTGATATAGTGTTGAACAGGGAAAAACTAGAATTCGTCGATAAAACGGTTTTCCTGGGGATTACGCTTGACTCAAGGCTACAATGGGGTCCTCATTTAGCATCTCTTGCAGGACGACTAAGCTCAGCAGCATATGCTGTTAGGAAAATCCGCCAATTTACTGATGTTGATACCGCGAGACTAGTCTATTTCAGTTACTTTCATAGTATAATGTCTTACGGTATCTTGTTATGGGGACGGGCTGCAGACATCGAGTCAATTTTTATTCTGCAGAAAAGAGCCATCAAAGCCATTTACAATCTCCGCCGGCGTGATTCTCTACGGGAACTGTTTAAGGAAATTAACATCATGACGGTACCTTGTCAATATATCTATGAAAACATTATGTACGTTAGAAAAAATCTACATCTCTTTAGTAAGCGAGGCGACAGACATAATTATGCTACTAGAAATAGGGATCAATTAGTTCAACCAGGTTTCAGACTAGCTAAAGTAGCCACATCTTTCATGGGGTATTGTTTAAAATGTTATAATAAAATTCCTCCCCATATATTAGAACTGAATGAAACGAAATTTAAAACTTGTATTAAACGTACATTATGCAGGCAAGCATATTATAAGTTGGGGGATTACATTGAAGATAATAATGCTTGGCTAAATGCCGGTCCTGCTCCACAGCCTCAACCACTTGGATAAACAAGTTAGGATTTTATATTTGGAAGAGATGCTCGCCTTTTTTTATCTCATTTATTTGTTCTTTTTTTTATATAATATTAGTTTGATGATAAATAATTTCTCTTTTTTTTACTTGTAGTTGCTTGGTTTTTGTAAACCATAGTTTTGTATAATGTAGAAGCATTTTATTTTCAAATATTGTAAATGTGAGTACCATGGAGCCATTTACATGTTATAGGTTATAGTTTACCTTGTGACTTGAACTAAAATGGCAGTTGAGAGCATGTCATGCTCGCTCAAATGTTTCGCTGATGGTGGCGTGTGTGTTGGATCATTCGGTTTCCTTCAAAATGGTTGAGCTAAATGGTGCCAATACACGCGTCATGTTCGTGAACGGGCGCCGTCGGTTGAGACTGGTCACCTCTTAACTGCCACTGACTTGTTTTAATCTTTATACTTTGAATTGTTTTTATAGTTTTCTTTTTTTTTTTCTTTGCATTGTCCTCACATATAGAAGCGACCAAGGATGTAACCAAGGTTATGTAATACAGAACATGATTTAAAAGAGTGTCCGTGGAGTTTCTTGCACGTTCTTCTCCATAGAGATCTACGCTTTGGAACGTGCAGATAGCTTCACCTCTTTCGACTTGACAATTCAAAAGTGCCTGTAAAGGGTTTAATTGAAATAAATGCTTTGAATCTTGAATCTTGAATCTTGAATAAATAAAATACATTTTTTAAATATGATTTTTTATAATAATCTTTATGCATAAGAGAACTTGTAATAATTAATTACTTACTTACTTTATACTAACTTTTTTCGAAGTCGATGTTTTTAGTGTTTTGCCACCGACTTCCGAAAGTTATTTTGTACTTTGTAGTAGTGTCTTTATTTGGAAGTTACCTAGTTGTATTTTTGTAAAAAATGTTTTTTTTTTTTTTGTAGAAATCGACGGATCGCGGCAATAGGATATTTTACTTTAAAAATCTAATTATTCCGTCTGATAGATTTACAAAAAATATTGAACACGTATTTTTTCTTTTTTCACGTAAACAAAAAATGAAGACGATACAGTGTGTTGAAAACTCACGTGACGTGACGTCGCTGGTAAAAATTGTAGCAACGTAGTGACGTCACGAGAGTTTGACACTATGGTTTTGACAGTTGAAACTTGTGGTTTGAATGAATTTAGTAATGGCGCGTCGCCGCTCTTGGCTCAAGGCTTCGTGGCTGTTCCTTGTTCTGTGGCCTAATCAAATGTTTGGCCAACTTAACTTTCTTTGCTTTGTCTGCGAACACGATTTTGTGTTTACGTGAATCGTTTTTTGTTTGTCATGTTTCGTGCTGTAGAAGGAATGTATGGCTTTGCATTAGTCAAGTCAAGAACATAGAAAGTGCGTGCAGTAATTAGCCTAATGAATCGCCAAACATAAGTGGTACTAGGTGGGTATATTCCTTGCAGAACAGATAGTCGATGGGGCGAATGGTTTTGAAGTAGTGTCCCCATGACTGAAGGTAGACTTTGTGGAAAACATTCCAAAGCTGTATCTCGATTGTCTGATGATTCCTCAAAGACCCCCTAGTCTTTGAGGAATTAGTCAATAGGTTTACTTTTAGGTAAGCATGTCGGCCCCATCTTCGCGAGCCATAATGATTGAAAAACTGTGGAGTAGTTTTATTAAATAATTTTGGGTAAAGAGGATTTCAAACCATAGGGTTTTTTTGTATATCCAATTCAGTAGAGCTCGCTCTAATTTTTAAACCTAAAACTAGTTCAAGAATTTTCATGAACATTTTTCCGAACGTAAAAAATATCTAAAACGCAATCGGACGCAACGCTACAACAATACAATACAATTTCAATAAAAGCATTCTAAACACAGAACCAATTTCCAAATATATTTTGCACAAACAGAGAGCAGTTTTCGTTTTTATTCAATCGAAATAAACTAATGTTTTCAACACGTGACTCCATTCACTGGAATTTCTTTTGAAGAAAATGAAATCTAGAAAATTTCAGTACTAGGAGTGCAGAATACACCAGGAGTTCGAAACTCGATCATTCGTGAGCGCGCCGCGTCCGCTCGGTATAGCGTCAGGGAGATATTTCAAAACGTTGCAACATTCAAACGCGTTGGGATATTTAATTTGATGTATGTTGCGGTAGTTTTCCGGAAATATTGTAGCGAGAGAATACGTTATGGACGAAACAGTTAGAGTGCTAAAGTTGAGTGCTTTTTCGCGTAGTTTCTGTAGGATCATGAATCTCTGTTATAGCGTAGGAGGCAAAGAAAAAAAAATAGTCCTAGTGGCGTTACAAAATATGCTCGTTTTTTAAGAATAAAACATTAGTTTTTTATCTCTGTTACCTTTTTATCAAATCAGTAAACGATTATGATGAATGCATCATCTACCTAGCCTTTACCTAACTATAAATATTAGGGTCGTGTGCCAGTATTTAACGTGGAGCGGCTGACTACCAGACCTCCACAACCCAATTATGGGTAACACGGTACGTTTTGGCATAACTGGAGATAGATCTACTGGCGTCTGAAAATTCGTAACGTCTGCTAAAGTTCTACAAATGACAGCCACGAGATGACATACAACCTCGGTATATTAAGTTGGTCACCCATCCAAAGACCAACTTTGGTTGCTTACCTATCCTTGGAGATTGGACCCGTGCGACTATTCTGATAAATGAAAAATATTTTCAAAAGCTTTTTTGCTGCATTAGCTCTTTGAGTTCATCAAGAAAATTGAAATATCAATAATTCACTTTAGAGTTTTAAACGAAATATTAATTAGTTACTTTGTAGAACTAAAACTATATTAATTTTAGTTCTTGCAAGCCAATATGGATGAATAAGTTTCATACTGAGGTGAATTTAATTTAAAGTATACCTTACATACAAAATTAAAAAATGTCGATTTAACTATAGTACTTACTTAAATGGCCAAACGTTTAATAGCTAAATTTCTAGTTACCTTTGCTTTGTTGAAAATATAAATTAAGTAAGATTGATCACTATTGCTATATCGGTAGAACTTGTCAATGTGTCACATTTAAGATTGACAACAGTTATCTTTTTTTGTTACTTAAGGCCTTTTGTTTCCCAACCTATGTAGTTTGAGTCCAGGGCCCCAAGTCTGCTACTTTTTATAAATTCGTCATTCCAACACGATCCCGTCGTCATTTTGCTAAAAGTTCGTAATCTGCCAAATTCATAATGCTCGATCATTGGTCGGTCAATGGTCTCGTAATAGAATCGTGATAGAATGAAATTGTCGTATTGCAATTATTATATTTTTTTTAGTAGATATGTTTTCGAAAATATACTATTGGTGTTTTTGGAATCTAAAGTTACCGCATTTTTAACCGACTTCTAAAAAAGGAGGAGGTTCTCAATTCGGATGTTTGTATGTTTTTTTTTTGTTTGTTCGCGCATAACTGCGTCGCTTGCCAACCGATTTGAAAAATTCTTTTTTTGTTGGAAAGGGTATACTTCCCAAATGGTCCCATGAAAATTTCTCGAAAAAAATCGAAATCGAACAAGCCGTTTTTTTGTTAATTTCAATAAATGATAGCAAATCTGTCGGGATAGCTGAAATCGCATGTTTGTTTATTGTTTACACCAATTTATACCACGTACGCTGTGATGGGTATGTTTAGCTGGGAGTGAAGCACTAAAAAGTGAAAAATAAAAAACTTTTTACAAAAAATAAAACCGACTTCTAAACAAAAAAACCAAAAAGTATAAAATAACTTTAATTTCGGAAGTCGGTGTGTTCAACAACAAAAAAGCAACCAAAAACACCAAGTTCCGAAATTAAAGTTATTTTGTACTTTTTGGGTTTTTTGTTTAGAAGTCGGTTTTATTTTTTGTAAAAAGTTTTTTTTACGTCTGTCATTCATTTGTCACTATCTACGAGATTACCATTCTATGCCATTTCATTCAATGGAGTGCCAGAGTTTGACAGTTGGAAAGTCGTAATGACGCTAAAAGCGTCATTATTAGTAGATTACCAAACTTGTCAAAATTAACAATTATGAAATCAATGAAAGAACACTCTGAAATAATTGTAATAACAGACTTGAGGCCCTGATCCAGAGCCTTAGTTCTAAAATTTACACTCATCTCCGATCTAAAACCGATGTAGGATATAGAAAGAAAAAAGAAAAATGGTTTATGATCTAATCAAAGGGTGACTAATACTACCAGGAACGTATCAGCCGATCAGAGGTCAGATATATGTGTCTTTAATTTAATCCGACTTGAGGCTAGCCACAGGAAACCCATATCACAAACTTTGCAAATTAAATTTCAGTGAAAACACGTAGTATTAAAATCATTCATTTGGAAAGTATTTAGCCTCGTCAGCTCGTTGTACCAGGGAGTTAGGGAGACTTGGAGATCAGATAATCTCCGGTTATTATACCGTATTGGGATTAAGTGGTCGATAAAAGGTGGATGGGTTTATCCTTTACTTACACGTCACTGAGTATTGAAATAGGAATTTGTCTTACATTTAGTTTGGGAGAGATATTTCATCCTCAGGAAATCGAGATGGGAAGTGGTTTTCGCTGGGGTAAATTGACGTTATCTGGATTCCAGATTCAGACATAGCTAGTAATTTACTGTAGCTTATAGTAATCTTTAGTGTTATTTCAAAACCTGAAATTCATAGCAATGACAATGGCATGGAAATAATTACTTTGTTGGCACTCGATTGAGCATAAGTTTCTGGTTTTGATTCCAGGGCCAAAATGTTATTGGGTTTTTCTGGTATTTCTCAGTAACAGCACGAATACTGAACCTGTGCCTTGTTCATAAAAAGCAGGCGTAAAATTGTATGAATGTTTTGTGTAAAACTACCAACCCATACCAAAGTAAATTAATGTACGTCTTTATTCGTCAAAACCGTATGAAAATCAGTTTGGTAGTTTTTGAGTTTAGCGCATACAGGCAGACGCACTGGGGAACTCTCTAATATAATATTCATATCTCTGGTCTAACTCAATGAGAGGAATCACACAGTCGATTTATCAACCGTAATGATAAAGTTTCTTTCAAAACAAATTTACAAATATAAATCAGACCGCATAACAACTCCCGATGGCCCCTGAACTCCCGGACTGTTTGGACATAAAACTAACCTAAATCTACATATTTTTAATATAGTGTTCCTGTTCCACTGTAAATAGACAGATAAGCCGTAGAATTGGATAAGCAAAGTTTTTCATAAGCTTGTCAATATTTTGATTCCATTTATTGGACGCAAAAGGTTGAGGCTTTCGTCTAAGTACGGTTGAACCTTTTCCAATATGTTTTACTCGTTTATTTTTCAGGGTCAATGACTTACAAATTGTTAAGCTCAAGAAACTGAGTATAATGGTTAGATAGAGCTAATGACTAAACAACTAAAAAATGACTATTATTGGATATTGCACTTCGTGTAAAAGTTGACGCGTTGACGTACTTTTTCTTCTGTTGCATACGTGTTTGAATCTGGGAACCTCGCCAAGACGAGCCAAGCGAAGCGCAATGCAAGGCCACATATTTTGGCGAAAGGTGTAGAGTTTGTTAGGCACGCCACCATTGCGGCCATTAATTCCCCTCTTTGAGGAGTGGTTGGAGAGACGTCACGGCGTCCTCATCTTCCGCCTGACGCAGGTCCTCACCGGACACGGCTGTTTCGGGAGGTACCCGTTTCGGATTCAGCGGGAGGACACGTCCGGGTGTCAACACTGTGTGGATCGCCCGGAGGACACGGTGGAGGTCTGCCTTGTTTGGGCAGAGCAACGCCGCCGTGCCCTCGTCGACGTGATCGGCGTCGGCGACCTCTCGCATCTGGCCCTGGTTCAATCCATGGTCCCGAGCGAGGAGGCATGGGAAGCGAAGCAGTACTAGCTAGCGAAGGAGGAGACAGACCGCTTGCGGGAGAGGGAAACCTCACGCCCCAGCCGCCGCAAAAGAAGAAGACGCCCCGGTTGGGAAACGCAGGGCGATTCCTGGCCACCGTAAGCGCGGGCCTGCGGCTGGCGAGCTCGCATAGAGTCTGATAGCAATCAGGTGCGGGTCAACGGCGCGTCGTGTTCCACGCGTGCCTTTCAGTGCTGTCAGGGATGAAAAGTTGTGTAGAAAATCGTAACTATCCCCGATAGAAAATAACAAAGGGAGGGTGCGTTGTGTATTTCGTAAGAAAATACCCGCACAACTACAGAGTAATACATTAAAATCAAAATTAAAGCGGTTTATTTTTTTGTATTCCAAATATTGTAAAATATTTATTTGAAAAGAGTAACTATGGGGTTCCTGTACGAATGGACGCTAGATTCACTTTATTATGCTAACTATTAATGATGACGTTCAAAAGTGCCGTTTAACAGCCAAACTGAAATAAACGTTTTGACTTTAACTTTGACCTTGACTTTGAGTTCACATAACGATTCACATTTTAATATTGGTGTTGAAATATTGTAAATTAAAATATCCAACAACCATCCAAACAATAATCCTAATCACAAATCATTGAGACGTGACTACCAGGAGAACACACACTCGAAGCAATAATACTTACTATCAATATCATGTGTTTGGCTATTTCCCGATGATTAGCTCTGCATGACGTACTACATTCACCAACCAACCCAATTTAGTATCATGTTATCCGTGTTTTCTCGAATCATTGGTCTAATGGTTAAATTAATGGAGTTATAATGGTGTAATAGAGGTTTTATAAGCTTACGATATGTTTCTATGGCATTTTCGTCAGACACACATCAAAATGATATTGATAGTATGTGTTACCATTTACGTTAACATTTTTCTTTCTTCCTTTCTTTCTTTCTTTCTTTCTTTCTTTCTTTCTTTCTTTCTTTCTTCCTTCCTTTCTTTCTTACATACAAAACGCTTCTTTTCTTTAAAAGAAGAACGACTGACTTCCCTGCCGGTGTCTGAGTTTCCTGATATCTATTACCAGGGAGTCTTTAAGATAAGAGTGAATAGATTAGAATAGGAAAAACACGATGAAATATATTTTTTTTTTGTTAACAATTTCTGTCATGGTCAACATGTATGTTGAAATATATACGTTTGATCACTACCCAAAGACTTCGGTAAAGTAATTTTGACCGAGGCTTATCAATGTAATTAATGATTTATTCGTTGTGAGATAATAGTCTGGTGTCAAAGATCGAGCTTGCAGCATCAGAACTATTTATTCGGAACTACTACTACTTCTTTAAAAACCATAATTATTCCGGTGTGGAAGTGAGAGGGAGCTATAGAACACGCATAGTACTATTCCTTTTTAACAACGAAATCATAAATTATTGTCAAATCATAGTAGTCCCCCAGACTTTAAAATCTAGGATTGCAATCAGTTTCGTTTGCTATAAATATGGAACCAGCAAGATGTATTTAATCTCCTGCCAATCAATTAAGACAAGTCGTAATCTTTAATAAAGAGAAATAATCTGTTTTACCCTATTACATTTAGAAAATAAACAACCTATTTGCTTGATTTACCTGAATGAAAGGGCCCAAAGACGCAATTTCCCGTCCATTTTATTATCAAGCAAGTGTCTATTTCTCTCACGAATATTCGCGGCCCGATGGTTCGGTTATCCGTTGTTTGCCAATTACTGTAGGCAGATAATTATACAATTTCACATTAAACTCAATTGTTTACATCAAGTTTATTTGGACGCAATTGTTTTATTTTTCTGTTTTATGTACGTAGAGGTAGATAGAATGTTATGAATAATATATGTATATTTTATTTTTCAGAGACTGATGGCTTAACTAGGCCTGTATTTCAGGACACCAGTGTCCGTATTACAAAGTGCCAATGCTATCATGATTCGTGTGAGGGAAAGGGATAGTGCTATTCGTCTTGTGTAACTCCGTGTCTCTCTGACACAGAAATCATGATGGATTTAAGACGTCATAATAGGTCGCCTGGTCTCCACCCTTTAGGTTATATAACATTCAAATGCTTTCGTAAACAGTGGCCGCGAGTCGTTTGACAGTCAAAAATGTAAAATCTAAGTCTATATATCGTTAGTATGGTTAGTATTGTGCGGAGATGAAAGAAAGAGAAGTATTGAGTGTGTGTTTGTGTAGTGAGTGAGGATGGCGAATTTACTGTTTGCTAAAAATATAAAAATGATGAATATAATAAATAATTATTTCAGTAATGAATTGATTGTTGGTTTGTGTCTGTTTTTTTTTACTGTTCCGAATTCCTAGACAGTAAAAAAGAGTCTATGTCGTGTTAAACTTCCCACAAGCAAAGGCCAAAGGGTCTATTTGAACGCTACGAATGTTTTTGGAGAATATTTTGGTGTCGTGGGTGATTGTTTATTGGAAGTGGATCGCCTATTTATTGCGTCGCCTAGTTTCCAAAGTATTCGTCTTTCTATCGGTTATATATCGAAGAGTGTGCGGCGGAATTGCAGTGTTCATTTACACTGAACCCACTTCGTCGCCCGCAACAAGACGTAGAGTGATTCATCAACGTTAACTGATAGCTATAATCTGGGTGTCTTTTATTAAAACTGTGAATAGGTTACTTATCTGCAAGCTGTTACGCTCAAAAAACTAATGACGCAAAAGACCGGTTACTTAATTCTGGAGAATTTCGCCAATTTCTTTCCTATAAACATAATCCAAATCTACAACCTTTTTTTAAGGATAAGATATTGTTGCACGTCACAATTTGTTACCACTAGCGCACCTAGTATCGAATAGCAGAACTAGTAGAGTCAGGAACCTTCGAGACTTTGCTATGAAAGAACATTCTAGCATTCTCGAACCCTAGTCAGTCGCGACCGATATGTATGAGAACTTTCTGGAACTTTCTACAATGGAAGGTTCTGGAACTACCCGGCGCCCTATATAAGGCCGGCAACATACATCGACCGAGACGGTCCGGTTAAGCAGTAACCAGCCGTAGAGTGCTGAACTGCGAGTGGTCCACGTAAAAAAAATAAACCGACCGAGTCAGTATTGGATTAGCGATACAAGTGATGACTTCGAGAGCCATCTTCAAGTGCAAGCGATTGTGTTTTATAATTAGTGAGCTTAAAGTTTTAATTAGTGTTGTGTTATTAAAGTGTCATTTTTGGTTATTCAATCGGCTGATTTTATTGTAACTAACCCGAAGTTCGTTACAATATCATCAATTGACTTCTTCCGTACTCTGGGCAGAGTGAAAGAAAGTGTAGACTCCTACTGACTAATACCCATCCGTGTTCTTTCGAATGCCCTTTGCGTTCCAGGACCGCGGTCCGTGGTTCTTTCAAGTAAACACGGAAATACCGTTACCCTGGCAACCACTAGTCTTACAGGTAATCTTTTTAAAGCATAAAACTGGCATCACTTTATGATTCCTTCAGAGAGTTATTAATATTAATGCGCTATAACCTCTTCGAAGAATCCTTCACCATATCTTAGAAACCGACCAGATTTTGATTTTCGAGGCCAGAGATGTTATCACTGTTAAGATAAATGCTGAACTGTGCAGACTGATTAGTATTCTATTTGCGTGAGTGGGAAGATTCCCCATATGCAAAGGACTATGATGTACAATCGCATGAAGGAATTGGTGTACAGGTCGCTGTGGTAAATTTGCTTTATGTGAATGTTGTTTATGCCAATGTCGCTACCGGATGCAAGACAGTTGACTCATCGAGCTTCGTTGCGATGCTTTTGTTGTTACTACCGGTTAGAAATGGTTTACAAGCCCTTCAGTCTATTTCGTGTACTTTTTATTTGCAGTATTAAACGCATAGCCAGCTGTCATAAATTGCGCTGATTGATGTTGGCATCTATGAACGTACCAATCATTTGTTATTCTTGATTAAAGAATTAATTACGTATGTTGTGCACGCCTTAGTGTCTTAGGTGATAAACAAAAAAGTATAAAATTAAAATGGACACTATCAGTGTAATGGAAAGAAAACTATTTTGCCAGCACACATAGCTGTTTCTTCAACTGTACCTCCTTCAAACAATCCTTACAAGATGTACATTAAGATAAGTTTGGGATGAGGAGGAAGTGGCCGACTATGACAGTTTATGTTCGCTCATAACTTTGTATTGTTACTCTGCCAAGTTTAAAGGAGGTGGTTTGTAATCTATCTACAAGTTTAGTCGTAGAAATTATGTACAAATGGCGTCTCATATAATTTTGATTACTACGGAAATTATTCGACTGTTTTATGGTCTTGTGGGTGGGCGTACCCTTTGAGGATATAGGCGCGATGTTATGTGTGTTATGATTTTGATTATTCTACCATAAGCACCTTTTTTTTTGGATGGGAAATCATCAAATGACTTCTCCCACTGACAAAACAACAATCTAGTATCCCTGGGATATTAAAGCTAACTAATTTCAAAACACTCAAATATCCCCTCAAATCCTTTAATTATACAGGGTTTCAGGGGATATTTGAGTGTGTCTTTAACAACGTTTCCAAAAACACACATTGCCTCGTGTCTTCTCAAATCATCCGCAACATGATTGCGTAATGGCGTGTCTACGACCTCAAACCTGTCCCTTCGTATTTATGTTATCCTGGTGCTGCCCACCATTAAGGTGGGATAATTAAAATATACTTCGGCCTTGTTTGTCCACACGGATCAGCATTATTTTTGCTTAAATTATAATGTAGGCTCTGTGTGTTTACTAGGGTTGGCAAACGTGTCCTTTAAGCTTGTATGATTTAAGGAAAAATCTGGGTTAGTGTTCGTATTTAATTATGTAACACAAATATGTTTAGTGAAAATTAGTTCCACTTTTGTAACTAGATGGCGTTGTTCATTTAGTGCTTAATCCTGAATCGCGGTGTTAAGATGCTACGTCGATTATGTATAGGTTTTGCGAATTAATGTTTCTTTTTTTTTGAGATTGAGTATTGAGATCACGCCGAGATCTGATACGAAATAAATACCACACTAATGTGTTCCGGTATTTTATTCAACCGTGTTCCGCGAAGTATTCTTTAGTTAGCGTTTATTATCATTAGGCATGGTAGTTTAATGCGAGCCTTATATACGGATATCGATAAAAAATCGACTGTCCTATACTTACTTTATGTGCGCATAACTCGATCAAATATTCGGAACAGCTGATTTTTTTCGCCATTTCGAATTTGTTCCCATAGTGAAAGTTGTTCATAATGATGCATTAAATGGCTCTTCCCCGAGATATTGCGTTTATTTTGTTACAAGTTGTATTTGAAAATTGTAATAAGTCCGTCAGATAGATTTCCAAAATATATTGGACAGGTAGTTTTTCTTTTTTTTTCTCGTAAACAAAAAAACGAAGACGGTACAGTGTGTTGAAATCTGGTGTGACGTCACTACTCGCTACAATTTTTACCACGATGTGACATCACAAGCCTCCACTCCTGATGTCTGATGCTTTTGATCTTCGCAAATTTTTATTGAATAAATAAATACGTATTCAATAATCTAAGTGACGAAAATATAGAATAGAAATAAATAGAATCATTTTTTTTTTTACTTTGTGAACATCTCTATTGATTCTATTGTAGGACTGGTCACAAAAATTCTCACGGCATTTGAAAAATAAATCATTTTTTTTTTGCAATATGAGCTGGCTCTATAAATTTAATATAAGAATAACCGTTTGGAATTCAACCCAGACTTACGACTGAACGTAGGCACTAAACTTTATTCCTAGTACTTCGTGACACAGACCTAGGATTTGTAGGATTGCGTGAAAAGGTTCGTTTCGATTGCTTTTGTTTTTATTGTTATATGCCGACGATACAGGGGTTGGTTTAGGGTTTATCTAAAGATTTCTGCCAGATATTTATCGTACCGTATCTTTAGGATATTGTAGGGAAATAGATGAGATGTCATGTTGACTGATAGATGTGGAAAATAAGGCAAAGTAATTTGGTGAATGGCTATTTTTAAAGGTTACAAAAAAAAAAAAAAACTGCAATGGCCTAACCAATTGGTCTATATTTTGTATTTTATTTATTTGTTGTACACCTTCCATAGTGTTTTCTTTTTAACCCAAAGGTTGATTGGTAGAGAATGCTTTGTTGCATTAAGTCCGTGTACCACTATTGTACATAAAGTTTAAATCTACACTAATATTATAAAGAGGAAAGATTTGATTGCTTTTTTGTTTGTTTGTTTGCTTGCATTGAATAGGCTCCGAAACTACTTGAACTATTTGAAATACTCTTCCACTGTTGGGAAGCTATACTATCTCCGGTGAACATAGGCTATATTATATCCCCATATACCCACGGAAACGGGAACTACACGGGTGAAACCGCGGGGCAATGCTAGTAAATAAATAAGATAAATAGCGCCAGTCCTTGGATGGGTAACCATTGATTTCATACTGAGATTCCTTCGTGGTAGGTACAGTTACACAATCCATGTGAAGGTTTATGTAAAATACTAATAATACTCAGCTCTAGGACTGGAAGTCGATCCCAACATAGAGAGGAAAACGCGGGGCAGATTGGGTAATTGTTCACGAATTTGTCACCCATCCTATCATTTTCATCACCACTGCTCTCAAAATGGTGATGGAAAACATCGTGAGGAAACCGGCATGTCCTAGAACCAAACGTTCGAAGACATGTGACATTCATCAACCCGCACTGGGCCCGCGTGGTGGATTACGGCCCATTCCCTCTCCAGAGAGGAGACCTGTGTCCCAGCAGCAGGAACATTAAAAGGCTGATTATGCGTATTATGCTTGTCACCCATCCACCAGCCTACCTCGGCAAGCGTTGCTGACCTTTGCTGATTGACCCGTACGGCTTTTATTACTTAATCTAAACACGAATGATATGGTTAACCACAATCTTAAAAACAATAAGTCCTATTTATAGGGGCCGGTGGATGTTGTCTAGAGTGGACGTGTGTCAGTTGTCTCAAGTGATTCCCCATTATAAATTTTGTGATTGGTTACAATTAGAAATAACCAAATCCTTGTCGCTCTTTAAGTGTTCTTACGTGTTGGTGACTCCCACTGGGCGGTCCGAGAAGAGGACGCAAATATTTGTGCAAGTGCTTCTTTAACAAACATCCTAAAAGTGATTGTGATTCGCCGGAATCGAACCAGCGACGCCCTGATACGGATCCTTGCGTGCCCCGCCAACTCGCCATCGTGGTCGTAGCAGCGGGCCTCGAATAAGCGGTCCGGTATGCGCGGCTGACGTCAGTGCTACGCCTGCATGTGCTACGAGACTACAAATCGCCTACGAACTCTGTATCGGCTACGCGTACGTTCGATGGATGTACCTACGAGTGTTGATTACAACGGGTGTTTTTAAACATTGAAACTCTGAACAACGTTGGTAATATACAATATAAGATATAATATTACGGTGCCGGATAAATACCGACTGTTACTTTCTACTAATATTATACTAATATTACTAAATTATACTAATATTACCATCAGTAATGGCTACCGTACGTCGCACACCTCCTAAGACAACTACTCCTCACTCAAGTATAAACCAGACTCAATCCGAACCCGATATAAACAATGCAGTAACGATGAGCGACTACGTCAACAAGAATAGAAACAAACGTTTTCGCAAAGGAGATTCGCCGGGATGTGACTTGGAGTATGAACAGGACCCAAACGTCTCAAAATATCTAACAGAACAGGCCGCATTAATGAACCAACTTTTGGCTGATATAGGGGAAATTAAGTCCCAAAATTCTGAAATAAAGGCGTCTAACGTTGAAATTCGCAAGTCAAATGAAAAGATGGTGGAATCCATGTCGTTTATAAACAAACAGTTTGAAGACATGAAAAAGGAAGTGGAGGACCTAAGAAAGGAACGCCTGCAACAAAAGCAGTATATAGAAAACTTGGAAAAGAAAATCCTCGATTTACAGTACAAGTCACGATCGTCCGGGATTGAGATCCGTAACATCCCGCAGGAACACACCGAAACTAGTTCAAGCCTCATTAAAACAGTTTCTAGAATCTGCAGCACCGTGGGAGTCTCGGTTCAGGAATCGAACATACGGGATGTATACCGGCTACCAGGAAAGGCATCCAGTTCCAGTCCGGCAACCTCGCGACCAATTATTGCAGAATTCTCATCAGTACAAACTAAACAGGCATTAATGACGGCAGTAAGGGATTATAACAAGGGAAAAGGAAAGGAGGAGAAATTAAATACTACCATCTTGGGTATACCCGGTGACCCAAAACCTGTTTACATTGCGGAGCAGTTGCCTTCCACTACCAAAAAGTTATTCTATCAGGCCCGCGAATTCGCCAAGAATAATAAATACAAATTCTGCTGGATCTCAAATAGTAACATCTTCTTACGTAAAATAGAAGGTGACAAGCAACTCTTAATTCACTCAGAGAAGTGTCTTCTGGATCTTGATAACCTAATTTCAATCTGACTAGCCTCAGTTAGTTTTTGCTTATTTGTTTTTACCTTGCTTAATTATTTAAACAACTCGCAACACATACAATACACTTTAAACACTACATACACAAATCATAACTCTTTCACGATACTATACAACAAAACTATGATATACACCCAACAACACATACTGACATATATTATAATGAGATGTATCGCTCATATTCTACTCGGTGAAATACCTAATTACCCTGAACAAATTTTAGTTATCACTCAAGTTACCAATGGATTCTATAAAAACCATTAACGATGACTTGGACAACCTTGGGCTAGGCAATTCCTTTTCATGTCATCCAAAGGATTGCGCAAGTTATTTTGTTACTTCTGAGAGTAATATTAAAATACTACATATGAATATCCGCAGTGTTAAGAAAAATTTTGCTCAGTTGCTGGCACTAATATGCTTAACGAAAATCGATATTGATGTTATTGTATTAACCGAGTGTTGGCTTAATAAAATAAACAATCCTCCAGCACTAAATGGTTACGTGTCTCACTCAACGAAACTAACTTCGAATCAAAATGAAGGTGTAATTATTTACTCTAAATTAAGCCTTAACGCCACAATCTGGGAACCCAGCTTAACTAACTCAAACACTCTGGTGTGTCAAATAGATTCCAAGTTTGCTTTTGTTGCTATTTACCGCTCTCCATCTTATAATACTGCGGCACAAATAGAAAACTTCCTTTCCGGTCTAAATAATATATTAGAGGGTCTCTCTTCATATCCCAACATTTCGCTAATTGGTGATCTAAACATTGATATAAAACCTGGAAATAGTAACCCACATAGCTTGCAATATCTGATTTTAAACGCTTCTCATGGCCTAACACCTACTCATTTATTGCCCACCAGACTAGAAAGTTGTTTAGATCACGTGTTATTAAAGTCAAAATTACCATCTACCACATTAGTACTCGAATCCTACATTACAGACCATAAACCTATTATATTGATGCTAGCAAATGCCAAAAGAACCCAAAATCCAAAATTCTCTAAATCTCGTCTAAACTTAGACGCGATTAAGTCAGAACTAGGAAATATTAACTTCACGGATATTTATAACATTCAAGACACAAATGAATTGCTAAACACATTTATATCACTAATAACTACCGTCATAATAAATAATACATCTAAAATTATAATTCCAAGGAGACATAGAATCTTAAAACCGTGGATTACCCCTGGCTTGTTGAAATGTATACAGAATAGGGATCGAATGCATAAGAGATTACATAAATCACCTAACAATATAACCCTAAAGATAACTTACACACGTTATAGGAATTTCTGTAATGACTTGCTCCGAAAGCTTAAATTAACCTATGAAAAATGTGAACTTCAAAAAGCCAAATGCAATCCAAAAGAACTGTGGAAAACTATCCAAGAAATAACAAACACACGTAAGGTACGCACCAGTCCTGACAAGTTGCTGAAAATATGTGATAGTCCCCAGTCCTCGGTGAATCAGGTATGTTCGTTTTTTAGTAACATTGGTAAAAATTTAGCGGACGATATAATTAAAACAAATAGGCAAGCCACGACACCTTCGAACAACGATCGATGTGACAGTCTAACCCCAATTGACTCTCTTGTCTTACTTGAAGTCAGTGAAACTGAAGTTGATTCGATCATTTCACAATTACGTAATGACTGTGCAATTGGTTGGGACGGAATATCTGCATCTCTGTTAAGAAAATGTCGCAAGGAACTAGTGCCTCCTTTAACCTATATCTGCAATCGCTGTTTTCAGACTGGAACTTTTCCTGACGCACTAAAGAAGGCTATAATTCTTCCAATATACAAGTCTGGGAGCAGAGACTGTGTAAATAACTATCGGCCAATCTCAATCCTGCCATCGATTTCGAAAATAATTGAGAGGATCCTCAATAAGCAACTCAAAGGTTTCTTGAACAAACATCACATCATCGCGGATAACCAGTATGGTTTCAAAGCTGGGGTATCAACAGAGGATGCTGTGCTGGATCTTACACAATTGGTGGCTAAGAAACTTGATGCTGGATCTAAATGTTTGGGCATATTTTTAGACCTCTCAAAGGCCTTCGACACAGTTTCTGTTCCCAAACTCTTAACGAGGATGGAGCGTCTGGGTGTACGAGGCACAGCACTAGATATGTTTAAAGACTATCTTAAAAATCGCTCTCAGTTGGTTAAAATAGGTGATCATCTCAGTGATGAGGAAACTGTGAGCTACGGCGTGCCCCAGGGAAGCATACTAGGGCCCACTATGTTCCTAATCTACATGAACGACCTCTGCAGAATGATTCTCCCTAACTGCAAGATCTACGCGTATGCAGATGACACAGCAATCGTCATTTATGGACCAACTTGGGATATGGTTAAAACAGTGGCAGAAAACGCACTATGTCAGATTATGAACTGGTTTCACGATAGCCTACTAACCCTCAACTTAGATAAAACCTGTTACATCCCTTTCGCAATCCGGCGTAATACTATGCCCTCTAAAGACTTCACAATAATTGCCCACTCATGCCAGAGCTCATCAAATACTTGTAGTTGCCCTACACTGGACAGAAGTGATAGTGTCAAATATCTGGGCTTGCAAATTGATGAATGCCTGAGATGGGACAAACAGCTCGATATGATAACTTCCAGAATATTGCGGCTCATCTACGTTTTCAAATCGCTAAGAGATCCCGCTGATATGGGCACACTGAGAATGGTTTATTTTGCTCTGTGCCAGTCTATAATTGGATATTGCATTACTGTGTGGGGTGGTGCATCAAAAACCAACTTGCTGAGAGCTGAGAGAGCTCAAAGAGCTGTTCTAAAGGTTATGTGTAAAAAACCATACCGATATCCCACTAAACAACTCTATGAGGACTGCGAGGTCTTGACTGTTAGACAACTGTTCATTCTGCAGTCAACCCTCAGGACTCATAGATCCATGCCCAAATCAAACCCCGAAAAGCGCATAAATGTCCCTTCAGGCGTCAAACATAAAACCTCCTTTGCCAAACACCAATTCTACGTTTTAAGTAAGTATTTATACAAAAACCTGCACAAAAAGCTAAACATACTGGATTTAAATAGATATTTGTTAAAGAAAGAATTAAGTAAATGGCTATTGCAACAGGACTATGTGGCTACAGAGAATCTGCTAGCTTACATCTCATAATATAATGTAAGATAATATCTATATGGAGTCATAGATCACACCTCTAACTTTACATCAAATTATTATATTTTCATTACCTTCACGAAATCACTTCTCACCCACACACATCCCCACACACACACCCACACAGTCTCATACCACACAAACCCATACAAACCACACACACCTACACACCCCCACATATACATACATACATACATACACACTCATTCTCACTCCTTGTGTTACTTAGGTTTAGTTTTTATATTATTTCATTTTTATTTCTGTATCGCTGTTAGTACAAATCATTGACACTGTCTTCACTTGTTTCTGGTAGTGAAATTAACAGAATCCACTTGGCTGAACCCTATCTTTTAAGATACAGGCTAGTCCTAGTTTAAAAGATAGAGTCTAATATTGCATTATGATGTAAATAATATTTTCAAACAATGTATACAGTGCAAAGGACTATGTTTTTTGGGAAATAAATACTTATTATTATTATTATTATTATTATTATTATGTACCTAACCTTATAATAGGGAGCTAGAGACGAGTTTTCTACCAGAGTTTGTTTTTTCTGATAGCTATAATATTGGCGTGACCCAGAGGTCTTTCGGTTCGGACACGCTCGGCGTATTCTGTACTTTACTTCTCGTGTAATTTGTGTTTGTAACCGTTGTACTGTGTCTGTTCTGAATAAAAGTTTTTCTATCTATTCTATTCTATTCCATTCCATTCCATTCCATTCCATTCTATTCTATTCTATTCTATTCTATTCTTTTAAGTCAAAAGTCAAAAGGTTACTTCAAGGCAAGCGTGCTCTATCGTCAACCACTTCATCGCTCACTAAACGGCAACCGGTATCAGAACAGAATATGATATGAACAGAACTAGTGACCCCACACTCAATATCTTCACTAACTCCCACTAAACTAATGATACAGTCATATTAATTCCAAACGTGTACCTATCCTGATTGTATTCAACTAATTGCGCCTCTGTTTACCTTGTTAGTGTTAATTAGCGTGATATTTGTTTATATGTTGTTAATTTGAGATATTATCATTGATAGTGTTTGGACATTTTGTTGGGTTAGTTAATATAGGTGTTATCATCATGGAAACCCTTGTTAATAGTGTTCTTATAGTAGTTCCAACAGAGGAGAGGAGCTCGTGGCTAAATTATAACAGCCGCACGGGTCGATCGTATAGGTTAACCTACGCTTGCCGAGGTTGGTCTGTGGATGGATGACCATCTTAACATAAAGAGACTTCTCCGTGCCTCGGAAAGCACGTTCAGCCGTTGGTCCCGGCTGCCATTTGGAGATCTTTGGCAGTCGTTACGGATTGTCAGAAGCCAGAAAATCTGACACCAGTCTTGCCAAGAAGTACCGTATTCCCCAGTTAATTGGTTGTGGAGGTCTGGTAGGCAGCTGCTTCACGTAAAATACTGGTATTCAGCTGAATCTGGCATGACTGGGAGCCGACCCTAATATAGTTGGGAAAAGGCTAGGCAGATGATAAGTAGTTCCAACAGAATAGGGATGCCTATGAAAACTAGATCACTACGTTCGTGACTAAAAACCAACCTCCAGGATGTTACCTATGTATTTGAAAATCATAAACTTCTTGTTTCGATGAACACAACCTTTGAATTTTCAACCGACCAGGGCCCCAAGTCTGCTATTTTTATAAATTTGGCATTCCAACACGATCCCATTGTCATTTTGCTAAAAGTTAGTAATCTGTTAAATTCATAATGGTCGATCATTGGTTGGTCAATGGCCTCGTGATACTTTTTGATAACCGAGCTATTAAAAGCAATGGCTACACAATGACGTTGTAACGGTAGGTCACTGGTCAAAGGAACTGACAAAATTTTAGCAGATTATTGGATACGTCTGTCATTAATATGTCATTATGTACGAGATTACCATTCTAAGCCATTTCTTTTAATGGAGTGTCAGTGGTTGTCCATTGGAAAGTCATAGCGACGCTTTTATATTAGTAGATTACCATAATTGTAAAAATCAACCATTATGAAATCAATGATAGACCATTTTGACACTATTATAATAGCAGACTTGAGGCCCGGTATGTGGCTACTTTCTAGGCGCTCCTCAAAGAGATGATGATGAGAAATGATGTGAGAATATAGTTGTAAACATTTGCCTGAATATCAAATACGTAAGGGACAGCAAACAAGTACTAATGCGGCCATGGTTACCCTTTCCTACTATCCCTACGATCCCGCACCTTAATCTTAACGTACTAAACCATTGTATGAAACGGCTGCAAAACGCATAAATACGTGATTTATACTACAAGAGTCTACTCGGCACTGAAACGCAAAGGGCATCAGGAGGAACACGGATGGGTCTTAGTCAGTAAGAGTCTGAAGCTTCCCCCTTTCACTTCGTCTGACACTTTTCCCGTTGAAAGAACTGAGAGATTACCTTTCACATTATTATTTTTCTTGTGGGTATCTTTCTTTTATTATTTAAAGATTTATTTCAAAATGAGATTAAATTAGGTCTGTTTTTTTGTGAGTCCCATCTTTGCAAGTAAAAAACTAACACTAGAAATGATAAAAAACGTAACAATAGAAAACTTGATTAATTCCTTACATTGCTAAAAAAATATTGGTTTTGTTTATGAATCTGTGATTTTCAGCTCTTGTTAATTTATTAGAGGAGGCTTTAATTGTTCTTGAAGTCCCGGAGCCTTTTGACATGGGTTGTTTAAATGTCAAGGTCGAAGAAATTCTAATTAAAGCCAGAATGTTAGAGAATTATTACTTGGGATTTTGGAATAAAAAAAACTAACATCAGTCGGTTAGAGAACCCTTCTTCGTGCTCTTGGTGATCACCGCGGTGGTTTTGTTCAGGTAAACTATTGACTAAAACTTCTCGGTCGTTTCTCATAAAGGGCAGGCACATTTATAAATATATTTTTATGTGTGTTGTCTATACTAATAGTATTATAAATAGAAAAGATTTGATTGTTTGTTTGTATTGAATTGGCTCCGAAACCACTGAACCGATTTAAAAAATTCTTTCAGTTTAGGGAAGCTACACTATTCTATTAATCAATCAATTCAATTGATTAAATTAAAGTGTATACCTTTAAGTGGAAAGTTCACTATAATATTATTAGTGACTAGCAGCCCGTCCCGGCTTCGCACTGCTGGACATTTCATCATCATCATCATCATCAATACCTTGTTGCAGTCCACTGCTGGACATCCAATTGCACGCCACTTAGATCTATTTTTGGTTTCTCGTATCCAGTTTCTGCCAGCCGTCCTGCGCAAATCGTCACTCCACCGTGCCTGAGGACGTCCTACACTACGTTTGCCGAGACGCAGTCTCCACTCTAGAACTCGTTTACTCCAACGGACATTTATTTGTTATAATATATCCTATGTTACTCAAAGACAATGTAACATTCTAATGATGAAAGAATTTTTGAAATCGGTCCAGTAGTTTTTGAATGTATTGTGGAGACACTTTTGTAATATTTTCATTTTATGGTAAATATGCTTGAACAGTGCTCCCCAAAATGCTTATGATATTTTCCAGAACTGTTTTATCCTTAGCCATTTAAGGTTTATTTCTAGCTGTCGCCATCCCCTCATTGTTATTGCTTCAAGAAACTATTTTTTCATTGTTACAAAATACAAAAAGAAAACCACTATCGCTGGACTTTCCCTATCTTTGTAAGTAGGTACCTGGATATAATACGTCCCAACACTACAATACATTTCTTCCTCGGATCAAGCTTACCTTAAAATCCAAGCACAAAGAAAATATCATAACATTGTCCACATCGAATATGTTTTACTCCTACACACAATAATTCGTTTATACAAATACCACGCACTTTCGAATTTCAACTCTAACAGACCCTCCATAGAATTCACATCAGCTAGGCAGTGTAACTCCATAATGCTTGCCCGAGGCATACGGGTTTTACAACGGAGTTTAAAATATTCCACCGTGAAATAGACGAATGATTCCCCAGTCAGTCTGTTTGTTGAAGACCACAAAGGAGACCCCTCCTGACTGAATCCTTTTTAACTGTCAGTTTGGACACTGTGACGTCATTTGAGTGACTTTATCTAGCGAATCTTTATTTGTCGTTTTGTATGTGTTATGTATGTATGAGAGATGGAGCTAGCATTGTCTGTTGGGCGTTCATGATATCCTGGTAAATTGTATTAATCTTTTTTATAAAAAAAAGCAACCGAATAAAAATTTCGTCTGTGTACAAACAAAACGGTGACTTTATTTAATTACTGGTTTCAAACATGATTTCGCGTATCGTGCTAGGAATATATAATCAAATAATATAATTATGTAAACACAATTTTTCAGTTAATTGAATACACATGTTTTCCCGATCATTTCATCAGGTATATAATTTTTCCTATTAAACCATGATTACCACCATCGTTACCAGCACCAAGTAGGTCGATATATTTAAACAGGTTTCCAGTTTTATTCGTTGATTTAGATACATACTCGTACAAGGAAACGTTGACTTTTGTGGACATCTTTTTTATGTATGGGAAATCGTCGACTTCTCCCGCTCTGGGCGGAGCGGAAGGGAGTGCCAGACTCTTACTGACTTAAACCCAGCCGTGATCCTTCTTGTGCCCTTTACGTTCCAGGGCTATGGTGACTCTTTCGAACAAATCCGGCAACCCGAGCGGGCACTGATCCTATGGGGCCACGTCTTCTTTGCTGACAGATCTTTGAGGCGCGCGTGGAACACGACGTGACTTGAACTAAAAATATATCATAAAAATATTTATATATAGGAATCGGTTTATAAACACACAACTTCCAAATCTCGCCGCGCCAGTATGGGTACGGCTATACGGTTGATCTTTGTTTAACGCGTGAAACGGCGATCCGCTGCATCCATAAAAAGGCGAGGGCGCTCACGCGCCGACTTCCCATGGCTTTAGATTTAAAAAATACATACATAGATATGTAGTTTTCTATACTAATATTATAAAGAGGAAAGATTTGATTGTTTGTTTGTATTGAATAGGCCTCCGGACTACTGAACGGATATATATATATATACATAGAAGAAGATGAGTACATAATATGCTTTTGCTTATACTTAAAGGGACACTAATTCAAACTTTTAACTAAGTAACATTTAACTCAATCGAGTTAGTAACCACTATAACGAGGGCAGTTGGTAAATAACTTTGAAAAGCGCCACTTTCCCAGCCTACATGCAAATGCACATAGTTTCATTGCAAATTAGTCTGGCCACGCAGCAAACTACTTTGATGTCATGCCACCCTGGTACCTGTAATTGCTGGTTTTTGCCTAATGAGCTTGTCGCATTTGGGTCAATGTGTTTATAATATTAATTAGTTATGCATTTGTGTCATGGTCCAGCCAAGTTAAAATTAATTAAATGTTATTAATTACGTGCAAGGTTTTTACTTCATTGCTGTGTGTGTTCAAATGCTGTGCTAGCAGCAATGTGGCATTGGTGACGGAAACGTTGAAAATAAAGCGTTTATGTATGCAGATGTGAAGGATATCGTTCTTAGTAAAAATATTGTAATTTTAGCTAAAAAAAATACAAATAAGTAATACAAACGACTTCTAAACAAAAAAAAAACACAAAAGGTATAAAGTAGGTAACTTTCATTTCGGAAGTCGGTGTTTTTGGATGTTTCTTCGTTTTTTGAACACCGACTTCCAAAATTAAGTTTATTTTACACTTTTTGTTTTTTAGAAGTCGGTTTTTATTTTTGGAAGAATATTTTTTATTTTTCACTTTTCAATGGGGATACACAGACATTCGATTTCAACAATCCCGGAAGATTTGCTATTTTATTTATTAAACATTTCCGTTTCTTATCTTCGTTCTTCATCAGATCTTCACCGAAAATTACTACACTCGAAATACTAAGATGCTCTTCAAAACCATCGTATATAGTTTTATTTTTCACTTTACATCGACAAGACAGAATGAGAACATCATCAATGTAGTCGAAGCCACGCATTATTAGGGACAACTCAAATACTAGTCGTCAGATCTCACTCTAATTTAAATGGCACCACATGACAAGCATCAGCGTTAAAATATATTTTTTTAAAATCATCACCCAGTATAAAGGAGGTACACAAAAAATACAGTCGACTTGAGAACCACCTCCTGTTTCAGAAGTCGGTTAAAATACTCATAACTTAAAAGCGGTGACAGTAACCTACCATTCCCTCCAGAAACCCGACAAAAACACAATACAACATGATTTCACAATTGTAAATTGTGACATTTAATTTCGACACAACCTTTAAAGTCCTTCTGCTTAAGAATGCAAACAATACGTCTCTAATATAGACTGTTCACATTGCATACAAAGCTGGAACATTGTTAGTGCTCACTGCTCGTACACTAAATGTGTTGAGCGAAATGTTGTGAAATAGTCACAATACATACATAGGTAATATCACGAATGAATGTATGCATAAATATCTGCATGGAACTCATCTTGCTTATACTCCATTCACGATAAGATTAAACATTGAAATACATCTTTTTTACAGTCCGTTCAACCGATTTTGATTTTTCTATTGCTTTGGCGGCATGACACATGGCAGCTGCAGTATATGTAATCACAATTTTGCTTTTAATGCTACCCTTATGCCTACGGAATAGAAGTAAATTTGGTTGAACGGACTGCAAACAATTTTTTTCCAATGTCTAATCTTATTGTGAATGGAGTATAAGTCCCATGCAAAAGGGGTCAGCTTTTGGACCGGGGAAAATGTTCCTAGCTTGACTTTACTTAAGTGCAAAACTAGACTACAGAAGGTCAAATTAATTCTCGTACTTTAGAAGCCTTTCTTTTGCTGTTTGTGAAATCATCAAATGACTTTTCCTGCTCTGGGCGGAGCAGAAGAGAGTGTCAGACTCTTTCTGACTAAAACCTACCCGTGTTCTTCCTAGTGCCCTTTGCGTTCCAGGGCCGCGGTGACTCTTTCGAACAAATTCAACTGCAACTACTGTAGGAACCTTCAAAAGTTCAAGTCGCAATATTATCTCAATTACGATCAATATCAATAACTTGTAAGACCGTAGGGAAATTGAGAGCTGTTTGTGATAGCTTGCTTATAAATTATGACATACTAGCTGCCGCCCACGGCTCCGCACACAATGATGTTGATCCCAAAAATCCGAATTAATTTTTTTGAGATAAATCGTATCCTATCTGATATTTCAGACTGTAATCTACATCCGAACTTTCACATTTATATATATTTTACTAGAAGCGTGCTGCGGTTTTACCTACGTAGTAACCCGCTGATAATGTAGCTTTACGTTGGTGAAAGAATTTTACAAATCGGTTAAGACGTTAAGGCATGACAAACAAACAAACTCACATTCATAATATTAAATAGGAAAGATAGTATAGGAGTACAAATTATTGACATATTTTTGCGAAAAATGATCTTTAATAAAGAATTATGTAAGAAAGAGACTCAAAAATTTTCGGTTTGACAGATATAATAGTCGCAGGCAAGCTTTTTTTTCTGGATGGGAAATCATCAAATGACTTTTCCCACTCTGGGCGAAGCGAAAGGGAGTGTCAGACTCTTTCTGACTAAAACCTACCCGTGTTCTTCCTAGTGCCCTTTGCGTTCCAGGGCCGCGGTGACTCTTTCGAACAAATTCCGCAACCGTCGCCGGTGACCTTAAGATTCTATTAATTAAGCTTTTGGCTACTTTAAAGGTTTCTCTAATGCTCAAATCCAATGAGTATAAGATATTAAGTATATAAAGTATTAAGTACCTGTTACCGTCTGAATTTCATAGATATAATCAACTAGCTGCTGCCCGCGACTTCGTCCCCGTGGAATCCCCGATTTTAAAACATTCTTTATCGCTGCTCCGCTCCTATTGGCTTAAGCGTGATGATATATAGCCTAAAGCCTTCCTCGATAAATGGTCTATTCAACCCAAAAATAGTGTTTCAATTCGAACCAGTAGTTCCTGAGATTAGCGCGTTCAAACAAACAAACAAATTCTTCAGCTTTATAATATTAGTATAGACTAGCTGCTGCCCGCGACTTCGTCCCCGTGGAATCCCCGATTTTAAAACATTATTTATCGCTGCTCCGCTCCTATTGGTTTTAGCGTGATGATATATAGCCTATAGCCTTCCTGGATAAATGGGCTATCTAACACTGAAAGATTTTTTCAAATCGGACCAGTAGTTCCTGAGATTAGCGCGTTCAAACAAACAAACTCTTCAGCTTTATAATATTAGTATAGATTATTAAAAACGATATAGAAAAACGTTCGTTTTAAAGAGATTAGCATAACTATTCTATATATAAATAGGTTATACCAAAGTCGTTTCAGTTCTGTAAATATTTGGACACTAATCCAAATATTTGTGCCCAGTCTGGTTGGCGTGAGACGACCTTCAACGTGGGTTTTAATCTGAAGTGCAGTCTCTATGACATTGTAAATTGTCTTTTAGGAGAGAAATAAATTCTTTATTAATTTTTATTATTAGCTTCATCTCACGGCTTTGCCCGTGTGTTTCTTAGGGGTCCATACCTCAAAGGGAAATACGGAACCCTTTTAGGAACCTGTCCGACCGTCCGTCTGTCTGTCAACACCATTTATCTCGGCAACACGTAAAATTATCGAGTTGAAAATTAAAACCATTTACCTACTCAAGTCCTTGACGCTGTGAAAAATAAAGCTACTATGTTAATGTAAAAAAAAAATGTGTCGTTGTGTCACAAAAAACATATTATTCGATATTATATAAAATAAAGACAGTTTGGAAAGTTATCAATAACGAAACTAATAGAAATAAAGTACGCAACACTGATTTTTTATTGGAGACTTCACATGGGACCATAAGCTCAAATTTTGAAGTAGCTCAAGAATTTGTGAATTTTTTTACCAACATACCAATTAAAACTACAGAAGCTCTAAACTCGTCACCCGAGGTCTCAATTGCTTTATTAAGAGCAAACGTTCCAGACTGCCCGGTTGAATTCCAATTCAAACATATCAACCCTATGACAGTCATAAAAGCTTTCCGGCAAATTAAAATCAAATTGACCGAAGACCTATGGGGTATGTCCGTCAAAGTGTGCACATCCATAATTGAGACAACAGCACCATACTTGGCTTTAATATTTAATTTATGTGTGGACCAAGGTGTCTTTCCGGATATAATGAAATACAGTAAGGTTATACCACTTTTTAAGTCCGGCGATAGTAAAGACACCAATAACTATAGACCTGTATCCGTGTTGCCGGTTTTCAGCAAGGTCTTCGAAAAGGTGATGCTCAATCAGATGCTCAATCATTTCAACACCAACAAAATCTTACACGATCAACAGTATGGTTTCACCAGAGGACGTTGCACGACTGACGCTGGTGTCACCTTACTAAAACATATATTTGCAGCGTGGGAAGAGGCCCAAGATGCCATAGGAATATTTTGTGACCTCTCCAAGGCGTTTGATTGTGTTCATCACGAAACCTTGCTTTTAAAACTAGAACATTACGGACTTAGTAAACTTGCACTTAGTTTAGTACAGTCTTATTTAAATGACAGACAGCAGCAAGTTCAAATAAACGGTGTAAATTCATGTGGTTTAGGAGTCAAAATGGGGGTACCACAAGGCTCAATACTGGGTCCTTTCCTCTTTTTAGTGTACATAAATGATCTACCCTATCTTTTGAAAAAACAATCACAAATGGTGTTATTTGCTGACGATACGTCCTTAATTTTTAAGATAAATAGACGTTCTGCAAATCTTGACGAAGTAAATGACTCCCTACAGCAGGTCCAAAATTGGTTTACTGCTAATAATTTAGTATTAAATGAGAAAAAAACAAAATGTATTAGATTTGTTTTACCGAATGTTAAAAGTAGTATTGAGGAAATAGTATTGAATAAAGAGAAACTAGAAGTCGTCGAAAGCACAGTTTTCCTGGGGATAACGCTCGACTCAAGGCTACAATGGGGACCTCATTTAGCATCACTTGCAGGACGGCTAAGTTCAGCAGCATATGCTGTCAGAAAAATCCGTCAACTTACTAATGTAGATACCGCGAGACTGGTCTATTTTAGTTACTTTCATAGTATCATGTCTTACGGTATTTTGCTATGGGGACGGGCTGCAGACATAGAGTCTATTTTTATTCTGCAGAAAAGAGCAGTTAGAGCCATTTACAATCTCCGCCGGCGCGATTCTTTAAGGGAACTGTTTAAGAAAATTAACATCATGACGGTACCTTGTCAATACATATATGAAAACATTATGTATGTTCGGAAAAATCTGCATATTTTTAATAAGATCAGCGACAGGCATAATTTTAATACTAGAAATAGAAACAAATTAGATCAACCTAGGTTTAGATTGGCTAAAGTACACACTTCTTTTATGGGGTATTGCGTAAAATTTTATAACAAAATACCAGTCGATATCCTTCAATTAAATGAGAGAAAATTTAAAACATGCATAAAACGCACACTATGTAGGCAAGCATATTATAAACTGGAAGATTATATCCTTGATAAAAATGCTTGGCTAAATGCCGGTCCTGCTCCACAGACTCAACCACTTGGGTAAACAAGTTAGGATTTTTTATTTGGAAGAGATGCTCGCCCTTTTTTTGTCTCATTTATTTATTCTTTTTTTTATAATTCTATATAAATAATTAATTTCTAATAATGGGAATAAATAATTTCTCTTTTTTACTTGTATTTGCTTGGTCATTGTGAACCATAGTTTTGTATAATGTAGAAGCAGTTTATTTTCAAATATTGTAAATGTGAGTACCATGGAGCCATTTACAGGTTATAGTTTACTTTGTGACTTGAACTAAAATGGCAGTTGAGAGTATGTCATGCTCGCTCAAATGTCTCGCTGATGGTGGCGCGTGTGTCGGATCATTCGGTTCCCTTCAAAATGGTTGAGCTAAATGGTGCCGATACACGCGTCATGTTCGTGAACGGGCGCCGTCGGTTGAGACTGGTCACCTCTTAACTGCCACTGACTTGTTTTAATCTTTAATACTTTGAATTGTTTTATAGTTTCCTTTTTTTTTTCTTTGCATTGTCCTCACACATAGAAGCACCAAGGATGTAACCAAAGTTATGTAATACAGAACATGATTTAAAAGAGTGTCCGTGGAGTTTCTTGCACGTTCTTCTCCATAGAGATCTACGCTTTGGAACGTGCAGATAGCTTCACCTCTTTCGACTTGACAATTCAAAAGTGCCTGTAAAGGGTTTATTTGAAATAAATGCTTTGAATCTTGAATCTTGAATCTCAAGGGAATCAAAATTTATTATCATTATTAACTTAAGGCAAGAAGATTTAAGTACAAGTATTGAAAAAAGTTTGAAAATTGGAGATTAGTAGTATTATCATTTATGTATAAAAACATTTTTTTTGTGATTACAAACTTTTATTTTTGGTTGAAGAATTTACCGTGTTGATTGATATAATATGGGAGAACATTTTGTTCAGCAAAAATTTAAGTTTGTCCTCCAATCTTGTCCGCTACCTATATTTTGCTTTTATAGATTTTCCGTAGGTAATGTTTACTCGGAAAATAATGTGCGGGTCTGACTCGCATTTGTCCGCTTTTTAGGATTCCGTATCCAAACGGTAAAACGGGACCCTATTATGTATTAAGACTCCACTGTCTGTCCGTTTGTCTGTTACTCTTACACAAAAATATTGGCACTTCATGTAGCGATAGGGATGACACAAGTTTTATATAACTTCTGTTCCGATTTTAAATGAATCGGTTTTACCCGCGTAGTCGCCGTTCCCGTGGGAATATGGGGATAAAATATAGCCTATGTTACTCAGGGTGAATGTAGCTTTCTAATAGTGAAAGAATTTTTGAAATCAGTCCAGTAGTTTTTGAGTTTATTCGTTACATACAAAAATACAAATCTTTCCTCTTTATAATATTAGAACCAGTTTTAATCGGTTTTTGACGCTGACTGTACGACAGAAAATATACCAACCTCTATTGCTTCTAAAAAAACATGTGCCAAATGCTAACAAATACAATTTAGCCTCAAGTTACCCACGTGACCCTAGCGTTAATTGAATGAAGCCACGATCGAAACTTAGCAATAAATAATTAATATATCGCACACTAATATATACGAGAGTAAACAGAGGCCTCGGGGTAACGATGCAAGCAGTGTTTTAATTCAATCAATATTCCTGGGGTCACCTTGTAGACTTATTGAGGTCCAACCCGGCCAATAGTCTCGGAATATGGACCAAAGAAAATTGCTGTGTTGTGATAGGATTTTTGGTCGTCAATTCATACGAAATTTATTTCTTTTATTGAAAGGCGTTGACCTCAATCTTGCCTGAAATAAAACGATGAAGGTCATTGCTACAATAATTTGATATGTTAGTATTTTAAATAAAAGTAAAGTCGTGTCAAACGCGGACATAAAAAAAAAATCATGTTAACGACATACAAAATACAAAATGGTTTATTGCTTCAAGACGTTTACATTTATAATTTTTGTATTTGGAGCTCCCCTGTAAGACAAGGGAAGTATTTTAATGCAACTTATCTCCTCCTCTTATGGGGCTTTAGATGAATTTTTTTACCATGTTAAAAGCAATTTGGCTAGCTATATTTTTGTATCCCGTTTTTTTATTTTAAAGTCAGCTAATAGTGTGTTACGCTTGCTCGTATTATTCATTCAACAATTCTCTGTCACTTGTTATTTCCATAATGTCATATTTGACCTAATGCTTGTTTTGTACGTAAGTAATCTATTAGAAAGTTAGTGTAGCCAGCGGATGGCGAGCTATGGGTGGCTCGCTATCCGATAGCAACCAGGCCCTAATAGTGTGCTACGCTTGCTCGTTTTATTCCTTCAACAATTCTCTGTCATTTGTTATTTCCGTAATATCATATTTGACCTAACGCTTGTTTTTTACGTAATCTAGAATGATAGTGTATAGGGCCTGCGGATGGCGAGCTATGGGTGGCTCGTTGTCCGATAGCAACCAGGCCCGGGTCGAAGGCGCGTCGTGTCCGCGGGACCACCGCGGGAGAGGAGTAACACGGTTCGGCTTTAATCAGTAAGAGTTCTGATAAGTTCCCCCTTCCGCTCTGCCCAGAGCGGGAGAGTGATATCAACGCGTGTAGTACCATGTGATCTCGGGAATAATGGCATTCCCAATCATGGTCCTTTCCATGGTGGATGAATCTAGCATGTGGCAGGGATTATTTGATATCTATTTAGTTTAAACCTGATATAGTATTAGATAGATAATAGGGTAGTTGACTAAAAAAATCTAATTAGTCCGTCAGATAGATTTCCAAAAACTCCTGATCTTTGATGCTTTTTATCTTCGTCAATTTTTATAGAGTTGATAAAGCAAAAATACGTCCAATATTTTTTGATAGTTAAACCGACGGACTAAATAGAATATTTTTGTTTTTTACTCAGGTAACATCCCTATTACAAAGCAGAAAACACATCTGCCGACTATCTTTTATTCATCCTATAATGATTTAATAAGACAAAAACCATAGTGTCACGCCTCTATACCCCATGTTATAAGGCGTGACTCTATTGCATCATCAATCGGGCAGGAATCCCTATTATACACATCTTGCCCTTAAAATAAACACATTGCCGGAATGGGATTCGATACCAGGATCTCATACTCTGTAGGAGGTCTTGTGACCAAACCGTTCGATTAGAATGAGTCCAAGTCTTTTAACGCATGTGTTCCACACACATTGTTGATGCAAATAAAAGGAAACTTTATTTTAAAACAATAACATTATACGCCTCGCGGCTGTGCGAAATAGGAGCCATACACTTTTGGGCTTTTGATTAAGGATGGAAAATCATCAAATGAGATCTTCCACTCTGGGCGGAGCGGAAGGGAGTATCAGACTCATACTGACTAAAACCCACCCGTGTTCACCACCCAACCGCGACCATGGAATGCAAAGAGCATTGGAGGACCTAATACTCTTTGCGTTCCAGGGCTGCGGTACCCCTTTCGAACAATTTCCGTAACCACACTTTTGGGCTGCGGTCCACACATTGTTCTCGGCCTATTTCAGCTATTTTATCTTTAACCAGCCATATTAATGCCAAATCGCGGTTTCTAGCTGTGGCAGTGGTTTGGCGCGTTTTAACTGTGCATGTTGACCACGCTGTGATTTAGATGCTCATTCCATTGCAGTGGATTTTGTTTGTGCCAAAATTTATTTGGTGTGTGTGTGGCTTAATAGCTATATTTTCTGCTTACTATTTTCTATTCTGGGAGACGTGGACTGAAATAAATGTACTGTAGTACTTTAATAATTTTGAAAGCCTAGACAAAGTGACAGCAAAATTGACTGAGGTTAAAATAAATTAGAATGTCAGGTTGTGTTCAAGTTCTTAAATATCTCAACTGAAATTATTTTACAAACTTATTTACAATGACAAAATATTGGTAGATATACATATATGTATGTATATGTATATATATTTGTATTTATGAATGTAAATATATAGGTCTATATTATCTTGTACACTAGATCGTTCCCTCTATGCTGATCTCTCTCTATCACTCAAAGGTTTGCTGGAAGAAAACTCAACTTTGAGTTAAGCTCGCCTTTGTACATGCAATTGATTATGTATAATATAATATAAGTTGTTTTGGTGTACAATAAAGAATTAAGAATTGAGAAATGTTTACTATATATTATTTCCTACATAAACGTAACACCACATCTCCCTTAACTTAAACTTTTCGACTTTTCTTACAAAACAGTCCCACCACAGAACATGGGAAGTATCTCCTGAGTTATTACAGTAACGTAGGTACCTGTAAAAGTGACATAAAGTAGATAACACAGAGGTTAGACCGGGAAGTTTCTCCCATTGCCAATGAAAGCTCACCAACGACTGATAACAAGTTCTTTTTAAGGGCAAGTTGTGTGCAATAGGTGAATTTATTATAACACTAGCTGCTGCCCGCGACTTCGTCCCCGTGGAATCCCTGATTTTAAAACATTCTTTATCGCTGCTCCGCTCCTATTGGCTTAAGCGTGATGATATATAGCCTAAAGCCTTCCTCGATAAATGGTCTATTCAACCCAAAAAGAATTTTTCAATTCGAACCAGTAGTTCCTGAGATTAGCGCGTTCAAACAAACAAACAAACTCTTCAGCTTTATACTATTAGTATAGATGTATACAGGTGAGATTTCATCTTATCTTGGTGTTTTTCTGGTCTGATGTTATCGAATTGGTAAGGACGTCTCGCTGTTACCCCGCTGTAGACTACTGAAGATAATGTACAAAACTACAAGCAAGCCTTATCTACACTAATATTGTAAAGAAGGAAGATTTGATTGTTGTTTTGTTTGTTTGCATTGAATAGGCTCCGAAACTACTCGACCAATTTGAAAAATTCTTTCACTGTTGGGAAGCTACACTATCTCTGGTGAACATAGGCTATATTATATTCCCATATTCCCACGGGAATGGGAAGTATGCGGGTGAAAGCGCGGAGCGATGCTAGTAGCTATTAAAAATACCAGGATATGAAGTAAAGAAGATGGAATTCCGTCTTTTTAAAATTACGTCTTATTACCGCAAAAATGAGTGGTAGAGAAAGCCTTGTTGCATCAAGTCCAACTACATAACATGACTGTGCATACAATTTAAACGAGTAATTACTCCAATATTCAAGTGATGTGTGCGGTTGAGCGTTTCTGTGAAGAGTATTTGCATCCGTACCGCAACGAATGTTAATATAAGACATGCTTGTTTTAATATTAATCTGAAGCTCTAGACTAGACTTCTGTTAGTGCTAGCGTGGCAAAGGCAATAGGGTAGTTGTCCAGAAAATCTAATTAGTCCGTCAGAGAAATTTCCAAAAAACATTGGGCACGTATTTTTTCTTTTTTCGTGACGTCACTACACGCTACAATTTTACCACAACGTGACGTCACAAGCCCCCATCTTGATCTTCATACAGTACGTTGAAAACTCTGTGACGTCACTACTTGCTACAATTTTTACCATGACGTGACGACGTCACAAGCCTGATCTTCGACGCTTTTTATCTTCGTCAATTTTTATAGATTTAATAATGCAAAAAATACATTTCCCATATTTTACGATAATCTAACTGAAGGACGAAATAGAATTATATTTTACTTAGGTATCATCCCTATTGCCACAATGCCAAAAATGTACATATATCATTGACAACAGTAAAGCTGTCGAAATCTCTAATGATTTGTTCTCTGATGAAAGTTTGGTGATTGAATGATTGTTCGACAATCAACATCGCTGACATTTTTTTATTTTTTTTTGGATGGGAAATCATCAAATGACCCCTCCCGCCCTGGGTGGAGCGGTAGGGAGTGTCAGACTTTTACTGACTAAAACCCACCCGTGATCCTTCTTGTGCCCTATGCGTTCCAGGGCCGCGGTAACTCTTTCGAACAAATTCCGCAACCCTAGCAGGATCGCTGACATGACATTTCAACAGCGCAAGTCACTCCCGTACATATTGTCTCTGGTAGCCAAGCCGTCCCTTCAACTAGACGCTCCAGACCGTCTGGCACAAATCTAAAAAACAAAAGACAAATCAGTATAAATTTCTCCAAAGTTCATTCACCTCAAAACTCGTAACAAAAAATTGAACTGAAGATTCAGATAAAAAGCAGATGCCATCCCGAGAGAGCTTCGTCTTAATGAAACGACGCTTATTTCACGGTCCGAATCGAAATTCAGTAATAAAACTAGTGAATTTGTTCGGAACGGTAATAAATTTTATTTAACCTCCCCCCACCACCCCGGGAGGTACGACGAATATTTTATTATCGCCATAGCGCATCAAAGTTCCGGTTACCTCTTTATATGGCCCTTCTTTCATTATATTAATGGATGGCAATTCAAGACTTTGGTCGTGTATGGGTGCATGATCTTACACAGTGCCGTTAATGTAAATGGGGATGAGTCACTGGGGTCCGAAACGCGGTGGGCACTAAGAGGACTATCGTTACGGGTGGGTTTTAGTCAGTAAGAGTCTGACACTCCCTTCCGCTCCGCCTAGAGCGGGAGAAGTCATTTGATGATTTCCCATCCAGAACAAAACGGGACTAGGGACCCAATGCAAATCCATCAGACAAATTTAAGTCTGATGGATCTGCATTGAGATGAGAGCAGTGGTGACCGAATGGTAAATGCCCCGACTTACGACATGTAGGTCGCGGGTTCAAACCCAGCCAGGCGTATTGCTTAGTGTAATTAATTTCATCACCACTGCTCTCAAAACGGTGAAAGAAAAAATCGTGAGGAAACCGGCATGTCCTAGAACCAATAATTCGAAGACATGTGACATTCACCAACCCGCACTGGGCCCGCGTGGTGGATTACGGCCTGTGTTCCAGCAGTGGGAACGTTTAAAAAGGCTGATTATGCTATTGCTATAGTTTTTTACATTTCTATATTATATCTTTTATCCTATTCCTTGCTTGAAAGTTGTCCTCGACGTATGGTTTCATCTTAGATTTACGTATGTTTCGCCATGATGTCTCTCATTTAGAAAATGTTCTTAAACAAAGTTGTATACCAATTTGGCCATACTATACACACTTTTAAAATGCGTGCCAGAACGTATACTTATATAAATGTTTTTTTTTTATAGCTTTTGGTTGATGTAGCTTGCATAAAGCTATATCAGGAAAACATGAAAACGTCACGGCACATAGTTTTTGAATATAACATATAACACCTAAATAACCCAAGCCTGAGTAAAACTTGTCTTCAAGAACTCATAAAGCAAAATATTTCTTATTTTCAGGGAGGCCGTATGTCTTATTTATATCGTCGTTTGTACGTTGACAGAATAATAACGTTCTTATTTACCTATGCCGTAGATCTCCACGCTTTATATGCTCGATTGTGAACCGAACCGAGTTTCAAACCTCTATTATGTGCTTTGTCTATGTTATGATTACGGAGACACAGTATATGCTAGATGGGTTCGATGAGGAGCAGCTAGCAGAGTTGGTCGTCACAGACATGCCTGCCTGCCTTTTTTTTAAAATTTGGACTGTTTTAAAAAACTTTAAAACAGTCCAAATTTAAAAAAAAAATTAGGGGTGTACCACCCTTAACATTTAGGGGGATGAAAATAGATGTTGGATGATTCTCAGACCTACTGAATATGCCTATAATTTTTTATAAAAACTCGGTCAAGCCGTTTCGGAGGAGTACGGTAACTAACATTGTGACACGAGAATTTTATATAAGATTTTCTTGCTAAGAATTCCATCAACAAAACAAGGCGCCAAGCAGCTAATAGCCACGCCTCACACAAACAGGTACCAGGGTCACATAACAACCAAGGAGTTCACAGAAACAGTGAGGCATAAAGAAATAGTATTGAGAAACTTTTTAACAAGGTGTACAGCGCGGTTGAAACATTAACAGCATTTATGCTAGCTGACCCGGCAAACGTCGTTTTGCCACATAAAATTTAAAAAAAATTAGCTGGATGAAAAATAAATGTTGGCCGATTCTCAGACCTACTGAAATGCCTATAAAATTTTATAAAAATCGGTCAAGCCGTTTCGGAGGAGTATGGTAACTAACATTGTGATACGAGAATTTTATATATAAGATTTTCTTGCTAAGAATTCCATCAACAAAACAAGGCGCCAAGCAGCTAATAGCCACGCCACACACCCACACGTACCAGGATCACATAACACCCAAGGAGTTCACAGAAACAGTGAGGCATAAAGAAATAGTACTGAGAAAGCATTTAACAATGTGTACAGCGGTTGAAATAAAAACGAGCTCGCCGGGGACCGAACACCTGCGGCCTGTTAGTGCTACCGAATGTTTTGTATTAAATATTCACTATTACTGTGGTTACTGAACGTTTGCACGTTAGTTGCCGACAAAATGGAGTGTGTACTATTGTTTATGGTGCATTACGGTCGAAGTAATATGGAGGAATTGGTTCTGAAATGGGTATTGGTATTTTGACTAAAGTAGTATGGGGCTTACTTGTAGGTACTTAAGTTATTGACCTATTTTAACCGGAAAAACTGTATTGATTAGCTGTATACGATTTTCAGCTCATCACACTGTGTGGTTTTATGTAGACGGAGACCTGACCATTAAAAATAATAATAATATATCATTTATTTTGAGTAACAAAGACCCATAACATATTATATACCTTACAGACCATACACATTTATATAAAACAAAAACAAAACACTATTTTACACGAACTCGACGCCGACACGGCGTCCAGTAAATCGCCGATACACGACACCCTTCGGCCAAAACTCTTCCGTGAAGAAGGTCTCAATAAGATGAGTCGGAACTCGCACCATGAACGACTTGAAATTCGTGTTATGGTGCGGCTCTAACTTCTCTACCCTTAAGGTCCAGCTGGTCTTCGCTCGAACATAGACCACGATTTCCTCAACATTCCTGGTGTGATTTAAACGAGACACATAGAGCTTCTTTGGCAGTCGTTACCGATTGTCAGAAGCCAGAAAATCTGACACCAGTCTTGCCAAGAAGTACCGTGTTCCCCAGTTATTGGAATGTGGAGGTCTGGTAGGCAGCCGCTTCGCGTAAAATACTGGTATTCAGCTGAATCCGGCTTGACTGGGAGCCGACCCCAATGCAGTTGGGAAAAGGCTACGCAGATGATGACATAGAGCTGCGTCGTAGTTATTGCCAGACGCAGCATATTGGGTCCTATCAGCGCGGTCTCGCACTGGTTCCGACTAGGAGGTATCTTCCTCTTCTTCCTCTCCATTTTCACGAAGCCATCCTGGTTCCTAGTGGTGGTGGCTGCTGTTTTGTACATCAGTCGGATAGTGTGATTTTTCATTCACATTTGGTATCTGTAAATAGTAGCCCAGGATTTGGGTCTGTGTGAGTCCTCTACGGTGCAATGTGGAAGTTCTAACATACATAGGTACTTACACCTTTGTTTAACTCTTTATAGAATTAATTATGTTATTCTGTGAGAAGATGTATCGATGACGACCACAGGCTTTCAATTGACCTTTATCGCACTTGAAATCTTTCTTCTTTGAAAGCTTCAAATCATTGTACGATTATATTTTCAAGTGACTTCCATAAAAAGAGGAGGTTCTCAAATCGCATTTTTTTTTGTGTGTTACATCATAACTTTGTACTGGATGGCTGGATGATTCTTTTTATACTCGAAAGCTGGTGCTTGTCGTGTGGTCCCATTTAATTTTTTTTTCTTTTACAATTTCTGTTTGCTTTAACGCATCAGTCCCGCACGTCCACATTCTACATCAATCATTACTGGGTAACTCGCACGTATGCACACGTAAAACATCGCTTTCCTAGTACGCACGAAAGATACAGATCGCTTTGATCCTGCCACGGCAACGCTTTTACTACGTGTGTGCTTTTTTATACAGCGTTATGTGATTAGGCAGGCTTTTTTTTCGGGGTGAGAAATCATGAAATCACTTCTCTCGCTCTGGGCGGAGTGGAAGGGATTGTCAGACTCTTACTAACTAAAACCCATAAATTACTAATATAAACACCATATCAAGCACATATAGACAGACAAATACGTTACAATACAAACAGCCAAAGGATTGAATTAACAAGTTCAAATTAAACTAAAAAACAAAAAAAAAAAAAAAAAAAACTGGATCTTGATAAAGAAAATCTTAACATACTGTTCAATATTTTCGATACTATCTACATTTACATATGGCCCAAACAATAAATAGACTGATAAATCTTCATTTATACATATACTAGCTGACCTAGCAAACGTTGCTTTGCCATATAAAATAAAAAAAATATATTTAGGGTTATCGTAGGGGGGTGAAAATTTAGGGTTGTATGTATTGTATGTTGTACCATAAAAAAATAAAAACAAAAAAATGTCTTAAAAAATATAAAATTACGGGTGGTCCACCCTTAACATTTAGCGGGATGAAAAATAGATGCTGTCCGATTCGCACGCTAAGATTCACGAAAATCAATCGAGCCGTTTCGGAGGAGTTCAACCACAAATACCGTGACACGAGAATTTTATATATAAGATAGATTGACAAATAGAAGAGATAGAAAGTACAAAATCTACTAAAACTGACCTTGTTACCAAGTAGCCTCTGAAAATTGTCCCTTCAACATAAATTCATCACAGCTAAATCAAACTAAATATTTGATCGAGTTATCGTTGCCTTGAATTTAATCTAGGTTAAGATTGGGTTCGTCTAGCTAAATATTGACCGGGTCATATCTAGTGTTTTGTCACCCGATCGGCGGCTGTCCCCAAGTCCCCGGGATCATAATTCACGGTCATCTCTCGCAGTTGACTTATTGTTAAGTCGCTTTTACAATCACCACGCTTAAATGTTTGCTCTTAAACTGTATTAGCTTGTAGCGTATCAGTACAAATCTTATCTACAAATATCACCAGTCAATTGGCTGTGGTTGTTTGTCTAAAATAACAATAGCCAGTCATATATGATTGGCTATTGTTATTTTGAAATGGTTTATTTCAGCAAGCTAAGAGAGGCCAGTTTTTAGGTTAGGACCTAATGGCATGGTTGCAGAATTGTTCGGAAAAGTCACCGCGGCCCTGGAACGCAAAAGGCACTACGAGGAACACGGATGGGTTTTAGTCAGTAAAAGTCTGACACTCCCTTTTGCTCCGCACAGATCAGAAGAAGAAAAAAAAGTTTTTTACAAAAAAATATCACCGACATAAAAAAAATAACTCAAAAAGTATAAAATAAATTTAATTTCGGGAGTCGGTGCTTTAGGTTATTTCTTCGTTTTTTGAACACCGACAACCGAAATTAAAGTTAAAAATTAATTTTAAATGGGACCACATGATAAGTGAAGAATATGCAAAGAATTATCAAAATCGGTACACCTAGTAAAAACTTATGAGACGCACAAAAAATAAAACAGTCAACTTAAGAAACTCCTCCTTTTTTGGAAGTCTGTTAAAAAGTATGATCTAATCGTAAAATTTTATAAAGAGTATTGTTTTGTTTAATTCCTCAGGCCGTCGGGAGAAGTCTCTGATGGTTCGGATATACATAATCCGATTATTTGATTCGTATCAAACGTGATAGAACATCATTACAACATACGAGATGGCCTGAAACACAGGTTTGAATAAACCTAGATCGGGCAACGCACCACATTACCTACAGAATTCTATTTTTTGTTTTGCAACTGTGATTTTTATATTTTTGTCATACTACCGTTTTTATCCAAATTATTGTAACACTATGATAGGCCTAGATTTATATACTTACTGAACCATATGTACACTTTTTGTAAACTTATTATTTCAATAAAAATAAAATTTATTTATTTATTTTATTTATAACATCACTATATGTTGCGTTATAATTTATGAATTAAGCAAGTAACGAAGATATTTTTTATAACTGGTTCCGTATTATGTACACGATATTATAAAGCTGAAGAGTTTGTTTGGTTGAACGCACTAATCTCAGGAAATGCAGATTGGAATTGAAAAAATATTTCGGTGTTGCAAAGTCTATTTATCAAGGAAGGATATAGGCTATATACCATCACGCTGTAACCAATAAGAGCGTAGAATCAATAACTAATGTTGCAAAAACGGTTTTATTTTTCGCACTCTCTAAATCTCAATTAAAGTAGGTATACCGTACTTGAACTACCTTACTTTGGCCGAACTGATTAGCCTAAGAGAAACAAAAATGAGACACCTAAAACAACTTAACCACAGTATCTAAACCCTACCTACATTTTAACAACACGTTAAAATTGCAATCGGCAGAAACCTCTTCCATGTAACTTCTAAGTTCCAGCTATGAAACTCTTCCCTCGGTACGTTTCAGTCTGAAACAAACACGTAGAAAAATAAAACTTTATCCAGGTACACTGCAACAGTACCCTGGGCGGTCAGTATTCTGTACGTACAGTGTATTTGGACGCTTTCTCAGTTAAAACTGTCCTCGTTCAATGTGAAAGCTGTGTTTTAGAATTGTATAAAGGGTAGTGGCAAAATAACTTCGTTTTGTACCGTTTCAGAATGTTTTAAGATTTTGTTCAGAATGTTTTAAGATTTTGTATAATAAGGTTCCAACAAAGCCACAGTGTATGGAGTTGCTTTGGCAGCCACTGCTAGACGGGAAAAGAGGATTCCATACAAACCATCATCATCTGCCTAGCCTTTTCCCAACTGTGTTAGGGTCGGCTCCCAGTCATGCCGGATTTAGCTGAATACCAGTATTTTACGTGAAGCGTCTGCCTACCAGACCTCCACAACCCATTAACTGGGGAACACGGTACTTCTTGGCAAGACTGGTGTCAGATTTTCTGGCTTCTGACAATCCGTAACGACTGCCAAAGATCTTCAAATGACAGCCGGGACCAACGGCTTAACATGCTTTCCGAGGCACGGAGAAGTCTCGTTATTAAGATGGTCACCCATCCACAGACCAACCTCGGCAAGCGTTGCTTAACCTAGACGATCGATCCGTGCGGCTGTTATAATTTAGCCACGAGCTCCTCTTCCTCTCATTCCATACAAACCAAGCGTGGAAATAAAGAATAACGATACTATATTAGCTGTTCAGTAAGTTTTGTCTAGTTATGCGCGCATAAATGTATAAAAATGTCTTTTTTTTTTAAGTTGTTCATAATGATAAGTGCATTGACCCCTTGAGAGGTATTGCGTTTTTGCTGTCACGTTGTATTATATAAATGTTATTTATTCATCAAACATTATTTTACCATCTTCAAAGTATGCTCCAATCTTCAGAACATTTTTTAAACTCTTTTTCCGTAATTGAGTTCAGTTCTCGTATCGAAATCTCCTTTATTTCTTCTACCGAATGAAAACGGTTACTACGACGAGGTAATTTGAGTTTATGAAAAAGAATGATGTCGCCTGGAGCCTGGGTTGCTCGATGGTATATGTTGAGTTTAAAGTAAACAAAATGCAATTCGCAATTATGGCCTTGTACGAATGTATCATGGTGCAAAATCCAAGAATTTTGAACGCCACAATTCTGGCCGTTTTCGTCTAATTTGCTCTCTCTATTACTGCATAACGCTCAAATTATTAATTTCAATTGAATTTTTATTTTATTGTATTTTAGTTGGATTTATTGTATTGTATTAGTGTTAAATTGAATTATAATTGTGTTGTACTTTTTGTTTGAATTTTAATTGTATTGTATTTTTATATTACTGTATTTTACCACCGAGTCTAAGAATTGACAATGCTATGTCGTGTTATCAGGTGCATCAGACCGCTCATGAAATATGATTTTTTAAATGTTGCTTAATATTTTTAACTAGCTGCTGCCCGCGACTTCGTCCCCGTGGAATCCCTGATTTTAAAACATTCTTGACCGCTGCTCCGCTCCTATTGGCTTAAGCGTGATGATATATAGCCTAAAGCCTTCCTCGATAAATGGTCTATTCAACCCAAAAAGAATTTTTCAATTCGAACCAGTAGTTCCTGAGATTAGCGCGTTCAAACAAACAAACTCTTCAGCTTTATAATATTAGTATAGATTACCCGTACACTTTTTGGCAATAACTCCGAGTGTACAACTCCGCGATATTTAAAGAAAACAGTCATCATGACTTTGACTTTTGATCGACTTAGGAGTAGTTTTTTCTGTTTCGATTCAGTTGGAAAACGCCACTCCAAAGCTTGTTGAATTTGCATGTCAAACTCGTAAACCTCCGTCTCGTCACCAGTAACAATGCGTTTCATGAATGTTCGGTCGGAATTGACTCGTTCTAACATGTCCTCAGCGAATCTTATGCGATTGAGTTTTTGGAGAAAAGTCAGGTCATTTGGGACTAGCCGAGAGGCAACATGTTTCATACCAAAGTAATTATTTAAAATGGTCCGGATACACTCGTGAGACACTGAAATTCCGGCGTCTATATCTCTCAAACTTGCAGTGGCGTGCAGTGGTTCAAGTTAGGGTAGGCCAGAAAATAATGTCCAAAAAAAACACACAACATTATTCAGGTTTGAAATTTGGTGTCTTTTTTATTTATTTTTTAAATAGGTAATAAAAAAAAATAAAAAAAACTCATTTCATTAAAAATCAACCCTGAATAATGTGGTTATTTTTTAAAATTTATTTGGACATTTTCTCTGGCCTACCCTAACTCGAACCACTGCACGCCACTGCAAACTTGAATGAGGATTTTCAGTCACTATTTCCTTCATTTTGGCGATGTCAACTTCAGTTGCAAACGTTGATGGCCCACCAGAGCGAGGTAAATCTTCCATCACCTATCGACCACGTTTGAACGCTTTGTACCACTTTTAAGCACGAGTTTTTGATAAAATCAATTCAGCGACATTTGTGACATTGACGTTTTGAAAGAAGTGGTAACAACTGGTGGCAGAATTTTTTCAAAAATATTTTGATCTAATCACGATGAAAATTGCGCTCGGCGCAAGTTGCGCAGACTCAAATATTAGGAGTGTGATATATCGCGGGCCTGCGGATGGCGAGCTATGGGTGGCTCGCCGTCCGATAGCAACCAGGCCCGAGTCGACGGCGCGTCGTGTTCCACGCGCGCCTCAAACAGCCGTCAGCAAAGAAGACGGGACCCCATAGGGTCAGTGCCTGCTAGGGTTGCGGAATTTGTTCGAAAGAGTCACCGCGGCCCTGGAACGCAAAGGGCACAAGCAGGAACACGGGTGGGTTTTAGTCAGTAAGAGTCTGCCTCCTCCGCCCAGAGCGGAAGAAGTCATTTGATGATTTCCCATCCAATAAAAAAAAGAAAAAAAAGGAGTGGTATCTCTAGTCGATTCTGTGTCGTAACGATTTTATCCTCAATGCAACAAATCCTGACCCAGTTTCGTTTCATAAATGTAGATATAGAAATAGTTTAACATGAGAATAGAAAATTATCTTCTACAATTTTATACATTGAACACTGTAGTAAAAGTAGGTCATTCTAGAAAATATATAAAGCTGCAGATCCTCATTACAGAATTGACGATGTTATAAAAAGATTCATAATATTCTGCAAGCTAAAGCCAGCTCAAACATCAACCATCCGCTAAATGGGTTAAACAGCTTACGATTTTACGAGACTAACCCAGGTATCAAGCAGAGCATAAATTATGCTACGAGGAAGTATATCCATAAAAAACCTTTCACTGTCCACAGACGCAGAGTCGAACAAGTTATCCTGCAGTACAAGAAATAGATTACAATGTTTCAAACATCAGAAACGTTTTAACCAGAGAGCTAATTGAGTTACAGATTTACAATGGCGTCTCTCTGCAAGACAATACCCTCTTTTTATTTTTTGCTGATATCTGTAAACCTGCCGTTGGTCTCGGCTGTCATTTGTAGATCTTTGGCAGTCGTTACGGATTGTCAGAAGCCAGTAAATCTGACTCCAGTCATGGCAAGAGGTCCGAGTTCCCCAGTTAATGGGATGTGGAGGTCTGGTACGCAACCGCTCCACGTTAAATATTGGTATTCAGCTGAATCCGGTATGACTGGAAGCCTAGGCAGATGATCTGTAAACCTGAGGATCTAGTGAATGTTTCAGGAAATTGTGTTACCATTTCTGAAAACTGTATCTTTGCGGCGCAGTGCTCCTGAGTATACATTGTGGAACAGTTGGAAAGAGTTACCGCGGCCCTGGAAGGCAAAGGGCATTTTGAGGAGCCCGGATTGGTCAATAAGAGTCTCGGAGAAGTCATTTGATGATTTCTTAAAAACCATCGTATACATTTATTATATTATTTGAAAATCACCAAAAGTCAGCTCCCCTGTTAAAAGTTAGTTGACTGTTCAAGTTTATGTTTCCATACAAACATAAACTGGAAATTTATGTTTGTATGGAAAATTTAAAATGGGTTCATTTTAACTGTAACACTATTTATCGAAAATGTTTTCAACTAACTATTTAGACCTATGTACCCTGCTTATGTGTGTAAATTTTCATTAAAATCGATTTAGTCATTTCGGAAAATAAGGATTTGAAAATTTGTATGAAATGTGCTACGGCGTATGCGCACTTAAGCATCGAAAAGAAGATGTGAGATTACCAGAAGAAGAATATAAAAACTGCTATATTTGGCCCAGATAAGCGATTTCTTCTAAAATAGGAAGCAATTGTAATTGCAATTGTGTAACACAATTAGTTTGCAGAAGTGGGTCACTGATTACGGCAAGAAAGGTGTGACTCTACTGCCATATATCGGGTTTCAGCCCGATCCGGACTAAGCGGGAATTTATCGACATAGAAAAACCCAATTAAACCGACCACGGTACTTGGGATAGCTGAAAGAACTTCGTAAACTTTTGAATTTGGCTCAAAACGCTGCGTTCAATATTTTAAATTATGTAAATAAAGATGGATGTGAATGGGGATATAGTATTAAAGAGGGGTAACTTTGTTTGTTTTTTATGTTTGTTCACGGCAACCCATGGATTGTTCTTCGAGGTTAAGTGATGTCTATCTGTGGATGGATGGCCCATCAAATACCGATATTAATGAAGAGGATGAGTTACCCATAATTACTGGGTTGTAGAGACCAAGCTGACCCAAAAATAATTGGGAAATGGTTAGGCAGAAAATTGTCAGAGATTATCTATAGGCAGAAAATTGTCAGAGATTATCTATAGGCAGAAAATTGTAAGAGGTTATCCTACGAATATTATGAAGATGAAAGATTTGATTGTTTGTTTGTATTGAATAGGCTCAGAAACTACTGAACCAATTTGAAAAAGTTCACCTTACGGAAGCTACACTATCCCCGGGGGACATAGGCTATATTTTATCCCCATATTCCCACGGGAACGGGAACTATGTGAGTAAAACCCGGGCGCACTGCTAGTCCTAGATAAAACCTTACTTATATTTTCAATGATAGTGTTAAAAGATATTTTTGATCTCAGAAAAATAACAAGGTTCCTGAAAGGTTACCGCGGCTCTGAAAACACAAAGGGCGCTTGGAGGAACAAGGATGGGTTGACTAAAATAATTCATTTGATCATAACCCACGCTAAAATATACAGGAACAAAGCCATTACCTACAAATCGAGACTTTTCGAATCCACATGAAAATTATTGAAACGAAACATGACTAAATCGTCGCGACGTTATTCAATTATTCATCTCAGTTTGCCTTGTTCACTTTCAGTCGTTTTTGTGCTGAAATATTGATGGTCGTGCATAAAACTAGACCGTTTTTGCCAAAATTCTTTTTTCGACACAGGTACCTACTACACAATGGAAACAAAAATTTAGTAAAAGAGGAGAATATATTATACAGAATACTAGAGTAAAATTAAGCTGTGTATGTCCATACCGAAGGGATCAATCTCAGTTTTGCTGCAATGTCCACCTCTTAAATTTATTCTCAATCACCATCTAACGTAATCTTAGATATTTACCATACAATTAAAAAAAAATATCCAAAGATAGCTAACATTCCCATCCAGTAGTCAGCAAATTGAAACTGAAATACGATCTCCAATTGTACAAACTCCTTTAAGAAAGGGTCCTCACAATATTGTGGCTGTTGATAATTGTATCCATCGTTGGCTCGGCGGGGCGCCACGGGACGAATCCGGGGTAAAGCGGGGCGTCGGCAAACAACGGGGTCTTATCGGCCGCAAGACATTTGAATGATGAATTGCGATCTCCAGCAAGATATTGAAGACTCTCGAAATAGCTTGTAGGTATTGTTTTGGTCTTAAAATTGATTGTTGACGAGTTTTGGTAGAAGGGAGGCCAAGGCCTGTTAATTACGAATGGGTTACTATTGTTTCGGAAATTAATTTTGCTTTGCTTCCGGAAATGTAGGAATAGTTGGGATGAATGTCAGGTTGCCACAACAAGTCGATATAAACTCGTAATAGGGAAGTTGATAAAAAAAATCGAATTAGTCCATCAGATAGATTTCCAAAAAATATTGGACACGTATTTTTTCTTTTTTCACATTAAATAAAAACGAAGACGATACAGTGTGTTGAAAACTCGTGTAACGTGCTACACTTTTTACCATGGCGTGACGTCATAAGCCCCCACTCCTGATTTCTGATACTTTATATCTTTGTCAAATTTTATAGATTTGAAAAAGCAAAAAATACGTGCCCAATATTTTTCGATAATCTAACTGACGGACTAAATAGAATCATATTTTTTTACTCCGAAAACTTCCCTATTGTTAAGCGAGTAAGAATAAATATAAATTAGGTTCTCTCTGATTTTTTTCCGACAAGTCTAGATAAAAATCAGCTGTAAACCATTCCTCCAATCTACATCTACAGCTGTTACGATTTTTAGCGTGATTTCAATAAGGTATAAACCCCACCTTTCTTGTTTTATTCCCCAAAAAAAACTTTTTACAAAAAAATACAACCGACTTTTCCACAAAAAATCAAAAAAGTACAAAATAACTTTAATTTCGGAAGTCGGTGTTCAAAAAATGAAAAAGGAACCACAAACACCGAGTTAAAGAAAAGTCGGTTGTATTTTTTTGTAAAAAGTTTTTTATTTTTCACTTTTTAGTGGTACCTAAATCCCCTCCCCTCCCCCCACCTAAACGAACCAATTACATCAGTGTAAAAAAAACGCACTGCTCCAATGCAGAGTAAACTAAAAGGTCGTCAATGTAGACAATGTAGATATTTTTTTAGATTTTTGTTGATTTTTCAAAAACCGCTTGTTCGATTTCGATAAAATTTTCATGGGACCATTTGGGAAGTATACCCTTTCCAACAAGAATTTTTCAAATCGGTTGGCAAGCGACGGAGTTATGCGCGAACAAACAATAAAAAAAAGAAAACATTCAAACATCCTAATTGAGAACCTCCTCCTTTTTTAGAAGTCGGTTAAAAATATACCTTTCCAAGGTTTCCGCCTAATAACAAAAAAAGGTAAAAAGAAAATCGTTAATTCTCCTCACAGTACCGAATTAGTTCAATAAAGGTTTAATTCAAGTAGCATTAGAAAAAAGGTACGCAAAAAACTCTCAGGGAAACCGCTTAACAAGACCATTTAAATTCCACGTTAAACAAAAAACTTGGTCAAAGAAGAAGTTCTGAAGTTCTCAAGAAGGCAGAACTTTCCTCACTTTCCCGTTGTGTGTAAACAACTCTAAAATTAAGTTGTTCTTAATGAGTTCAGCGATCTACAAACTAAAATTAGAATCTGATTCTGCTGGTTTTGTTTCTTAGCGATGTTTAAATGCTGAATCATTTTTTCTAGAAGCAAAAGAAGTTTAACTTATGTAATAAAGAGTTATATGTTTTTGTTCTGTGTGGAAAATTACTGCATCAAGGCGGAAAAATGTGAGAGGACGTCAAAAAGTACCTCTTTGTCTTAACAACAAGAAATATTTGAAAAAACTAATTTCCAGAAATACTATAGGTTCGCGCAAAACTCGAAACGCTCTAGTTTTCAAACCCCAAACTAGTATGTTTCAATAAATCCATAGATAATAAATAAAAATAAAAAACCTGAAACAGTTTTAATATTACAGCCAGAATTTACTTAAAGACCTAGCGAAGAGTTGCCGTTTCCACGTTGCAGAGTAAAGTAAGTTCAAAGTATGTTCCTGTTTACTCAGGTAAACGATTATAGTTCTACTGTTTAAGAACTTGCGTGCTGCCTTTTCCTGCAAAGTTAATAATGTTGCGAGAAGATTTTTGATTGGTTTCTGTCTATAAACTGGGTGAGTACAAGTTAAATCAAAATGAGTAGTTTTGTGAGTGCAAGGGGCTTTAGGCAAGGATCAATTTATTTAAGGTGACAAAAAGTTTGGAGTTTTTTAACCACCTGATGTTTCATTTCAAGAAACTTGCGAAAGTCACTCTGTTTGTCTGTCTGTTCGTAGCTATATATATGGCTTTTCATATGTTAGCGGCTGAACGGAATTAAACGAATCTTGGCACACAGAAAGACCATGTCCTGATTTAAGACAAAGCATAATAGCATAATCAGCCTTTTAATGTTCGCACTGCTGGGACACAGGCCTCCTCTCTAGTAATGTAATAGGCCTCTAATGGACCGTAATCCACCACGCGGGCCCAGTGCGGGTCGGTGAATGTCACATGTCTTCGAATGTTTGGATCTAGGACTTTTCGTTGCGATGGTTTCCTTCACCGTTTTGAGAGTACTGGTGAAGAAATTAATAACACAAAGTAATTTACCTGGCTGGGTTTAAACCCGCGACCTACAAATCGTAATTCGGGGCCGTTACCACTCGGTCACCACTGCTCCACTGCTTAAGGCATAGGATACTTTTCATTCCAGAATGTGTTACCCACTCTGCAAGCGGAGTCACTGGCAGAAGCTTTCTCTTTCAGGCAACATGGACACTAATATCGGGACAAATTATTTATCAACATAAATACGTACACACAGAATTGTGTTCCAACTCAGCAGTGAGTGACACGCACGACGAGCCGTGGTCCCGACGCACGTACACCGTCGTGAAAGCATCGCACGTTCCGTTCTATGATTGAACGGCGACGTTTGAGGCTAATCAAATACGAGGCGCATGATAGAATATTGGCCTGTACCCTTTATATTTCTTTACAATACCTTAAATCACAATGTTAAATGTTACAACAAAATACCATGTAAATATTGAAAGAAAATTTAAAACTTTCATTAAAAGCACCCTTTGTAAACAAGCATATTACAAACTAGCAGCGCCCCGCAGTTTCACCCGCGTAGTTCTCTTTCCCGTGGGAATATGGCGATAAAATATAGCTAATGTTAGTCAAGGTGAATGTAGCTTTCTAATGGTGAAAGAATTTTTGAAATCAGTCCAGTAGTTTTTGAATTTATTCGTTACATACAAAAATACAAATCTTTCCTCTTTATAATATTAACATAGATTTGTAATGCGCGCTTAAATTTGAAGAGATCATAAACTGAATTCGTACTGGAATGTTTAATTTCCGTCTTCCAAAGTACACAAAAAACGATGGAATTAATTTCAAACGACAAGACTTGTCTTTTATCAAACATCAAAAACAAACAAGATTTTTTTAACGTTATTTAAGTAAAGGAAACTTATTAAGTAAGAAGCTAAGATAGTTCAAAGTTAAAAGAATTTCTATAAAGGAGCTCGAGCAATTAAGTTGATTTTCCATCTCGGAAATTGAGTCTTCAAGCGACTTTTTAGCTTCCACAAAGTGTTGGCAAGTCCCGTTAAAAAGTACTAAAAATCTGTCGTTGAATGTTGGCGGAGACGATTTGAGGGCAGTATGAAGAATTAATTATGTATGAGCGGAGTTGAGAGGTATTGTCTTGGGGAAAGTATCTTAGCAGCCTTTCGTACTGGAGGGTTATAAGGACTTCAGTGTTGACAAGGAGATACAGCAAAAAGGTATGTACTTGACTTATAATAGCTACTTATTTTCCAGAAAAGGAACATTATCTGCCTTCCATTAATCACCTATGTAACCAAAACTTTCTTCAAGTATTCTTTAGTACCAACGTAATAGAAAAGTCTTAATTATGACATGCAAGCTATAAGAAGGAGCTCGTGGCTAAATTATAACAGCCGCACGAGACGACCTTCGAGGTTAAGCAACGCTTGCCGAGGTTGGTCTGTGGAAGGGTGACCATCTTAACATAAATAGTTTCTCCGTGCCTTGGAAAGCACGTTAAGCCGTTGGTCCCGGCTGTCATTTGGAGATCTTTGGCAGTCGTTCCGGATTGTCAGAAGCCAGAAAATCTGACACCAGTCTTGCCAAGAAGTACCGTGGTCCCTCCCACTGGGGAATACGGTACTTCTTGGCAAGACAGCTAAACTGTGACTGATGACTTGATTAACTGTAAAGGGTTTTGAAGGTCTGGTAGGCAGCCGCTCCACGTAAAAAAACTGGTATTCAGCTGAATCCGGCTTGACTGGGGGGAGCCAACCCCAATATAGTTGGGAAAAGGCTAGGCAGAAGAAGAAGCTATAGGAAAGGTGAATATGTTTTCTACACAGATCCGTGTCATGCCCGGGACGTGGTTAGACCGAGCCCAAAAATGTTGGTGCGTATATTTTATATGAACTCATTCACACACACCCGTGTTCAGGTCGTATCAGATGTTGTGTAACTGACTTATGTGATATGGCTACTGATGTACCAGGAGACCAGATGTACTGAATAAGTTTATTTAAACAAGAGGACAAAACGTTGCTTGCCTAGATTTCATTGTCATATTTATATATCCCGTAGCACGTAATACTCAGAATCTGGTCCGTAAATGTAAATAATGTCTGTGCTTCTACAAAAGGATAATTATTTAATTTTATGACCTGTTTTGGGACCCTGGGGAAGCGGGATCACGCCTAGTTCAAAGTCTACCTTATGAGGGTATTGTTAAAAATTATAACCACTAAAATAGTAATATTAAGTAGAATTTAAATGAAGTCATATAATATTTACGTAATAGAATTTTAGACCCTTTGAGTTTAGATAAAACCTGAAATGTGGTTTAGCTCCAAACCTTTTAAAACCCGGCTTACTTAGAACGACCGATAAAAGATAACCCTAGGGTCGAAACAATGTTTCAGAAGCTACCTGTTTCGGATTCGGCGGGAAGACACGCGTTTCAAGACCTTCTTTATGGGGGGAAATCCCAATGGATGTCCTCCACCCTGGGGCGGGCGGAGAGGTCTGTCAGACTCTTACTGACTACAAACACCCCGGTGTTCCATCTCTCACCTACGTCGTGGATCGCGGGAATTTATGCGACATCTCCAGCTGGTGCCAGCCCGCCTCTGCGGGCCTCCTCGAGTCAGCGGAGGGAGTGAGGTATTTGACTCCCCCCGCGACGTCACAGAGGGGCGCACGGGAACACCACGTGCCACCACCTCGGTTCCGGAAGAATGGGGGGCGACGGACTTCCACGAATGCGCCGCCCCTGGATCCAGTTAGGGGGCCCGGTGTGCCTGCTGCCAGCGGGGAGAGAGGTCGAGATCTCCCTTCACCTTTCCGCAGCCTCCTTCTGTGAGATAACTGTTTCGTAAAAGGAGACCACCGTGTCCCAGGACTCTTCGCCGCTGACCATAGATTGGACTACGGTCGGTAGCGAAAGGTCACTGCCAACCACAGAGATGAGGTCACGGCGCGGCCCCTCACAAGCAGCACACTCTGCCAGCGTATTTCGCGCCGTGTCCTCCCGACAGTCGACGCAGTGGTGACACCGAGCGTCCGGCTCCCTGCCTATGCGACACAGAAACCTCCCTAAGCAGCAGTTCAACCTAAGGTCCAGAGTAAGGAGGCACGGGAAGCGGTCACCTCTTTTTGCGAAGCAGTAATCCTAGCGAAGGAGGACGTGGACCATTTAAGAGAGAAGCAAACCTAACGCTTCAGCCGCCACAACAAAAAAAGACGCCCCGGATGTCGGGAGTCGCAGAGCTATGCCCGGCAATCGTAGGCCCGAACCTGCGTCTATCTATCCGTTAACATTTCTTGTCATAACGCTGTTGGTTGGTGAGTGTTGGACGAACAGATAAAGGAACAATATAATACCTCAGAAAGTGGGCGTTACTCGTGTTAAATTAAACATTTCAGTTATTCGCTATAGCTATAGCGTTCTGCTATCTTTGTTTATTTTTGTATTCTTTAACTCCTGGTGGCTTCATAACTGTAAAGCGTTAAATAAATTTGCATCGTCATCATTAATTACCCATTATACAGGCCACTGTTAGAGATAATGACAAAATAAACAATCTTGATGTTTCTGGGAGCTAATTAAGTCCAAAATATCGAAAACTGATTAAAACTAGCCCATTAATAGAATGGTAATTCGAAGTTAACAAATAATAATCTTTAATAGATTAAACACTAATCCATACTAATACTAATTACTAATCATATATTATGTAAAGCTGAAGAGATTGTTTGAATGCGCTAATTTCAGGAACTTTTGGTCCGATTTGAAAAATTCTTTCAGGTTTAGATAGGCCATTTCATCATCACGCTAAGACCAACAGGAGCGGAGCACCAATGAAGAATATTTCAAAATCGAGATAATTATATCCACGGGAGACCATTCCACGCGGACGAAGTTACGGGCAGAAGCTATGATAAATGCTCGTTGTTTTTGGTTGCTTTTTGAACACACCGACTTCCGAAATTAAAGTTATTTTGTACTTTTTGGTTTTTTTGTTTAGAAGTCGGTTGTATTTTTTTGTAAAAAGTTTATTTTTTATTTTTCATGTTTTAGTGGTTCACTCCCAAATAAACTTGCCCATCACTGCGTACGAGGTATAAATTGGTGTAAACAATAAACAAACATGCGATTTCAGCTATCCCGACAGATTTGCTATAATTTATAGAAATGAACAAAAATGCTCATAAAATAAAAACTACTCTACGACGAAACTGAACTAAATTATTATGGCACTATTCTTCATCGAATAAAAAAAAACAACCACGTAAATCGGATCAGAAATCTCAGCGTAATCGCTGTACATACATAGAAAAAAAAACATACCTGCCGAATTGAGAACCTCCTCCTTTTTGAAGTCGGTTTAAAATCTAAAAAACTAATATTCCTTCTTTCAACTCTGCTAATGCCAGAAATCAGATCGCATCAAAGCATTCTAGATAAAAATCGATACTAAGTTAGTTAGGAGATGGCTCGTCGGGTTCTGTTGTTGAAATGATCACGCTGCACTTATTTAAGTTGTTCTCGACTAAGGTCAACAGGCTGGGTAAGGGTATGTTCATAAGGGAGACTAGTTATTGACATTTAAAACTAACTTCACAGATGTTCACGCTTCGTCCTACACAATCCTAATTCTTCTAAATATCTTCGTGAACGCTTTGAGTACATCGGTTTGGTTTTTTGCCTAGTTTGGGAGACAGCAGGCTATGTATTTCTATTAATAAATTGTCTTTGTTCTAGCTATTAAGACTTTGTAATTTATGGTTGTGTTTCAAATAAAAAATATTATTATTATTCCATTTATTTATTTACTATACATATTTATTAAATTTTTAAATATTTCTATTAAAAAAAAAAACATTTAAAAATATAAAAAATAGTAGCCCACCGGTATCGGGAACAGGGTCCAAGCTACCGATGGTCAGGGCTCCCGAGAGAGGAACCCCCTAACGATACGCGCCGTGTCCAGGAGTACCGCTTTCTGGATCAAGCCCTTGATCCAGCTGCCCAACGAGAGCCTCTTAAGGTGTTGGTCGAGGCTCTTGGCAATTATGCCATTGGCCGTCACGACTATCGGCACAATGACTGCTGTGTTCACATTCCACATGTCGACAACCTCGTGAGCCAAGTCAAGATACTTCGATTGTTTATCTTTCTCAGCCTTCACGAGGTTCTCGTCATGCGGGACTGCTATATCTACAATCATTGCGCGACGCTCTAGTCGGTCTATCACCACTATATCAGGCTTATTGGCAACAATAGTCCTGTCAGTGATGATAGACCGATCCCAGTACAATGTGCAATTGCCATTTTCGAGAACTGGGTCGGGCGCATACCTATAGTATGGTACTTCCGATTCCACAAGATTGTATTTAAGGGCAAGTTGCTGATGGATAATCCTGGCTACAAGGTTGTGCCTGTGCAAATAGTCTCCGTTAGCCAGACTAGAACAACCGGAAATAATGTGGCGGATGGATTCCCCCGGCCGGTGACATGCCCGACATATGTCAACCGTACCGTCCTTCACAATGTATTTCCGGTAGTTGTTCGTCATCATAACTTCGTCTGTAATCGCACAGATAAAACCTTCGGTTTCCCCAAAGAGGTCACCAAAACGTAGCCAGGCCACGGACGCTAGAAAGTCTACATCGGGCCCATGTAGGACCCGATAAAAGCGCCCGTGAAGCTCCTTGCTCTTCCATACCTCCCTGCGATCATTAGTATCTAATACCACAGGTTTGCGCCAGTTCTCGTTAGCCAAGGAGAGTGGGGTGAGGCCCTTGTCCACTGCGACGACATCCCGGTGCATACCCACGTCGGCTTCTAGGAAGTATTCCCTAAGGCTGCATACCTCGTGGTTGTGCAGGGTCTTAGCATTTAAGAAGCCACGACCCCCACACTTCCGCGGGATATACAGCCTCATTACCGATGATCGTGGGTGATGCATCCGATTTGCGGTCAGCAGTGAACGGACCGTCCTATCCAGGGCGTCCAGTTCTGTCTGAGTCCATTTGAGTATGCCGAAAGAGTACATCAATACTGGCATGACCCAACCATTAAAGGCGCGCACCTTGTTTCCGCCTGATAAAAGACTATTTAGTACTTTGTTCAGGCGGCCGAAGAAGCGCTCCTTCAACGATTGTTTCACGCCAGTAGCATTATTATTATTATTATTACTTCATTTCGAGGGTTAAATCCTGCTGCACTGCCACTTTTCTTCTCCTTCGTACTCCGCGTCACACTTCCAGCCGCTATGATGGCTCATTCTCAGTGACTGCAGTTCGTCTCTGGAACTCTCTTCCACACCCTGTACGCGACAGCCCTTCTCTTGATGTCTTCAAGAGGAAAATTAAAGAGCATTTCCTTTCACAATGATATAATATTAGTAGATATGTATGTATGTATATGTATATATATTTGTATGTAGGTAAATATATAGATCTATGTTATCTAGTACACTGGATCCTACCCTCTATGCTGAACTCTCTCTATCACTCAAAGGTTTGCTGGAAGAAAACTCAACTTTGAGTTAAGCTAGCCTTTTACTTTTTACATGCAATTTATTATGTTTAATATAAGTTGTTTTGGTGTACAATAAAGAATTATAGAGAAGAAGAAGATGTAACCGATGTCAAAGTCAAAGTCAAAACACACATTTAGGTATCCCATCGCTGGTCAAAACTGACTCTTTTTTCCTTACATTTTTTTCCTACTACACAAACTATTATTAATTTTTAGGGATCCGTACCACAAAAGGAAAAACGGAACCCTTATAGGTTCACTTCATTGTCCATGCGTCCGCGGTTGTCGCGATCCCGATATTTAAATTTAAACCGATCCCGATTTATAGTTTCATTTTTCATTTTAGTCAGATTAGCAAGTAAAAAAGTTGAAATAAATTTTCAGACCGGATTGTGCATAAATTTTCCTTCAGATATATTAAACGTGACCTATTTGCGTGACAGCTGGATGAAGTATAGGCATCCGATAACATGTAGTTAAATATGTCTTTGGAATTAGCTGCAGGACTCGTAATACGACATCGATTTTCAAGTTTAATATACTTATGAAACTCCAGGGTTTGACTGGTGATGTTTCAGTTACGTAACACCAATTTTGGTCTAGTAACACTTTATTGCTGGAACACTGCTGGTTTCCTCACGATGTTTTCCATCAACGTTTTGGGAGCAGTGGTGGCCATGTGGTAATGGTACGAACTGTAGGTCACGGATTTAAACCCAGCCAGGCGCAATACTTTGTGCAATTGTTTTTATCATCACTGCTCTTAAAACGGCGAAGGAAAATATATACATATATTAATAAATATGAAGTTTTATAATAATCTTTCTGTTTGAAAGAACTAAAACTAAGAGCGACAGAGACAGGCTTTTAAATATTACCGTTACATATAAATTACTGTAATATCGTTGTTCAATTTTCAACATCAGCTTTTCAGTATGAATTTTCTAGAACTTTCCAAAAGCATCGAATAATCCATCCGTCGAATATTTCAAACTAAATTCATCACTTCACAGGCACGCAAATAATGACAGCTTTATCTACACTAAACAATTCAGAAATATATTGTTTCAATTCACAATATCGGAAATAAATGTATCGCGTGCATTTCATGAAATGTCCTTTACAATAAATATAAAATGGATTAAAAGTAGACAAAAATTCAGTATCGGTATGTGCAGCGCTGTTGTTAAAATATTGGAAATGTCACCAAATATCATGGAAAAATGTGATAAATGTTTCAATAGTATAAAGGATTATCAACAGATCGGATAATCGTTGAAACAAATAGATCCGAAACGGTCATCGGATGATACCGATGTTGCGAAAAATTTTACGTAAAAAAAAACAATAAAAAAAAACAAGAAATAATGTTTTTTTTTTCCGCGGCTTCGTTCCTACAGTCCACAAGTACGGATCTCTTTTTTTTTTGGGGGAAAATAAGTAGAATTTATCGCTCAGCAATAATCTAGTTTTCTATTATTATTTTTTTTAATCAGATTATTTCAATCAAAGATTTCAATTGACATGCACAAAATTACGTTCAATCAATCACCAATTTATATCGATATTTTGCCTTGGTTTTATTAAAAAAAAAAAAAACAAAATTGATTGAGTCAGGCGTTACTTTGCGGAAGGCCATTTTAAATTCGAAAATGTAAATAATATATCTAGTTCTAATTTCCGCGAATATGTGTGGGTTGCAGGTATGCACCTCCCTCCCGCCCGCTATATTATGCACATGCAAGATTACAAGGCAAAAGCAAGGATTTTATGCACATGCAGGAAGGCAAAGCAAAACCCAACACCATTACCGACACGTGTTTCGCCTCTCCACGAGGCATCCTCAAGGGACGTGTTGACTCGCCGACCGTTGAGTTGCGACAACAATTCAACGGTCGGCGAGTCAACACGTCAATACATAAACTAACCTTATGTTGGACTGGATGTGATGCGGTATGTGGTCACAGTGTGGTCCAGGAACAAGACTTCGAACACTTATCTTCTCTTTCCGATTACAATATACATAGAAATATTTTATGAAAGGCACATTCGTATTTTCCTTCACTTCGTTTTTGCTTTGGATGATGCGTCCCCGCGTCGAGCGGCCTGCGTTATTTTATATTGCAGATTTGTAGGTACTATAGAAACAAACATATCTGGACAATGTAGCAAACATAAAAAGAAAAGTCATTTTAGAATATTTATTAACCTTCTTCGAAACATTATTTATTATTTATCAAGTTAAGTATGTATGTATGTGTGTGTATGCGGGGTGTCAACTGAAACCCAGCGCTGGGTGTCTGACTCCCAGCAAATGCTGAGGTGGTAACCCTTTCGGTATGCTGCATGCTCGGCACAATTTTAATCTTTATCATTGTTAAGTTTTTTATTGTTATTTTATTTTACTTTGTATTTTGATGCTGTTGTATTGTGCGCTGTGTCGAATAAATGTTTACTATTCTATTCTAAATTAATTTACACTACAAAAGTATAGATTCTTAGATGAAGAATCGACCACATTTTACAAGAACTGTAAAGTAGAACCAATTGATGCAATGTATGTATGTAACATCTTAATTTTATGACGAACACTTTGTAGCGCATACCGCGTAGCACCGGAGCTCGCTACGGCGTAGCATTGTAATCACGTAGCGGTAACCGAGAAATGCCTACGCCGCTACGCTCTTTGCACAGATCAAGGAATCGTAGCGCAGTGACAAAGTTTCGGTTTTCTATGTGGGGGTCGGTCCCAGTCTTACTGAATACCAGTAACTGAGTAATTCAACACCCCACGACAAGACTAGCAGTCATACCTTCGTTATAAACAAAGATCTGAACATCACAGCTGGGATCAAAGATTTGAAATGCTCTCGGAGGCTGGAAATTATACTGGTACTAGCAGCACCTCGCGTCGTGTATAAAATATAGCCTATATCACCCGGGGATAGTATAGCTTCCCAACAGTGAAATAATTTTTCAAATCGGTCAATTAGTTTCGGAGCCTATTCAATGCAAACAAACAAAAAAGCAATCAAATATTTCCTCTTTATAATATTAGTGTAGATGTAACTAATAGTCACAGATGTCGGTCTGTGGATGAACTAATATCACAGATGTTCTTGGTATGGTAACTGATCATTGAGGAGTCACCGCTGCGCGCTGGTCAGAAGTGTCCCTTTTTAATTTACTTCCAAAAGAGGAGGAGGTTCTCAAGCCGAGTGTATATTTTAACTGACTTCCAAAAACGAAGTTGGTTCTCAATTCGACGGTATTTTTTGTTGTGTGTTTTACCTCATAGCTTTGTACTGGATATACCGATTTTGATAATTATTTTTGTATTCGAAAGATAGTACTTTTTGTGTGCCTCCCATTTATTTGATTGAGATTTGACGATTAGTATCTGAGTTATCCCTGATAATGCGTGACTTCGACTACATACATTGATGATGTTCTCAGTCACTCACTTACCGGGTTGTTTTGTTTGAAAAGTTCTAAAACTCCAGTCTCTAGTAGTGCCCGCCGTGCCGTTTCCGTGGTCTGTGGCTCGTCGCATAGAAACGTTGAAGTGCCTACGAGCAACACCGTGTTTGCGTACTTCTTGATGTTGGAATGTATTTTTAAGGAATTTCTTTATAATTTTAAAAGTATACAGACTTTTTTTCCGCTCCAGTGATCTATGCGAGCGAAATCGCGTAAAGTCGGAACAAATCAAGAATCGATTGGATCAATATTAAAAGTAGTTTTTTAATATTGATTTCAAAGTGACATACACACGAAACAGTCATGTATTTGAAATTACCCTAACAACATAACTAGAGATATACTAAAATATCTCTCAATAAATCAAACATTGTAATTCTCCCTCTTTCAGAACAAACCTGACAAAGATCCTACATACACGGTACCCTCTATACTACTTGCAAACACACCAGAATCGAGGAGGAAATGGCCGCCGCACTGGACGATAAATTTCTCGTGCACGAATATTAAAACTAGGGAAGATAAAGCAATAAATTGCCCGAGGTCGTTGTCCGGTGCGGGCGATAACGGACGCCGGCCGGACGGTCCCGGACGGTGTCCGTACGACTACCGCGACGATAACTCAAGAGGCCATGCGTATCGAAAACGAAAAGATTTTCTTCGCTCTGATGATGTATAGCCGTGTGGCCTTGACAACAGATTCTTAGGTTTTGTCCGTGAAGTGATATTTTTATGAGTTTCCATAAAATTGGAGAGGACTTATTGGGAAACCGCTCGTGGTTTGTGTTTTTGAAAAGTTGCTTGAAAGAGACATCTTCATCGTTTACTTTGGCCGAAAATTAAATGCATAAAAATCTGATCCAAACGTAATATATTTTGACAAAAATATCACATTGAACAAATTTTTAAAGTCTTTAAATCAATATATATAAAAGCGAAATACCACTCACTGATTAATCACCAAATCTCAGAAACTATAACACTTACAAACTTAAAATTTGGCCGGTAGGTTCCTTATAGGGTGTAGGCATACGCTAAGAACAGATTTTACCAAACTCCAGCCCTAAGGGGGTAAAAAGGGGGCTGGAAATTGTTTGCCCTAAATCTGCGCAGACGAAGTCCGGGCGAAGTGCTAGTTTTCATTAACAAAAATATTTGATTCTGTTAATAATCATAAATAAATAATTCGTTCCCAGGCTAACTTACCTTTACACGAATTTTGTATTGACTTAATATTCTTTAGACGCAGTCTTAACACTGACTTAAAAGGTAAACCAACAAATGTTTACAGGTAGGCAGGGTTGTGTGTGTTGTGTTTTGTTTAATGTGTTTTGTGTAATAAGTGCATTACCTGTAATAGGTAAACATTTTTGGTACTGTAATAGGTAAACTAATACTAAATTTTAATAAAACGCGGAGTAAAATATAACAACAACATTAATATTTAATTTAAAAAGGCAGCAATAGAGTTACAACAAACTAATTAAACTCTTAATCAACTTCTGAACTGTGTGTAATTCTTGAACTAAAGTAAATCCAATTGCGGTCGGTTCCGGGCAGGTCTTGTTGTGGATAGATATCATACTATCTCAAGCAATCCTAGCAGTTCAGAGCAGTGGTGGCCGAGTGATAATGGCCCCGACTTACGAATTGTAGGTCACTGGTTCAAACCTCGCCAGGCGCATATTTCTTTGTGTAATCAATTTCATCACCACTGCTCTCAAAACGGTGAAGGAAAACATCGTGAGGAAACCGGCATGTCCTAGAACCAAAAATTCGAAGACATGTGACATTCTCCAACGCGCACTGGGTCCGCGTGGTAGATTACGGTCCATTCCTTCTCCGAGAGAGGAGGCCTGTGTCCCAGCAGTGGGAACGTTAAAAGGCTGATTATTATTATGCAAGCAATCCAGTTTGACTGGAAGCCGACCCCAATACAGTTTGGAAAGGGAATAGGCAAATAATGAAGGGTAGTAGGTTAATAACGAGAATACGTTGTGATCAACGCGCGGCTCAAAGAGATGTGAGCGTGGAGATAGCCCGCTGGGGACAGTGCCTGCCAACGTTATGTGGCGTTGCTCATCACTAGAGTGAGCGATGCATATCACTATATTCCGAACCAGTCCAGGCGCCAGAGATGTGAAGACTGCGGCGCGGGGCGAGAGGCAGCGGACGGGCCAGCAGCTCCCAGTCGGCGGACGCCTGCGCCATTGCATTCCCAAACACGATCAAAGCCACTCGCTACCACTCTTCGCGACCGCATTAAACTCGCGTTGTTGCATTATATTCTGCCGTCTCAGCTGATATATAAATTTCCGGTCATTGTAAACCGTTCTACGTGACATTGGTTTGCCTTAATACAAAACCGAACCGTAAAGGTCGTTTAATTCCGACATCACCAAAGTTAAATTATTTGTTCAAAAGACTCACCACGGCCCTAGAACGCGGCGGGCATTAGGAAGAACACGGATAGGTTTAAGTCAGTAAGAGTCTTATATTCTCTTAGCGAGAGAAGTCGTTTGATGATTTCTCATTCTTAAAAAAAAGAAACATCACACAATTGGAACAATGTTATTATATATTACTTCTTATTAAGAAGTAATATATAATAACATTGTTCCAATTGTGTGAAGTTTTGACAGTAAGAAAGTTATTTATACTTAAAATGATCCTGCAAGAACATGTAAAACTATAACCCTACAACCCAATGCTCCAATTGGGTTGTACCGGCGGTCAGGGCCCCAGAGAGAGGAACCTCCTAACAATGCGAGCCGTGTCCAGAAGTACCGCTTTCTGGATCAAGCCCTTGATCCAGCTACCTAACGAGAGCCTCCTAAGGTGTTGGTCGAGGCTCCTGGCTATTAAGCCATTGGCTGAAATTATTATTATTATTTTTTCTTCTTTCTCTTATTTTCAGTACATTTAATTAATTTTTGGAACCTGCTATTCATTTTTACAACGTACTTTCTCTCAATTGTGATTCAGTATTCCGTGCACACAGTCTGCATTGTAATACACGTTCGTACGAGGAGTAGATACCTACACAGTGTTCATGCCGGCTAATTGCCAATTATAATCGAAAGCAATTTAAATCCGGTATAGTGAACCTGTTTTGTTGTCCCTCTTCTTGCTCGTATAATCGAAACCAAGGTTTATTCATTGTTTCTGCGTTGTTATCGGAAATGAGTATTAGCTGGGGATGATAATTTTTAATTTATTTTAAACTTGATGCTGCTCGCGGCTCTGCCCGTGGGAATGTCAAAAATTATTACAAAGGAACATATTCCAAGTTGCGTAATTTGTCCGAAACGGTTACCGCGGCCCTGGAACGCAAAGGACACTAGAAGAATCACGGGTGGGTTTTAGTCAGTAAGAGTCTGACACTCTCTTCCGCCCCGCCCAGAGCGGGAGAAGTCATTTGATGTTTTCCCATCCATAAAAAATGAACATATTCCCGAGAAAAAAAAGTATAATAGAATGTGTTATATCAGACTACAATCTACCTCTGTGCTAAATTTCTTCAAGATCCGTTCAGCCTTTCTGACGTGTTTGAATAACACAATTCCAACCAAACTTTCGCATATATTTATGTTGTAAATAATTTAAAAATAACAGTTTGACACGTGAGCCGGTATTTCCGAGCTGACTGCCCTTAAAAACAAAAAAACAAAAAAACACGAAAACCGCAAAACAAACTCAGTGGTAAAAGTCAATTTTAAAATCTATACGTGTGATGTAATGGTAAACATTTAATTGTCTAATCATATGAGAACCATTTAGGGTAATGTCAGAAGTGATTTTGAAAAACCTAAAATCACCGCTTAATATTATAATGTTTTTTTTTTTTGGATGGGATATCAACAAATGACTTCTCCCAATCTAGGCGGAGCGAAAGGGAGTGTCAGACTCATACTGACCAAAAACCACCTTACGAATAAATTCCGCATAATATAACGATCTACATATCGAGCCCTTTTTTTTTTTTTTTTTTTTTTTTTTCTGGATGGGAAATCATCAAATGACCCCTCCCGCCCTGGGTGGAGCGGTAGGGAGTGTCAGACTTTTACTGACTAAAACCCACCCGTGATCCTTCTTGTGCCCTATGCGTTCCAGGGCCGCGGTAACTCTTTCGAACAAATTCCGCAACCCTAGCAGGCACCGACCCTATGGGGTCCCGTCCTCGGTGCTGACGGCTCCTTGCGGCGCGCGTGGAACACAACGCGTCGTCGACTCAGCCTGGTATCGGACGGCGAGCCACCCACGCTCACCGTCCCCAGGCATCAGCCACTGCGCAATAGCACAGCGGCCGACTTGTCTCTGGAGGAGGCCGAAATGGGACCATTACTGGCACTCCATCTCAGCACCCTCCCGAGTACCGGGAGTCGCAGCACCCGCAGCAGAAGCGGCAGAAGCGGCGACGGAAGCCGCGGCGGCGGCAGAGGCGGCGGCGGCGGCGGACCTCTTGCCCTTGGTCGGGGCGGATGGCGCGCAGGCCCTTCCCCCAGCCCAGTGCTCGGCCGGCTTGCCAGCAGCCGCACATGCACTGCAGTGCGGCGTGGCCTCGCACGAGCCGGCCCGATGACCGGGCTGACCACAGCGGAAACAAAGACCGCTGCGGTCACCTCCGAGGGGCACATAGCTCCCGTGTGGTTGCCCACATGGCAGCGGTAGCACCTCAGAGGTCTGGGTTCTAGCAGTTTTACCCGCGCAGACACCCATCCCACCAAGAGCCTTCGGCCCTCCGACACAGTTCTGGCCGCCGTCACGGGGCAGCTCACCACAAGGGTTTGCATGCCCGTGTTGTCAGGTCGGAGGGTGCCCGCCTTGACGAGCTCGGCAGAGCACCCCCCAGTCCTGGCGACGGCGGCCACAACTTCCTCCTCCGTAACGGAGTCATCCAGGCCCACTATGCGCATGTCGATGCGCTTAGTCGGCCTGGACACCCGGACCTCGTCCGCGGGTAAGACCGCCCTCAGCTTTTCGGCCAAGGCGTCCGCGAACGGGCCACTCTCCGCTCCGGCGAGCTCGAGCTTGCGGGCACCGGTTAGGGTCCTCCTGACCCCGATGCCCCCGCTGATGCCCAGCTCTTGGAGGCTCACCGCCTCCTTCGCCCGCTTCAGTACGGCGAGATACGTCACGCCCCTCTGTTCCGCTTCCGGCTGCAGTGTTAACACTACAGCTGCGGACTTCGGGGCGCGAAGCCTCGCCGCAATGGCGTTGGCCTTCCGCCACATATCGAGCCCTTACTGCCGATTATAGAGTAGCGTCCGAAATGGTATTTTGGGGAAACACAAAACATCTGTTTTATTTATTTAAACTTTATGTACAATTGTGGTACATGGGCGGACTTAATGCAATAAGGCATTCTCTACCAGTCAACCTTTGGGTTAAAAAGACAACACTGTGGTAGGTGTACAACAAATAAATAAAATACAAAATATATTGAGTGGGAAAGAAATTACAAATAATATATGTATAATACTAATTAAATACATATATGCTAAAATAATAAACTAATAAATATGACATTTTATAATATTTTTATGTAAGAAGAGAACTTATAATAATTATGACGAAGACCAAAGTCAAACAGCTCTAAAATCGATATAGTTCAAAATAAATTAGCCAGCTCGTTTTGTACCTTGGCTAATTTGATACCAGTACAGTACAGACACAGCAAAGCGTACAAAGGTTTGTTGTAAAGATAATCAAACACCTCCCAGTGTCGGTTCACAAAGAGGTTTAAAGAAAAAAGTTAATGGAACAAAAGCAATATTCGAATTTAACGGTTTGTTGCAACGGGACTCTGTTGTTGCGCGTCGATTAGAATGTTGAAATTGTAATACTGACCGTTTCGTTACTGACTTTATTTTGGAGTCATGTTCTGATTTCACTAAGTATGCTTGTACTTGACTATGTCTTGATACTAGCATAAGCATAGCTTTAAAGTGTTAGATAAATCTAGTGAAATCCGATTATTATGACGCCGCTTATAATGACCAACCGCTTAATATGAAGTAAAACAGAGCCCATTTTAGTTTTCATATTAAATTCTTTAAAAAAGTACGGATGTAATGACTTCGTTTATTGACATATCGCTTATTATGACCTATTTTTCAGAAATTATGTTTGGTCATTACTATAACCAAACATACTGGGGGACGTGATACCGAATTTATTCCTCACTTTGATTTGATTGATTTACGACTATCAATATACAATTTTTTGTTTATCTCCTTATTACAAAAATACCTAACAAAGATGGGAATTAGCTTAGTTCCTAAGATTACGCTTTTTATGACGTCCGCTTAGCCCAGATATTACTGAAACTATTTTTTGTCTCGTATCACCGTAATTTTTTTATATTGTTACCTTGATGCAAGTAACATGCATGGAAAAATAGCATTAAAAATCGGAGTTTTCTGGAAAACCCGGAAAACGTGGATCTTTTTAACGATCAGTAGTAATAGGCGGGTAGCTTAACTTTCATACATCTTAAGCTACCATTTTATTGATCTCATACCACTTGCCACGAATAGAAGTACGATAAAGACTAATGATTTGATCGGTTCTATCCAATCCTCCCATATTCTGATTATGGGTTTTTATAATTGCAGGCTGCTGCGAGAAACGTTTTGCTTTGTGTAACAAGGGTTCCACGGTTTCTGAGTTGGATGCTACTGTTACCGAACTAGTATCATTCCATTTGCAAACCAGAATATTCTCTGGTTGGCTAGACTTGTACCCTCTTTCTGTTTTCTTGAACTCTTTATTGGATGGCAAAGGACACTTTTTGTACGGTCCTCGCAAATTCTCCCAGTGACTTTAGGGTCCTTTGTTGCTCTATTCGTGAAAGAGAAGAATAGAAGAAAAGAAATTTTCAAAGAATACGTGACAAGGCGCATCTGGGTGACGAAATTATAAATGATCAGCAAAACGCAAAATGGCACCAGATCATAAACCTTACCGCTTATAAACCGGTGGAATAATTGCTGCATGGCCCTGATCTGGATTGAATCACAATAAATATCCCAATCTAGTTTCACCAACCCAGAACTTATAACCCCAATCGAATTGGTTTTCCACGTATAAATTGCTTACAGCTATGTCCTCCATAGTAAAGGTACCATAGCCTTGTCAATGCTTTACATTTCTTCAGGAATATCTCGTTCATCATTTCGAAGGGGTCGTAACTTTGTAAATTTACATATTTATTATGCTTATTATGAAGAATTTCATCTGTGACGTCATCATTCGCGTTATTCGGTGGTAAAATGGTTATATTTCTTGGAAATTCGTCAATGATTTCATTGACAGTAAGTGGTTTGTTTCGCCGCCTAGAAAGATAAAACATATCCCCTAATTACTACCGATCGCTATAACGATCATTAAATGTATAACCATTTTTTATTTAAATAAATAACATGAAAATCAAATATTATTTCATAGTTTTGTTCGGCAGATCGTAAATTTATAAAAAACATGCATAAAATTAATTTGAATCATAAGCAAGGTCGTAAAATCTTACCTTTTTGCAGACATTGAGAAAGATTATTCCACTAATACAAATTAAAAGGCAAAAGCACTTCGATATTACGATTAAAAGATAATATTATTTGCGCCGAAACACTGTCAAACTATCACTGCAACGACTAGTCAACAACAAGCAGACGTCTTCCGCCCATTCATATTTATAATTTTAGGGTAGTTGTTACACAATTTTTTGATCTTTATAACGATCGGTAGCTGTAACTGGGTTAGTATCCGTGTGTCCGCTTTTCACTTCCCTTCGATGTCATTATAAGCGGATCCAACTGTACTAATATTATACAGAGGAAAGGTTTGTATTTTTGTATGTAACGTATAAACTCAAAAACTACTGGACCGATTTCAAAAATTATTTCGCCATTAGAAAGCTACATTCACCCTAAGTAACAAAGGCTATATTTTATCCCCATATTCCCACGGGAACGGGAACTACGCGGGTAAAACCGCGGAGCGCTGCTAGTGAATAAATAAAACCGTTTGATACACAAACTAGAGATTGAAACTAGTTATTCCAATCGCCTAATGTAAACGTTTTGTGAATATCGATACAGCGCTGTTGCGAATCCTGCAGTTTCCACAAACTTGGCGTATGTTTAGACGATGGAGCAACTTCCGATACAAGTTGGAGTAACTTGTTAACTAAGCTATTTGTGCTGCTTATGTACTGTGAAAAACAACTAGGAACTGGAAGTGATTTATAATCGTATGATGGAGTCTCTTAAGCAAGTTCAGTGATGTATTTTCTATGCTATGGAAACTTTGTCACTTATTACAAGCAAATTCAAAGTCAAAACATTTATTTCAATTAGGCCATTAAACGGCACTTTTGACCGTCATCATTAAAAGTTATCATAATTAACTGACTCTAGCGTCCATTCGCAAAGGTAGGTTCTTATGGAGAAGAACGGACAAGAAACTCCAACCAGATCATTATTTACGTTTTAACGCGAAGAATTTTTTACACTTAACGGCGCTTGGCCGTCATCAGCCGGCCCTGGATTCATCGCGGCCGCCGAGCTATCGTGGGTAGGCGGGCGAGGAGAATTAAAACCACGTGTTGAAGATAATTTACGACGCACAATTATTATTTCAACAAAATATAAACAGAATCACAATTAGCACACTCTAATTAGTCGAAATACAGCGACGCTCCACCGAACACGTCTTGCTTGAACGCGATGCCAACGGATTTTGTAGCCCTACCATGACGTCTTAAATCCATCATGTTTCCTGTGTCAGAGAGAGACGGAGTTATACAAGACGAATAGCACTATCCCTTTTTCACACTGAATCATGATAGCATTGGCACTTCGTGGTACGGCCCCTGATCTGTCTAACGACCGCGTGCAAAAGAGCCTGGAGTTGGGTCAGAGTGATGAAATCCGCGCTTGTCAGAATGTCAGCTGTCATTCTTGACGTTTCTTGACACTCTCCAAACGTCAAAGCGCCGTCAAACTTTCAATCTCTTATTTACGAATTCTGTAACTCTTGTCTATCTATGTTAACACAATAGGCCGTTCAGATGAGTTATTTCGATCTATGTCTTGTTAGCAGGAATTCCTATGAATCCCTTTCATCTGGTGTCACCAAATGTCGCGGTAACTGTAGAGACTCTATGACGTCTCAATCCGGAATGTTTAATACTTCTTTTGCCTTCTTATTTGGATGCCAGTATCCCTACCATGACGTCTTTAATCCATCATGATTCCTGTGTCAGAGAGAGACGGAGTTATACAAAACGAATAGCACTATCCCTTTTTCACACTGAATCATGATAGCATTGGCACTTCGTGGTACGGCCCCAGTTCATTGACGTGAGTTGATATTCTCGTCTGGTAACTTTCACTGTATCTAGCGATCTCTTGTTCAACGGTAGTTATCATTAGGTTCTCAAGTATATATTTGTTTTTCACATAGTAGGGTATACTTTGTTACATTATTCCGAGGACAGTAGTGCGTAGACAAGCGCGTCCATGCCGTTTACTATCTTTAAATATCAAACACGTCTGTAATTCCAATGCTGGTTTCCGCGCTCCTCTGCGCCAACTTGTGGATTCCTACAACATTAGATTCGAAAACATTGATATTTTTAATCTAACAGCACTTCTATCTAGAAAATCTGTAGTCGACTCCATTTTAGCATTATAAATTATTAAGTGGTGTATTTTTATCTTTCCCATAAATCTCATTTTAGAAAGCATGAATTCAGTCAACAATCATTCTTCATCTTTCACTCCATTCACTCATGTATTGTTTTATCTTTATTTCACGTAGCAACAATCAATTGAATTAGTATTAAGTAGATAATGTTGCTAGTAGTATGATAAGTATTTAATTTAATTGGTTGTTGGTTTGGTTGATGTTGTTGTTTTTTATTGGTAGTTGGTGGTTTTATTGGTTGGTTGGTTGGTATAAAATTTAATTGTACTCCTGTTTTTCATCCTGAAATAAAATAAAATACCCAACATGACTCTCAATGTCTTGCCTTGAAATCTCTCAAGAATATCTATGTTGCTATTCTAGCAGTACCCCACACCTAGACTCCGTAAGTCCAGATAGGTTTAAGAATGGTCTTGTAAATAGCTTCTTGCATTCATGTCACAGGCTTGATTATCGCCCAATTAGCCAATACATTGCTCCAACTTTCTTATCAATCTATTTACACTTGGTCCAGATATGCTTTTTCTATTTATAGGCTTACTAGCGGAGTTGTTGGAGAGGCAGGCGTGAACCAAAAGGCGCAGGTGCAAGATCTCGCGGTCAGTGCCTGCTAGGGTTGCGAAATTTGTTCGAAAGAGTCACCGCGGCCCTGGAACACAAAGGGCACAAGAAGGATCACGGGTGGGTTTTAGTCAGTAAGAGTCTCACACTCCCTTCCGCTCCACCCAGAGCGGGAGAAGTCATTTGATGATCTCCCATGTGAGTTGAACTGGTGACCTGTTGAACGAGATGATGCGTGAAGCACAGGTCCGGTCAGTGTTGTCACGTACGCGGGAATGCCTTTGTGTGCCTAATTGGCTGTCGGCTGGTTTGACATGTTTTTTTTTCATTTTTCCTTCCTATTTTCTGTTTCGCCTAAAATGCTAGTATTGATGAATAAGATCCAATCGGAACCAGTACCTGGCTTACCAGCTGCAGCCGTGTGCTGTGCTGCTGTAAAACCACTAAACTATTGAAAATTTATTATGTTATAAAATATTGTTATTGCAGTGGCTGTCGCTGCTACATTGTGAATGTGGCTATTCTGGCTGCGTTGTTTCAGTTTAGCTTTTACTCCAATTAAGGCAGACAGTTTTAATGCATAGTTAAAACTGTTGGTTTTGAAGTTTTATAAAATAATGCTTCATCTACTAAATATCCTCTGGAAAAATCCTGCAGGAATCGTACATTTTCTGGAATTAAAACTAGCGTATGCATTCCCAGAGAATACAACCTTTTACCTGAAAAAATATTTGATATCAAGTCAGCACTTTTGGAGTTTTTCTCGAACAAATAAGCAATTTTACCGCTTGAGATATGATAAATTCATATTGCAAGATAGTTTAAACTCGTCGTAGTCACTATGACAGCGGGAAAGAAATAAAGAATCTTAATTTTAATATTATAAGTGCGACATTGTGTTTGTTGTTTGTTCTACTTTCACGCCTCTATATTTACGCAAGTGAAGCCGCAAGAAAAAATTCCAACTTAATGTCTCGAGTATAGTCGAGTTGGGGAATATGACTTTTTCTTTATCAAATAACTTCTGCCGCTCTGGGCGGAGTGGAAGGGAGTGTCAGACTCTTACTGACTAAAACCCATCCGTGTTCCTGAAAATGCCCTTTTGCGTTCTACTACAGAACTGGAGAATATGACTTGGGACTTTGAGTTGCGTCACACCTCACAGTTGATCACATTACAAAAAAACATAGAAGCATATTAGGCCACCATTTAAAAATTAATGTTTCAGCACTCGAGAATACAGATTCAGTAGAAGACTACCCGCCAATATACATTTAAAGTTACGAGAACTTAGCGAACGCAATAGACGATGAATATTTAGTTGTTGCTCCCCAGTTACAGTTGACTAGCTGCGCAACTAGTAGCAACTATCTTGTTGCGCTGTTTGCACTAACATTTATAAGCTACTAGCAGAGCCCCGCGGTGGAAATATGGGGATAAAATATAGCCTATGTTACTCAGGGTGAATGTAGCTTTCTAATAGTGAATTAGAAAGCTAAAAAGAATTGTTGAAATCGGTCCAGTAGTTTTTGAGTTAATTCGTTACCTACAAAAATACAAATCATTCTTCTTTATAATATTAGTATAGATTACAGTATAAAAAATCTTTACCTACGTTTTAACACATGCATAGATGTTAAATGTATTAATCAATTTCATTATCTTTTCCGTTCTACTTTGCAGGAGTCTGGCCCTGAACACGCTGTAGGTAGTACAAAGGAACAGTTTTTGAGTTTATTCGTTACATACAAAAATAAAAATCTTTCCTCTTTATAATATTAGTATAGACAGAATGTCTTTACATACAACACTCATAGCTTTTTATGAAAAAAAAAATGTGTTTATTTACGACATCACATTAGAAATCTCTAAAATTATCAGTTTTTCTCTACTATATTATGCATGTATTATACATATAAACCTTCCTCTTGAATCAGTATATAATCAGAAAATCCCTTTCGTAGTTTTAAAGATCTTAGCCGGTTCCCACTGTCTGTCCCTATGTATAGAGGGAAGCGACTTTGTTTTATACTATGTATTGATCTGTAGGAGATTTGGATGAAGTGGGATGCTTGGAGTTTCTGGGACGAATTCTATGATTAGAACCAACGTTTGTCTGAAAGTTAGCGTCTGAAGTGAATCTGTAACAGAATATTGGATTTTGCAGAGTGAGACTAGTAATTGGGAAATCTGTTGGGCGAATAATAAGAATAATATATTTTCCTCCTTACTACTACGGGGTCGATAAATACTTAAATTGAAATTCTTCATTGGAGCAGTGGTGGCCGAGTGCTAACGGCGCCGACTTACGAATTGTAGGTGGAGGGTTCAACCGCAGCCAGACGCATAGCTTCGTGTAATTAACTTCATCACCACTGCTCTCAAAACGGTGAAGGAAAACATCGTGAGGAAAACGGCATGCATTAAGAGCTCTAACTACATGACTTTATATAAAACAAAACATTTTTTTTTGTATTCTTTATTCAAAATACTCTTTGTTTTTCCAGATACTTCCAAAGTTCTAAAGACAATCTTGTCTGCCAGTAACCAGCAGCCAAGGAGGCTACCAGCGTCAGATTACATACGTTTCAGTCTTAAGAGCATATACGCCAAACGGCATTTCATACAAATTTTCAAGTCGTTATTTTCCGAAAATGTTTTTAACTAATATTTAATACCTATGTATTATGTTTATATGAATGAAGTTTCATTAAAATCGGTTCAGTCATTTCGCAAAATAGTGACTTGGAAATTTGTATGAAATGTCATACGGCGTACACGCTCTTAAGACATACTGCGTAGGGATGGCGATCTGTGATCGATAATTCGAATAATTGATTTTTCAGGCCCAAAAGATCGATTTTTTAAACCTATATGCAGTACTGAATCGATCCAGTGAATCGTTTTTTTACCCATGAAAATCGCCTTTCGAATTTTCGCCTTTAGATATGAAGCATTGGGAGCTTTGACTTTTTCATGTAATAAATACATTTTGAAAATAAATGTCTTTTTTCATAGCTGATTTGACTTTAACTAATTTTACTGATATTATATCATTTATTATGTTATCTTTCTTGTTTCTTATAAAAAAGATTTATATTTACATTATAAATGGAAACTTGAAAAAAAATTCTTTAGAAATCGATCTTTTAGACCTCGATTTTTTTGTGAATCGATACATCAGCTTACGATTTGGCTCGATTTAAAAATCGATTCTTTTTGGAAAGAATCTCGATCCCTAATACTGCGTCGTGTAGTGTGTACTTCACTTGACCTCATATCGTCACCGTATTTTATTCCCACAAGCCATTAAAGCAATAAATCGTAAAGGAGCCCTAGATATCACACATTCACGCTCTATCTACAGGATAATTAACAGCGGGATTAATTACTGTTTTAGTGCCTAGACCCAGTTCGTAAGGACACGACGCAAATTAACCCAAATCTAACCATGCATAATAAAATATTTGGCTCTTGTGAAAAACTAATATACTAGTGCGTATATGTATCAATTGAATGGTGTAGTTCATTAATTGTTATTTTTGTGTTCATCTATATAATTATGTATGTAAGTATGTGGAACAGTGAAAAGTAGCGCAGACGTCATTGTACTTATCATTATGAACAACTTTCACTATGGGACCAAACCTGAAATCGCGAAAAAAAAACAGCTGTTCCTTACATTTTGAGGACGAACATGAATGTAAGGAACAGCTGTTTTTTTCTTTCGCGATTTCAGATTTGGTCCCATAGTGAAAGTTGTTCATAATGATGAGTACAATGACCTCTTAAGAGGTTGTTGGTGTTTTTCGAATAACCCTGTATTTATTATCCTCTCAGAGACAAAGCCGTAGTTCACAAAACACGATAGATTATTCCAACTGCTAGTTTTATTTCTTCAGTTGGCTGTAATCTGCTCGCAAATGTCGTAATTAGCGACGCAGTTGACTTGTGCTCGATAAACTGGCTTAATCAAGCCCATATCGGGACGAAATAACCTCGTCGAGTAACTGTCAACTGAGCCTTTGTAAAGATTCATTCGATCGTGAGCTTTACGTTTGTGTTAAAACTATGAGGAATGTAGACTTCTGTATCTGTAGTAATTAGTCTCCTGTTGTATATGGTACTAGCTGACCCGCCCGACTTCGTTTGCGTCAGAGAGAGAGAGATAAACCGTATTTACGAAATTGTTGCCCCGCTCCTATTGATCATAGCGTGATGTTACTATCTTTTGTCGATAAATGGGCTATCCACCACTACAATAATTTTTCAATTTGAACCTGTACTTCCTAAAAGTAGCGCCTTTTACCAAACAAGCAAACTCTTCAGCTATAATGAGATAATGTAACAGATAAATACTAGCATTTCCCCCTTCCCTTCCCTTTTATCGTTCCCACTGCTGGGACACAGGCCTTCTCCATTAGTTTCTGCTTTATTAAAAGAGTCACTTTGTATTTATGCCCGTTATTATTCTTAGCAAACGAACAATCGGAACAGTGTACCTAACTTCTAACATTTAATAATCGGGTATTTTGCGAGTTATCAAAATCATAATTCTATTTTATCCATCCGTTGGATTATCAAACAATATTGACCACGTAACTTTATTTGAAATACAATGTGTTAAAGAATTAATTTACAACTGTCGTGAAAACGGGACGATCATAACGAGTATACTCAAAAGAATATGTTGCTTACCGGCCGTATTAAAATGCCTACAGTTGCATTTAATTAAAAATAACGCCCACTTGAATTGTATCATTCCCATTCAAAGAAAAGTCCGGGCATCTGCCATTCGGATTCAACCACCGTGCACCGCGGGTTTCGTATGAATTTGTATGTAGGTACATAAATTATAAATAGTTCACGAATCGAGTTTCGCAAGTTCAGGAATCGAGTTTTGCGGTTATTTCCAAGCTTTGATTACATACTTAAATAAACACTATCTTTTTATGATTTAATTACAAATGTATAGTTTTAAGCTTTTTCCCTGTACTTGTAGGCGATATTACTGGACTAATTTCATAGTTCTAGATCAAGAATTTGTGAATTTTTTTACCAACATACCAATTAAAACTACAGAAGCTCTAAACTCGTCACCCGAGGTCTCAATTGCTTTATTAAGAGCAAACGTTCCAGACTGCCCGGTTGAATTCCAATTCAAACATATCAACCCTATGACAGTCATAAAAGCTTTCCGGCAAATTAAAATCAAATTGACCGAAGACCTATGGGGTATGTCCGTCAAAGTGTGCACATCCATAATTGAGACAACAGCACCATACTTGGCTTTAATATTTAATTTATGTGTGGACCAAGGTGTCTTTCCGGATATAATGAAATACAGTAAGGTTATACCACTTTTTAAGTCCGGCGATAGTAAAGACACCAATAACTATAGACCTGTATCCGTGTTGCCGGTTTTCAGCAAGGTCTTCGAAAAGGTGATGCTCAATCAGATGCTCAATCATTTCAACACCAACAAAATCTTACACGATCAACAGTATGGTTTCACCAGAGGACGTTGCACGACTGACGCTGGTGTCACCTTACTAAAACATATATTTGCAGCGTGGGAAGAGGCCCAAGATGCCATAGGAATATTTTGTGACCTCTCCAAGGCGTTTGATTGTGTTCATCACGAAACCTTGCTTTTAAAACTAGAACATTACGGACTTAGTAAACTTGCACTTAGTTTAGTACAGTCTTATTTAAATGACAGACAGCAGCAAGTTCAAATAAACGGTGTAAATTCATGTGGTTTAGGAGTCAAAATGGGGGTACCACAAGGCTCAATACTGGGTCCTTTCCTCTTTTTAGTGTACATAAATGATCTTCCCTATCTTTTGAAAAAACAATCACAAATGGTGTTATTTGCTGACGATACGTCCTTAATTTTTAAGATAAATAGACGTTCTGCAAATCTTGACGAAGTAAATGACTCCCTACAGCAGGTCCAAAATTGGTTTACTGCTAATAATTTAGTATTAAATGAGAAAAAAACAAAATGTATTAGATTTGTTTTACCGAATGTTAAAAGTAGTATGGAGGAAATAGTATTGAATAAAGAGAAACTAGAATTCGTCGAAAGCACAGTTTTCCTGGGGATAACGCTCGACTCAAGGCTACAATGGGGACCTCATTTAGCATCACTTGCAGGACGGCTAAGTTCAGCAGCATATGCTGTCAGAAAAATCCGTCAACTTACTAATGTAGATACCGCGAGACTGGTCTATTTTAGTTACTTTCATAGTGTCATGTCTTACGGTATTTTGCTATGGGGACGGGCTGCAGACATAGAGTCTATTTTTATTCTGCAGAAAAGAGCAGTTAGAGCCATTTACAATCTCCGCCGGCGCGATTCTTTAAGGGAACTGTTTAAGAAAATTAACATCATGACGGTACCTTGTCAATACATATATGAAAACATTATGTATGTTCGGAAAAATCTGCATATTTTTAATAAGATCAGCGACAGGCATAATTTTAATACTAGAAATAGAAACAAATTAGATCAACCTAGGTTTAGATTGGCTAAAGTACACACTTCTTTTATGGGGTATTGCGTAAAATTTTATAACAAAATACCAGTCGATATCCTTCAATTAAATGAGAGAAAATTTAAAACATGCATAAAACGCACACTATGTAGGCAAGCATATTATAAACTGGAAGATTATATCCTTGATAAAAATGCTTGGCTAAATGCCGGTCCTGCTCCACAGACTCAACCACTTGGGTAAACAAGTTAGGATTTTTTATTTGGAAGAGATGCTCGCCCTTTTTTTGTCTCATTTATTTATTCTTTTTTTTTTATAATTTTATATAAATAATTAATTTCTAATAATGGGAATAAATAATTTCTCTTTTTTACTTGTATTTGCTTGGTCATTGTGAACCATAGTTTTGTATAATGTAGAAGCAGTTTATTTTCAAATATTGTAAATGTGAGTACCATGGAGCCATTTACAGGTTATAGTTTACTTTGTGACTTGAACTAAAATGGCAGTTGAGAGTATGTCATGCTCGCTCAAATGTCTCGCTGATGGTGGCGCGTGTGTCGGATCATTCGGTTCCCTTCAAAATGGTTGAGCTAAATGGTGCCGATACACGCGTCATGTTCGTGAACGGGCGCCGTCGGTTGAGACTGGTCACCTCTTAACTGCCACTGACTTGTTTTAATCTTTAATACTTTGAATTGTTTTATAGTTTCGTTTTTTTTTTCTTTGCATTGTCCTCACACATAGAAGCACCAAGGATGTAACCAAAGTTATGTAATACAGAACATGATTTAAAAGAGTGTCCGTGGAGTTTCTTGCACGTTCTTCTCCATAGAGATCTACGCTTTGGAACGTGCAGATAGCTTCACCTCTTTCGACTTGACAATTCAAAAGTGCCTGTAAAGGGTTTATTTGAAATAAATGCTTTGATCAAAGGAAAGTGCCCTTTTTTTTTTTTTTTTTTTTTTTCTGGATGGGAAATCATCAAATGACCCCTCCCGCCCTGGGTGGAGCGGTAGGGAGTGTCAGATTTTTACTGACTAAAACCCACCCGTGATCCTTCTTGTGCCCTATGCGTTCCAGGGCCGCGGTAACTCTTTCGAACAAATTCCGCAACCCTAGCAGGCACCGACCCTATGGGGCCCCGTCCTCGGTGCTGACGGCTCCTTGAGGCGCGCGTGGAACACAACGCGTCGTCGACTCAACCTGGTATCGGACGGCGAGCCACCCACGCTCACCGTCCCCAGGCATCAGCCACTGCGCGATAGCACAGCGGCCGACTTGTCTCTGGAGGGGGCCGAAATGGGACCATTACTGGCACTCCATCTCAGCACCCTCCCGAGTGTTGGGAGCCGCAGCACCCGCAGCAGAAGCGGCAGTGGCGGCGACAGAAGCCGCGGCGGCGGCAGAGGCGGCGGTGGCGGCGGACCTCTTGCCCCTGGTCGGGGCGGATGGAGCGCAGGCCCTTCCCCCAGCCCAGTGCTCGGCCGGCTTGCCAACAGCCGCACATGCACTGCAGTGCGGCGTGGCCTCGCAAGAGCCGGCCCGATGACCGGGCTGACCACAGCGGAAACAGAGTCCGCTGCGGTCGACCTCCGAGGGGCACATAGCTCCCGTGTGGTTACCCACATGGCAGCGGTAGCACCTCAGAGGTCTGGGTTCCAGCAGTTTTACCCGCGCAGACACCCATCCCACCAGGAGCCTTCGGCCCTCCGACACAGTTCTGGCCGCCGTCACGGGGCAGCTCACCACAAGGGTTTGCATGCCCGTGTTGTCAGGCCGGAGGGTGCCCGCCTTGACGAGCTCGGCAGAGCACCCCCCGGTCCTGGCGACGGCGGCCACAACTTCCTCCTCCGTAACGGAGTCATCCAGGCCCACTATGCGCATGTCGATGCGCTTAGTCGGCCTGGACACCCGGACCTCGTCCGCGGGTAAGACCGCCCTCAGCTTTTCGGCCAAGGCGTCCGCGAAAAAGTGCCCTGTGACGAGATTGGCCGTCGGAGAGCCAATGTGACGCTGGGTCACAAGTATGAGGTTCTCCCACCTCCCAACTCGTCTACAGTGTGTAGGATGGTAGTATTGTAATAATAAACTTGATTTGTGACTTGATTGTTTATTTTTATAATTAGACTAAAGAAACCCGGGTTTCTAATACTGTTACATGTTATTATTACACTGGTACTATTGAAAACTATTATTTATTGTGCTCTGCTTGAGCGATTTGATAGGAGTGAATGAAAAAATCTGAGCAGTCAATAAAAAAACGAAATTTAAAATATTTTTGAAAATAGACATTTTCTTTTCATTACAATAAAAGTAAGGAGTTTTCAGTCATTGTGGAGGTTTAAAGTCCACGAGACTGAAAACGCAACGACATCGTTACAATATGGCCGGCGCAAAAAAAAAATTCTCTAAAGGATTCTTTTTTTGTCACGACGTCGTTACAGCCCTATACATAAATTTTGATTTTGGCCGTATTACTTTACGTTACTTTACGTCAGCCTCAAGGAACTGTAGACCTGAGTATGTGATTTTAATTTCAACTCGGTAGCTCCAAGCGTTCCCGAGATCGTGGTCTTGACAGATATACGGACAGACAGACAACAAAGTCTTCTTATAAAGGTTTTGCCTTTTAAGGTACGGAATCCTACAAACATGCATTTATTTTCTCTCAACGAAAAGGTTTCTACAAAGAATCCAGATTTAAAATACAAAGTATGTAAATAAGCTCGACTTTATATATTTCAGTATCAGAAGTCTGCTCGATACTAACTCAGTTAGTGACGACCCAGTGATTTTAACTGAATGCTTTTAGATGAGAAAACTTCTTTCATTCCCCCTCAGTTTCTTAAGTTCATTTTTAATGTGACATTTTAAAAGCTAGTTTCTTAAAGTCGTGGTTCGTGAGTTAAATGGACTTTCGGTTTTGGGTTCAAGAACAAGTTAGTAACAATGTGACTTTTAGTGTAACTAAAGTTAAGTTAAATTGATGTGTTAAACGTAGGTCCGGTCAATAACCCTGGGGGGGCAGTGAGCGATTGTACCGACGATTTAAAGCTTAGAAAAAGTAAGTTTAAAAGTTGATTTGAGATTTAAAGAGCCTATCATGGATATTTAGTGTCTTGTGAGAAACCGGTTTTTCCTAGTTTCGGTTCAGGGGTCCTGAAAATGTGTATTCCACGCGCGCCTTAAAGAGCTGTCAGAAAAGAAGTAGGGTTAATGCCTGCTAGGGTTGCGGAATTTGTTCAAAAGAGTCACCGCGGTCTTGGAACGCAAAGGGCACAAGAAGGAACACGGGTGGGTTTTAGTCAGTAACAGTCTGACACTCCCTTCCGCTCCGCCCAGAGCGGGAGAAGTCATTTGATGGTTTCCGATTTCCCCTACTTCTTCTTCTTCGAATGGGAAACCCTTTAAATGTATATATATTTCTGTTTTTTTTTTTTTTTTGGATTTCTTGTTATAGCATCAAAATAGCATCTGTGAAAATTGCAACTGTCTAACTATCACGATTCATGAGATGGAGCCTGGTGACAAACGGACAGACAGCTCAGCCTTACTAATAGAGTCCCGTTTTACCCTTTAAGTACGGAATCCTAAAAACAGAAATTAAATATGACCTAGAAAACAATCAAAAAGCGTAATAACGACCTCTGCTGAGTTATGACCCTTGAAGCCCACAATAACACTTAACTGGATTTAATTAAGTATTTGATTGATTTTCTACTCAGCGGAGACTCACAATAGAATGGCTACTGGCTCGGAGATTGATAAGTCCTATTATATTTGTGAAGATCGGAACGTCGGGGTTCACTCAATGTTATTGGTACCTACCTACTACCTGTGTTGGTAAAATGTTCGATGAGAATGGACTGGAGGGTCACTATTTATCATCTGCAGTAAAAAAATAACCCTGGCTTCAGTCCAGTCGCCACAGCAACTTTGTACCTATTTTTTGGGGATGAATGGTGGAATATAATATAAAATATTTATATAATATTCTTTGTGTTCAAACTATTTTAATTCGTTTTTTTTTCTTGCTTATATTTTAAATTGCTAGATAATTGTATCCCTTAAAAAAAAAAGAAATTGATTGAGTCAGGCGTTACTTTGCGGAAAACTAGATATATTATTTTCATTTTCAGATGTATCCCTTGTTTTTATTTTATTGTTACCGTCCACATTTTTCTGTATAGTGATTGCAGTCATAAAATAATTTAAATATAGTGCATGCGGTGTTAGCCTGTAAGTAATTATTGCACTTATAAATGTATATCATGTACTTTTATATGAATTGTAATGTGTAAATAATTGTAGGTCCTGTAATCTATTAATAAATAAATACTTATCACATCAGTAATGGGGTAAATTACTGGATTTTTTATAACATTTTAGAGACAGCACTAATAGGGAAATTTCCTTAGGAATAAAAATATGATTCTATTTAGTTCGTCAGTTAGATTATCGAAAATATTGGACACGTATTTTTAGCTTTATCAAATCTATAAAAAGTGACGAAGATAAAAAGCTTCAAAGATCATGAGTGGGGGCTTGTGACGTCGCGGCGTAGTAAAAATCGTAGTACGAACTGACGTCACACGAATTTTCAACGCACTGTCTGTAACGTCTTCGTTTTTTGTTTACGTGAAAAGAGAAAAAATACGTGGTCAATATTTTTTGGAAATCTTTCTGACGGACTAATTAGATTTTTTTAGTCTACTACCCTTGCGAACATAGCTGCATAGTAACGATGCGTCATCCAGTACAACTGACGTTTTGTTCGACAAGGAAGGAAGAATTGCGAAAAGGTGTGTAAGTTACACATACAGGTGTGTAAGTTACACACCTTTTCTGTTTGTTCTGTTTTAGTTTTAGTTCACACCATTTTCTGGAACACATTTCAAAGAAGTATTTTTTCCTGTTCATTTTTGAGAGTAGTCATATACTCGGGAGTAATTGACTAGATTTTATTTACGAACTAGCTTCTGCCAGCGACTTCGTCCGCGTGGAATAGTTACTTTACCCCCGATTTTTAAACTCTCAGCCCGCTCGGTTTAAAATTGACAAAGTTTCATACAAACGTTCATCCCCTATTTTATCCCCTTGGGGGTAGAATTAATCAAAATCCTTTCTTAGCGGATGCCTACGTCATAACATCTACCTGCATGCCAAATTTCAGCCCGATCCGTTCAGTGGTTTGGGCTGTGCATTGATAGATCACTATGTGTGTATTTAATATGTACAACTTACAACAAAAAAAGAAATGAAAGTAAAGCTGAAATGCCTGTGAAAAATTATATTATAATAACCTATACCTACTTCACTTAAAAATAAATACCTATAACTACGTATAACTAATTAATAAAATAACTACTAATTAATAAAAGTATCTATTTTAATTAGGGATGAGTGAGAGTATTATAAACGTAAGAGTAAACAAATATAATCAGAAAGCTCCGAACTGCTAAGCTATCGGGAGTTACACGTGTTATTGTGAGTCAACCATAAAAGATAGACATATGCTGTTGTGGGACATTTTTTAGATAATTTTATGTAAAACATTTCCGTCATATATGATTTCTATGTAACTTTAACCATTAAGGCTACACACGCGACGGAAGCTTAAAAAATGGAGTAACTTCTCCCGTTTTCCCAACATTTTCCTTCACTGCTCTGCTCCTATTGATTGTAGCGTGATGAAAAGTATACTATAACCTGCCCAGGAGTATGAAGAATAATTGCACCAAGTTTCGTTAAAATCGGTCGAGTAGTTTTTGTTTCTATAAAGAACATACAGACAGACAGACAGACAGACAAAAAATTTACTGATTGCATTTTTGGCACCAGTATCGATCACTAATCACCCCCTGATAGTTATTTTGAAAATATATTCCTTGTACAGAATTGACCTCTCTACAGATTTATTATAAGTATAGAAGATGAAACTTACGAGCAATTTTATCTTTATAAAATACTAGCGGCCCGTCCCGGCTTCGGACGGGTGGACATTTATTTATTTATATAAAACTTATGTTACTTAGGGATAATGTAGCATTCGGACCAGTAGTTTTTCAGTTTACTCGTTACAAACATAGAAAAATACAAATCTTTCCTCTTTATAATATATTTTAGTGTAGATTAGTTTAGATAAAATTATTCTTGATAGGTTCTTCCATCGATTCCAAATAACTCGTATCCAGAAAAACCAGGTATTTTATATATAAATATGTGATCCATGTGGCAAGTGAATTCACGATACATGTTTTAGCAAATATTCGCTCAGTTGCTCTTCACGTTGAACCTCAAACTTACAAAGAACTACAAAGTTAGTAAATCAAAAACTAATAACAAAACACTAAATAAGTATCTTGTGAAAGTAATTATTAATAAAGTTTATTTACAACGTCAGACTTCTTTGAAGTAGTTTCACAGACGAATTATTATTTAAAATATATATAAAATATCTAGATACATCTCGATGACATGAGTGTTCTTTAAAAACTTATTTAATTTGAAACTGCTGAAAGTTAAATATTAATATTGGCACTTGGCACTCGACCAAAAACTTAATATGTACTTGTTTTTATGTTAAGAAGTACCAAAGCTAAGACTAGGTAGGTAATCTGTCTTTTGGTAGATGATATAAATTGTCGAGTAAGGGATAAATTCGAGGGGATGCGTAGCGTCCGCCATTGTGATAATAAAAATGTTCTGCGGTCACAGATTTTTGTAACAATATCATCTATGTAATACAGAAAGACTATTAACATTATTATGAAAAGTTCGCTTAGTAATAATTACCTATAAATAATGTTCTGCAGACAACGTATCTTGTGCTCTAAAGACACGTTATACTAGTTCATCCCTGCGTCTTCACTCCCTTAGATAAAGGAACCGTGCTCTCTTTTTTTCTTTCTTTAATTAGGATTCGCACAAGAAAAATAAAATAAAAGCTAATTATTAATTTTAAATTAAAGGCCACGTGCGAGGCCAAAAAGGGTCCCTATCTCAGCTATGCTAGTAGGTACTTACTAGTTCCATAGCTCATGGCACTCAACCCAATGATTGGGCACTTTTATTGATGAAAGATTTTTTGCTATTGGATCAGTGTTACCAGTGATAATTTAAAAATTGATAGTCGTTACGGATAGTCAGAAAATGTGACACCATTGTCATCAAGTACATTGGAGATTACTGGGTTGTGCTCGTCAGATAGACGTTCCTCCATTTAAAGTACTGGCACTCAGCATCCAGCTACCTACATTGTTGGAAAAAAAATTGACCTACAGATAATAATGCAACTGTATGTCTTAAAACGCTAGTTTAGGTAAAAAACTAAAATAAAACAACGTATTCACATGGACGAGTGGCACAGAGACAATTTATTTTTAAAACAATAGAATAAAAAAACATGTCTACCGACAATGCACGACAGATGGCGGCACCAGTAACATATTGTGTAGATATTAGACCTTTAACACCCCAACTATATCTAACAATATGGATATACAAAGAAATATTACAATCTTTGAATACCTAATGCATCCAAAAATTTATAATGTTTCACAACACATAAAGCCTTCGTGAATACATCAGCTGGCATCTCAGCTGTAGGCAAATACTTCACATTTACAATTTTGTTTATTACACATTCTCTACAAAAGTGAAACTTAATGTCTATGTGTTTTGTACGCTTGTGAAACATTTGATTCATAGTTAGCTAGCTTTTGTACACTCTGATTATCATTGAATAAATCAATGGTATACAAATTTTGTGTAATTTCATATAGTAAGTTTCTCAAATAAACAGCTTCTTTACATGCTTCTGTAATAGCCATATATTCAGCCTCACTACTAGATAAGGCTACAGTAGTTTGTTTTTTATGTTCCCCAAGAAATTGCAATCGCAATTGCAATCTGCATGTATTGCACCGTCTTGACGTACATGTGACAGTCTCAGATATTTCATAGATGTAATACTGAAAAATTCATACAGAACCCTATTTATATTCAAGGAGCGTTTCAGTTCCAGGTTGATCTGCCAGCAAATGAGAAACGTTGACTGTTTTACTTGCATATCGAGCTGCATAAATAATGCTGGGACTCAGGAAAAAGGAAAATATAGGTAAATTTAAAATTAAAATTGTGTACAAACCCAGGATGTTTTATATGCCGTGTTTTGCCACGTGCGGTGGGAATGTAGATTGGACTGCAAATAGTTTCCGAGCTCGACATGCGACATGGGAGTATGTACGTGTTATTTTGTGTAATGATAATGATTTATTAGCTTCAAGGAGGTGGTTGCATGATCTGCAGCCCTACAATGGCGTCTTAAATCCATCATGATGAGTGTGAGGGAAAGGGATAGTGCTGTTCGTCTTGTGTAACTCCGTCTCTCTCTGACACAGGAATCATGATGGATTTAAGACGTCATGGTAGGGCAGCAGGACGTATAATACGAGAGCTGGTGGCCTGAGGGAACGTTTCTTGGAAGACGTTGAGAGACTCCGTTGAACTGTTGTGAGACAATATTGGTCATATAAAACAAAACTTTATATTTTGCGTTTACGGACTGATTTGTATTAAAAGAAGGTTTAACGTGGTTGAACGTAAATGCAACCTCTAACATTTACTTAATAAAACTGAACGTCTTAATAATGTATTTATACAAAACAAACATATATCTTTTGTTGAAACCGTAACGTACTAAAACTAAAAATAAATCTAAAATTCCACATCGCTGTGCTCTCATAAGACTGGCGATGACATTGCCAATTTGTATGGTTTTGTTTGGGGTACTCGTACTAAAAAGGGAATAGGTATATTGGCTCAACACATCTGATGGTCAACACGTCCGCTCTCGTCTACGGTTCGCACACGACTGCTGCAGTGCTGCCCCCACTGCTCGAGTGCTCGAGACAACATTACATCTATTGGTAGGTACATACATAATATGGCAACACTACATATGGCAATGTTTATCCTCTGTACAAGTAAAAGTCTTCCATGTTGTTGGTCTTATTTTATTCTTGTATTCTAGTCCGGCTACTAACAACTATGTATAATTATTATTTTATTTGTAGCAGTGAATATATCGGTATAAGATTTATTGTTTCCGTAAACATGTAGTTCGCTTTTATGGGTTCTTATTCGTGTTCTTGGTAGCCTGTACGAGTACCAAGTAATAGCTTGTATAGTTACAGAGTATCGGAAGAATAATTATTTTTGCCTTTATTAATCTCTTATATTTTCTGTTAACTTTTATCATAAGAAATATCACAGCAAATCTATGTTTTGCTACCTTTAAAACGTTTTTATACACGGATTAGTAATAAAATAATTATAAATTAGTAACGGATCAGGCAAAAATATTTTTATACTGTTTCATGTGACCATGAGGTAGTGCTATTTCGGGTCAATGAACCAGAATGACAAAGTAAACATGGATATGCGTATTAAATGAAGTAAAACTTTAAAATGTCATGACAATATATCAAACTACTCGTTTTTGGTATAAGCTGGTCGCGAGTGGTGCTGTTTGGCATATTACTTACTAGTCCCGGGATTCAGAAGGCATAGACGATAAGTTAGAGTTTCTTGTCCGTTCTTCTCCATAAGAATCTACCTTTGCGAATGGACGCTAGAGACAGTTTTTTACAATCTTTTTATTCGACATGCATTAATTTACATTAGAGTAGGTAATGCTCAGTCTTTTTGAGGTAAGATTATACCCATGTTAAGGCGATACCCCGACCAAAACCTTGCGATAGTGCATTTTTATTCGCTATTCAGAGACCATTAACTCATTATTTATGACAAATAATCTACATGTAAAAGCACATTATTAATGTTCGTCTTATCATGGTATTCCACGTTCTAATTTGGTTTTATGTGTTATAAATAAACTTAAAATCTACTTTTAAAAAATTACTAAAATTGTTGATTTTATGCATCTGTTGCTAAATGCAACGCATCATTTGAGGATTAAACTAATGCATAGATAATTTAAAAATCTTTATTATACACGTTTTATTTCATTTCAAAAGATCGCCTATATTTTTTAATCAAAATAATACAAAAAATTGTGTGAATTCAATGACAAAAGTGCGTGCGCAGGTTGCGGGCGGCAAAGAGGAAACGAATGCTCAAGGTTATTTGGTCAGGGAAACGATAACGCTCCAACACTACCTATGCCGAATGCCGATCACTGCTCATAACAATTATTGTTTTTTGCTTGTGGATAGTTGTACTCGTATATTTACCTTTTTGTAACCTATTTATAAAGCGTATAAATGATTAAATGATAAATGATTTTTATTTTGTAAGTACCTAGGTTGTAAAAAACACTTCAACACGTCAATATATTTTAGTCATAAAAACTAGATGAGGCCGGTATAAATTGTTTGTTAAATAAGTTAGTAAAAAGCATGCTGTGGCCTTACAGGAGTGAATGAGTCTACTAAGCTCTATGTGTCTCGGTTACATCACACCACGAAGGTTGAGGCGATCGTGGAGTATGTTCGAGGGAAGACCAGCTGGACCTTAAGGGTAGAGAAGTTGGAGCCGCGCCATAACACGAATTACAAGTCGTCTGTGGTGCGAGTTTCCCACTCATCATGTTGAGATATTCCTCAAGGACGAGTTTTGGCTAAAGAGTGTCGCGTATCAACAATTCCGCTTCGAAGGCTGTGTGACACCACGCAGCGCAATGCGACGCCGTCACCTCAAGGACAATACTATAATATTTTTATGGTTTATACAGTATGAATAAATAACAGAGGGCGTTCCCTTAAACTCGTTAATCTACAATCATTAATAGATTAAAATAAAAATATCAGAATAGAAAAATAAGCATAAAATAATCTTAATTAAAAAAAAAAAGACAAAAAATCCAAAACATCCTGTTTAAAATTAAAATAATAGCGCGGAATGGTAAGTACTCGTAGTAACAATGCCCAATCCGGCAAGTACGCGTGTAGAAAGTGTTTCTTTAACGTATCAATTTAACATTTTTCTTGAATATTTTAGTATTAAAAAAACTATTTGTTTTCGAATGGTAATATTTTTTTGTCATATATGGATGCTATACTATTGCGGGTTAACGGGAACGCCCTTAGTTAACATACTGTATAAATATACATGATAATCTGTAAGGTATATACGTAATGATTCTTTGTTACCCAAAATAAATGATATATTAACCTATATTCATACTAATATTATAAATGTGAACTGTTTGTCTGTCTGTCAACTCTTCATGTTGTAGTGATGAACACGTAGATCACGTTGTGGAGTCGGATAAAGGACATTGTTTTCTAAAATTTTTTTTTTTAGAAAATCGCTGACGGAACGGAGTATCATACCAATACAATATATAGACGAATAAATAACAAGAATGGGACCATCCCTCAAGGCAATTACGACGAGACATCTAAGAATAGGCATTAATTTGACATGCTACGCCAAAAAAGATTTTAAAATAAAGGTGAGTTGGTTTATAAAACCAAGAAAATATAACCAAGAGCTTGTAGTTTTGCAACGGAGCGATGTAAGTAACAAAGTAAAAGTATTAAATCAGCAAAATTGTGGTTCCTGCAGAAGTCAGAACGAGTTTAAAGTTAGTTGATATAAGATTGGGAATTATGCTTGGGTTGTTAGTTTGCTTACTTTTTAACTTTGTTTGTGAGGAAAAGATATCGTTGGTATTCATGATATTGAGTTCTTTATCTATGTCACCCGAGGATAGCGTGCCTTAATGTTCCCACTGCTGGGACACAGGCCTCCTCTCTAGGAGAGGGAACGGGCCGTAATCCACCACGCGGGCCCAGTGCGGGTTGGTGAATGTCACATGTCTTCGAAGTTTTGGTTCTAGGCTTCCTCACGATGTTTTCCTTCACCAATTTGAGAGCAGTGGTGAAGAAGTTAATTACACAAAGTAATACAAAGAAACATTATTAAGTTGTGACATTATTAAATTGTTCAAAATTATAACAGCTACCTATCTTATAGAATATTAATCGATCTTCTAAGTTTATATAACAACATCGCAAGCATCTCTCAGCTCGTCCAGAAGTGCGCCATCCTTGTCAAACACTCGAGCAGAGTATATGCAAAGAAAACGGAATCCCTTGCCAAGCAAATGTTTGTTCTCTTCATAGGACCTGTCCATTCAAAATATTGATACAGGTAAAACTTTGGAATATATTAAAAAAACTGTTCGGGTGTTTTTTTTAGATTTGTGACAAAAATAATAGACTAAAATCATAATGTTATCTTTTACTTACTTTCTTTGTGTACATAAATAATAATAAAATGAATAAAAAGGTGGCAGTACCTACCAATGCATATTTGTACATCAAAATTACTTATGTTATGGGAATTCTACCATACATATTTTGATTGAAACTCCTTTATATAACATATATTAACATTTGTATTCCTTTACAGTTTCAAGTTAACCTAAAACCAAACTGTGTTCCACATTCTCAAATAGATAAAAAATCTAATTCTAAAAGGATTTTTTTTTTTCATTTTATGTCTACACTACTTGGTCCTGTAACACCTAACAAGTCTTAAAATATTTCTTAAAAAACTGCTTCACCAAAAACCATCAGTGTAAAAATATTCCACAGTATAAGGAAACAAAACAGATGTTTTCTCGCACAAAATAATATCTTCAACGGCAAAAGCCGTCACTTGCGACATAATTTCATATAAAATTCACACTTACGCCAGCAAACTAAAGTGACAAGACAGGTGTTCCGTCTTCAGGTATATGGCGGTAACGTCAATATTTATATTGTGTTAGCTGAAAATGTAGTGTCAACTTGTATTTTTCGTGGAAACTTCTAAAAGAAGACTCGTTTTCCGTTTACAACCATTTATTCAAAGTTTTCTTTTTCAGTAGAGAAATATAATTACTATTTTCATTGTAGCAGACACTTATGTTTATAGTATAACATGTCAGCTAACCAAAAATTAATAAATAATTTTTACCTGTCAAGCAACGATTGGCGAAAACATGATTTGTTATTTCATTATTATACAACAACAAGTTTGCTAAATAATTCCCTTTGCAAACTAATAATCAGATAAACATTTGTTTAGTTAATAAACAAAAGTGTTATCTGACAAACAGTTAATTTTATCTCAATGTTTATAATATCTTGGAATATAAACGTTTTACATAATATTGATTTTATTCATTGTATTTATGTACATCTTACTAATATTATAAACGCGAAAGTTTGTAAGTATGGATGTTTGTTACTCTTTCACGCAAAAACTACTGCGTGAATGTTGATGAAATTTGGCACAGATATAGAAAATAGTATGAAATAACGCATAGGATATTTTTTGTCCCAGAATTATGTTTCCTTGGGGTAATTTCTGACGTCCACGCGGGCGAACCGCGTGTAGCAGCTAGTATAAATCACATTTTATATATTCCAATACAAAGATATAAATTATATGTACCTATTATTACGCAATTACTTTAAATTGGAACTCATTAAATAGAGTATACAGTTAGTTATTTAGTTATTTAAATCAGTACCTAGTGTGTGTGATAATTTAGTGCCAGATATGACTATACGAAAAAAATACTTTGACAGATTATTTTCGATTTATGACGAAAAGACTTGCTCTAATGGAAAAAGGAGATTATTTTCAGAAGGCCAGGAAGTAAAACTAGTTAGATTAGGTAAATTATTTAAAAAAATGGTTAGGTTAGGTTGAAACTGTTTCCTCCTACGCACGAGCCGAACGAGCGGAGCGAGCAGTGGGTGACAGAAACGACTAGATTATAAATATTAAAAAATCTAAATATTACATGAAAAATGTATAAATGAATATCATCCGAAACATATGCAAAGAGAAGCATTTGCAAATATGTATGTACAAGTTTGTAAAGCAAGTGCTTTTAGTATTAAATATTTGCGGAATGAGTTGTTTGTGAATAAATAGTATACGAAACGCTGGTTGTAAAATACAAATTTGTCTATGAACATGTGGTGAAACATTATTAAACTATAATATTCATATTTACATAGGGCTATGCTAAGAGGTGTTATTTTGAGGTGAAACAGTCTGTAGGGCTTTTTTAGTACAGAGGGGGTTCCGGAGTGGCCTTTATAGAAGTAGAGGGAAAGTTTCCTACCGAAATGTAAAAACCCACATTCACCGGACTTATCCTCTAAGTCCGGGCGCCTGTGGAAGGATTCCCTTAAATACAAGCGCAAGTCTGCGGAATTTGTCTGAAAGAGTCACCGCGGTCCTGGAACGCAAAGGGCACAAGAAGGATCACGGGTGGGTTTTATTCAGTAAGAGTCTCACACTCCCTTCCGCTCCGCCCAGAGCGGGAGAAGTCATTTGATGATTTACTCTCTAGACTCGATCGGAACCCTTTTTTCCAGGAATCCAGGAAAAAAAAGGGGTTCCGATCGAGTCTTAATTTCTTCCCAGTATGCCATTGGAAGTTTAAAAACTATAAAAGCAATGTAATTACCCTGACAAAAATATATTATAGCAAGTAACATTGAAGGACAAACGTGGCAATGCCGCCAGTCTTTTGCATGCTATGCTCTCTTAGAACATTGCAGCCTGTCCTAAACTATTGTATGGAAACTAGCACCATCTATCCCCCGTGGTGAAAACTATTTGCTATTTCGGGTTACCACTTTATAGCAGTGATATTATTTAATCTAAAATAACAATATAGATAACTTAGGTAAACTTTATTAATTGATTTTATATTAATCTAACTAAGTAAGTAAATAGAAAAAATAAAACAATTACAAAAACGTATTTCATTAGTCATATGGTTACACTGTCAACCGTCTGTCACTTAGAAATGCGTTATTTTGATTTCATTTGAGATTTCGGATTTCGGGTGAGATTATTCATTTGAAAAACGTTTTGCCCTGGATTTTCTTCTCCTGCCTCTTCCTAATAAGCCGCTGCTCCTCCGTATTGGCGTGACGAGGTGACGAGTTCATTTGTTGTGACATTGGACTCTGTGTGAAAAATTGAATCTTGTTTGGTTTGAGACAGGACTCGTAGTGTGAGAAATGTTTGGTTTGAGACAGGACTCGTAGTGTGAGAAATTGACTCTTCTGTTGTTCAAAATTTTGTGGTGTACAACTTTGTAGCACGTACAATATCTTTCATGTCTTGTTGTTTATGTATTTATTTATACAATTAGTTTTAAACCCTAACTTTATCTAAGATCGAAAATAAAAGTGTCTAAGTAATTTTAAAACGTTTTTTATTTCGTATTAATTGTATTATTTCCATCTATAATCGATATATTGAATAATGGGAACTTCCATAAATAAATTAAATATAGGTACCTACTGTTAGTAGCTATAGGTATAATTTATGGATTTAGTTCGACATCACCGCGGATAGATGGCGCTGCATGTATGGTCACGGAAATACGGTTGAGAGTACCGTCTATCTCCCTAGTATACATAGTAGTCTTTGGTCTTTTGGGTTCGCTTCTAGTCGATTGCGATGCGGACGAGTTTTTGCCATACCATTTAGTAGACTTAAAAATATATTTACTTAAGTTTATTTAATTTAATTAAAAAAAAAACAATGTGGACGTACTCACCATACAGCATACGCAACAGAACAATTAACTGTTGACAATTTAACTGTTCTGCATCAGCTCGACGTCTTTATGTCGCTACCGGGATCCAGCAGAATATCAGCGTCAGGTATATTTGCCTGGCACATGCTGAGCTGGACTCCCATTTGGTGCAGCTCGGAGACACACATCGCTCCGTGAATGACACTCGTTGGATTAATGTCATTTTTTTTTTTATTATGTCGGTAGTTAGTCTGGTATAGTAACCGGCATGAGTCGTGAGCACAAACTGACACCTGCGCAGTAGTTAATTTTCCGGTCTCTTTGGCGGAATGAAGAAGGCAGGAGGCGCCGAGGCTGCACGCGATTCGTTCGTCAGTCTAAATAAATCAGAATAAATTTGGCCGAAAGTGTACATGCGCGAGCTTGCCCCCGCTACTGCCAATCTGTGCTCACGACTCGTGCCGGTCATTATACTATAATGTATTGCCAAAAAAAAAAATCAGACAATCTTTTAAATTTATTTACTGTACTACCATAATAATTAATAATTTCTAGTGTTGTATGATTTATGTGATTGCGCTTTTGTGTGTCCTCTGTTCTTGCGCTGAATAAATGTTTTATCTATCTATCTATCTATCATTTACTGTAGCAAATAAATCTACTTACAAATAAAAAATGTAAAGGACAAACTTAATTTTGTTATTGAAAAAATGCTGTCCCATACGTGTGTACATCACGGTCAATTCTTTAACCGAAAATATATGACAATATATTAAAAAAAAAAACTTTTTACTACGTCCATATTTCAGACTTTTTCCTGTGCTTCTACTGTAAGAACTACCTTTTTGCCAAATTTCATGACTCTATAAGTTGTGGTTCCCTTGAGAGCGTCAAAACATGCTCCGTAAATGGAGTAATAACATCCTTATCTTTAGATTACTTTGACTTAGAAGTTTGTTTTTCTAATTTCTCTAAGAAGCAGCAGACCTGGGCCCCAAGTCTACTATTTTTTATAACTTCGTCATTCCAACACGATCCCATTGTAATTTTGCTAAAATTTAGATTCATAATGGTCGGTCATTGGTTGGACTCTTTCTAACTAATTCCGCAACAAAAGCAATGACTGCTGTCATTCATTTGTCATTATGTACGAGATTACCATTCTATGCCATTTTTTTCAATGGAGTGTCAGTGGTTTACTATTGGAAATTAATAGTGACGCTTTTATATTAGTAGATTAGTAAAAAACAACCATTATGAAATCAATAGACCATTCTGACACTATTGTAATAACAAACTTAAGGCCTTGAGTATTAGATATTAATTTCAGCTTGATTCCTCCACGCCTCCCATAGAAACAGGGTCTTGACAGATGGACAGACAGACTGACATCAAAGTGATCCTATAAGGGTTACGCTTTATCCGACTGAGGTACGGAACCCCAAAAAGACTACCTACTTATTATCTATAGGTACTTAATATTATAAAGAGTAAAGATTTGATTGTTTGTGTGTATTGAATAAGCTCCGAAACGAATGAACTGATTTGAAAAATTCTTTCACTGTTGGGAAGCTACACTATCCCTGGGTAATATAGGCTATATTTTTCCCCCATATTCCCACGGGAACGGGAATTACGTGATGAAACCGCAGGGCGCTTCAAGTTTAAAATATTTGTATACTTCTAAGCATCGTTGACTAAATAAAAACATTTATATGCCTGTCAAATAAACCGATTCTTTTATTACATTTGACTTTTATTTATCTACCAACCGTAGTAAATAAAAATCTCGTCCCAGCAATAGGTAATAGCAGTTGTTAAAACAAAATTGAAACTATCAAACGAGGTCCCATCAATTGACATGTTCCAGTCCAGTCCAGTCTATTTTACGTCGAATCAAAATAAATTGGTGAGATACAATCTACAAACATTTGATATACACTTTATAGGGCAAGGTTCAAATAACAAGCTCATGTACTGGAATCGTTTTTATTAATGACATTCAGACATTTCAATTTATTCTGTACAATATACAATGTTATTTTATAAACTCTGGCGTACTCCCTACGATTTTGGCAGCATAGTTTTTTTTTTCTTGGTAGTTTTAGTAAAGGTCTCCACAGACAGATACGAAGCGACAGTGCGACAATGTATTTTATATAACAATTTTTATAAAAAGAGTTCGTGAAATGTCACGTCGCACCTATCTGACAAGAGCCTTGTATTCGATTTCAACTTAAAATTAAATGATGAATTTAAATAAACTAAATCAATAACACAATTAATTACGGCGAAATAATACAAAGTCAACAATCAAATGAATTCTTAACAAAACTTTGTTTTTACATACAATACTGTTATTTATAGCTTTTCTTAGAATCCTTATCAAAGTACAAGAATAACAGTCTATTTATATACAGTTTCATTAAAATAAAGGCACCATTACAACATAAATACTAAAGTAAACAGCGTGTTTGTTTTAAGCTGTTCCTTTTTGCTATCAAGTCTTCGGAAGCTTTTGAAAACAAGTTCACGCCGTAGTGAAAATATTAATCAATCAGCAAGGTGACTTACCAACATGGACTAGTACAAAAACTCATGAGAGGCTTAATTGAGGCTTTTCACGCAGGTGCGACACGTCAATGCGATATTGTGTTTTACAAGACAATAAATGGATAAAATAAATAAAAGAAACTTTTCTGTAGACATGGAAACACGTATATAAAAACAACACTGGACAACAAAAACACATTTGTGTGTCACAAGAAAACTTTTAACAAATGATGTTTAGAACATGTTACTAACATAATACTTATGTTTGAATATCATAGAACTGAAATTAGAATGATTTAGACACGCATTTTTTCTGTAATATGATTTTGAAGTGGAGCTTTGAGGCGAAAACTGAAGTTTTCAGGCTATTACAGGCACATTATTATTTTTAAAGGATTGGTTGTGTAACGGATGGCACGGCAGGATACTCAACTATTTTTTTATATTTAAAAATGCCAAAAATAGGTCACACTTTTTTTACTGATCGTGCAGAATTTCTTTATTGTGTTTTGAAAATAATTGCATCATAAATATAAAAGAACTTGTCAGAATCATTTGAATGGCTTTTCCACATTATATAAGAAGAAAAAAAAAACCTTTGTTAAAAAAAACAACTACTTTATTGAAAAACTAAAAAAAAAAACTGAACAAACAAGGTAAAGAGAAAATAATGCTCCTGGTAGTAGTTGTAACACAAAAAAAAAAAAAAAACTAGACGTGATCAAAACAAAATAAATATGAATTTGCAATAAGGGTAAATAGGTAGGTCACTCAAAATAAGTGAGCCCATTCCTTGTGACAAAATCTTGCTGACCAGTGAATCACTTGATACTTCTTAGACCATTATCTGTAAAAATGAGTGTGGCATCGTTAGGGCATTATCGTGACGCCCCTATAGGAAACACACACGGCGTAGACTATGCCATCTAGTGTTGCAAATCTGAAACTTTTACGTTGTAAATATTTGACCTGTGCTGCCACCTATACTTCCTGCACCCTCCGCTTAGGAAAACGTGGACGAAGTAGACTGCGCCATCTAACGTTACAAATTTGAAACTAATAAGTAAAATATACTTGACATTGGCACGTCTATGCTGCCACCTATAGTTTCTGCACGTTCCCTATCTACTGGATCTATTATGGGTCACCGCACGTTAGCCAAATCGATCCTTTTCATTTCAGTAGCCAACCAGGCGACCTATTATGACGTCTTAAATCCATCATGATTTCTGTGTCAGAGAGAGACGGAGTCACACAAGACGAATAGCACTATCTCTTTCCCTCACACGAAACATGATGGCATTGGCACTTCGTAATACGGCCGCTGTAAGTCTCAATAAGCTGCTCCGTAGTCATAAGACGTAGGTCGTAGTAACGAACCTGATCCGATTATCTGATGCAGAGCAGTCTGTACGTGGCCACTTCTCTTTGACGACTGCAGCATCAAATTGAGTTTAAGAGTCGTGGCTCCAGGTCGCCTTTTCCGATGAGCCGTGATAAATTGATTCCCTTGGATATCTTTATAGTCTACGTCGTGAATTTTCTGATACATAACTGCTATAAAGAAGCTGAGAGCGAATTTTTTTTTTCCATCATTATAGTATTTTTGGCTTTAGCTGTACCATTCTGCTCTAGAAGTGGAATTCTACACAGAGTCAATAGCTAAAGACAGAGTCAATAGCTAAAAAAATTAAATTAAAAATTTAAAGAACCCCTGACACAAAAACCTAACTCCCCTTTAAAAAGTAAAAAATCATTAAAAAAAAAAACAATCTTAAAGTACTAACTATGTATTAATAATTCTAAAAAAAATATTTGGTGTTGGGAGACCGACCAAACTAAATTGAAATCGCTTCATCCGTTCGCGAGCTACGGAGCCATAAACAGACAGACAGAGAGACAGACACATCAAACTTATTGCACCCCTCTTTTTGTGTAAGGGGTTAGAAATGCATAGGATTGACAAGTCTTTTGACATCAGAGGTCTCGTTAGAATTTTCTTTACAATTAACCAACTGGAACACTAAAATTCGATTGGTCGATGCACTGTTATTCTCAATATGTTTGTATGGAACAGAAACATGGTGCATCAAAAGTCACGAAAGCAAAAAGATCGACGCCTTCGAAATGTGGGTTTGGCGAAGACTTCTTCGTATACCATGGACTGCCATGAGAACGAATGAGTCCATACTAGCAAAAGTCATATCACCAGGCTTCAGGAACGACATAGAAGAAGAAAATCAATTTACACTTTCAAACTTACAAGAGCGAGTAAGTAGAAGTGAAATAGTATTTTATAGAATAAATATGCATGTTTCCTATTATTTCCACTTTCTCTGCGAGACACTGAAAATGTTTTGGTAACGGAGATATTGAAAGTCATAGAGTCAATTTTTTACGAAAACTATGATAACATTTTGGCTTTAAACGTTTGATAACTTTGCTTTATTTAATCTCATGACACATTACCGTTGCATGCACAGTATTGTGTGAATTTTATTGCATGCTACTGTAAACGGTGTTTTTTTTTTTCACCAAAAATAAGAAAGAAGTAAGTAACTACATGATTAGGTCGTTTCCAGGTAGTTATTTTAAAAGTGATACCTAGTTTTATGTTTATCTGGCGTTTCGGAGTCAACATTTAAATAGTTGTATTTTCAATCAGTCAAGTTTGTCTAAGTTCTCCAATTATAATTATGTTCCACTTGAAGTCTTGATTGTGTGTATCTGTATGTGCCAAATAAATGTATTTTCTTTCTTTCTTTTCTTTCTTTCTTTATAAAAAAAAAACATGCTGTAGATTTTAATAGTACTTTTAATTCACATTTTGCCTCCTGACTTTAAATAATCTTATAATCTCCATAGACTGAAAATGCTATAAATAAAGTTAAGGTACATTTATGGATTATAAAAATAACGTAAGTAATAAATTGTTGAGTAATAACGAACTATCTCCATAATTAATGCTATAAAATTAATTACAGTCATATATCAAATTAATTATTCATTATACCGAGACTGAGAATAATTGAATTTATTCAATTATTTTCATTTCATCTGTAAAGGTATGATGACACAGAATCGGGGAGTCCGCCATATAATTTAAAATTGACAACATTTATGCAAAATATGAAAACATCAATAAATAATTTGGGATAAAACAATAACATAACGTGATTTGTAGCTTATTTACAAATTGGCACGTCCACTTAATTATATTTACAAATAAAATTTACATAGTAAGGTTCCAACAGACGGGTGTGACGCGACAATACATCAATTGTGCGGCGTCGCTCAATCAAAATAATATATTTTAAATTTGCTTAACAGAATTTCTACATTAAAAGTTTCGTTGCATCATTGTCGCAGTGTCGCGTCGCAACTGTCTATAGTCTACCTTTAATTTATCACACTGCATCGTATTTGCAACTAATGCGGGGCAGAAAGTTCAATCGGATTCAAAATGACAGGCATGTCAAATTACCTGACTACGTCTGTGTGCAATTGAAATGTCAATTTAATGTGTAAGGGTAATTGATAGATGGCAAATTGGATCGTATGTAATGTCGTGGTAAATTAATTTGTAACACTAGCCTCGTGGGTTTGAATGACAGATCAAGTCTCCCTGATATTTCGATCTGTTTACAGTTATGATTGATCAGATACTCGAATATAAATAGGTACTTGAATTAGGCATGCCAATTACTCAACAAAATTATTTGCCTTAAGTTTGTTGAGTAATTTATTAATATGGAACTTAGGTTGGGAAATAGATTACTTATGCCCCGGTTTCTGAGATACTTTACTTGTCATTTTTCTCAACAAGTAATCAACCAATAGCGTTATGTCAAATAGCGTTTAAAATATACATAAAAGACCGATAAAGTACCTACCCAGAAAATGAGCATAAGTAGGACAGGAAACTTTTATAAAATTACCTTATTCAAAATAAAAAGCAGGCTTTTGTGGTTAAAACCTGGCCTTATTAAAAACAATACGGCCACAACAAAGTGACATTATTTCAGCAGTAGTGGCTAACAAAAAAAGCAAATGTACGGGATTGACTTGTACGCTATATAATAATATTAGCATAAGCATCCTTTTAATGTTCCCACTGCTGGGAGTCCGACCTCCTCTCTAGGAAAGGGAATGGGCCGTAAACCACGCGGGCCCAGCGCGGGTTGGTGATTGTCACATGTCTTCGAATTTTTGGCTCTAGGACGTGCCGGTTTCCTCACGATGTATTCCTTCACCGTTTTGATAGCAGTGTTGTGAAATTAATTACCCTTTCTGCCACGCATTGCGTCTTTACCCTCGGAGTCGTGGTGCGGTTGTTTTATGTCGCACTGTGGTGACTTTAAACGTTGTCGCGGCCTTAATGCGACTTCAAACTTGAAAGTTGTGCCAACATAACAAACCCACAAACGACATTCTGTTTTCACTTTTATCATAAATACATCGTTGTCAACCGCAAACTGAGTCTGTGTTGACTTTAATACCTTAATTTTATACTCATACAAAACATTGTTTATTTAGTTTCCGCCAACAAAACATACTAGCCAACTTCAAGCAATAGTAGAAACAAAATTAATTTGCGCTGTTCATTCCTAGCTTTATACGGATTAATCAACAGAACGGTAATTGAAAAAGGCAGTGGATTGCAACGAAGGTGTAATCTCGACTCTTCGAAGATCTTTTAGGTCCTAAAGATTTTTATATACAATTTATAGTCTATCTAGAGGCGACTTCATGTATGGGGGGTGTCGACAAAAGCCAGCTCTGCTCTCAGTTCATGCTTGTCACGTTTTTAAAGCCGTTTCTCAAGAATGGAGCCATAGGTGTATAGAAAATGGGAAAATTTAAAGGGCACAGATGTACTGAAAACACGTTTCAGATTTCTAGTATTGGAACGGAAATTCGTTTTTGTTTTGATTGTGGCTTGTTGTGGAAAATGTTACTGGAAAATAATTCTGTATTTGGCGTCTGAGAATACATGCGTCGTAGTTACGAACACGGTTTAGCTGGTGTGTATTTTTCAGAGTTAAAATACCTTTTGGTAACAGTCAATTTGATTGTGAAACGCTCGCTTCAAGGCTGAGTCAACTGTTGCGGAATTTGTTCGAAAGAGTCACCGCGGCCCTGGAACGCAAAGGACACAAGAAGGATCACGGGTGGGTTTTAATCAGTAAGAGTCTGACACTCCCTTCCGCTCTGCCCAGAGCGGGAGAAGTCATTTGATGGTTTGCCATCCAAAAAAAAGGCTGAGTCATTTAATAATCATTTTTAATAGTCTGATAACTTTTACCATGGAATTAAACAATGGCGGTTTAGCAGCTTTCATGTGCTGCATAAAGGAGGATATTTTTCGTTTGTTTGTACTCGTGTAGAAGTGTAAGCTCCGAAACTACTTGACCATTTTGTTTACTAATGGAAAGCTACGTTATTAGCAAGTAAGATGGGCTTTATTTTATCCCAGTATTCTCACAGGAATGAGAACTTCGCGGATGAAACCGCGGGGCGCTGCTAGTATTAAATATTCTTTTTTTTAAACTGACTAATGAAATCGACTTTAAAATAATCAAGTGACAATATAGGGATACGTGAATCAAATGCAGCCTAGTTAAAAGTCTATATTACTGAAATCTAAAGGAACAAACAAGTACCCAAGTACCTACAGTTTTACATAACTAAATGGTAATAACTACAGTACTGTCAAGCCTTAAGCCGTAGTAGTAACATTTTTATGTGGCTTGGCAACTTATCCAAGGAACAACATAATAATGTACGACTTTGGAATAATTATGGGCATTTCGTTACGTAGAATGTGCCATAAAATAGTCTCAGTCGAGGCATTCAGTGGTGTAAGCGACCATTTTATGAATGTCGTTGTAACATTAATTTTGTTGTCTGTGAATGCGAAATCAACTAAGATACTTACTGATCAAAGTCAGGACAAGATACTCATGTCTATATTTATTTTTAGCTTGGACTTAGATAGTCAAACTGAAATCATCATCATCATCATCATCATCACCCTCATGTATTTCTTTGCGCATAACTCGACAAAAGGTACTGAACAGCTAGGCCATAGTAAATAATAAGGACAATGACCCGTAGTACCTATCAGTATATATATTTTATGTCAGGTATTGCCTTTTACTAACAATTAATTGTTAGTAAAAGGCAATACCTATTATTAACAGTTCATTTTTTTTGTGGAACCTAAAACAATCGGTCAGATCTTTAAAACTTTTAAGCGCTCGCAGACAAGAGAGATGTTAATATGTGACAGTAAATGGACAATGATCTTTCTTAAATATGACTTCATGAGAAACCCTCGCATCATTGTCGCGTAATATCTGTCTGGGGGTATCTTAAAGGGGAAAAGGAAAAACTATGAACTGAAAGCAGTGCTAGCCTTAAAAACAATTAATACAATAAATAACAATTGAGCAAGGGACTTGATATATTTTTGTAATAATTTATCTAATTTAGAATATTAGAGTTCGCGTGCTCATATGAAACAGATTTAATGAAGTGTTTTTTTTTAATTAGCCTCATGAAAATATATTATTTCTTTACATAATATTATAACAGATTATTTCACAGCTGAATATAAATAACTTTCTTTTACATAACTTGTATGGTAAGGGTGTCTGCGTTGACTGAATTTATTTACATTTTTGAAGATTACTAGCAATGTGTAGGTACATAAGTATTAGGCCTAATACAGACTTTATATTAACAAAACTGCTTGCTGAATTTTTTCGAATAAGTCACCACGCCAGACGTTCCAAGGCCGCACGGAAAGGGCATTAGGAGGACCACGGATGGGTTTTAGTCAGTAAGAGTCTGACACTCCGTTCCGCTCTGCCCAGAGCGGGAAAAGTCATTTGATAATCCCCAATCATAAAAATAAAATGCTAACGAACCACGATTTTTTCGCATACATATAAAGGCAGTATCGTTTTTCAAAACAAACATCGCGGGAACAAGCGATCGCACCTTCCAGTTTTACTGTACAAATGAACGCGAAGATCATGTGATTGCTATGGTGATGGAAGCTATAACTTCTTAATAACGAATTTACTTATTTTGAATTAGGCCTTGGTGAACGAAATTCTTGATACATTAAAAAAGAAAATTATTTAAACAAAATAATTGCTAGGTATTTATAGGCTCACTTACAATATATGTAAGTCACTTTATGTACCTATTCAACCTCAAATTAATTTAAATGATCGTGCCATATCTGATAATCGTTTGAAGATGGTAGACACAGAATGACATTTTAATCGTTTTATGTGTTTACAGTGATTTCATCTTTGTCTCGTAGTTTGGATGTACTTTAGTAGCTGTTTTGGATCCTGACTTGAGTTACACGATAACAGGTAAATGCTTGCACTGTCTGGACAGATCCACTCAACTTTTTGGTGTTCAGATCACATGGTTTACACTACGGATTGTATGAACTCTGACATCTGAATTTGTTTTGGCATTTCTTCTAAGATTGTCGGTCATTTACAAAACAGATTTAACTTACAAAATAAATATTAATTCATAGCGATAGTGAATCGTAGTCCAAAAGGGCCATACAAGGAAATTATTTGACGAGAACAATATACTGATTTCATCTTTGTCTCGTAGTTTGGATGTACTTTAGTAGCTGTTTTAGATCCTGTCTTGAGTTACACGATAACAGGCAAATGCTTGCACTGTCTGGACAGATCCACTCAACTTTTTGGTATCCAAATCACATGGTTTACAATACGGATTGTATGTACTCTGACATTTGAATTTGTTTTGGCATTTCTTCTAAGATTGTCGGTCATTTACAAAACAGATTTAACTTACAAAATAAATATTAATTAATGAAGTTAGTGAATTGTGGTCCAAAAGGGCCGTACAAGGAAATTATTTGACGAGAACAATTAATTAAACACAAAGTGTGAAGGCGTAGTTCTGTTTGAACAGCTAAGCAACCCGTTCTTATTAACTAGAACATGTTTGAGTGGGTACACCACAGCAGCTTAATTGGGCAGGATTCAAACTTACTATCGACATCCAACACTATTGTTGACGGATTATAATAACTTAGTTGTTACGATAGAACCTCAAATTTCAGGATAGGTTGTGGATTTTAAGACAAAATGCCAAAAACCGCCTCCTACTTAGCAACTCTGTCAATATTTAAAAATATACTTGCAGAAAATGCCTGTAAAAGTCCGCCTATGTACCACTATTGTAGGTATATAAAGTTTAAATAGATGAATAATTAGGTGACAATTCAGATGTTTTAAACTGATCTGGAGTCCGTTCCTCATTGATAACTCTTTAACCAATTACATTGGAAGGCAGAAGTGGGGATTTAAAATGAGAATCTATTTTGAAGACGTAGATAAAATCTCCGCAGAATTTGTTAGTGCTACAGGGTATAGTCACCATGAGTTAAAAACAGAAGTTGAATACAGAGGAATTGTTTAACAATTCTCCCCATCCCCATTGCTAGTACTCCCATCTCCAACGCAGACACCCCTCAGACTCATACTTAACCCTAACACTCACAGCACTCGCCAGTCTGTACGTCACAATACACGGCGTGTCTGTCTGTACGTCACGACACACTTCACTTCACAACTGAAGGCACTTGTCTTCTCACCAAAAATAATAACGTCCATATAGCCGGCTCTATACGCAGTCGGGAACTACTGCTCGGGACTGCATCTGTGAACAAAGGGGATCATTAGAAGGTAAAACAATTGACTACACTAGACAAATTGCCATTCTGAAGGACAATTCTTCTCATTTTAAACAGACTTCAAGAAAAGGACTACTGCATATTTTTGTTTATTTTTATGTTCGAAAGCTGGAGCTTGTCATGTGGTCCCATTTAAATTTGTGTGAGATCTGACAACTAGTATTTAATCATCATCTCATTTTCAATTACCGAAGTAAAATGAGAAAAAAAAAAGAAACTGTGTAGGTATTATGGTTTGGAAGAGCATCTTAGTACGAGGTGGTCCCTTTCTAGTTTAGTGAAGATCTGATGAAGAACTTCGAAGATAGGAAATGGGATTCTTCAATAAATAATATTACAATTTTGCGCGATTGCTGAAATCGCATGTCTGTTTATTGTTTACACCAGTTTGTAAATACGCTGTGATGATACGCGTAGCTGTGAGGTATTACCGCGAAAAAAAAACTTGTTCGCGGCACTGGAACGCAAAGGGTACTAGGGGTACACGGGTGGGTTTTAGTCTATAAGAGTCTGACACTCCCTTCCGCTCCACCCAGAGCGGGAGAAGTCATTTGATGATTTACCATCCAAAAAAAAGGTGGTTAAAAAGGGAATAAGTATGTAAAGTGAACCTTTGCCAAAATATACCTTTACCTCTTACAATTTACCATAAAATTTCGTTTATCCGGCAATAATGACGTTTAGGTAAGCGTCTTCAAAAACTTATTTATTGAATAAAAGAATACTGAGCCGATTAAATGGCCGGTTGGCTTATCAATTTTCTCTTTTGGGAACGCTGCCAAGACCGGGGTTAAATTGTTTTCATTTTTTTTTTCCAACAAAGCCCGTGCCAATATCGTGAGGCCTAATTTTGAGATTAAATCTAGAATTTCCTAAGGCGTCAGTTGCCTGTAATTTGCTTGTCATTTGGGAGTGGGTAATTTGTTGAATTCCGGATGGAATACGGAATGACACTTTACCCGTCCTGGAACTGAAGCACATGATCTTAAACTTCACAAAAGTGTGCAAACACAAGACGGATAAGACTACATCATCGTTTTCAATCAGGTCTATTAATAACTAGCAGTGCTCCGCGGTTTCACCCGCATAGTTCCCAATCCCGTAGGAATACGGGGATAAAATATAGCCACTCACTCAGTGTACATTCACCCTGAGTAAGTGTCTATAGACACTTACTCAGGGTGAATGTAGTTTTCTAATGGTGACAGAATTTTTTAAATCGGTCCAGTAGTTTTTGAGTTTATTCGTTACATACAAAAATATAAAAATACAAATCTTTCCTCTTTATAATATTAGTATAGAAGTATAGATGATACAAACTTGAAGAAACCGCTCAAATATTCTGCTAAAAGACGCACAAATACACTTTCCTATTTACATTCAAGAAACACATTCGATTTTATAATGTTACGGGAAACTTAATGATGTATCGAAAGAGTAAACACGATTTTCGTTCGCGATCGCTGCTTCCAGAGTTAATAAAGCATGAATTTACCTAATATCGTTCGAAAATTAAACTTAATATGACTTGGATATATCGAGTCACACACAGTAGATACGTCACGAACCGGGACGGAACCCGAACTCATTTTACATAACAAATTCTGAAGTAGCCCTGGTGAGGAAATGCAGAAGGTTAGGTTATATGTTTCATTTGTTTTTGGATCATCTCTCTTTGATTGCCATATTAGGATCTCATTTCAGTTAGTCTGGCAGTTCGCGTCAATAGGGTAGTTAACTAAAAAATTCTGATTAGTCCGTCAGATAGATTTCCAAAAAATATTAGAGACGTATTTTTTCTTTTTTCACATAAACAAAATATGAAGACGATACAGTGCGTTGAAAACTCGTGTGACGTCACTACTCGCTACAATTTTTACCGGACCGTGACGTCACACGCTCCCACTCCTGATCTTTAATGCTTTTTATCTTCGTCAGTTTTTATAGATTTGATAAAGGAAAAAATACGTGTCCAATATTTTTCTATAATCTAACTGACGGACTAAACATAATCATATATTTTTTACTCAGGCAACATCCCTATTATGCGGTTTACCCAAATGTCCTTACTTTGGTAGTGTTCCTCAAATCGTTGAGCTTGGTTTGGGCAACACGGTAACTGGTCTGGTCAGGTCCACTCAAATCTGTGTGGCACTTTTCTCAAAAGGCCACCTCAGACATTAACCTACATGGTTCTCATATGATATGACCAGTACGGATTGTATGAACTTTTAAATAGACTTGAGTTTGTTTCGGTGTTTCTTCTCAGGGTAGTCGGCTAGGAAACACCGGCCTCAACTTGCTTAAAATGGCCAGAAATATTGGAGGCGTAAAAGTGTATAATTTAGTTAAGGCTAGCTAAGGCGCCAATGTAGTAATAGCTTGGCTACTAACAGTTTTTATAGTTACGCATTGATAATAATATGAATAAGCTCTTGTAAGCTTACTGTTAGGATAACCCAAGAACCAGGGTTGCGGAATTTGTTCGAAAGAGTCGCTGCGGCCCTGGAACGTAAAGGGCATTAGCATGATCACGGGTGGGTTTTAGTCAGCAAGAGTTTGACACACCCTTCCGCTCCGCCCAGAGCGGGAGAAGTCCTTTGATGATTTCCCATTCATAAAAATGACTGACCAAAGCAAAATTTATTATTTCATAACATTGAATTTATTATGAACAGGCCATAAATCCAGATGCTTCTATTGAGAAATTTTTCAGCATTTATAAAAAAAATGTTTATCGTAGCGAATTAGGTAGAAGAAAAAAAATATACCTACTATATATACGTATAACATACCTATGTGATATTTTCGCACATAAATATTTTGTGGCATGCTTGCGATGTGTGTCCCGTCAAAAAGTTGACCTTCTCCTTTTATTTACTTTATGGCTCCATATGACGCGATTTTTACAACTTGATAATTACATTCGCGAAACTTTTTCGTTTTATATTCGGCTGTCACCAGGGAGTGTAGTTTTATGGGCTATAATGTACAGAACCCGCGTGTGTAGGAATCCCATAAAAAGTTTCTAAAATATACCTTTGCGGATTTGCTAATGTAGCCGTAAAATTTTGAAAGGGTAGGTCTTAAAACTGATTTAGGTTGGTTGGTGTAGATACATAAACATTATTTTATAAGTAGGTATATACTTATGTCCCCCTTTTTTTTCCTGGATGGGAAATCATCAAATGACTTCTCCCGCTCTGGGCGGAGCGGAAGGGAGTGTCAGACTCTTACTGACTAAAACCCACCCGTGATCCTTCTTATGCCCTTTGCGTTCCAGGGTCGCGGCGACTCTTTCGAACAAATTCCGCAACCCTAGCAGGCACTGACCCTATGAGGCCCCGTCTACGTTGCTGACGGATACTTATATCCCTGCCTTTGGCAATATAAAACGAAGGACATCATCTATACTAATATTATAAAGCTAAAGAGTTTGTTTGTTTGGTTGTTTGTTTGTTTGTTTGTTTGTTTGAACGCGGTAATCTCAGGAACTACTGGTTCGAATTGAAAAATTCTTTTTGGGTTGAATAGACCATTTATCGAGGAAGGCTTTAGGCTATATATCATCACGCTTAAGCTAATAGGAGCGGAGCAGCGATAAAGAATGTTTTAAAATCGGGGATTCCACGGGGACGAATTCGCGAGCAGCAGCTGGTTTAAAATATACGCGTACATATCTATGTAGTTCATGGAATGTGGCTTGGTGTGCCGACACCACGATTTGATTTATGTGTTCTTCGAATTTGTTAAAATTCTCAACGTAGTCTCTAAGGTAAAAAAAATCAAATATTTTGATCTTTTTCAATGAACCAACCTATTTGTCAAATAAATATAAACCCATAACGTGTGAGAAGAGTCATATTAATTGACACAGAATATTATTCATTTTACCAAATAAACACATCAAAAGTATCTAGGGATCAACATATATTTTTGCAATAACTTTCCTCCTGATTGATATTAATTAAAATTTTCTTTAAGGATTCATCAAATAAAGTGTTTTCGTTTGTCACAGTAACGATAAACCAAGTCACCTTTGCATTAATAAAGAAATTTGCCATTTTCCTAATAAAGGGATTTTTGACATTTGAACCACTAACATTAAAGTTCGAAAAAAAGACTGAAATAACAGTTTTCTTTAAAATTTTATTGGGTAACTTAAACAATTAATAATCCGTGTTTCTACCGCGAACACTAACAACACAAGAACATCGGTTTGGCATACTCAAAATGAGTTCATCCAAATCACGCTGTGGAATGGCCGCCCATGTTCGTTGCAACAACAAAAAAAGGTCTTCTTGCGACTGGATACCCTCCATATTCGGCAGAGCTCTTCTCTGTAGCATATCCCATGCATGCTCAATCGGGTTCAAGTCTGGCGACTGAGCAGGCCAGGGCAGGACATTGATGTTAGCTGCGGCGAGAGTCTGTCTTACAACTCTTGCGGTGTGCGGTCGTGCATTATCATGCATTAACTGAAATAAGGGACCGATTTGCACTTGTAGAGGAACGATGACGTCTGATACAATCGTCTCAGCATAAATTTGAGCGTTGAGGTTGCCTCTGATCCAAATCAACTCAGTTCTTCCGCCGATCCAAATACCCGCCCATACTATGATGGTTCCACCACTATAAGGATGGACTTCCTGGCAGGATTTTAATCGCTGTTGGCGTCCAGGGGTTCTCCAGTGTCGTATACGTCTTGTATCCGGTCTCATACCAAAACGAGACTCATCAGAAAAGCACACGAAACGCCATTGTTCTTCTGCCCAATTTCTGTGTTCAAGAGCCCATTGATATCGAATCCTACGATTGTGCATTGCTATAGGTGGTACCCGTAGCGGTCTTCGGGAATGAAGGTTCACTTCATGCAAGCGGTTTCTGACTGTTTGGTCGCTAATTAAGTTCCCTGAAGAGTGATGAAGCCTCACGGCTAACATCATGGCGGTTATTGTTGGAGCTCTTCGAGTTAAGATTTGAATGTATCGGTCTTGTCTCCGTGTGGTGCAGCGATACCGTCCTCCATGGCGCTCAGCCAAGGTAAGCGAAGAGCTCTGCCGAATATGGAGGGTATCCAGTCGCAAGAAGACCTTTTTTTGTTGTTGCAACGAACATGGGCGGCCATTCCACAGCGTGATTTGGATGAACTCATTTTGAGTATGCCAAACCGATGTTCTTGTGTTGTTAGTGTTCGCGGTAGAAACACGGATTATTAATTGTTTAAGTTACCCAATAAAATTTTAAAGAAAACTGTTATTTCAGTCTTTTTTTCGAACTTTAATGTTAGTGGTTCAAATGTCAAAAATCCCTTTATTAGGAAAATGGCAAATTTCTTTATTAATGCAAAGGTGACTTGGTTTATCGTTACTGTGACAAACGAAAACACTTTATTTGATGAATCCTTAAAGAAAATTTTAATTAATATCAATCAGGAGAAAAGTTATTGCAAAAATATATGTTGATCCCTAGATACTTTTGATGTGTTTAGTAGTAGGTAATTGATTAAAAATTTAATGCATTGCATCAGATAGATTTACAAGAAATATTGGACACGTATTTTTTTGCACGGTAACAGGGTAAGACGCGTGACATCAAATTACAGTACACTTTTAACCACGGCGTGACGTCACAAGCCTTCTCTCCCGATCTTTGATGCTCTTTATCCTCGTCAATTTTTATTGATTTGATAAGGCAAAAAATGTGTTTGCAATATTATTCCGTAATCTAACTGACGGACTAAATAGAATCATTTTTTTGTTAGTTCAGGAATCATCCCGATAAAAAAAAAATATTTCAGACAAAAATTTATAATTATAATTTTAGCGTATTTTTTCGACTGATGAAAATTGTTACCTTTCTATATTTTATGAATAAATAAGGGAGAGCAGTGGTGGCCGAGTGGTAGCGGCCCCGACTTACAATTTGTAGGTCGCGGGTTCAAACCCAGCCAGGCGCATTACTTTGTGTAATTAATTTCATCACCACTGTTCTCAAAACGGTGAAGGAAAACATCGTGAGGAAACCGGCATGTCCTAGAACCAAAAATTTCGAAGACATGTGACATTCACCAACCCGCACTGGGCCCGCGTGCTAGATTACGGCCCATTCGCTCTCCTAGAGAGGAGGCCTGTGTCCCAGCAGTGGTAACGTTAAAAGGCTGATTATGTATGTTATGTACGAATAAATATCTGCCGAACCTATTCCCACAACTATAACTACACAATGATGATGGCGTCACTCAGCTTCCACTCTAAACGTTAGTAGACGAGCACCAGTTATACATAGTGCGATTGCAGACAATTTACATCAAATCAGTTTTACATTAGCTGTCTGTATATAAAGCTTATTCCAAATAATTTATTAGTTAATGATCTCATTAAATATAAGATATCCAAATAATAAGTTATTCATACACACATTTATTTTGTTATTTGAACATTGACAATATTATTAAAATTATACAAATAGTAAGACTTATTTGTATAATAGGGTAGTGGACTAAAAAAATCTGATTATACCGTCTGAAAGATTTCTAAAAAATATTGGACAAGTATTTTTTCTTTTTTCACGTAAACAAAAAATGAAGACTATACAGTGCGTTGAAAACTTGTGTGACGTCACTCGCTACAATTTTTACCTAGCCGTGACGTAACACACTCCCACTCCTGATCTTTGATTCTTTTTATCTTCGTCAGTATTTATAGATTTGATATAGGAAAAAATACGTGTCCAATATTTTTCTATAATCTAACTGACGGACTAAACATAATCATATAAATTTTTTTCTCGGGTAACATCCCTATTTTAACAATATTTTCAATGTTCAAATAACAAAATTGTATAATAAAACTAAGCTCAGGCCCTGAGCTTGAGCCCTTTTAGAGATTATAAGAATGTTCGCAGTGTGCCTTCCAAATACAAATTATAAAGACATTTTTCATTTAGTACACAAACGAAAATAGACCGTCATTTAACAACAGAAAGTTAATTTCAGCTCCGAATACTTTCCCGTTTACCTTATTAAATTACGTTTTTTCTTAATACCTCAAAATGTACGAAAATACGCGGATTTCGTTAAAAGCAGGCTCTTCCCTAAGTGAAATTTTTAACTCGCAAATATTTAAATAAAAAAAATCTTTTGTTTTTCGGCCCCATTTCGCGCCATGTTTTGGTTAACCAATCTGGGATTTAAAATAAAAGGGGGAATGGTTTTAATCAAACCCGAGGATTATTACTTCGCAGTTTGGTGGTCAACATACGCTTTTGTGAATGTAATTTAAACACACCATGAAAGAAAGAAAAAAGGTTATAAAAAAATACTATTCCAAATCAGCTGAAGCATAATGTTTGCCTCAGTATAAAATAGAACAGAAAACATTTACTCCACACAGACACCACACAACAGCAAGAACATTTATTTAAAACTACACAGAACCTATGTATACAGAAACACCAATGGGTACAGAACCCCTGTGTACAGTATACTTGCAGAATCACTGTTTAAAATAGTGTCATTCCGATTCTAGTTTATTGCAAAGCTGCTGAATTCATTTAAAACAATGATGTACTAAATCACTTGTTTATATTGACTGAATATTTTGTTGTTATTGATTATTTGAATGTTTAATATTTTAATTTATAATTATATTATTTTATTGTGACATTGATCGTTGAATGTAATTTTATTGTGTATGTATAATTTTATTTGTGGTTGATTGTTTTAAAGCAATGTGTTTTATTGGATTTTAATTTAAATTTAATGTTTGGATTATATCTGAAATTAATGAATTTTGTTATTTATTGTAGTAAACAGGACTGTGTGCGTTCAATTTGCTTCCCTTTTAGACGTGTCAGTCTATCAGCGTTGCGGGCGAAAAGTCAAATATTTATGGACCCTATCAACCGTTACTTGGACAAATGTTTTACCATTTGACAACCGCTGTCACCGATAAGATGTCACTCTGTCTCCGTTGTCATGTTAATAATAAAAAGTTAAACAATAAGTGCTTCATAGTAATTTTCGTCGAGGAACAATGCTAATAATAAAAGTATCCTTACATACTGGTGCTGGACTGCATCGAGAGGTGGCGTGCAATAATTGTAGATGTAACCGTTCCGCATAACGAGAACTTCGTAAAGGTCGAGAAAGATAAGCAAATTAAATATCTTGACTTGGTTTGCCAGGTTGTCGACATTTGTTGGATATGGACTCAGTAATCATTGCACCGATAGTCGTTTCAGCCAATGGCTTAATAGCCAAGAGCCTCGAACAATGCCTTAGGAGGCTTTCATTAGGCAGCTCGTTCAAGGGTTTGATCCAGAAAGCGGTACTTCTGGGCACGGCTCGCATTGTTAGGAGGTTCCTCTATCTGGAGCCCGGACCACCGGCGCCGGTAGCTTGGACCCCGTTCCCCATTCCGGTGGGCTACTATTTTTATGCATTTAACGTTTTCTTGTTATTAAATATTTAAAAATCAATATGTATATAAAAAGGAATAAACGTATCCTTAATTGGTTTACGAGTACTATGCCTTGATCTTTTAGCCCTATAGACAAAATTAAGTTCCATCAGCGACAACGATAAACTATCCATAAAATGTAAAATATATGGGATTGACATACGCTATCAAAATGTCAATTTTTCAGTCTCATTGAATATGTAAATTAATTAAAGTTCCTTATAAAACGCTTCGTGCTTTCCTTAATCCTTAACGCACTTTCTTTTTATAAGCTGCTTTTGCTTTGTCACTGATAGCATCGACGTTTTTAACCACATGCGTACAAACAACCAGACTTCTTCATAACTAAAGACTTACTGACTAAAACCCATCCGTGTTTTTCCTAATGGTTCCTTGCCTTGCGTGGCCTTTGCGTTCAAGGGCCGCGGTGACTCTTTCGAACAAATTCCGCAACCCTGTCAGGACATGCCAATATCTGCTACTCGCACTGCACTTGATATATGGAGATTTTGTATGCAGGTATAGTGTCACTGTGTGAGTAACAGACCACTCTCTACTAAGCCTTAGTTCAAGTATAATATTTTATTTACCCTCGTCCGTGCGTCACTGCGGGGTGCCAACTGAAAACCAGTGCTGGGTGTCTGACGCCCAGCAAATGCTGAGGTGGCAACCCTTTCGGTTCGGACACGCTCGGCGCATTCTGTACTTTTCTTCTCCTTTAATTTGTGTTTGTAACCGTTGTGCTATGGCTGTCCTGAATAAAAGTTTTTCTAGTCTATTCTATTCCTTATTTTTTTGAAACGTCCCCGTACCAAATCCTTAGCCGAGTAAAATGCGTAGCCATGTCCATAGCTTGTCTATTTCCACTCTAGACCATACACAAGAGTCGTGACGTCACTTGTTTGCCAACAAAATGTTCCCAAACTCTTTGTTAAATTTTGTGTCAGTTTCAAAAATCAAAGTTTCCAAAAGTCCTCGCTTTGTTCACCAGAAATACCTTTGTAATTTTGGATGAATTGGGAATGGTTTTTAGTAGATGTAAATTAAAGCTTTATTTCTTATCTTTACAATATAATGAAAGTCAACACACCTGCGGAATCTTCGTCAGGGTCAATATAATCTGACCCCATCTGCTGTTTAATGTTCGAATTCTCACACGTTCTTTGTTTTCAACAGGATTTGAAGACCTATTTATCTTTACAAAATCATCTAAAACTAAGCGTACTCACAATTAATTGAAACATGTCGTGCCACTGAGGTAACAATTTGGAGCAGTAAATTCTGTAAATTCCACTTTGAGTTCAAACTGTTGTTGAGGTGTGAATTCACGATGGGAAATCCCAAAGTTTTCAATCCTTTGTCTGCTTCGTTGTTTTGAATTGCTTCTATCTAGAAACATTAATGAGGCTCACCAGGCGAATATCAAACTTATTTATTTGTTTCAACATCAACACGTTTCTGAAGAAGGCGAAGTATAAGTAGAGTACATCATGTGACGCACCATTACTGAATTGCGTCGGGTAGTCGTCCGGGTACCAGTGTAACATTACTACTTACAAGACAATACTATACGAATATACTGAGATGGTAGCGTGACAAAGTAGCACCTGGTACCCGCGCTGCTTCGGGTAGTTGTCACACTTCTAGTTACTACACAATACTTACTATTTACATATACTAAACATGTAGGAGGATATATGCGGCCTGGCGGCAACGTATGGCCGCACCGACATGCTGCGCATGTGCGGCGGCCGCGTGGGGATGGTGGCGCGACACCGCAGCGACAGGTACCCGCGGTGCGTCGGGTAGTTGTCACACTACTAGTTACTACACAATACTTACTATTTTTACTAAACATGTAGGAGGATATATGCGGCCTGGCGGCGACGTACAGCCGCACCGACATGCTGCGCACGTGCGGCGGCCGCGTGGGGATGGTGGCGCGACACCGCAGCGACAGGTACCCGCGGTGCGTCGGGTAGTCGTCCGGGTAGACGTGTAGCGTCCGCCATGATGCGCGGAGACCGTCGCCGTCCGCCCCAGACACTACCGTGTCTGGTGTTATTAGGGGATCCTGGTGGAGAAAGAGGGAAAATATTAGTAAGATAAAGAAAGAAATATTTTTTTTATTTAGGACTTGCACAAATTGCTTCAAATTAATTTTAAACTGTGCGAGGCCTGAAAAGGTCCCTGTCTCAGCATAGCTGCGATATTTAAAAACAAATAAATAGTTACTGGTATTCTGATTAAGTGCAGAGTACTCGGACCAAGAATCTAATGGACAAGACAAGCTAAAAACAATATTGAGACAAAAAGGATGTATATATACAGAAACATATTAGGAAAACAAGGACAGAACTATTTATTGTTGTCTTTGTCGACGTATCACTTTTTTTGTTGGGCACATCTGTGGTATGTGCCCAACACAGTACTAGTGCATTCGTTTTTAATCGTGTTTTGTTGGAAACCCCTATTAAATCTGTAGTTTAAATAGTGGGAACGAAGTTTCTAACCTAAGAGAAAGACGTTCAACATGGTGTATTGCTGTTTTATCGGCTGTAATAGCCGTAGTGAACGAAAATCTGAGAACATAACCTTTCATTCGTAAGTATGAGATTTTCGCATTTATATATCATAAAAATTTAAAATGTCACTAAATATTTAGCTCGACATACGTTGATAAAAAGTCTTTTAGAAAAAAAGCGTTAAAAATACTTGAAATATGTGATTAAAATTTCATTTTACGTTAGTATTACACGTTCAAATTCTATAGAACTTTATTGTCTTACGAGAATAAATAACTTTCTGTCATTTCAATTTAGTAGAATAATACGTACTTTAGGGATACCAGATGGCATGCATTAAAATTACCCATTATTGAGGGAAAAGGCAACAGTCATGTTGTTCTTGTTCACCTGAAAAATGAAATATTTTAGATTTTAGACAAAGGACACCAGATTGCCGTCCTGGATTGCATCAACCGGTCGAAATAATTGGAGGCCATTATTCACTAATTTGGACTGACCTACATATTTTCTTCCAGAGTTTCGCTAAAAAACGCAGAACGAAATCTGAGGAAATCTCGATCTCTGATCCATCTGCGACGAAAATCCAATCCAACACACAACAATCCAAGTATTTGTTTATTTTAACCATTTTGAATTTAGTTGAATATAGAACATTGTAAATCACTGCCTTTTTTAGGTGGCTTCAGGATTATCGCTGGAACCTGAAGTAAATGCAACTATGAAAATTTTTTTTTTTATTTATTTCCATTTCTCTCTGTGTGGGTTACTAACATCGTATTATTATTTTAGATTAAACCTGGTGAAATATTTACGACTCTGAGTACGTCGCCTCGAAAAAGGAAATTGATTAGAAAATTAAACCAGATAACAATTTTAGCTGAGAGAAGAAAGAAGAAATTAGCTGCATTAAGATCCAAATGTGGGCGAATAGAGAAAAAAAAATGCTGACCTTTCTGCTATTATAGAAAAACTACAAAATAAAAATTTTATCAATCAGGAAGCATTTGATTTATTATCCTCCATCAATTTACATAACACCGGTTTACGTTATATTACAAGTATCGTTACTAAAGAATAACGTTATATTGAAGCATAAATAACGTTAAATCACTTTTCGTTATTTTAATAAAAACGGTAAGTCCTGTAGAAGGAAGATAACGTTATAAAATTTTAACGTTATTTAAAGCCCTGGTTTATGGTGCTAAAAACTCGTTACTTTCATTTCACGTACTAATCACACCTCCCAAATCCATATACAAAAATTAACTAGAATTATGGGGTAATATTTTAAAGTCTGGTATCCCCCAGTTTTGAAGTACTCTATATCCATCCCTTTCGAGTATACGCTTTTGTCTAGTCCATTTGGATTCTTGGTCCGAGGCAGAGTAAGATATTGACAAGATGACAATATCTAAAGCGTCATCACTCTTGGTCTGTTTTGTTTTTAGAAATAGTCGTATTATAATGTTTTATTCTTGTCTTTGGATGAATTTTAGTCAAACTGAGCAAGATCGATTGTCATAGTTGAAAAAGGGTGGAATGAAAATAATTTTACAAAAGAAATTTAATTTACTATGTGACTCATCTACTGATTCCATAATCAGTAAGTGAGTCACATAATAATAATATCTATACTAATATTATAAAGAGATGACATTTGTGAGGTTGTGAGTTTGTGACGTTTTAAGGGGTAATCTATGGATCTGCTGAACCGATTTTCAAAATTATTTCACCAATAGAAAGCTGCCAAAAGAAACGTTATTGTGGAGTTTCTTAAGCTATGTCTTATTCCCGTATTGCCACGAGAACAGGAACAACGCGGGTAAAATCGCGGGGCGCTGCTAGTGTATAATAATATTGTTTATTTATAAAACAGGGCACATATACAATACAATATCGCGCATTGTTTAAAGAACACGGTTGCAGGTTAGATAGCGCTTATCTATACTTATAATAAATCTGTAGAGAGGTCAATTCTGTACAAGGAATATATTTTCAAAATAACTATCAGGGGGTGATTAGTGATCGATACTGGTGCCAAAAATGCAATCAGTAAAATTTTTGTCTGTCTGTCTGTCTGTATGTTCTTTATAGAAACAAAAACTACTCGACCGATTTTAACGAAACTTGGTGCAATTATTCTTCATACTCCTGGGCAGGTTATAGTATACTTTTCATCACGCTACAATCAATAGGAGCAGAGCAGTGAAGGAAAATGTTGGGAAAACGGGAGAAGTTACTCAATTTTTTAAGCTTCCGTCGCGTGTGTAGCCTTAATGGTTAAAGTTACATAGAAATCATGTATTACGGAAGTGTTTTTAACCGACTTCTAAAAAGGAGGAGGTTCTCAATTCGGATGTTTGTATGTTTTTTTTTTATTGTTTGTTCGCGCATAACTCCGTCGCTTGCCAACCGATTTGAAAAATTATTATTTTGTTGGAAAGGGTATACTTCCCAAATGGTCCCATGAAAATTTTATCGAAATCGAACAAGCGGTTTTTGAAAAATCAACGAAAATCTAAAAAAAATATCTACATTGTCTACATTGACGACCTTTTAGTTTACTCTGCATTGGAGCAGTGCGTTTTTTTTACACTAATGTAATTGGTTCGTTTAGGTGGGGGGGAGGGGAGGGGGTTTAGGTACCACTAAGAAGTGAAAAATAAAAAACTTTAAAAAAAAAATACAACCGACTTTTCCACAAAAAATCAAAAAAGTACAAAATAACTTTAATTTCGGAAGTCGGTGTTCAAAAAATGAAAAAGGAACCACAAACACCGAGTTCCGAAATTAAAGTTATTTTGTACTTTTTTGATTTTTTGTGGAAAAGTCGGTTGTATTTTTTTGTAAAAAGTTTTTTACATAAAATTATCTAAAAAATATCCCACAACAGCATATGTCTATCTTTTATGGTTGACTCACAATAACACGTGTAACTCCCGATAGCTTAGCAGTTCGGAGCTTTCTGATTATATTTGTTTACTCTTACGTTTATAATACTCTCACTCATCCCTAATTAAAAAAGTTAACATTATTACCTATCTATATCTATACTTATAATAAATCTGTAGAGAGGTCAATTCTGTACAGGGAATATATTTTCAAAATAACTATCAGGGGGTGATTAGTGATCGATACTGGTGCTAAAAATGCAATCAGTAAAATTTTTGTCTGTCTGTCTGTCTGTCTGTCTGTCTGTATGTTCTTTATAGAAACAAAAACTACTAGACGGATTTTAACGAAACTTGGTGCAATTATTCTTCATACTCCTGGGCAGGTTATAGTATACTTTTCATCACGTTACAATCAATAGGAGCAGAGCAGTGAAGGGAAATGTTGGGAAAACGGGAGAAGTTCCGATCGGGCTGAGAGTTTCAAAATCGGGGGTAAAGTAACTATTCCACGCGGACGAAGTCGCTGGCAGAAGCTAGTACTAACATAAAATGATAAATTGGATAAAAGTTCCATCAACTACATTCATGCCTTGGATTCATAACAGAAAAACCAGCGAATTATTACGCCTTAAATGTTGTACTAAACTCAAGTAAATATACGCAAAATCAATTTTAAAAAGATTACTTCACGGTAACATCACAATGTTTTAACAGAAAAATTGCAGTTTGAAAACGTCGTCTCGAAAGTATTTTAAAAGACTCCTCAAACTCCATCTCAATCTCCTAGACTCCCTCTAACTTACAAAGCATGCACTCAATTTACCAAGTTCTTACTTACCTACTTACTTACAAAACTCGAGAGCCGGCATTTATAAATTCATAAAAATCTGCCACAAAACCGTATTTTCCTTTACAAATACTTCATCGAAGTTCCGCAATAGTTTGTTATTATTGCTGCCGACGAATTCGCAAAGTTAGACTTTGTGTCTTCTCGTCGACAAACTGTGCACTTACGGGCAATTTCATCTCTCAGAACTTTCTCCTGAGTGACTAACTTATGTAGCAAATAACTTGACCCACATTGACTATTTTCGAGAAACAATTGATCGAATTATATTATTGTGTTGTAGTCCTCGCGAGTGTTTTTTCTTGTATTTCGTTTGAGTGATTTATGATTCAAACTTTGGAGCATATTTTATTGTTTGTCGACTTGAGGCTTAACTTTTCTTTATACCGAGAACTGAGGATTTTTATCAAGCGAATAAATAAACTTTCTATGCCAATTCTGTTTCTATTTCTACATACTCTTTTCTCAGCTTTATTGGGAACGGCTTCCATTCTAACCGGACGAAACTGAGGATATTTTTTTTTTATCTCTTTATACGCTGATAGATCTTGGATCTATCAGCGTATAAAGAGATAAAAAAAGTATTTTACATAAACAATTTAAAACGTGTGTAAAAGAAATACTGGAAAAATTGAAAAAGAGTCATTGTATTATAACCTTTTTTTTTTATTCTTTTTTTTAATTTAAGGACATTTATAACCGCAACGCGTATGTCAGTCCCATCGTACCCTAAATACACATTGGTCATATCTGGGCCATGAAACTGAACAGACTCTTCGCATCATCGCCATTTTGTTGACCCAGTATTTTATGAAAAGTTCCTACTTCAAGTCTGTTCAACCTCAAGACAAGTATTATAACCTCATTATCAACATCTTTTACCATGGGAAAAACCCTAAAATGGTGAAAAAAATTTAGTAGTTTCTTTTCAAGTTTTGCATTAATTCTGTAGCTCCCTGTACCTATATAATTTGTTCGTGGTATTAGAAATTATGAAATTAAATTACTCACATACAAACGGATAGCTTTATTACTTCGAAATGCCAATTTTCAAAAGAAATATATCAAGCAATTAGGTTTCATATTTCCTTTCACGATCATTTCTTGCAGGTAAGTACGTAAAATTAATTATTTTCAGGGAATGGAAACCGTCTAGAGGGGTTAGTTTCTATAGAAATATGGACAAGTAATAAAATGCTTACCAATGATTGAATTTTACCTGTGAGTACAGTAAGTTTTTCTTTGAAATTTATTTACAGAAAAAAAAAAACCTGTGTAATTCTAAGCAGATGTAGGTTGCCTTAGCTTTCAAGTAATTAATAATCAGTTTGATCAAAACAGATCTTGACAGTTGTCCTTTCATTTATTCACTAATTTTTTTTTTATTAATTGATCTTATATACAGGGTTATTTGTAAAACAACAACCTCTTAAGAGGTCATTGTACTCATCATAATGAACAACTTTTACTATGGGACAAAACCTGAAATCGCAAAAAAATCAGCTGTTCCCTACATTTTGATGAGTTATACGAACATAAATGTAAGGAACAGCTGATTTTTTTCGCGATTTCAGGTTTGTTTTCGTAGACCTCTTAAGAGGTTGTTGGTGTTTTTCAAATAACCATGTATATTGGGTCGCTTGAATTTTTGCAGACGTAATGTATGACGTCAATCCGTACCGGGGCAGACAGATTACTTTGTGTACATTATTTTATCATCACTGCCCTTAAACACGGTATAAGAAGACATCGCGAGAAAACCAGCACGCTCTAGCAAAAAATAGAAGGTACTCGGTATCCATACACCAGAACTATAGCTTGTTTCATCGATGAATAGAATAAAATAGAATACTCTTTATTATGTACACCATGTAAGTTACAGAAAATATAGACGAAGAAAACATTACATAGGGTGACACAATGGGCGGCCTTACCGCTAAGCCCAGCCTTTATCAAAGAGAGGATGAGCGAGGGTGCCCCTCAGAACCAAATTTCATATGGAACAGCCCAAATATGTACAATATCCAACCAAGGGATTCAACGAGTGGGTTGCGGAATTTGTTTGAAAGAGTCACCGCGGCCCTAGAACGCAAAAGGCATTTGGAGGAACACGAGAATGGGTTTTAGTCAGTAAGAGTCTGACCCGGTCACCTTAAAAAAGGGATTCAACAAAGAACGCCGTGCTTTACAATCTTAATTTCTTCCAAAAACCCATGAAAACTGACGATAAAGAAGTACAAAAATACCCGTTAAATTCAACCTTCCAAATTCAAAGGTAAAGTTTAGTAAGTCAGGCAGCGTCCCAGACCCCTTAGCGACTGGTTAGTATTCCGCGGCGCTGCCTGTTATATGCAAATAAATGTGATCCATACATTCAGATACTTTGTCGGACACTTGAAGACATGGGACGTGTTTTGCTGATGTAAAGGGGTGAGCAGAGTTGGAGGTGGTTTTGGATGAAGAAAAAGAATTGGTGAGGTTATAAACTTAATGTAAGAAGGTACTATTTATAGGTTAAGTAGGTACTTTGACCCAGTGCATGTGTGCGAAACTTTACACAGGCTGGCGGGAAATCCCCACCGAATGTGTCTCCACGTTGTCGTCGTGGTGGGGCTTGAGCGTCTCAATGATCTTGCGAGCTTTCCCGGTAGAGCCACTCATGCCGGAAGGTCGCAAGTGAGGGATCAGACCAAGAGAGACACACACGCAGGGAATCCCGCTCACTGCCTTCTGGTACGCGTCTGCTCATCAGACGTGGCTGTGAAGGCAGTGAGCGGGTGGGAGGAGAGGCCCTGTGATGGAGAAAGGGCGGAGGAGTAAGGGACCGCACCCTCAAAAAGGAAAAGTATGGAACAAGGCCGTTGTAAAATAAGTCCCCAGGTGGGTCCCGACTGCTCAGCGGTCGGGGAATCCCACCCCGCTTTGACGGGCTGCCCTTCGTACTATGGGGTGGGCAACAAAGACCTTCCGATTGCCAGTGGCAACAAGAGCCGAGGAGGCTTAGAATTGACGTCATCCGGATCCGCTTCTTTTAAGGAGCTGATGGCGTTCGATTGCGATGCGGGGAGTTCGCCTGAGCGCCGGGGAGGTGCAGAGTCAGATTCTGGCTCTGCACTTGACCTAGTAACGGTCAGCTCGGCGGGCTCGAGAGACGGAAGAGGGGGGGCTGCTGCGGAGAACGTCAAGTTCTTCCGCAAGCGGCCCAGACGGGAGGATGACCGGGAGTCGTCCTCCGAGGGCGAGCTTGCCTCCGCCCGTAAGATCTCCACCGCAAGGTGGGGCAGGGGCGTTGAGGCAGGGAGGGGGCTGACTCCCTCTATCCGGGGGGCGGGGCGTCGGGCCGAGAGGCTGGTGGAGGAGGGGCAGCGCCCTGGAGGGAGCGGTCGTGGGGCTCCCTCTACTCTTCCGCCTCCTCTCAACTCTGACGACGAAGAGTCCCCGGGAGAGGCACCTCCCACGGCCGAAGAGAATAAGGCCCAGTTTGCGGAGGTCGTGGAGGCCGCGATCCACGCTGTGGCCTTCAAGCGGAAGCAGTCCTCCAAGCGGGAGGCCATTAGTGCGGCCAAAACCTCAATTCTGGCGGCAGCGGCGGCCAACGTCAGCGGGTCCGGAGAGGCGACAGAGTTGCGGGCGGAGGTCGCCCGCCTCGCGGCCGTTACGGAGCGACTCATAGCGGAGAATGAGTCGCTCCGGAGGGACCTAGCTGGCATGGCCAGAGCGGCCTCTGAGGAGCCGCGGGGGGACTGAGTCCGGCGGCGCTGGAGGGGAGCCGGGTGCTGAGCCAGGTGCGGAGCCTGGTACGGCAGGAGCTGGCTCCCTTCCGGAAGCAGTTCTCCGTTTTGGAGGACATGGTCCGGCGTCCCCCGTTGGCGGCGGCACAGAGGCCCCCGGGACAGCAGAAGGCGGTTTCGTACGCAGCCGCGGTTGCTGCTGGCCCGGGAACGTCCGGCCAGGCGAAGGCCAAGGCGGGAGCCGCGCCAGCGCCTGTGACGCCGGCGACGACCAAGTCGGCCCCGGCGAAGAGGGGTAGGAGGAAGGCTGGAGGGGGAGCGGCTAAAGCTGCTGCGCCAGTGGCGCCGCAGCCGCCCCCACCCCCAGCCTCGGACCCTCCTGCGGCCGAGGCCGGATGGCAGGTTGCTGGAGAAAAGCGGCAGGCCAAAAAGGCGGCCAAAAGCAAGGCCAAGAGGCAGCGGCGGAAGGCAAACGCCATCGCGGCGAGGCTCCGCGCCCCGAAGTCCGCAGCTGTAGTTTTAACGCTGCAGCCGGAAGCGGAACAGAGGGGCGTGACGTACCTCGCCCTTATGAAGCGGGCGAAGGAGGCGGTGAACCTCCGGGAGCTGGGCATCACCGGGGGCATCGAGATCAGGAGGACCCTGACCGGTGCCCGGAAGCTCGAGCTCGCCGGAGCGGAGAGCGGCCCGTTCGCGGACGCCCTGGCCGAAAGGCTGAAGGCGGTCCTCCCCGCGGACGAGGTCCGAGTGTCCAGGCCGACTAGGTGCATTGATATGCGCATAGTGGGCCTGGATGACTCCGTGACGGAGGACGAGGTTGTGGCCGCCGTCGCCAGGACTGGGGGGTGCTCTGCCGAGTTTGTCAAGGCGGGCACCATCCGTCCTGATAACACGGGCATGCAAACCCTTGTGGTGAGCTGCCCTGTGGCGGCGGCCAGAACTCTATCGGAGGGACGAAGGCTCTTGGTTGGGTGGGTGTCTGCGCGGGTAAAACTGCTGGAACCCAGACCTCTGAGGTGCTACCGCTGCCATGTGGGCAACCATACGGGAGCGATGTGCCCCTCGGAGGTGGACCGCAGTGGACTTTGCTTCCGCTGTGGTCAGCCCGGTCATCGGGCCGGCTCGTGCGAGGCCACGCCGCACTGCAGTGCATGTGCGGCTGTTGGCAAGCCGGCCGAGCACTGGGCTGGGGGAAGGGCCTGCGCGCCATCCGCCTCGACCAAGGGCAAGATGTCCGCCGCCGCCGCCGCTTCTGCCGCCGCCACGGCTTCCGTCGCCGCTTCTGCCGCTACTGCTGTGGGTGCTGCGACTCCTGGTTCTCGGGAGGGGGCCGAGATGGAGTGCCAGTAATGGTCCCATCGTGGCCTCCTCCAGAGACAAGTCGGCCGCTGTGCAATTGCGCAGTGGCTGATGCCTGTGGACGGTGAGCGTGGGTGGCTCGCCGTCCGATACCAGGCTGAGTCGACGACGCGTTGTGTTCCACGCCCGCCTCAAGGAGCCGTCAGCACCAGGGACGGGGCCCCATAGGGTCGGTGCCTGCTAGGGTTGCGGAATTTGTTCGAAAGAGTTACCGCGGCCCTGGAACGCAAAGGGCACAAGAGGAACACGGGTGGGTTTTAGTCAGTAAAAGTCTGACACTCCCTACCGCTCCACCCAGGGCGGGAGGGGTCATTTGATGATTTCCCATCCAAAAAAAAAAAAGGCTGGCGGGAAATGCTTGTATCTGCTTTTAAAGCTTCGTGAAAATTAAGAGTAGATATGAATGAAAGTATTTGTTCAGTTCTTCTCATTTGTATTAGCTTTGATAGGTGTCAGTTGAAAAATGAAATGACTAACTATCTATTCACCTGCCTTTTGTTCTTATTATAATATCTATACTAATATTATAAAGACGTAACGTTTGTGAGGTTGTGAGGTTGTGAGTTTGTGACGTTGTAAGGGGTAATCTCTGGATCTACTGAACCGATTTTCAAAATTATTTCACCAATAGAAAGCTACGTTATTGTGGAGTGTCATAGGCTATATTTTATTCCTGTATTGCCACGGGATCGGGAACAAACTTACAAAACTGTACAAAGGCTGACTTAATATTATAGGTATTTTCTATCAATCGACCTTAGGATAGTGCAGACATAACATGGCAGGTGCAACTTAAAATCCAGCGGGAGGACACGTCCGGATGTCATCACTGTGTGGATCGCCCGGAGGACACGGTGGAGCACACGGTGGAGGTCTGCCCTGCCTGGGCGGAGCACCGCCGTGTCCTCGTCGAGGCGATCGGCGGCGGCGACCTCTCTCGTCCGGCCCTGGTTCAAGCCATGGTCGGGAGTGAGGAGGCATGGGAGGCGGTCGCCTCCTTCTGCGAAGCAGTAGTGCTAGCGAAGGAGGAGGCGGAGCGCGTACGAGAGAGGGAAGCCCTCGCTCCAGCCGCCGCAACAGGAGAAGACGCCCCGGGCGTCGGGAAACGCAGGGCGATTCCCGGCCACCGTAGGCTCGAGCCTGCGGATGGCGAGCTATGGGTGGCTCGCCGTCCGATAGCAACCAGGCCCGAGTCGACGGCGCGTCGTGTTCCACGCGCGCCTCAAAGAGCCGTCAGCAATGAAGACGGGGCCCCATAGGGTCAGTGCCTGCTAGGGTTGCGGAATTTGTTCGAAAGAGTCACCGCGGCCCTGGAACGCAAAAGGCACAAGAAGGAACACGGGTGGGTTTTAGTCAGTAAGAGTCTGACACTCTCTTCCGCTCCGCCCAGAGCGGGAGAAGTCATTTGATGATTTCCCATCCAAAAAAAAAAGGTGCAACTTAAAAGAAAGACAAACAGAGAGGGAAACGAAACAATCAGAAGTAGGTACATACATACAAATAAAATTAACGGTATTGAGAAAAGCGAATCCAACGAATTAACGCTATTATGATTCTACCAACTTCTTGCGAATGTGCCAAAAGTTGGTAAATATCAGTTAGTAAAATAATGCATAATTTACTAATGCGTACTAATGTACGTATTAATGTTTGACTAACATGATTTTATAAGTGATACCTGGTGTTTGACAGCTCAATTAAACCAAGATTGAGTGCGATGAGGTTTTAATAATGTAGGTCATAGTTGTTAGTTAGTAAATTCTAGTGATGTGTGTACCAAAAACTTTTCATAGCCTAACCAAGTGATGTTCACCTCAATCACTAAAAGATAAGGGTGGGTTACTGAATTGAGTATTTTGAATTTCGAACGCGTACTACCCTACTCTACTTAAATGGCTGTCAGGCCGTCAAGGTAACTTTGAAAAATACTCAACTTCAAATATTTAATTAAAAAATCGTGGGTAAATAAGTAATTAGGTAATTACTTAATCAAAAGCTTGAAGCACGGGCAAACACCTCGACCAATATCCCATTAAAACTGATAAAGACCCATCACATTATACTAACGAAGGGAAACTTTATTTTTTAAACTCCTATCCGTTACACAGGACTCGTTCGTCTGTGTCCTATCGGATCAGATAGCATCCATGAGGAATGGATCCGGTCGGATCCGCTCGGGTCCGGTCGGATCCGCCCGGGATCCGCTAGGGTACGCGGCCGCACCGCCACTAATCTGATTCTGATACGCCCCTGACAACTTTTATTCAAATGTAATGATGCTTTCAGAGAACCTAGAAATGGAAATAAAACTGTTTATTTGCCTAGATTTTCTTCCGATTACGTAAAAAGGAAAAAAATAAATGGGTCTGAGATGAAGTGTTTTTTGAATGGTTTACTATTTGTCAGTGCTACACTGAATTATTGCTTGATACTCCCGTAATAAATATTCTACAAATTTCTTACTTTCTGATGAATATTTAGGCACTGGAATATTAATAAAACGAAGAAATACATACCTAACATTATTCTTCAAATAATTAGTAGGTTACTTTTTTCTCTTTTTTTTTCTGAAAGAGACATCATCAAATGACTTCTCCCGCTCTGGGCGGAGCGGAAGGGAGTGTCAGACTCTTACTGACTAAAACCCACCCGTGTTCTTTCTTGTGCTCTTTGCGTCCAGAGCCGCGGTGACACTTTCCTGAACAAATTCCGCTACTCTAGCAGGCACTGACCCTATGAGGGCCCGCCTTCTTTGCTGACAGCTCTTTGAGGCGCGCGTGGAACACGACGCCCCGGGCCTGGTTGCTATCGGACGGCGAGCAACTCATAGCTCTCCATCCTCAGTTCCACGACTACGGTTGCCGGGAATCGCCCTGCGTTTCCTAATGCCCGGGGCGTCTTCTTCTGTTGCGGCGGCTGGGGTGTGAGGTTTCCATCTTGCGCACGTGTTCCGCCGCCACCTTCGCTAGCATTACTGCTTCGTAGAAGAAAGTAACCGCTTCCCATGCCTTCTCGCTCTGGGCCATGGATTGAACCAGGGCCGGACGAAAGAGGTTGCCGCCGCCGATAGCCTCGATGAGGACACGGCGTTGCTCCGCCCAAGCAGGGCAGACATCTACCGTATGCTTCACCATATTCTCCGGGCGATCCACACAGTGTTGATACCCGAACGTGTCCTCCCGCTGAATCCGAAAGAGGTACCTCCCAAAATAAATTAGTAGGTACCTACTTATTATTCTCAGTTCTAGGATTCAGTTTATCATGCAAAACTAGTCTAACATTAAGGCGTCAGTAGATAGGTAACCACTGAGTAAGCAATACTACCCCAGTATTCCCTGGAACGAATTAATCGTTTTGCTTAGTTAGCTATTAAGTTTCGACATTGTATGAAGAGCTATAGAACTTGCACGTTTATTCTCGGTTTGGTTTCTACTAGTTCATTACAATATCTGGGTAGAAACATTGAATAGTCCCTACTAATATTATAAACCAGAAAGTTTATATGTATGGTTTATGGGTATGTATAGGATGTTTGTCACTCTTTCACGCAAGAACTATAGAATGGATCTTGATGAAATTTGGCACAGAGGTAGATTACAGTCTGAAATAACACATAGGATTTTTTTATCATGGGAGTATGTTTCCTTGGGATAATTTTCGCTATTTACGCGGGCGGAGTGAAGGAGTAGCTAGTCATTTGATGATAGAAGTTAATATATCAAAATATTTTGATTACTGACCAAAATTCAGATTTTCACTTGTTCTATTTGCATTAATTAGTGAATAAAAAGTAATGCATAATCATAATCAAGCCTTTTAACGTTCCCACTGCTGGGACACAGGCCTCCTCTCTAGGAGAGGGAAAGGGCCGTAATCCACCACGCGGGCCCAGTGCGGGTTGGTGAATGTCACATGTCTTCGAATTCTTGGTTCTAGGACATGCCGGTTTCCTCACGATGTTTTCCTTCACCGTTTTAAGAGCAGTGGTGATGAAGTTAATTACACAAAGTAGCGCCTGGTTGGGTTTGACACGGTGACCTACAATTCGTAAGTCGGAGCCATTACCACTAGGCCACCACTGCTCTTCTGAATGAAAAGTAATGATCCTTCACCAATTTTTTAAACGGTTCTCGTGTTTGAGCACGCCTCATTTCTATGGCTAATACATTTCAGAAACGATCTCCTTATATGTATACTAAAAGATTTATCAGAGAAGGAAGTGGAATGCGTACGAATACTTTATTTTAGACTAGCTGCGCCCCGCGGTTTCACCCGCGTTGTTCCCGGTCCCGTGGCAATACGGGGATAAAAGCCTATGTTACTCAGGGCGAATGTAGCTTTCTAATGGTGAAAGAATTTTTAAATCGGCATAGTAGTTTTTAAATTTAATTACTATAAACATAAACAAAAAAATCTATCCTCTTTATAATATTAGTGTAGATTTCCCGATGATCTGAAAAACCTAGTACCACAGTAACCACAGAGGAACTGAAAGCGTTCTTTAAGATAAAAAGAATGAAGGAGCACATTATAAAGTAGAGAAAGTATAATTATATATTATTCTCTTCCGTTATTTGATCCTTTAGTAAAGATAGGGTTTTGAATGTACACAAGTTTTACGTATTTTGTTCGTAATTATACGTATTTTAATACAGGGTTGACGTCCACCCCAGAGCGGGAGAAGTCATTTGATGATTTCACATCCAAAAATAAAAACAAGGGTGACGTCCACTGGGCGTGTTTTGATCTGTCAAAACTGGTACACAATTAGAGGCATTTGGGTTCTGGTTCACTTATCCTCAAAAGGCCACCTCAGACATTAACCTACATGGTTCTCATATGATTTGATCAGTACGAATTGTATGGACTTTAAAAGAGAATTTGCTTCTGAGTTTGTTTCAGTGTTTCGCTCAGGTTAATCGGCTAGGAAACACCGGCTTCATCTAGCTTAAAATTACCATAAAATATCGGACGTGTAAAAATGTTATGTTTAATCTACTTACAAAATAAATAACATTATTCATTCATTGAATGTAGGCAATCGACACCTGCGTAAATTATAAATTAATATACTTAATATGTGCTTTAAACGACGATCAGTTAACCACTCGTTATTTCTGATTGAGATTTTAGAGAGGTTACTTAAATCTGCCGGTAGGGTTTCAAACTTCATCAATTAAAACAAAAGAAAACATAATAAACTGAAACAGGAACGTTACAATTCGCTACCAATAAATGTGCTGCGTTAATTTTCTTCTTTCGTGGAACGAAATAACCCTAAAACTCTATTAAGAAAAGGCAGAAAAATAACAAAAATCCCATTCTACCGGTTGACTGGCCGTCGAGCCGAACAAGGCAACAATTCCCAAACTAATGACTTAGCGTCCGACGGACGGTACGTCACCTCCTCCCAACAAACGTAATTCCAATTGTTTTCAGTTCATTTAAATAATTAAATACAAACTCGCTGTTAAAGCGATGCCATACGATGCGTTGCGTGGACGTTTTGTCGAGTTGAAGTTAGCACTGCGTCGTTCTACTTATATATCAGAATGGCATGCTACTTGGATAGTTGAAAAAGTGGAATATAAGTAGCCGATATAGACATCGTATCGTCATATTCACAAAAACGAGAGACGCGAGCAAGGAACGAGTGTGTGATATCACAGTAGATTGAAGTCCGCTACGCCTCCTCGCACTATGGGAACGCCCGTGTGGCACCGCTCTAAGCGGCATTTTGCGTTGCAATGACGTAACACCATTTTTTTTTTCCTAGTTCGGAAATCATAAAGTGACATCTCCCGCTCTGAGTGGAGTGCAAGGGAGTGTCAGACTCTTACTGACTGAAACCCACCCTTGATCCTTCTTGTGCCCTTTATGTTCCAGGGCCGCAGTGACTCTTTCTAACAAATTCCGCAGCCCTAGCAGGTACTGAGCCTATGGGGCCCCGTCTTTGTTGCTGATAGCTCTTTGAGGAACATGTGGAACGAGAAGCGCCGTCGACCCGGGCCTGGTTGCTATAAGGAGGCGACCGCGTCCCATGTCTCTAGGAAACGGCTTTGCTCCACCCAAGCAGGGCAGACCTCCACCGTATGCTCCACCGTGTCCTCCGGGCGATATGACGCAACCCCTGTACTATGAAATCACACCGTTGCGACGACGCAGCGGTAGGTTGGCGTTGCTTAAAGAGGCGCGTGGCTTTAAGACGACGACGCGGTGCTTGTGCTTTAAAATCAACGCATCGACAACACCCGTGTTGAGGCGCCGCTCTTTTGGAGTACAAAAGTAAATTCCTCAGAATCGTTTGCGTATTAAAGTTTAATTTCCTTTATTGGGGCCGTGCCCTCATAATCTGAACAAAAGGTCTCTAAAATTAATGAGATTTTTTGATGATTGGCTGTTTTATTAATGTTACATTGACTGATGGGGTTATTTTGCCGTGAAATTGAGAATGGTTTTATCGAATTATTTTTTTGAGCGTCTTTTTTGGTTCTTGATTGAAAAGAAAATTTCAGCAGAAATTACGTGAAAGGCGAATGATGGAGCGGTTGATGAAAAATGCACTGTATTTTACATACATAAATACCTACGTATTGTGATGTGATTAGCGTGATTGCAATCATGTAAATAATTACACCTATAACGTACCTCGTTCCGGTGCAACGTTGTCACTTTTGCAATATTTTGAAAAAATAACAAAAGCAAGCTGAAGTACTTCTGCACTTAATGCAATAATGTCTCTGATATAGTACTTATAGTTTCATTGTGAGGGAGTAATTATTTCATTTATTTATTTTTTGTACATACTTGTTACATTTTTAAATATTTCTATAAAAAAATAAAAAAACATTTAAAAATATAAAAAATAGTAGCCTACCGGTATCGGGAACAGGGTCCAAGCTACCGGTGGTCAGGGCTCCCGAGAGAGAAACCTCCTAACTATGCGGGCCGTGTCAAGAAGCACTGCTTTCTGGATCAAGCCCTTGATCCAGCTGCCCAACGAGAGCCTCTTGAGATCTTGGTCGAGGCTCTTGGCAATTATGCCATTGGCTGTCACGACTATCGGCACAATGGCTGCTGTGTTCACATTCCACATGTCGACAACCTCGCGAGCCAAGTCAAGATACTTCGATTGTTTATCCTTCTCAGCCTTCACGAGGTTCTCGTCATGCGGGACTGCTATATCAACAATCATTGCGCGACGCTCTAGTCGGTCTATCACCACTATGTCAGGCTTATTGGCAACAATAGTCCTGTCAGTGACGATAGACCGATCCCAGTAGCCCTGGGTCGGGCGCATACTTATAGTACGGTACTTCCGATTCCACAAGATTGTATTTAAGGGCAAGTTGCTGATGGATAATCCTGGCTACAAGGTTATGCCTGTGCAAATAGTCTCCGTTAGCTAGACTAGAACAACCGGAAATAATGTGGCGGATGGATTCCCCCGGCCGGTGACATGCCCGACATATGTCAACCGTACCGTCCTTCACAATGTATTTCCGGTATTTTTTCGTCATCATAACTTCGTCTGTAACCGCACAGATAAAACCTTCGGTTTCCCCAAAGTAGTATTGATGCCCAACGCTTCCGACATACCCAAATACTTATAAGTGTCGGTTGAGCAAAGGGATCTAAGGTGTATGGAATCCGAGAGTTGGGTTCCCACGGATTCCATAATCTCACCTCGCTTCACATGCATGACCGCACATTTGTCCACACCAAATTCCATACTGATGTCGCTACTGAAGGTTTCTGTTACCTTCAGTAGCTTAATCAATTGCAAATTATTGAGGCCAAAGAGCTTCAAGTCATCCATGAGGGCGTAATTATTATTATTAATAATAAATTAATATTAGAAAAGACAACTTTCAGTCCACAGGTGTTAGTAGCACTTCATACTATGTTAAGTAGTAAGTGTTGTTAGAGTTTGTTGGGTGTCATAAGCGACAACAAATCTTGAAATGTTTCTCCTGAAAAAGTGCGTTTTTGGAAAAATGACAGTGTTGGTCCGGAGGTGCGATATTACCAAAAATATTTAACAAAGGTGTTACTATACATTCAGTAAATAAAAATTCCGCTAGTTATGATTTAGTTCCACGTTATAGGAGGTGAGCTTTTTAATATCAGCCCGCCACAAATCCCGACTCGTGCTGGTATTGATGCTGGATGTGTTGCTGGGGAGTTTGTTGCGTCACTTCTTCCCAGCTAAAATACTAGGAAGTGGTGACGGGTGGGCGTTTTGAGAGACTGTATTTATGTAATATTTGACGTTAATAAAGTACTAGCTCTCAGCCTAGTTTGAATAAATTACTTCTGATTTTGTACCTACTGCGAAATCCCAAGTGTAAAATCCAAATAACACTTTGCTGAACCCGGAAATCGAACTCGATAGTATTGTTTGAAACCGCTTGACCAACAACGCAGTCATAAGTTAAGAACATTTTCCTTTCTTTTCTTTTTTCTTACATATGTATATTATATCAGACTGCCGCCCGCGGCTCTGCCCGCATGAATGGTAAATTATTCCTAGGAAAAATAGAATTTAACTGTGTTCAGTTATGTAAGTTTGAGGTAAAGATTTAAATCCAATTTATTTATTTAATACTTTACGCACACAAATGTACAGAGGCGGACTTAATGTCTTAGGCATTACCTACCAGTCAACCTTTAGGTGATGCAGAGAATAATTGTTATTGTAATAATTGAAATTTATAAATAATATGTAAGATTCGAATCCGGCTATGCTTGAAGAATATTAGTAAGTTACTAGCGTTCTTTATTCAAATCTGTTCAGTTGTTTTTGCGTGAAACAGTTACAAATATCCATCCATCCAAACACAATTATAATATTAGTAGAATGGAAGTAGGATGTTGTGGACTTTGTTCGAAAGAGTCACGGCGGCCCTGAAACGCGAAGGGCACTAGGAGGAACACGGGTGAGTTTTAGTCAGTAAAAGTCTGACACTCCCTTCCGCTCCGCCCAGAGCTGGAGAAGTCATTTCATGATTTCCCATCCAGAAAAAAAGGCATCCTCTAAGTGTCAACACATCATTAAGTACTCTTGCATGTCTTACACCCAGCGGTTTCCGCATTCTTCATCAGGCCATCAGTCCTGCGTGATGGAAAACTTCCAACGCTGCGTTTTCTGGTACGCCCAAGGCGGGAGAAGTCATTTGATTATTTCCCCATCCAGAAAAAAATGGATATTTTAGGATGAAGAACCTACTCTGATATAACATAAATCTTTAAACCACTCCGCACAGACTAACATACGACTCTATTAAAACTTTCAGCAGAATATTTTCATAACTAATGCTCTTAACAAGTCAGTACCAAAGATTTATGAAAGAAACTGTATCCGAGCCATTTTTATGTAAAAAGAGTAACAGATTAGCTTGCTGTTACGTACTGCGTTTTCTGTTTAATTAATTATGCGTGTTCTTTATGATGTTTGTAAATAAAACATGCATATTAGTTTGTAAAAGGCAATGGAACAGGCTCTGTTTGAATTAGCAATAATAATATTTCTTTAATTCAGGCATCAGACAGAGCAGTGGTGGCCGAGTGGTAACGGCCCCGACTTACGAATTCCAGGCGCATTACTTTGTGCTGTTAATTTCATCACCATTGATCTCAAAACGGTGAAGGAAAATATCGTGAGGAAACCGGCATGTACCAGAACCAATCATTCGAAGACATGTGACATTCACCAACCCGCACTGGGCCCGCGTGGTGGATTACGGCCCATTCCCTGTCCTAGACAGGAGGCCTGAGTCCTAGCAATAGCGTTAAAAGGTTGATTATGCATATGCTAAACAGTTACAACTCCAATCGAATGCTTTTGTTTTAATTTATTTCTAAATGGCCGCATTTTCAGCATGCTGCCGCTAACTCTCTTTAGCATAATTTATCAAGAAAAGTTCGTACGTAAACAATATATTAATACAGATCTGGCCCGCAGTAACACGTTAAGTAACACTAAAATGAATACAGTCTAACGATGACGGATGAGGTCTAAAAAAAGCAAAAAAACCACCCCGCTAGAATTTCTAAGGAAAAAATATTCAGATATTTTCCAGTCTTTTAACACCACCTTTCAGTGGTGATCGTGACAAATCGACGCGCTATCGGTGACTTTGACATTCCCTTACTTATAAGCGAAAATCCGCGTATCAATATTCTGCACGCGAAGGGAGAAGACGGGACTCATCTCAACTCCATGTAACTTAAATAAATTCTATCCGTCGATCAAAGACAAACACATACATTTGAATTTGGATTCCTAAAATTGACTAGAGATGTGATATGCATAAAAATTTAAGATGTAACGTTTCAGTTATGTATATTTTACGAGGGATCTGGATGAGGGGGCAAAGGAAAACTGGATTAAATTGCATATATGTTATACTAGCTTCTGCCCGCGACTTCGTCCGCGTGGAATACCCCCGATTTTGAAACTCTCAGCCCGATCGGTTTAAAATTGACAAAGTTTCATACAAACTTTCATCCCCTATTTTATTCCCTTGGGGGTAGAATTAATCAAAATCCTCTCTTAGCGGATACCTACGTCATAACGTCTACCTGTATGCCAAATTTCAGCCCGACCCGTTCAGTGGTTTGGGCTGTGCGTTGATAGATCACTGTATCAGTCAGTCAGTCACATTTGAATTATATATATTTAGATTTTGCACTGTGGCTGGCTGTCAAGACTTTCGGCGTGCGGTTTGTATATCCTTACTTTTGGAAGATTGATGATACCCTAGCTTACTGTTTTAATTTCAAGAATGATAAATTGTGTGTGGAATGTACACGCGAGTGTTTAGCAGAATACTTACTGTGTTACTAATGGAGGAACGGAACTGTATTGTGGAGGAGTTGTTGCGATTAATGTTTCATAAATGTTGGCTTACTAATATCTTATATGAACTGGACTGTATTTGAGATCTCGTTACGTAACTTTTCCATTTGTTGAAATGGAGTTCGCTGCGTTTGCAGTTGAAGCATTTTGCAGACTCACCAATGAATTAAACAAACATTTTCAACAAATATAAAAGCTACAGAATTAATTTAAATTATATTACTGAAATTCAGTCCACTAAAAAAAGTTTAGGATGATTTCAAGTAGCATACAATTAACAAAATAGTTACGCCCCATTTTTTAATAAAGAACTTGAGTATTTTTTAAGTTCTACTAATGTTTATGCTTGGAAACCTGTCAAAGTTTCCTATAAATGTAAGGTTTGATTTTTTTTTACTCATACTCAATTTATAAAACGGGCTTTTTTATAAGAACTTAAGACTATTATTTTATCAAAGATCTGACAAACATCAATGAAAATGAAAGCCAACAAACAACTAAACACTTTAACTGAATCACTGATAAACTCAGTCGGGGACGTGTCCATAATCTTACGTCACAGCAGCACATAGGTAGCTAATCTGGTTAGTTCTAGACCCAGACTCAGTTAGTACGTCTAACTGAATTGTGACCAACACAAACCAAGAGATAATTGCATTACTGAGAAGAGTTTAGAGAGACAAGTGTTTTAACGGATGGATGGTTTTGTTATTTAAATAATACATGTTTGAAGAATTGGAATTTAAAATAAAAGTACATGCATAATTTTAAAAAAATATTGGTCACATATTTTTGTTTTTAAACGTAAACAAAAATCAAGACGATATACATTAGTACAGTTTTTACAAAAAACGTGACGTCACTACTCCTCACTTTGATGCACTTTATCTTTTACTTTATTAACGGTGCTGTTACTTTATTTACGATATGAAATGGGAATTTTTTTTTTGTCTATCGGAAGTGACTATTTTGGAAATCATCCCACGGAAACGTTCTAGCTACTGATGATTATAATCCTTTAGAAGTCATGTTTTATTTATGGAAAATCTTCAAATGACTTCTCCCGCTCTCGGCGGAGCAAAAGGGAGTGTCAGACTCTTACTGACTAAAACTCACCCGTGATCCTCCTAGTGCCCTTTGCGTTCCACGGCCCCGAAGACTCTTTGTAACTCTTGGTGACATTAAAAGATATAATAGGCTAAATCACAGAGATTTATTTCGCTCAAGACTGTTTCAGACTAAAACTGAACTTGTAAATCTTCAATCTAGGTCAATTCATGAATAGCTCATTTCTAGAACTAACTTTACGAAAGCTCAAAGAAAAGATGTCTATCAATCCTAATTACATTATTTTTAGTGAAAATGGTCTGAGCGAAATGGCCTGAACTACTTTAGACAAGAGAGACGAAGCACTTAGGATCAGTCTAATTCTAAGTAAGGAGATCTCTTACTTCGCATATAGATGACACAGTTGGCGCAGTAGTTGAGCGATTGGCTGCTGTGCTGCCTGTTGCGGGTTCAATTCCCGCATGGAATTGGTTGACCTGTTATTTATAATTTAACAACTTATCTCTATGTACCTACATACATTCCAAGTAAATAAAGACAGTGGGAGTTCAGTGGTGGCCGAGTGGTAACGGCCCCGACTTACGATCGCGGGTTCAAACTCAGCCAGGCGTATTACTTTGTGTAATTCATTTCATCGCCACTGCTCTCCAAACGGTGAAGGAAAACATCGTGAGGAAACCGGCATGTCCTAGAACCAAAAATTCGAAGACATGTGACATTCACCAACCCACACTGGGCCCGCGTGGTGGATTACGGCCCATTCCCTCTCCTAGAGAGGAGGTCTGTGTCCCAGCAGTGGGAACATTAAAAGGCTGATTATGCTAAATAAAGACCTATTCAATTCTAATCAGGTATTTGTTCCAGGTCTAAGTATGTATGTGAATTTGTATGTAATGCACTTAGCTACTTGTAAAATTCACAACACACTCGCACGACGCAACAAACTGTCAAGATTTATTTTTATTTAATAATAATGAGTTAGAAATTTGAATTGTTTTTTGACTCATATTTATTCGACAAGAAGATCACTAAAAAAACTTTTGTGTAAAATTTTCATTCAAACTGATCCCATACTTACAGGTATGGGAAAAGTTTATTGTGATTTGTGACTTTTTGAGTACTAAAGCGATGTTAGTTTCCCATAGAAGTTTTTGATCAATATTTGAAAGAGGATCGACTGGCATCAAAAAAATAATTATGCTATTTTCTTGCTAACCGTTACTTTTTTTGAAAATCTGTGAATGAGTAACAAAATTCCATAAACAATTATGAATAGTCTTCTAAGACCATTTTCGTGTAACTGCAACGGATAAGGTACTTCCCCTTACTGCTCCACTGAAAGTTTCCACCCTGTATAGTAGATAAGTACTACAGATAATAATTCCTATCGACCCACCTAGTCTAAAAAAACAGTGAAACTGACGACGAAATTGACCGCAACAAAAACCTGAACATCATAACGAACAACGAAATAAAACTCCTCACAGACTTCAAAATCTAATTTATTTGAAGCCCATTGAGGATTGTCATAAAGTTTGTAAACGTTTACCGCTGTTATAAAGTTACGTTTGTTTGTCTTCCCTGTTTGAGAAAGCCTTTCGTTTTCCAACCTCCCACAATTCAATTATTCTAATAGTAAGTTTACCTAACTTCGACAGGGGTATCTGTATAAGTTATTCATTATTATAATTGATTGAGTCAGGCGTTACTTTGCGGAAATCCATTTTAAATTTGAAAATGAAAACAATATATCTAGTTTTAATTTCCGCGAATATTAGTGGGTTGCAGGTATGCACCTCCCTCCCGCCCGCTATATTATGCACATGCAAGATTACTGGGCAAATGCAAGGATTTTAAGCACATGCAGGAAGGCAATGCAAAACCCAACACCATTACCGACACGTGTTTCGCCTCTCCACGAGGCATCCTCAGGGGACGTGTTGACTCGCTGACCGCTGAGTTGCGACTGAGAAATTAGTTTTTTTTTTTTTTTTTTTTTTGAATGGACTACTCGCAGTTCAGCACATTAAGGCTGGTTACTGCTCAACCGGGCAATCCCGTGGTTGCCTTAGATTCTAAGGCCCCCAGCCGGGGCTCTAAGGCCCCCAGCCGGGGCAAGAGAAATTAGTACAAGGCACCCCCCTTTTATACACTGCCACCGTTGGTTATTTGTGTACAACTACCCACAAACATACGCAGTAAAGGGGAAGAAACCAAATTCGTCTGGTCATTCAACAGTGCAAAATTATTATTATTACTATGTTTCAAAATCTCTAATTGTTCCAAAACACACAGCCGGAAACCCTTATCACAAACATGTAGTATATTAAAACTATTGTTGTCGCGCAATGAATGGCCGGTATCAATTAAATGTTTCGCGAAATTCGATTTGTCCGAATGGCCATTTCTATACGCGGCAACATGTTCCCCATACCTTATGTCAAAGTTACGGCCCGTCTGACCCACATATACCCCGTTGCATTCATCACAGACCAGCCTATACACCCCAGACTTTTTACTATTTTCTAAAATATCTTTCCCGTTACAAACACGGCGTATATTCTGGTCCGTTCTGAACGCTACATAAACGTTGTTTTTTCTAAGTAAATTACTAATTCTATCTGAAATGGGGCCCAAATAGGTCAGACTGGCCACATATCTATTAATATTAGTACGCGGACATGCATATAATAGTGAACGAACCCTTTCTTTCTGCTTTTTACTAATTAAACTGTCTACCATTGACTTTGAGTAACCGTTAGAAATAGCGATTTGGTAAATAATATTAAGTTCTTTTACATAATTATCTGCTGAAAGGGGGAGGGCAAATAATCTATGAATATAGCTGCGGAAGGCGGCTAATTTATGTTGAAGAGGGTGACAAGAAGAGGCTGGTATTGTTGTGTCAGTGTGCGTCGGCTTTCGATAAATTTGGAAATCCAAGTTACTATTGAGTTTTGTGATAGTCAAATCTAAAAAGTTAAGGGAGTTCTGGGACTCTAGTTCTAATTTAAATTTAATTTTAGGGTGAGTTTTATTAAGTTTTTTTACAAAAAGGTCTATTTGTCGAACGGTACCATTCCAGCAGATAACTATGTCACAAAAGAGGAGCCCTCGGATTCATAGGAATAGGTTTTCCTATGAATCCGAGGGCTCCTCTTTTGTATGGTTTACCCAAGACCCATAAAGATAACATGCCTGTTCGTCCAGTTGTTTCTTACATTGGTGCCCCAGCGTACAATTTAGCTAAGCGTCTCAATACTTTGTTGAGAAGTAGGTCTTCTTTTAGTCCCAAATATAGTTTAAAGAACAGTTTAGATCTAATTGAAAAAGTAAAAAATATCCAAATTCCTTCCAATGCAAAGTTGTTATCCTTAGACGTTGACAGCTTATTCACAAATGTTCCAATCGATGATTGTCTACGTATTCTGGGTTTCCAATTTGAGAAGCAACGGTTGCATCCTGGGGAAATTGCGGATTTACTTAACCTCACTAGTATTTGCATGAAACAAAATTATTTCAGATTTAATAACCAATATTTTATTCAAAAGGAAGGGTTGGCTATGGGGTCGCCTTTAAGTCCACTAATGGCGGAGGTTTTTATGGATAACTTTGAATGTAAACATATAGTGAACGAACCTAATATTCTGTTTTATTATAGATATGTAGATGACATAGTTATCTGCTGGAATGGTACCGTTCGACAAATAGACCTTTTTGTAAAAAACTTAATAAAACTCACCCTAAAATTAAATTTAAATTAGAACTAGAGTCCCAGAACTCCCTTAACTTTTTAGATTTGACTATCACAAAACTCAATAGTAACTTGGATTTCCAAATTTATCGAAAGCCGACGCACACTGACACAACAATACCAGCCTCTTCTTGTCACCCTCTTCAACATAAATTAGCCGCCTTCCGCAGCTATATTCATAGATTATTTGCCCTCCCCCTTTCAGCAGATAATTATGTAAAAGAACTTAATATTATTTACCAAATCGCTATTTCTAACGGTTACTCAAAGTCAATGGTAGACAGTTTAATTAGTAAAAAGCAGAAAGAAAGGGTTCGTTCACTATTATATGCATGTCCGCGTACTAATATTAATAGATATGTGGCCAGTCTGACCTATTTGGGCCCCATTTCAGATAGAATTAGTAATTTACTTAGAAAAAACAACGTTTATGTAGCGTTCAGAACGGACCAGAATATACGCCGTGTTTGTAACGGGAAAGATATTTTAGAAAATAGTAAAAAGTCTGGGGTGTATAGGCTGGTCTGTGATGAATGCAACGGGGTATATGTGGGTCAGACGGGCCGTAACTTTGACATAAGGTATGGGGAACATGTTGCCGCGTATAGAAATGGCCATTCGGACAAATCGAATTTCGCGAAACATTTAATTGATACCGGCCATTCATTGCGCGACAACAATAGTTTTAATATACTACATGTTTGTGATAAGGGTTTCCGGCTGTGTGTTTTGGAACAATTAGAGATTTTGAAACATAGTAATAATAATAATTTTGCACTGTTGAATGACCAGACGAATTTGGTTTCTTCCCCTTTACTGCGTATGTTTGTGGATAGTTGTACACAAATAACCAACGGTGGCAGTGTATAAAAGGGGGGTGCCTTGTACTAATTTCTCAGTCGCAACTCAGCGGTCAGCGAGTCAACACGTCCCCTGAGGATGCCTCGTGGAGAGGCGAAACACGTGTCGGTAATGGTGTTGGGTTTTGCATTGCCTTCCTGCATGTGCTTAAAATCCTTGCATTTGCCCAGTAATCTTGCATGTGCATAATATAGCGGGCGGGAGGGAGGTGCATACCTGCAACCCACTAATATTCGCGGAAATTAAAACTAGATATATTGTTTTCATTTTCAAATTTATTCATTATTAATTAATTGATATGTAAACCAGAATTCAAAATTGGGCTGTACTGACAACGGTGGAAGTAGAGTGAGAAAGAAGAATACAAATTCGTTAATTAAAACCTTTTAACGTAAAAACTGGTACTATTTTGAATCAGTGGCCGTACTACGAAGTGCCAATGCTATCATGATTCAGTGTGAGGGAAAGGGATAGTGCTATTCGTCTTGTATAACTCCGTCTCTCTCTGACACAAGAATCACGATGAATTTAAGACGTCATGGTAGGGCTGCTGTGGCCGTACTACGAAGTGCCAATGCTATCATGATTCAGTGTGAGGGAAAGGGATAGTGCTATTCGTCTTGTGTAACTCCGTCTCTCTCTGACTTATGAATCATGATGGATTTAAGACGTCATTGTAGGGCTGCTGTGGACGTACTACGAAGTGCCAATGCTATCATGATTCAGTGTGAGGGAAAGGGATAGTGCTACCGTCTCTCTCTTACACAGGAATCATGATGGATTTAAGACGTCATGGTAGGGCTGCTGTGGCCGTACTACGAAGTGCCAATGCTATCATGATTCAGTGTGAGGGAAAGGGATAGTGCTACCGTCTCTCTCTTACACAGGAATCATGATGGATTTAATACGTCATGGTAGGGCTGCTATGGCCGTACTACGAAGTGCCAATGCTATCATGATTCAGTGTAAGGGAAAGGGATAGTGCTATTCGTCTTGTGTAACTCCGTCTCTCTCTGACAGATGGATCATGATGGATTTAAGACGTCATGATAGGGCTGCTGTGGACGTACTACGAAGTGCCAATGCTATCATGATTCAGTGTGAGGGAAAGGGATAGTGCTATTCGTCTTGTGTAACTCCGTCTCTCTCTGACTTATGAATCATGATGGATTTAAGACGTCATGGTAGGGCTGCTGTGGCCGTACTACGAAGTGCCAATGCTATCATGATTCAGTGTGAGGGAAAGGGATAGTGCTATTCGCCTTGTGTAACTCCGTGTCTCTCTGACACAGGCGTCTTGATGGATTTAAAACGTCATGGTAGGGCTGATGGTGTCCTGAATTACAGGCCAAGAGCTTAGTGTAGGCACCAGTCTCCCACAATAATTAAAATTTTGTAATGTGTATAATTTTGTAACGTCATGGTGAGAAAATATATATGTTACAGATTTTGTCTTTTCAAAAGAAATGAGATATTGTCTTTTAAGACAGAAAATTTATAATGATGAATTACTTAGTCACGTCAAGATTGATGGGATGTACCTACCTACCAACTTAATATTTTGAAATAAAACATGAATAAGTTTCATCAAAATAACACGAAGAAATTGTTGTAAAGGAAGCGTCAAAAATAATGAAAATGTATGGAGGGTTAATTTATTATTGTAGAAGATGGATGAAAATGATGATTAATCGTGTAACATTAATAAAACAAATAAAAGTGAAAGGTCATACGTGCTTAAAATAGATTTTCTATATAATACACGAAAAGTGAAGTATTCCAATAAATGAAAGACTTTATAGTACCAAAATTATTTCCTTTAATGGAATACTTTAAAATGGAACATGAACTGCAGAATAAGATGTATAATCACATTAATAAGACTTTACGAGGCTGTTAACAGCGTATACGCCGAACGGCATTTCTTACAAATTTTCAAGTTCTTATTTTCCGAAATGACTGAACCGATTTTAATGAAACTTTACACACATAAACAAGATACATAGGTCTAAAAAGTGAAAATATTTTCGATAAATAATGTTACAGTTAAATCACCTCATCATCATCTTTTTGTAATAATAACAAGACATTTCGAAAATGTTTATAACTAACTTTTTAGACATATGTATATGCTTATATGTGTGAAGTTTCAATAAAATCGGTTCAGTCATTTCGTAAAATAGTGACTTGAAAATTTGTATGAAATGCGTACACGCTCTTAAGCTTGTTACAGGACTGTCTGCGTCTAATACGACGAATACAATTTCCGACTCAACGAAAGATTTTTATGGCATCTCAGATGACGTACAACGAAATAAGTCATGTCATTTTGTAGAATAAAATATTCAAAAGAAATGTCTAAGATATTTGCGGAGCTGTACAAGCGACGGTGGTTTTGAGAATATATGCAGTATATGTCTGGCACAGACGACATTGCATTTGAAATCACAACATCACTTTTCATACGAAAGCTCCATTTCTGAAAGATCTCGCCGCAGTCAAGAGCCTTCTCTTTAACGGAGTCTTGCCTTTAAAAATATATCACCAAATTCTTTTATACGAAATCAAATACACCGGCTTTTGGAGCGTCGGGACTGACAAAAGGCGAACGGAGACGCCGATACCGGTCTCTGAAAGGAAAAATCGTTAGCTCAACAATGGAGTGGAGAAATTAAAATAATTTCTAGCACAACAGGTCATCTGAGCCGTGAATTGATCGTGTAATTTGTTAGATAAATGTGTCCAAAGTAACGCTTGTCTGATGAATGATTTCTTTACTACAGGTGCTGGTCATTTATTATGCAGACGACGTGACATTTTTAAAGGCATAAAGCAACCGTTTAGTGAAAAAAATAATCTTAAGGTCAACAACTGCAATATACTCAGCCAAATACCTCACAAAGATGATGAATCTATATAACACTAGCTTCTGCCCGCGACTTCGTCCGCGTGGAATAGTTACTTTACCCCCGATTTTGAAACTCTCAGCCCGAAGTTTCATACAAACTTTCATCCCCTATTTTATCCCCTTGGGGGTAGAATTAATCAAAATCCTTTCTTAGCGGATGCCTACGTCATAACATCTACCTGCATGCCAAATTTCAGCCCGATCCGTTCAGTGGTTTGGGCTGTGCGTTGATAGATCACTATGTCAGTCAGTCACTTTTGAGTTATATATTATTTAGATTCATAAAAGTCCAAAGCCATTGTCATTTCAAGCCGCCAGATAAAATAAATCCCTGAATTCGTTGCAAACTGTGATGATGAACATAAAACGTCCCTCAAGTAAACATAAAGTTTCAACAATCCACGTTATACTTCGCCATTCGACTGACATCAGGTAGCGTCAGCTTTTCAACAAGAATGGCTATAGGTTTTCAATAAAATAAATAGCACGCTGGTTATATCTGTAAACTCTGCTTTTACGAACTGAGAGCTATGTACATTTGAAAATCGATAAGAGCTAAGCACGAATGTAAGTCGTTATTCTGCGGTTTTAGACGTCTAGAGGAATCAAGTGCTTTAGTCGGTTTAAAGGATTCTAGGTGTTCATTTTTTAAAGTAATGTGTATTTTGTTTATACCTCATTTTTTGAGAGTATTGTTCAATGCGTTAAAAAAACCGCGATTTTAATTTTGTGTTCATGCTGCTGTGATTTAAATGATCTTGTAAGACATGCTTTATTTACTTAATAATTTACGTACAGTGATGTACAGAAGCTGACTTAATGCCTGAGGCATTTTTCACCAGTCAACCTTTGGGCGATGCAGAGAAAAATAATGAGTATGTTTATACTGATGCTTGTTACAGGGCACAGTAAGGCGTTAACTAACATAATTGAAGTTCTACTAATACTATCGTTTAGGTTTTACTAGAAATTCCATGAATGTATGTCGTTTTATAGCAATTAAATATATTTTTCTTCTTCTTCTAATACAAGTAATCATCGCGTGAATTCGCGATCGTCACGTTTGTTAAGGCGAAAACCGAACGCCTCTATCCGCGCGACTAGGCGATCGGGTTTGCCGTACCTACTTACAAGTGAACGTGAGGACCGCTTGATCGATTTGTTAGGTCTTAAGCACTTGTCTCACCGCCCGACGATCAGCAATTAGCGAATAAAGCCTAAACTAGATACAATTTGGTGAGAAGCGAGTGTGTAGTTCTGATATTTTTGTCGCTCGGCTATAAACGAGTACTCTTGTGCGACGGGCGATTACTTGCACCACTCGCTCCGACCCGAACTATTGACCGCTGGTTGGCCTCTCAGCATTATTCCAACCACCAAGCGAGCATCGCTGAGCGATTATTTATCTTTGATAGTTCTTGACGCTGCCACAAACTGGTAGTAAGAGAGTTCTCTCCGGCAGTGTGTACAACCAGCTATCAACTATCAACTAGGATTATCTGTATTCATCTATTTTACTGTATACTTTCTTATTTTGATATATACATATCTATGTTATATACCCTATCTATTTATTATTATATTTACATGTATGCACACTCATGCAACACACACGCACGTTGACTGTCTAAATTTGTGATGTAATGGGGGGCCTGGAGCTCTAAAATACAGGCTTTCGCTTAGTTTGGACTCCAGATTCTCCCACAAATTACCTTATGTCTCTTCTCGAAATACCTGTCAACTAAAAACTGTGTTGTAATTTGTTGGAGATAAAATAAACGGTTTTTATTATTATTATTATAACTACAAAATGTATATGTATCTTTCAATAACACGTGATCTAAATCATTTATCCGTTTCCTCAGCGAGAAAATAGTCGATGGCTGATCCGTTCCTCGTTGGCGGCGAGAAAAATGCTTTAACCATTAAATTCTTACCTCCTGAGGCTCCGAATCGACGAACCAGTCGATAGTGGCAGCTGGTAGTGAGTGGTCCGAGGTGCAGTTGACCAGCGCCTGCTCCCCAACTTCTACTAGTGTTGGCAGAGCCGTGATCAACGGGTCGTACTCCGGCAGCACTGGTAGAAATAAACAACATTGTTAGTCGTTGTTAAGCCATGGTGTTTGAAGCTACTGATTTGAGAAAGAAAAATAAAATTGATTGAGTCAGGCGTTACTTTGCGGAAATCCATTTTAATTTGAAATTGAAAACAATATATCTAGTTTTAATTTCCGCGAATTGACTGCAGTCGCCGTTGACTGCAACTCAACGGCGACTGCAGTCGCAACTCAACGGTCAGCGAGCCAACACGTCCCCTGAGGATGCCTCGTGGAAAGGCGAAACACGTGTCGGTAATGGCGTTGGGTATTGCTTTGCCTTCCTGCATGTGCATAAAATCCTTGCATTTGCCTAGTAATCTTGCATGTGCATTATATAGCGGGCGGGAGGGAGGTGCATACCTGCAACCCACTAATATTCGCGGAAATTAAAACTAGATATATTGTTTTCAATTTCAAATTAGAAAGAAAAATGTTTGTACTTCGTAAACATCATGAGTTAGTTAGGGGCAATGTACAATATAGTGTTACAATACAATGCAGTGCTCTTTTTTAAGTGATGAGGCACTTAAACTTAAGTCTGGAATGCTTTCTTATATTGTAATAGTGTACTCATTGTTGAAGTGCCAAATAAAATAAATAAATATAGCACGTACCGGTTTGGTCCGTCCGTTGAATATAGGAATATAAGGATAAAATATAGCCTATGCCACTGGGGGATAGTGTAGCTTTCCAAAAGTGAAAGAATTTTTCAAATCGGCTCAGTAGTTTCGGAGCCTATTCAATGCAAACAAACAAACAAAATTCAACAAAAAAAAATTAAAATATAATCGGTAAGACATCTATACTAATATTATAAAGAGGAAAGATTTGTATTTTTGTATGTAACGAATAAACTCAAAAACTACTGGACCGATTTCAAAAATTCTTTCACCATTTAAAAGCTACATTCACCCTGAGTAACAAAGGCTATATTTTCCCCGTATTCCCACGGGAACAGGAACTACGCGGGTAAAACCGCGAGTCGCTGCTAGTTTTGAATAAAACAACATCGACTAAAAATATTTCTTATCAAATACCTATCTAATACCTGTGTCCCTACGATTTATGAAACTGTAAGTGTGACCAAATAATCAATACTGAAGTGGACGGCTTGTACTGAAACCCTTCTCTAACTTTTAACTCGACTGTTATTTTATTGTTACGAGCTTAAAAAGGGATATCCAATATATTTCGGGTAGATTTTCCGCTTCTATGTATTCTATTATTAGTTTCTGCCAGGGGCTCGTCTGCGTGAATTCGAAAAATACCCCAATATCTTCATATTCTTGGAATGAAAATATATCCTATTCCAGGACATGGGCCAATTTTGCCAACTTTCATCCAAATGCGTTCAGCAGTTGAGTTGTGAAGAAGTAACAATCAGACTTTTTTTTGTGTATTGTGTATTGTGTGCTACCAACTCGCATGCAAGCAGCGTAAAATTGGGAGCTACCCATTTATAATATTATGAATGATTGTTCGATTGTATCTCACAATGTAATTAAATTTGCATGTGAGCTGCTTGGAAGTGAAAACGCAGCCTAATGCAATATGGTTTCTATTCAGAGTTAATTTTCTTGAACATCTTAAAATTTAGTGTCGTTTGAGAAATTTAGGGTAAAAAGTAATAAAGATAAAATATTTACAATAAACTTGTAAACTTGTACTGTCTTGTATTGTGAAATGGATATGCTCTTAACTCTAGTCTAGGTTACAGGTGACAGAGACAAAGTCGGCTATGGAATGAGCTTACCCAGAAGCCTGTAAACCTGTTCACTCTAACTTTGAAGACATTTGGGTTGAATTCGTTCGGGAACACAGACGTAGGCAGAGTTGCACTCCTTTGCTGTGCGTATTATAAACGACGATTGAAAACGGTTGGTGCGAATTGGTGAATAGTTAGGATATTCTATCGTTCATGTTGGTTGTCTAGGCATCCCTACTAATATATAAATGAGAATGTAAGTTTGTTTGTTACGCTTTCACGCGAAAACTACTTAACCGATTTCAAAAATTCTTTCACCACTAGAAAGCTACATTCACCCTGAGTAACATAGGCTATATTTTATCCCCGTATTCCCACGGGAACGGGAACTACGTGGGTGAAGCCGCGGGGCGCTGCTAGTATAAAATATTGTGATAAATTTTCCAAGTAATTTTATTTCGTACTCGTGTGAAAAACTAAACCAAATATTAAATTGTAAAAAAAATATCATAAAAATACCCGAAACAAAAGTTGGAATGTAGTGTATTTTTCAGAACTATTTTATCAACTTCATTTACTTTTCATAGGCATACTCGTCAAAACTGTTTGCCATTTCCAGTTTGTTTTGTGGTTTTGTATAATGAATAAAGCTGTTTTAACATGTACCACAGGAATAAAGGAGTTAATGTTCCCTCTTGTAGTACCTGTATTGTAATGAAACGCATATTGATTGAGTTCTTTATGATGTCTAGATTTCAGTGGCAATAATAATTTGGGCAGCTGTACGTGAAAAGAAAACACGCGTTTAATTGTTTCCAGAACGTAACATTTGCAGCGTTCTCGGGTACCGTTTTGTTGATATCTGGTTTTCAAATATTTATAATTATATATATTTTTTATCGAAATGCCATATTTACTTATGTACATATACAATTACATGCAATTCAATACAAATGGTTGTTATTATCGTCTGTCAGCCATAAATGGGATCAGGGATTGAATCATAATAAATGCATCAAATTATTACTTTTAATCAATATTACGTGTACCTTAACTATAATAAAATTAAACAAATGTAAATGATAAAATTTCTACTTTTTTGGGCATAATTTTAACAAAAGCTATTCCAAAGCAGCGGTCGGTAAACGATCAACTCCTTTTATTTTTATGATTATTTATTTGACAATAAAATCGTCAAAAGTTTATTCTAAAATGAATTTGTGGCTTTATTCACTAAACGTACCTACACAACATTGAACAAAAAAAATACTAGCAAATCCATTTCTGTTTTTATTCATATCTTCCTTGAAAATGTCTTTGTCGAAGGGAAACTACATCTGAAAATGTTAGATTTAATACCATTTCCGCAGCCTGCTTCCCTAGTACTATTACCGTAGATTCTGGCTTCCGCACGATAATCTACAGTATTGAACGGCATTATATTATATTGGGCTAATAATAATGAGATAATGTTCAGTAAAGCAAATAATATTTTGTCTGTATGGATTATTATCTTATGTGGGATTGCGTATTGATATTAAATTGTGGCCTTTCTTGTTTATTGATATGTGTATCGTTGGTTTAGGGTTCGGCCATTGGTTTTGCTCTTATATCTCTATTGGGTTTATTGTACCCGGAAATTATATATTTCTGTTGACATTCTTTCTTCCTTTTATGTGTTGGTACTAGGGTAACATGACAGCAATGTAATTAAACGGTCTCAAGTTTTGCTTACGATTTACAATGCTAATGCATTCCAGAACTTTCTTGGATAAATCCTTTGCTGTCCAGGGGCCGTACCACGAAGTGCCAATGCTATCATGATATCTGTGTGAAAAAGGGATAGTGCTATTTGTCCTGTATAACTCCGTTTCTCTCTGACACAGGAAGCATGATGGATTTAAGACGTCATGGTAGGGCCTACAGGCTGCTTTTTCTGAAGTGTAGGCCAGTGCCTGTGTTCAAAAGGCTCGTGAAGGAACATTACCTGTCGCTGTGATATCAAAGTTCGTCTTTATCTACTGCGTATGTATTTAGAAAATATGTATCAATTGTTAAGATTATTTATTTATCTGTGCATAATAATTATATTAAATTATTTATGTCCGGCAATTGCTGTCCATTCCAGGTTGCCTGGAAAAGATCGGGGAATGCGATAAGGCCGCCCATTGTACATGTGTTTTAGTTAGTATTTTTCTTTTGTATTGTTATTCTCGGTTTGCAATTAAGTATATAATAAATAAAATAATTTGTCTGCACGACGCGCGACGCTATTTTTCGACCGAAACTATAAAATAAAAGTACCAGGGCAGCATACTCACCAGCAAGTGTCATATTTGCTGACCGCTTATCAACGGCGAATCGAGGCCCTTCGCTGGAGACCTCACAGGTATACTTAGCAGTCCCTCTCTCCGGCCTGACGGTGATGACACACGCCTCAAGGTCACAGGAACTGTTCGTCACTGATATGTCCGTGCTGTTGAATATTCTTGTTTCTAGCTGTGAACAAAACCAGTGATTACAATAAAATAGTGACAGTTGTTTTAGGTGTCGATTGTTTCAATTCACTTTTCCTTTGCTGTTGCTTGGTAGATAGATATCACGGAATGAGATAATGTCGCCCATTGTTTATGTGTTTTAGTTTTCTATTATGTTATTCTTGGTGTACAATGAAGTTTAAAATAAATATTACCAAGTTCGTCATCTGGTCGAGACTTCTTCCACGAAAATTCAAATAAATATTCAGTGGTTACTGTACAAGTTCCTATAGTACGCCAACCCACACTGGAGCCGAGTCGGTTATTACCCACGTCCACTACCATATGTTAATGACTAATTTTTGCTACAGTGCATGAGAATAAACCAGGCAGTACTATAAGTATGTAGTTATCAGATATCGTTTACGAAAAGGGAAGAGATTTACAAAAAGCCATACTGGCTACAATAGGGTAGTTGACAAAAAAATCTAATTAGTCCGTCAGATTTAAGTATATTTATTTTATTATTGTTGTCACATATACACACAGCAGGCTTGGTTTCCGTACATCATGTCCTAGGCGACTACTGAAAATCAGCGCCGTGCCGAGGGTTCCTCACGGCACGGCATTATGCTGAGTGGAAGCCTTTTTGCCACAACCGCGACATGCATTTCCTTTATTTTATTTTTATTTTTATTTTATTTAAAAAAGGAACAACAAACAGCTACAATATAAAACACAGAAGACAAAGACAATACAGAAAACATATCACAATATTGTAGCCCACAACGCTGTTCACAGATAGGCAGTAGAATACATAGAAAAAAAATCACTAGGGTGACAGATACGTGACACTTAATAAAATATATTTAACAATCGTGTTTAAGCGTTAATAACAATAAAAGACTGTAGTATTATATTATCTGTGATAAAAGTAAATAATACATCAAAGTTTTATAAATAGATAGAGAGAAAATAAACATTCATGAGAGCTCCTTAAGTACAAGACTTTTGAACTTATAGATAGTACATGTAAAAATGTCTATATGCTCAAAAGTCCTGTTATAGGACTCGACCATTCTGCGGACAGGCGAACGCAAACCAGAGTTGGACTTGCAAGAGCCCACTGAAAACAATCTGCCAGCGCGCACCCTTCGCCTATGGACTGTCCTAGGAACCACATAGCATAACATATTTGTCAAATCAATGCAGTCAAACTTATTTCTAACGATATTGTATAAATTTACGGCTTCTAAATATTGACGTCTATTTTCAAGTGTTGCAAGCTTGTACTTTATAAGCAAATTATGGTAGGACAGATAATGACCATAACATCTATAGTGCATGGTACGCAAGAATTTATACTGAACATGCTCAATCATTTCAATATATTTTTTGTAGAATGGACTCCAAACGGACACGGCATACTCCAACTGAGAACGAACTAAGGACTTATACAAGTAAAGATAGGAAGACGTCTTTTTAAAGTCGATTGTAGAACGCATTATAAATCCGAATAGTTGATACGCTTTACTAACTATTTTTCCTATGTGTAAGTCGAAGCAAAGCTTCGAATCAAGGGTGACACCGAGGTCACGAATAGAGTCCAATTTAAGCAGAGGGGCATCGCACAGTGTGTATGTGTGTTTAATAATATTTTTATTCTTAGTAAAGTTTACGAAATTACATTTAGGGAGACTTAATTGCAGCTTATTCTTCTGACAATAGGAGGACAGTCGATCCAGGTCTTGCTGAAGAAGAAGGCAATCATTTAAGTGTCGTATGGCTCTATAAACCTTTATGTACTCTTATAGTCACTTTTATTATTAACTAGCTGACCCAGCAAACGTTGTTTTGCCATATAAAATAAAAACAATATTTAGGGGTATGAATGATGTTCTATACATATAAAAGAAAGTTGCAGGTGAAATGTAGCTTTCTACTGGTGAAATAATTTTTAAAATAAAAAACTTAAAGCTAAAGTACTCGTACTTCTTAGTTGTATCCCGCGGTTATACCTGCCTGCGCCATTTATTATTTCTGGCTCAGTGTTCTTTCTTTCGTCTCTTAAGGATCATAGCTTGATGTTAAATAATTATGGTTCTTGTATCCTACTTGGTACTTTGTAAGTCTTTACTCATAATTCCAGCCCCAAAAATGCTTCGACATGTTTTTGGTCTCTGACCAAGCAAACGTTGTTTTGCCATCTATAAAACACGTGAATCCTTACTTCTTAAGTTTTCAGCCCCTGAAATACTTCGACATGTTTTTTCTGGCTGACCCAGCAAACGTTGTTTTGCCATCTATGTATATAAAACAAAGACGGGTTTGTTACAACACTTATAACTCGAGATCTGCTGGACCAATTTTCTTGGTTTTTGATTCGTTGAATTTGTCTCCGCCCCGAATAGCAGAATACATGAAAACCTCGATGAATACATAATAATGAAAGATGAATCATTTTCCCTAAATGTTCCTTTGTTTCGTACCTGTCAAAAATTGCATGCGCTAAAGATTCACAAGTACTAGAAGACTAGAAAAAACATGTTCCACCCACCCCACTCCTGATCTTTGACGCTTTTTATCTTCGTCAATTTACATACATAATATAGATTTGATAAAACAAAAAATACGTGTCCAATATTTTTCGATAATCTTACTGACGGACTAAAAAGAATCACATACATTTTTATGTATCCAGGGAATATCCCTATTCTTTTTGTTTCAATGTCATGCAATACTCATAAATTATGATTGCATCTGTGTAACCTATAGCTTTCACAGATGGCCATGATTCTTCTCCGGCGTGAATAGGTCATGCCATTTTATTTCCCGCGGGTACCGTTTGAACAGATAACCTTATCTCACACTTGAATTTTACGACATTTGCGGTATGACAGAGAGCCAATATATCCTTGTTTGTGGGTACTCACGAAAGCATAGTTTTCATCTCGAGCTTTATTCAGAGATTAGAGATTAGAGACAGATTTCAGAGTTAAAGTTGCGTTTGAGACTTTGTTGACGCGGAAACTTTTAATGTTATCCAGCATGAAAGGAATTATATAACTTCATTGAATTCGTTATAAAGTACTTTTACAATCGCCCTGAAGATAGACTAAAAAGAGAGTTTTTAACTGACTTCCAAAAAAGGAGGAGGTTCTCAATTCGACTGTATATTTTTTTGTGTTTGTTACCTCATAACTTTGTACTGGGTGTCCCAATTTTGATGATTCTTTTTGTATTCGAAAGCTGGTGCTTGTCGTGTGGCCCCATTTGAATTTGATTGAGATCTGACGAGCAGTATTTGAGTTATCCCTAATAATGCGAAGCTTTGATTACATTGGTGATGTTCTCATTTACTCCTGTCGATGTAAAATGATAAAATAAAACTGTATACGATGGAAGACCATCATAGTATTTCAAGGTGGTCCCTTTCTAGTTTGGTGAAGATCTGATGAAGAACCGAGAAAGGAAACGGAACTCATCAATAAATGATAGCAAATCTTTGAGGATTGCTGAAATCGCATGTTTGTTTATTCTTTACACCAATTTATACCATTTACGCTGTGATGGGTACGTTTAGGGGTAAACAAAAAAGTATAAAATAACTTTAATTTTGGAAGTTGGTGTTCAAAAATCGAAGAAGCAACCGAAAACACCGAGTTCCATTTTTTTTTACTTTTTTTGTTTAGAAATTACTTTTTTTTTTAGATTCAAGATTCAAGATTCAAGATTCAAAGCATTTATTTCAATTAAACCCTTTACAGGCACTTTTGAATTGTCAAGTCGAAAGAGGTGAAGCTATCTGCACGTTCCAAAGCGTAGATCTCTATGGAGAAGAACGTGCAAGAAACTCCACGGACACTCTTTTAAATCATGTTCTGTATTACATAACCTTGGTTACATCCTTGGTCGCTTCTATATGTGAGGACAATGCAAAGAAAAAAAAAAATAGAAAACTATAAAAACAATTCAAAGTATAATGATTAAAACAAGTCAGTGGCAGTTAAGAGGTGACCAGTCTCAACCGACGGCGCCCGTTCACGAACATGACGCGTGTATTGGCACCATTTAGCTCAACCATTTTGAAGGGAACCGAATGATCCAACACACACGCCACCATCAGCGAAACATTTGAGCGAGCATGACATGCTCTCAACTGCCATTTTAGTTCAAGTCACAAGGTAAACTATAACCTATAACATGTAAATGGCTCCATGGTACTCACATTTACAATATTTGAAAATAAAATGCTTCTACATTATACAAAACTATGGTTTACAAAAACCAAGCAACTACAAGTAAAAAAAAAGAGAAATTATTTATCATCAAACTAATATTATATAAAAAAAAAGAATAAATAAATGAGATAAAAAAAGGCGAGCATCTCTTCCAAATATAAATCCTAACTTGTTTATCCAAGTGGTTGAGGCTGTGGAGCAGGACCGGCATTTAGCCAAGCATTATTATCTTCAATGTAATCCCCCAACTTATAATATGCTTGCCTGCATAATGTGCGTTTAATACAAGTTTTAAATTTCGTTTCATTCAGTTCTAATATATGGGGAGGAATTTTATTATAACATTTTAAACAATACCCCATGAAAGATGTGGCTACTTTAGCTAGTCTGAAACCTGGTTGAACTAATTGATCCCTATTTCTAGTAGCATAATTATGTTTAAGTTTTTGATTTGTAATTTTAGTGCCCAGAAAAATCAGAGACAAATTATTTTAAATTGAGTACGTCAAGGCCTTCACGAACCGACACACCTAATTATAGCACCTTTATGATTCTAGCTACTACGTAGATATAATAAAATACATCTCGCAGATTACCAGCACGAGTTTTAAAAGCTGTTGAAAGGCTCTTCAGTCTTTCAGAGCCCTCACTTCGCCCTCATTCCGTAAAATATTTCCTAGTCGCAAATTCAAAAGGTGGCCGAGAAGAGGTGGAAACATTCAACACTTTAAAATAACGTTTATAAAATTGTATTTACATAGGTACGTGTTCCGCGTTCAGGTTTTTTCTCGTCCAAACATTTATTTGTACCTGTTCGGGTGATGAGCGCAATATACGGACGAGTAAAACGAAATTTGGGGCTTTTCGTTTATTGGGGTGATGTTTTTTTTAAATTACGTAGAGAGATTCAAAAGTTATTAACGTTGGCGAGAATTTCGTTTTAAAAATGTGTAAACTAGAACCATAAAGTTACCAGTTCAAAACCCAAAACACGATAAACTATATGTTAAAAGTAACGAAAAAAAAAAACTATTTTGTTAGTAAGGAAAACGCGAATCCAACCTGATTATCGCAAAAAGTGTGACACGTTGCGTTGTGGGTCGACTCATGTTGGGACAGTTTTTATACGCGTCCGGATGTCGCCGTCGTAAAAGAAGGTCACAATAGTGAACTAATGACTTTATACTGAGAAGATTGCTCCATCCCATACTGCAAGGCTCTCGAAGATAACTTCATTTGACATCAGGTCAAAACAGAGTACGTATTAAAACTATCGGAAAGAAAAGAGCAATGGAAAGTTCTGGGAGTTATTAAACATGTAGTTTGATAAAAACCGAGCTTATTTAGATACATTCTGACAAAATATTTTTTTTCACAAAATTAGGAGATAATCTAAATATATATATATATATATATATATATCTAAATATACATAATATACATAACTCAAAAGGGATTGAGACACAGTGGAGTGACGATTTGCGCAGGACGGCTGGCAGAAACTGGATGCGAGAAGCCGAAAATAGATCTAAGTGTCGTGCAATTGGAGAGGCCTATGTCCAGCAGTGCACTGCAACAGGCTGTTGATGATGATGATGATGATTGATGAAAAGGGACTGACTGACTGACATAGTGATCTATCAACGCACAGCCCAAACCACTGAACGGATCGGGCTGAAATTTGACATGCAGGTAGATATTATGACGTAGGCATACGCTAAGAAAGGATTTTTTAAATTCGTCTCCTAAGGGGGTGAAAAAGGGGTTAACATTTTGTATGGAACTCCACGCGAACGAAGTCGCGGGCATAAGCTAGTTAACTCATATTTGACCTTTGAAAAATGATCCTGATATAAACGTTGACATTTGCAGAAATAACGAAAAGACGAAATGGCCTTCTATATGAGGACAAGATAGCCATAAATTTGAATTAAAACATTTCAATACAAACAGAAATCGGAAACTTTAAAGGTTACATCTAAAGCTTTCCGAGAAGTCTAATCATATTAAAATTCATGTTGGAACATTAAGGCATTACAGAATAGGCTAATTCGCGTATTTTACATCTTTTTTGCTCTTAATGGTGCCTCCCGAAGTCCTTTTAGGCTCTTGAATCGGACGCAGATAACATTAAATTTTATACGGTTTTGGATTTTAGGTACATTGAACCTTTTACAAAAATGGTCAAGTTTGAGTTGGTCTCAAATACTAAAGGTTCTGTAGGTAGGAAGAATATTACTATCACTTTTTCATAACAGAATCATGATGTTAGTGACACTGTAAAGCAAAGAGAGAACGCACTGGTTTGATTGAAAAAATACAGAACTTAATATAATTTTACTGTTTTAACTAATTAATGTAACTTGCTAGCAAATCAAAGACTATTGCGAACAAAAGATTGTATTCAGAGTTACCTAAACTCAAAATGAATTAAATACAAATCTAAACGCAGAATTCGAGATGAATATAAATTCAAATTTTCTCAATTTATTCGTGTAACACGATAGTTTTTGTTAAAGAAATGAGTTAATTAGATTTTAGAACTAACTATATTTTGGGAGACGTATATTCTATAGAATTCAGAATTCCATTCATGTCTGTAGTTGAGCCAATAATAATGTGCACCAAATATTTGGTTTACTTACTAACATTCTGACTAAATTTAAAGCTGTTTGAAACAAATAAATAGATAAATGTTATGTCTATTTCAAGTGTGTTATGGAGTCACAGACCGTACTAAGAACAGTATGCGTTGTCTAAAGCTCAAATCTCAGATGTAGGCAACACAGTCATAATTATCTGCATAAGCATAATCAGCCTTTTAATGTTCCCACTGCTGAGACACAGGGCTCCTCTCTAGGAGAGGGAATGGGCCGTAATCCACCACGCGGGCCCAGTGCGGGTTGGTGAATGTCACATGTCTTCGAATTTTTGGTTCTAGGAACATTCGGTTTTCTCACGATGTTTTCCTTCACCGTTTATGAACCGGTTAACCGATTATCTGCTTGTTTTAATGTAATTGGACGAAAAGAGTCACAGATTGGGCATCAGGACTTGGCTAGAATATGGGGAGACATCTAGACTCCTACCTAAAAGATTGACTTTATATTGACTTAGATCTACAAAAACGATCATCCATTCACGGCCCGACCTCAGCTTGCGTTGCTTAACTTTGCAGATATACCTGTTTATCTGCTATTAATTAGCAACGAGCTTATGATAAAAAGCAAAAAAATCTCAAATGGCGCAAATAAAATAATCTTATTGGGAATTATGTATTTGAGCCGTTTGGGGTTGAAATACTAGGGCCATGGGGTCTGAGTACTCATCGAGTTTTTCGTGAAATCAGCAAGCAGTTAGTAGACTCTTCACGTGACCAGAGAGCTGGCCTTTTCTTTGGTCAACGAATCAGCATTGCCATTCAACGTGGCAATGCGGCCAGTGTTCTGGGCACTTTTCCCGTTGACAGCGATGTGGACGAATTTTTCGATGCCCTATGAGTTTTTCCCCCTTTCCCCTTTTTAAATCCTTTGTACATTTATATATATTTTCTATATTGTGCTTTTCTAGTACAATTTGTAATAGTTCATATAAATGTTTATATAACTACATATAAATAAATTATTATTCATTTTGCTTATGATAATAATAATATTAAGTTTTGCTATTTATATAAGGGAAGAGAGGATGGCTATGAGGGAAACCCTTTGTCCAGCAGTGGGACAATATAGGTTTAGAAAACCTAAACTTAGTAAAAGCTAAGTTAACTAAGCCAGTTTACGTAGCATAATCAGCCTTTTAACGTTCCCACTGCTGGGACACAGGCCTCCTCTCTAGGAGAGGGAATGGGCCGTAATCCACCACGCGGGCCCAGTGCGGGTTGGTGAATGTCACATGTCTTCGAATTGTTGGTTCTAGGACATGCCGGTTTCCTCACGATGTTTTCCTTCACCGTTTTGAGAGCAGTGGTGATGAAGTTAATTACACAAAGTAATGCGCCTGGCTGGGTTTGAACCCGCGATCTACATTTCGTAAGTCGGGGCCGTTACCAATCGGCCACCACTGCTCACTAGTTTACATAGCAACAGTTTAATAAACATGTAGACTATTAATTATCACACACCTGCAGCTACTTATTTACTGAAACACTCACGTTATTTACCATATACCAGTATAATTAATCGCATCGCATCGATCACTATTAAACTGGTTACCCATATTTATTATTTATTTATTTATTTATTATATACTTTATTGTACACCTTGTAATAAAAACAGGAAAAAAATTTATAAAAACAATTTATACGTCAGCGCAGAGCGCTGAGAGCCTTGACTGTTCTGCCCCCCTAGCCAAGTTGATAATCTGCAATCGTTAACGCTAGTCGAAAACAAATCAAATGCATGGGAATGAAATCATCTCAACGTTAAGTCATATGGTTAGAACAAACGAATAGAAAATTCGTAGCTAAGTTCACGTCGTTCAAAATGATAGATTGAATCGTTCAATGCTATATCATTTGTTAAAATGTTTTAACCATTAAGTTTAAACTTTAACCTGTTTGACGTTTGAAGGAACGCTTTCCAGAGACTAAAGAATAGGTCGTTTTTCTAAATACATTGTAGAACAAGCGGCCGACTCAGGCGCGTCAACATGGCTACCAACTTATCGTTTTCTACAGTTGCTGACACCGAGGCCTTACCGATTTGAGAACGGAATTCGACACGAAAAGGTTGTAACTTGGCTAGGGGGGTTGTATTCTTTTTCGACTGCCAAAGATCTACAAATGACAGGCGAGACCAACGGCTTAACGTGCTTTCCGAGGCACGGAGAAGCTCGTTATATACCAACCTCAGCAAGCATTGCTTAACCTCAAAGATCGACCCGTGCAGCTGTTATAAAAAGTCCGCGTCACACTGGCCATGCTCAAAAATTTCAGTCCAAAAAAAAACAGGTAAGTACAATAAAGTAAAATAAATGAATAAGTATCCATGTAATGAACCAGTCCAATACGCACGGTAAACCTTATGAATAAAAATGAACCCAGTATGAATCATAACTCCGAATATACATAAGTGCCCGGATACACGACCAATTATGTTGCTTCGCTCCTGAATAGCCGCGATATCGCGTTACAATTAACCCCGTTAGCATTGATTCCCTACCGCTCTAGTTGTGAAGAGACGATCAGGTGTGGGAAAACGAGATAAATGTGTGAGAAGATACGAGAACATTTACTCTGATCGTGATAAATTAATCTAAATTACAACATAATGAGATAAGTTATTTGGTTTTAGATAAATGTATTGTAGACTCGTCAAGACACGTAGAATACTTGCCTTGATGAGGTTGCTTTACAAGCCTGTCAAAACATTTAGTTTCTTGTAGTGTTCAACTAGGTACTTAATCTTAAAAGGCACTATTAAAATTATTTGAAAAAGGCTATCTTCGGAAGCACTGATCTTGTTTTGAAACTTTTCGTTAGTTGAAGAGCGATAGATGAGCTCAGGGGCCGTACAACGAAATGTCAATGTTATCATGATTCAGTGTGAAAAAGGGATAGTGCTATTCGTCTCGTATAACTCCGTCTCTTTCTGACACAGGAAACATGATGGATTTAAGACGTCATGGTAGAGCTGCAGTACTACTGAGATAGCATTCAACAATAGTGTAGTTTTCTGTTAGGCTACTTTTTATCCCCAAACAATGCACAGTCCTTGTAAGTATTTGAAGGGATCATATCGGCGGCCTTTACTGTTGCCAGGCCCCGGGCGGCAAATATTATCGAGGCCCTGTGCGGCAGGCCTCTGCGAGGTCCTTGTTTTTTTTAACTAATATAAATGAAGTGACGATATTGATTATATTCGCGGCTTTTCCAAGGATAAAACTTTTAAATAAAATCACAATGCACCACAAAACTTTATACTGAAAAATAATATTTAATTCTGAAAACTGATCATGTGTCATCGAGTTTTGAGTATTTTTTTTATCGTCAGATAGATCTTGACTCTAGTCTAGGTCGTAGGTGACAGAGACACCCCACCGAATGTGTCTCCACGTTGTCGTCGTGGTGGGGCTTGAGCGTCACAATGATCTTGCGAGCTTTCCCGGTAGAGCCACTCATGCCGGAAGGTCGCAAGTGAGGGATCAGACCAAGAGAGACACACGCTTGCTCGCTGCTCTCTGGTACGCGTCTGATCATCAGACGTGACTGTGGGAGCAGCGAGCAGGTGGAGAGGTGAGGTGAGGAGAGTGGGCCCCGAGAAGGGGCGGAGCAAACAGGGACCGCACCCTTAAAAGGCACAAAAAATGAGTCAAGATCTTTGCAAAATGAGTCCCCAGGTGGGTCCCGACTGCTCAGCGGTCGGGGAATCCCACCCCGCTTCGGCGGGCTGCCCTCCGTACTCTGGGGTGGGCAACAAAGACCTTCCACTTGCCAGTGGCAACAAGAGCCGAGGAGGCTCCGAATCATCGTCGTCATCCGGATCCGCTTCGTTTAAGGAGCTGATGGCGCACGAGTTTGAAGAGGAGGGTTCGCCTGAGCGCCGGGGTGGTGCGGAGTCGGATTCCGGCTCCGCGCCAGACCTAGTAACGGTCAGCTCGGCGGGCTCTGGAGACAGAGGAGGGGGGGATGCTGTGGAGGGCGTCAAGCTCTTCCGCAAGCGGCCCAGACGGGAGGATGACAGCGGGTCGTCCTCTGAGGGCGAGTTTGCCTCCGCCCGCAAGATCCCCACCGCCAGGCGGGGCAGGGGCTGTGAGGCGGGGAGGGGGCTGGCTCCCTCTACCCGGGAGGTGGAGAGTCGGGCCGGGAGGTTGGTGGAGGAGGGGCGTCGCCCTGGAGGGAGCGGTCGTAGGGCTCCCTCTACTCTTCCGCCTGCTCTCGACTCCGACGACTCGGAGGCCCCGGGAGAGGTGCGTCCCACTGTCGAAGACAAGAAGGCCCAGTTTGCGGAGGTCGTGGAGGCCGCGATCCGCGCTGTGGCCTTCAAGCGAAAGCAGTCCTCCAAGCGGGAGGCCATTACGGCGGCCAAAGCCTCCATTATGGCGGCGGCGGCGGCCAACGTCGGCGGGTCTGGAGAGGCGACAGAGTTGCGGGCGGAGGCCGCCCGCCTCGCGGCCGTAACGGAGCGACTCATTGCAGAGAATGAGTCGCTACGGAGGGACCTGGCTGGCATGGCCAGAGCGGCCTCGGAGGAGCCGCAGGGGGGGCCGAGTCCGGCGACGCTGGAGGGGAGCCTAGTGCTGAGCCAGGTGCGGAGCCTGGTGCGGCAGGAGCTGGCTCCCTACCAGAAGCAGTTCTCCGTTTTGGAGGACATGATTCGGCGTCCCCCACTAGCGGCGACACAGAGGCCCCAGGGCCGGCAGAAGGCGGCTTCGTACGCGGCCGCCGTGGCTGCCGGCCCAGGAACGTCTGGCCAGGCGAAGGCGAAGGCCAAGGGCGGAGCCGCGCCGGCGCCAGCGACAGCGCCTGTGACGCCGGCGACTACGACGCCGGCGACGACCAAGTCGGCCCCGGCGAAGAGGGGTGGGAGGAAGGCTGGAGGAGCGGCTAAGGCTGCGGCGCCAGTGGTGCCGCAGCCGCCCCCACCACCACCCTCGGACCCTCCTGCGGCCGAGGCCGAGTGGCAGGTTGCTGGCCAGAAACGGCAGGCCACGAAAGCGGCCAAAAACAAGGCGAGGAGGCAGCGGCGGAAGGCCAACGCCATTGCGGCGAGGCTTCGCGCCCCGAAATCCGCGGCTGTAGTGCTCACACTGCAGCCGGAAGCGGAACAGAGGGGCGTGACGTATCTCGCCGTACTGAAGCGGGTGAAGGAGGCGGTGAGCCTCCAAGAGCTGGGCATCAGCGGGGGCATCGGGGTCAGGAGGACCTTAACCGGTGCCCGCAAGCTCGAGCTCGCCGGAGCGGAGAGTGGCCCGTTCGCGGACGCCCTGGCCGAAAGGCTGAGGGCGGTCTTACCCGCGGACGAGGTCCGGGTGTCCAGGCCGACTAAGCGCATCGACATGCGCATAGTGGGCCTGGATGACTCCGTGACGGAGGAGGAAGTTGTGGCCGCCGTCGCCAGGACTGGGGGGTGCTCTGCCGAGCTCGTCAAGGCGGGCACCCTCCGGCCTGACAACACGGGCATGCAAACCCTTGTGGTGAGCTGCCCGCTGATGGGTGTCTGCGCGGGTAAAACTGCTGGAACCCAGACCTCTGAGGTGCTACCGCTGCCATGTGGGTAACCACACGGGAGCTATGTGCCCCTCGGAGGTCGACCGCAGCGGACTCTGTTTCCGCTGTGGTCAGCCCGGTCATAAGGCTGGCTCGTGCGAGGCCACGCCGCACTGCAGTGCATGTGCGGCTGTTGGCAAGCCGGCCGAGCACTGGGCTGGGGGAAGGGCCTGCGCGCCATCCGCCCCGACCAGGGGCAAGAGGTCCGCCGCCACCGCCGCCTCTGCCGCCGCCGCGGCTTCTGTCGCCGCCACTGCCGCTTCTGCTGCGGGTGCTGCGGCTCCCAACACTCGGGAGGGTGCTGAGATGGAGTGCCAGTAATGGTCCCATTTCGGCCCCCTCCAGAGACAAGTCGGCCGCTGTGCTATCGCGCAGTGGCTGATGCCTGGGGACGGTGAGCGTGGGTGGCTCGCCGTCCGATACCAGGTTGAGTCGACGACGCGTTGTGTTCCACGCGCGCCTCAAGGAGCCGTCAGCACCGAGGACGGGGCCCCATAGGGTCGGTGCCTGCTAGGGTTGCGGAATTTGTTCGAAAGAGTTGCCGCGGCCCTGGAACGCATAGGGCACAAGAAGGATCACGGGTGGGTTTTAGTTAGTAAAAGTCTGACACTCCCTACCGCTCCACCCAGGGCGAGAGCAGGCAGGGCAGGGCAGGGGGGGGGGAGGGGGGGGCGGGGGGAACGCCTGACTCAATCAATTTTTTTTTTTTTTTTTTTTTTTTTTTTTTTTTTTTTTTTTAAAAAGTGACAGAAGCAAAGTCGACGAGGAATGGGCTTACCTAAAAGAAGCCTGTTCACTCTAATTTTGAAGAGATCAGGGTTGAATACGTTCGGAAAGACAGACGCAATGGCACTTATTCACATTATATTTATTCATATCATTGTTTAATGTACTGCAAAATAACTTAATTAAAATTAATTCTAATAAATCTAACTTTTAATATTAATATCAGCTAGTCTATACTAATATTATAAAGAGGAAAGATTTGATGGTTTGTTTGTATTGAATATTCTCGGAAACTACTGAACCGATTTGAAAAAATATTATCTCTAGAGAAGCTACACTATCCCCGGGTGACTATATCTCAAAAAATTGCGGTTATCCTGTTCGCCATGGATGAATAAAGCTATGGGACAAAGCTAGTTCTTCATAAAACTCTTAAAACACGATATTGTATTTTCATATAGCTTTCAAATGTAGCAATCAAAGACTAAAGCAAAACAGAACAAACGTTGCATCGCTTGAAACTAGTGAGCGCTTGCCGGACCGTGTATCGGGGCACTAAAATAACGGGCTCTAAATAATTCACGGCTGAATTACGATCCACCGCTAAATGTTTCAAAACGCTCAACTTTGTCGAGGTCTTGTTTTGAGGCCGCTGAAATTGAAAAGATTTTTCTTTTTAATTAAAGATAATATTTTTGTCCGTATGTAGGTAGGTAGTTACAGTAATTTCAATAGGTATCATAAATGCCTTTTTTAGGTATGAAGCGAGAAAATAAAGGAAGAAATAACTCAACTCAGTGGATGGACATGAAAGACCTATTATAGTTTAAAATTTTCTCATAAAAAGATTACCGAATTGAAAATGTTGTTTTATTTACAGTATTAAAAAACACTTGTATCATTATTAAAACAAAAGAAAAAATTCAAACGAACAAAAAAAAATTTTTTTTTTAATTTTCAGCCTCCTAATCCGCTATCCGTAAGGCCTGCGCATCGGGTATATAATATGCAAACTCAATTACACCGTTTTTACGTAATTTTTACCGTATTCCGGGCCATCTCGTTTAAATATACGTTTTACATATTTTTTCATGTTATCCCTCGAGAATTTAAATTACGTTGCAGCCGTTTTGATCTGTCATGTCATTATTTGTGCGGAGACTTCTGAAAGATGGGGATTTAGACTTCTGAAAGAGGGATTCCGACTTCAAAGACTTCTTTAAACCCTTTGTTTGATGCGCCGCTTTGTTCTGAAGCTTTTATTTATTTTAAACTTTTAGTGAACTTGTCAGGTACTGTCGTATTCATCTAGGGTTGCAGAATTTATTCGAAAGAGTCACCGCGGCCCTGGAACGTAAAGGGCATTAGAAGGAATACGGATGGGTTTTAGTCAGTAAGAGTATGATTTATCTATCTTCTTCTATCTATACTTATAATAAATCTGTAGAGAGGTCAATTCTGTACAAGGAATATATTTTCAAAATAACTATCAGGGGGTGATTAGTGATCGATACTGGTGCCAAAAATGCAATCAGTAAATTTTTTGTCTGTCTTTCTGTCTGTCTGTCTGTCTGTCTGTCTGTCTGTCTGTATGTTCTTTATAGAAACAAAAACTACTCGACCGATTTTAACGAAACTTGGTGCAATTATTCTTCATACTCCTGGGCAGGTTATAGTATACTTTTCATCACGCTACAATCAATAGGAGCAGAGCAGCGAAGGAAAATGTTGCGAAAACGGGATCACATAGTGATCTATCAATGCACAGCCCAAACCACTGAACGGATCGAGCTGAAATTTGGCATGCAGGTAGATGTTATGACGTAGGCATCCGCTAAGAAAGGATTTTGATTAATTCTACCTCCAAGGGGATAAAATAATGAACGTTTAAGATGAACGTTTGTATGAAACTTTGTCAATTTTAAACCGATCGGGCTGAGAGTTTCAAAATCGGGGGTAAAGTAACTATTCCACGCGGACGAAGTCGCTGGTCGTACATAAAAAAGGTTGTCGTATTGTTTTTTTTTTTTGGTTTACCAACCTAGTAAAGAAACCTGAATAAAGCAGAAATTATAACAAAATGTGTTACCGTGTGGACCCTCCGTCCTTGTATTTTCCCACCATCCACCAGACAATTGCTCAAATTTAACTTTAATATTATTCTTCTTCGAAACACATTTTGTTATAATTTAAAAATGATATGAGGGATGATAAAAATAATATTTAAAATATAAATTTCTAAGAATAAGGACTTGCGAGTTTGCATGAAATACCGTGAGAAGCAGAGGCTCTTAACGAAAATCAAAAAATATCTCTAAGATAAATAAAATAAAAAATCTTCTAAGAGAGCAGATTTCGTGGAAATTTTCTACGAAATACCAAACTGTTCCTGTCGTCATATATTTTACGTAAATTGCGAAACTTTTGTTTTAGGAAAGAACATTGAGAGCAAACCAAACACGGCTACGTTTACATAGTTTAATATTTAATTTCTGTGCTTTCATGGTGAAGAGTCTTCTCAGAACTGGTATAATAGTGATGTTGCCTGAGTAAAAAATATATGATTATGTTTAGTCCGTCAGTTAGATTATAGAAAAATATAGGACACGTATTTTTTCCTTTGTCAAATCTATAAAAACCGACGAAGATAAAAAGCATCAAAGATCAGGAGTGGGAGCGTGTGACGTCAGGGTCCGGTAAAAATTGTAGCGGGTAGTGACGTCACACGAGTATTTTATGCGCTGTGTCGTCTTCATTATTTGTTTATGTAAAAAAGAAAAAATACATCTCCAATATTTTTTGGAAATATATCAAACGGACTAATCAGTTTTTTTTAGTTAACTACCCTATTCTTGAAAGTGGCCGAAAATCATGGGATTTAACTTTATTTGTGATACTTTTTAGAGATCAAGTTTAAAAAATATCTACAAATATTGACACTTTCAAAGTTGCTCTCAGATATTTCTTTAAGAAGTTAATATCGTAACATTAAAATTTGGGACTGTGTTTTTAAATAACTATATAGTAGGTGAATATAATTATAGCTAAAGAATTTTGACTATTCTGATTCCCGTCCATTGCGTCCTTTAATGTTGTAACGAGACACCGCAATATTTATTTAGTATTTTACTGAAAAACCGAATTAGTCCTACAGATAGATTTCGAAAAAATATTGGATGCATATTTTTTCGCGTAGACAAAAAATGAAGACGATACAGTGCGTTGAAGACTCGCCTGACGTCACTACGCGTTATAATTTTTGTTTGACGTGACGTTACCAGCCCACTCTTGAACTTTGATGCATTTCATCTTTTTGTTTTTTTTTTTAAGATTTGAAATGACGAAAAACACGAGTCCAATTTTCTTTTTTAATCCAACGAACGGAGTAAATAGAAGTATGATTTTTACAACTAATAAAATACCCATTTACTACAACCTAATGGATGACTGAATTGCTTCTCTTATTTTTAAATCTCGAAATCATAACAACACATTCCGACCCAATGTTATTTGAGGTGGGCGCAAAACCCTCTCCCTTTTAATTTGCCCGGGAAACCATCACGGTATCATTAACATTCTTTCCTTTCTAAACGAAAGATCATCAACAACCAACGTCTTCTAACCTAGACATGTGAACAAAGTATTATACCCTAAAGCACTGCTGGGGATGCGGAATTTATCACGGCTCAAAGCGAAAAAAGCAGTAGAAGGATTACGGTTGGGTTTTAGTCAGTTAGACTCTTACACTCCGTCCCGGCCTGAGAGGGATTCATTCAATGATTTCCTATCAAAAAAGAAAAAAAAGGCTTAGTAAACACCCACATCCCACTTCCTAACACTACAAAATGTTATAACATAATTACTGTCTATTTTCCTCTGGCAACACCTGACTCCATTAACTAATTAAATTCACCGCGAGCCTCAGTGTTGTCAACAGGAATAAAAGGGAACTCGTTTGGTTTACAGAACGTGGCAGGAAGTCGGTAATAACAATAAGTACCTACAGGTCGCGTTAAAGATAAGTGGTTGCTTTACGAACACCTTTCGAAGCATCAGGTTGCTGGTATTAAACCTGACACTATTTGAATTATAATGGTAATTGCCGCCTATACGTAAGCATAATCAGCCTTTTAACGTTCCCACTGCTGGGACACAGAGACACAGACTTAACATAATCAATCTTTCACGTTTGAACTCGGAATCTGCAATAAGATCTGAGGCTGCAGAAAACTGATACGTTATCCACGGTTGCTTGAAAAAGGCGGTTGCCCAAACGTCAAAAAGTACGAGATTGAAACGCTGTGGAAATGTCACTTGATTTCAGCACTTTGCCTCTGGTACCATTTGCTCACCACAGTAGCTACAAAATATCATCAAACAAGTTTCTATTATCTCGGAATCGCTTACAAATGTATAGGCGGCGAGCAGTGGTGGCCAAGTGGTAACGGCCCCGACTTACGAATCACGGTCGCGGGTTCAAACCCAGCCAGGCGCATTACTTAGTATAATTAATTTCATCACCACTGCTCTCAAAACGGTGAAGGATAACATCGTGAGGAAACCGGCATGTCCTAGAACCAAAAATTCGAAGACATGTGACATCCACCAACCCGCTCTGGGCCCGCATGTTGGATTACGGCCCATTCCCTCTCCTAGAGAGGAGGCCTGTGTCCCAGCAGTGGGAACGTTAAAAGGCTTTATGCTTATTATGCTAAGCAGATTACTATTTGAAAATTGAAATAAGTTAATACTTACTTCCTGTGGCATAAGTTTACAAAATCCAATAACCGTTATGCTAAAACACTTCCTAGTTCAGCCGTTTTGTGTTAAAACTTCGCTGTATAGAACCAAATAGTGTATAAAAATAAGCGAGGGCATCATTATGCGCGCTCACAAAGTTCGCTAACTATTGACATGTTATTTTAAGTAGACAAATATGATACTTGATGGGTCGGGTATCTGCCAACAAGTTTTATGTGAGATAGAAAAGGGGGATATTTTGACGGGTTTTGTTACAAGGTTCCGTTTTCGTGATTTTGGTAAAGTTTATGAAGGTAAGGTATCTATTTAAGTAAACAATATTAGGGCTGATGTTTCAACAGTCAGCTAACTTGTATCTGTTTACGAAATATGGCTGGTTGACATATTTCTTATAATAAAAACTTTCAAAATTTTATTGCTCACAAGCAGCGGCCCGCAGTTTCAACCGTGTAGTTCTACTAAACTAAAACTTGTTGTACTAAAAAACTAGCTCAACAGTAATAAAATATAGCCTATGAGACTCGCTGATAATGTTGATGAAAAAATTGTTAAAATTGGTGCAGCAGTTTTGGAGCTTATTCGGTACAAACCAACAAAATAAATACATATAATTTATGTTATTAAAGAAAAATCAGCCCTTAATAATACAACGTTCTTGACCTTCGTGGAAAGGCAACTGGTGTGTTTTAACAGCAAATTCATGTTTTCTGATATTCTGTTTGCCTGTGACGCATAAGCATAATCAGCCTTTTAATATTCCCACTGCTGGGACACAGGCCTCCTCTCTAGGAAAGGGAATGGGCCGTAATCCACCACGCGGGCCCAGTGCGGGTTGGTGAACGTCACATGTCTTCGAATTTTTGGTTCTAGGACATGCCGGTTTCCTCACGATGTTTTCCTTCACCGTTTTGAGAGCAGTGGTGATGAAATTAAATGCGCCTGGCTGGGTTTGAACCCGCGACCCACAACAGCATAATCTGCATACGTATTAAATAACGATATAGTAACAGAAGATGGATCGTTTCAGGTTTTTAATGTGATTTTTATTCGGATAGCGGGTGTACCGATTTCAGTCCTGTCTCGCGAAGTTTTAATATATGTGGGTATTACGGTTTTCTTGCGATTTATTTAAATGGCGACGGCTGATGGCGGCTGTGACGCGATAGGGGACCGAGTTTTTTTAACGTCTTGGAATGGAATTTGGTGCGTATCGGGGATGTGTTCGTTTCCTGGTCGAGTTTGGATCAAATAAAAATCTCGTGGTTTGGTTAAAATATTGACTTTTCAATTGAATTTTTTGCATTATTCCTCGTTGTGATTTAGTCTCTGAAAGTACTCAATTCATTGCTACTTTAAGTTCGTGTTAAGGTCTCAAAAGGACAAAAATGGAACCCTTATAACATCATTTTGTAGTCCATCTGTCTGTCTGTCGGTCCGTCTATCAAGACTCTTTTTATAAAATTCATAAGCGACACACTAGTTCTACTTCCTAGTACTAGTACTCTTTCCGTACTGGCTGGATGGGAATTCATCAAATGACTTCTGCCGCTCTGGGCGAAGCGGAAGGGAGTGTCAGACCTTGTGCTCTTTGCGTTGCGCGGTAACTCTTTCGAACAAATTCTGCAACCCTGGCAGGCACTGACCCTTTGGGGCCCCGTCTTCGTTGCTGACAGCTCTTTGAGGCGCGCGTGGAACACGACGCGCCGTCGACTCGGGCCTGGTTGCTATCGGACGGCGAGCCACCCATAGCTCGCCATCCGCAGGCCCGCGCCTACGGTGGCCGGGAATCGCACTGCGTGTACCGACGCCCGGGGCGTACAAAAAAAAACCCTGAGATACCTTAAATATTCCAGTATTTAAGCAGGTACATAGGAACTGTGTCGATGATAGCCTCCTTGGCTAGGAGTCACTGGCAGACAAGTTTATCGAATAGAAATTTGGAAGTGTCATACAAAAGAATAAAGAGTATTTTGAATTATGAATACGGAAAATATGTTTATATGACAAGTCATGTAGTGGCGCTCTTATAAGGCAGATGCCGTAAATAAGTATGAAATAAATCTAAATCTGTGTTTTATTCATTAGAATAATAAGTAGCAAAAGGGGCGAGGTAATAGGTACCTGCCTGCCTAGCCTTTTCCCAATCATATTGGGGTCGGCTTGCAGTCATATCGGATTCAGCTGAATACCAGTATTTAACGTGGAGCGGCTGTCTACCAGACCTCCACAACCCAATAAATGGGGAACACGGTACTTCTTGGCAAGACTGGTGTCAGATTTTCTGGCTTCTGACAATCCGTAACGACTGTCAAAGTTCTACAAATGACAGCGGGGACCAACGGCTTAACGTGCTTTCCGAAGCACAGAGGAAACTCGGTATGTTAAGATAGTCACCCATCCACAGACCAATCTTGGCAAGCGTTGCTTAACCTTGAAGATCGACCTGTGTGGCTTTTATTCTTTAGCCACGAGCTCCTCGGTAGGTAATAGATACCTAAATAACAAAAATTATCGAAGTAAATATACCGAGTAAACTCACATGATTGGTTAATAATGAAGCTTCACAAGTGTACTGACCTGAGAACTCAGATAATACGAGTTCCGTCAACTGTTCCGACATAAACCAGATCCGAATCCATTGCGCATTCATAGCTGGATTATATCGACATTTTATATCTTTGGTATTAACGTAATCTTTTTCTTGGTAACAGAGGATTTAGCTTGATATATTCGCGGTGCGATCATCGTGAAGTCAGCGTTATCAAAAGATTCTGAGAAATGTAAGCATTCTTTTAGAAATAAGTTTTCCTAAATAAAGTATGGAATCTTGCGCACAATAAGGTCGTTTGATTTCTGTATTGTTTCTAAAAATACGTAGGTATAGTGATACATCAGAAAATTAAAAAATGAAGTAGTTTTCGAGTTCTATTTTAAAGAGAGAAGTTAGACTTGAGCGAGAATGGCTGAATTAATTTAACAAAAAAGCAGTAACCACACGTAGTTTTCAATACACACGTAGTTCTAATAACAGAAAAGAAAATACTATGAAAATCTTGTATGCCAGTAACACCTGAAAAAAAAAAAACAAATACCATACTTTACATGCTGAGATCGCGCGCCAAATCTTTTTACGTGAAAATTACGCGACTTGGTACCGCAAGCTGCGACATTTTACCTCTATATTTATGCGCATAAGCGTGAAAAAATGGCGCTCATTATTCCTAGTTGTGCGCACAATTTTCGAGGGCGTGGTCCAAGATAAGAGAGGAAGCGGGTTGGAGTTTTTTTTAGAATGTATCATTATTTTAGAAGGGATGTGATGTCAAATTATCTTCCTTACCTCATCCCAAGTTACTTGCAATCGGTGCAACACGTATTTATCTTCAATTATGTCCTGGTAGCCCTCACTCTGTCACTCCTTCTTCTCTCCCTTTTCTTTCATATCACTCCTCACACAATCCTTATTTTATTTGGCCTCCGTCTCCCTGTCCATCCATCCACATTTATTCTTTTATCACATTTATGCGTTTTGTCCCTCTTCTTTACATGACCACAGCAAGACAAGAAGTGGTTCCCTTTCAACTTTTCCGTTACTGGCGTGGCGTCACCGTCAAAGTCAAATCATTCATATTTCTAGTACCATTTATAGGCCACAACAATATTAAAGTAAAAACGTACATCAGTCTATTGTGCTATTAATGTTAGAGTATTCATTAAATATAACTTTTTTTCTATCATTAAATATAACTTTTACACACAAATTCTACTAAAAACACTATATTATAATATGCACTATTCTAAATTGCTCCAGAATGGAGATGCCCGTTTGATGTTTCTTTAGTAGAATATTTTAATTTTCGTAAAAAATATGCAATCCACTCAATCATTAATGTTGCATAAAATAAATGTAAGTGGCACAACGTAATTAAATGCACTATGTAATTACAAATAGCACTTAGCTAATGAATAAACCTGTAAGTGACATTAACTACTTTTGCAAATAATAGATTATTCAAACTTATCGCAAAAACGATTAGTACCTGTAGTAAAAAATGTTTTTACAATATTTAAAAACACCTTTATGAATATATAATTTCAATTATGAAGCTATGTATATCAGCACATGCCAACTAATATTCATCATCCGCCTAGCCTTTTCCCAACTATATTGGGGTCGGCTCCCAGTCAAACCGGATTCAGCTGAATACCAATATTTTACGTGAAGCGGCTGCCTACCAGACCTCCACGACCCATTGGCTGGGGAACACGGTACTTCTTGGCAAGACTGGTGTCATATTTCTGGCTTCTGACAATCCGTAACGACTGCCAAAGATCTCCAAATGACAGCCGGGACTAACGGCTTAACGTGCTTTCCGAGGCACGAAGGAGTCTCGTTATGTCCAGAATTATAAATATATAATTATAAATGCAAAAGTGACTTTTATACGCTTTCAAACAAAATTATAGACCCAATTATTTTGAGGCCGAAAACATAACATTTGTTTAAACTGACCTGTAAATTCTATTAATCACTCTGTACTATAATTATGTTCTGGTGCACAATAAAGAAACAACATCATCACTGCTAGTGTTTCAAAACGCTGTCGCTTATGTTTTGGACAGGGGACTTAGAAGACTGCGGCTAAGGCCATCGTTCATGGGATCACAGACCGGATAGTTATGACGGGCTTGCGATTTTTAACGCTCTCAGTCGTAAGAAAAGTAAGACTAATTTGTCTCACCGGTTTAAATGTAGGAATGTGTCTGCCTGGCTCTGATAAAAAGGATTCCAGGAAATGTTTAATATTGTGTGTATTTTCTTGTTGTATACAAACCTGGCTGTAGCTTACTTTTCTGCAAATACGAGATAGGTGATATATATATAATTATATGAATTTTATAGAAGAATCACACCTTTTCTTCAACATCATGTATGATTTCTAATGGCCGTGAGAAGTGTTAGTTTAGTTTAGAAATACTAAAAAGACAGGTGACAAAAAGCAAAAGGTCAATTTTCTTACTTTAAAAGTTAACACACTTCGTAATATCGTCATGGATATTCTTGTCAAAAACTTTTAAAATCTTTTTAAATTCGCGATATTTTCGACGCATTGCAACTGCGATGCGAATATTCCTTAAAAAAGAGGTTTGAACATTTATTAATAGTATATATAATAATATTATATTTTGAATAAATAGGTAAAATAACAAGCAAATGGATAAGCATTACGGTCAGGTGCCTAATAGTGCAGCCATATTTTCTCACTTATATGAATGTCCCGCAGAATGGTCATTTCAATTAACAATAAGTAAATAATAGTCATTACAATACAAGCCAGTACTAATAGATTCCACATTTAGCCGCGTTAATAGTTCAGAGATTTTTTAATAAGATTGTAAGTGTTTGTTCCCAAATTCTAAAGTTCACCCACCATTTCGCTTTAGCCTTTGTCTCCCAAACATTCCTCACGTTGACGATGCAACACTGCACATTACTTAAGGCCAGTTCCGTGCTCGGAATTCCTCTGAACACACATTTATCGTTGTACACCCTGCCTTATATTTCAAATAGGAACTTACACCGACAGACGTGCTAAGAATATATTATTAAAACGTTGGTTCTACGATGTTTTCTGTGTCATGGATTAAGATGTACTCAAGAATGTGTTTTCCTTATTTACTTGTGTGGGATAGGACTTTTTGTTAAGTAACATATTCCTAAAAAGAAAGACATGTCAGCAAAGAAAGTGTCCATTGGGTCAGTGCCTGCTAGGGTTGCGGAATTTGTTCGAAAGAGTCACTGCGGCCCTGGAATACAAAGAGCATTAGGAGGATCACGGGTGGGTTTTAGTCAGTAAGAGTCTGACACTCCCTCTCACTCCGCTCAAAGCGGTAGAAGTCATTTGATGATTTTCCATCGCCATTTTTATTACTGGTTATTTCCAATCATATTGAGTTGACTTTGTGTTGGAATAGGATATTCCTGTCTTCAGATTGGCTATAAATTTTGTATCCCAAGACTATGTTCTTCGGGACGAGATCATTTTCGAGTTTTAGGCGACAAAGACAGCGCAGAAGCAAGTAATATAAAAGATGTACTATGAGGAATGAAAACTATTGTTGTCTTGATAAAAAGTAAATATCCTCTGTGTGGCTGGTACTTTAAAATATATCCCACAATGTATTCTGTGTGTGTAATTCTCACAAGATAATGAGACTTAGTACTGAATACAAGAGACTTGCATTTATTCGTATTCATATTTACTCAGAGAAACACACAGGAGTTACTGCGGAATCCTCTTAAGCATGATGAAGTACTGGATTAAGCTGTTACTATAATTTTGTAGATAATGCCCGTATAATGGAATTATTTTCAGTTAAGTAGGATTTTATAGAGAAGTAGTGCATTTGATTGTGCAAAAGAAGATATTTTGCAGCGTAATGTAATTTTCTTGAATGAATGTTCTAGAATGTGTATGTAAAGATTCTGACCACTAAAACAAAGATGAATAATTGCTTCATCTACTAATTTGAATAGTAACACATACTATAATATCCGCTAATATAATGTTACGGCGTAGTTCAATTTGCTACGGCGTAGCCCACCGGACTACGGCGTAGCTCATTGTGCTACGCCGTAGCACATAGCTCGAAGTAACCATGATCTATACCCCATTCACGATAAGATTAGATATTGAAACATCTTTTTTATAGTTCGTTCAACCGATTTTGCGTTGGTGGCATGACACATGGTAGCTGCAGTAAACAGTTGGTACTATAATCACGTTTTTGCTTTTAGTGTAGTAAAAATCGGTTGAACGGACTGTAAACAATTTTGTTCTCATGTCTAATCTTGAATGGAGTAACTATAGCTCATTGTTTCTCAAATTCAAAAATTCGTGGGCCGTTAAAAATAATTTCATTTTTCTTTTTAACGTAATTTTTTTTTGTGTCCTAATAGAATCTTTTTATAAAACAATGAGCTTCTCAACGAAATTACAAAGCGAGTGTTTTATTTTAATTTCTCTTCGCCCACGCGTATCTTTTGGAACTCTTGAGCCGCTACAATAGCCTCCAGGACTGATATTCCGTACTGGAGTAATTTTATGAATATAATAAAGGTTAGTTTTCTATTTTATTGTAGTTCAATTTTCGCCGGTTTTTATTGATGTTATTATTTTGAGGACGTTGTAATTTTAGTGAAGAGAAGCCACTTATTTTCCTAGTTACACCAACTGGTTCAAGAAATATTTTAAGAAAGTTTACAAAAAAAAACCTATGTATTCTTATATTGGGTTCCAGCAAACTTTGGGCTTTGACGCCGAGGTTAGAATGTCGAAATTGACTATGGGATCTTTCAATGCAAGCTGATTGGTCCCATAACCTGTTATGACAATTATATGACAAACATTGAGGCTTCTATTCTAAAAAATCCTAAATCTTTCTGGACTTTCGTAAAAAGTAAGCGGAGGAATGGCTTATTTCCAAATGAGATGTTCTACCGCGAGACCTCTGTGAATACTGGACAAGATATTAGCAACCTCTTTGCTACCTATTTCCAGTCCACCTTTTCTGAGCCTGAATCAACGGCTGGTGATGAACGTACTTCCGGTGAACAGTGTAGTAATAATGTAATGTCTCTCAGCTCAGTTGACATAAACCACTCACGTATATTGAAGTTACTGAAATCTTTAGACCTCAGTAAATCGGGTGGACCTGACCTAATACCCCCCTTGTTCATAGTCACGTGTGCTGATAGTCTTGTGGAACCCATTTTTATCTTGTTCAAGCGGTCTCTTTCCGAGGGCAAAGTTCCACAGATTTGGAAGTCTGCATTCGTCACTCCCGTCTTTAAAAAGGGCGATAAGGCTAATATTGAAAACTATCGCCCCATTTCCAAAATTTGCCTTTTTTCTAAAGTTCTTGAACGTATAGTTTACACCGATGTCTATGCGGCTTTCAAATCAATTCTTGGTGAGGAACAGCATGGTTTTGTTAGGAACTGCTCAACCACGTCTAACTTGCTTCTGTCACAGGAATTTATTACGAAAGGCATGTCACATTGGCAAGTTGACGTGGTTTATACCGACTATAGTAAGTGTTTCGACCGTATAGATCATTCCGTGCTGCTGAAAAAGCTGTTTCTCGCCGGAATACACGGTGACCTGTACCGGTGGTTCTCCTCTTATATAGAGAACAGAACACAGGCTGTCGTGCTTCAAGGCTACACCTCTGGTTGGAGTTCTATCCCTTCAGGCGTACCTCAAGGCTCTATTTTGGGTCCTTTGTTATTTTTATTGTTCATTGCCGATATCAAACAGTGCTTTCGTCATTCGTATATTTTACTTTATGCTGATGACATGAAGATTCACAAAGTTGTGCGAGATATGTCTGATGCATGTCAGTTGCAGGATGATCTGTATAGGTTTGAAATATATTGCATCCGTAACAAACTCCAATTAAATGTCTCGAAATGCTTCCTCCTCTCATTTTCACGTTGCGCTTCTTTGATAAATTTCAGTTACACCATGAACGGTCAGCTCATTAGCAGGCTAAATAGCGTAAGAGATTTAGGGGTAATTGTGGACAGCAAGCTTCTGTTTGATCAACATGTAAATAGCATAGTTACAAAGGCATCCAAAGCTCTGGGATTTATACTACGCACTACGGCCTGTTTCCGATCTCTTAAACCGGTAAAAATCTTGTATTGTTCTTTCGTGCGAAGCCATTTAGAATACGCGTCTCAGGTTTGGAACCCGCAGTATGAGACCTATAAGTCCCGTATTGAGGGCGTCCAAAGAAATTTTTTACGTTATTTAGATTATAGGGCTCGGCAATACTCAGCTGACTATGAGCACCGCTGCAAATGGTACCACTTCCTTCCTCTGGAGATAAGACGTCATATTGCAGACATGAGCTTTTTGTTGGGTATCGCAAATGGTCACATTGACTGTCCTGAACTCATTGCTAGTCTGTCATTACGCACGAATTTGATGGGATTACGTCAGCGACCAATATTAAATGTACCTTTCGCAATGACAAATTACAGGCGGAATGTCTTCTCAATAAGAAGTGCTCTTAGTTTCAATGGGCTTCCTAGGGACCTTAACGTCTACTTGTTTTGCACCAGTGTGGCGACCTTAAGACGGCTTTTGGCACAATTATTTTTTAAGGACAGTTAATTTATCTACTGCTCTCTTAACTGGTTATATTAACTTGTATGTACTTTCTTTTGTATCGACTATTTTCCTTACTTATATTTGGAGGCTTGTTATTAGCTATTTGTTAATTTTACAGTCTTTGTGTTATTGGTTGATTAGTCTGTAAGCCTTCTTTAAAATTAAATAAATAAATAAAAATATTTCACATATTTTCGTTACACGGTTCCTTTATTCTATGAACGACTAACGGCTAAGCATGGGTCAGCCCGTTCCTTACATTTAATATTAGACGCAACAACTGGATGTCATTTAGGCAGCCAATTAGAAGGGTGATTAAACCAGTTTACTGCGACATAAATATATGTCTGCTTTAAAAATACTAAGGCAGCAGATTGATTGAACTATAGATTCCATTTGGATATCAACTAATTCTAAGCATGACAATAGGGTGGTTGAATAAATAATCTAATTCTTGTCGTATCTTTTAATATCTTTAAAAAAAAAACGTTGCCCCACACTAGGATTTTTTCTTGTATCATGGGTGCGTTCACAAACATACAATCTCATATACATAAACAGCCAGACCCGGAACCACTATCTGTAGGTCATAGGTCATACAAATATTTGTTCCGTGCGGGAATCGAACCCACGACACTTAGCGCAGCAGCCAATCACTCAACCACTGCGCCAACCGTGTCGTTAAAAAATTAGTTCGTCAGATAGATTTTCAAAAAGCATTGAATTGATACGATACTCGTGTGTCATCACTACTCACTACAATCCTAAACACGGCGTGACGTCACAAGCCCCCGCTCCTGATCTTTTATGTTTTTTATCTTCGTCAATTTTTATAGATTTGATAAAAAAAAAATACGTGTCCAAAATTTTTCAATAATCTAACTGACGGACAAAATAGAATCATATTTTTTATTTAGGAAACATCCCTATTACGTCATGTACTCATAAAATGCGTCGGTAACAGCGGCAATAATGTTATCCATACAATATTAACGCTATCCACGTCACAAGAGGCCACTACATCTGTAAACTTACTCGCGTATAGCCGTCTTGTCATCTTAGGGTGATAATAGACTTAGTCGACTGGCGGTTCCGGGCTTATTGTTAACTTTGAACTGTGTCGTGTGCAGCCATGTCTTAGAGTGTGACATACTGTCTCTACTGGACAATACGGTAGCGTAGAGGTCACATAGGGTGCGTGTTTTGGGGCATAAAGGATAGAAAGGAGGTCAGGATAGGCCATCGACACATCGACGCCCTTAAAAAGTGAAGTTTTGGATCAGAAAAGAATGTGTCAATATCGCGGCTATACAAAAAAGGAATAAAACTTGTCCTTCCACTGACGGGGAACACCTTTATGGAAATATGCTGCTGTCAGACATCATGTCACGTACTTTAAAATACACTAGTACCATGAAATACACTAGTTCTACGAAATACACTAGTTCTTTGAAATACACTCGTTCTTTGAAATACACTGGTTCTAGGAAATACACTAGTTCTATGAAATACACTAGTTATTTGAAATTCACTAGTTCTATGACATACACTAGTTCGATGAAATACACTAGTTCAATGAAATACGCTAGTTTAATTAAATACACCAATTCTATGAAATACACTAATTCTCGGATCCACACTTTAGCTTCCCTCGCGGGAAACAAATTCTTCTTATCTCCTCATTGTGCACTACTATTAAAAGCCACAAGTTAGCCATCACAAAGTCAGTATATACTGAGTGGATGAAATAAAAAAATGATGAATCTTTGGCCCGACAAGGGGAAATAACCATATTGAGAAGGATTGTCGACACAATCTTACGCAAGTTTGAATAGATGGATGTTTATTACTCAATCACGCCAAAACGACTGAATGGATTATGATGACATTTGGCACAGTTATAGATTTATAGTCTGAAGTAGAACCTAGGCTACGGTTTTATATCAGGGAATGTTTTCTTGGTTTAATTTAAGGCATTCACGTGGGGCCCTGGCAGACGTTAGTAGTTTAAAAAATTAACTCAGTGTATATTAGGGTCTAGTAAACCATTGTTGCGTGCCACAATCAGGCAAGGAAGATAGCAGCATTCGCTACCACTTACGCCATCTAGTATTGAGTAGTAGAATTAGCACAGTCAAGAACCTTCGTCACTTTTTTATGCTAGAACATAAAAAAGTGACGAAGACTATTCAACTGTGGACTAAAGTGATTAGTGATTGTGTTTCATAATTAGTGAGTTTAAAGTTGTATTTAGAATTGTGTAAGTAAAGTGGGTAATATTATCGGCTGTTGCAAATTATTGTCACGAACCCAAAGCTCGTAATACTATCAAAGTCAGTCTGTTACTTCCTTTACTATTGTTTCCACTCTGCAAGTCTAAAGCGTGCCCACACATGCATAAACAGAATCTTAGGCCCACAAGCCGTCTGGCCTTGCTCTCAAAACATACATATTTATACTAGCAACGACATATTTATTCAAATCAGTGCTGTGCATCCTTTAGTCTTCCAAAAACTAGGGGAGTCACTTTACAAGGAATGTTTACTTCAGATATGTTTCCTGTCTCCTGTTCTTTATTGAGGAAAATAGTGAGTTCAGTTTGAAAAATATTTTCTTTGTTTGTTTTCATATTTTGAATTTATGACGACACTACCTTCTACCAGCGCTTCAGCCGCGTTGAAGTCAAAATTGATCTCAAGGCAACGATGTAGAATGAAATAATACTGCAAACGATGCTTTTGGTGATGAAAAACTTCGGAGACAAGAAACGGAACTCTTAAATAAATGATAGCAAATCTGTCGGGATTGCTGAAATCGCATGTTTGTTTATTGTTTTATACGAACGTGATTGGTACGTTTAGGTGGTACCACTAAAAGGTGAAAAATAAAAAAAAAACTTTTACCAAAAAAACAACCGACTTCTAAACAAAAAAGTAATAAAATAACTTTAAAAAAGACGGTGTTATAAATACGAAGAAACAACCAAAAACACCGATTTCCGAAATTAAAGTTGTTTTGTTTAGAAGTCGGTTGTTTTTTTATATAAAAAGTGTTTTTTTTTAGTCTATTAAAAAAGTATGTATGTCCAGGACATGATCTACCCGAATGCCAAGTTTCATCCAAACCGTTAAAACAGACAAACCGACGGACAGAATTTCTTTCAAATTTATAATATCTATTAGTAGAGATTAATTATATCGAGTTCTGTGTCCAAACGTAGAACTAATTGCTCGTTAACTTACTGAAGTCAATTACTATATTCACGAAATTCCGTCAATTGTTTGAAGTTCACAGAAACATGTAAACTTACCACTAACTGTATTACGATTACACGAGCGAGTCGCAATCTAATAAATAATTATGAGCTTGAATCTATTTATAAACTTCTATATTTAACTTCTCGCGTATTGTGACTTACTTCTCTTTAGAAAATATTTCATTTAAGAATCAAATCAACATAAGCTTGAATAGTGGCCACCGTTTTGACGACTGTGGATTAAATGAGTATTCTAGCATCCTACTTTTTGTACATATTATAAATGTAATTCTGAATGAGTTGGATGTTCCAAAATTGATCATGTTGCCGTAGAGGCTTAACAGTTTTCTAGGATATCAATTCTTTATTGCTACAATAATTAAAATTTAAGTCTAAACTATATACACTTAAAATAAAAATAAACTAAAATACTCCTAACTAGAATATGGCATCAAAAATATTCGTCTGTATCGCTATCGACTGGAAGTGAACCCAAAAGACTCGTGGCATTGCCACGTTGTATGGCAATGCTTGGTTAGGTAACAACGTGGGAGGGTCCAATCGGCATGCTGGTAGCAAACAGCTCAAGATAAAACTATACTATGGCGGCATGTTTCACTAGAACTAAACGTAATGGTGGCTCTTGTATACTGGTGAATAACTCCATTCGTTTCACAGAAATTGAATCAGTAAAAAGTGTTAACATTCCAAACGTGTTTGAATGTTGCGCAATCGAGATAGATGACCATAAAATTATAGTACTATGTATATATCGAGTTCCAAATAATAAAATTAATATATTCTTTAATAATTTGACATACTTATTACAACAATTTTGCTATAAAAATCATCAAAAAATTATAATATGCGGCGATTTTAATATTGACATTCTTCAAAACAACAAAAGTTCTACGCTTTTCAAACGTATTTTAAAAGAGTTCAATCTTAATGTTGAAATAAAACAACCCACGCGTCCTAGTAGTGGTACGTGTTTGGACAATTTTCTTCACAATATACGTGGCTGCAAAAGTGAATTGCTAGAGTTAGGTGTATCTGACCACACAGCGCAAATTATGAAGTTTCCTGTACAACGGACATGTGTCCTAAAATACTATTACGTGAATAAACGCGACTACAGTAAAGACAACATTAGCTTATTTAGGAGGTGTATTTCTAGTCTTAGTTTTTCTGAGGTATACGAAACGGATGATGCAAATGAAAGCTATGATACATTTTTCGAACTATTTAAATTATTTTACGATCTATGCTTTCCTATTATCAAACGTAAAATTTGTACAGTTATAAGACCAAAATGGATAACTCGTGGTATAAAGTGCTGTAGTAAAAAGAGACGAACTTTATTATGGCAATACAGAATAAAGCGAAATAGTGAAACAAAAGCGGCTTTCAAATCATTCTCAAAGAGATATCAAAAAGTGATCAAATTGACACAAAAGGCTCAAAACAGCTACTTTATAGGAACTAGCACTAACAAGTCTAAAGCAACTTGGAAGGTAATCAACTCTATGAAATTCAATATTCCTAAAACGACTATAGATGTAATTAACGTAAATGACAAATGCATAACAAATCCCCAAATGATAGCAAGACATTTTAATGATTATTTTATAGACTCAGTTCAATCGAATGACGAAAATTTTCCAATAATTAATAATACTAAAACGGACACATTATCAGGATCATATAAATCTATATTTATGCAACCAACCATACCAAAAGATGTAATTACAATAATAAACAACCTTAAAAACACCAACAGTACAGGTTATGACGATATTGACACAAGGGTAATTAAATCAATAGCGCCTATTATAGCACCCATACTAAGTGATATTATTAATAAAATTATTCAAAATGGTGTTTTTCCACAAAAGTTGAAGGTCTCCATAATTAAACCTTTACATAAAAAAGGTGATAAAACAAAAGTCAGTAACTACAGACCGGTAGCGCTAATACCTATTTTCTCTAAAGTAGTTGAGAAAGTCATTTATAGCAGTGTTTATAACTACCTTGAAAAAAATAATATTTTTTGTAAGGAACAGATGGGATTTAGAAAAAATAAAACCATTAACATGGCCATATATAATTTCCTTGGAAAAATACATTACAACATGGACAATAGAAAACCAGTCATGGCAATGTACATGGACATGACCCGAGCTTTTGACTATGTTAACCATAAAGTGCTACTAGCTAAGCTCTCTAGATTTGGCATCAGAGGTAACGTACTCGGGCTCATACAATCCTACTTGCAGGATAGAAAACAAATTACCCAGATAAGCCAAGTGAATATTAACACAAAAAGTGAAGTAGTGTATTCGTCTGACTCTAGAGTACTTCATTACGGTGTTCCGCAGGGGTCTATATTGGGGCCTTTGCTATTCATTTGTTACATAAATGACTTTCCCCAAGCAATTTCACACCAGATGTCTTTATTTGCAGACGACAGCACAGTTATATATAATAGTGGTAGTAATAAAGAAATAGAAAATGACATTAACGCCAGTCTGGTTACGATTATTGACTGGCTAAAAGTTAACAATCTTAAAATTAATCTTACCAAAACTAAAATTATGAACTTCAAAATTAGACAAAAAATACAATCACAAATTCAAATCAATTATAAAGGAGATCCAATACTTGAATCAAATGTAACAAAATTTCTTGGCCTACATATTGATAACGATATGTCTTGGAAGACGCAAATTGACAATGTGTGTGGGAAACTAAGTAAGTTTTCCTATGCTCTTTGTATGCTAGGTAAAATTGCAAACATGACCGCTCTGTTAGCAGCTTATCATGGTTACGTTGCCTCCACTTTGCGATATGGCCTGATATTTTGGGGCAATTGTGCTAAAGTCGAGCAAGTACTTATAGCACAGAAAAAATGCATTCGAGCTATATGTAAAATAAAACGGACGGATTCATGCAAGCCACATTTTCAAAACTTAAAAATATTGACTGTACCATCACTTTATATCTATGAAGCCTGTATTTTTGTAAAAAACAATATGCATCTATATAGACCTGTTGAAAGTCAACGTCGTTCAAATAAGTTGCACTTGCTATACACAAAAACAAAATTTTTCCATAAAAGCATATATGCAATGGCTCCAAAACTATATAATAAATTACCAACTCAAATTATATTAGCTAACAACATAAACAATTTCAAACTTCAGCTTTTTAAATTATTGAATGATAAGGCATATTACTCTGTCGATGAATATCTTAATGACAAGTTTTGATAAGATAAAATTTACAATTTATTTTAAATTCGACAATTTTAATTTGTACGACATAGTAAGAGATTTTGGTAAGGTTATAGTTTTAATTTATTTTTAATTATTGAATTATTTGCTGACATTGTATTTTTTTTATATTTAATTTTGACAATTGTAATGACATTGTATTTTATTTTATTGTATTCATTTCATTTACTGACATTGCATTTTATGAGATTTTGTACTTTACTATAATTAATTTTGATTGTATTAAGATTAGCGACACTATTTTGTATGCCTTACGGCGGAACATAGGATGGACCAAACATTTTTTTTCATCTTTGTACCCTGTGTTCACAAAATTTTTATAAAATAAATAAATAAATAAATAAATAAATAAATAAATAAAGAAAATTGGAGCTCTTTAGACGAGACCTTCACTTGAGGAGGGGTTCATGCAGAAAAATTAATATTATCATTATCTACAGAAGAAGAGGAAGTTGAGGACGGCTATACGCTCATCACACTAAAGCCAATAGGAGCGGAGCTGTCATGAAAAATGTGACACAAACGATGTTACGTGGGTCAGCTAGTATTAGTATATTATAATACCTAGCCACCTTTATATAAATACACTAGCTCACTCGCGCAACTTCGTATACATCACACAAGAGAGAGAAAAACATTTTTCATCGGTGCTCTGCTTCTATATTAGCCATAGCGTAATGATATATAGCCTATAGCCTTCCTCAATAAAAGGGCTATCTAACACTAAGATAATTTTTCAAATCGCATCACTAGTTCCTGAGATTAGCGCGTCCAAACAAAACAAACTAGTCCGCTCTATAATCTATACCAATACTAATATATAAATGTGAATGTAAGTTTGTTTTGTTACGCTTTCACGCGAAATCTGCTCAACCGATCATCATGAAACTTTGAACACATATTCTTGGAGGTATTAGAAGTAACATAGGATACTTTTTTTTTAGGATAATTTCCGAAATTAACGCGGGCGATACCGCGGGCAGCAGCTAGTATTAGTATAAATATTAGTGGCTCTGTTTAAGACCTTTTAATAAACACAGCTCTGTCTAAACTGGATGGCGGCTCAAAGCGGCGGCTAATCTGCGGAGCGTCTAATGGCGCGAAGGATGGATCCTTATCATCCGCACCATTTAACTGGAGGATACGCGATTGGGCTGGCAGATCGAGTGTTCAAGTTCCATTAATTTAATTGCTTGCATAGCAGTATGTTGTAATTGGTTTGTTAATTATTATGAATTTTCATGGGACTCAAATAAAGTTTAATATCTGATAAAATGGTAGACTCCAGGTGCCTGATATGCGTACAATGGATATAATACTCGGTAGACATTTTAATACTATTTATTTGCGCTGATATCGACTGCAATTACAATATTGTTTTTTTTTTGTTCGTTGTCAATTGTATTGATAGAGTAACTTGAATTGCAAAGTTCTTTTCTCCCATTCCACTCCAGCACATGGCCTTTTATTCGCGTGTGAGCGAGACCATTGAACTGAAATGAAATTTAAATCTTGAGATAGTATTTTGTTTTTTTTTTTCAGAAAGAAAAGTTCAAGTTTTTTCAACATAATGTGAAATTACAGGTAGTTTTGACAGTTTGCGATTGCAATGAGAATACTGTCTAAAAAATTAAAATTTGGTCCTCAGATTTTTACGACACTCGGGTCTACGGACGGTGAGCTATGGGTGGCTCACCATCCGATAGCAACCAGGCCCGGCTCGACGACGCGGCGTATTCCACGCGCGCCGCAAAGAGCTGTCAGCAACGAACACGGGGTCCCATAGGGTCAGTGCCTGCTAGGGTTGCGGAATTTGTTCGAAAGAGTCACCGCGGCCCTGGAACGCAAAGGGCACAAGAAAAGAGAGATCACGGGTGGGTTTTATTCAGTCCCTTCCATTCCACCCAGAGCGGGAGAAGTCATTTGATGATATCCCATCCAAAAAAAACCTACTATACTCTGCTAAAACCGTCCATCGACAATCACTTGGTTAGTGGTTTTCAATCTTGCTCTGCTGATACGAGCTTGAAGCGATTAACTTAATTAAACATTAACGGCATAATAAGATAGCTACTCAAAAACCAAACCTTAAAACCAGAACGTATTTTTCGCCTAAACGACGCAGAATTAGTCCGAGAAAGTGTGAATTATTCCGTGCCTCTAATAAGTCAGGGTTTACGCGCATTTTGTTGGCTTTGCGTCCATTTGTCACGGGCGTGTAACTCGCGAGTAATAAGTACAAAAACGTTCTGATACGGTGACACGACTCTGCACTGCAAATGACGCGTGCAGAGATTAATTAAACTCTGCAGGATTGAGCGCGGATGTTGTCCCGGGAAGTTTTGTTGGAAATTGTTTGAGTGTATTAATTGTGTTGTAGATAGCTCGTTGCTTTGCGCCGGATTAAGTTCATAGATCAAGATTGGAGTTGAATGTTGTGTTAAGATAATAAATTATAATATTTGTATTCATCTACCATTTTATCTTTATAATCATTGACTCTTTATCTTGATATATACCTATACTACTGTTATAAAAAAGAAACGAAATTAATCTAACACCTAAAGTTTTTTTTTTAGTTTTTCTTATTATGTAATCTAATGACCGTCCCTTGACGAAGCCTGTGTAATTACGATTTAGATTAAATAATCGTTGGAAAGTATATCATTCGCGACAATCAAGTAAAATATTTTTCTACCTAAAACTATTATAAAAAAAAAACCTTTTTAAAAAACAAGCTTTTTGAGTCATTACATAATTTACATGATATAAATGAAAGGGCTTCCTTTCATTTGATACCCATATTGTAGAAGTGCACTGAAAATAACTAGTCCGCCATCTTGGATATGCCGCCATGTTGAATTTAGAATAACAATTCGGCTCAATTGGTTGAAGATATCCGCTTCAAAATTGAGTTGAAAGATTTAACCTGAACAAACATACATTGCAAATTAAATAAAAGCTTATAAAATCCCAAATAATAATTCCTCGTTTCGCAAAATATTACAAATTGCAAAGCTGCAGAATAGTTTCGTGTACCCCCACCTTAACCCCGACTGCAAGTCAAAGGTAACCCAATGAGAAACGACGTCGATTTTTCAAGGTTTACCGAGTTTTATGAATACTGCGCCGCGCTCTGCTGAGCTTAAAATATTATGTGCGTAAGCGATATTATGGCTTAAATACCTCGCCGGCTCGAGGGGATATTCTTAGATAATTTTCATGCTAAGTGTTGGCATTAAGTTGTAATATATTTTAAGGATTCGAGAGGAAACCTTCTTGTTTCGTGCATTTTTAAAAGAGTTTGAAACTTTTGATGTTTTTTTGTTTTTGTTTTGATAAAAGCGTCTGCGAATACTTTGGGGTTTATTCTTGTTCAGTTTTAAATGAGGAAGTCAAAATACGTTAACTTTTTAAGCATAGTGATATTTTAGCAGAATGTCATTCAGAAACATTTTGGAATTCCGTCAATTTCTATCGCCAATTTATACACGATTACCCAAAAAAGGAGTGTTATGTGTTCTGGGTTCATGTATGTATGGGAGTAAGTATATATGTATGTTTGTGTGTGTTCTTTATACCATCATCGCTTCTAAATAGCTGAACCGATATCAATTTATGTGGTATCGTTAGAAGTGTTGTGTTATTCCGGGTGACATAAACTAGTAACATTTAAAACCATAAAAACGGGGAGATGATCCTATGTGTGACATATGGTTCCCGGATTTAATTTTTTTTAACGAAAAAAAAACATTTTTTAAGGAAAATTAAAAAGCATGCTTAGTACATAAAAAATATAAGAAATAAAAAAAAATTAAAAAAAATAAAACACTTTTGCAGGTGGACGGTTTCTTTGATTAGTTTTTTACAGGTCTTCCGATCATTTCTTTATGTGCCTATTTTTCAATGATAAAATCGCGTTTTTAATTTTTTTGTTCACTTTGTGACATGCGTGTTTTTTTTGTTTGTTTTTTTTTTTAAATTATTGTTTTTTGTCTATATTCGCCTACACGCAAACCCACTGGGATTGACCATATGTCATTTAGGTTGCGCAAGTTATGCCATATTATACATATTTCATAAACGTTATTGCTGTCAGAACGTCACGTGATCTAGAGATAAAGATCCATGGAAATGTGAAATCTTTCTACCTTTACCACAAACAAAACCATATAAACTAAATTCCTATAATAAAAACCAGTCAAGTGCGTGTCGGACCACGCATAGTGAAGGGTTCCGTAGTTCACGGTTAAAATCTCATATCTCTAAAAGTACATATAAGCTGTAATGTTCAAACCAATTTTCTGTTATTGAATAGCGGTTCACAGGTTGCACCTACCAACCAATTTTCATTTATGTAGCTTTAACATTTAGACTTTGACTTTGACTAAATCGGCATACAGACAGACGGACGGACCAACGAACATGACGAAATCATACCATATCCGTAGCCAAATGTCAAAAATGGAACCCTAAAAACGGTTACATAAACAGCAGCCGTTACAACAATGAAAAAAAAAAACGAATCGGAAATCATTGTCCAATTAATTAGTTACCACCATCAAATTCAATTAATTAAATTATCGTTATAAACATTCGACTAACCACACAATTAAAGATTTTTACGCGAATCGCTCCATTCACAACGATTCTTTTATTACGGAGATAAAAGGAACAGTTTTTAATTTGATGCCTGTAGAGGCGAACTTTATTCAATTAGCTGAGGATATTAATCTTCAAGTTTTGTGAGAGTTTTTTGAGGAAGACAGGACACATTGTTCTGTATTTTGGATGAAAACTAATTAGGATTGAGTAGATGTTGTTTTCAAGAGATAATTTTGTAGAACAAATGGATTGACGAGTTTTTGAAAATCGTAAAAGGCTCAACCGATTTTTTTTGCTTGCGTTAAATCCCCGTACTGGCTGGTCTCATACAATTTAAAACGACCAAAAAAGATTGACTTGCAAAACCCACTTAAAAAATTAATATCATTTATCACTGAGAAAAGTAAAAAGTTAAAGAAAAAATGTTTTACAATTAAATCAATTTGTATCTAGTAGAGTTTTTTTTTCTTTTTTTTTTTTTAAATGCCCTACACTAGGATCTACTCCTGTATCGTGGGTGCGTTCACAAACATGAATACTCACATACACAAGACACCCAGACCCGGAACAATTATCTGTAGGCCATACAAACATTTGTTCCGTGCGGGGATCGAACCCGCGACATGTTGCGCAGCAGCCGAACGCTCAACCACTGCGCCAACCGTGTCGTCAAACTTAACTGGGCCATCTAGTTTAGATAGGCGACAATGGGTGTCGCGCGCCGGTGCCTCCCGCCAGCTGTCCGCGAATGCACCATCACATATTCACGGCTCGGTATGCTTCAATGGCCGAAGCGATCAGTTTACTGAACGCCTTGATTGCTCAGGAACCGGAGGTCAATATATTTACTACCACGTTAAATACTGGTATTCAGCTGAATCCGGTATGACTGGAAGCCGACCCCAATCTAGTTGGGAGAAGGCTAGGCCGATGATGAAATATTAAACTTAGTCTTTGTCGGAAAAAAAACCTCATAGGTCGTCGTTCCATGTGACATTTTTAGCGGATGTTAATCGCATAAGTTTTGAAATTTTTATCAGTTGCTGTCGTTGATACAACAAATTTTACTTTTGCCCAGAACCCAAAGAGACGGTCAGCCAAAAAGTTATGCTCAGCTCATTCCAAAACATACCTTTATTTTTGTTCTCGATATGAAATTATCAAATGACTTCTCCCGCTCTGGGCGGAGCGGAAGGGAGGGTCAGACTCTTACTGACTAAAACCCACCCGTGATCCTTCTTGTGCCCTTTGCGTTCCAGGGCCACGGTGACTCTTTCGAACGAATTCCAAAACATACCTAGAGCATTAAGTTGCACCTACCACATTCTGTGCAACCTTAATACTGTGTGTTTTACTTGCGCATAGAGTTTACATACATAAATAACATCCATAGTTGATTCTTATTCAGTATCTTTAACTTACAAACATCTGACGAAACCACAACCAAAAGTATTTCAATAAATTACATTAATAACTTCTTTAACAATCTTAACTAAATGCACGAAAAGTTATAACAGAGTTACCATTATAAACTGTAGGTAAATCAATATTGATTGAGCTTAAAATTGTTTGAAACAATAAGTGTGAGAATGGTCCTCCCTTAAAAGAACTTTGACCTTTGGTCACGGGTAAAGGGCAGGAGTCAATACAATAAAAAGAAAACCAATCAAGTGCGAGTCAGACTAGCGCACGAAAGGTTCCGTAGCATTGAGCCCCTAATTGGTTCTAAGTTGAGCTACTTGACTACTGACCAAGGCTTGCACTGACTGGATAGGTCCACTCAAATCAGTGTGGTTCTTTCTTAAAAATATAATTTCAGACACTGATCTACATGGTCCTCATAATTATAACGTATTGTGAATGCGAGGACCATGTAAATCGCTCTGTCAGGGGTTCATTTCATTTAGTCTGGCGGTTTGAGTTCGTTAGTATTTTTTGTTATAGCAGCTTCGATCAATAATACACTATTGATCGAAGTATAGCAGCAACAGAAATACATAATTTGTGTACAAAAACACAAAATTTCAACTGACTAACTACCATGGTTCATGAGATACACCGTGGTGACAGACGGACGGACAGCGGAGTCTTAGTCATAGGGTCCCGTTTTACCCTTTGGGAACGGAACTCTAAAAATGAAGTGATGGCAATAACTGTGAAGAATAAAACGTTGACTTTTAGAGGTAGACGTTAAAAGCATCGTTTTGTAACGCGAAGAGAATTGTAATAACGAAATTAGGAGCTGTGTGGGGGCGAGAAAAGTATATTGAATACTGGAACAAGCTGGTTAAGGAGCAAGCTGGTTAAGGAGTAAGCTGGTTAAGGAGTAAGGTTATTAGATTCGTCAGAGAACATGTTGTCACAGTGTGTCTTGGAGACGAAGAGAAAATTCATTTGTGGTAAGAAAAAAGAGGATGTTTAATGGAATGAATTAAATAACAACAAAATCCGGGTAAGCACGCTTAAGTATAACAGGTTTGAACTTGGATAATATACGATTCTAAACTGATATTATTATGACAAGGCAAAATTGTTTGCATAAATGTTTGTTAGCTGGAGGTTACATTATTAAAAAAAAGAATTGCCCCACACTAGGATTTTCTCCTGTACCGTAGATGCGTTTACAAACATATAAACTCGCATACACAAACATCCAGACCTGGTACAACATAAATGTTGTGTGTGTTGTGTGTTGTGTTGTTGTATGTTGTGTGTGTGTTGTGTGTTGTTGTTGTTAATTTTATAAATGTTAGCTTCATGCGAGAATCAAACCCGTGCAACGAAGCGCCAAAATTGTCGTCAAAATTGCAAACAACATTATGGTTGAGTGCCATAGGTATTAGATATTATCCAGAAAATGTACTTGTTAAAGCCGTGTAACTATAATGTTATAACTTCAATGTAATTGCAGACTACTTTTTGTCAGTGAACTCGCCCGCGTTTGTATCAGAAATCATCCCACGAGAACATATTCCCGGGACAAAAAGATGCCTATACAGGGTTATTTGTAAAACACCAACAACCTCTTAAGAGCTCATTATACTCATCATTATGAACAACTTTTACTATGGGTAAAACCTGATATCGCGAAAAAAAAAAATCAGCTGTTCCTTACATTTATGTTCGTATTAACTAATCAAAATTTAGGGGACAGCTGATTTTTTTTCGCGATTTTAGGTTTGGTCCCGTAGTAAGTTGTTCATAATGATGAGCACAATGACCCCTTAAGGGGTTGTTGGTGTTTTTCAAATAACCCTGTATACTATCTTGACTATATTATAATACAAAATTGTTTATTTATAAAACAAAGGCACATATACAGTAAAATATCTTGCATTAAAAAAAAAACATGGATGCTTTTACCCCTGAACTAGGGTGAACCTGTGTTTCAGGCTAGATAGTGCATATACTAACTTAAAATAATAAATTAACAACTTTATTCTGCCTCAGTTTGCCATTCTAGCTTATTGAGTAACAAACATCCGTTCAAATTTCCACATTTATTAGTAAAAGATTCATTTTTCGTTTGTGTCATATCAAAATCTTTTCTGTACTCTGGTAATGAAGATTGATTACTATGAAATACGTTACAATAGCACCTAAATATTCCGTAGAACACAGCTGAAGATGTTGAAGCAAAATAGATTTCTAAGAAAGCCAAGATAAATAACGTTGGATTGGCACCCCCACGCCCGCAGACGTCTCCAGAAGGGACTCTTGTCTTATTAAACTTCTTTCTCATTCCCTTGTTTATTTACCTTGTTTTCTCTCACAGTGCGAACTGAATACTAAGTCTTAACAAGATATAAATCAGTACCTTTAGTATTATTTGTATAAATCAAAGTTTCCGCCATGACGTGACCTGTTTGAATTTCTGTGTTGCCGTGGGGTCATACATTCTATTCCTCGTAGGTGACTGTCGTAAATCTATTTTGTTGTATTCAACCGACGGTTTACATTACTGGGGTAGGTGAAACCTTTTTTTCATGATTATTGATGGAATCCCGTTTGATCTTCATCGCCTGAAGGAAGGCTATATTGTGGTCTCAAACTCAAACTCAAAGCATTTATTTCAATTACACCCTTTACAGGCACTTTTCAATTGTCAAATCAAAAGAAGTGAAGCTATCTGCACGTTCCAAAGCGTAGATCCCTATGGATAAGAACGTGCAAGAAACTCCACGGACACTTTTAAATCAATAAATTGTTACAAAGTTGTGGATACATTGTTCTTCTTGATGTTATTCCTATATGTGAGAACGATATCCAGAGTGAAAGGAACAATTTAAAGTACAAATAATTAAAATAAACCGCGGCAGCTGAGAGATGACCCGTCCTAGCTGACGGAGTCAAATGATGAATGAAACACATACGCCACCATCAGAGAGACTTTTGAGTGATCATAACACTCCCAGCCACCAGGACACGTTCCAGTCAGACATACATAAAAAATATAGTGATATGGTACAGTCTGTTGTCAACATTATCTGACCCACCCTAAAAACAAACGAATTTGGACCCTCTGCCTGTGACATTAAAGTTTATTCAATTTATATGAGCTTATTAGACGAGTGCGCGAGGACGCAAATTTGATCTTTAACACGTAACGTTAAGGTAAGCGTTAAGCTATTTTAATCATTATCTCGTTGACATTAAAGTTGAAAATCTTCCAAGTCACAATATATAATTACAACAGAATCTTTTATTTCGCACATTAACAATAAGTTCTCGTGGCTTAGCGGTTTGACGCTGGATTGGCGACCAAAACCAAATTGGTTCGAAAACGCGTTTCACCTGTTCTAAGTATCTTTTTTAATTTGTTATCATTTCTACACTATTGCTTGCATTATTAAAGAACGACCAATATAATTTACGCTCAATAACTTATCTTGTAAACAGGTGGGTATAATAAAAAACTTTCAAGTTCACAGAATTTATACAAGAATTTGGTTGGATACTAAGTAAAACATATTTGCTTCGTGAGGTAGATAGTAAATTCATCAAGTGACAAAAGTTACACTACGCCTATTAGCAGTCACCGCGCACACATATTTGTAAATCGTTTCTCATAACTCGTTAAGTATTTTTAAGCAATTCGGTGTAAAAAGCATCATGTCGCAACTTAATGACTATACCAAACACAAAATCATATTTTTACATGAGCAGCATGTTGGAATTAGAGAAATTAGTCGTCGACTTAATATTGCAGTAAGTGTTTTGTATTATTAATGAACGTGTAATTGGTTATTTTACCATTATATTTTATTTTTTTCATTCCTTACAAGTTACATACACGGTTCCAAACATGTTTATTTTTTGTTTTAGAGAAATACGGTCAGACTATGGCTAAGACGTTATGGAGACAATGGAAATATTCAGCGGATTCGTCCAGGAGCAAAAGCCATCAAGTATAGTCCCGAATTCGAACGCCACCGGGCCATTGTTTCTAGCCATATTGAAAATCCATTTTTGCCCGTTCGTGTATCCGCAATAAATCACAATATTTCAGTCGAAACAGTGAGAAGGCATTTACACGCTGCTGGGATAAAGAATTATAAGCCGGCACAGAAAATTGCATTGACACCTGCTCATCGCGAAGAAAGGGTCCGTTTTGCCCAGGAATATTTAAATTTTAATTGGGAAGAAAATGTTGTGATCTTCACTGATGAAAAATCATTTAAATCAGATAAAGATGGACGTAAAATCTTATGGAGACGAAAAGGAGAACGCTACAATGAGAAGTGCTTGCTACCTTGTAGAACCAGTGGTAGAATAACCTTGGGCTACTGGGGCTGGATGTCGTCTATGGGCCCTGGTGAATTGGTGGAAGTAGGTGGAAGGTTTAATAGTAATTTGTATTTGGAGATTCTGCGTGATGTCATGCTGCCGACTGTGCGAATTGCCTATCCAACATCGCACATTTATTTCGTGCACGATAACTGCTCCATCCACCGTGCAGGCATTGTGCAGGATTGGTTAGCTGCTCAAGAAGGTGTGACAGTTATTAATTGGCCATCTAAAAGTCCTGATTTGAACCCTATAGATTATGATTATATAGATAAAGCCATAGTAAATTATCTACCGTCTGACCATAGTGGACAATTGGTAACGTTTAAGTTTAAAGCTGTCTTACAACAAATTCAAATACAATATAGGCCAATTACAACTGGCAAATTTGCGAAATTCAATTGTATTTTACAAAATAAGTTAAATGATCTAGCCCATGACATTCAAGATGCAAATAAATTTTACGATAATTTCTTTTCAGTGGTATTAAAAGAATTCAATACAACATTTGAAAAGAAGTCAAAAGACACTTTCCCTAAGTTTATATTCAGTGACTGGGCGACTAAAGGTATTAGGATAAGCAGGGAAAGACTATATGAACTATATGGCCTTAAGCCTTTCATTAACACGGAATCATTTAATAAGTATGTAAAAAAATATTCAAAAGTTTTTAGAAACACTTGCAAGGTAGCTAAAGCCCTGTACATTAGCAACAAGATCAAATGGGCTGATAATAAAATAAAGACAGTTTGGAAAGTTATCAATAACGAAACTAATAGAAATAAAGTACGGAACACTGATTTTTTATTGGAGACTTCACATGGGACCATAAGCTCAAATTTTGAAGTAGCTCAAGAATTTGTGAATTTTTTTACCAACATACCAATTAAAACTACAGAAGCTCTAAACTCGTCACCCGAGGTCTCAATTGCTTTATTAAGAGCAAACGTTCCAGACTGCCCGGTTGAATTCCAATTCAAACATATCAACCCTATGACAGTCATAAAAGCTTTCCGGCAAATTAAAATCAAATTGACCGAAGACCTATGGGGTATGTCCGTCAAAGTGTGCACATCCATAATTGAGACCACAGCACCATACTTGGCTTTAATATTTAATTTATGTGTGGACCAAGGTGTCTTTCCGGATATAATGAAATACAGTAAGGTTATACCACTTTTTAAGTCCGGCGATAGTAAAGACACCAATAACTATAGACCTGTATCCGTGTTGCCGGTTTTCAGCAAGGTCTTCGAAAAGGTGATGCTCAATCAGATGCTCAATCATTTCAACACCAACAAAATCTTACACGATCAACAGTATGGTTTCACCAGAGGACGTTGTACGACTGACGCTGGTGTCACCTTACTAAAACATATATTTGCAGCGTGGGAAGAGGCCCAAGATGCCATAGGAATATTTTGTGACCTCTCCAAGGCATTTGATTGTGTTCATCACGAAACCTTGCTTTTAAAACTAGAACATTACGGACTTAGTAAACTAGCACTTAGTTTAGTACAGTCTTATTTAAATGACAGACAGCAGCAAGTTCAAATAAACGGTGTAAATTCATGTGGTTTAGGAGTCAAAATGGGGGTACCACAAGGCTCAATACTGGGTCCTTTCCTCTTTTTAGTGTACATAAATGATCTACCCTATCTTTTGAAAAAACAATCACAAATGGTGTTATTTGCTGACGATACGTCCTTAATTTTTAAGATAAATAGACGTTCTGCAAATCTTGACGAAGTAAATGACTCCCTACAGCAGGTCCAAAATTGGTTTACTGCTAATAATTTAGTATTAAATGAGAAAAAAACCAAATGTATTAGATTTGTTTTACCGAATGTTAAAAGTAGTATTGAGGAAATAGTATTGAATAAAGAGAAACTAGAATTCGTCGAAAGCACAGTTTTCCTGGGGATAACGCTCGACTCAAGGCTACAATGGGGACCTCATTTAGCATCACTTGCAGGACGGCTAAGTTCAGCAGCATATGCTGTCAGAAAAATCCGTCAACTTACTAATGTAGATACCGCGAGACTGGTCTATTTTAGTTACTTTCATAGTGTCATGTCTTACGGTATTTTGTTATGGGGACGGGCTGCAGACATAGAGTCTATTTTTATTCTGCAGAAAAGAGCAGTTAGAGCCATTTACAATCTCCGCTGGCGCGATTCTCTAAGGGAACTGTTTAAGGAAATTAACATCATGACGGTACCTTGTCAATACATATATGAAAACATTATGTATGTTCGGAAAAATCTTCATATTTTTAATAAGATCAGCGACAGGCATAATGTTAATACTAGAAATAGAAACAAATTAGATCAACCTAGGTTTAGATTGGCTAAAGTACACACTTCTTTTATGGGGTATTGCGTAAAATTTCATAACAAAATACCAGTCGATATCCTTCAATTAAATGAGAGAAAATTTAAAACATGCATAAAACGCACACTATGTAGGCAAGCATATTATAAACTGGAAGATTATATCCTTGATAAAAATGCTTGGCTAAATGCCGGTCCTGCTCCACAGCCTCAACCACTTGGGTAAACAAGTTAGGATTTTTTATTTGGAAGAGATGCTCGCCCTTTTTTTTTTTGTCTCATTTATTTATTCTTTTTTTTTTATAATTTTATTTTGAGAATAAATAATTTCTCTTTTTTACTTGTATTTGCTTGGTCATTGTGAACCATAGTTTTGTATAATGTAGAAGCAGTTTATTTTCAAATATTGTAAATGTGAGTACCATGGAGCCATTTACAGGTTATAGTTTATTTTGTGACTTGAACTAAAATGGCAGTTGAGAGTATGTCATGCTCGCTCAAATGTCTCGCTGATGGTGGCGCGTGTGTCGGATCATTCGGTTCCCTTCAAAATGGTTGAGCTAAATGGTGCCGATACACGCGTCATGTTCGTGAACGGGCGCCGTCGGTTGAGACTGGTCATCTCTTAACTGCCACTGACTTGTTTTAATCTTTATACTTTGAATTGTTTTATAGTTTCCTTTTTTTTTCTCTGCATTGTCCTCACACATAGAAGCACCAAGGATGTAGCCAAAGTTATGTAATACAGAACATGATTTAAAAGAGTGTCCGTGGAGTTTCTTGCACGTTCTTCTCCATAGAGATCTACGCTTTGGAACGTGCAGATAGCTTCACCTCTTTCGACTTGACAATTCAAAAGTGCCTGTAAAGGGTTTATTTGAAATAAATGCTTTGAATCTTGAATCTTGAATCTATAGAAAATCTATGGGGTCAAATGGTTTTAAATTGGGACACAACTGAAGTGCGAAACAAACACAACTTGGTTGAGATCGTGACGTCGACTTGGGAGCACATGAAAGGCAAAGATTTGTGTTGGAATATGGTGCGCGGTATGCGTAGCCGCTTACAGCAAGTTATAGCAGGGGACGGTGCGCCACTCCGCTACTAATTAATCTAGTAGGGATTTTAAACACACCATGTAAGTAAATGCTCAATGGATTGACTGTTAAACAATTAAAATGTTGCAGATTATGTGGTGATGTTATTGTTATCAATAGCTTGTTTCTATTTAAATAACATGTTTATTCACTACATATAGGCAGCTATAAATCTGTAGTTAAAGCATTTCATGGATGAATTCATTTTCTCGAAAACAAAATTTTAAGCATAAGCATGCCTTTTTTAATATTTATAAATTGTTAGATTTCATTATGGCATACTAATATAAAATGTATATTAATTTGGAAATATATGAGCATTTACTTACTTTATCTTACCTAAGTCTTTTAATGAAATGATAAACATTTTTAACTTGCAATTTTCTTTAGTTTTATTTCTATACAAACTACCCTTTTAAAATGACAAGACCCTACGTCGTCCATTAAACAAGTGTAATAAAATAAAATAAAAAACAGCTGAGCAATAAGCCACGTCTAGGTCAAACTTGGTTTCGAACGTATTACAACAATGAACTCAGCACTATCCTAGTGACCACAAGACCAACTCAACTCTTATATGTCGTATTGAAATTAGAACGTTGTTGTAATGCTAGACACAATATTCTGAAGAATTTGACCCATATAGTATACTTTCATAAAGTTTATTCTTGCACTGCACAAGCAACCATCCTTCTCCTCGTGCAAATAGATTATTTTGTATTTTAAATAAGTAACCACTCCATTGAGACATGATAATAAAAAGCTATACAATAGAAAATAACAGATTGTAAAGAGCCGTTGTTTTTGCAATTTTAAAGCAAGGTAAAATATGTTTACGCGAAGTCATTGCATACCCTCAGTAGCATAGTATTGAATACCAGTTTTAAAATGAATCCGAGTATTTATTGTTGAACTACCCACATATTACAAATTACGCGAAAATATTACATTCCAGAAAGTTTATATCCGTCTATAGTTCTTTACATTATTATAAGAAATAGTTTTGGCATAAATTTTAAATTGAAAAGCAAAACGACGTCTTTGCCGCGGGATTTGATCTTACAACTTGTTTCTCAAAGTCATATGCATAGACCACGAGACCAGAATAAGATAACCATTTCTTTTAAAATAAGCTATTAGACTAATTATGTTACAACAAGTAGTTATAAAATATAACCTAATGACAATGGTATAAAGATTAAATTTGCGTGTTTGTATTATTATTGTATTTGTTCATCGATTCCTCGAGCACTTGTCTGATAAGCTCATTGCATTGAATAAACCTTAATGTTATAGATAGAAAGTCCAAATTCGTTTGTTTTTAGGGTGGGTCAGATAATGTTGACAACAGACTGTACATAGTACTCACACATGTGCCGTTAATGCATGATATTATATAATGCTAAAAAGACTGAGTCTATACAGTAAAAAAAAACTTCTTTTATAAATTCTTACAATCTTCAGCGGGTCCAACAATGTTTTCAAATGCTAGATGAATAGTTTAGTTTGAGCACTCTAATGGCTGTGGAGCAGGACCAGCATTTAGCCAAGCATTATTATCGTCAATGTCATTCTCCAACTTATAATATGCTGGCCAGCGTGATGTGCGTTTAATACAACTGTGGTCGACAATGGAGCTCGTTTGCCTATAAGTAGCCGATTCACTGCATCTTCTACTCCATCTCTGTACGCACAATATGGATGTTTCCTGAGTAAAAAATATATGATTTAAACATAATCAGTCTGTTAGATTATAGAAAAAAAAAATGAAACTGTAGCGAGTAGTGACGCCACACGAGTTTTCAACGCACTGTATCGTCTTCATTTTATCGTCTTCATTTTTTGTTTACGTGAAAAAAGAAAAAAGTACGTGTCCAATATTGTTTGGAAATCTATCCGACGGACTAATTAGATTTCTTTAGTTAACTACCCTATTAATGTGTTCCTAAAAAGTTTGGTGGAAAACTTAAATACACACATTATTCTTAAAACAAATATTCTTCTTCGTGTCACTGAATCGACACTACTCGAAAGTAACTTATATTTGAGTGGACTCAAACAATGCCACTTCCACAGCGTCGTTGATGGAAGCACATAGTTCACTTAAGCTGTATATTTGCAAAACATGCAGGGCATGTTGCATGTAATACGTATACAAGAACAAAAAAACAAAAACAAAACTATCCACAGGAGTCTTTACAAAAAAACAGATTTATCAGCAAACAATCTCGCATACTCCAAAAATACACATTACCTTTAACAAACCAATGCATAAGCATAATCAGCCTTTTCACGCTTCCACTGCTGGGACACAGGCCTCCTCTCTAGGAGAGGGAATGGGCCGTAATCCACCACGCGGGCCCAGTGCGGGTTGGTAACAAACCACTGGAATACACTAAACATTGAAGTATTTTCCGTATTCAGTGCGAGTCGGATCGCACGCTCGTGGTTTTGTTTTGACAGCAATCGGTCATCCGTTCGAATAGTGACGCACTACAAACACGCACAGATCGGCTTTGAGCGGAGCCACACAAAAGTGAGATCGCTGATAGCCTGGGGCTAAAACAATGGTGGTTAATTCTCGTAAACTATAATAGTGGTTACTATACGAGCTTCGGATTCGTGAAACTATAAACAGCCGGTTAAATAGCCAAAAATAGACGCTCTAATTAATAAATTTATTATATTAGTTTTAAGGTTCCATAGCCAAATGGCAAAAAACGGAACCCTTATAGATTCATCATATTATTATCTGTCTGTCCGTCCGTCCGTATGTCACAGCCGTTTTACTCGGAGACTATTAAAGCTACATAAATGAAAATTGGTAGGTAGGTGCAGACTGTTAACCGCTATTAAATAATGGTGTAATATTACGGAAAGAATCAACTCATAAGTTTGTAAGTTAGAATCATCTTTAGGCATAAATTTCATATCCATAATAATTAAACTACCAGCTCTTCAGCTCGCAAGCCTGCCTCGCCCCTCCGCACCTACGTGGGCTTAATTTACACTCTAGGGGTAGGGCAGACTTGAGATTGCTAGGGTTGCGGAATTTGTTCGAAATAGTCACCGCGGCCCTGGAACGCAAAGGGCACAAGAAGGATCACGGGTGGGTTTTAGTCAGTAAGAGTCTGACACTCCCTTCCGCTCCGGCCAGAGCGGGAGAAGTCATTTGATGATTTCCCATCCAGAAAAAAAAAATGGGTTGGACAGACAAGACTACGTGGAGTCGGTTTTGCAGCGATTCTTTTCTGTCACTAACCTTTGTAGCACAACATATTGAATTTTTAAGACAATGCTTAAAATTTAATGTAATTTTTAGAAAAGGCAATATGCTAATTTTGCTTAGCATATAGCCTTTTCTAAAAATTACATTCCAAATAAAATTCTGCCATCTGAAAATATACCGAATAATCGTTCCTCTAAGTAAGCGTTATGCTAAATGAAGTTATGCGGTGTTTTAAATATGCCAAATGAAATTCTGCCATCTTATACATATGTATGCCATTGTAAACTCGGGCATATAAATATCGGCCAAACCATCATTATACTAAATAATTTTTATGCCTTAAAAATATTCGTTTAAAGAAGATTTTGCCAAGACAAGTGTGTTATGCCAAATAAATTTCAAAGCATCAAGATTCTGCCAGATAGAGGGAACCCTTAAACCGAATGACCCAGTCAACAAAACCTAATTTATATTAAATGAGGGGACAATAAATACGAGCTCATTGCCTGCAAAACATTAACACCACATTAATAGTGGACCACAAACGAATCACTGCGACAGCGCCAATCTGTGCGTGTTATTAAAACTGTTTGGTCACTGGTATAATTATGATCGGTTGGATTTGTTTAATTTGCCTAGTTTTTGCTCGCAGTTTCATCCGCGTAAAAGGAAAAAAAGTGTCTATAGGTATATTATAAAACTAGCAGCGCCCCGCGGTTTCACCCGCGTAGCGAAAGAATTTTTGAAATCGGGCATACAAAAATACAAATCTTTCCTCTTTATAATATTAGTATAGATATCGCAACCTTAATATAAGTGCTCAAGTTTTGTAAAGTTTGACTGAATGATAAAGGCACGAAACTAAATTATCTACCGGCTACCGCTGACAGAGAGAGAAAAAGAACATTAACGACTCGGTAACTATAGTTTTGTCTCTCTCACAGTACCCCCGCTCGTCTCCCGTTCTTAATGCTGTAAGGTTATTTATTTTTATTGAAGGCTAATTATTGTCTAGTTATCGTTGAATAAATCTGAAGAAAATCACAGTTTGAACGTAAAAATTCAGAATCTTTAAACACGTATTGCCAAAAATACAACTTTCTTGTTTTAAGCCTTTATATTAAGGATGCGAGATAGCCGATATAAATTATGGTCTGGAATAGCACATACGCTTATGTGGTATTTCAGACTTTAATCTATATCTGTACTCTCCGCTGCCACGGTTTATTTTAATTAATTGTACTTTAAATTGTTCCTTTCACTCTGGATACCTGTATCATACACGTCTTTCTACATCGTTCTCACATATCTTCATATACATTCATCAAGAAGAACAATGTATCCACAACATTGTAACAATTTATTGATTTAAAAGAGTGTCCGTGGAGTTTCTTGCACAATCTTCTCTTTAGAGATCTACGCTTTGGAACGTGCAGATAGCTTCACTTCGTTCGAACTTGACAATTCAAAAGTGCCTGTAAAGGGTTTAATTGAAATAGATGCTTTGAGTTTAAGTACCAAATTTCATCCAGATCGGTTCAGCCTTTCATCCACCTATCAAAAATTTCGCATTGATAAAAGTAGCAAGATAAATATCAACTCATTGCCCCTATGCGGAACGTTTACACCACATTAATAGTAGACCACAAACGAATCGCCGTGACAGCGCCAATCTGGGCATGATAATGAAGCTGTGTGGTGGTGGTGGTCGCTGGTAGGTATACGATCAGTCGGTTTTCATTTTAATTGTTAGATTCGAGCAGCATGTTCCCGCGATTTCACCCGTGTGAAAGATCAAAATGATCTAGATATATAGATAAAACTTATTTAGCACAGGAATAGAGAACACAATAAGCATAAGCATAATCAGCCTATTTCAACGTTCCCACTGCTGAGACACAGGACTCCTCTCTAGGAGAGGGAATGGGCCGTAGTCCCATGCGGGCCCAGTGCGGGTTGGTGAATGTCACATGTCTTCGAATTTTTGGTTCTAGGACATGCCGGTTTCCTCACGATGTTTTCCTTCGCCGTTTTGAGACCAATATTGATGAAATTAATTACACAAAGTAATGCGCCTGGCTGGGTTTGAATCCGCGACTTACAGTTCGTAAATCGGGACCGTTACCACACGGCCACCACTGCTCAAACAGAATCATTCAAGTGTTGTGAATAAATGTTCACAGCACTAGAATTTATAAATAATAGATTTTCTTTTTTATTTAAATTATCTGAAGTGAATATATTCCCCAGATTAAAATTATAATGACCTCTTCCTGGGCATGTTCTACCAGTGGGCCAAATTTCATTCTAATCCATTAAGCCGTTAAAAGGAGCCGGGCGAAACTGGGCCTAACGTTACACAAATGAAATATTTATCAATAATTTTTTTGTGGTTAATAATAAAATATCAAACAGTTTTATCATGACATAAGGAATTAAATATTTAATCAAAATAATACTGACTTCCCCTATTTTCACTATGAAGTAATGTTGCCAAATATTATAGGTAAGTTAATCGATATTATTCCAAAAATATAATAATTAAAGAATTATTTAAAATACTATGAAAGTGGTTCAGTTTTATTCTTTACATAAGTTTAAATGAAACACTTTTTTTAATAATGTTTTTCTCGTGACACTTGAACGTTTCCAAAAACGACGTAAAATAAATTGATACGTAAATCGATTTCACAATCGATTGTCAATGGTTTAATTATACAGGCAACAACGCGGAACTCATGTCAATGTCAAGTCAAAAACTCAAACGTCAATCATATCATTTGCTTCGTTCGTTGTTTTTGAGTTTGCGGTGGTAGGCACGTCAACTGCTGGCATGACTATCTTCAATGTGAGAATTTCCTTCAATAAATTCCGGTTAATTCTAGTTTACAATAAAGTGAAATAATGGTGATGTATGAATACCTTGAGGTTGTTTTTGTGCAAACCAATACAACATCAACATCCAATATTTTCTTTCTACCATGGAGCAGTCGTAAGTAATTAAGTTTTTTTTAAATGGTATTGGTATATAAATAAAATAATGCAGTACTCGTTACTGTAACATTAGGCCCAACATTCTATGAACTTTCACCCGTCTCCTTTGAATAGGTAACAAACAGACATACCGACACAGTTACTTTCCCATGATATCAGTATGGATTCTTGTCTGAATTCCCATAAATTACCAGTCATGGTGAAAACTTGAGCAGCTTTACCATGACTTAATAATACCAAGCTTTACCATGACATCATTCCTGTGTCAGAGAGAGACGGAGTTACACAAGACGAATAGCACTGTCCCTTTCACTCACACTGAATCATGATAGCATTGGCACTTCGTACTACGGCCACAGAGGTTCGATTTGATTCCGTATTTTTTTGAGCAGAAATAAACCGTTGTACGAATACGGGCTAAATGAATACCTCTCCTCTGAAATAAATAATGTCAACTGTGGTAATTGCTAGACACATTTCTGCCTGAATCTTTTGATGACTTCACAACAAAAAATAGACACCATAAGTTCAGTCAGCTGCATCGAAAAACTACTCACAAAACAAACTTATTCAAAACCTGGAAATCCGAGCATACAAGGATGCTCTCGAAATCATTTTCAATTCGCAATCGGCCTGCCTGCCGCCATCCGTCTGGATCTGACTCAAACAAACGGCGGCCGTCATGTAGCGGTGTCACCGTCAAACGCGCTGCTCCGCTTTCAAAACAGAACTTTACGCTGAATTAACTGGCACTGCATTTTGGCTATCGAATTGTACGATTGTTTTGGTTCAGCATCAAACTAATATTTAGGGCTCTAAATTATATATTTCTACTGGGCCTCAAGTCTACTATTAAAATAGTGTCGGGATGGTCTGTCATTGATCTCATAATGGTTGATTTTTACAAGTTTGGTAATCTGCTAATATAAAAGTGTCATTATGATTTTCCAATGGTCAACCACTGACACTCCATTGAAAGAAATGGCATAGAATGGTAATCTCGTACATAATGACAAATGAATGACAGACGTATGCGGTAATCTGCTAAAAATTTGACAGTTCCTTTGATCAATGACCTACCATTAGAACGTCATTGTGCAGTCATTACTTTTAATAGCTCGGTTATCAAAAAGTATTACGAGACCATTTGACAGACCAATGATCGACCATTATGACATCAGCAGATTACGAACTTTTAGCAAAATGACAATGGGATCGTGTTGGAATGACAAATTCATAAAACTAGCAGACTTGGGCCCCAGGAGCAAAATAACACTGTTTGGACATGATAATATATCACTAAAGATGCCTCACCCGCACTATAAACTGACAACTTATAAAGAAGGAAACTCCCGAGCACATCTAGGACGTAACTATTTCGCTACTGATAATTACCGATGGAACCTGAATGTTAGCACAGGACGCGTAAGTAAATACAACGTGTAAAAGAATAAAAGCAATACACCTGTTCAGGTAGAACTCACCCCACCACCTCGACTGGTTCTCTGTGTTCTTTATCTAAACTTAAAACTGTTCCAAAATGAATGCTTTAAGTTTTCCTGCCCTACACCCACTTAGCACGCTGAACACACACGTTCTAGAATCGATTCATCATGTGTTTAAATTCAATAAACAGAGAGCTTACCTTTTGCACGATCTTAGTATGATATAGGTAGGCTCTACAATTGTATGATTCTCAAAGTTAATAAATGTTATATTTTTATCTACATTATAGTAAGCACCAGAGATTATAGTTTAAGTTTCAACAATAAATACTGACCTAAATGTGTTAAATTTTATATATTTTGTTAGTATGCTTATGTAATTTAAATTAATATTTGTATGTCATTTACTGTGGCAGGACACAGAAAAACATTATCATGTTATTGTTCCACTCATTTTTACCTGTGTACTCAAATAAATATATTTGATTTGATTTGAAATTTTTTTTTTTATCATTAAAACTTTGCTTCTTATAAACTCTAATAACATTAGTTAGGGAATATGGTGAAAAAGTATCCTAGATACAGGTCCAGACACTATACTCATTCTCAGGCTTCCGTGGTGCCGCGAGTCGAGTTGATCTATATTTTTGTGTACACAACTGAATCCATAAATGTCTCTTTCGCTTTTATTGTACAAAGCTTTGATCAGCAACCTGGACAATCAATTTCAACATGCAATTTTAATTCAGAAGAGAACACGAGGAAATACATTGGAACAACATTTAACAGAGCAATACGAGTTGTACAGACAATTATACACGGATCCTTTTGACGAGTGCATCCGGCCGTAAGTGAGGCCACAGAGTAGATAGAACCAGAAATTCAAAAAAAAAAAAAAAACAAAAATCATTTATTTCTACAACATATTTTGCAAGAAATTAGTGATAATTAATTAGTGAAGAAAGCTAGCTCCATACAACGAGCGGAAACAAGCGAATGCCCACATTGGTCGTACGTACGGCGATCTCAAACAATTGCTTGTTGCGAGTGTGCTTGCACTCACTGTACATGTTGTGTATCTATAGTTTTGTCCTGAGTGAACATGCAGTATTTAGGGTGAGTGCAGGTGTGGTTAGGTTACATTATAGGCCCGGAGGACACGGTGGAGCATACGGTGGAGGTCTGCCCTGCTTGGGCGGAGCACCGCCGTGTCCTCGTCGAGGCGATCGGCGGCGGCGACCTCTCACGTCCGGCCCTGGTACAAGCCATGGTCCGGAGTGAGGAGGCATGGGAAGCGGTCGCCTCCTTCTGCAAACCAGTAATGCTAGCAAAGGAGGAGGCGGAACGCGTGCGAGAGAGGGAAACCTCTCGCTCCAGCCGCCGCAACAGAAGGAGACGCCCCGGGCGCCGGGAAACGCAGGGCGATTTCCGGCCACCGTAGGCGCGGGCCTGCGGATGGCGAGCTATGGGTGGCTCGCCGTCCGATAGCAACCAGGCCCGAGTCGAACACGGGTGGGTTTTAGTCAGTAAGAGTCTGACACTCTCTTCCGCTCCGCCCAGAGCGGGAGAAGTCATTTGATGATTTCCCATCCAAAAAAAAAAAGGTTACATTATAGGCAAAAGTGGCCTTTACCGTTGCGAGGCCCCGGACAGCAAAACCTTGTTCTTTTAGAAATTTAATATGAATCGAAGGTAGGTATTTTTGATCGTTTGTGCTTTTCCATAAGATTTAATCTATACTGTCAGTAGTATAGTTAGTATAAAAAATAATTTTACTTTTCATTAGTATCCGTAAAACTTATAAACGGCATGACCGGTTTTGTTTGTTATTTACATTTTAAGGGTGAGGTTTATATGAAAGAATGTAATGAAAACAAGCCCGTATGAAGCCTGGGCGAGCAGCTAGTTTTAAACAAAACAAAGATGAAAGACGGAATTTCCAATTTGGAAAATGATAAAGCTGAAACAATTTAGTGTCACCGAATTCCTCAAATTCCAAAAAAAAAAATAACTTGGTATGACATAACTGTATTTTATTACTAAAAATATGAAACGTTAAATGTAAGCTATCTCGGGTCGCGTGAGGCCCATGTCAGCGAGAGGACCCGGTTCCCAGTTGCCCAGTTCGCCACCCTTTAAAGCCGTGATATTACATCACAACTTGTAGCGTTAAAGCATTAAGGCTTGAATTGTATCCTTGTGGTGAAACAACAGCCAATCGCTTAATAGCAAGCCCCTCTTTCGCATTACGCTAGGCACCCAGCATAATTATAGCATAATAAGCCTTTTAACGTTCCCACTGCTGGGACACAGGCCTCCTCTCTAGGAGAGGGAATGGGCCGTAATCCACCACGCGGGCCCAGTGCGGGTTGCTGAATGTCCCATATTTTCGAATTTTTGGTTCCAGGACATGCATTTCCTCACGATGTTTTCCTTCACCGTTTTGAGGGCAGTGGTGACGAAATTAGTTACGCAAATTAATACGCCTGGCTGGGTTTGAACCCGCGAGCTGCAACTCGTAAGTCGGGGCCGTTACCACTCGGCTACCACTGCTCCCAGCATAGTTACTACAGCATGAATACAAACGATGGTTTCATATGTTTGAACCATCGCGCCATTGCATCATCGCAAGCTCCGCAGCTTAGTTAACGCTTTAGTGTGCCTGCTCGCTTTAGTGTGTGTCGCCATTTGTATGAGTGGGCCTTCTGTGGCCATCTCGTTCGTGGTCAGACGCTCATCAGCCAGCGACGCATGATGCCTTCCGTCCCGTTTCGCGTACAGTCGTATTATTATTGGATACTGTTGTCTGATACTTCCTAATTCATTATGACTTTTCCTTTGTTTAATAAACAATGTGTACAAAGTGTTTTTTTTTTTTGCTAAAAACTCAGTTCTGTTTCCAAAACTTATTTGTTGTTTAAATTATTTTCACCCAGTTTCTTTTTTGTTTAGTTCGCAAAATTGTAAAAATATAGTAAAGTAAACCATTATAAATAGATTCACTCCGATCATAACGTTACAATGAGTCATCCTTTTTCATGCGTTCATCGATTTATTAGACGTTGTCACGTCACAAATACTGTTGATTCGTTATTCAAAAGGTTTTATCAAAGCTCATGGCATTTTTAGCCGAATTTTATCAATAGAATCAAATTCTGTTATTTATACGGCTAAATTTAAGAGTTCTTAATCAGGCTTTGTTTTGTTCTAATCTCTTGACAAATCTGGAAAACTAAGTTACTTGTCAAAGTAACTTTTTTAACATTATATTTCTTGGTAAACAACGGCGGCAATAATATTAATAAGGATTATTAGCGAACACTAATTGGAAGCGATTAACGGTAATTGGAAAATCACGAATTTCTTTTTCAACAGATCCTTAAAAGAACTTAGAACATTTGAATAATACAAAGCCCGGTGGTTCAGCTAGCAAAAAATGGGATCTACACAAGTACTCACCACCTGTGGCGTATATCTGAAGATCTCGTCCAGGTCTCGGTACCACTTCACGGAGTGCAGTGGAGGCTCGTGCTGCTGCCGCATGTACTGGCACCGCAGCTCAGCCTCGCGACGCGGGTCTGCCCACAGGGGCACCTCCAGCGTTGTAATCGTGTGGGATACACTCCGAGCTGGAACAAAGACACAGAGGTAGGTAAGTAAACTGTTGCTAGGGTTGCCAAAATCGAAATAGTCACCGCGGCCCTTGAATGCAAAGGGCATAAGGGACTTGGATGGGCTTTAGTCAGTAAGAGTTTGACACTCCCTTAAGATGTCATTTGATGATTTCCCATCAAATGAAGCAACTATTTGCCTCTATCGGTCTTTTGTCTTATTACAAAGCTTTGTAATGTTATATCCAAACGCAGTTGAGCATTTTGACATTGTAAAAGAAAACGTAATACAATTATGTGAAAAGCGTCCAAGCATATTATTTGAATAAAAGAAACTTTCACATACCCAGTTGAAAACTGATATCGCATCAGAAACTCACACAGCTAGAAAATCCCCAAAAATCGTCGCCCCATTCAATAAAACACATACTTTCACGCATCTATCAGATAAAGTTATCAAAGACCTCGAACATATCGATGCGAGTTTGTAGGAAACTTTAACAGAAACATGTCGAGAATTTATTGTTTGTGTGTATTAGTTAGTTAAGTTGTTATCTTAGAACAGATCAATTTACTATCTAAATGCTCCGAATTCCTTCGTTATGTAATTTCTTGTCTCCTTCCATCGTTCTCTCTGCTTCCAATTACTGGTTAGCTGAACTTCTACCGATAGTTTCTGAACGTTAACACAGTTTGCAGACCGCAATACTGTAATTAAAGAACAAATTGTAGTTTCAACTGATTTTAGTTTTGCTATTGGATTATTTGTATTGGAACTTTGTTTTGTTGTTTGTTTATGGTTTTAGAGAAGATTCTCTTGAATCAGTAGACATTGTGATAATTTTTATAATTATCATCGTAATTTTAAATCAATACTACACGATACGATAATATCCCCAAAGGTTTTAACAAAAGTGTACTTATGTCGCGGAATTTGTTCGAAACACAAACACTCACCGCGGCCCTGAGACGCAAAGGGCACAAGAAGGATCACGGGTGGGTTTTAATCAGTAAGAGTCCGCTCCGCTTCGCTCCCTTCCGCTCCGCTCAGAGTGGGAGAAGTCATTTGATGATTTCCCATCCATAACACGTTGTGCTTATTATGTTTACATCTCGTGTAGTAGAGAGCAAGCTTATTTGCCATCAAACGACAGTGTGCGTGAAGTGGCGCAGTGGTTGAAAGATTGGCAACTGCGCTACGTGTCGCGGGTTCGATTTTCGCATGAGACAAATATTTGTATGGCCTACAAATAATAGGGATGTTTCCTGAATAAAAAATATATGATTATGTTTAGTCCGTCAGTTAGATTATAGAAAAATATTGGACACGTATTTTTTCCTTTATCAAATCTATAAAAACTGACGAAGATACAACGCATCAAAGATCAGGAGTGGGGGCTTGTGACGTCACGGCTCGGTAAAAATTGTAGCGAGTAGTGACGTCACACGAGTTTTTAACGCACTGTATCGTCTTCATTTTTTGTTTACGTGAAAAAAGAAAAAATACGTGTCCAATATTTTTTGGAAATCTATCAGACGGACTAATTAGATTTTTTTAGTCAACTACCCTATTGTTCAGGGACTGGCTGTTAGTATATGTGAGTTTATATGTTTGTAAACGCACCCACGACACATGAGAAATTCCTATTGTGGAGCATTTATCAATTTCCAAAAAAATGGGTATTCTCAGACCTCCTGCTCCTGAGAAATATCTAGTGGAAATCCGGTGGAAAATAAATTACACTACAGTTAAAAAACAACACTTTCTGACCCAGCAATCGAACTCAAGACTTCACGCTTAGTAGTAGCGCTTCCGACCACATGATCAGAGCGTGGCATATTTGGAAGATACGCACTATATTTTTCTGATTGCGAAAAACATCTTTAATAAGGGTTCCGTACCCAAAGGGTAAAACGGGACCCTATTATCAAGACTGCTATCCGTCCTTCTGTCCGTCTATCCGTTTGTCACCAAGCTGTATCTCATGAAATGTGATAGTTAGGTAGTTGAAATTTCCACAGATGACGTAATTCTGTTGTCGCTTCAACAAAAATACTAAAAAAAAACAGAATAAAATAAATATTTAAGGGGACTCCCATAAAACAAACGTGATTTTTTGCCGTTTTTATAGATAATGGTACTGAACCCTTCGTGCACGAATTCGAGTCGCACTTGGCTGGTTTTTTATCCTAGTTACAAAAATAACAAAGGATCAAAGTAACTTATACCGTAAAAGGAGGAACAGCTAAAAGGTTTTCGATCAAGAAAAAGCCATTTAAAATCCACGTTTAACAAGTTCCACGCTTTTTATAAATATCCTGTTATATCTTGAGTTTTCAACATCGTGTAGGATTATGCAAAAAATGAAAAACGGCTATTTAGAATATCCATTTTACACAAAATTGCGGCAGTAGTTATTTTTAGACAGTTTTGTTTTAAAATATTTTTTTACTTACACAAGAGAAAGAGAAAGAAAAATAAAAACCGAATTTGCAATATTTTTCATCGATGCTTCGCTCCAATTCGTCATAGCATGATGTAATATAGCCTTATATATTATAATTTCTTATGTTTAAAACAAATCTATATTGGTTTTGTAATTTTTACGTGATGAGTGTAGGACTCGATTAACGTGAAGCACGGTGCATGGTAAGTGGTTTCTTACTAAACTTAGAAATTCAATATCTTTTGAATTTATGAGTCGATTTTGATTAAATGTACGCTAAATAAAATTCGAGATAACACTTAATGTTTTTGAAAACCTAGATTTAAAATCCGATCAGTGGTTTATGCGTGATGCTTCCACAAACATACAGAAAACATATTGAAAATTGCATTTTTATATCTGTCCTTTCTCAACGTTTCTCTTTTATTTTGATGGGAAAATATACGATGTGCAGACACGGCAATTCTACGATTCTTATTTGTAAAAAATTGTGAAGTCTACAATATGAGATGCTCACCATAATTTCCCTGGTGATTCCAAAATGGGGTCGAGACAGCATGTTTTTCTAATCGACATTCATACACAAAATTTTCTCACAAGTCACAACATGTTCTTCATTTATCTCCACAACATGCTATATCAATGTTATTAGAATAGAATTCTATGTTCTCTAATAACATTCAACTACTTACAGTAGATCTCCCACAAGATATTAAAAACAAGATGGCTTACATCACCGCGAAACCGTCATTAATTCATCACATACGACACTGGCTGAATAGTCCACATCGGCAATATTACAAGAAATGAAAAATATATTATGCTCTATCTCTTTTCCTTTTTCCTTAAATCTGGCTGCCTGTCCTACCCAAAATTCTTCTACATCGTTGTTTTATTGATACAAAGAAGGACCTCTACCCACTACAGCCAATAATGTTGTGTAGTTATTCATGGAACGCCTGTAACCACGTATTTACGAGGTTCGACTATTCCAAATAAAAACGATCGTATGTCGTCGTGTCCTTTTCGCTTTCTTTTTTTTTTTGAGATGAATTTTATTTTTAGCCACGAGGCTTACGCCCTGGAGGGTTTAAGCCTGTTGTGGGTGGATAAGGTGTGGCCTTATCTAAGCAACATCGACTAGGTTTGTAAAAAGTAAAAGATATATCTTTTCAGGTTTCTTGAAAAATGGAAAACATGGGTATTGAATTATGTAGTGTTACTATGAGTTGGCTGAGCCTCAAGTCTGCTATTACAATAGTGTCAGAATGGTCTATCATTGGTTTCATAATTGTTGATTTTGACAAATTTAGTAATCTACTCGTATAAAAGCGTCATTATAAATTTCCAACTGTCAATCACTGACACTCCATTGAAAGAAATGGTATAGAATGGTAATCTCGCACATAATGACAACTGAATAACAGACGTATGAGGTAATCTGCTGAAATTTTGACAGTTCCTTTGATCAGTGACCTACCATTAGAACGTCATTGTGCAGTCATTGCTTTTATTAGCTCGGCTATTAAAAAGTATTACGAGATCATTGAACGACCAATGTTCGACCATTATGAATTTAGCAGAATGACAACGGAATCGCGTTGGAATGGCAAATTTAGAAAAATAGCAGACTTAGGCCCTATGTTACTAATCGTGACCATAATGAGTAGTAGACTTTTGTTTTGTCTGTTAGAGCAGTTTATGGAAAGTTTGACACAAATAAACTTAAAAAAAAAAAAAAAATTGATTGAGTCAGGCGTTACTTTGCGGAAATCCATTTTAACTTTGAAAATGAAAACAAGATATCTAGTTTTAATTTCCGCGAATATTAGTGGGTTGCAGGTATGCACCTCCCTCCCGCCCGCTATATTATGCACATGCAAGATTACTAGGCAAATGCAAGGATTTTAAGCACATGCAGGAAGGCAATGCAAAACCCAACACCATTACCGACACGTGTTTCGCCTCTCCACGAGGGGGGGGGGGGGGGGAGGGGCCGAAACTTTGACATTAGGTATGGGGAACATGTTGCCGCGTATAAAAATGGCCATTCGGACAAATCGAATTTCGCGAAACATCTAATTGATACCGGCCATTCTTTGCGCGACAACAATAGTTTTAATATACTACATATTTGTGATAAGGGTTTCCGGCTGTGTGTTTTAGAACAATTAGAGATTTTTAAACATAGTAATAATAATAATTTTGCACTGTTGAATGACCAGACGAATTTGGTTTCTTCCCCTTTACTGCGAATGTTTGTGGGTAGTTGTACACAAATAACCAACGGTGGCAGTGTATAAAAGGGGGGTGCCTTGTACTAAATGCTCAGTTTCGAACCCGACGACCCCATCACCTTACTTCAAGAGAGTAATAGGGAAACCAGTACGATTAGAAAAAACAAAAACAGACCGCGTTCCGTATTCCGGCCTCGCCGACGAGGCCCATCGCGACGCCCCAGTAACATCCCTCCCCGACTTTTGCCTAACGAGCCAGCCCGCGCCGCTGAGCCATTAGCGTTAAATCCCCTAAATAATAATAATTGACCCAGCCTGTCCCTTGCTGCCCCTCTCAATGACCCCGTTAAGCCGAGGCCCGTATCCCACAGGGGATGCCCTTAGCGAAGCGGTCATTTAGCTTTTAGTAGTTTTTAGCCCTGGCTGGGGGCCTTAAATTCATTTGAGGCCACCACAGGATTGTCCGGTTGAGCAGTAACCAGCCTTAGTGTGCTGAACTGCGAGTGGTCCATTCCAAAAAAAAAAAAAAAAAAAAAAAAAAAAAAAAAAAAAAAAAAAAAAAAAAAAACTAAATGCTCAGTCGCAACTTAACGGTCAGCGAGTCAACACGTCCCCTGAGGTAATGGTGTTGGGTTTTGCATTGCCTTCCTGCATGTGCTTAAAATCCTTGCATTTGCCTAGTAATCTTGCATGTGCATAATATAGCGGGCGGGAGGGAGGTGCATACCTGCAACCCACTAATATTCGCGGAAATTAAAACTAGATATCTTGTTTTCATTTTCAAAGGACAAATAAACTTGTTAAATTAGCCACAAAACTAATTTTCATTAGAAGTAGCAATTTATAAGCTAAGAACTCTGAACACGAATTAAACTTAATTTTCGAAGCTAAATTATAACTAAGATTAAATTAGAAGTAAGATATTCTGACGAAAGACAACAAACCTCCCACAGTTTCATCAAACTTGATAGTTTAATCAAATGCTCGAAACAGACTGTATAATGGTGTGCCGCTCATTTACTATAAGAATATTTGAATAGAATATAATAGAATAGAAAACATTTATTCGACACAGACACAACACAACAAGACACAAAGTAAAAAAAAAAAAACAAAAAAAAACATAACAATGATAAAGAAAATCAAAAGATTAAAAAGCCAATCAAGCCAGTCAATTTTCAAAAGCTTATAACACTCAAATGACATAACTTTTACATCGTCTAACAAAATTTTATGTCATTTGAGTTTAATAAAACGTTCAGTATATATATTATAACAACATGTTTGTTGTTTTATTTAGTATTCTTTCATCTAATTAAACTGCGTTACAGATAAGAATGAATTTTAAGTACCCCCCTTTTTCTTTTTTTCTTGATGGGAAATTTTCAAATGCCTTTTGCCGCTCTGAGCGGAGCGGAAGGGAGTGTCAGACTCTTACTGACTAAAACCCACCCGTGATCCTTCTTGTGCCCTTTGCGTTCCAGGGCTGCGGTGAGTCTTTCCCTTAGCATGTACTGACCCTATGGGGCCACATCTTCGTTGCTGAAAAGTTCGCTGCCCTTTGTAATGTTAGTTTTTCGTGTCCATTTCTATTGTATACCAATATTGAATTCTTATTTTTTTTTCTATCACGTCTCATTTTCTATCCTTGAGAATATACCGAATATGTAAAGCTAAAAATTAAAAATACACTTTTTTGTGTCATTTTGAAATAAAGTGGAATTATTTACATTGTTTGATTTTATTTTTATGGTTACCTACACTTAGAAAAGTAGTATTTACCACTGAAGCTTATATGAAATTAAATTACATCTCTAAGATGCATCTCATAAGTTGTTATGACATTATACATCCCTTATAATTAAATCATTTCTGCCATGCAAAGACTTGCGCGATTCAGGATCTTAATTCCAAATTTAGTTCCACGCCATCTATTGTTTAGTACCGCAAACTAAACCCATCACTTTGTCAATGAAGAGTATTAAACAATCACGTTCGTATTTAGTGTAATCCAACAATAAGGTCATTCGTTCTCTACACAATATTGTTTCTAAACCCGACCCTTACTGATTTAATAGTCATATAACTCAAACAAGGCCACGCATATAAAGTGGGGATTTTGCAGTTTACGTTAGTAGACGTCGTAAGTAATTATTTTAGGATGATGGCGAAATTAAGTGTCGCGCCGATCATTTTCTATGACCGATGTGTTTCCGATAACTGCCAGTCAAACCCTCGTCGATAGTTATGGCTGTTTGATGTGCCGAACGTATTGTAATATGGAGTTGTCTTAATAATTACTGATCGAGGTACGTTTTGTGTTGTATGCGGGAAATTGCTGGCAAATTGGTTTTTGCCAAGTTGCAGACTTTGGGACGAATGTAAATAAAATAAATACTTTTTGAATAGTATAGGAACAATCTGTGTTGCTAATTTTTAGTTCTGATAAATCAATTAATAAGTGGTAAATACAGACTATTGTTCTATTATTATCCTCTGGAACTACAAATAAACATTTTTCTTCTTAAAAAGAAATGCTTATTTGTAGTATATACTTCACTTAGCGTATTCGGCCGAATATTTGCGTTACTTATTCATTACAAAATATATTCTGTGAAATCTATTCATATCAATAAAATTGGAGCGTCTGTTTGTATTGAAAACAAGCCCTTTTTACTACATGCATATATTAATATAGACGGTACATACACCAAAACAATATTTTTTACAATTTTTGTCTGTCTGTTTGTTCACGCTAATCTCTGAAATGGCTGGATCGATTTTGACGGGACTTATATTGGCAGGGCTGATGTAATAAGGATATACTTTTATTTTAGAAAAATCCTTTATTTTAGAAAAATAAAGTAATGTTGCAATGTTTAAGTACTGTCCAGTACCACGCGCAGCTCACACGCATGCCACCTCTGTGCCGTCACGTTGGACGCCTCCCACCACTTCTTCCACCAACGAATCAGTATCACAAAGAATCGGGGGGTTAGTAACTATTCCATGCGGATGAAGTCACGGGCAGAAGCCAGTTCGAAATAAAATTAATTTTGTGCTGTACGAATGACGTGAATGCTGAAAAATGCTTCAAGCAAACTTCCAGAATCAGATTCAAGCAGTGAGTTTGTAGTTGTAAGAATAAGGTCGACGAGACTAATTCCCTTAAAAATATGTAAATCCGCAAAAATCAACAAAATTTTCCGAAAGCTTAAGAAAATAATGTGTACACATAAAAAGATTACCAACCGATAAAACGAACAAATCTGAAAGTGTTCGTTCTAATACTTATTGTAATCTCAAACAGGATCCTGATCAAGATTTGAAAGAACAAAAGCCTCGAAAGAATGCTCTAAGCCTTCTCGCTTTTCATAATCTGCTTTCGTGATACAGATTAGTATTACTATTCAATGCCTGGGGTCTTTTAGGGTTCCCTTCATCTCGTGAACGTGTGGCGGTATCAAGTTATGAAATTGAAACCTTAAAAAAAAAATTAGAACTCAGGTCTACAGTCCCTTGAAGCTGTGAAAAAATCAAACTTCTAAGTTAATGTAAAAAAAAGATATGGCCGTTATGCAGCAAAAAACGTACATATAATACATAATTATGTTTCGACAGCCTCACGGGTACATCCAAAATTAAAAGGCCTTACCTAGAACTATGAAAGTTAGCAAGAAGATAGATCTAACTGAACAAGTACAGGAAAAAGTCTGAACAATGAGAATGTTTAGTTTTATCATTTAAAAAAAAACTTATTTTGCGATTACAAACTTATATTTTCCGTTGCAGAATTAACCGTGACGTACGTATGTATCGGAGAATATTTTGTTCAACAACAACGTTTTTTCTTAAATCTTACCTGCTATATTTTGCTTTTATAGTATCTTACTAATATTATAAACGCGAAAGTTTGTAAGTATGGATGTTTGTTACTCTTTCACGCAAAAACTACTAAATGGATCTTGATGAAATTTGGCACAGATATAAATCATAGTCTGGAATAACAGATATAATACTTTTTAGCCCGAGATTATGTTCCCTTGGGATGATAATTTCCGAAATTCACACGGGCGAAACCGTGGGCAGCAGCTAGTAAACTATAAAGCAAAATATAGCAAGTATATCACTACATAGTATAAAACAAAGTCGCTTTCTCTGTCCCTATATCCCTATGTATGCTTAAATCTTTAAAACTACGCAACGGATTTTGATGCAATTTTTTATAATAGATAGAGTGATTGAAGAGGAATGTTTATATGTGTAATACATGCATATTATAGTAGAGGAAACATTAATATCTACATTGCACCCATGCGAAGCCGGGGTGGGTCTCAAGTAAAATAATAATATGAAAAAAAAAAATGAAACAAAAAATCAAGACTCAATCGGAACCCTCGGTACTCGGTCTGACTCACACTTGACCGTTTTTTTTTTTCGAAGTAACCACTACGAAAGAGCGTGGGAGCTTCATAAAACATTAAATCGGTCCGACCCTTCTTATGTGCTTCTCTATACATTTTAATAGGCTCCAGCTATAGGAAGATGGAAAAACATGAATACAGCGTGTTGTGAAATGTGTCTTGGATTTGCATAAATAAGTGTTGGGTTGTAAAATATTCTGTTAGCGGGTGTTGTTTTAAACGGTAACGGTAATGCGGAGGTCTAATGGATTCGTTCGCGATTACGGTGTATCGCTTTTATCCTTTGTTGGAACAGCGTGTGAAGGGTGGATATGAATTTTTCGCTGCGTGTTATTTTTGCAAGGTTTTATTTACCTTTATTGTTCCACTACGTGACGCTTCGGTCCGCGGATATCTTCTTTCAGCAACAAATAATAATTCTTCTAAAACGATACGATAGAAAATTTAATTGAAAAGTGTTTCTATAGTGTACATGAGTTTTTAGGTTACTAGTTATAGGTTTTGGCATGATTATTATTGACAGGATTATTATGGACATTTGTGATTATTACTTTTATGAGTTTTTCATTGTTATTTTGACATTTTTAACGACAACAATATAATTTTAATGGAATGGAAATCTATATAATGAGTTCATGATTTGAATTCATATAATTAATACATTTTATTTAAACTACCATGTTTAATATTTGCACGCCGAAATTCAAGGCAGAAAAACAGATCAATTTTATTTTATGTTGTCAACTTTTTGTACCTTATTTACGCAAATAAACGAGTCATTATTATTAAGAAATAATAATTTTTCTTGTCGTTATAAAAAAAAAATCTTGTCTAATGTTAATTTTGTAACAATCCTTCTAATATTATAAACGCGAAAGTTTGTAAGTATAGATGGATGGATGTATGTTTGTTACTCTTTCACGCAAAAACTACTGAAAGGATTTGGATAAAATTTGGCACACAGATAGTTTATAACCAGCATTAACACATAGGATAATTTTTACCTCGATATTCCCACGGGATCGAAACTTATGCGGGTGAATCCGCGGGGCACTGCTAGAAGGTGGCGTTCTTGTATTATAATGTTTGCCCTAAGCCACTGGAAAAAAGCATGAGGTTATGTATGTATATATGTTTCAAGAAACCTTTTAGTATGCACAATCTATTATCATTAAATTATTTTAAAGCAATAAAAATAAAATAAATACCAATCGCAGATTTAACCTTCTTACTGTCACTTCAGCACAGTATTTTTTTTTTCAACAAACGTTCACCCAGTTTCTGTCGAAGTTCGTTGCAAGCTCAAGTTTGTAAAATTTTCTTTTAAAAACCAACCGTTAAGATAAGCAGGAACTTCTTCAAACTGCAGTTGTTCACAATTAGCTAGGAAATCTGAGCTTGCAACCAAAATAAATTCTCCCTAATACCTCCAAAACTAGCTTAAACTTAGCTATCTACAGAAAACAAGTCAAGAATTCCAATTGTAAACAGAAAATGAGATAGCAAGTAATACTTTTTCCTTATTAAATTAACTAGTTTTCCCTCTTAGCTTGGGGCAGATGCAATTTTTCGCGACAAGAACCGTCGCGTTCCACTTTCGTGTTGTCTGTTTTGTGTTTCGAACGTGGCTCACATTTTGTTTCCTCAAGACGGATGGAAATGCGGAAGAAGTGGGCTAAAGTGCGCTTGGAGAGGTTAGGAATGTTGTTTTTATATTTTCCTTTTTTTTGCATTGTCCTCACATACAGAAGCGACCAAGGATGTAACCAATGTTATACACCCCTAGTTTTTAATTAGTACAAAAAAAGAACAGGGCTCTGTCCGTACCCGTTACTGATCATATTTGTGTAGTCAAAAGTAAAAAAATAGAAACATATATAAACAAACATAGATATTTATTTATTTATTTATTCATTCATAAATCAATAGCCTGTACAATCTATACTAATATTATAAAGCTGAAGAGTTTGTTTGTTTGTTTGTTTGTTTGAACGCGCTAATCTCAGGAACTACTGGTCCGATTTGAAAAATCTTTCAGTGTTAGATAGCCCATTTATCGAGGAAGGCTATAGGCTATATTTTATCCCCATATTCCCACGGGAACGGGAACTACGCGGGTGAAAACGCGAGGCGCTGCTAGTCTTAAATAATAACAAGACCTTTTCTAATAAGCCCTTAAAGTATTTGTACCAATTAAAAACTAGGGGTGTATAATACAGAACATGATTTAAAAGAGTGTCCGTGGAGTTTCTTGCACGTTCTTCTCCATAGATATCTACGCTTTGGAACGTGCAGATAGCTTCACCTCTTTCGACTTGACGATTCAAAAGTGCCTGTAAAGGGTTTAATTGAAATAAATGCTTTGAATCTTGAATCTTGCAAACTTGTTTATGAAAAATAATTGTTTAAATTAACTTGTTTTTTGTTGAGAACAAAGTGAATAGAGATGCTTCCTGCTAGATAGATTTTAGATAATAGGCGTCGAATCATTAAAATTGACAAGACACAAAGCATCAAAGTTCAGGTTCGGGCTTATGACGTCACTTCTCGGTAAAAAAAAGTACATTTTGACGTCACGCAAATTCTTAACGCAGTTTATCGTTTTTCTATACTATAATATTATAAAGAGGAAAGATTTGTATTTTTGTATTTTCCTATGTAACGAATAAACTCACAATTCAATTCAATTCAAATTCAATTCAAATCATTTATTTCAATTAAACCCTTTACAGGCACTTTTGAATTGTCAAGACGAAAGAGATGAAGCTATCTGCACGTTCCAAAGCGTAGATCTCTATGGAGAAGAACGTGCAAGAAACTCCACGGACACTCTTTTAAATCATGTTCTGTATTACATAACCTTGGTTACATCCTTGGTCGCTTCTATATGTGAGGACAATGCAAAGAGAAAAAAAGGAAACTATGAAAACAATTCAAAGTATAAAGATTAAAACAAGTCATTGGCAGTCAAGAGGTGACCAGTCTCAACCGACGGCGCCCGTTCACGAACATGACGCGTGTATCGGCACCATTTAGCTCAACCATTTTGAAGGGAACCGAATGATCCAACACACACGCCGCCATCAGCGAAACATTTAAGCGAGCATGACATGCTCTCAACTGCCATTTTAGTTCATGTCACAAAGTAAACCATAACTTATTACATGTAAATGGCTCCATGGTACTCACATTTACAATATTTGAAAATAAAATGCTTCTACATTATACAAAACTATGGTTTACAATAACCAAGCAACTATAAGTACAAAAAAAAAGAAAAGGAAATTATTTATTATCAAAATAATATTATAAAAGGCGAGCATCTCTTCCAAATATGAAATCCTAACTTGTTTACCCAAGTGGTTGAGGCTGTGGAGCAGGACCGGCATTTAGCCAAGCATTATTATCTTCAATGTAATCCCCCAACTTATAATATGCTTGCCTGCATAATGTGCGTTTAATACAAGATTTAAATTTCGTTTCATTCAGTTCTAATATATGGGGACACACAAACTACTGGACAGATTTAAAAAAAATCTTTCACCATTAGAAAGGTACATTCACCCTGAGTAACATAGGCTATATTTTATCCCCATATTTCCACGGAAACGGGAACTACACGGGTAAAACCGCGGGGCGCTGCTAATATATTTATAAAATCGATAAACTGCGTTAAATGACAAAAGCTGTTTATATGACAAAAGAAAAATTACGTGGCAAATATTTTGATAATTAATCTACAGTTAGATTCTTTTAGGAAACTATCCTGTTGAACGCATGATTGTCTTAAGGGTATTGCTTTTTGTCTGAATGAGCTTATTATGGTTTCGCCCACGTATTTCCCGTGCCCGTGGGAATATGGGAGTAAAATATATGTAGCCACTCTTTAAAAATAGCAATACTCACCGTTGAAGTGAAAGAATTTTTGAAATCGGTCCTGTAGTTTTTGAATTTATTCGTTACATACAAAAATACAAATCTTTCCTCTTCATTAGTATAAATACTAAGCTCGTATTTGATAGCGTATATTAGGTCCTACTACTTCTTTATGTACATCAAAAACTGTTCCTAAATTCTCAGAGTCATTTGCAGATATCATCGTATAATACAGTCGTGAAAAATAAGAAACAAACGATCCATCCCGTTCGGAACAGATGCCCTGTTTTACGGCTCGCTCTCTGCTAGATCCAAATCATTTGTGCAAGGATACTGGATGAAAACTTCCTTATTTTACGAAACGCAATCTTCCAAGTGTTTTATTTTTGGCAGATCTTCGTTTCTTCTCGATTGATTGGAATGATTCGTTCGGTTCATTTTGAAAATCGGAGTGTAATGGTGACTAGAAGAAACTAAGATCGATAAAGTTTAAATTCCAACGCTTCTGGCGTGCTCCTACTATGAATAATTTGAAGCTAATCTTGCATGAAACGAGAATGAAGAATGAACTCTAAGTTGCTCTTAGAAGAGCTTTAAGAATAGGTACAGTTACTGTACGGACGATTAAACTAGCAAAGTTGGTCTGTACAATGATTTATAAAATATCTTAACGTAACTTTACTACTGCAATATATCACACATCACATGTTAGTTGGTGCTTATAACAAATGAGCCTGAACAACTTTTCCTAAGAAACCTGACAGTCAAGTTTTTTAATCAGAGCTCGTACAATAATCCACATATCCATATATAGATATCAAATTATTATATCCAATAAATCGCGAAACGATCCACGACTGATCCTCGGCAGAAACTTTGATTATCCCCGCGATAACTTTGCTAATCCCGGGACGAATAGTTGGGTTGACGAAACTTTTAAAAGAGATTGTCCGCGACATAATAGGTGCCGTTGGAGCAAGTTTGTCTGGTCTAGCGGTAAATTAGAAAGGATCTGGTCTGACGCGTCATCGTGATGCTGAATTTGGACCATGAGGTGGCATAAAGTTTGGGGATGCTCCATTGCTTAGTTTTGAACAGCGATTAGTGGACTGCAAAAGGTGCGTTGAATATTTTTCCACCACTAATGTTTTTCGAGAGTAGGTATACAGTATAAAATTGTTTTTTTAAAAGGTATACAGTATGTTTCTATGTCTAGTTCTCTGGGACAGATTGGTGTCATTCGTTTATAAGGGTAAGAGGTTATGAACTGTGAAAAAAAAACAAGATGGCGGCCGACGTATAGTGACACTCGAAGTGGCATCGTATTTCTTGTGGTATCAAAATAAAGAGCCTAAGGAAATTACTTCTAAAAATGTATCACACATTACAGATATTATATATTTGTATATGTACTGTATACAATACCCGACTGTGTGTGTGTAATTTTAAGTTTTTTAGTTGTTTTTCGGGAATTAATTGGCTGTTTTTGCTGAAGTACTAAGAGGAAGGTTATCAAAAAATATCTGCTGTAAATGAACTGGGCCCCAAGTCTGCTATTTTCCGTTTGTCATTCCAACACGATCCCATTGTCATTTTGCTAAAATTCGTAATCTGCTAATTTCATAATGGTCGATTATTGGTCGGTCAATGGTCTCGAAATACTTTTTGATAAGTGAGCTATTATAAATTTTAGTAGAATACTAAACTTGTAAAAATCAACCATTATGAAATCAATGATAGACCATTCTGACACTATTGTAATAGCAGACTTGAGGCCCTGATAAGGTTAGCTACCTCTGTCTCGGTTTTGGTATAAACTTTAGCAATGTAAGCATGAAATTTAATAAATGTTACCATCATAAAACGAGACGAAAATTGCTTTAGCTTTATCATGAATATTTACTGAAATAGGTATTTCATTGTACAACGGTTTTACTTTCATGCGACAGTATAAATGCCAAGGCGCCTTCTTTGTCGGCTATATTTTTTGTTTTTATACAGCAAATATAAATTAATGTAATGATCTATATGAATAATTATATTATTATTATATATAAGTAAATATTATATTATAAAGCCAAAGAGTTTGCTTATTTGTTTGGTTGAACGTGCTAATCTCAGGAACTACTGGTTCGAATTGAAAATTTCTTTTACCCGACAATGATCATATAAATTATCTATAAAGAGGCTAGGCTCACTATTAAAGTGAAAATGTTATTTTCTTCTTCTTAGAGAATTTATAATCAGCCTTTTTATGTTCCCACTGCTGGGACACAGGCCTCCTCTCTAGGAGAGTGAATGGGCCGTAATCCACCACGCGGGCCCAGTGCGGGTTGGTGAATGTCACATGTCTTCGAATTTTTGGTTCTAGGACATGCTGATTTCCTGACGATGTTTTCCTTCACCATTTTGAAAGCAGTGGTTATGAAATTAATTACACAAAGTAAAGCGCCTGGCTGGGTTTGAACCAGCGACGTGCAATTCGTAAGTCGGGGCCGTTACCACTCGTCCACCACTGCTCCTTAGAGAATTTAATAAAAGCTTTTTTTTTAAAGGTTTTTTCTATCCCTCATATGACGCAGACAAAGTTGTGCAGGTCAGCTAGTATATAATTTAACCCGCCGGTACTCGCGTCTCCTTTTATGACATGAACAGTCGCGCGAGGGTCGAAAAGACCCAGATTTTGAACGTATTGTTTTTTAATAACTTTATTAAGTTTCGGGATAATTTTTAAATTATTTAGAAAGAGGATATCAAAATAAACTTAAAAATAATAAATGTTTTTATTTAGAGAAAAAAAGCAATATAAATCACAAAATTCAAGAGATCACTGCTAAATCGTACGTTTTACGATATAAGAACTAAAAAATAACTAACCTTCTTTGTTTAATCTAGAAACATAAAAAATATATATGTATGTTACAACCAGTTCTAAACTGTCACGAAAAAAAAGAAACCAGCTATCGGAAGGCGTCAAGGCACCTTTTGCTTCATTGATTGGCCCTGGTACTAGACTTATGATATTAATATCCAAATGCCGCACGGGAAAAGGCTGAGGTAGGGTGTGCGGATAGCCTATGAAGTTACTTGAAGGTACCTAGTGCGACGACACGAATGAACTAATGCAAAAAGAGTTATGGCACAATAACTAGAGTACTGGGTCTTTTCGACCCAGGCGCGACTACCCGCGAGTTAATATCAATCTGTAAACCTAATATATAACACAAGTGCAAAAACATTATGTGTATAATGTAAAACTAAACTATTATGATGATGAAGTTAAATGATTGTAGTAAATAATCTTTGAAAGTCCGACTTCAAAATTCCATTAAGTGACAGAAAACTACACATTTGCTTGGAGTGGATTTCTGATTTTATAATAATTATTTTATGCTAGCTTTTTTATCATTCCCGTAGGAATTTTGGGATATTTTCTCTTCCCTATCACATACCAAATATCAGCTTTCTACGACCATTCGTTTCAGCTTTATGTTCTCTGTCAGTCAGTTGGCCACTTATTAGTAACGGAAGAGTTTTATACAGGTATTCGTACATTGATTTTGAGTTAAGAACGTGTGGAATTCGACTGTTATGCTAAATTTTAATAGGTTTTCAAGATAAAGCAGGGTTTGAGATATACTTAGCTGGTTGCGGCATTTGTTCGAAAGAGTCACCGCGGCCCGGAACGCAATGGTCACTAGGAGGATCACGAGTGGGTTTTGGTCAGTTAGAGTCTGACACTCCCTTCCGCTCCGCCCAGAGCGGTAGAAGACACTTGATGATTTCCCATCCAGAAAAAAAAAGAAAATATACTTAACCACAAATGCTCAATTCAATAATCAGGATTTTCTGTGGTTTTCATGAAAGCGAAGCCGTGAGAAAAAACTACTAAACAAACAATTAACCCTAAACTGTATCATTTCTTGGTATGTTTTAACGTATCATTTCCACAAGATCACCTCAAAGTACTCATCTGCCTAGCCTTTTCCCAACTTTATCGGGGTCGTCTCTCAGAAAAGCCGGATTTAGTTGAATACCAGTATTTTATATGGAGCGGCTGCCTACCAGACCTCCACAACCCATTAAATGGGGAACACGGTACTTCTTGGCAAGACTGGTGTTAGATTTTCTGGCTTCTGACAATCCATAACGACTGCCAAAGATTTCCAAATGACAGTCGGGACCAACAGCTTAACGTGCTTTCCGAGGCACGGAGAAGTCTCGTTATCTTAAAAGGCAAGTGTTGCTTAACCTCGATGATCGACCCATGCGTCTGTTATAATTTAGCCACAAGCTCCTCGATCACTTCAAAGTACTATCTCAGCTAAATCCAACTGAGATGACCTGAAGAAAATTACATTTCACCTGACGAAACATTTCTCCGTACATATTTACATCGCTTCCATAAAGCGCAAAGAAATAAATCTATCGACTTACTGGAAGAGAACAAGTGTAGCAATAAAAGTAACGCGATAGTGTTTGTTTAGCTATCCACTGAGCAAACATCTTGGGCAGTAAACACGAAACGTGTAACTTTGTTATCTGTTACACGAGAAATAAAATCGAGGTAGGAGTGAAACTTTGAAAGGAGGATGGTCACTTTGGGATTGAAGCTTTTAACAAGCTCCAATCCCAAACTGACCATCGTCCCTTTTAAGATAAATTTTAGTATGTTACTTTACTCCACAGTTTTTGGTAGTAACTTCTTAGCAGCGATATGGGACTTTTTCATCTTGCAAAAAATTTTCGCTCATCAAAAAGCACGTTAAGCCGTTGGTCCCGGCTGTCATTTGGAGATCTTTGTCAGTCGTTACGGATTGTCAGAAGCCAGAAAATGTGACACCAGTTCTTGCCAAGAAGTACCGTGTTCCCCAGATAATGGGTTGTGGAGGTCTGGTAGGCAGCCGCTTCACGTAAAATACTGGTATTCAGCTGAATCCGGCTTAACTGGGAGCTGAGCCCAATTTAGTTGGGAAAAGGCTAGACAGATGATGAACCATTTTTCACACGTGTACCTCACGCACAAAAATCAAATAGAATAGTTTATTTATTTATTTATTTTATTATTTATCTACACACATACAATAAGTAACAGACAACATTATAATTTTAGTACAAAGGAACTGCTTATTTCAAAAGAAATTTCTTACAGCAGACCTGCGAAAGGAGAAACAAAAAATAAATGTAGACAATAGTGTGTCAAGAATAATAGAAAAAGAGAATGCCTTTCTGAAGCCTTAAGCTAAAGTAACGCACACACACAGTAAGTGACTTTTACTTTTACCAATATGTGCTTAGGGCAGTTTTTTGTGCTTTAACGAAATGGTATCATAATTTTAATCTTTATTAAAAAATCGTCCGCAGTGAATCTTTTTGGCAAACCTTAGGGTTTTACCATATATCGGACTTTTACAGTAACATACTCGTAGTTAAGCAGCCTATTTCTGCCATTATGTAGCCATGCTTACATCCAATGCACCAAATTTTTTAATCGACCGTACCTGTTATACCTATTCAAGAGTTTTCATCTACAAAACACTTTTAATTCCGTACTTATGCATCTTATGTACTGGGATAAAAAACGAGATCAGAGATGGAAGTTTGCGAGATTCAACGCGAGAATAAACTTCACTGCTCTAGACAAAGAGACGACAGAAATTGTACGGTAGTTATAACAAAAAAAAAAGTATTCTTCATTTAAGCTACTGAGCAGGAAAGCGTTCTCGCAACTGGAGTTAATGATACAGATAGGAAACATTTCAAATTCTTAGTCGAATATTTGAAATATATCAGCTCCTATTCCGACAAAATTCAATTAAAATTTTACTTTTCGCTGCAAATTCTATCGATTGGAGGAAATAGGTCAGCAAGTACGCAGGAGCTTGCAAGCTGTCACTAGCTCACTAATAATATTGCAGAGTTGAGAGCCAATAATATTGCTTATTTCAAAGCTAGTGATGTTATCGCTCGGGGATTCGTAACTGTTACCAACTGTATTGTTATCAATTGGTGAGCAGGTTTCGAGTTTATGTTATTGTAGTCAAATCTGCTGAAATTGCAATTGAGTGTTGCAGTCTTTAGGATTGGTTTGGGTGTTGATACCCGCTAGGAACATGAGAAATGTGAGACAAATAATTCACCAAGAGTTGATTGAATAGTTCTTCATAAATGGTGTAGTGGAGCGTAGTATAGGTAGGCCGCAGTTTAAAAAAAACTTTTAACATAGTTATTTTGTACTTGTTTTGTGTAGAAATCGGTTGTATTTTTTTGTTAAAAGTTTCTTATTTTTCACTTTTTAGTGGTACACAACAAACAAACATGCGATTTCAGCAATCCCGAACGATTTGCTATCATTTATTGAAGAGTTCTGTTTCCTATCATCTCTGTTCTTCATCAGATCTTCATCAAACTAGAAAGGGACCACGTTGAAATACTAAGATGCTCTTCCAAACCACAGTACACAATCTAATTTTTTCATTTTACATCGACAAGAGGGAATGAGAACGTCGTCAATATAAACTAAGCCACGCACTATTAGGGATAACTCAAATACAAGTCATCAGATCTCAATCAAATTTAAATAGGACCACACGACGAGCACCAGCTTTCGAATATAAAAAGAATCATCATAATTGGTGTACCCAATACAAAGTAATGAGGTAACAAACATAAAAAAATAAAAATACAGTCGAATTGAGAACCTCCTCCTTTTTTGGAAGTTGGTTGAAAAGGTACAATGTTTAACTGACCTTGTCGCATTAGGCTATGTAGGCGGCTGCCTACCAGACCTCCACAAACCTATAACTGGGGAACATGGTACTCCTTGGCAAGAACTGTTGTCAGATTTTCTACTGACAATCCGTAATGACTGCCAAAGACCTCCAAATGACAGCCGGGACCAACGGCTTAACGTGCTTTCCGAGGCACGGAGGAGTCTCGTTATGTTAAGATGGTTACTCATCCACAGACCAACCTTGGCAAGCGTTGCTTAACCTAGAAGATCAACGATTTAGCCACGAGCTCCTCGATATACGACAAACAAAAAATAAATATTTAAAACGACCACCATATCTCACCAACAACCACTAATTGCTCACTCAAAAAAAGCTTAAAAAACACACCTATCAAGTAGGTAATTGGGTTAATACAGTAGCGTCAAACACAGCATCGTTGAATTATGCAAACAGTCGCATACATAATCCCCTCACCAAATTATCATAATATCCTTCGCGTGTTAGTTAAAATTGCACGTCGCTTCGTTGCGCGTTTTATTATATTGCAAATGTATTCCGTCCTGTGTAACTGCGTAATGTATGTGTAATTATGGTTGAGAGATAAGGTCTGAATATACATCATTAGTTAATTGGAATGTCAATGTGTAATAATAGATTTTGGTCGTATTGAGATAGCGATGGCTTCTGCTTAGTTTAGTGATGTGCCATTGTGATTATGCTGTGAAGGACGAACTTGATGCCAATGGGACTTATCCGCCCGACTTCTCTACTATAGGTCTGATTGCATCGAACTTAAACTAAGGCGTCACCTCTACGAGCGAGTGTCTCTTAGCGATATTGATGTCCTGCTAATCTATACTAATATTATAAAGAGGTAACGTTTGTGAGTTTGTGACGTTGTAAGGGGTAATCTCTGGATCTACTGAACCGATTTTCAAAATAATTTCACTAATAGAAAGCTACGTTACTGTGAAGTGTAATAGGCTATATTTTATCCCCGTATTGTCACGGGAACGGGAACACCGCGGAGCGATGCTAGCTTATTATATAAACAAAGCCATGATTTAACAATTGCCTAGACATAAAATGGGGCTGTCATCGGTGCAACATTACTTTTTAATTTATACACAGATAAATACATAATTTTAACAAAAGATATATGATATCTATAGATATGTATAGTAATAAATAAATGACGAACATCGATACCACAGCAACAAGTAATGTTCTTTCACGAGCCTTTTGAACACAGGTAACGATTGAGCGCGTCTTACTGGCAATGGTAATGCATTACACCAACTAGTAGCCTAGACAGTAGTTACAACTATGTATGTAAAAATTAAAAAGAAAAAAAAAATAAACATAAATAAATATGTAACTTATGGTACGCAATAAAGAATTGAGAATTGAATTGAGTAAATTAATTTTATGCTTTACAGACAATCATGGCTACCAAAAGCCGTAGGTTATTATTTATGACCGCTAACCCGAATGCCTAGAGCCCAAACGGCAACAACTTAAAAATGAGGTTTTACTTAGATCTCCTTTGTTTCTTTCTTTTTTGTTAAAAAATACTAGAGTGGTGCCTCAGGCTCAGTGAAAGGGGTTAAAAGTACTCTTTGCTAGAAATAATTGTGTCTGTAGACGCCTAAACTTAACAAATGTATTTTCAGTATAATATTCAGAAAGAAGAAATTATGTGTTCTTTGTGATCATAGGTATAAGGTGCAAAATACACTATAAATTTTTGAATAAATTATGTGAGTCCAGCTACGTTGACCGCAGCATCAGTGGTTTATGTTAGGTTCTCATAGGCGTAAGTCAAATCAAATCAATTTTTTTATTTGCATGATACAGGTAAGTATAGAAAGATGTTACAATCTATACTAATATTATAAAGCTGAAGAGTTTGTTTGTTTGTTTGAACGCGCTAATCTCAGGAACTACTGGTTCGAATTGAAAAATTCTTTTTGGGTTGAATAGCCCATTTATTGAGGAAGGCTTTAGGCTATATATCATCACGCTTAAGCCAATAGGAGCGGAGCAGCAATAAAGAATGTTTTAAAATCGGGGATTCCACGGGGACGAAATCGCGGGCAGCAGCTAGTTAGATATCTGTTACCTAGTTAGATGTGCAAATATTTATATTCGATAAGCAGTCTAGCTTTTCAAATCAAATTAGAATAGTTCTTGTATAACATTACAAACTTATCATGCTCGAAATGAAACGCTAATAATAATAAATTCAGAATAAGTACCACAAATGTCAATAGGGTTAAAATAAAAAATGCCAGAAGATTTCATGTCGTAGTTTAGAAAATTAAATACATAAAAATATTGGTAAAAATATCGTCAAAATTAAAATAAAATAGAAAAAATCATAAACAAAATAATTCATGCATGTCACATTATACTGTAACATTACAATTGTGGTGATACTTCGGATACTTTAACTGACAGGACATGGATTGAACTAACCACCACGTACTTATTCGCACTAAAGATAGAATTTATATTTCACTAACTAATTGCCGATTTTTCTGGCAACTTTTAGTCGAGGAATATTTCAAATCGCCATATTTAATTAGATAAGTACAAGTTATCTGCCTCTTGAAAATTCAAGCCTAAATTTCAGCATAAACATAATAAGCATAGCATAATTTTTAATGTTCCCACTGCCGGTACTTAGGCCTCCTCTCTAGGAGAGGGCATGGGCCGTAATCCAGCACGCGGGCCCAGTGCGGGTCGGTGAATGTCACATGTCTTCGAATTTTTGGTTCTAGGACATGCCAGTTTCCCCACGATGTTTTCCTTCACTGTTTTGAGAGCAGTGGTAATAAATTTAATTACACAAAGTAATGCGCCTAGCCCCGCGACCTACAATTCGTAAGTCGGGTCCGTTACAGCGTTAAGGACGCATTTTTGATGCTATAATTAAGTTTATTTTTTAGTTTTATTTAGATTAATAAATAGTGTACATTTTGTACTAGATTGTAAATACTATCTATTCAGTTTCGATGTATTTCAAAATGAGAATATCATTTTTTTTTTGTAATGGACCACTCGCATTTCAGCACACTAAGGCTGGTTACTGGTCAACCGGACAATCATGTGGTGTCCTCAAATGAATTTAAGGCCAGGCTACACAAACGTACAGTCTCTCTTTATCCAGAGTAAAATCGTCTTGCGCATGCATTTTAATGAAGAGACTACAGCAGCCCCGCTAAAGCGAAGATTATTACAGCGATATAATGTGCTATGCAAAATACTGGAATTAACGGTCTCGTGTCGGGATTTATTTGAATATATTGCGAACATCCTCTTTCTGCGCAGTAAATTATTGTAAGTACTAGTTCTTATGCCAGGAATTGAGATCTACTGCGGCGGTTTTTTATCTGACTGTGTGCGAAGTTTATCAGGAGATATTGGTACTATGTTAATAGACTTGCTGGTACAGTCGTTTTAGGAAAAGTTATTAAAATAATGTTTAAGCTCTGCAATGGTCCAACTCTACCAAAATCTCCGCGAACGGGTATTTGCGAGTCTTTGATTAATCTTCCTTACACATTTTTTGTCTGTGTACGTGCATAACTTCAAAACGACTGCATTAAATTATGAAGTATTTTTTTTGCGTTGCGTTACTGTTAGAAGAAGGTTTATATAAAAGAAAGATTACGCGACCCCGAAAAGCCTAGCAAAAAGAAAAATCCAGAAACTGTGGGTGAAACCGCAGGGCACAGCTGGTTTATGACAAACGTATGTACATATTACTTTATTAATGTCGTTACACGTAATCAGTTTACCGAAAATCTAACAAAACTCTTGCCGGCAAGTATATTGTCGTATGTACGCAGTTACTGTATAGTGAAGGTTAGATATATTATGTAGGTAGTCGCTCCAAGTAGAATGTTGCTGCATTTGGTAAGACTAGAATCTGACTCGTGGACTAGGCGGATGAATTTTGCCAATGCCGAAAAATGGAGCAGTACCAGATGCTGAAACGATATAGGACAGATTTTTTTTTTCTTTATTGTGAAATGGATTTGCTCTTGACTCTAGTCTAGGTCACAGGTGACAGAGACGGAATTTGTTCGTAAGAGTCACCGCGGCCCTGGAACGCAAATGGCACAAGAAGGATCACGGGTGGGTTTTAGTCAGCAAGAGTCTAACACTCCTTTCCGCTCCGCCCAGAGCGGGAGAAGTCATTTGATGATTTCCCATCCAAAAAAAGAGGACAGAGACAAAGTCGACGATGGAATGAGCTTACCCAGAAGAAGCCTGTTCACACTAACTTTGGGTTGCATGCGTTCGGAAACACATACGCAGGCAGAGAGTTCCACTCCTTTGCTGTGGTCATTATAAAAGTCGATTGAAAACGCTTGGTGTGAATTGATGGAATAGCAACAAGGTATTAGGTAGGGATGGTGACTTACGTGCGTCTAGATGTCCTGGGGTAGAAGGGAGCCTGTGGGATGAGGACGCGGAGTTCATGGGCACACTCGCTGAAGTAGATATAGATATATAGAATAGGATAGAATAGGATAGAATAGAATAGAATAGAATGGAATGGAATGGAATAGAATAGAATAGAATAGAATAGAATAGAATAGAATAGAATAGAATAGAATAGAATGGAATGGAATGGAATGGAATGGAATAGAATGGAATGGAATAGAATAGAATAGAATAGAATAGAATAGAATAGAATAGAATAGAATAGAATAGAATAGAATAGAATAGAATAGAATAGAATAGAATAGGATAGGATAGAATAGGATAGAATAGGATAGAATAGGATAGAATAGGATAGAATAGGATAGAATAGGATAGAATAGGATAGAATAAGATAGAATAGGATAGAATAGGATAGAATAGAATAGAACATAATAGAATAAAACAGTATTTGTTTAGCACATACATGAAATACGCACGAAGAGATTTTAAAATAGATATCTGTGTTTCCGACCTACAAACCGAAAGCCTTTAGATACGAGACTCAAGAATGAATAGGTTACTTCTAGAAAAGCGTGCTGTACCGTCGACCGCATCATCGCTTTCCATCGTGAAATCCATCAGGAAAGTCAAAATGTAATATAAAATACCAAGGTTTAACTGCGTCCCTTTGAGCATAATGATTGGTATTCTATCTTTTAAGCTACCGTTTTTTATTATATTGTCAGTAGGTACCTACCGCTGTCATCGTATTGGGTAGTCAGGCTTGTCGTTTAGAGTCAGTAACCCTTCCCTTCTCAAGTTTACGAGCTGAACTGAATACTAAGCAGCTGACGCGAGTCGTTGGTTTTCAACTGTTTCCGTTGAAAACTAGTTTAGTGGAGAGGCGAAAATTTTGTTGGTTTGGCATTCAGATTGGAACGATTTCAGTGAGATAACTAGTAAATATTAGTTCACGGAAAACTTCGAAACTATTGCGGTGAAGCTTGAATTTTTGTACTTTATTTACAGTAAATATATGCCGAAAGACTTCCGTGATTCATCAAAATTTTCGACAAGTTTGATCTTGTTACTACTAAACTTTCAAATACAAAATGCAATCCTCGTTTTGTATTTGAATGTTTTTTAACCGGCTTTAAAAAAAGAGATTATTATTTATTGCAAGATGTGACCTTCAGATCAGAATTTGAATGTTTATCCGCATAAAAATTTACGACCTTCCATTGTTAATTGATGTAATAGCATACAATAATTTAGATGACAAAAAAATCTTTAATCTATACTAATATTATTAAGCTGAAGAGTTTGTTGGTTTGTTTGTTTGAACGCGCTAATCTCAGAAACTACTGGTCCGATTTGAAAAAATCTTTCAGTGTTAGATAGCCCATTTATCGAGGAAGGCTATAGGCTATATTTTATCCCCATATTCCCACGGGAACGGAAACTACGCGGGTAAAACCGCGGCGCGCTGCTAGTGAAATATAAAATGCACTTATGCACTAGTTACTGAATTTATCATTTTACATTGGTCTCTTTCTCGTTTCCTGTCCAAAACTCTAGGATTCCTAGTTCTGCTTTGGAATTTAAAATAGACCATCATTACCTTTACAACCTTCTAAACGCTAGCTCTTTTATTAGACACAGGTAATTTCTTGCACAAAAGCAAAAAGAAAATCCTCTAAGCAGCTTACTAGTCTAGTTATTAGAAAATACTGCACATTGTGATAAAGATAATTAAAGACATAGCCCATGCTATGAGGCCATTACATTTGAGACCGAGCCTGTTAGTGCTTACTTACAGGAACGCTAGACCGGATTAAAGAATACTATCTTTTCTAGGGTATTTTCGAGGAAGGGAAAGATGCCTTTACTGTTATTATCTTTCTTAGTAGTAGAATTAGATAGTAGGCGGTTTATAGGTACAGGAGAGTTTGTATTAGTCTGTTTAATTAATGCTAGCAGCATCCCGCGGTTTCACCCGCGTAGTTCTCGTTCCGGATATAAAATATAGCCTATGTTACTCGGTGATAATGTAGCTCCGCTCCGCCCAGAATGCTAGAAGTCATCCTCGGAAAACGTCTTTGGTAGTAACGGATAGTCGGTTTAGCCAGTTACAGTCTGACACATGTGTCAGACTGTAACTGGCTAAAACCCATCCGTGTTCCTCCTTATGCCCTTTGCGTTCCAGGGCCGCGGTGACTCTTTCGAACTAATTCCCTAACCACACATACTAAATGCAGGTATGCTTCGATTGGCTTCCTCCACCAACTTTCCTGCCACCTAATCTTTTCTCGGCTAGAACAATTGAAGGGTCCACTGCAATAACGATAAATGTCCTTGTTACCTCATTTTGAGATAATTGCGTTTCAATTGTATTAATGGGAAAAGGAAAGTCGTGTTTTAATATATTATTGGTTACAGCACATTTTGATTATTGATATTATGTGGTTTCTTTACTCAAGCTTTATTTAAGAACTAAGTCAACAATATATAATTTATAGTTTTTTAAAACCAGCACTTTATTCGGTACCATCCTTTTATCTAATACTAGCAACGTCCCGCAGTTTTACCCACGTAGTTCCCGTTCCCGTGGGAATCTGGGGATAAAATATAGCCTATGTTACTCGGGGTGAGTGTAGCTTTCTAATGGTGAAAGAATTTTTGAAATCGGTCCAGAAGTTTTTGAGTTTATTTGTTACATACAAAAATATATAAAAAAATAATACAAATCTTTTCTCTTTATAATATTAGTATCCCGATATTTTAGACAGTTCAAGTTTATCTAAAACTTGAACTGTCTAAAATATCAGGATTGTAAGTAATATTGCCAAGTTTGTTAACGAGATTACCAAATACAGATATCCAGTGACTGAAAGACGTGCTTACTTAAAAATTATACAAAATGGACTTTCATCATTATTGCAGTGGACCCTTCAATTCTAATCTAGTGAAAAGAGAGCATCTACCTCGTAGATAAGTAGGCATAACAACGCCACGTGAGACTGTAGCACTCAGTACGAGTGCGTTTGGTAAACAGAGCCACGAAAGTGGAAATGGCTCGTGTTCCACAGTGTGGTGGGCTCTTGTTTGTTTCTGTTATCACGTAGAGCTGGGAACATTACGGGTTTAGAGCTCGTTTGTTTACTAAATAGGGCTTTTCTCATATACTATTGATTGACCTTAATAGTTAAACATATACCGTATTTAACTATTAAGGTTAAAACACAATTACCGTTTTCTTTTTGTTATTATTCAATCAAAACTCGACGAAAACTTTAACATTTCATTCGATAATCAAAATAGTTCTTTACGTTTTTAATTTTAAATAAAGTTTCGATACATATTTAAAAAAATGCATCTATTTAGACTAAATACCGATCCTAACATAGTTAGTAGAAATAAAAACATAACTAAACATAGATAACTCATGTATGGAAGAACCAATAGAAATAAGATAATCAAATAACAGATATTCCTACAGAAATAAATATAAACAACAGACCCATCCATCGTCGAATCATCAAGTAAACACAATTTACTAGGTAATCTATCTAAACAGTACTCCATCACCGAAGATATATGTTTATGCGACACTAAAATATATGTGATAGCGCTGGAATATTAGCCCCGGTGATAAAAACACTCGTCACATCACACTATGGCCTATCCAGTGAGACGGCGTCATAAATCCGCGGTGTGTGATTAGGGATGGGCCCAGGTGGTATCACAAGTAGGTATAATATCCGTTTTTTTTTTACTGGAAGGTTCTGGCGTCAAATGATGTCGTAAATCTGCACTGGTGCGGTTAAGGATGTACCGTGTCGGATATTAAAGATGGAGTAGTTTAATATAAAAGTGTTTAAGGTGTTTTTGTCGTATTTGTGAGTAATGGATAAACAAGGATTTACGTGGTGTCAATCTAAGCTTATGTATAAATTTAGATGTATTAAGGTGCTGGTTCAATTATAAATAATCTTTCAGTGGTAGAAATAACGCTTTTTTAGGGATTCACAGGCCACAAAACAAATGCTTTGCGGAATTTGTTCTAAAGAGTCTCCGCGGTCCTAGAACACAAAGGGCACTACGAGGAACACGGGTGCGTTTTAGTCAGTAAGAGTCTGACACTCCCTTCCACTCTACTCAGCGGGTTGAAGTCATTTCATGATTACCCATCCAGAAAAAAAAAAATGGCAGTTATAGGGACTGCCGATAGAAGTGAAACCTTAGACCTTTTCTTTTATCAAAATTTGAAATTTCATAATGTTTTAATTAAAATCATAGTCAAACAAAAACACTATTTCAAATTGACTATGCACAGTATAATATACACATTGAGTTCTTCAGTAAATCCATTCAATTTCACATATACGCATGAGTCATGAGCATATCGGCGACGCGAACCCATAAGATTTTTCCCTACCAAGAAGTGGGCTAAAGAAGTTGTAATTTAAAAAGTAACCATGCGATGGACGATGGACCACCAAAGTGACAACGAGGGATAAAACGTATATCCTACATAATATTCAGTTTTTTAAAGCCTCTAAGCCGTTGTAAAATAATTGCAAGGCAAATATTGATAGCATAACTACCCACTTACAAGTCCTGTAGCCCTACCATAACGTCTTAAATCCATCATGCTTCCTGTGTCAGAGAGAGACAGAGTTATACAAGACGAATAGCACTATCCCTTTTTCACACAGATATCATGACAGCATTGGCATTTCGTAGTACGGGCCATGAATTTAAATCGTTAAGCATGTATTACCTATATCATTTCAAATGTAGTCACAAGCATTCACTGACAACCAGGGCCCCAAGTCTGCGGTTTTTACAAATTTGTCATTCCAACACGATCCCATTGTTATTTTGCTAAAAGTCGTAATCTGCTAAATTCATAATGGTCGATCATTGGTCGGTCAATGGTCTCGTAATACTTTTTGAAAACTGAGCTATTAAAAGCAATGACTGCACAATGACATTCTAATGGTAGGTCATTGATCAAAGGAATTGTCAAAATTTTAGCAGAGTAACGCAAACGTCTGTCATTCATTTGTCATTATGTACGAGATTACCATTCAATGCCATTTTTTTCAATGGAGTGTCAGTGGTTGACCATTGGAAAGTCATAGTGACGCTTTTATATTAGTAGATTACCAAACTTGTCAAAATCAGCCATTATGTAATCAATGATAGACCATTCTGACACTATTGTAATAGCAGACTTGAGGTCCAGCTCTAAAAACGACACAGTTTACTATTCGCATAACAGTTTACAGTTCATACTGAATTACATAAGTGTTTCTCCAGATGTGCATCCAGTTTTCGCCCCAGTGCCTCGTATCCAGACAACAGGTGCAGGAAGTTTCATTTGCGAACGTGCTCGTGTTTCGGATCCGAAACGACAATGGGCTAGTGCGAACTATTCAGGAAGGATGGGAACTTAAGCTCTTATAGATATAAGCTTGGCAGCGTTATGATTGATGGTGGTAGGTATATTTGTAACTGGTGTACTTGGAGTGATGGAGGATTTGTTCGGTATTTCTTCAATGTTTTCTGAAGACGCTTTCGTCTTAGAATGTATAATTTTCATTTTTTTTTTTATTTGACTTTGAAAGCAAGCGATCAAAAACATTATTTGTAAATAAAAAAAGAATTCTTTCAACTCAGTTCTTGTTGTGTGATCCATGTAATATCAAGTCGGTTAATTTATTCAGTCCCTATTTAAGGGACCTTCTGTCTTAAGTTATTACGTAATAAGCTAACCTAACAATATCTTATAGTGACCAAATCAATATTAAACATCTTTTATGTATGTTTTAAATAAATAGATTAATTTGGCAATCGCGCTAAACGACAAAATATTGTGTTTTCGATAGCCAAGTTCTCGACTTGGCGTGAGGTCTGCCATGTCCCCAGATAAAGATTAATTTTATAGTTACTCATTTAAACGATCAACTTGAATTGTGCGATTCTTTCTAAACAATCTTAAAGTTGTCGAAAATGTCTCGTTGTTAATGTCGTAGTTGACTAACTAATATAAAATAATAGCGTCATTACATTACTGTGAAATGTATCATTTTACACCTGAAAATATAATTAAAGGACGCAATTCATCTATGTTTTACACCAGCTTGTAAACGTGACAGATCTTAGCACCGGCCGCAGTGTACATTTGAACACCAACTAAAGACCTACTAGGGTCTTAGTTAGCAAATATACATGAAGACCGCTTGTACTATAGTTCTGTAAACGCAGAGACTTAACAGACGAATAGGTCCAAAACATATTCATGTATACCTAGGTAAATAAAACGCGTGGGTAACAACTGTTTATTTGGGATCGCAGATCTACTCAAGTAGTGTCTATATTGACACAGAAACCTTTGAGTGATGGAGGATTATTATACCATCTAGAATTTCTTACTTACCTTGAAGAAGTCTAAGTAGTAAGATGGTAGGATTATATATTGGTTTTTCTCATCTAAAAGTATATTTATTCAACACTAGGAGCGCCCCGCGGATTCAGCCGCGTTTTTCCCGTTCCCGTGGCAATACGGGGATAAGATATAGCCTATGACACTCCACAATAACGTAGCTTTCTATTGGTGAAATAATTTTGAAAATCCAGAGATTACCACAAACTCACAAACGTTACCCGTTTATAATATTAGTATAGACTAATGGTCCATTTTTGCAACGGCCAGATAACTAATACATATTAGTGTTTGAAAAATATTTATGTGCCCTGGTAGGGTTTATGTATGAAACCTCTATACTCATAATTTGTAAACTATACTCCATTTATTATAACATTAAAAAAAGATGCTGGCAGTAGTACAAAACCTTTTATTTTCAGTTTAAATTCAAACAATTTTGGCACGGCCAGTGTTCTGGGCAATTTTTCGATGCCCTATGAGTCTGTCCCCCGTTTTACTCCGCTTGTACATAATTATATATATATTTTCTATATTATAGCTTATTTAGTTGTATTTTGTAAATAATTTTAAATTTATAATACATAATTGTTATTATTGGAACACAATTTTAATAAATGATGTTTTGTAAGTAACAATGTATGGCATACAATAAAGCATATTCTATCTACTCGTCACGATACTTGGAAATAATTGAAAATTTGTTTCATACTAACCTATAGTATGAAACAAATTTTATAAAAAAAAAAACAGTTTATTAAAAACAAATGTTTTAACCACCAATAACGTAAAAAAGAATACGTTCTGCCACAACTTATGAAGGGAATAATAACATCCTTACTAATACTAATAATATTATAAATGTGAAAGCGTGGATGTTTGATACGCTTTCATGCAAAAACTATTTGACGAATCATCATGAAACTTTGTACACGTATTCTGGCAGGTACTAGAAGTAACATAGGATACTTTTTATCCCGGGATTATGTTCCCTTGGGATAATTTCCGACATTCATGCGGGCGAAGCTGCGGGTAGCAGCTAGTATTAGATTTGTTAGAGTTATAGTGACATGAAAAACGTGCTTCTTTTAGATTTAAAACATTGACACGACAATATTTTATGTAAAAACTAAATATTATAATATTAAATGAAAGCCTTGTAATTTTAGAAGTTAGAAAGGTTTAGTGGGTAAAATTTAGTGTTACAGCTCTTATTTCAATTGATTATATTTAACTCCATATCAATCTTGACTGGAATAGGTAATGCTTGTAGTACTTTTATTAAAAAGTGTGCCCCTAAAAGAGCTTTTTAATTTCTGTCTAATGAGGTAGGATGTGGGTGACGTAAATGAGGAGTGTAGGTACATGAATACTAATAAACGATGATCATGATTATGATTATCTGGTGGTTCAAGATATTTTCTTTACTTTTGTAAAGATAATTTGTCAAATTGCTGTCAAACCATTGTAATTATACCCCAAATTGTAGTAATCTGATCAATGTAAAATAAGCCCATACAACGATTGAATACCTAAAAAACTATTTTACTAAAAGATTTAACAACGTTCTACGCGGCGATTACATCAGATCCGAATCCGGATCCGCGGATAAAATATCCGCCGCTCAAGTTCACGTGCTCGATCATTTCCGTGTAACATCCCTACGTCCCGATGGCTATCAATTTGTTACTCTGACGTTTTTACGCGATCATCGGCGGCTCAGCGCGGCGCAGCGCGGTACTGTGCGGTTATTGATAAACTCTCCTGCCCAATGACTATGCCCGTTGACACATCGATAACAATATTTTCCAAGCTCTTTATTGCTTTCAATTTTTATAAATCACTTTATCGATTAAAATTTGCATACTTTTATAGGTGTTTGCGATGTGTGCGGATCAAATTTATATTTGTTTGTTTATGGATAGGATTACACGTCTCTAGTCACGTTTAATATTGTAATACTTCATTATTTGTTGTGCCCGACTCTTAAAAAAAGACTGAACTGAAGTCTTTTTTTACGTGTTTTGCTATTGACATTTCTTTCTATTCCTAGAAACTATTTCCCGCAACAAAACTATGAAACTGTCGTAAAAACAGCGAGAGAAAACAAATAGCCGACCGCAACAAAATCCGCACACAACAATATGCAGTTCAAAACCCGTAATTCTCACATTTATGCAGAGAAGTAAAAACTGAATAATAGAACTAAATGTGGCGACAAGCTCGCTAAAAGTCGCGGGAACTTGTCAAGGACCGCAGTTCGATTGCAGGCATTGTGTTCCCGGGATTTTATTAAAAGTTTTTTTTTTTTGGTTATCAAACATTCATACTTTACGGGGACCAAGTTTTATTTGTCCCCAGCGCTTTCCTTCAGCGAATAATTTAATTTTTTGCACCCGCAAATCTTGCGGATTACGCAAAGGTCCGTAACAAGTTTTTGCTTCAGAAAATTAAGTCTTTGATCGCTTTGGGATTTTTTTACTTTGAACGAATCAATCATCTTTCGACGTCGTTTGAAAATAATGTTTTTTGATTGCGTGGATCTAGATAATTAAGATTTTTTACTTGGTTCGTAAACCGATGATATGGCATTTTGCAATATTTTATTCGTCATATTGATTTCAAAATCATGAACGTATAAAAGTATTAATGAGGCAACTCTGTTACTAAAGTAATTGGAAAAACTGACATTAACATTTTTTGTTCCAACTTTCCGGAAAGCTCCTAAAAGCTAATAAGTCTAGATTTTTATCCGAAAAACCAAACCAGTCTAAATCTATACTAATATTATAAAGCTGAAGAGTTTGTTTGTTTGTTTGTTTGTTTGTTTGTTTGTTTGTTTGTTTGTTTGTTTGTTTGTTTGTTTGTTTGAACGCGTTAATCTCAGGAACTACTGGTTCGAATTGAAAAATTCTTTTTGGGTTGAATAGATTTATCGAGGAAGGCTTTAGGCTATATATCATCACGCTTAAGCCAATAGGAGCGGAGCAGCGATAAAGAATGTTTTAAAATCGGGGATTCCACGGGGACGAAGTCGCGGGCAGCAGCTAGTGTAAAATAAAATCCTTGTGTAAGTTTACTATGTGCTTCCCTGTACCAAGGGGTACCTACCATCGGCTCTACAGATGACAAGCTATGGGTAGCTCCCCGATCGATGGGGCGTCGTGTTCCACGCGCACCTCAAAGAGCTGTCAGCAAAGAAGACGGGGCCTGTGGGGTTGTGGAATTTGATCTAAGTCGGCCCTCTAACGCAAAGGGCACTAAGAGGAACACGGGTGGGTTTTAGTCCAGAGCGGGAGAAGTCATTTGATGATTTCCCAACCAGAAAATTTTTATTACAACTATTACTGTACGAGTATATACACTTAAATAAAAAACTCTTAACTAACTAAAAACTGTCAAAAGATGGCGTCGAAAAATTCCTCCAATCCCTCGTCACTGCTGTACCCAAAAAGCCGGCAGCATTGCCACATATTCAAGGCTAGATTGAACTTAACATTTTCACGTAACACTAGTGTAACTTCCACCCTAAAAGGGCAACACCAAACTATGAAAAGATTCCCGAAACACTCAACAACATATCAACAAGTCGATTATACCTTTCAGGTTTGGACGGTCCGGAAGGAATACTAATCTCTTCCGCCTTTGAACGTGGGATCCAAAGGTGCAACCCCGGAGAGGCTGAGGGGGGTACAACTTGCAACTGGGGTTGTATAAGTGGCGATTACTTTTTATCAGCATATCCTCTATGGGCGCCGTCGAATGGGCCGGAAAAGTTTAAGGGAAGAAAGTTTTTTGGCTGATATTTCGGGAAGATTCGCCCGCGTGATTGTTGGATATTATCCCAAGGGAACATAATCCCGGGATAAAAAATGTTATTCCAGATGATGATCTATATCTGTACCAAATTTCATCAAGATCCATTCAGTGGTTTTTGTGTGAAAGAGTAACAAACATACTTTCAAACTTTCGCGTTTATATAATATGATGACTTATGACTTAAGTTTGTGGCGTGGTATCGTTTATAAAATGAGTAAACTTTAAATCTTATAACTATTACCTATAAATGTAAAAGTTTGGATGGAAGGATATTTTTTAGTCTGGCTGCATGGATCTGGATGAAATTTTGCAAATAGATAGATTATAGTCTGGAATAACATAGGTACGAATTACTTTTTTATCCCGAGAGTATGTTCTTGCTAATAAGCAAATTGGTACGTATAAAGATGGTGAAATACAAGTTATAATTGAAATCTATTTAACCACTTAGAAAAACATCCAATAACAAGAGATAGCACGTCTTATATCTTAAACGGTAATCTAAAATTTCAAAGTGGAATCAGAAAGCAGTAGCCAGCCTATTTTATTTTACAAACTAGCTGCTGCCCGCAACTTCGTCCCCGTGGAATCCCCGATTTTAAAACATTCTTTATCGCTGCTCCGCTCCTATTAGCTTAAGCGTGATGATATATAGCCTAAAGCCTTCCTCGATAAATGGTCTATTCAACCCAAAAAGAATTTTTCAATTCGAACCAGTAGTTCCTGAGATTAGCGCGTTCAAACAAACAAACAAACAAACAAACTCTTCAGCTTTATAATATTAGTATAGATTTAAGGAAAACTTACAGCTAATACACTGCAATAGAAACTAACGATATGTAAAAAATGGCCATTTACAAGTTTTCACTATATATAGAACTAGCAGCGACCCGCGGTTTTACCCGCGTAGTTCCCGTTCCCGTGGGAATATGGAGATAAAGTATAGGGTGACTCAGGGTGAATGAAGCTTTCTAACGGTGAAAGAATTTTTTAAATCGGTCCAGTCGTTTTTGAGTTTATTCGTTACATACATAAATACAAATCTTTCCTCTTTATAATCAATTATATATAAAATGAATAGTAATAAAAATCTCACGAAAACAGCTTAGGACTAACGCGCATACATGCATACCATACATCAATCACGCTAAAAAATATAACAACTTACCAAAAAAAAAGTAGCCTTCAAATACCTATCTTTATACCAAAAAAGAAATCAGTCAAAGTTTTCTCGACATATGTATATGGCCAGCATGTCAGTCACAAAGATCCCAACGGCCACATTAACAAATAATTCATTAGAACCAGAAAAACTTCCATGTCGACCATTTCCATAAAACTAAGTGAACGTGTACCTTCCTACATCCTATTATTTAGGAGTACCATACCCCATTCCTTCTGTCGACCCTCGCGAGTTACGGCTCAGATAAGCAGCTGATATATACTTTTTCTTTCTGCAGTTCATGATATGAAAATATATGTATGTATGTTATTTCTCGCAAGGGACGAGAAGGTATGTACTGGTACCTATGTACATTATTGTAGTAGATCTAATTTATTGCAGAAATTCCAGGATCCTTAAGCTTTAAAACGGATAATTTAAGCATCACCATGATTATGATAAAGAATTTTCGCCACTAAACTCATCCAAGTAGAAGATTAGAAGATTTGATAACACAACTCTAACAAAAAAGCATCTGATTAAAAATCACAAACTAGCTGAATTCATAATGAACTTTGAGTATCCTTAACTGATAAAACAACCAAAAAATACTTCACTTCATCCCACATCTATACTAATATTATAAAGCTGAAGAGTTTGTTTGTTTGTTTGTTTGTTTGTTTGTTTGTTTGTTTGTTTGAACGCGCTAATCTCAGGAACTACTGGTCCGATTTGAAAAAATCTTTCAGTGTTAGATAGCCCATTTATCGAGGAAGGCTATAGGCTATATTTTATCCCCATATTCCCACGGGAACGGGAACTACGCGGGTGAAACCGCGAGGCGCTGTTAGTTCATCATAAAGTCAGCGAAGCATATTCTCTATTGAACTTAATTTCAGAACACTATAAAACCACACAGCAAAATTTATTAAAACTCATCAAAATTGTAAGAAAGCAAACAACATCGCCTCACAGGTACAAGAGCACCTCACTAAGCCAGCAATCTCATTTAACAGTGTTCAAGAAAAAGAAGATTTTCTCCTCGCTGCACCGTTCTATCAATAAGTAGCTTTAGTTTCCCTGGAGTGCAACAACTTTTATTTTAACATAATGAAAACATGACGCGCTGTCACAGAGTAGTCACGTGCAGAAGGCCGGCTTAATTCAACTGGCGAAAAATTGAAAATAATATCACACACATAAACTCTTATGTACCTACGTATATCTGACAGATATCCTATTACATCTGTAACATTTTGCAATCGCGAGATGTGTCCAAGAGAGGCGCTCTAGAGTAAGTGACCTGCACCCAGGTCCCATGCACGTCAAATAACATTGCAGGCTAAAAAGATGTCAGCAGTGGTGGCCTAGTGGTAACGGCCCCGACTTACGAATTATAGGGCGCGGGTTCATACCCAGTCAGGCGCATTACTTTGTGTATTTAATTTCATCACAACTGCTCTCAAAACGGTGAAGGAAAAAATCGTGAGGGAACCGGCATGGTCTAGAACCAAAAATTCGAAGACATGTGACTTTCACCAACCCACACTTGGCCCGCGTGGTGTATTACGGCCCATTCCCTCTCCTAGAGAGAAGGCCTATGTCCCAGCAGTGGGAATAATAAAAGGCTGATTATGTTAAAAAGAATGTGACAATCGTTCTATCTTGTTCCGCAATGAAAATAATATGCTAGTTTGCATGCGACTTACGACTGGTAGGTAGAAACGTGGCGCGATAACGATTGATAAAACTTGAAGAAAATTTTGGGAGTGACCTAAAATATCTGCAGTGCATGCAATATGATATAAACTTATTGCTAATTAAATCTCGCTAGACAAAGTGTCATTCTATCGGGGATTGTAGTTGTCCCCGATAGAATGACACTTTGTCTAGAGTCCAAAATTCGTGTACTGTAGTAAAGATTTGATTAAGTTGGCCGCGCGTAGCGAGTTTAAAAAAAAATCAAGAATCGTGTCTGCGAGAATGAGTCCGTGTATTATTGCCGATATATAAGCTATAGATATATATATAATTATATATCTATATATATATAGGCTGACCTTCTGTGCCTACTTATTCTGTGGCCCAATGTACCACGATGAATCTGTTCCATCGTAAATATTACTTTAGTTGCTTCCAAGGGGTTTATAGCCAGTTCCAAGAGTATGTGGATGGATTTTATGGCGTTGTTAAAATGTTTTTGGCCGTTCGTCTATCCTTTCAAATTGTGGCGACAGTGATGTTCGGATTCGGTGAAAATTTGATTGGACTACTACATTATTTTTTTGTTTTTGACTAACCGTTTGATGTGTCCCTCGTGCTTTTTGTGCTTGTTCAGTTTAAATTGAATTTTTGTTGTGAATTCTGTCGGTGTACGTGCTTGTCATTTGACCTCACGTCTGCTACTTTAATTGCTAGAGACATATTCTATAATTAAAAGTTACATTAACATTACACGTTAACATTTTATTCGAAACAAACATTTAACTACTTGGTATGATATTAACACAACACATGTTCGATTAAATTTAAGTACTTAAATTAACTAAACATTAATGCATGTCGGTGACGTCTTTGTCGCGCGCGTAGGCTTGCATCGCTTGTGAGTCATCGTGCCCGGAGATAAGCACGCAGCAATATTAAAAACAGGTTTTGGAGGGGGCTTGTTGTTGCTGGACCCGACTTATTCATCCGACTTTTTAAAAATTGTGACGATACACATTATAATATTATATCCTGAGTATTTTTTTTTATCTTAAGTTTAATTTCCTATTTATTTATTATATATATTTAATTTGAAAAGTTCCACAACTCGTCCCTGGGTCCATTTGAAAACCAGCGCCAGGCAGCGTCAGTCTGTCTGGCATAACGCTGAAATGGACCTTTTTAGTGCTGCCGTGACACACACAGTAGTCTACCAGCACATGTCATTGTACTATTTTCTTTTTTAATTTTTCGCATTCTTTGTACCGTGTGTGTTTTCTGCACTAAATAAATTTTATTCTTTCTTTCTTTCTTTCTTTTTAATGAGAAGTGAATTTAAATAAGGTTTTATTTGCATATTCAACTTCAAGCTCTATTTTCGTATAACAATAATAATACTTGATCATATAACAATGTCACCCGGGTTAGACTTTCGCATCTAACTTGATGCTATATTGATTTTTAATATTCAAAGTTTGCTAACTGGAGCGCGCCTCGCAACTTTTTATGACTTGGTATTGACACCGCCCCCGGCTCTGCATACTTCCCGATAGTACTCTAATAATATCGCAGAGAGGAATACAGCTCACAATATGAAACCGATTCCGGGGAAAAGACTGGAAAGTCGTAGAATTTGTGATGAATCCAATTTCTATGAAGGTCGTTCAGTAGCGTTCGTGTCGGATTGATCCACGCCAGAGCGATGTTTTCCAAACCAACCGCAAATCCTCGCCTTCAATCCTCGATAGCTCCTGTCTCAGAAAATATCGTTCAGAAACCGTTATCTATACTAATATTATAAAGCTGAGTTTGTTTGTTTGTTTGTTTGAACGCGCTAATCTCAGGAACTACTGGTCCGATTTGTAAAAATCTTTCAGTGTTAGATAGCCCATTTATCGAGGAAGGCTATAGGCTATATATCATCTCGCTAAGACCAATAGGAGCGGAGCAGCGATAAAGAATGTTTTAAAATCGGGGATTCCACGGGGACGAAGTCGCGCGCAGCAGCTAGTTTATTATAAGATTAGCAGCATTGCCGCTAGTTTTTGTGTTGTGGAAACCGTGGAATTAAGAGATTAGAAACATTTTTTCTCCCCAAATCTTCCCTTACTGAATAATTTAGGCCCAAATGAATCGACGTGATGATTTTCGGTCTTAATTGCGGCGGAAAATTATTCGCATCTGGCTTCCGTATTTATTTAGGATTTACTTTTCAAGATAGTAAACAAGATAAATCCGGGGAGCTGTCAGCCGGGAAATTCGAGAAAACCGGGAAATACAGACGTCGCGAATTTTCCACCGATATGGAATGAATGGGCGAGAGTTTTTTTTATCCTTCTTATCTGCGGAGCGCCCCGGGCGAAGGTTTGATGGAACCGGGCGGGGCGGCCATGCTGTTAGTGTTTCTTTATTTATCTCAGTTGGCATAAAACCTGAGATAAGTTTTTAGACAGCAGTGCAGTGGTGGCCGTGTGGAAGCGGCCCCGACTTACGAATTGTAGGTCACGGGTTCAAACCCACCCAGGCGCATTACTTTGTGTAATTAACTTCATCACCACTGCTCACAAAACGGTGAAGGAAAACATCGTGAGGAAACCGGAATATCCTAGAACTAAAAATTAAAAGACATGTGACATTCACCAACCCGCACTGGGCCCGCGTGGTGGATTACAGCCCATTCCATCTCCTAGAGAGGAGGCCTGTGTCCCAGCAATGGGAACATTAAAAGGCTGATTATGCTTATGCTCTTCGATCAATAAATTGATCAATAATTTGATCGAAGCTTATGATTAAGTTTTTATGAAAAAAAAAAGCAAATCCCTTCAGAGGTACTAGACAAAGACATTATTTATTTTTAGAGTCGGCGTAAATATAAGGGATCAAACACGAGACATTTTGATGATTTGTCCATCTTATTCATCTTTCGGGTTCCGTACGCAAAGGGTAAAACTGGACCTATTACTTAGACTCCGCTGTTCGTTCATCTGTCACCAGGCTGTATCTCATAAACCGTGATAGTAAGACAGTTGAAATTTTGACAGATCATGTATTTCTGTTGCCGCTATAACAGCAAATACTAAAAAACAGAATATAATAAATATTGAAGGACTCCCATCCAACAGAACCGATTTTTTGCCGTTTTTATAGATAATGGTACGGAACTATATTTTTTTTTAACTCTGGAAATCATCAAAATAATGACTATCGAATGCTCTGGGCGGAGCGGGAGAGAGTGTCAAACTCTTACTGACTAAAACCCACCCGTGATACTTCGAGTGCCCTTTGCGTCCAAGGGCCGCGGTGACTCTTTCGAACAAATTCCGCAAATCATTTGTTTTAGTACAAAATGTGGCCTGTGAATCCCTAACAGTCCCTCTCCCTAACGGTTATCTTGATTAACATAAATTAAGATGTACTAATACTAACACTATAGTTTAAGGTTTAGTTTAGAACAAGAACTGTCGTTGTTTGTGGTAAATAAACGCTTTTTCTTTCTTTCTTTCTAAAAAACACTATTTCTACCACCAAAATATTGTTTGTAATTGAACCAGCACCTAAATTCATCTAGATTTATACATAAACTTAGATTGAGACTACGTTAATTCTTGTTTATCCATTACTTACAAATACAAAAAAACACCTAAAACACTTTTATAATTATAAAACTACTCCATTTTTAATATATTCGAACAAATACCGCAACTATAGTACGGAACCATTGGTACGTAAATTTGACTCGCACTTGGCTGGTATTTTGGTGTTTTGACAAACGTTTGCACTTGTCTAGAAGCCTTAAAACTAGATATCAGAGTATAGTAGCAGTAAACAAATTATAGTAGAGAGTAAGAAGTTTAGTGAAAAAAAATCAATAAACTTTAAAGTTATGTGTCGTTAGAAATTTTTGTTCAGCATGTGTGAAACGCTGAACCTTGTTAAAACTTCAAGAATATGTGGTTTCAAACTCATGAATAGTTTTGAGCTCGCGTTCGCTCGGTGTTCAAAACATTTTGTTTTTGAGTCATCTAAATTAACCTAACTTTAAGCAATTTATTTATTTACTAACAGCGCCCCGCGGTTTCACCGGTGTTCCCGGTCCCGTGGCAATCAAGGGATAACATAGTCTATGATACTCCACAATAACGTAGCTTTCTATTTGTGAAATCATTTTGAAAATCGGTTCAGTAGATCCAGAGATTACCCGTTACAATGTCACAAACTCACAACCTTACCTTTTATAATAATTATTATTATAGATACTAGTAAGCATACAGTTAAACCAACTTCATGAATTACCGCCTACTGGCGATAACCGTATGAAAATCTATTCGGGAGTTTCTGAGTTTTTCGCGTATAGATAGACAATCAGACACATAATCAGCCTTTTAACGTTCCCACTGCTGGGACACAGGCCTCCTCTCTAGGAGAGGGAATGGGCCGTAATCCACCACGCGGGCCCAGTGCGGGTTGGTGAATGTCACATGTCTTCGAATTTTTAGTTCTAGGACATGCCGGTTTCCTCACGATGTTTTCCTTCACCGTTTTGAGAGCAGTGGTGATGAAATGAATTACACATAGTAATGCGCCTGTCTGGGTTTGAACCCGCGACTTACAATTTGTAAGTCGGGGGCCGTTACCACTCGGCCACCACTGCTCTCAATCAGACGCGGTGGAGAAATAGTGTTTTATAATAAAGGTCATTTAAAATGAGATAGGAGCTGATTTAATGTTAATTGAGCAAAATATCAAATTCAAAAGGTATCTACACTAACGCAAAATATAGCTGATGCAATTCCTGACACAATAACACAGCATTTGTTGCTCAAAATAGAAATTGCCGGAATTCCCTGCATTGCTCTGAAATTGTACAAATTTAATATGGAGTTCTTGCATTACAGTAAAGAATTAGCCGCACGAACTATTCTGCGATATAATTTCATCTCTATTTTGTGACGAGTGGGAGTGCGGAACCCACTCGTTCGTTTGCAATTGTGAACAGTTTACAGTGAAATATCGACACTGAATGTGAGTTAAATAAAATTACAGTCGTCCTTTCTGCATTGCTATATATGTATGTTTGTAATAGTTAATCTCTGGAAGTGCGGAACAACTCTCAAAATATATCTATAGTAATATATAAATGTGAATGTAAGTTTTTTTGTTACGCTTTCACGCGAAACCTACTCAACCGATCATCATGAAACACATATTCTTGGAGGTACCTATTAGAAGTAACATAGGATACTTTTTCTCCCGGGATTATTTTCCCTTGGGATAATTTCCGACATTCACGCGGGCGAAGCTGCGGGCAGCAACTAGTGTATATATAAAAGCGAAATACCACTCACTGATTAATCACAAAATCTCAAAAACTATAACACCTATAAATGTAAAAATTGGCAGGTAAGTTCCTTATATGGTGCAGATATCTGCTAAGGACGGATTTTACGAAACTCCATCTCAAAGGGGGTAAAACGGGGGTGGAAATTGTTTGTACTGAATCTGCGCAGACGAAGTCGTGGACCAAGTGCTAGTATTTTTATAAACTTATAGAAAGTTCGATGACGATCGCAGAGTTATTGACTAAACCCGTCATTTTCTTGGACTAAAGTCTCGGAAAAATCAAGTTTTCGCGAATTCGCAGGAAAAGTCACAAATTAATAAAAAAGCGTATATCTTTATCCTAAATTAACCAAATTTAACGTCTGAATTTCATTTGTATAATCTCACACACGAATTTTACCCCAGAAACCCGAAAATATTACATATTTAACCAAGGCGCGCAAAAATTACTATATTAACCAATCAACAAGAACATCAGCCGAAAATCCTGTGCCTAATATCATATATAACACTAGTTTACAAAATTTAACTTTTTGTCTGTTGCCGCGAATTTTATGGTTGATAATGTTCACTTATGACTTGTTTTTGTCAAATCTACCCTCAAAAATTTTTGAGCAGCTCGAGTTACTTTGTTTTAAATTTTTATCATTTAAGCGTATATATTAATCGATAACAGGCTTATTTTATTGTGTTCAGATTGGTATCTGAAGTCTTTGCGTCATGAGTAGTTCAAGGAGACGTTGTTTAAACAATCCAGATCATTTTTGCTATATATGCGGAGAATATGTGTTTAACGATTGTAGAAAAGTTATATCAGAGTTGGTGAAAAATACCTATTTTGAGTATTTTGGGATGCTCTTGGATAAAAACGAGAATTCTTGGGCTCCCAATTGTGTTTGTAAATCGTGTGTGGAATATTTAAGATTATGGAAAAGTGGTAAAAGAAGTGCCTTTAAATTTGGAACACCGACTATTTGGCGAGAGCCACGAAATCATCTCGAAGACTGTTATTTTTGTAGCGTGAACGTAAACGGCTAAATGGCAGTACCCAAGTACTAGTTGTGTTCAATGTCCAGTGCAGCGTTCACCTGACTCTTCAGTGCCTATAAATATATCTGAACCCTTAGTACAAGACATTGAAGGACCAAGCTCATCACAAAATGATGCTGATTTTGAAGGTATGTCAAATGAGCCAAAATGCTTTTCCCAAAATGAGTCAGATGATCTTGTAAGGGATTTAAATCTTTCTAAACAAGCTTCTGAATTATTAGCATCAAAATTCTATGACTGAGTTAGAACTAAAGGCTTGGACAGCTTTCGTCTCTGTGATGCAGAATTTTCTCGGAAATAAAATATCTGAAAATTATATTGAACTTGTAGAAGACCTTCTGCTACAATATTAGCATAAAACTCCACTTCCTCCATAGTCACCTGGACAGTTTTCCGGAAAATTTAGGAGATATGAGCGAAGAGCAGGGAGAGCGTATGCATCAGGACTTACGCGTCATGGAAGAGCGTTATCAGGGTTTCGAATATGATGTCTGACTATTGTTGGTCTCTGATACGTCATTTTCCAAAGTCTACACATCAGAGAAGAGCTTTAAAACGAAGTTCTTTAGAACTCAATAATTGATTATTTTTTTAAATAAAGTTTTTCTTAGTAAATACATGTTTTTTTCTGTTTTATAGCTACATAGCTGAAACTCAGAAACTAGAGCTGATAAAAATCTTCTAATTATATTTTTGAAAATAGCATATCATATGTAGTCAGCAACAGGTAAAATTTCTCCGGCAACAGATGTACTGTAAACTAGTGTAATTCAGCGGTACTTCTCTTAATTTTATGATCATGTCGGATTTTTTCCCAACATTATGTACGAGGTCTCAGGTACGTAGCTAAAGGCATGTTTACACGAGGAGATTTTCTCGTCTAAAGGGAAGCGAGAGCGATTCAGTGTTTCTCGTAGACAATATCGGCCTTTGGGTTTTGTAGTAGAAAACAGAATCAAATTCAAAAGTAATTCAAATAAGGCTGAATGCCAACACTTTATGAACGTAAACGTTTACGAAAAGACAATCCCAGAACAGCCGCCCGTCACCACTTCCAAGTGTTTAGCTCAGATGCAATAAACTCTCCAGTGTCAATAACGAAGAGGGAACCATATGGACGAAAATCTCAGAATCATCTGGCTGTTTTCTGAAATTTTGATGTAATTTGCCAAACACGTTTTTTTCATGAATAAGTCTTTAAAATTGCTTCCAAAGTGGGAGGCCATTCAACAAACTAATGATTACAATTTATACTTATACTAGCTGCTGCCCGCGACTTCGTCCCCGTGGAATCCCCGATTTTAAAACATTCTTTATCGCTGCTCCGCTCCTATTGGCTTAAGCGTGATGATATATAGCCTAAAGCCTTCCTCGATAAATGGTCTATTCAACCCAAAAAAAAATTTTCAATTCGGACCAGTAGTTCCTGAGATTAGCGCGTTCAAACAAACAAACAAACAAACAAACAAACAACCAAACAAACAAAATCTTCAGCTTTATAATATTAGTATTAGTATAGATGGTTAGAATTTATAATTAATAGATATATAGTTAATTTCAGTTTAATGTTGCAGCTATATATCTATCGTTTCCATCCAAAATTTAATTACACCACTGGATAGCTAAAGGATCATATAATTTGGTACGCTAAGCGAGGACTGTGACGCAACGCGCGCTTCGGACGAAGTTCGTTTATGTTTCAATCATCAGCACTAGTCAAAATCTATCGATTGCATATTATATTAAAGTATAGGTGTGGAATACAGTGAATAAAGGTAAAAAAAAATAATGTCGACCTATACGCGTGAAAAAGCCACATCCAAATCGGTCGTATACGGTTGCAAAGGGCTTCTCAAGAGAATCTCATGTTCAAAATCGAATGATACAAAAAACACACCATAAGACCAAGTGAAGCAGTGCCACGAACGTAAAAGAATTAATGCAGCCGCACGGATCAACGACGGTGTCAGAACATCGGCAGCTGGGGCAGTTGAAATTTTTAAAATACTAGCTGCTGCCCGCGACTTTGTCCCCGTGGAATCCACGATTTTAAAACATTCTTTATCGCTGCTCCGCTCCTATTGGCTTAAGCGTGATGATATAAATAGCCTAAAGCCTTCCTCGATAAATGGTCTATTCAACCCAAAAAGAATTTTTCAATTCGAACCAGTAGTTCCTGAGATTAGCGCGTTCAAACAAACAAACAAACAAACTCTTCAGCTTTATAATATTATAGTATAGTATAGATTACCTGTTACGTAGGTACACGTATTCACGTATAACATAACATGGGTGTGACTGTGTCCATGACGCAGTCACACCCATTTTTTTATATAAATACGAAGCGCTTTTCGCTTTGGGACAAGCGTAGATCACACGTTACTTTTCAACACTAGGCAAAGCAAGTGTGCTTTATCGTCGTCTACACCATGCCTGTGAGATAGAGGTCAAAAGCGAGACTGTCAATAATAATACAAAAAAATAAAACACTTTTTATAAACCGCCTATTTGAGACGAGAATCTTCCCCGTGTAAAACAGACCTAACAGTGGGGTGCTACGAATTATATATTTAAGCGCAACCTCTGCTCCAGGCCTTCTTTATACATAGCTATAATATATAACAGGGATTTGCTGGTTATAGCTAAGCTCCATTTTGCACATTTGTAAGTTAATCCTGCACAGGCTGAAAATTAGTTTGTGGTTTTTTTCGAAAGAGATTTTTATTAGGGTGTTTATACCATACTATTAAGGGTATTTGCTAAGGTGATAGGATTATCAGCACTAGAGAAAGCAAAATGCTAAAAAGGTGCTTACGTGGTCATTGGTAGGTTTTTGAGGTGAAACAAGTTTAGGATCATCATCAATGCACGTTTATTGATTGAGCTGGAGTGGTCGTGTGTCCGAGACATTAAAGTTACCATAATTATTTCTTGTACACTGAACGTGTAAAAGCAATTGTATCTTCTCCTATCCCAGCTTTGCTATTTCAGTAAATGGCAGCAAATGCCTTCCTGCGTCTGCGTTTCGGAACGCATTCAACCCCAATCTCTTCAAAGTTAGAGTGAACAGGCTTCTTCTAGTCTAGGTAAGCTCATGCCATCGTCGACTTTATCTCTGTCACCTGTAACCTAGACTAGAGTCAAGAGCAAATCCATCTCACAGTAAAAAAAAATATGGAAGACATGCTGACAACATTTATCTACTATATTAACCCTGTCAGGGGACAAATTTTGAAAACCCCTTCATGATGATTTTATAACATTTAGGCACATTTAAACAGGAATCATTATCCAACACGTGCAAATATCATTGCGGAAACATTCAACTGTGTCTTTTCGAACAATCCTAAGAATATACGTACATAAGTGTAGGTAATAATATAATATATTATGTCAGTAAACGTATTACAAATGTGGCTTCGAGACGAGCGCGTCATATTGAATCCAATTTTAACTTTGCCGATACGGAAGTGTGGCAATATGATAAGGATATTTGCTGCGAATGTATATTGCTACGAATATACATATATGTACGTTTGTAGTATAGTCAAAATGTGAAATTTAATAAATGATAAATTACATTTATTTTGTAAGTAGGTTGTAAATAACACTTTTACATGTCAATCTTTTTTGGTCGTTTTAAATTAGATGAGGCCGGTGTTTCCTAGCTGACTATTCTGAAAAAAAAAAAAACACCGAAACAAACTTAGAAGTCATAGTCTCTTTTGAAGTCCATAATTACAATTGTACTGGTCAAATTATATGAGAACCATGTAGGTTGATGTCTGAAGTGGTCTTTTGACAAAAGTACCACACAGATTTGAGTAAACCTATCTATACAGTGCAAGCATTTGTCAGTTATCGTGTAGCTCAACCTTAGAACTTTAAGAAGCTCAACGATTTAAATAACACTAAAGATATTTGGGAAGGTCGCATAAAGAACGCAAACTGCTAGACTAACATGAAAGGAACCCTTTTTTTCTGGATGGGAAAACATCAAATGACTTCTCCCGATCTGGGCGGAGGAGCAGGGAGTGTCAGACTCTTACTGGTTAAAACCCACACGTGATCCTCCTAGTGGCAACTTTTTGGCTTTCAAAAAGTTATGTCAGGTATTGTTAAAGCCTTCGGAAGTTTGTTGCAGAAACTAAATTTGCATAATTTAATTGGTTAATGGGTATCGTGCTTGTGAATTACAGTTAAAAAATCTCGTATACCTGTGATAAAAATCGTTAACTTAGAAGAAAATCGTTTAAGAATTTGTCGACTAAAAATTAACAGCCTCATCCATGACAATTTTTTAATCATGTGCTTAGTTTTTAACTAGTAATTAGTAGATTCTAATTCGAATTTGAGTGGCAGCAATCCAAACGTTATCTGGCAAAGAAAGCCTAGAGGTAGAGGCATTTTGTTCCAATCAAATTACCTATGGTCTCTTATAAAACTTTCTTTTAAGAATTTATATTTAAAATCTGCTAAGCATATGGTTAGAAAGTTTTATGAATATGTCCGTAAAACTTCTTCAACCAAATAACCGCCATCTTGAAATGCTTTAGTCGTTTGAAATTGGAAACACGAACTTTATTGAAATGTTTCAGTACATGAGTTTAAATGGGTTCTAAGTTTGTAGCCATTGAATGGTTTCCTCTGAGAGGCTATGCATAAATATGCATTAACGTCAAAACCAACAGCCTCGAGCTCGTATCGTTATGAAATTCATACAAGGCACCTGGATCGCAATTTTCTGTTTCTTTTTTTTTAAGGAAATGTTATGCGATTTGCATTCATGAGAATGTACATAGGTAATAAGTAACTTTGATTGGTGTTTTAAGGGGTTTTCTTGCATTTTATTTGATGTGTGATAGCGATGAGTGTTATTTTTCGGGGTAAGGAAAAACTGGGTTGAATAAAAAATTGAACAGGTGGTTTTCAGGCTTATAATCAGTCTCTCTCTAACCGAATATAACGGAATATCAGTATTTGCTTCAAAGTGGTTGTCGATCAGACCTTTCAACCCAGTTTGTACCTAATACGATACGCATTGGAGAAAATGGTGTCAAAGGTATTCGAACCCTTAATTTTATTATTAAACTATGGGAGCTGGCATACCCTTTCCAATGAAAAAAAAATATATGGCAAAGGGTTATATTATGTAAAGGGCTGGGACTGTTGCAAAAATAATAAATTTCGTGCAAAAATAGGAGCACGTGAAAACCACTTTATTAAGAACTTGCCAACAACAACCGAATACCAAAAACCAAAACTTGCCAACTTGAATCGCAATACAAGAACTGTGTTTTAGTTACATTGTATAAATTACGAAAACAAACCGATAACTTTTATTTGAATATAATTTAATGCATATAAGTACGAAATTCATACAATTTCAATGATAGGCATTGTTTGCAGATAGCGAAAACGTGACACTTTAGGGCACCATGGTGCTGACATTGTTTATTTATTTAAGTTCCCTCTACCTATATGTATACGTATCATTATGCAACTCAATTAAAAAAAAAAACCTCATTCACAGCTGCTTAACCCCTCCGATCCATATCGCAACCTCAATAACAGCTACTTAACCGCACCCATCCAAATCGTGACCTCACTAACAGTTGCTTAACCCCTCCTATTCGAAACGTGACCTCACTAACAGCTGCTTTACCCCACCCATCCAAACCGCGACCTCACTAACAGCTGCTTAACTCCACCCATCCTTTTCGCAACCTTGCCAACAGTTGCTTAACACACACATCCAAATCGTGACCTCACTAACAACTGCTTAACCCCTCCCATCCAAATCGTGACACTAAAAGTGTCGTTACAACTTTTGGTCAGTTGTTACGGATTGTCAGAAGCCAGTAAATCTGCCAGTAAGTCTCCAGTCATACCAAGAAGTACCGTGTTACCCAGTTAATGGGTTGTGGAGGTCTGGTAGGCAGCCGCTCCACGTTAAGTAGGTACTGGAATTCAGATGAATCGAGTATGACTGGAAACCGACACCAATATAGTTGGGAAAAGGCTAGGCAGATGATGATGACATCCAGGAAATAATTTTCAACGTGCTTCCGAGACTTATCCGCCTCGGCAAGCATTGCTTAAGCTTAAGGATCGACACTCACGTCTGTTCACGCCAAGCAAATCATCACCAAGTGTGTATTTCAAAATATTGACACGAACTCACACTCCTAATTAGATTTTTGTGGTGAAATACCATATTATTACACTAAAAAAATCGAATTAGTTCGTCAGATAGATTTCCAAAAAATATTAGACATTTGTGTTATTATTTTTTCACATAAATAAAAAACGATGACGATACAGTGCGTTCACTCGCGTGACGTCACTACGTGCTACAATTTTGACCACGACATGACATCACAAGCCCCCACTCCTTATCTTTGATGCTGTTTATCTTCGTCAACTTTTATAGATTTGATAAAGCAAAAAATACGTGTTCAATATTTTTCGGAAATTTAGATTGTATATGTATATTGCAATAATTAAAACGTAAACCAACACGATCAGCGGTCGCGCCATATTACCGTGCAAGCTGATACTGCAGCAGATTATATTACGCAAACGATATTATATTACAAAACTTGTTAACTTGGAATACAGTTACAAACTGTGGAGTTGTGGACGTCGTAATAGTCACTGTTCAAGTTTAGTTATTGCGCTAGCCTCCTTCAAACGCGTTACCACTTGCTTAGCGAGTTCACTCCCAAGTTAGGATAGCTTGCAACGTCTAAATGAAAATTAACTTGCACGAACTTAATATGTGAATGTTGGTAACTTATTTAATATTTTGTTTGTATGTGTTTTCTGTAAAGGTTCTTGTGAAAAAGTTTTTCTTTGGGAAATATTTCTGTCGTTACTTTTTATTGTCAAAGAGCTTTGTCTTGTTTCGATTTCAAGAGTTGTGGTGTCAAAGGAATGAGATTTTTCAACATTGTCTGTTATATGTCTTCAATTTATCTCTGCCTGCGTCTTTGTTTCCGAACGCATTCAATCCTGATCTCTTCAAAGTTAGAGTGAACAGGCTTCTTCTGGGTAAGCTCATTCCATCGTCGACTTTGTCTCTGTCACCTGCGACCTAGACTAGAGTCACGAGAATATCCATCTAACAAAAAATTAATTGTTTATTTCAATAGTACCTGCCGCCCGCGGCTTCACTTGCCTGAATGAAACGTAAATGAAAAGAAAATTATCTCAAGTGAACATACTCCCGAGATAAAAAAAAGTATCCATGTGTTATTCCAGACTATAATCTACCACTGTGCCAAATTTCATTAAGATGTGTTCAGTAGTTTTTGCGTGAAAGAAACAAACATGGATTATAGGTACGAACTATTATTATAAATGCATACGTGCGTTTGTTAGTATTTTCTTTTCTTCTTTCTTTCTCTGTTTTTTTTAAAAGAACGTTGCCCTTGCCACACACTACATACAGATTCCCATACACAAACAGCCAGACCCAAAACAGCTATCTGTAGGTCATACAAATATTTGTTCCGTGCGGGAATCGAACCCGCGACACGCAGCGCAGTAGCCAATCGCTCAACCACTGCCCCAACCGTATCGAGTGTGGATGCAAAAAAAAAAAATAAGACGTCACAAGAAAAAGCTAAATATATTTAAGTAAATGGTAAAATTCCACAAAGTAGCTGTAAAAACCAACAGGATGACCCTCCTGCTGGTTTTTACAGCTAACCATCAGGGGACTCATTTGTCAGTTCTATTTCCTCGTAGTAAAGAGATTTATTCTAGTTTATTTCGCAATAAACCTACAACAATAGCGTAACAGTTAATATTTAATAGTATATATATATATATATATATATATATGTACATATATACGTATATATATATATATATATATATACCAGTATTTGGACCTCAGTCCGTGCGTACCAATATTTCTTATAATTTATTCAGAGCCACCCTTTACCGACATACACTGCCGGCCACGAAACTGACCACCAAATGAAATATTAAATGAACCATCCATCGTGCTGAGTAAATAAGTCGGTTTCAATAGATTTATTTCGCCACGTAACATTAATGTTTATTTTATTATGACAGATAATATTAAGATTTATTTTATAACATTATTGAAGATATTTATTACAAATATTCATCAATATCGTTGTATCGTTTTAGTAAAATAAAAGCAATGTCTGTTTACTCCCTTTTGTTTAATTAATATTATATTCAGGTGCTGATTCGTTCCCAGAACATATCCCAAGAACAATCAATACAGAAATTAATTATGATTGGAATGGAACTGCTTGATTTAATGAATAATATTTAATTTATATTACGAAGTAAAATTTTAATTAAGCAGTAATTACTTGGAAATATGATCAGGACGCGTTCGCGATCAGGAGCAGGTCGAGTTGAGATTATGAATATAATCTTACTGAACTTACGTTATATATTCATATGACTCAGTAAGTACTTATTTTGGATAATTGCCAAATCCGAATCAAGTACTTATTTACCGAGTTACAACAACTTCTTAAAGAGAAATAAAACCAATCAAAGTAATCCGGCTTCAAATGTCAAATTTATTTTCCCTAATTCCTAACGAAATGCCATTATTACTTAAACGTAACAAAAATTATCATCAAAGCACAACTGTAAAAACGCAGTGGAACGTAAAATAAAAGGCAAAAGTCGGCGTTTCGTGACCCGTAGGCACTTAAGTTGAAACCCACGATACGTCGCGAGCAAAAGCAAGTCATTACGCCTAATGCTAAAATATCCTATTCTCGGCCTCCGCGTATTGAATACGCAACAATACGTGCCTTTCTCGCAATAAAGGTTTAATCCCCGATGTATACTTTTCTTCGGCCTCCAGTGTACTTACCTATGAGATCAAAAGAAATATTCGCTTTGCGAACTTTTTTTGTTTCGTAGGAAGCAAGGTAGTAGTGTACATGCGTTATGCATTAGACTACGCACTTAAGGTTGGCGCAGAGAGGAATTTACGAGCCTAGATCATGCTATCAAGACGATCCCCAGTTGTATGGCAATATCTTATGAAATATTTATTCTCGTCTTGAGGTTAGAATGAGAATTCTTAGTCCATAATACCAATAAATAAATCACCAGTCAACATTTAATCACAGTTTTCTCCACCTCTTTATTTCTGTAATAAAGCTGACATTTTTTTTGTAAAGTCATTAATTCAATTAGTTTCGTCGATTTATCGCCGCCAACAGTTGGCCTTAATCGGCAACGTGATTATTTTTCAACCATTTTCTAGAACGAAATCTTAATTGCTGAAATTGCCTCATTAACTACTAACGATTAAACAATTTTAGGGGAGCCACTTGACCTTTAAACTTCAACGCTCTTGAATTCTGGTAGGTAGGAATGAGGCGGCATTCAATCTTGAAATAGAAATCCAATCATTATCAGAAACAGCTTTAGTACTGAGCCGATTAATTTTGTATTGACTGTAATTTTGCTGTATAGGGTAGGCACTTTCAAGAGAAATAAACATAAATAAAAAACCCTCTACGATTAGCATCCAAAGAATATAAATGGGGGCGAACCAGAAAGTTTCGACGAGTTTTTGAGTAATGACTAATGATAAATAACGGCCTACTTGAGTCTAAAAATAGCTTAAACAATGCCTTCTTCTATTATTATGGAACCCTTGCAACTTATTTAAAAAACGAGTTAACCTTACAATAGTCGCATATGATGAGGAACATTTTACATCTCACCTTGGTAATAAACAACATCAATACTAGAATATCTTGAAAAAAAATGAGTTATTACTTAAAACAAACAAAACTGTTTTTTTTTTTCTGAAAGAAGTATATTTCGAAATATAAAATGTATTTGATTTAAATTATACTTGGAGTAGTGCATTTCTTTTTAAATAGTTTATTTTTTTTATTGTTTCAGATCACACTGGCTGGTTCCATTTGACGGCCAACTCTAACACCGCGCGCGCTCATTGGTCAAATCAAATAGCGCGCGCTTCTCCGGCTTCAAATTACACACTTCTTTCTCATTTCACGGAATAACTCCTACAGATTGCAAGAAAACGAGATGAAAGATGTTACACATCAAAAATCATTCACACAACAATCTATCCAACAACAGCAATGCCGAACTTACGCAACACAAACGTCGGATATAAATAAATATCGGCAGTTGCACCCTCCAAAACCACATCAGCCGACCACAACTTGCCAGTTGCCAATTTCATATAACGGCTCTGTATTTGGCAGCCCTAGTTGCTTGCGGGCCCAGCCTATCCGTCCAGACCATTTTAGTTCGACTGTGCATAGAACTGTTACCCTATTTAAGCTTTTATCACCATGAGTGAGCAATGCGCAGGATGTTTGGGAAATTCTGGCAATTTCTGGCTAATTGCCTGTGTAAGTGGAATTTTATACTGAACTAGCTTCTGCCCGCGACTTCGTCCGCGTGGAATAGTTACTTTACCCCCGATTTTGAAACTCTCAGCCCGATCGGTTTATAATTGACTAAGTTTCATACAAACTTTCATCCCCTATTTTATCCCCTAGGGGGTAGAATTAATCAAAATCCTTTCTTAGCGGATGCCTACGTCATACCATCTACCTGTATGCCAAATTTCAGCCCGATCCGTTCAGTGGTTTGGGCTGTGCGTTGATAGATCACTATGTCAATCAGTCAGTCACTTTTGAGTTATATATATTGACTAAGTTTCATACAAACTTTCATCCCCTATTTTATCCCCTAGGGGGTAGAATTAATCAAAATCCTTTCTTAGCGGATGCCTACGTCATACCATCTACCTGCATGCCAAATTTCAGCCCGATCCGTTCAGTGGTTTGGGCTGTGCGTTGATAGATCACTATGTCAGTCAGTCAGTCACTTTTGAGTTATAGAAGATAGATTAGCCTATCATGTCCCGTAATAGTGAGTATCGTGTACCGATATAGTCTCGCATGTCATGTGCTGTAATTGTCTGTCTCGGATAATTTAGAGGTTTTTCGTTGTTTTTCGAGAAAGATTTTCATGATGAAAGAAGGTATTTAAAAGTGATTGATCTTGGGATGACTAGGGTTTTTGAAGGTTTTGTTTTTAGAAGATAATCTTGTGTGTATTTTTTTAAATATATCAGTTAGAGCTCAAGAGGAAAAAACGGAACCTTTATAGGATCACTTTGTAGTCCGTCTCTCCGTCAGTCTGTCGGTCAAGACCCTTTATCTCGGGAACAAGTGGAACCATCGAGTTGAAAACCAATACTCAAGTCTACAATTCCTTGAAGCTGAGAAAATTAAACGTCAAAATCAACATAAAAAAATACGGCGGTTTATCTCGCAATCTAAACTAATATTATAAAGAGGAAAGATTTGTTTTTTTGTTTGGATTGAATAGGCTCCGAAACTTCTTGACCGATGTCAAAAATTCTTTCGCTGTTGGGAAGCTATACTATCCCCCGTGTGGCATAGGCTATATTTTATCCCCATATTCTCACGAGAACGGGAACTACACGGGTGAAACCGCGAGGCGCTGCTAGATGGGAATCAAAACGTATAAGTTACCTGGAACTATGAAAAGCAAGTAATTTCGTCTTATGGGTGAGCGCGACTCGCACTTATCTGTTTTTTTCATAGTTTCATTGATATGTTGTCAACTAGTACGCGCCCCAGCGTCGCACGGGTGCAATTCTGATATTAAATCTCTACTATATTATGCATGTATTATACATATAAACCTTGCTCTTGGATCACTGTCTATAACAAAAACCGCATCAAAAGCGGCTGCATAGGGACTGACAGACAGCGGGAAGCGACTTTGTTTTATACTATGTAGTGATATCTTGCTTTACCTTCAACCACTGTAACTCTTTCTGACGGACTGGCCATATCTATACTAATATTATAAAGCTGAAAGAACGCGCTAATCTCAGGAACTACTGGTTCGAATTTAAAAATTCTGTTTGGGTTGAATAGACCATTTAACGAGGAAGGCTTTAGGCTATATATCATCACGCTTAAGTCAATAGGAGCGGAGCAGCGGTAAAGAATGTTTTAAAATCGGGGATTCCACGGGGACGAAGTCGCGGGCAGCAGCTAGTGTTTATATATACGTTTTCACGTCAAACTAAAACGCTGAACCAATATTGGAGAATTTATGCAAAGGTAAACATGGATTCGACCTTTGAGAAAGTCGTACTTTTTTATCTCAGGAGTGCGAGTTTTTGTAGGAATATTTCCGACCTTCACGATGATAAAATCGATGGCAGAAGCTAATCAACGACATAACACGAGTAATTAAAAGACATAAGGCATAATAAATGGGTATCATAGTAATTATTATCTTCCTTATCCTGTTATAGATGCCCATGGATACTTTTCAGAATCAGTGTGTGAGAAACAGAAAACAGTTTATCAAAAAACATAATTCCGAAATATAAGTACCTAATAGCACGGCATTCATAAACACTGATTAGTCTTTAAAACTTTACGACAAAAATTTCCTTAAACAAAATACAGAAGACATGCACGTATTTTATTATTTCCTGGTACCACAAAACTTGTTCGTAATCAAAGTTTTATTGAAATTTCGTTTTGGCTCCGATCTGAGTGCGGCCGGCGACTGTTGGCTGTGTTACACGAAATGGGAATTTTATAGACAACAAGACTTCCGTAACTTCGAATTCAAAACTAATCTAGGTTATCTTGGATGCTAGATTTTATTAGGCAAGTTTAGCTTTTCTGGTATAAGAGTAATGGGTTGTGAACTAACAGCAGGTAAAAACTTTCAAACAGAACAGGAATAAATGTTGCATTTTTTATTGAAAACACTTTAAATCTTTTTAATATGTTGAATATAATACGTTGCTGGTTACACTTTGACCTTCAGCGGAAGACGCGTAGTTCAGTTTTAATAGAATTACAGACTAGCTTAAGCTAGTAAAGTTGCTACTTTGTTGCGTATTATATAAGATTGTTTTGTTAAGGTGTGAAACGAGTCCTTTCTGATGCCTTCATTAATCATCATCATTATTATAGACAAAACCGATACTTTATCAATATAAGCTTCCCGCAGCCATCACCACGTCGTCCTCCAGTTCTAACCTTGTCACATCCAGCGGATTACTCGATCTTGTACGTTAAACAATGGCTTTTACTAAAAGTTACTTCCTATTACTCAAGCATCTGATCTACTTACATATAATGGCTACAGTTCGTTATGTAAATACGTCGACATATAAACGCGCATTTCCTAAACGCTACCCTAAAAGGGTAACAAAAGCGTCTTGAATTACCCGCTTAAAGTATTACCCACTTCACGTCACTACCGCTCACTAGGAAACCCAATACATTGGTTACCCGTCGGTTCCATATTACCCGACCCACGCATACAGGCATACATAAAAAATAATATGCCGCTTGCTCACATACACCTTGATGGATCATTAGTACGCTCAGGGCCGTCGTATACCTATTTGAGGCCCTGGGCATCGAATAAGGCGGGCCCCTATGAATTTGACAAAGTGAATATTTGCCAAAACAGACAAAAATAAAAATTATAAATATGCAAACGTTTATTTGATAAAAGAAAGAAAGAAAAATGATTATTTGGGACTCGCACAAAACAAACAATAAGTAAACAAAAAAAAAACTAATAGAAAAATAAATTAACAAACGCATTCAATGAAAAACATCATTCAGTCATTCTAATATTATCCGGACGAAAAACTCTTTTACTATTACCAAGTTAATGCTTAAAAGTCTAAATCAAATACAATTATATTCGTTTGGTTTTAGTAAAATGAATATATTTATAAGTCATCTGTAGGTGATCTGTTCGATCTCGGGGCCCTGAACACTTACCGAGTGGGAAAGAGGGGCCCGGGAAGGCACAGAACACGTAATAAATTGAACAACAAAAGTTATCGCTGGTTAGGGACAGCCCTGACTGTACGTACAACTAATATAGCACAACCCTAACTAATCATAATTTTGCTACAACGCCACCTGTGAATTGGGCTGTCACTTCACGTTTTATTCAATTTTGTATCTGTTTGTGTTCGTCGTAAAGTTTATATTTAGTTGCGGTGTTTTGGTGTATACTTTTATAGTTGGTTCGTAGGCTCAATATAATTAGTTTGTTGTCAGATAGTGACAACAAACTAATGTGAAAGAGTCACCGCGGCCCTGGAACACAAAGGGCACAAGAAGGATCACGGGTGGGTTTTAGTCAGTAAGAGTCTGACACTCCCTCCCGCTCCGCCCAGAGCGGGAGAAGTCATTTGACGATTTCCCATCCAAAAAAAAAGGCGTGATGTTATATCTACATTTACCTATGATAAATGATAAATGATATTTGTTTTGTAAGTAGGTTGTAAATAACACTTTTACACGTCAATATTTTTGGTCGTTATAAACTGGATGAGGCCTATATATGTTATCCAATCAGGTTTACACCAATCACTCATAGTATTGTTAATGCAAAGCTAAAATAAAATGTTTAATGCACACAATGGTTATTCGGCGATCCCCCTACAATCCACCTTGACACACTTCTTTACAACTTCACTTTCACGCCAGTTCGGAGCAGGTGAACTGGCGTGCATTTTACAAATCTGCTAAGTGCTGCACTTATGGGAATAACCGCAGGCTATGTAAATATTGTAGGCACACGCCTGAGTCACTTATGTACGTGTATGTGTCTATGTTGGTTTCAGGTGCGAAGTTTCTGAATAAATAGTAGCATGGGTTTTAGGATTCTGTAGTCAATAAAAGCCCTTATAGTTTCGCTACGTCCGTCTGTCTGTCTGTCCGTTCGCGGTTCTGCTTAGAAACTATTAGCACTAGAAAGTTGGAATTTGGTATGGGTATACATATATATTAATCACGCCGACAAAGTGGTAAAATAAAACGAAACTTTGTATACTTGAAAATTCATACTTATTATTAGGTATCCATGACAAATAATAATCAAAGTGAAGAAAAACTACGGAACGTGAAGGGTTCCGTAGTTTTTGGGAAACACAGTACTTCTTGGCAAGACTAGAGTCAGATTTACTGGCTTCTGACAATCCGTTACGACTGCCAAAGATCTACAAAATTAAATGACAGCCTTGGCACGGAGAAACCTCGGTATGTTAAGATGGTCACCCATCCACAGACCAACCTTGGCATGCGTTGCTTAACCTTGAAGATCAACCCGTGCGGCTGTTAGTCTTTATTCACGAGCTCCTCAAATCTATAACTAACAATCAAATCTATATAATAACAGCAAAATCTGGCAGAACTTTAATAAAACACCGTGTACATAAGGCGCTTGAACAAAAACTTTAAAGACAGCGAACAATATCCTTCTTCATACATAATAAAAAACTTACTGGACTGCGGAGCTCCCATTTGAGACGTAGGAAGCAAGAAAGAGACAACACTATCCATATCTTCTAAACTAAAGTATCTGTTTGTTATAACAAAAAAACTACTTTTGAATAAATGCTCGTGGAAGTATATACCATACTTATAACTAAATACACTTTTTATTTTTTTTGTCTGTCTGTCTGTCGGTTTGTTTCAGCTAATCTTCGTAACAGCAGGACCGATTTTGACGAGACTTAATGTGGTAGATTGCTCATGTAATAAAGAAAAACGTATTTTTTCGAAATAATTCTTATGTAATAGAATATTTAGACATAATTATATGTAGATATTTACAGGTGTTTTAACAAATACTCAAGTAACGGTATATCTACATAAAAACTCGTATCTCTTTTTTTTTCAGGAATTAATTAATGAATATTTCCGCGATTCCTTTTAAGAGAAGGGATTCGGGGCTGGCGAAAAAAAATGAATGCCCATGAAAATACTTTTTGCGCAGGCGGAGCCGCGGGTAGACGCTAGTTTAAGAATATATCTGCGTCCTTCTCTAGCTGGGAAGCGATCGTTTTAACACATGTTATATTCTGTATGGGACTATGTGTTATAAATAAAACAAAAAGTAGAAACATCAGTGAATACATAAGTTATAAGGAAAGAACTTGAAGAGGACTGCTTAAAGATTAATATCATGAATGTTGGACTTACTTTGTTTTTATATGGAATCTTGACACGTGTATTTTCCTTTCATGACTTTGAAAGAAAGAAAGAAATATGTTTATTTAGGACTCTCACTAGATAAACAAAAAATAAATAATTAAAGGCTGATTAGTAATTTTAAAATAAAGAAATACCACATCACTGGTTTTCCGGTGTGGTGTTTGTGAAGCTATAAGGGCTAATCTCTGGATTTACTGAACCGATTTAATTATATTTTATTGGTAATTCTTTTACCAATAAAAAGCACATTATGTTTAAGTATTACAGCTATATTTTATCCCCTTATTCCCTCGGAAACGGGAACCGCGTGGGTGAAACCACGGGGCACTGTTAGTACTGAATTAGTACCTACCGGCAAATGTTAGCAGAGATAATTTCTGGCTTTCACAATCACAACACTTCGTAGGTAATGCAGACTTATCTAATACCCAATCTTCTTAATTGCATAGTAGGTACTTACCTAACACTATGGATAATTGTTGTTAGAGAATTAAGTTTATACTAATTACCATCCGCGTGAATATCGAAAATTTTCCCAAGGGAACATACTCCCGGGATAAAAACATCCTATGTGTTATTCAAAGATTTAAAGCATTTCTTTCAAATAAACCATTTACAGGCATTTTGAAAGTTATATTACAGACTGTAATCTACCTCTGTGCCAAATTTCACCAAGATCCATCCAGTATTTTTTGCGTGCAAGTGTTACAAAGATCTATGCATCCATACATACAAACTTTCACGTTATTAATATTAGTAAAGATTTTTTTTGTAGCCCGTACTATTGCGCTGCTGGGCAAAGGCCTTACTACTAAGACAAATATTTCAAAATGTGCACTGTATATTTTACTAAATCAAATCAACACTACGCAGTATTCCCACTATATCAAAACTTAGTTGTATAAATGCGAAAAAATTGTTTGTCAGTTTGTTTGTCACACGTTTACTAATTAACGGATTTCAATTAAATTTGGCACATTGGAAGACTATGTCCCGGAAAAAGAAATAGGTTTTTTATCGCGAAATCATTATGTTCCCTTGGGATAAAGCTACTGGCAGGAACTAGCGTTATATGACAGCAGAATTCCAGAAAAAAATCTTTTTCAATAAACCATATCACCTCTAGCTAGTTTAATTTCCTTGGCTCTTCATCCATACACAAGCCTTTGAAACTGAAGTAAACCAAAGCCAAGAGCTGCATATTAACCCTGTCACCTCTAAGCCGTTCCACAAACGTCCACTTTCACGTAAGCCTCAAAGTTTCAAGCCCGACCTTTGCTACCTGGTCCCCTTGAGGGATTATAAACTTCAAATTAAATCGATGGCCCCACCGAATAAACGTGCAAGAGTTCTTACACGAAAATTTTTTTTTTTCGTTTTTCATTTCTTTTGCCTATCTTGCACCTACTTAATTTTTTTTATGAATTTTAGACTCAAAACACGTCTGTTATAATAGTGAATGTCTTTATTCTAGGCAAATAATAAATTTTAAAACTATAAGAATAATAGTTTATGCTATTATTACATGGTCTTTGAGTCGCCAAGTACACAAGAATAAACATGTTAAAACCTACATACGATTGAGAAGATTTGTGATAGTTTTCGAATTTGGGTAATGTCTTCTTACCCGTTTATTCGCGTAAAAATGTATGCACATTTTATTATTTATGTTTTATTCCACAAAATGGAAATATGAATATAAATAAGTTATTAAAATTACAGTATTGCATTGTCTCTTACAATAATTATTATTTTCTCATCTTTGCGACACAAACACGCAGTATAATAAAACATGCAAAACTACTAAACGCCACAGTACGAAATCATATTTAACACCAAATTTTATATTTCCTTCCTTAAACCTAAAAAAGATTTATGTGAATTATGTTTGATTAACAAAACGTGTGATAGAGATACAAGAAAAAAAACAGTTAAAAGCTAATTATGAAAAGCATTTGAGAGAAAAGGAATTGGTGAGTGTTGTTGCATGTTTTGATCTCGAAAAAGTGAAGTAGGAATATTTCATTACTAGCTTCTGTCCGCGACTTCGTCCGCGTGGAATAGTTACTTTAACCCCGATTTTGAAACTCTCAGCCCGATCGGTTTAAAATTGACAAAGTTTAATACAAACTTTCATCCCTTTCGACCAAATTTGATTACCATAAAAACGGTTCTAGTGAGTTATACTTAAAAGATAGACATATACTGTAGCGGACATTTTTTTAGATCATTTTAAGAGGAATAATTCTTTCCTACATATTTTTTTGGTATCTTGAACCGTTTTCGCAGCGCACGCAACGGAAGCCCTCAAAGATGAATAATTTTCCCCGTTTTTTCCACATTTTCCATTTTTTCTACGCTCCTATTACCCGCAGCGTGATGTTATATAGCCTAAAGCCTTTCTCAATAAATAGTCTATTCAACCCAAAAATAATTTTTCAATTCGAACCAGTAGTTCCTGAGGTTAGCGCGTTCAAACAAACAAACTCTTCAGCTTTATAATATTAGTATAGATAAACGTAAGTATCCAGTATATAATTTTACAGTTTATAATATTTTAAAGGAAAAAGGATACTGTTACATTTGGCACTGTCAGATTTCAAAGAGAGGAGTCATAGAAATAGCGAGTTGCATGTGGCTATTTATCCAAGCCCACGTTGCCTTAGGAATTAAAAATATGTCTTTTTACTTTACTTTTACGATTCATGCTCTGGGCAAAACCGTGACCATTTTGTGTATGCCATGTTCTTTTTACCGTCAAAGAAATTAAACATCTAAATATCTAATTCATTTTTAGAGAAGGGTCATAGCCAGTCGGAGGGTGACTCTATGCATGCTGCTATCGAGCGTTCTTTTTTTATGAGTGGCTTCTCGCGGTTCAACCAAGGGTTGTGGACTGCTTAACCGGGAATGCCTGTGGTGGCATCAATATGAACATTAAAGCCTCCAGACAGCTTATATAAAACTTACAAACTAAGTGACTGCGCGCTAAGGACACCCCTTGTAGGGTACGGACCTCGGCTTAGGGCGTCGCTCGGGGGGAGCGGCTAGAGATGGGCTGGATCGAACAAGGATTATTATTTAGGGGCGTATTTACAACTACAGGCTCAGCGGCACGGGCTGGCTCGAGCGAGGGACGGGGTGGACATTGACGGGGAAATCGCGGTGGGCCTCAACAGCGAGGGTGGAAGGAAGGTGATCGTGGTTTGCGCAAAATGCTGGTCTCTCTACGACTCTCCTGGAGGAGAGTCATCCGTAGTAACAAGAGTGTGCCGCAGTCGGCGGACTTTGGATATGCGGGAGGGATTATATCGGGCGGCCGAAACGACAAGGGGGTTTCGATGGTTGACAGCAGTGTCGAAGAAACGCTTGGCATTACCAAGCGTTTCTTCTTCGCTTCATGAACTGCTGTATGGTTGTCAGTTTGAGGTCTACATTGCAGACATAGAAGGGGGCACCCGTGGTTTTCCGGAGGAATCGGTTTTGGAGCGTCTGCATCCTGTGGAGATGATGAGGCTTTGCGTGTGCGGAGACATCGCAAGCATACGCCATGATGAGGCGGATGACCGCGGTGAAGAGCCGCAATTTGCACCTGAGTGACAATTTGCTTCTGGCAGACAGGAGGAAGTGAGAGAGCGAAGGCGGCGCACGATCGGGCCTGCCTTATGTGCTCAGCGAAAGTGAAGTGGTTGTCCAGTATGACCCCCAAGTATTTGGCTGCTCCCAAGGGATCGGCTTGCCGTACATGCTGATCAGTTAGTTAGGAAGACGAATTACGAGAGATGCAAATCATGATAAGGACTAACTTAGAAGGCGGCGGCGTGTAGAACCTACAAAAGATGCTGAAAACTTAAAACTAGCGTACACTGGAATGTTATTTAAGTTACGTTATTACACAGTTAGTACACAACTTACGTTATTTAAGGATTTGATAAGTCTGTGTGATTCAGGAGCAATACCAAACCATTATCTAACTCCATCTCGGTAATAACAGTGTGGAGGAGGATTAGTGTTTCTAATATTGCAATTCGTTTTTTTAATAAAGAAGACTAGTACTTTGTGTTCACGTGGATAAATACATTATTATATTTTTTCCCTACAAGTCTATATAATATCTGTATTTCATTTCATCCTTTTAAAAAATTATTTATATTTTTATACCTTGCATTAACAATGATATATCACATTAATGAAAACTAATCTTATTAACACTAATATAAATGCATACGATCTTTCCAATCATATAATAGCAGAACAATTACTGTAAACAAGCGTGTAAATAGTTATAGCTAGGTTCAAAAATGAACTTGATTTACGGAGAATAATAGTGTAACATTACAGTACGTTTTATTCGTTGTGTATTAGTATACGAATAAACGTGTAATGATATATTACTGTGACGTAGTCATGCAAATTTTACAAGAGTAAAAACATAAAACAGTTTTTCATGAATTTCTTGAAACTCGTTGATGTATAATAAAAATTAAATATACAAGTCTGTAGGTTATTTTTTTACTTATAATTCGGTTATACATTATTTATACCTATTTACAATCACATGAGCGTGTCACGATATATCTTTAAATGATCAATAATACAATCTTGCATATATTAAAACTAACAATAAAAATAAATAAAATGAACTAACCTATAAAACAAACAAAAATAAATTACGAACAAACACACAAAGCGATTACTTAAAGCGCACTGTTTTATATACATTACTTAAAATGCCTTTCACTTTTTATGACAAGCGCTTGCGATTCATTCCTCGCCGGGCAGCCGCCAGTCGCTCTCGAACCACTGTTGAGACGACACGTACTACTGTTCTGTATCGAAACATAGAAGTGTACCTACACCTTCGTACTCGTACTCCTTATTATATCTCTTTTATATTTTAAGTAACTACTTTATGTTCTAAATAAAGTAATAAACCTTAGTGCATAGTGTTTTCCCGTACTGGGTGAGTTGTACAATTTTAATCACTATCTTTTAAGTTTGTGTACGTTAGTCGCCGCCGCCTTCCGCAGCTTGAAGATAATGCTATGTGTTGATGTGCTTATTCCTTGTTACCATTGTACGCTTGTTTGCACCGTTATAAAGAATATTTCATTTCACCTACCTACATCTGTAAATTTGTTCATGATGTAAACTATCACGGACACCAAATCTTTTAGTCTTCTACCTTTTATTATTTTAGTAACTTTCCATTTTTTTATTTTCTTTAAAGCCTACTTAACCTAGACTAGCCTTCTAGTAGATGCCAACCTCTTTCTGTAAGGTGAAGGCTTTCAATTGCGGCTTTGCAATATAAGTGGTTAATGCGATTTGGAACGGTGGTTCCAGGAAATTCTATGTGGCTGAAGATCGACGCAGCGGACTAGCCGAATTGCTTCCGGGCTACCTTGCTGGGGAGCAGACGCCGAAGCCTCACCGACATCACTGACCGCCACCGAGCAGGAGAGTGCGGTATTCACGGCCCTTTACGTGGACCGACCTTTGAGCTGGCCTTACCACCTACCCTCTCGTATTTTATTGCAAAAATTTTAAATATACATTAGTTATCCTCTGTTGAACTTTAATTGAGATCGTTTTATTTTATACACCCTCAATAACAAAAATAAAACGTGACAGTGGCGCCCAAAAACGTGGATTTCTAAAGGTCAAAGGTTGGTCTAACGTATTTGGCTTGTAGCTATTAGGCATTCTTTGGTGTGGTAGTAGTTGGTGTTTGTGATCGTCCTAATTTATGGTTCCTCGTATGTAATTTTTTTTTTGTACGCTGTAATATATTTTGAGCTTTTGTTTCTGTTTTGTAGTACCAACGTACTTATGTTAATTGTAATAACATAAGCATATTTAAGCTGATTTTGTATGTTTTTTTTTCCTTTACCGGGTAGATATAACAATTGTTCAACACACCCAGCATCTGGTAACATGGCAATTCCCATTAAATTTTTATTATTGCAAAAATCTGAACTCCTTTACGAGGTTACTATTCGTGGTGAGGTACCGGTTGATAATGTTACAGAACTCCGTCGACAAATAACTAGACTAACCCAAAAATACCCTTCAGAAGATATTTATGAATCCTGCATAGAGTTTGTTGAAGATTGTAATGGATTTTCAGAAACTTTAGAAAAAGTAAAAAATAATATTAGTTTACTCAAATCCGACCCACAAAAATCACTAGTGGATAGAACTCAAAACTTATTCAATCATTTACATTTTAGGTTACAACGTATAGTCCCACCAAATACTGCCGATCAAACTAAGTTAATAAATAATTTAAAATAAACTTATAAAAATTTAACATCAACTTATACAAATTTAACATCACAATTTTCTGATTTCTTAAAATCATAATTGCCGGCGATCGAAAACGCAACGGTTTCAAAAGTAGATAGTTCGGGAGAAGGGCAGACAAAGATTTCCGTCACATGTGACCGTGGCATATCCTCTGATCTTTCTAAATTAAAATATGACGGTAAAACATGTGTGCGTGCTTTTATACAGCGTTTAAATGAATATCGAATTTCCAAAGATATACCTGATATGAAAATTCTGAATGCGGCAACTGAGATTTTTGTTGGAGATGCGCTGCATTGGTTTCGTAGTGTCAGGTCACATGTTAACACTTGGGATGAATTAGTCGTTTTACTTAAGGACGATTTCGATATCATAGATTACGATTACCGCATGCTATCAGAAATCCGTAGTCGAACGCAAGGCAATGCGGAAAACATTACCATTTATTTGGCAATTGTGGAAGGCATGTTTTCACGTCTTAGCTCTCCTATGAGTGAAATTGATAAACTCGATATAATTTTGCATAACATAAGGCCGTGCTACGCAAATATACTAGCAACTTGCCCTGACATTACCTCTGTAAATCATCTACGTACACTTTGTCGAAACTTTGAACGTGTCAAGGTCCGATGTGATAACTATAAGGAGCCACCGAACGCTAATCTTAACTCGTTAGCTCCAGAATTCGCATACCAAAATTCAAAGGATGTAAAAAATAGTCCTAGAAATTCTTATTATTCTAGTGCTAAAGCAGACATTACGGCCACTGAAAGTAACAATAAAACGTACGCTATTGCACCTCTTAACAAAAAATATTGCCATCGCTGTCGTGTAGATACTCATTCTATGAAAGAGTGTAAAGCAGAGCGTACTATATTCTGTTTTAGGTGTGGAATGAAAGACGTCCGCATACCTGAATGTCCTAAGTGTAATCCCAAACAATCGGAAGGGTCAAAAAACTAATTCCAGAAAATCAAAGTAACTTAATAGTAAAGCGATTCCAGAGCTCGGATTGGAATAGTTGGCTATTGACAGTTAAAAATTTTTTTAACTCCTATAAGGTTGCTTCGATTTTTAATACTAAGCCGAGTAATGACCCACGTCCTTATGTTAAGATTACTATAGATGCGAGGAGTAATTACAGTATGTATGGCTTGTTAGATTCCGGTTCTGTCGTTACTATTCTTGGTAATAATGCTCATTTACCCTTAATAAAATCAGATCATATCCTGAATACAGACAGTATAATTACAGTTACTGCTGCTGGTGGCCAAAAGATAACTTCTATTGGATATATACAATTACCAATAGTTTTTGAAAATGAACGGGGTATTATTACAGCTCATGTTATTCCAGAAATAGATTCTCCATTAATATTAGGAATTGATTTTTGGGGTAAGTTTAAGATATGTTCAAAACATTTAACAAGTGTGCTTATGTTTTCTAAAGATAATTCTACATTATTAAGTTCCTCATCGCTAACGAAAGACTTTCTAAATTCATACAAATCACTCTCTGCAGACCAGAAAATTATAGCTGATGATATAGTCAGTCAGTTTACAGACATTTCCTTTGAGCGTAGGGGGCTAGGCAGAACTTCTCTTATTGAGCACAGAATCGTAACCGGTGATGCAGAACCAATTAAACAGCGTTGTTACCGGCTTTCACCGGAGAAACAAAGGATCATCGCTGAACAGTTGGATGAAATGTTATCACTTGATGTGGTCGAACCCTGTGAGAGTCCTTGGTCCTCTCCAGTACTAGTAGTGGGGAAAAAAGACGGCAAGGCTCGGTTCTGTCTCGACAGCCGAAAACTTAACTCCGTTACGCGGAAAGATGCCTATAGTCTGCCATATGTCTCTGAAATATTAGATAACTTAAGAGATGCTAAGTTTCTATCTAGTATTGACCTCTCTAAAGCATTTTGGCAAATACCGATACATGAACAGGATAGAGACAAGACGGCCTTTTACGTTGCTGGACGAGGCACATTTAGATTCAAAGTCACTGCTTTTGGATTAACGAATGCACCTGCAACGCAACAACGTCTAGTTGATGCATTATTTGGTCCCGAGTTTGAATTGAAAGTATTCGCTTATCTTGATGACGTCATCATTATTAGTAACTCTTTCTCAGAACATGTTGCACTTCTTACAAGGGTTCTAGAAAAATTGAAACGCGCAAACCTCACTATTAACTTAGAAAAAAGCAAATTCTTTAGGCACGAACTCTGCTACCTTGGTTATGTGGTGGATGCTCACGGTCTCCGTACTGACCCAGCGAAGACTGAGTCAATACTAAACTATCCTACACCCACCTCTAGGAAAGAAGTCAAAAGATTTCTTGGAACAGCTTCTTGGTATAGGAGGTTTATTAAAAATTTTAGTACAATAGCTGGACCTTTAAACAAATTAACATCCACTAAGAAAAGCTCTCCACCTTTCCTTTGGACTCTGGAAGCTGACGCTGCCTTCCAGCAATTGAAAAGTTGTCTTGTCAATGCACCTGTGCTAGCTTGTCCGGATTTTGGTATTCCTTTTGAGGTACACACTGACGCCAGTAACTATGGCGTGGGTGCAATGCTTGCTCAACAAATAAATGGCGAAGAGCACCCTATCGCATATATGAGTAGGTCACTTACTGGGCCTGAAAAAAACTATAGTGTTACCGAAAGAGAAGCATTGGCAGTACTTTCGGCTCTTGAACACTGGCGCTGTTATGTAGAGAACGGTCAAACTATTACAGTTTATACAGACCATGCTGCCCTGAAATAGTTCCTGTCTCTTTCTAATCCGACTGGTCGGCTTGCTAGATGGGGTGTGAGACTTTCTTCATTCAACTTTATTATAAAGCATAGACGTGGAAAAGACCATTAGCACAAATTACAACTGCTTCATCTCCCACGTCTACAACAAAAGATGAATGGTACTTAAAAATTTACAAGGGTTGTCTTGAAAACCCTAGCGGTTTCCCAAATTATCGCGTAGAGGACAATACGCTATATAGATTTATGAAAAATAGAAATGCTCTTTTATCAGAGTTCGAATGGAAAACAGTAGTTCCATGTGAGACGCGAAATGAAGTAATATGTAAAAATCACAGCGAACCTACCTCTGGTCACTTCGGCGTGTTCAAGACGCATAAAAGACTTGCACTTCGATATTATTGGCCGGGTATGCGCCAAGACGTAATTAACTTCATTGCCAATTGCGAAATTTGTTTAGCATACAAACTTCCCACTCAGGGTACCATGGGAAAAATGGGTAGACCCAAAGACTGTTCTAGACCATTCCAAGTGTTATCTATAGATTTAGTGGGTCCTTTACCCAACACGAGAAAACAAAATTCTTACATATTTGTTGTAACATGCTGCTTCTCCAAATATTGTCTTTTATTTCCCCTTCGCAGAGCTACTGCAGACTTGGTCACAAAAAATTTAGAAGACAATGTTTTCCTTGTGCATGGCATACCCCAAACAGTCATACTTGACAACGGATGCCAATTCATAAGCCGCGAGCTGGATAGACTTTTATCTAAATACAAGGTCCCAAGTGTACATTTTACGCCAAAGTACACTCCACAAATCAACACTGTGGAGAGATATAATAAGACAGTTGTTACAGCAATCTCTACCTTTGTTGAAGAAGATCACAGAACATGGGATCTCAACCTGACAAAAATCCAATTCGCGATGAATAATTCAGTCAACGAAACTACTGGTTACACACCCGCATTCCTAGTTCATGGAAGGGAACTCGTAACTTGTGGCTCACACTATCTGGAGAATACTGCACCGAAGGACTTAATATTTGCACCCCGTGATAAATATGCTAGTAATTTGGGTCATCTTCATAAGATCTTTGACGATGTGCAAACTGCTTTATGGCGTAGTCATTTGAAAAATACGCAGCGTTACAATTTGCGTCGTAAAGATGCTGAGTTCAATGTTGGAGAAATTGTTTGGAAGAGGACTTACTTTCAAAGTGACAAAGATGCGCATTTCAGCAAAAAGCTAGCCCCGAAGTTCCAAAAATGCCGAATAAAAGATAAGCGTTCGCCTTTAGTATATATATTGGAGGATATGTCTGGTCGTGACTTAGGAGCCTGGCATATCAAAGATTTAAAATCGTAATCATGTGGTTAGTCAAAGGATTTTACTTAAATAAAATCCATTATTTAAGTAAAATCCTTATCTCGGAAGGGGGGTACTGTCACGATATATCTTTAAATGATCAATAATACAATCTTGCATATATTAAAACTAACAATAAAAATAAATAAAATGAACTAACCTATAAAACAAACAAAAATAAATTACGAACAAACACACAAAGCGATTACTTAAAGCGCACTGTTTTATATACATTACTTAAAATGCCTTTCACTTTTTATGACAAGCGCTTGCGATTCATTCCTCGCCGGGCAGCCGCCAGTCGCTCTCGAACCACTGTTGAGACGACACGTACTACTGTTCTGTATCGAAACATAGAAGTGTACCTACACCTTCGTACTCGTACTCCTTATTATATCTCTTTTATATTTTAAGTAACTACTTTATGTTCTAAATAAAGTAATAAACCTTAGTGCATAGTGTTTTCCCGTACTGGGTGAGTTGTACAATTTTAATCACTATCTTTTAAGTTTGTGTACGTTAGTCGCCGCCGCCTTCCGCAGCTTGAAGATAATGCTATGTGTTGATGTGCTTATTCCTTGTTACCATTGTACGCTTGTTTGCACCGTTATAAAGAATATTTCATTTCACCTACCTACATCTGTAAATTTGTTCATGATGTAAACTATCACGGACACCAAATCTTTTAGTCTTCTACCTTTTATTATTTTAGTAACTTTCCATTTTTTTATTTTCTTTAAAGCCTACTTAACCTAGACTAGCCTTCTAGTAGATGCCAACCTCTTTCTGTAAGGTGAAGGCTTTCAATTGCGGCTTTGCAATATAAGTGGTTAATGCGATTTGGAACGGTGGTTCCAGGAAATTCTATGTGGCTGAAGATCGACGCAGCGGACTAGCCGAATTGCTTCCGGGCTACCTTGCTGGGGAGCAGACGCCGAAGCCTCACCGACATCACTGACCGCCACCGAGCAGGAGAGTGCGGTATTCACGGCCCTTTACGTGGACCGACCTTTGAGCTGGCCTTACCACCTACCCTCTCGTATTTTATTGCAAAAATTTTAAATATACATTAGTTATCCTCTGTTGAACTTTAATTGAGATCGTTTTATTTTATACACCCTCAATAACAAAAATAAAACGTGACAAGCGTTATTGAAGTTTAAACGTTTTTATTTTTTGCTGAAAAGTTATCAATTTTCTCTTACACGTTTATTCGTTGGGGCCATCGAAATATGTATGTAGTACTAACAATAGACGAGCCTTCAACTCTTTTTCTCCATCTTACCCCACTTTTACCTCATTTTGCCCCCCTTCGCCCTTGACTCGCTTACGACCATGTAATAACATGCATATTAAAAATTCGCACGAGTCCGCAGTAACGGAATGGAGTCAAGGCCTCGCAGTATGGTTAACCAAGATGTTGCTATCGATAGTTGGAAAATTGGCAAGGGGTTTTAGAAGGTATAAAATGGTGAATCTGAAGTCTAAGTGAAAACAGAGGTAAATATAATAGACCTTATGTGAGAATGAGTTATGGATCAGATGTTAAAAATACGGATGAAAATAGCCGAAATAAGAATGTTGGGATGTGTTGGTATAACAAGGATGAATAAAGTGAGAAATTAGTACATAAGAGTTAGTTTAAAAGGCCACTTTTAAACTAACTCTAATTTACTAATTACTGGTGCCAACCAGTGACGAAAAATTTGAAAGGGGACCGCTTGTCTTGGTATATTCAAGTGAAGAGGATGGAGTGATATGAATATATGTATATGTGGATAGATGGAGAGGGAGGGGGAGGTCAAAGAAAAGATGGATGTATTGTGTGAGGAGTGATAATAAAGAGAAGGGACTTAGTGAAAGCGTGACGGCTTACAAGACAGAATGAAAAAAAAGAAACGACGAAGTAACTCGGAATAATTGCAGGAAGATTATGATGTGAGAATGTATTTCTATCACTACGTGTATTTATATGTGTGCAGGTTATACGAGTTAATATAAGATTTTTTTTTTTTTATTTATCTGATGACTATGTAGGTCAAACCGTTTTTATTTTATGGAAACTATCTACTCTTTGCAATGTTTAGAGCGAATTGATTTATGATTTCCATGTTGAATGATTATTATTTTTTTACTATTGTATAAATTCAAAGTTCTTAAAACGCAATAGACAGATTTGTTGCTGTGGAGTTTGTTGCGCCACTTCTTCTTCCGAGCTAAAATACTAGGAAGTGGTGACGGGTGGGCGTTTTGAGGGACTGTATTTATGTAAAATTTGACGTTCAAAAAGTGCTGGCTCTCAGCCTAGTTTGAATAAATTATTTTTGACATTGATTTTGTCAGTAAAATGTTTTTAACCGACTTCTAAAAAAGGAGGAGGTTCTCAATTCGGATGTTTGTATTTTTTTTTTTATGTTTGTTCGCGCATAACTCCGTCGCTGTTCAACCGATTTGAAAAATTCTTTTTTGTTCGAAAGGGTATACTTTCCAAATGGTCCCATGAAAATTTTATCGAAATCGACCAAGCGGTTTTCGAAAAATCTAGAAATCTACATTGACGACCAAGAGGTCGTCAATGTAGATTTCTAGATTTTTCGAACTACTACTAGAGTAAACTAAGAAGTTTACTCTGCAAAGGAGCAGTACGTTTTTTTTACACCAATGTGATTGGTTCGTTTAGGTGGGGGGAGGGGAGGGGATGTAGGTACCACTAAAAAGTGAAAAATAAAAAACTTTTTACAAAAAAATACAACCGACTTTTACACAAAAAATCAAAAAAGTGCAAAATAACTTTAATTTCGGAAGTCGGTGTTCAAAAAACGAAAAAGCAACCACAAACACCGAGTTCCGAAATTAAAGTTATTTTGCACTTTTTTGATTTTTTGTGTAAAAGTAGGTTGTATTTAATTGTATTTGACTTTACAGAAAAGCCTTAATTGCATATAATAATATAAATTATTTGAGAAATGGTTTAATTATAACCAGATACATCGTAATGTTATTGTGAGGCTGACCAAACTAATTAACTACCATTTAACCAAATGCAATGACAAATATATCATTATCTATCTATACATTTAGTCAATTACATTGCAAATTACTTTTCGTCCGGAAATCGAACGGCAGGCATAGTTCGTTCGTTTCGTTAGTAAAGGTAAAATAGTTCGTTTTATTTTAGAAGGTCATATTATTATGGTAGGGAATATTTGTATGGCCTATAAATAGTTATTCGAGGACTGGCTGTTTGTGTATGTCAATTTGTATGTTTTTAAACACATTTACGATATAAGAGAAATGCATAATGTGGGGCAAGGTAAGAAAAAAAAAATTCTGCCTTGCCTTTTCTGAACTATGTTGGGGTCTGCGTCCAGTCTAATAACAACAAGAATAATCAGAAGACATAACCGTTCTGCATGACATAAAATATCTTGACTTGGCTCGCGAGGTTGTCGACATGTGGTCATCAGTCATGTCAGCCAATGGCTTAGTACCCAAAAGGTCGAACAACACCATAGGAGGATCTTATTAGGCAGCTTGATCAAGGGCTTGATCCAGGAAGTGGTACTTCTGGAAACGGCTCGCATTGTTAGGAGGTTCTGTTCCTGATACCGGTGGGCTATTATTTTTTATATTTTTAAATATTTTTATGTCTTTGTATTTTAATATTTAAAAATGTAATTTATACGCACATATATACAGCAAATAAAGGGAAGAATAATCAGAGATCATTGGAATAACGTTACTGATGGAATTACAAAAATTGTTTTCTTGGCAGAAAGGTTCACTCTTACTGAGCGTCAAAAGCAACTAGGTATCCCAAAAAAAAAAATGCATGTCTCAAATAGACGAAGAGGAGAATAATAAAAAAATCACGTACGATAAACCCCTGTACATTTCACACAACTGCGGACGAATTCATACGTCTAACATTACAGCTTGGATCGTAAACTCGCACAGACTAGCCCACTGAAATGAATATACATACATAGAGTACATAAAACCGTGGGTAGTAAGTGTAAAAGCTAAGTAAAGAAATCAGGTTACGGGCCGTAATTCGTTAACTAGTCCTTTTACTATTTAAGTACGAGAAGCCTACCTACGTAGTACGAGAATCTAGCTGTTATTTCCTCTGTGATAAGGCACCCTCGTAATTTTGTGAGTGCTTGTATTTGTGCTGGCAATTACCTTGGTCTGTTTATCACTTTGCCTGGCAAGACTGTGCTGGGTCTTTACCTGTGTCTCAGTCAGTTTATTTGGAGGGATTTTTTTATTTTATTTGATAATAATAATAATAATAATTCATTTATTTCTAAGTATACGGTACATACAAGATCTTAACATTAAAATAGATCACGTACACTACCATTGCAGGTGTAGAAATTTTTAAACATTTTATCGAAGGTAGGTTTTTTTTACTATATTAAGACCAGCACAATGTTGTTATATCATATTATTATAATGGAAGGAAATGGATCATGATGATAATGGGTATGCTCTTGACTCTAGTCTAGGTCAGAAGGGACAGATACAAGGTCGACGCCGGAATGGGCGTCCTAGAAGAAGCCTGTTCGCTCTAACTTTAAAGAGAGTGTTGAATTCGTTCGGAAACACAGACGCAGGCAGAGTTCCATTCCTCACCATATGGTACCACAACATGTACCACCACATCGTATGATGCATATCATATAAAAACATGCAAAAAGAAATAATAACTACACAAGGATTTTGATTTACGGATTTAATCATGATAACCGTTTAAATCTCGAGGAATATGTATCGTGTATTTAATTTACCAAAATGTTAATTAGTTTTCTTGCCGATTATCCGTTACGTATGAGTGTGTATGTAGCCTTATATTCTTTTTTCTTTGTTTGTGATGAAATTTCTTATATGTGAAGGGTTTAACAATTATTAAAACATAAATGTATATTTAAATTAGTCTGTGCATATTCTTGAGTTTAACAAGCAAAACGTGTGATAAAAAAAAACTATAATACTTATAAAAATAAAAATGATTGAGTCAGGCGTTACTTTGCGGAAATCCATTTTAATTTTGAAAAAGAAAATAATATATCTAGTTTTAATTTCCGCGAATATTAGTGGGTTGCAGGTATGCACCTCCCTCCAACCCACCCACCTGCTACCTGCAACCCACTAATATTCGCGGAAATTAAAACTAGATATATTATTTTCATTTTCAAAACTTATAAAAATACTTTTTTCAATAATAATAATAATACTTCCGACTTCTATACTAAACCGGAAAACACTAAAAACGTATAAAATAGCTAAAATTAAGTTTCGGAAGTCGGTGGTTGCTTTTTCGCTTTTTGACAACAATTCAGTATCTACTTTGTTTTCGGATTTCCAACCTACCTAACAACATCTCACTTTACTATATTTCATTGATTGTTATGGAGTTCACTAGTTTTTCTTTGAAGTTCGACGTCCAATGCAAATTCAATATATATTTAACCAAACTCAACGGAAAAAGAATCATCAAGACCGGCTCATAACAATTAAGTCGTGCTCGAAAGGATAACGTCTAAAACATGGTTGACTTGTACACCAAAATAAACAATAAACAGACATGCGACTTCAGCAATCCCGGAAGATTTGCTACCATGTTTTGAAGAGTTCCTTTGCCTATCTCCGAAGTCGTTCACCAAAATATGGAAATGGGACCAGTCCAATAACATATTCTTCCAAACACAAAAAGAATCATCCAAATTGGTTGACAGTTAACAAAAATATAGCTGAAATAACATACATAAAAACTTGGTTATTTTACTACTACTTTAATCGACTAATTCCAACATTACAAATTCAAATAAACACACAGTACATCATAAAACGTGCGTAAAATAAATTAAAAGAAACTGGACATAGTAAATAACAACAACCAATATTCTGCAACTAGTTATTTTCCTGAAAGAATATAAACAACAAATAAACACTAGGTATATTTTTCCTTCAACCAGTAAATAAACCTCAGCCATCCATCTTTTAATACAACACTATCTATCTTTTGTCGAAATCAATGGTAGCAATATACTAGTACTCATTTATGCGGAAGATTCAAATGGTTTTGCTACGTGATTGACTGAAGGAACTGAGGCTGGATGAAACGGACTGAAGCAGTAACTGATGATAGTAACACATTCCAGAAGGTCGATCTTACTGAATTCAAGATTCAAAGCATTTATTTCAAACTAGTAGTACCCCGCGGTTTCGTTCGTAGTTCCCGTTCCTGTGGGAACACAGGGATATATATAGCCTATGTCACCCGGGGATAATGTAGCTTCCCAACAGTGAAAAAGTTTTCCAAATTGGTCCAGTAGTTTCTGTGCCTATTCAATGCAAACAAACAAACAATTATTTTTTTCTCTTTATAATATTAGTATAGATAAACCATTTACAGGCACTTTTGAATTGTCAAGGTCAGTCTCTCAAAAAAAAAATGAAGCTATTTGCACGTTCGAAAGCTCAGATCACTATGGAGAAGAACGTGCAAGAAACTCCACGGACACTCTCGTCTCGTGCAAACTAGCTATTATTAGATTTGTTCATTTGCTGTTTTTTTTTTGTAGGAGCCCGGAGTCTGCATTTGTGCTCAACTTTTGGCTGTAGGCCCTTCCTATCCTATACATGGAATTTAAGCAAAACTGATAGAGTGGACGTTTGGCAGTTTAAGTACTTTTGCGGCCCACCCAAATGTCCCTTCTTTGGTATTGTTCGTCGGGTCGTTGAGCTCCTTATTTTTTCTAAGTTGAGCTACTCGACTACTGACAAAGGCTTGCACTGAATGGACAGGTCCACTTAAATCGTGTGGTTCTTTCCTCAAAAGACCATTTCAGACACAGATCTGCATGGTACTCATATAACATATTGTGAATATGAGGACTATGTAGATCGTCATATTAGGGTCTTATTTCAGTTTGTCTGGCAGTTTAAGTAATTTCGTCAAATTTTTGAGCTCCTTAAAGTTCTAAGTTTGAGCTACACGGTATCTGACAAATGCTTACACTGTCTGGACAGGTCCACCCAAATCTGTGTGGCACTTTCTTCAAAAGGCTACCTCAGACATTAACCTCCATGGTTTTCATATGATTTGACCAGTACGGATTGTATGGACTTTAAAAGAAATTTTAACCTCTGAGTTTTTTTCGGTGTTTTTTTCTCAGGGTAGTCGGCTAGGAAACACCGGCTTCATCTAGCTTAAAAGTACAAGGAATATTGGACGTGTAAAAGTGTTATGTTTAACCTACTTACAAAATAAATACAATTTATCATTTAAAACTGAAACCATTACTCTATTAGTTTCGACTAAGCTATTAATCGCCCGGTCAGTGTTCGCACACTATGACATGGAAGATAAATTTGTTGCAAGCACTACTGCTGAGCATGGAGCTCTGGGTTCAAATCCCTAGTAGAGCCAAGCGCCATTGGATTTTATTCATGTGAAATTTTGCACTTAATAACTGCGGCCACTCCCAGGATTTGTGCTGGGCAATACAATAAATAGACTTTGTCACTCCGTTGACCTTGAAGAATTAACACAGTTATATGTATGTACATATGTATGTATGTAACAATCTTAACATCATAACTTATAATAACGTATGTAACAACCTGTACATCATCTTTACTAATATTATAAAGGCGAAAATTTTTTTTTAAATGTTTTTGTATCTATCTAATCTAAATATATATAACTCAAAAGTGACTGACTGACTGACTGACGTAGTGATCTATCAACGCACAGCCCAAACCACTGAACGGATCGGGCTGAAATTTGGCATGCAGGTAGATGTGATGGCGTAGGCATCCGCTAAGAAAGGATTTTGATTAATTCTACCCCCAAGGGGATAAAATAGGGGACAAAAGTTTGTATGAAACTTTGTCAATTTTAAATCGATCGGGCTGAGAGTTTCAAAATCGGGGGTAAAGTAACTATTCCACGCGGACGAAGTCGCGGGCAGAAGCTAGTAACTTTTCTACACACCCTTTATGTAGAACCTATCGGCCTTGATATAGGCAAAAAACTGACGCAATTTTTGTCGGAACCTTGAAGATTGTAACTTCGATATTGGGCCGATATTTTTCACATTTTTGCTACAATAGTTTTTATGTTGATATTAGGTTTGATAAGATTTAGCTCCTCGTAAAGTTTAATATAAAATTGGTAGGTTCGATTGATGATATCATCATCACATGTTGCATATTTAACTAGGTTATTTGTATATTTATTTTAAATATGTCATGTCTAAATAATAACAGCCGCACAGGTCGATCTTTAAGGTTAAGCAACGCTTGCCAAGGTTGATCTATGGATGGGTGACTATCTTAACATACCGAGTTTTCTCCGTGCCTCGGAAAGCACGTTAAACCGTTGGTCCCGGCTGTCATTTGTAGATCTTTGGCAGTCGTTACGGATTGTCAGATGCCAGAAAATCTGACACCAGTCTTGCCAAGAAGTACCGTGTTCCCCAGTTATTGGGTTGTGTGTTTTGTGTTTGTTACCTCAAAACTTTTTACTGGGCGTACCGATTTTGATTTCCCGTTTATAACACGCCACCGCCCGGTACGCTGTGGTGGGGTATGTTTACGCTGTGGTTATTTCTTCGTTTATTGAACACAGTCATGCTGGATTCAGCTGAATACAGCATGACTGTGTTCAATCATTTTACGTGAAGCGGCTGCCTACCAGACCTCCACAACCCATTAACTGAGAAACACGGTACTTCTTGGCCTTCTTCTTTATAAATTCAGCTAGATAAGAAACAATAAATCTTATCATTGTAACTGCAAGAACTTTTTGTCTAAATGATATTGTTTAAAAGTAAATAGCCATCTTTAATATAAATTTATATCAACTAAATCTCGTCTACTTTGTGTCTAGTTAAACTACACTGTATTATTATGTATATACTAAAGCTTTTTACATAAACATAAAAAATTAACACTAGGTACCTAACCAACTATCTTTTATACGAATAATTTTGCTTCTTTACTGAAAACATTTCCTTTGTTCTCTTTCATAATTTATCAATATATTCATATAGAGGATTTTATGTATTAAAATAACAAAAACGGTTCTAAAATTTTTCATAAAATTAAATTAATAGCAACGTTTTCAATAACCGAAATTAATCGGTTTTAAAACATTTAGCTGATTACCACAAAACTCTGCTCAATGGAACAAAAAGTTCACTCATCATTAATCACTTACAACCTCAAACCCTTTTATTTGCAAAAAAAAAACGATTAATCAATCAAAACAGCTGTCATATTTTATTCGTTCAGTTAACCTAGTTAAAAACGTGGGTCATAAATTATTGCTGAAACTTTGTCCCTTTTAGAACTTGTTTGGTATCTAAAATAATAAGACTTAGATCTAGGTTTCATCCACCTAACAGACAATTTCCATAATTAAAACGTACATCATACGAATAAACTCAAAAACTACTAAACTGATTTCAAACAAAAATTTTTTTTTCTTTCTGTTATGTCTTTCAATAGTTTCAATGTTTGTACTCGCGTTTCGATGATGGGACTTAGGGGCACCCCGACTTGGATAGATTTAGGTTAGAAGGAGATCCGCCATCTCCTTCGTGGTTATTTTTTTTTAAACCACTCAGAAGTAGGAGCCCCGCGAAGCGGGGCTCCGTCGACTGGTCTTCCGGCGACTAGGGCCATAGGAGAGAGGGGAAAGCAGTTATTCACCTTTAAATCAGGTAAATAGTATCAAAAAAATTACAAATACAACCTCAAAATGACATTTTTAAAAATTATTTAAAAAAAAAACTATGAATCCTAAACTTTATTTTTGCTGGGATGGAATCTCCTCCCCTCCCTCCCCCTCCCCCCGCCTCAAAAGTTCAAATTTTCACAACCGCTATTCTAAAGTCCTTCCACCTTGAGTAACATAAGCTATATTTTATCCTCATATTCCCACGGGAACGGGAACTACGCGGGTAAAACCGCGGGGCGTTGCTAGTTATAAAATGAACGCGGATGTTTTTAAAATACAAGGCTTTTTTTTTCCTGTGAACTAAAGTGAACTTAAAAATTAAAAACAAGGTAGATAATTTATTATCTACCGTGGTTTCGTAAGTTTTTTAAATATTTGTTTTTTGCTTTGTACTAAGCAACTTGAAATGAGGATATTAACGTAGCCGTAATTATCATATTTTTTCTTTTTATTCATGTACCATTTTATTTTCCCCCGTTTTTTTCTCTTCAAATTTTCACGTGCTTATGATACCCGAACCCGTAACGATACCACATACATCGATATCAATTAAGCCGTTTGGAAGTTATGGTGGAATAAAGAAACTCACAAACATACATAGTATATACATGTACCCTGAAAAAATAACACGTACTTCTGTTTTTGGGCGGTCGTGTAATAAAGAAAATGGAGTCAATTAGCTCAGATAAATATCTTGCCGAATTAACTCCATTTTCTTTTGACCTATGAGAGCACATTCCTGCATATTAAAAGGGTATATCAGCTTGCAGTTCAAGGTAGCATTGGTAGATGCCAAGGTAGATGGTTAATTATTTAATTAATCTAAAAACCTCTAAACCAAATAAAAACTTAACCAAACTCACCAACGAACATGCCGATTAATAACAACAACATTGTTAATAATAATTGCACTTCACTGTTCTTCTGTCACATTATTCAGAACTTTATTTTCGTACACTAAAGTGTCACTTCTCCGTACTTTCACATTACTTTCGAACTCGCGTGTTTGAACGCCTCCGTCCGCAGAGCGACGTGCGTTTGGTGCGCGCGACGGTTGTCAACTGCCAGATGCCAGATGATAAGATACCGGCTCGGTGTTGCTACATGTAAACTGTAAATACCTAGAATTTATTTTTAGGTGGTCTAAAATATTTCTTGGTTGTCACGGCGGTCGTATGAGTAGACCATATTGTTGCTTTTGAAGGTTGCTATTTTTGGAGATGAGACAAAAGAAATGAGACATATCAGTCGCCGTGTTGTGAATGACGGTCTGGCTTTAAAACTCTTTATTAGAAAAACCTCCTACACATTGAATCGATGACCTGGTGAAGAATATAGGATCCACTAAATTCAAGAAGCACAGAACTTGTCAAAGCGATGCTTGGGAAAGAGGATCCACCCGTGAATATCTTTCCGATGAAATGGTGAGTTTATTTGAGAATATCTCACAGTTTAAACAAGATTTACTTTCGAGGTAGTGGTATCAAGGACCTTTTATCAAATTACTAACGTATTTATTATATTTTTGTAGAAATAATCAGACTAACGATATTTTTGTGAGAAGTGGCAATAGTGCTACGTACTACCGCTACGGCGTAGCACACTTCTACGCTTGCTACGAAACCGTAGCATCGGGCAGGCTTGGATACCATTTTTATTGCTTTTACTTCGTGTTATATCGGATTTTTTAGACCTACTTACCGAGTGAATATATGTACATATATGCTATCTAGGATAAGAGATAGATACATCGATTTTAATCATACATACATACATACCAAATACTTTGACGCACCCAAATGACAAAATTCAAAACTCCAAATCCAAATTAATACACCATTGCACACACTACGCTATGCATGTCATTTCTCCTTCATTTCCCATTATTTTCGGAATCATTTCTGAATCTGGCAATACATATTTAATTGAGAGCCGGCCGGCCGCCGCGCGCATGCGCCCTCGCGCCGTGACATTTTTAAGAAAACAATATGTTGACACTTTATTCCCGGCGTCAGAGGTTTGGGCTTTCGAATTAAACTAACGTTTTATATAATGTTTAATGCTCAAAGGTCAAGTTATGTAAATACATGATGTGTGAGACGACGGTTTTATTTTTACCTGGATACCTACCCGGGTTTTACATTGGAGAGTTTTTTTTTGGGTATTGTTAATAATTATTAGCTCTTACGGTTTGTGCTTTACAGATCTAGCTTTGCCTTGCTTTGCGTTCAATATTGTCCTTTGATTTTTTTGCCTTAACTAATTTATGCAAAATGAGGTTCAGAGGTGTACATACAAATTTTCAAGTCACTATTTTGCGAAATGACTGAACTGATTTTAATAAAACTTCACACATATAAGCAGGATACTTAGGTCTAAATAGTTAGTTAAAAACGTTTAAACGCTCTTAAGTACTAATATAAGTTAAGACTATTGTTACTAACCTAATGGAACTTTGTTAAATAAATAAATAATGATTATTTATTATCAATCGAAATCAATCAAAGATAATTATAACTGAGCAACATCAGCAGTGTCCCATTGAGACCATCTGCCTCTTCATTTCTCAATCGACCCGGAGAGGACTCTGTTTGTTGTCATAGTACAGTCTCTGCTTACCTATCATCTAACTGGATGGAGCTCGGAGGCTGTACAGAAGGGGTTGAGAAATGGGTAATTATATTAATGGTGATGGTTTGTATCTAGTATACAATAAAGATACAATATTAACCTAAAAGTATCCCTGTATAAACAAGGTTATTCAAAATAATTTAAAAAAAAGTATATAATAACTTTAAATACGGAAATCGGTATTTTCGGCTGTTTCTTCGTTTTTTGACACCGACTTCCGAGATTAAAGATATTTTAATACTTACTGGTGATTATTTTTTTTGTTTGTTAAGAAGTCTGTATGTGTATTTGTTTTTTTGAAAAAAAAAAAGATATTATTTTACAATTTTTAATGTTGATGATACTCAGCTAAACGCTCACATTAACAGCGTGTTATAAACTTTAGTGAATATAAGGAAATTTTCAATGTAGTCAAAGTTAATTTGACTGACTGACTTGATTTTAAATGGGACCACATGACAAGCGCCAGCTTTCGTGTACAAAAAGAATCATCACACTCGGTACAGCTTTTAATGTTGACTAATACCGAAACCGAATGCATTATTTATACATAGACATAGCCAAACTATCACAGACAATTTTAGAAATTCACACTTGAACACTTCACGACTTTTCAAATCGGACCAACAGTTTCTGAGATTAGCATGTTCAAGCAAACAAACAAACTCTTCAGATTTATAATTTAGTATAGATTCAACTGACATGAATGTCAAAGTCTTTTATGAAATATTGTTATTTATTGTATTTTCCATTGTTTCTTAACTGCATGTCAGATAAACAATATCAAATATGAATATAGCCACGCATTTCTGAATCATCCTGTATATTATAGCGCCCAAACACACAAGCATCTACTTTGGAACAATTAATAATTTAAGAACTTGGGAGTGATGATTATATTGCAATTCAAGATGGCCGCATAGGATAACTTTTCAATTAGAAAAAATTGTCAACGAGTAACACACCCGTTTTATGATAGCACTAGCTTATGCCCGCAACTTCATTCACGTGGAGTTCCATACAACATTTCAACCCCTTTTTCACCCCCTTAGGGGACGAATTTTCGAAATTCCTTTCTTAGCAGATAATATCTACCTGTATGCCAAATTTCAGCCCGAACCGTTCAGTGGTTTAGGCTGTGCGTTGATAGATCACTATGTCAGTCAGTCAGTCACTTTTGAGTTATATATATTTAGATTATTTGCGCCTTTATACTTTAAAAAGGAGGGGGCTTGTGATGTCACGGTAAAAATTATAGCACGTAATGACGTCACACGAGTTTCAACGCACTGTATCGTCTTCGTTTTTTGTTTGCCTGATAAAAGAAAAGTACAGTGTCCAATGTTTTTTGGAAATGTATCTGACGGACTAATTAGATTCTTTTAGTCAACTACTCTGTTGGCTTTATTACAGTTTAAGTTCTCATTGACTTATTTTTATGATAAAGGTAGTACAGTTTTACTTACTCTCTGCATCAATATTACACAAAAACAAGCTTTAAAGTTTTTCGCCTCATCAACTTTAATCCCTCCAATTCAGTCAAATGTATTCATTCAAAAAACTCCACAGATTTAATCTATACTAATATTATAAAGAGGAAAGATTTGTATTTTTTTATGTAACGAATAAACTCAAAAACTACAGAACCGATTTCAAAAATTCTTTCACTATTAGAAAGCTACATTCACCCTGAGTAACATAGGCTATATTTTATCCCCATATTCCCACAGGAACGGGAACTACGCGGGTAAAACCGCGGGGCGCTGCTAGTACAAAATAAATCTAGATAAGTTATAAGCGGACTAACACCCCCCCCCCTCTCGTGTACGGACACTTGCCTGCACTGATTGCATTAAGCTGTGCCGAGCAATCCGTGCTTTCGTGCATTTTTCACTTATCCCGTGCATTTGATTGTAAAAAGGCGAACTCAATCTGCGTTATGTAGGTACTAGAGCTGCGCCCGAAATGTTGATTGCTTCTCAATCGTTTTCTAGTACCTACAATTCAATAGGATTTTAGAAAAAATACCGGCTTTATACTCAGAAATGTACTGGACTAAATAAGTGATTTATTTTCGAACGACTGCGCGGATTTCGTTTCGATCAAAAACTTTTAGCAGCTTACCGGTCAATAAGGATAGTAATATTTCTTAGTATACCGAATTGGTGGTATTCTCCTGGGGTATTATTGAATAGATAATCTTCATTACTCAAATTCTCCATCAACCAATCCAAAAGTAGTTTATTTAGTAACAAGAAAAAATCGAAGACATTTATCGAGGCTTTTGACAAAGTGACATTCTATCGGCGATAAAGATCAACGGTGCGCGGTGGTTAGTCTCTTTTATTTTGAATTTCACTGAAAGAATATCCGAAAAAAAGTCAAATGATTTATTTATAAATCAATATAATTTAACTATTTCAATATGTAGGTATTGAAATTTATTTCATCCGCGTAGTGCCCGCTCCCGTGGGAATATGGGTATAAATATAACCTTTGTTCACCGGAGATAGTGCAGCTACCCAACAGCGAAAGAATTTTTCAAATCGGTCAAGTAGTTTCGGAGCCTATTCAAGCAAACAAACAAACAGAAAAACAATCAAATCTTTCCTCTTTATAATATTAGTGTAGATTGGTTTAACAACAGGGGGACGATATATAAACTACTATCAGTCTATCAACAGCTTTATGTCTATATTACTGCCCCAATAAACAGCGGGCTTTTTCTCGCTCGGAAGACTCACGTTTTAAGACGTCATGGTACGCCCGCTGATCTCCATATAAGTTCCACCAACCGACCACATTTGGCACGCGAACAGACACAACCATTCGTTCAGCAATAAAAAATGCATCAGCTATCGCACAAATACATATTTTCTGTCAATATAAATGGCGCTGGCTTCCGTTTGGCTGTACATAATGCATTTACATATGCAATATATCAGGCTATCCCGACCGCCGATGCAAGGAAATTGCCAGATAATTTCCTATATTGACAGTCTTATTAAAATGTTGTACTGTGAAACGGAACGTTTAAATGAGGAGTGAGGTTGTTGGCAATAGTTCTTAGTCCATTTAGGATTGTCTAGAAATAATCTCTTATTTATGGTTTCACTGGCAGCGCCCCGCGGTTTCACCCGCATAAGTTTCGATCCCGTAAGAATATCGGGGTACTAAATTATTCTATATGTTAATCCTGGTTATAAACCATCTCTGTGCTAAATTTCATCCAAATCCGTTCAGTAGTTTTTGCGTGAAAGAGTAACAAACATCCATATTAGTTACAAACTTTCGGTTTATAATATTTGTATGATAGTAGGATATTTACTGGGACTATTTCCTGGTATATAAAAAAAATATCTTGGAAATTGAAGCCAGGACCTTTTTTGTGGATCTGATATCATTTAATGATTTCCGAGCTCGCTGGAGCCGTAGAGAGTGTCAGACCATACCGACTGCGTTCCAAAGCCGCAGTAACTTTTTCGAACAATTCCACTACAAACCCAAGACCCTAAGAGAGTTATAACGTGACAGTTTAAACAGTCTAGTGCCACGCCTAAGCCCATCAACAAATACAACTGTCCTTAATACTATGTAGATAGATAGATAGATAGATAGATAAAACATTTATTCAGTACAATACAAGAAGACACATCACAAAAGCAAAAACATAAATTATAAAAACAGAAAAAAAAAGAAACAAGTAAATAAGAACATTAAAAATGAGCAGAGGTACATAAAAAAAGAAAACGAGGAACACTAAGAATAAACTATTAAATAAACTGTGCTAAATAAGGAATTATTTAAAATACAAACTACCTCCGTCCTTAAAATAAAAAAGTTACAAGGCAAAATTCTTGTGCGGTTCGTGTCTTGTTATGTCATGTAAACAGTAAAGGTGAATGAGAAGTATTAACATCACCATTAAAGTAGCTGTTTGTATCTCACTACATAACCTGTCTTTATTTATTAATTGTCCTGCCTAACGCTTTTTGGTTCGTTCGCTAGTCAGCCATTTTGTTTTGGGCGAACAACGCTATGCCATCAGTTAAGCTTGAAGGCCAGTTAATTTTACATCAAATGTTCTACCTTTTTTATGAAATCATAAAATGACTTCTTCTTCTCGTGAACCAAATTGCATTTGCGTTCCAGAGACGTGGTGACTCTTTCGAACAAATTCCGCAACTCTAGCAGGCTCTGGCCCCAGCAAGCCCCGTCTTTTATGAGGCGCGCGTGGAACACAACGTGCCATCGACCCGAGTGTGATTGTTATCGGACGGCGAGCCACGGTGGTCGGGAATTATCCTGCGAGTCCCGAAGCCTGGGGCATCTTCTTCTGTTACGGCAGCTGGGGCGTGAGCTTTGCCTGCCTCCTCTCTCGCTAGCATTACTATTTCGCAATAGTAGGTGACTGTCTCCCATGCCCCTTCACTCCAGACCATGAATTGAACCAGGGTTGGAAGGTAGAGGTCGCCGCTGCCGATAATATTCTACCTACACGGTCCGCAGTTTGCTAATGGATCTTTATACTCGATTTCTTCAACATAATAAAACATTGTGAAATGTTTTTGTGTAAAGTCGAAATTTAATTTCCCTGTAACAAACATGATTGCACCATAACATAAACTCACGCCTTTGTTCCTTGAAAGTAACATCTAAATATATTCAATTTCCTCATATTATAATTATCTTTCATAAATGTCAAATATGCTGCCTCTGAAATTCCCGGATCCCTAAGGCTAAAAAAGATAATAACTCAAAAAACCAACTCCAATTTTTTTCGTGAAATCCTTAATAAAATCGAGCATCTCATAAGCTCCGTACGTCGAGATTAGGCCTCCGTATTTGGCCTGGGAATTACACCACAGTATATTTTGGCCTCAACCACGCGAAAGACGAAAACTCGGCAATTTCTTACGTTATTTGACTTTGCACTTAACTTCGAGCAATTTGAACAAAAAATCATACTTAGCGACCGTTGAATAGAGACTTAAAGTCGGTCAGCTGGATATTTGGGTTATGTTGCTTTTGGGAACGTTTTAGTGAAGGGTTTCAGGAAATTGGATTATCTGGATTGACCATGAATACATTTACCTATTTACACGATTTTTTACTTTTCCGATTAATTTCGTTGCAGGTTCCAAGACAGCAAGATAATTGAATCGTTTCCCCGAGGTTCGTCAAACTTCATTGACTGCGTTTTTCTGGTGGTCACCACTGTGTATTCTGGCTTTCAGGAGTAACAATGGTAGGGCAGTTTGGCGGGCTAGTCTTAAAAAAAAAGACTGGCCATAATTATATACCCCATTCACGATAAGATTAGACATTGAAATACATCTTTTTTACAGTCCGTTCAACCGATTTTGACTTCTATTGCGTTGGTAGCATGACACATGATAGCTGCAGTAAACAGTTGGTATTATAATCACGTTTTTTTCTTTTATTGCCATCCTTATGCCTACGGAATAGAAGTAAAAATCGGTTGAACGAACTGTAAACAATTTTGTTCCAATGTCTAATCTTATTGTGAATGGAGTATAGGTGTCTTATGTTTTTTTTTTTTTACAGATAGTTCGAATTTTGATATCACCAACATTCTACGATGATGCAGTGCAATCGCCAACTCACTGAGTAATATAGTGACCCAGTCATTCAATCAAAACATACATAGATATGTATGTAGAGATATACATATGTACATAGGTAGTGAATGAAATACAAAGGAATGCAGAAGTAGTGTTTTCCTGTAAACACTTTACTACTTAGTTTGACTTACCTCCTTAGTTAATTAATATATGCTCTCAGTAATACATTTCATGTCATTGGGGTCCGAATGCTCACGCGTTATTTAACACGTTCAGACCGGCGTGTACCACCGGTGGAGCACGGAGTATTTGCTGCCACGGCGAGGTGTACCACCGGTGGCCACGTCACACTATACTTTCAATGTACTAAGAAATTCGCGCCGCTTTGAGAGAAAGTGTTGTATTTACCGTTCCCGTCTAGTAAAATAGACAAATTTTCATAGTGTAGCTCAGGAGGTGGATATAATTTCGAAAAGTAAGCAAAAAACAGTATTGAAAAATTGTATTTATTAGAAAAAAATTGAAATAATCACGACATAAATTGTACTAAATGCGAATTGTTTATGATAAATTACGTTGAGAGAATGTAATAATAAGAAAATTAAATCAAAATTGAAAAAAATATAAAATAAAATGCCATTATGGATGGTATAAAATGAAAATTATTTTGCATGAATAGTATTGAAACAATCCAAACGCATTGGTTTTTCACACGCAGAGCAAAATGTATTTACGCGTTTCGATTTTTTTCTAGCCATACTCGCAGATTCGGTTGTTGTAAAATGGTCGTAACAAGGTCTGCATCTCTTTCGGGTATCTCTGAGCTTTCCTTCCGTTTTCTCTAACTTGTGTTTTGGCTTTCTTTGTGCATGGGGCCTACCCTCCTCTGCAACGTCATCGGGTTCATTATCAGTGCTGGGCTTGCTAATCATCTCTTTTATTATTTGTTCCCGAAATTCTTATATACTTAGTTTAATTAGAGAAAGCATTTCCTGTCTAATCCTGTCCGTGTCCACCGGTGGCGCACCCCGCCCGGCAAGACTTTTGGTTCATGGGGCGGTGATGTACCACCGGTGGCCATATGAAGATTTGCGCCGTAGGATACCAAGTACCTACTCATGAGGTGCCGGTCTGAACGTGTTAAAGAACCTGCTAAACGTTTAGTTGACACTTCGCGTGACCCAAGGGCTGGCTTTTACTTCGGATAGAGGATAAGCATTGCCATACAACGTGGCAATGCCGCCAGTCTATTGGGTTCACTCCTAGTCGATAGCGATGCGGACGAGTTTTTTGAAGCCATTTTGTAGTTAGAAGGATTTTAGTTTATTTTTAGGTTAAGTGTATATATACTTAGATTTAAAGTAAATTAAATACTGCATTTAAAAATGATTAAATTAATTATTTTATTTAGAAAGTGAAAAAAAACCATGACATTAATTAATAAATTACTCAAGTGAATAACTTGGAAGAGGATTTAACAATCCTGAATAAAGTCATGTATACTCACTCAGAATTACATATATAACAATGTTTTAGTACTTACGACCTACATTCTGCGGTTTTAAAATGCTGATTGTTTTGTTTGCAAAGCGCATTAAAATCAAAATAAAGAGGTTTACATTTATAAACCTGACCTAACCTAACCTGACATTGTAAACACATCAAAAGTATCTAGGGATCAACATATATTTTTGCAATAACTTTCCTCCTGATTGATATTAATTAAAATTTTCTTTAAGGATTCATCAAATAAAGTGTTTTCGTTTGTCACAGTAACGATAAACCAAGTCACCTTTGCATTAATAAAGAAATTTGCCATTTTCCTAATAAAGGGATTTTTGACATTTGAACCACTAACATTAAAGTTCGAAAAAAAGACTGAAATAACAGTTTTCTTTAAAATTTTATTGGGTAACTTAAACAATTAATAATCCGTGTTTCTACCGCGAACACTAACAACACAAGAACATCGGTTTGGCATACTCAAAATGAGTTCATCCAAATCACGCTGTGGAATGGCCGCCCATGTTCGTTGCAACAACAAAAAAAGGTCTTCTTGCGACTGGATACCCTCCATATTCGGCAGAGCTCTTCTCTGTAGCATATCCCATGCATGCTCAATCGGGTTCAAGTCTGGCGACTGAGCAGGCCAGGGCAGGACATTGATGTTAGCTGCGGCGAGAGTCTGTCTTACAACTCTTGCGGTGTGCGGTCGTGCATTATCATGCATTAACTGAAATAAGGGACCGATTTGCACTTGTAGAGGAACGATGACGTCTGATACAATCGTCTCAGCATAAATTTGAGCGTTGAGGTTGCCTCTGATCCAAATCAACTCAGTTCTTCCGCCGATCCAAATACCCGCCCATACTATGATGGTTCCACCACTATAAGGATGGACTTCCTGGCAGGATTTTAATCGCTGTTGGCGTCCAGGGGTTCTCCAGTGTCGTATACGTCTTGTATCCGGTCTCATACCAAAACGAGACTCATCAGAAAAGCACACGAAACGCCATTGTTCTTCTGCCCAATTTCTGTGTTCAAGAGCCCATTGATATCGAATCCTACGATTGTGCATTGCTATAGGTGGTACCCGTAGCGGTCTTCGGGAATGAAGGTTCACTTCATGCAAGCGGTTTCTGACTGTTTGGTCGCTAATTAAGTTCCCTGAAGAGTGATGAAGCCTCACGGCTAACATCATGGCGGTTATTGTTGGAGCTCTTCGAGTTAAGATTTGAATGTATCGGTCTTGTCTCCGTGTGGTGCAGCGATACCGTCCTCCATGGCGCTCAGCCAAGGTAAGCGAAGAGCTCTGCCGAATATGGAGGGTATCCAGTCGCAAGAAGACCTTTTTTTGTTGTTGCAACGAACATGGGCGGCCATTCCACAGCGTGATTTGGATGAACTCATTTTGAGTATGCCAAACCGATGTTCTTGTGTTGTTAGTGTTCGCGGTAGAAACACGGATTATTAATTGTTTAAGTTACCCAATAAAATTTTAAAGAAAACTGTTATTTCAGTCTTTTTTTCGAACTTTAATGTTAGTGGTTCAAATGTCAAAAATCCCTTTATTAGGAAAATGGCAAATTTCTTTATTAATGCAAAGGTGACTTGGTTTATCGTTACTGTGACAAACGAAAACACTTTATTTGATGAATCCTTAAAGAAAATTTTAATTAATATCAATCAGGAGAAAAGTTATTGCAAAAATATATGTTGATCCCTAGATACTTTTGATGTGTTTATTTGATAGCATTAAACGTTTTGCTTATCCTTGTCTAGTCCTAGGAGACATGTCTCCTAACAACAATTTTAACTATAACTCTTTGAAATATGTTTGTGTTTTTATACTCGATTTCTACAACATAGTAAAACATTGTAAAATGTTTTTGTGTACTATGTCGAAATTTAATTTCCCTTTAACAAACATGATTGCACCTGTGTTACCGAACGCATTCAACCCTAATCTCTTCAAAGTTAGAGTGAACAGGCTTCTTCTGGATAAGCTCATTCCATCGTCGACTTTGTCTCTGTCACCTGCGATCTAGACTAGAGTCAAGAGCAAATCCATCTGTCACAAAAAAAAAAATAGTTGTACGCTGGGAACAGCGAAATATAATAGACTTTGTACTAGACAGAAAAAAAGAAAATTAAATTATTCCACTCACACACACACAGAGGTACAAATAAATAAACAAAGACCAAAAATAAAATCTACTAATATAAACGCGTCACTATGACTTTCCAATGGTCAACCACTGACACCCCATTTAAAGAAATGGCTTAGAATGGTAATCTCGTACATAATGATAAATGAATGACAGACGTATGCAGTAATCTGCTAAAATTTTGACAGTTCCTTTGATCAGTGACCTACTATTAGAACGTCATTGTGCAGTCATTTCTTTTAATAGCTCGATTATCAAAAAGTATTACGAGACCATTGACCGACCAATGATCCACCTTTATGAATTTATCAGATTACGAACTTATAGCAAAATGACAATGGGGTCGTGTTAGAATGACAAATTTATAAAAATAGCAGACTTGGGGCCCAGTACTGTGGGTATTTAATTAAGGCCACCGATGGATGCTGCAATTTTCGTGGTCGCGGAGTTATTCATCGACTCCAAAAATGTTTAAAACGTAAAAAGACAAAGCTATAAACATTTGTAGAAAGACTAGTTAGAAAACCTCATTATTATCTTGCTATATATATATGCTTATCCGTCTCAAAAATGTGGACACAATGAAACTTCAATAAGTAAATGGTTTCAATCGCAATAGGAATGGAATCGAACACAACACTTTATATTGAAACTCTTCAGTAGACTGTTATACTCGTTTTCACGAACACTAGAATTCAAACAAATGAAGTGGTCAAGCGTATTGTTTTTGCATTCCGAAAAAGTACAAAATGTATTTCATTTTTACTACGCGTAGGGATAGTCAAAACGTACATTAATCTTGGCTTCTTTTTATTACACAAATTATGAGTCCACAAACAATATTAAAAACCACATATCAACGTTAGAAAAATTTAATTTAAAGAACTCACAAGACATAAGAGCAGTGGTGGCCGAGTGGTAACGGATCTGACATGCGAATTGTAGGTCGCGAGTTCAAACCCAGCCAGGCGTTTTACATTGTGTAATTAATTTCATCACCACTGCTCTCAAAACGGTGAAGGAAAACATCGTGAGGAATCCGGCATGTCCTAGAACCAAAAATTCGAAGTCAGGTGACATCAACCAACCCGCACTGGGCCCGCGTGGTGGATTACGGCCCATTCCCTCTCCTAGAGAGGGGCCTGTGTCCCAGCAGTGGGAACATAAAAAGGCTGATTATGATTATGATGATGAAGACATAAGGCAACAAAGAAAGAGTGAGACACAAAACCATAATTCCACTTACCTTATTAAACGTCAACCGAGACAAAAACTTGATTAGCATATAGAAGTGTGTCATTTATATGCAGATGCACTGAACCAATTATGCAGCCGACGATAATTCCCACTGCTAGGCCACGGGAATTAGATTTACTTCGCTCTAAGGATGCGAGTGATTCGTTTAAAGAAATAACGTTTTTTTTTTCTAATAAAGTTCTGAGGTTCTGATTGGATTTGGATTTTAATTTTTTTACAAACAAAACAATGAATGTGTTAGGTTTTGAGACTAAGAAATGTAATAATGGTAGCAGATATATTATGTTTTCTTGTTAAAATATATAATGACGAATTGAAACGAATTTTTAGAATATTCATGCCTAGAAGAACACTCATCAAACATATTAATTTACAGGATAAACTAATTCTATCGTTATTGCTAGTGAAATTCGGTTTATTTTTGCGCGCAGTTACACCCGCTTTTTTTTAGAAAAAGTGTGTTGAAAAACGCCGTTTGACACATCGCACACATCGTCGCCGTTTGGTCACTTTTTCAAAAAGCAATTTTTCAGGAGAAGCATTTAAAGATTTGGTGTCACTTATGATTTCTCAAACCATAACGTACTTAACATACATACATACTACGTACCTAACTACGTAACATTTACTCCCTCACGTTAAAACTATAAGTAACATTATAGCATTAAAAGATCCGGAAGAATCAAGTGCAATGGCGCAAATCTATACCAATCAATATCATACAGTCTTTTTGTTGATTGTTATTGATTTTTATGGTTTAGAGTTGCTTACAAGCAGGGGAGCAATTGTAATACCAATGGTTAAGCTGCGTTGACTATCCTTTTAAAAGAGGAATCCTTTCAATCTTTGTTAATAAGCTGTCCAGTGTGCATGTTGCAGTATGGTGGAAAGTCGCCGCGGTAGAGTGAGAGGGAACGCATAATAATATAAAATTATTTTTAAGTGAAGCATCTTAGCATGCAATGTATGGGTACACTTTGCACGCCAAGATGCTTCACTTGCCACATTTTAAAGTGAAAAAAAAAAAACTTTTTACAAAAAATATTAATTTCGGAACACGGTGATTTTGGTTGCTTTTTAACCGACTTCTAAAAAAGGAGGAGGTTCTCAATTCGGATGTTTGTATTTTTTTTTTTTTTTATGTTTGTTCGCGCATAACTCCGTCGCTTGCCAACCGATTTGAAAAATACTTCCCAAATGGTCCCATGAAAATTTTATCGAAAACGAACAAGCGGTTTTTGAAAAATCAACAAAAATCTAAAAAAAATATCTACATTGTCTACATTGACGACCTTTTAGTTTACTCTGCATTGGAGCAGTTCATTTTTTTACACCAATGTAATTGGTTCGTTTAGGTCGGGGAGGGGAGGGGGTGTAGGTACCACTAAAAAGTGAAAAATAAAAAAACTTTTTACAAAAAAATACAACCGACTTCCACAAAAAAATCAAAAAGTACAAAATAACTTTAATTCGGAAGTCGGTGTTCAAAAAACGAAAAAGGAACCACAAACACCGAGTTCCGAATTAAAGTTATTTTGTACTTTTTTGATTTTTTGTGGAAGTCGGTTGTATTTTTTTGTAAAAAGTTTTTTTTTTTGTTTTATGAACACCGTCTTCCGAAGTTATTTTATATTTTTGGTTTTTTGTGTAGAGGTCGGTTCTATTTTTTTTGTAAAAAGTTTTTTTTATTTTTCACTTTTTAGTGGTACACCTGCCCGAACCTAAACGTACCAATCACGTTAGTGTAAACAATAAACAAACATGCGATTTCAGCAATCCCGAAAGATTCGCTATCATTTATTGAAATTAACAAATATACATAGAAAAAAAAAGCATACCTGCCGAATTGAGAACCTCCTTCTTTTTGAATTCGGTTAAAAAGTACTGTCTTTTAAAAGACAATTTACAACTATTTTAGACTCAGCACGTGCACATAAAGGATCTTGTCAGACAAAGCTATGCTACGCGAGGCTAACACGCGATCCACAATATTTATGAACGAGCCACTTTTTCCGGTACACTGTTTTAATGCATGTCTTGCCAGTTTATGGGCCCCTCTTTTTAATAAATGGGCCGTTTTTGTTGCAGTTGTTTTACGTGCCAAAATGTAGTAGCTTTTTAAATAATCATTTAAAACTTTTGGTAAGGACTATGAATATGGAGCATTTTCTTTAGCGCCTGAAAAAGTTTAAGTAGTTGAAAAATTAAGGGTGTAGGTTTTGTGGAATAGTTTAGCACATATTTAATATATAATAATAGAATAGAATAGAATACTCGTAGAAAACATTTATTAGACAAGGACACAACACAACAGCAACAAAATACAAAGTAAAAAAAAAGACATAATGATAAAGAATAAAATTGTGCTGAGCGTGCCCATACCGAAAGGCACAAACAGAGGGCCAATTTCACTCATTTTAAAGCTGCAATTTATTGAATTCGTATCTTAGTCGCAGTAGGTATGAATGTGACCATTGCTTAAAGATAAATATAATAGGCCCTCTACTTTTAAGACTAATTAAGGAATATCGACGACATGGTTGGCGCAGTCGTTGTCGATTGACTGCAGCGCTGCCTGTCACGGGTTCGATTCACACACGGAACAAATATTTGTATGGCCTACAGATAGTTGTTCCGAGTCAGGCTGTTTGTGTATGTGAGTTAGTATGTTTGTAAACGCACCCACCATACAGAAGAAATTCCTAGAGTGGGGCAACTTTGTTTTTTTTTTTAATTAAAAAGAAAGGAGGTGTTCCAGAAATGTATGGAGCTTGGGCCAGCACTATGTACACTTAATGTAAATATAATATAACGTTTTTTTATGTCAATTTCCTATATTTTGGCTTCGTTTTTATGTACATCCAATTTAACTCGGTCAAGGAGAGCAACACAACTACTAATAAATATGGTGGTCAGCAATGAGCGAAATGTGATTTTGACAATGACATTTGATTGATGTGTCATGTGTCACCTTATAACTGCGAGAAAAAACAAAACACGAATTGCGAATATACTACTTGATATCTTTTATTACCTATTATTGCATCTAGATTAGTTACATTGGCGTTATGAGGCGCAAGTAACGACGGTTACCAAAACGATGATTCAAAGTTGAACGGAAATGAAACTTAGAACTGTCAAAGTCGTCAATTAAACGTCATAACCACTGTCATGGCTACCTTAAAAAAAGGTCACTAAAATACTTTCCAAATAAATAATTATTACACCTTTACTTTTATTCCAATAAACTTAAGTATATTTTTATGAGAATCTATTATTTTTTTCTTTTTTATCTATGTAGTTTACATAATGCTAGCCCAAAATCAAACATCTCCTTGTAGAGACTTTTTACTAGTGCACGAAGTTTTAATAAATAAATAAATAAATAAATAAATATATGACTTTTTTCTGCGTAGATAGGCCTCAACAAATTGTGAAGGTATTTCTACGACGCTCAAGTTCTAAGCAATTTGTCCCCGCTATAAGCAATTTCATAAGAAACCTCTACTAAAGAATTTTGATAAAACAATTCCTGTCAGTCGTAATCCTTTGACTATTACGAAACTTATTAGATTTTTTCTATTTATTATTTTGTTTCACTAACAAGACATTTTGTAGGATTTCTTGAATATTTGCCGTCATGAAATTTTTAATTAAGGACAAAATGTAGGCTTCCATCGTAGGCTATATTTCATTATAAAAAGAAAACACGAGAAACAAAAGCTTGTTAAATATGAGGTGCCAGTTAGAAAATATTTTCAATTAGTTGCTAGGGAATTTCTATAGTCCACAAAATATTTAGTTAATTTATATTAAAGCATTTCTCGGAATTAATTTGTCTTAAAAAGACAAAGTGTGTGTTTGATTTAGTTTTCTGTGAATTTAAGATCGAGTTTTCTGAAACGGTTTTACTCTGTTTCTAATTCGCGCCTGAACAGCTCGAAACTTTTTACTGTAAGTATGGGAAAAAATCAATTAACTCCTTCCGCTCTGGGTGGATTAGAAGGGAGTGTCAGATCCTTACAGACTAAAACCCATCCGTATTCCGCTCTCATGCGCTTTGCGTTCTAGGGTCACGGTAAATCTTTCTAACAAATTCCTCAACCCTGGATCTTATAGCTAACCTTGGTTCTCACTTATTTGTGGTCGGCGCATGCAAGTCTTCTTCATCCATACATCTCTATTTGCCATCACATTTTTGTTAACTAATTTCTACTTACATAATCTCTCACACAGTCGATCCATCGTTCTTTAGTCTTCTTGTAACCTAATAAAAACCCACATTCTTACTCAAAACTGCGGAACATGCTTCGCTTTCAGATCGGCCGCAGCAAGGCAGTCTCCAGGCTACTTCCAGTTATGTCACATTCCCGATTGGACAACATGTCAAAAGTTTTAAAAACAACTGAACGCTAGTGGCGTTTGGTCAAGATTTTGATTTTCATACATTCACATTCCCGATTCGTCACCCTTTTTTTAAACTAGTTCTTTGTGCGGTACAGTCAACTACAAAAGTTACCAAGTCCTTTTTAACGCTCTTTTTATCACCCGACTTTCCCAGAGGTGGGTATATTGTTTTCTTAGCATAATTATGTAAAATCCTAAATTATATACGTTACATGCATAGGTTTGTACCATGGCAATAGGTTTGATTGCCATGTGCAGCTTTCATCTATTTAACTTTGAAAACCGATAGTCTTAATCTTACTGAGATTGAATCAGACTGCGGAAGTGAAAATAATCCAAGTGGTCAAGATTTACAATACAACTACCAGGAGACTAGAAAAATGTCAAAGTATGTTCGGGGCTGGAATTGTAAGCGGCAAAGACTCACAAACTACCAGGATACCAGAATCATGAAGATATATTTCCAGGGCTAGAAGTACGAGTGTTAAAAACTCAAAAACTACCGGGTTACTTTACTTTACTTGTTTTTTCTGGGGGCTGGGATAAATGTTTAACAACAATCTATGACCTTAGGAGTCGAGGAAAAAGCAAGATAGCCAGAAAGAATAAGCCAAAAAGAAGAAACATGACGCTCCAGCCTCGAAAACCGAAATGGCTGAATTGCCATTTCGGGGCAGGGGATTAACTTTCATAATGTTATGCCTTCCTGAAGCCAGTTCTAAAGTTCACGCAGACGAAGTCGCAGATAGAAGCTAATTTATTAACAAAATACTAAGAGCTCACCGGGATAATAATATGCTAGTATCACGAATTCAATACTGATCCAGAGGAAACTGAAAATGATAATCAAAACACTTTTGACGCGAGCGAAGCCGCGGGCGGAAGCTATTAAGTAGATAGAACATGAACGGAGGCATTTCTTTTTGCTCCTGATTGTACTTTCCAAACAAAAGGTTGACCAAACGGGAAAGAATATAGGCATTTTTAAATGTTGACGAATCGGGAATGAATGTATGAAAATCAAAATCTTGACCAATCGCCACTTGTGTTCAGTTGTTTTTAATACTTTTGACATGTTGTCCAATCGGGAATGTGACATAACGGGAAGTAGCCAGCCGAGTCTCCAATGGTGGGTGTTCTTTTTCTTTCTTTTCTTTTTTTAAATAAAAAGCGTTGCCTCACACTAGGATTTACTGCTGTATCGTGGGTGCGTTCACAAACATGTAAACTCACATACATAAGACACCCAGACCCGGCACAATTATCTGTAGGCCATACTAACATTTGTACCATGCGGGGATCGATCTCGCGACACGTAGCGCAGCAGCCGAAAGCTCAACCACTGCGCTAACCGTGCCGTTAATTGTTTGAGAACCATTTTTTAACCGACTTCTAAAAAAGGAAGAGGTTCTCAATTCGGATGTTTGTATGTTTTTTTTTTTAATGTTTGTTCGCGCATAACTCCGTCGCTTGCTAAACGATTTATAATTCTATGTTGGAAAGGGTATACTTCCCAAATGGTCCCATGAAAATTTTATCGAAATCGAACAAGCGGTTTTCGAAAAATCAACAAAAGTCTAAAAAAAATATCTACATTGTCGACCTTTTAGTTTACTCTGCATTGGAGCAGTGCGTTTTTTTACACCAATGTGATTGGTTCGTTTAGGTGGAGGGGAGGGGGTGTAGGTACCACTAAAAAGTGAAAAATAAAAAACATTTTACAAAAAAATACAACCGACTTTTACACAAAAAATCGAAAAAAGTACAAAATAACTTTAATTTCGGAAGTCGGTGTTCAAAAAACGAAAAAGGAACCACAAACACCCAGTTCCGAAATTAAAGTTATTTTTTTATATCAGTTGGATATGCTCTTGATTATAGTGTAGGTTGCAGATGACAGAGACAAAGTCGACGATGGAATAAGCTTACCCAGAAGAAGCCTGCTCACTCTAACTTTGAAGAGATCAGGGTTGAATGCGTTCGGAAATTCAAACGCAGGCAGAGAGTTCCACTCCTTTGCTGTGCGCATTACAAAAGACGATTGAAAACGCTTGGTAGGGTTGGTAACTTACAGTGCGTCTAGATGTCCTATGGTAGAAGGGGGCCGATGGAATGAGGTCGTGGAGTTCATGGGCACACTCGCCGAAATACAATCTGTAGAAGACTGACAAGCAGGCCATGATGATGGCCTTGCGTCGATGACGCAGGCTGAGAAGCTTGGCATTCACCAGTTTTTCGTCATCAATGAGTCTCTTAGCTCTGCATTCCATCGAGTCAAGTGCGGCAAGTTGGTATTTGCATCAACGTGGTCCACCTTTCATCTTAGAATGCATGTTCACGTGATGACCTGATGACTGCGTCAGCAAAGGGGATAGTCGTGGCCAATTACTGATCCAGGTATTGGATTGAGTTATTTAATGGAGACATGTGCAATAGTGGCCGAGCATGAGCAGTGGTGGTGAGTAGTAACGGCCCCGACTTACGAATTGTAAATCGCGGGTTCGAACCCAGCTAGACGCGTTACTTTTACGTGTAATTAATTTCATAACCACTGCTCTCAAAACGGTGTAGGAAAACAGCGTGAGGAAACCGGTATGTCCTAGAATCAAAAATTCGAAGACATGTAACATTCACCAACCCACACTGGGCCCGCGTGGTGGATTACGGCCCATTCCCTCCCCTAGAGAGAAGGCCAATGACCCAGCAGTGGGAACATTAAAAGGCTGATTATGTATGGGATTAAAAGAAACTATTTCGCTGTCTACACGCTAAAAAGCAGGTCTCTTCATAACCTCCATCGCGATACTCAGAACTAAATACTGTAGCCCGTACATTATAGCAACCGCAATTCAGGTACGGAAAGTAAAGCAAAAATTGGGGCGAACAGAATTTTTGTTTCGTTTTTTATCGGACCGATTTTGCACCGAGTTGTTTGACTAGCAGCCTCGCAGGGTTCTGTGACGTGTTTCCTGTAAAATTGCTCTACACGAATATTTCCTGAAGCTGTTGGATCGCGGCATTTGATTAGTGAAACGAGCGAGCTAGTATAGGGGCATGGTGCAAACTTGTCTTGCTGGAGGAAAAGCTTTGATTTTGTTTTGACAGGCATGACCTGTTTTTGGCGAGTACGAGTCGCTATTATTAGTTCTAAACTACTTAAATTATTTGTATAGGTAGCCGCAGAAAGGTTGTAAGCATCGAACACTCATCTATCTTCAAATTGAATGAAACATTAACAACTTCAGGTTACCTGATGTGGGGGCTACCACGCTTTTGCAGTGTATCAGAGATTTACGTGGATTTGAGAGTCTGATATTGCAATATACAATCGATAAAGTGTCATTTTTTGAAAGACAACAACCGTAAATTATTCTGTATGTATGAAATTAACAAAATAATAGGGATTTTTATGATAATCGTTAACGTTAAAATATATTATAATTATAATAATTATAAATTTTCTAGATACCTACCTAAGAAAAGTGTTAACCAGCGATGGAATAGTGATAATTCCACTAACCAAAATGCCCTTCAGAGACTACATTACAAAATTACTCTAGCTTATGATACGTTTTAATATCTGTTTCATAACTAACTTGAATAAATCGTTTAAACTTTGAGGCAGGTTTATTAATCCGTTAGATAATCAAAATATTGTTGTTGGCATTCGTCCAGAATTTAATAATAATGCCATACTTCCTACACAAAATAAGAAAAAATAAAATTCATGTGAACTCTCTAAGCGGGCTTCGGTACTTTAGTCTGGCAAAATTATCAGTTCCCAAAAGACACAGTCTATTATCAGTAATTGGCACGATATTTAAAAATACCGTGAAAAATCGACTTATGTTTTCTTGCCTATTGAGTTGTAACATTGTCGTCATAAATCCTATATAAAAATTATATAGTGCAGTGTAGTGTATTATTAGTTATGTATTGCTATTTCTCACATCGAAATCATGATGACATTTGCACGCGCAACGGTTTTTTTTATGAGATCAGTCCTGGGTTATCTTGCTTTTACAATAAATAGTCAATCTAAGCGAGCTCTTTCATAAAATGAAAAAATGCCTGAATCTACTACAAATAATAAAGTTATTAAAATAATTACTTCTTCGCAGCCCCAACTTAAATAAAATGTCACTAATGGTTTAGTGGACACATTAGTCGGCTGGAACTTTGGTTTAATGGACCATTACATGTTCAGATAGCATTGTGTTGATGAAATAAAATCATGCCACAATGGAGGTTTGTACAATCACCGTTAATGTTCCGACTACAAGAATAAATGTTTGATAGCAGGGAACAGTCTGCTCCTGAAAACGTCCTATTTTTAGAAAGATCTTTTAGGTTTACTTTGTGAAGAAAGTCTTTCTACATTCGTTAAACTTTTTGTTTGCTATAAGGGAGTTTTGCTCTCAACAAAAACTTTCCCACGTGGCCCGTGGGCGCGTCATTATTAGCACTTGTTTGATACCTTCTTATCGGTACTAGATTGTCCCTAACTTTGGACTTAGAGAAGGAAATTCATAGGACGAAGAGCTGCACCCCTTGTTGCAAAGGGCACAAGAAGGATCACGGGTGGGTTTTAGTCAGTAAGAGTCTGACACTCTTCCGCTCCGCCTAGAGCGGGAGAAGTGATTTGTTGATTTCCCATCCAGAAAAAAAGGGTATCATAATAAAGTTGCCACATATTAAAAAGCAATTTGTCATCAATCCCACGACACCGGAGAGTATGGCAGACAAAAATTCTCAATTCTCAATTTTTTATTGCGTACTATAAGTTACATATAGTTGGTAGTCGTTTGCCCAGCAGTGGGACAGCTCGACTCCTTAGCTATAGACATATACAAATCCTATCCATACTACCAATATTAACTGTACCTCTCAATCTTACGAGCTAAGCCATGCAATCTGTCTTAGATGTTGGTGCATTCTTGAAGTCAAGTCTTAGTTTAAAAAGTAAGGGGCGGGCCGCATCGCCGCGTCGTTTGTCCCGTCGCCGGATGCCTGGCTTCGCCCCGGTTTCTCAACTATTTTCAAACTGTGGCTCCACTTTCGTAGATGCATTGTTTGCATCAGGAAAACGATGGTTGTGCGACTGTTGTGATGAAATTGCTGTCAAGCATTTCTTGGTGTAGCTCAAACTGAATGTTACGTCATTAAGTTGATGTTTTTAGAGAGACCAGTGGATTAATTGCACATCTCTATTTTGTAAAAGGACTGTGTTTAAATTTCGTTGTGCCTACAGTAAAATCTGGGTATTCTATATACGTCATCATCATCAACAGCCTGTTGCAGTCCACTGCTGAACATAGGCCTCTCCAATCACACGCCACTTAGATCTATTCTCAGCTTCTCGCATCCAGTTTCTGCCAGCCGTCCTGAGCAAATCGTCACTCCACCATGCCTGAGGACGTCCTACCTACACTACGTTTGCCGAGACGCGGTCTCCACTCTAGAACTCGTTTACCCCAACGATTGGCGGTTCTACGACTAATATGGCCAGCCCACTGCCACTTCAGCTTACTAATCCGGTGGGCTATATCGATGAACTTGCTTCTCTGACGGATCACCTCATTTCTGATGCGATCCCTCAGAGACAAACCGAGCATTGCTATTCTACAGTGTGAAATTTTAATGGTTGTTTTCCCGAAGCGAAATGAGTTTGTATCGATAATACAATCGATTTATATATATAAAAAAGATTAGACTCCATAAATGGCAGATTAAAAATTGTGATAAACAAAACTCGAAAGCGACTTCAACAGTAGTGCATCGCGCGATATGTAGGTACGCGGCGGTACGTGCGTCTCATGTAGGTATCTACTTTATGTCTAGTACACTACTATTGATTCTCGCTCTTTCGAGTTTATGAACACTTTTTTTAATGATTTGAAAAAAAAAAAACATTTATTTTTTTTAGTTTAACTTTGTGTTTCGATAGTACTACTGATGGGCAGTCGTCCTGCCGCGGGAAAACAACCATTAAGATTTCACACTGTATATACCTATTTAGTAGATAATTTATCTGTAAAAGTTATGTTTGTTGTTACGTGAAATAGTTGTGTCTATCAATAAGGGTCTTTTAGTTTAAATTAATATACAAGTCATCCATCAATATCGCTGTGCTTCAGAATATCAGCAACACCTTCTTTATAAGCTCTATAAGGTCAGGGCCTGCTAGGGTTGCGGAATTTGTTCGAAAGAGTCACCACGGCCCTGGAACGCAAAGGGCACAAGAAGGATCACGGGTGGATTTTAGTCAGTAAGAGTCTGACACAAACCCAAACGTCTCCCTTCACTTGCCATTTGCGTTCCAGGACCGCGGTGACTCTTTTGGACAAATTCTGAAATCCTGGCAAGGAGCACGCTTGCATAGAAGGAACCTATTTACTCTTTAGTAATAAAATTTATACTAATATTATAAAGAGGAAAGGTTTGATTTTTTGTTTGTATTGAATAGGCTCCAATATATAAAGTACTGAACCGATTTGAAAAATTCTTTCTCTGTTGGGAAGCTACACTATCCCCGAGTGACATACGCTATACTTTATCCCCATATTCCCACGGGAACGGGAACTGTACGCGTGAAACCGCGGAGCGCTGCTGGTATTGAATATACGTATAAGGCAATAAGCAACCGGTTGTTTTTAAATAATAAAGTCCAGGAAGTCTGTCCAAGGGATTTCTCGCAACTATAGTGCTGAGGTAAACGTTTCCGTCGCAACACTTGTTCAAAACTTCGCTAGTAAATGATGAGCATCAACTTCAGTAGCTACGATTTTTAAAATGCATTCTGAGTTGCATTAAGTAGCCGATAAGTTTTAGAAGTATCCCTTAGAACAGACTGGGTAGATTTACTACTGCATAAGTATCTTCAATCATGATGGAGGGTTTTTCACACCTTTTATTAGTTTTATTAAGATTCAATCAGGACTTTAATTTAAAAAAAGCTTTCTTTATCAGTAAGATCAATTGAAAGAAAAGTTTTAAGTTTATATTTCGTCTAATTAGACGAAATATAAACTTAGTGTTATGGCTACAACGATGAACTGTCGATGATTTTGCCAATGTCAAGGTTCGAGATTACAATGATGGTCGGTTTTCACTTAGGATAGCCATGTTACGATTATTGGTCAGTTTTTGTTGCGATATTTTGATGATGATGTCTTGTTTGCTGGGATGATATAATACATTTGGTCTCTGTCAGTGTCAGTCGTGCTATCCCTAATGACATTATAATAAGCCGTAATCCACCACGCGGGCCCCGTGCGGGTTGGTGAATGTCACATGACTTCGAATATTTGGTTCATGCCGGTTTTCTCACGATGTTTTCCTTCACCGTTTTGAGAGCAGTGGTGATGAAATTAATTATACAAAGTAATGCGTCTGGCTCGGTTTGAACCCGCGACCTACAATTCGTAAGTCGGGGTGTTTACCACTCGGCTACCATTGCTCCTACGCTAGTACGAGTATATCTTCAATTTCTACTCAGAACTCCCAAGCCTCCTATACCATAACAGCTGGCATTACACATACTAGTACCTATTACCTAATGAAAACCTTCAACGATAAAATTCAAATACTGTAGGTATATTGAAAATCAATGATTTGTCGAGTTTCCTATTGCGATTCGGTTTAAGAAAGAGCGGTGAGCGAATGTGTACAAAAATCAATTAAATTAAATCGGTTTTCATGTTTTTGTAATCTTTATTTATCGCTCATCTATACATACAAATAAAATTGGAGCGTCTGTTTGTAATATTGAAATAACCGCTATTTACTACACGCATATGAAATACGGTACATACACCAAAATAACATATTTTTAAATTTTAGTCTGTCTGTCCATTTGTTCCGGCTGATCACTGAAATGGCTGGACCGATTTTGACGGGATTTTTATTTGCAAGTAGCTGATGTAGGTAATAAGAAGTAACTTAGGCTACTTTTATTATTAAAAATAAAGTAATGTTGCAATGTCCAAGTAATGTCCAGTACCGCGCGCAGCTCACGCGCATGCCACCACTGTGCCGTCGCGTCGGGCACCTCCTACCATTTCTCCACCAACGAATCAATATTACAAAGAATCGGGGGGTTAGTAACTATTCCACGCGGATGAAGTCGCGGGCAGAAGTCACTAAAAGTATAAATTATTTATGTGTAGTAATATGGTGGCATTTAAAATTATTTTAACTGGCCCCAAAAAAAGGAAGAAGTTCTCAATTCAATTTTCGTTTTTTTTTAATTTATTCGTTTGCATAGTGACATTTTCGCCAATTATCAACCGATTTGGATGATATTTCAGTTCAAGTCGGTCAGGACTTGAACTGAAAAAGCTCATAGTCAAATATCTACGAGCTGGTCAGGACTTGAACTGCGAAGGCACACAAAGTAACTCCTTAATGGTAAATAGCGCAATCACTCACCACTATAAAGTGTCACTATAAAGATTTATAATATGTAGGTACCTACAAATGTGTACGGAACCCTCGGTGGGTAAGTCCAACTCGTGCTTGTCCAGTTTTTTTACAATAGAATCATGATGGTTTTGACACATCACTGTTCTAAAATAAATACTAAATAAACTAAATTTGCTCTATTTATGACTGATAAATAGAGCAAAATCGACGTTTGATGAATTTATCCTATACCGAACGCCAGATAAATGTGCAATAACGGTCATTGACCCACCTACATTTATTGACAACCCTAATTCTTAAAACAGAAATCATTAATTAATGCTATATTGAATCGACATCCATCGTGATCCTTTATATTTACTAGTAATGGAAAACGATTCATTTTTTTGTCCATGTACCTACGAAGAGATATCAAGGAAAGGGCAATGACCTTTATTGCACATTTATCTGGCGTTCGGTATAGTTGTCCCATCACCCGCTCCCAGTGCGACCGATTCTCATGTATCGTTTGACGATTCGAGCCGGCGTAGTACAGTGGCGCACAGATGCACACTTCATCTTTTACATAACAATTTTCGTATTCCCTTTGCACGGTACGTGCAGCCGTGCTTCGTTCGGTACAGGTGGCGACAGAAGTGATTTCATTTCTTATTCGTTTCGAGTGTCGCTGCATTTTATTTTTCGGTTTGAATTTATGTGTGGAGTGATGGGAATTGTTTAAACCTTATGCTGTGGTTTGTCAAAGAGTCCGAATGTGTGATTGATGTGTATGAGTAAATAGAAATGAAAAATATTTAAATTTCGTATTCGAACTAGTAACAGTTAAGGATTTCTTGAGCAGATTTACATAATATGACCTGCCTACTTTAACGTGTTACATGCATAATCATGATTTCATCGTGTGGTTAAGTAGAAAATATAGATTGATGTACATACATATGTAACAATTACACTACATTTGGTACCTAAGGTATTATAAAATTAATCTAAGCCACAAATAAAACCTTAAGTATAATACGATTACGCATTTTCTACTGTAAGTAAATGTTCATAAAGCAATAAATTGCCTATTAGCTTCGAAGAAACTGTAATAATATTAATTCACCTTTGTTTGTCTTTCATCAAGTACGTATTAAAGCGACATTTATTACCGAATTACTCGTATCTAGAGCTAATAAAACTTATAAAAGTAAGAACTTTAAGTGCCTAAAGATAGATCACCTAATTGAGCTAAGTATTGTTGGGTACTTGAGGCACTTATAAGTTTTATTACTGCTCGTGAGACAATAAGATTCAGATAGAGATCAAAATTAAGATAATTTGGAGTACCTAACAGAAATAAGATTAACTGAGGGATATTGTCAATTGCTGTTACATATTATGGCAACCTTTTTCCATCGTATGTATTTAAAACTTTAAGATCTGTGTATTTCGTTTTTAAATTCAAATAGATCCGAATTTAATTTCTAAATTTGGATCTCCAACAAATTATATACTTTTCACAAATGTTTACTTATGCTATTGTGATACCAGTGGTGAATTTACGTGTGCTCCTTCGGTTACAAGAGACCACAAATAGGGTTGTTCATAAAACGTTTATTTATTTATTTGTAAACACATATTATTACTCGTATTAAGAGTACATGAGGCTTTTGCCCTGCAAAGGAATAATAATATTCATGGTTAACCCGTACTTACTACTAGATACCAAAACACACAGCAACTGGTGATTTCTGCATTTAATAAATAAATGTTTAGTCCGTGTAGGACTCTGAAGTTTTAACAGATTATTTCGCAGAGCTGACATAATAGCAAGGAAATTTAAAACAATAATTCTACAATAGTCTAATTCTATGTATATCTTCATTTTATGTTAATCACTTAACATAAAATGAAGCGAAATAATTCTAACTTAACAACACAAGAGCTCAACTGAAAACAACTCGAGTTGCTGTTAAACCGGAATAACTCGCATAAGTTAACATTAATTTTACCAGAAATTAAAAATAATAGTTGTAAAAGTTTCGTGCCCACCAGTACGCCCGGGGCTGACTTGCCAAAGAACGCCAGTCCTCCCGCTTTGACTCGCTTTCCGTATTAAATTAACTTTTGTTCTGCATTGTACCGCGACTGCACGTTTCGAACGTTGAATGTTTTCGTGTAATGCTACATGTTAATGCCTGTTCGTATATTTTGCGGGTCCTTTTTTAGTGTTCAGAGCTTTGTGTAAAAATAATTGAAAACGTATGAAACAGAGCGCTGTTACTGGCTCTTTGACTGCTGTTTGCTTAAGTCATGCACTTGTTTTTGGTTGTTCGTATCTTTACTTAAATGGTTACTTCTCGTTTTGTCAATGTTTTCGTTCTTTAACATGATATCTGACGACTAGTATTTGAGTTATCCCTAATAATGTGTGGCTTCGACTACGTTGATGATGTTCTCATTGTCGATGTAAAATAAGAAAAAAAAATAGGATGATAAAATAGGAAATAATAATTATTACAACCCCATTTTATGTCCAGGCAATTACTGTCCATTCCAGGTTGCCTGGAAGAGATCGGGGAATGCGATAAGGCCGCCCATTGTACCTACATACATGTGTTTTAACTTGCAGTTTTCTTTTGTTTTGTTATCCCCGGTGTACAATTAAGTATAATAAATAAATAAATAAATGTACTGAACAGCCGATTCTTTTTCGCGATTTCGGGGTTGGTCCTGTACTTAATATTGTCTATAATTAATAGTATAATGACGTATGAGTAGGTATGTATGTAAACGTATATAGAAGAAGTAGCTATGGAAGGCTTCCCACGAGGTAGACCGATGATCAGGTGAGGGTCGCGGGTAGCCGATGTACCTCAACTTACGGTAAGCGATGATGTAGTCGACATTGGAGCACGCTTGCAATTTTTCCGGATGCGAAATCATCAAATGACTTCTCCCGCTCCGGGCGGAGCGGAAGGGAGTTTGAGACTCTTACTGACAAAACCCACCCATGAACCTTCTTGTGCCCTTTGCGTTCCAGGGCCGCGGTAACTCTTTCGAACAAATTCCACAACCCTAGCAAGAACAAACCCCTGAAGGAAACAGTGATAAAAATAACTACCCTCTGGGTACGTTAACACACTTTGACAGAACCAACGAAAAAACATCGGACCCTATAAAACCGCTACTTAAAAACCCACCAACATTTCTCATACAAAATTTAGCAACGGTTTAGGATATAAAGAAACCACTTTATCGGTGTGCGCAGTAGTTAATTTCCCTGCAAATTTAGATGCCCTATAAAAGTGTCGAATGTTAGCTAACTATTTTTATTAGATTGATTTTCTTGTGTACGTGGACGTGAAGGTTAGTTTTATTGGTGAATAATTTAGGCGTGTAAAAACGTTTTGCCTGTGGGACTGTGTACTCAAACAAGTTTTATTATTCACTAGCAGCGCTCCGCGGTTTCACCCGCGTAGTTCTCGTTCTCATGGGAATACGGGGATAAAATATAGCATATGTTACTCAGGGTGAATGTAGCTTACTAATGGTGAAAGAATTTTTGAAATCGGTTCAGTAGTTTCGGAGCCGATCCAATACAAACAAACAAACAAACAAATCTTTCCTCTTTATATGTAATAGTAGTATAGATTATAGATTCAGATTAAAGATTACAGATATATGTAGATTGAACGTTTATATAATATGTAAGTAATCTTTTTGAAAACGGCTGACAATGACATTCAATTCCCGGATCGGGTAAAGTGTATTTTTTTTTATCTGTAACTTCATCGTAGCAAAACGTTATCTAGATTTATACCCTGTTGATGGTATTAGACTTTCTATTAACCAGCGAAAAGTCTTTGTATTGTAGATAATTACACCACTGCCAATCTTTAGAAGAATAGAGAGCGTGACGTTCCGATGCCGTCATGATACCGTTGTGAAAAAGGGATAGAGCTATGCATCTACACCATGCCCCCCATAATTGTTAGAAAATGCATTATTTATTTAGCCTTATTTCTTTTTATTCGTAAATTAAATTAATGAAACTTACTTTGAATATTTTGAATATAAATGAATAATATTGTACTAAAAAGTACGTCAATAGAACTGTATAATATTTTGCATCAAAATTCCTATTATGAAGAAATATGACTCGTTTGATTGATGTTAATTCATTACACTATTTATTATGTTATAATCTTCTAATTATTTCAGTCAGTTCTATTGTATCGAGTTTCTTTAAGATAAAATGAAAAGTTGTGTTGACCATGTTGACGAAATTGCATTCTGGCAATGGCGGCACAATACAATTGTTAGCGAGGTGTAGAGTTTAAAAATTGTACTCGTTGGTTGTGAATAAATGTTCAGTTGTGTTAGAAGTTGTTTTTAATTATCATATTGGTTTTAAGACGTCGTAGTAGGCAGTGAATAAAACATGGAAGCATTACTTCAAGGGATCTAAGCGCGAATCGTGACCTAAAAATCCAATCAAACCCACACATCGAAACCTCGTCGCTGATTCACCGAACCACACCAACAACATTATTGTTAATACGATGCATAGTTACAAATTGACCTTATTTCCCAAGTACTTGGGTTTAAATTACCATGTAACGAATAGGCGGACGATATGGCCGTGAACGGCGCAATTGGTAAGCCCTGCCTACCGCGGCGCAATGTGCTTGGAGTCATTTTTTTGAGTTAGGAATGCTTCCATGTTTTATTTGGGTTCACTGGTAGTAGGGAATCAGAGGTGATGTCATATTATTATTAAAAGTCAAAATATATGTCATACTACATGTTGTATCTATGTCCAATAAACAGACCCATTCCATAGATACTCCAAAACTCGATATCTCGTATAAAGTTTTCTATAACGAGGTTATGATCAAATAATCTGAACATAAACGTGATTGTCTTACTGCCCTGATTTATATCCAATCAGAGGCCGCCGATACTTAGTTGTTTATTTTGTGAGTGGGCCGGAAGAGCACTCGTCCGGATGTGGTTGTTGAATAGCAGGTGGTCGAAGTTATGGGATCTAGCGATGAGGAGATTTCTGTGAATTTACCATCAGGTTTCAGGAGCAACAGCCCCGACTAACGAATTGTAGGTCGTGGGTTCAAACCCAGCCAGAGGCATTACTTTGTGTAATTAATTTCATCACCACTGCTCTCATAACGGTGAAGGAAAACATCGTGAGGAAACCAGCATGTCCTAGAACAAAAATTCGAAGACATGTGACATTCACCAACCCGCACTGGGCCCGCGTGGTGGATTACGGCCCATTCCCTCTCCTAGAGAGGAGGCCTGTGTCCCAGCAGTGGGAACGTTAAAAAGCTGATTATACCACCAGGTTTGCAACTGCTGGAGATAGGGTCGGTGAATGTGTTGTGGATTTCTTTGCTGCTCTTGGCACTAGCGCGGCAGAACGAAGTTTATCAAGAGGTCTATCAGGACTAACAGACCTTGACAATTCAAGTCTGTTAATACAGGTTTATTTGAAACTAGCTGTCCGCACAACTTCGTTTGTGTCACATTTTTCATGACTGCTCCGCTCCTATTGGTCTTAGCGTGATGATATATAGCCTATAGCCTTCCTCGATAAATGGGCCAAACTCAAACTCAAACTCAAAACGTTTATTTCAATTAGGCCATTAACGGCACTTTTGAACGTCATCAATAAAAATTATCATAAATTAAGTGACTCTAGCGTCCATTCGCAAAGGTAGATTCTTATGGAGAAGAACGGACAAGAAACTCCATAGTTACTCTTTTCAAATCAATGTTTTACAATATTTGGTAATACAATAAATACTTCATATATGTGAGGACGATGCACCAAGTATACTAGTTATAGAACAAAGTATTACCAGCAGAGGTAAACTTCTTAATAACTCATGCCCATGGTACTCACATATTTACAAATATTGAAATAATAAAAAGAAAAAAAAAACAAAAAGTACAAGACAAAAAATGTACCTATTCATAAATATAATTCACTCATAAATCAACCAGTTTGATTTTGTCTACACCCTTGATTGCCCTATGGAGCAAGACCAGCATGTTTCCAAGCATTCTTATCCTGAATGTAATCTTCTAATTTGTAATATGCTTGTTTACAAAGGGTGGTTTTAATAAAAGTTTTAAATTTTCTTTCATTTAATTTTAATATGTCACAAGGTATTTTGTTGTAACATTTAACACAGTACCCCATAAAAGATGTATGTACTTTAGCTAATCTATAAAATGGTTGGTCTAATTTGTCTTTATTTCTAGTATTAAAATTGTGTCTATCACTAATTTTACTAAAAAGATGTCGATTTTTCCTTACATACATAATATTTTCATAAATGAATTGGCAAGGGACTGTCATAATATTGATCTTTTTAAAAATTTCTCTAAGAGAATCGCGGGGACGCAAATTATAAAGGGCCCTGACAGCTCTCTTTTGTAAAATAAATTAACCCATATAACACTGAAAGATTTTTTCAAATCGGACCAGTAGTTCCTGAGATTAGCGCGTTCAAACAAACAACCAAACTCTTCAGCTTTATAATGTATACTAATATTATAAAGCTGAAGAGTTTGTTTGTTTGTTTGAACGCGCTAATCTCAGGAACTACTGGTTCGAATAGAAAAATTCTTTTTGGGTTGAATAACCATTTATCGAGGAAGGCTTTAGGCTATATATCATCACGCTTAAGCCAATAGGAGCGGAGCAGTGATAAAGAATGTTTTAAAATCGGGGATTCCACGGGGACGAAGTCGCGGGCAGCAGCTAGTATTAGTATACATAAATGATTTTGATTTAAATGCAAAACAATGTACAAATCTTAGGCTTCCAGTGAACATCATTTTAGTATAGCCGAAAAACGTCTACATCTTAACATATATGTCTCCTCAAGAGTATTAAAAATCTCATACGAAATTGAGCAGCTATTTTTTTTTAAGTGAAAACTTCTAAAGCCGCTTTGGGCACTTCTTGGTAGGGGAAAATCTTATGTGTTCGCGTCACCGACATGCTCATGACTGATGCGAATATATAAGTGAAATTGAATGGATTTAGTGAAAAGTTGAAATAGTGTTTTTATTTGATTATTATTTGAATTGTTTGATTGAAGAATCATTGTGCAGTACAATAGTGATTAGTTGATTACTACTACTAAATAAATATACTTACTAATATTTTAAAGATAAAAAATAAATAACCGAAAAATATTTCCCGTATTTATTTTGGCGTTTGAAAATTTTATATTTTTTAAGTTATAAGTTTTCACTTCTATCGGCAGTCCCTACAGCTGCCATTTTTTTTTTTCATCATCATCATCAGCCTAGCCTTTTCCCAACTACATATATTGGGGTTAGCTCTTAGTCAAGCCGGATTCAGCTGAATACCAGTATTTTAAGTGAAGCGGCTGCTACTAGACCTCAACAATCCATTAACTGGCGGAACACGGTATTTCTTGGCAAGACTGGTATCAGATTTTCAGGATACTGACAATCTGTCATCAATCATCATCGTCACTCCATCGTGCCTGAGCACGTCCTACACTACGTTTGCCGAGACGCGGTCTCCACTCTAGAACTCGTTTACCCCAACAGTTGTCAGTTCTACGACTAATATGGCCAGCAAACTGCCACTTCAGCTTACTAATCCGGTGGGCTATATCGATGACCTTGCTTCTCTGACGGATCACCTCATTTCTGATGCCATAACCCGCTGAGCGACTTTGAGCTTATGGACCATACGAGCCGTCAGTGTCCACGTTCCGGCTCCGTATGCCATGACGGGTAGGACGCACTGATTGAAGACTTTCGTCTTTAGGCACTGTGGGATCGACGATGTAAAGACTCGACGTAGTTTCCCAAACGCTGCCCAACCCAACTGAATTCTTCTATTCACCTCGCTCTCAAAGCAAACAACAATCCGTAACAACTGCCAAAGATCTCCAAGTGACAGCTGAGACCAACGGCTTAACGTGATTTCCGAGGCACAGAGAAGTCTCGTTATGTTAAGACAGTCACCCATTCACAGACCAACCTCGCCAAGCGTGGGTTATACGCGAAGATATTTTTTTTTACTATAGTTTAATCTCATATCTTGCACCATCTTATATACTGGAAACATATTTAGAGCGAACTTCCTGTGTCAGAAATATTGCTTCGGTACGCACCGCGTTTATTGACGCCGCCCGCCGTCTCTCGCGCCCGCAACGACCCCAATGTTACAGGCACCTGATGATTTTCTAGATACAATATTGTTGAGATTTTTGTTATTTTTACGTAAAGAAAATGTTGCGGTATTTTCTGTATAAAATATTGTGATGTTTACATTTAAATGGCGTGTTGTGTTGTGTTGCACCCGATGATGAAATAATTTCAATTAAAACAATTTTTCATTTCACAGCCCTCATAATTATTAAAAGGGCTGTGAAATGAGAAATTGTTAAGTAGCAAGTAATTCAATTCAATTCAAAAATTTTATTGCTCAACACAGTACATAATAATAGTTTTCCAGATGTCAAGTGAAAGCGCAGTCCACTGTAGTGCACCAAAGTAAGGAAGAGGAGCTCGTGGCTAAAGAATAGCAGCCGCGCAGATCGATCTTCAAGGTTAAGCAACGCTTGCCATGGTTGGTCTGTGGATGGGTGACCATCTTAACATACCGAGTTTCCTCCATGCCTCGGAAAGCACATTAAGCCGTTGGTCCCGGCTGTCATTTGTAGATCTTTGGCAGTCGTTACGGATTGTCAGAAGCCAGAAAATCTGACGGTCTTGCCAAGAAGTACCCCAGTTATTGGGTTGTGGAGGTCTGGTAGGCAGCCGCTCCACATTAATTACTGGTATTCAGCTGAATCCAGTATGACTGGAAGCTGACCCCGATATAGTTGGGAAAAGGCTAGGCAGATGATGAAGTAACGAAAAGGTAAGTATTACAATTTCAACGTTCTAACCGTTACAAACTATTTCTGTCTGCAGACTTAAAAAAAGAAACCATTTATACCATTCGAATCAAACCTATTCGTGCCAGGAAACCCTAAGTTCCATTTACCCTTTATTCCGCTGCTGGGCATTGAGAAAAAAAATCGAAAAATTGTAGAACCGATAGGTCGCCAACATGTCGTCAGTTTATGTCAATTCACAATTTCCTTGCATAACATCGAGAGATCATTGACTATCAAATTCTGATTCGTAAAAAAGGATTCCAAATGTTCAATTGACGATTTATCGAAAGTATACAATCTTTCAAGATATTTTATAATCTTACATAATATAAATCGCGGGTTCAAACCCAGCCAGGTGCTTTACTTTGTGTAGTTAATTTCATCACCACTGCTCTCAAAACGGTGAAGGAAAACATCGTGAGGAAACCGGCATGTCCTAGAACCAAAAATTCGAAGACATGTGACATTCACCAACCCGCACTGGGCCCGCGTGGTGGATTACGGCCCATTCTCCTCCTAGAGAGGAGGCGTGTGTCCCAGCAGTGGGAACCATTAAAAAGCTGATTATGCTATGCTTATGTATTTTGTGTTCAGTCCATCTAATGAGGTCATTATATTCAGTAGCAGTACTGGAGTAGAAATCAGTTGGACTCCACCGATGTGTCGACAAGTGGGTCACTCGAGAGGATCTCGCCTTTAATACTCGCCTCTGTGTTGAGAGGTATATCAACTTAGCCAATCAGAGTGTATTGTTGTAGATAGGTGTTCGATTGGGGTACACAAGGCCTCTTTTCTTATAGATACAGTTCGAATTCATTCAGTGCTTTTCCGAAACTTCAAAGCATTAATTCAAGCTTTGTTTACGATAAAACATACACCCAATGAGTTTTGCCACATACATATATTATAATTCCGATTTTTCAAATTCAAAGTCAATTTATTTATTTCAACTAGACCATTAAAAGGTACCTTTGAACGTCAAAACCGTTTGAAAATAACAATATTATAGTAATTTGAAAATGAAAACAATATATCTAGTTTTTTTTTTTTTTTTTTTTTTTTTAATATTATAGTACTCTAGATGTCCATTCGCAAACAGTAGATTCTAATGGAGAAGAACGGACAAGAAACTCCATTATTAACATATTAACAGTGAACCACGGAACCCTTCACTATGCGTGGTCCGACACGTACTTGGCCGGTTTTGTATAAACCACTCTCATACAAAAACAAAATCACACGAACGCAGGTGGCACGCTTACAGCCATTCGTAACTCTCAACTTATCTCAAACTTGGCGGAGAATTTTTTATTCTATTACCAAATTCTTTAATCAGTTCGTGGAGGGTAGAAACTTTAGTTCGCCCCTTGAGGGGCAATCATCCCCAGTTAGGGCAGTTATCGTTTTCTGCGGCTCCTCTAAATGCTATTATTACTCGGGCTTTTACGCGTTCAATTATTCTTTTCGACGAGAAGTTTTGAGTCAACAGACGGATTACAGAAACGTTTTCGCAAATTATTTCCGAATTGTTATTTCTGTGTTTCGTTTCGCATTTCACGTGAATTGTTTGACGGTACTGTTTATTCATATGGGATTGTTTTGTTAACAGATGATACTCGTATATGAGGCCCAGGTCACAGACTTTTAATGCTTTAAAACATAGTTGAAAATATTTTTCTAACTTCAAATCCTTTTTGGGTAAGACGACTGCATTTTTGGACTCAGACTTTGTGATAAGTTATCACAAAGTCTGAGTCGAGTGGAAGCCTTTCAAATTATATATAAGACTAGCAGCGCCCCGCGGTTTCACCCGCGTAGTTCCCGTTCCCGTAGGAATACGGGGAGAAAATATAGCCTATGTTATTCAGGGTCAATGTAGCTTTGAGATATGAGTTTGTTTCAGTGTTTCTTCTCAGGGTAGTCGGCTAGGAAACACTGGCCTCATCTAGCTTATATGCGGTTTCCCCCGCATAGTTCCCGTTCCCGTAGGAATACGGGGATAAAATATAGCCTATGTCATCTGAGGATAGTGTAGCTTACTAACAGTAGGTAAAAGAATTATTCAAATCGGTTCGGTGATTTCGGAGCCTGTTCAATACAAACAAAAAATCAAATCTTTACTCGTTATAACCTTAGTATGGATTTTTTGCAAATATATCTATGTATTTGTTACTAGTTTTATTACTTTTATGCTATATGCTCCGGCCAACATCTCTCAGGCAACATCAGCTGTCACTGACAACCAGCGCTACGACTTTATCACGCTCATAAGGTTTAGCATTATGCTGAGCGTTGGCGGTTTTGCGCGGATATGTCGCATATCTTCCTAACTTGCAAAATCCTTTTTTTTGTATGTATTTTTTTGCTTTGTTCTTCAATGCCAATTATGAAGGTTCAGTTATGGTTTTTCGATTAATTAAAGGATTCGAATAATTGAGTCGCTTCCACAGAATCTGTCAGAAACTCTAATTGATGGCCAAAGTTTCCATAACTTCTGTGTCGTGGGTCGTGCTTCGGATAAAATCAGAGATTATCCGTAATAAACGGCGGATTAATCAATAACAGGTTAGCATTTATTTGGGCTGAAGTAACAATTTGATGGATTTGGTGCACGTGTTTTTTGATTAGATAAAAAAAATGTTAGTAAGGCGAATGTTTTGTTTGAGGCCGCTGCGGCATTTAGTTCGAATGATATTGTAACCGGAAATAGCAAACTCCACAAGATTGTGAAATACTGTAAACACTCGATAAATAAAATTGCCAAAAAATCGATACTGAATCTCTATAAATTGTCGTGTCCCCGTAGATGCGATAGGCAGCGGAGCAGCAATAAAGCAGTTACCTTCCTCCATATATAAAACCCGACCACTGAAGGTGACGACGGCGAGCCACCCGTAACTTGCTGTCTGCAGGCCCGCGCCTGTGACCTGCACCGCGTTAAGGACCAGGCCGGGTTGTTCGAAAAAAATAATCTCCGAAAATATTACAAAACTATAAAGAAGATAAATAAAAACACTTGATTATTTAAATAGACAAAACCGTAAATACCGTTATCGAAACAAGTATTTCCAAAGGTTTAGTAACAAAAAAACTTAGGACTGAAATTTTGTTAGGATTTGAAGGTATATGGCATCACAAAAACACGTGCCTAACCTCAACGCAGTGGCAACCGGTTAAATTATAATTCAGTTGGAAAATAATGGGTAGCGGAATTTGTTCGAAAGAGTCACCGCGGCCCTGGAACGCGGCGGACACTAGGAGGAACACGGGTGGGGTTTAGTCAGTAAGACTCTGACACTCTCTTCCGCTCCGCCCAGAGCAGAAGAAGTCACTTGATGAGAGATTTTGTTTTTGTCTGGGTCGAAATTTTTTAAAACTTATACCATCGCGGAACCGCGCACTAGAGGTCGCTCATTATTATTTCCAGTTTTTACATAATAATTTCGTCCAAAGAAAATTTATTACTGTTTTCTGGCACGGCTTTTTCTATAATGTTTTTTGCCTACAGATTTTTCTTATTGATCGAACTTAGATTTCTTTTTACCTTAAATATAAAACGAAGTCCACCTGGTATCAACATACACTTTGTAGCGAAATTCGCTACAAAGTGTATGTTGATACCAGGTGGACCATCAACATGTACTAACTTTAAACTAACATAAAAAAATAAATTAATAATTAAAAAAACCCCCGACACAAGAACCTGAGTTCTCTTTAAAAAGCAAAAAATAATACAAAAAAAAAACTCAATGTTAAAGTGGAAATCGGTTGAGTCGCTTAAAAGTTGTGGAGGGTGAAAGCGGGGAAGAATAACTGAATGTCTGCAGAATACGTCGCGTTGGGGGACCGCTCCAAACCTAATAATTTAATTACAAATAGTCTATTACCTAACTAAGCAGTGCGGGGCCCCAACGCGACGTATTTTGCAGAAAATTCAGTTATACTTCCCCGCTTTCACCCCCCACAACTTTTAAACGACTCAACCAATTTTCATCAAGCATGTCTAAGAACACTCATACCTTTAATACAAAAAAAAAAAACTAAATTGAAATCGCTTCATCCGTTCGCGAGCTACGGAGCCACAGACAGACACGTCAAACTTATAACACCCCTCTTTTTGCGTCGGAGGTTAATAAAAAATAAATAAACGTAAATAAAAACATACGAGCTTGTTATACAGAATTCAACAGAAACCTGTGAAATGGCATAAAGCTTCCTTACCAAGCAAATATATCCGTAAATAATGAACGGCTGCCAGTATCGTTTGCTGAAACGCTCCATTTTCGACTGTTTAAAGTATCATTTAACAGCGATTTGCTGAAAACTTTAAATGGCAGTACACGACGGGAAATGTTTCGGGTATAAATTATTTCGACTGATCGACATAAAAGAAATATATATTTCAGTAGCGTGCATCATAATTGGTAACCACCTCAAATATTTATTGCGTTATTTTTGAGACTTGTTTTTAACCAATTTCGATTTTTTTTTTGTTATACCGGTTTTTGAGTAACGAAACGATTTGCACGTGCCTGTCAGTTAGTTCAAGTATATTTTCAGAGAGAGCAATAGCCTATCCACATACAATTAGTAAGGCGCCGAATATAATTTAACTAAAAAAAACTATTCAAAAGTGCCGTTTAATGGCCTAATTGAAATAAACGTTTTGACTTTGACTTTGACCTAACTTTGGAGATATGTACTTAAACGAAGTGGTGGAAAAATCAAAGTATCTGACATGAGGATAACCAAATTGCAGAATCTTTTTTTAATGGGATAGTAAACAGCTACAATACACATATTTACAAAAACTAAAACTAAAAGTAACGGTTCGAGCGAGCGTTCACAATATTGCAGCCAACTGTATTATATTTAAAAAAAAAAAAAAGCTTCTATAAATTCCGCTGGTTGAACAAATACGTATCAACAATCATAACTATTACGTGTACGTTTGTTACATTTTTTTTTTTAATTAAAAACAGAGAAAACACGCATTCAATTCAATTAAATTACAAAATACAGTAGAGGAACTCATAAATTATCAATATACAAAAATACTTACATTTAAATCTAATTTATCAATTTTTATTTTGATATTTATTAATATATATATTTGAATAAAGAATAATGATATAAAAAAAACAGTTATGAATTAAAAAGATGGAATAAAATTATTAAACAAGAGAATTATGTAAGCATGACTAGATTCTAAACCCCCACTCAACATATTTATTCTATGTTAAGTACCTAACCTACTTAGAAACGTTTGGAACTCCTTCATTCTCTGTTTTCCTGGTACAATTAAGCCGTGATTCCACTGCATTATGCCGCTCCACTTTCAATCAGTTGAGCTCTTTAGACGTTCATTAATTAGTTCAGCCAATAGAGCATCTGCCCAACTTATTGAATAAGCTTCTTTGAATTTTATACCTTGTTGGTAGTTATATTTTCGAGCCTTTGGGGTTGAAACTCTCGGGTCATGGGGTCCAAGTGCTCATAACTTATATAAAGATCTGTCAAGACGTTTAGTTGATACTTCGCGAGACCCAAGGGCTGGCTTTTACCTTGGACAAAGGATAAGCATTGCCATACAGCGTGGTAATGCTGCCAGCCTTTTGGGTACATTATCAGTGGCCAGCGATGCGGAGGAATTTTTCGACGCCATCTTTTGACTCTTTGAATTAAATGGATAAGGTAATGTGTATAACGATGAACCCATACACAATTATGTCGAGAGGTCTTTGGATAGCTCTCTGATTATTGCAATTACTGCTTGGGCTATTTGATGTTCCTGCGAGATATTACATGTTTACTAACTAAATACCCGGCCCATTCCCTCTCCTAGAGAGGAGGCCTGAGTCTCAGCCGTGGGAACATTCAAGGGCTGATTATGCTTATGCTTAACTATGTACATAAAAATAGGACACGAAACTTAAATTAAAACATTTTTTTTCTATTAGCTTGAACTGGCCCACTGCTGAGCAAAAGCGTCCCCCAAGTCCTTCCCAGAATTCTTTTCCCGCGCCACATCGTACCAGCCCTCACAGTACGCGTCCACGTGTCGTCATCTCGCCGCCTCTTTCTGGGCCGGCCTCGGCGGCGGCGGCGGCGCCGTCCATTTTCGGAAACCATTGTGTGGAGACTTTTGCCCAAAGGTTACCGTGCATGCAGCTAATATAACCCGCCCGATCCCATTAAATCGAATTAAATTTAACGTTCTGAAACTGCAGTGGTTGAGAGTTCGGCTGCTGCGCAACGTGTCGCGGGTTCGATCCCCACACGGAACAAATGTTTGTATGGTCAACAGATAATTGTTCCGGGTCTGGGTGTCTTGTGTATGTGAGTTTTCATGTTTGTGAACGCACCCACGATACAGGAGTAAATCCTGGTGTGGGGCAATGTATTTTTACAAAAAATAAATTCAGAGTATCATCAGGCTTTCGTAATTTTTGTTTATACTCGTATAAAAAAGAGTTAAAACTCTCAGTCAGCAAGAATTTAAAGAATTCGCTAGGCTTAAACTGAGCGGAATAGGCAAGCTTATTTTTAAGCGGCCGCGAGTGGCTCGGCTGATAATTTCACTCAAACTGCTTTAATAAAAGAAGTAATTAATGGTTTATATTGTACTTTTGGCGAATCATTGTTGGCTTTCCTGTTTTAAGTCTTTTTTGAAGCTTTTAATGTTTTAGATTACCGGCTAGTGGAGCCGTAAGATTCAGCATTTGATTTTGTTTTATAAAATTTATTTTTTGTAAGATAAAGTGTTTTGTTAGCTTAAACTAAAACTTAAAGGTTCTGTTTTATGTAAAAGTAAATATACGGTTATGTATTGGCTACAACTTTCCGTTACGCTCGTATACAAAAACAAAATAAGTACAATAAAAAAAGAACATTAAAGATGAAGACACAGCATTGCCACTTTGAATGGCAATGCTAATATTTTTACAAAGACGTAGCAAAACAACACCATTTTAAAACATTTCTACATTCTTTTTCTCATTTGTTAACACGTACTAATAATACCCATACAAACACTGCGTAATTCAGTATCCGTTCAATGCAACAAAACTTCCTCTGCTTTCGATATTAAAATCTGTATTTATTCTACAACAGTATAACCAAGGGACTGCGTACTGTAGTGGCTATTTTATTACTTCTTATATTCCTTAGCGAGCAGTTGGACACAATGGAACACAACAATAAGGTAGAACAAAATAGATAGATGTCCCTCTCGACAAAAGACTGCACAAAACACGTTTTAGTGAATACTTTCATTTTGAAACGACGTAATGTTACAATGGGAAGTTGAAACGTAATTTATTACAATAACACTTGACTGAAGATGGTAAATAATGGATAGTTTTCTGCCTGATTCTTTATTTTATAATATTATTATTTTCATGGCATATAGTATTTCGCCTGGAGGACACGGTGAAGCATTCGGTGGAGGTCTGCCCTACTTGGGCGGAGCAACGCCGCCGTGTCCTCGTCGAGGCAATCGGCGACAGCGACCTCTTGTGTTCGGCCCTGGTTCAAACCATGGTCCGGAGTGAGGAGGCATGGGAAGCGGTCACCTCCTTTTGCGAAGCATTAATGCTAGCGAAGGAGGAGGCAGAACGCGTGCGAGAGTGGGAAACCTCACGCCCCAGCCGCCGCAACAGAAGGAGATACCCCGGGTGTCGGGAAACGCAGGGCGATTCCCCGCCACCGTAGGCGCGGGCTTGCGGAAGGCGAGCTGGGTGGATTGCCGTCCGATAGCAACCAGGCCCGGGTCGACGGCATGTCGTGTTCCACGCGCGCCTCAAAGAGCTGTCAGCAAAGAAAACGGGGCTCCATAGAGTCAGTGTCCGCTAGGGTTGCGGAATTTGTTCGAAAGAGTCACCGCGGCACTGGAACGCAAAGGGCACTAGAAGGATCACGGGTGGGTTTTAGTCAGTAAGAGCCTGGCACTCCTTTCCGCTTCGCCCAGAGCAGGAGAAGTAATTTGATGATTTCCCATCAAGAAAAAAAAAACAAAACGGCATATAGTATTTGGACTTACGTAGTGTTCTTATTTTTCTCTAATTGGGAAGGTAAAAAACACGTTAAGCTGTCCGTCCCGGTTGTCTGTAAATTTGTTAATCTTTGACAGTCGTTACGGATGGACAAACGAAAAAAGCAGTTACCGAATCAGAGTGCCCATTCTGAAACTTTTCAAACAACGTTTCATTTTACATACATTTTTGCATTTTTGTCAGAATGCGAATGCGAACGTTGCTTAAAAACCAGCCAAGTACGAGTTGGACTCGCATGCAAACGGTTCTCAACGAATTATATTTTTTAATGTGACTTTAAAATCATAAGTTTCATAAAAATAATACAGAATAATAAGCATAATAAATAATCATTGTAATGTTTCCACTGCTAGGACACAGGCCTCCTCTCTAGAAGAGGGAATAATCCACCACGCGGGCCCAGTGCGGGTTGGTGAATGTCACATGTCTTCGAATTTTTGGTTTTAAAACACGCCGGTTTCCTCGCGATGTTTTCCTTCACCATTTTGAGAGCATTGGTGATGAAATTAATCACACAAAGTAATGCGCCTGGCTGGGCTTGAAACCGCGACCTACAATTTGTAAGTCGGGGCCGTTACCACTTGGCCACCACTGCTCTCTCACAACACAAAAAATGCGGATTTACGTATGCGTGTATTTATATATATGTATGTATATTTTTTTTTTTTCAATATTTAAGGCCCGGTAACATCGGAAAAATGGTTTGATAATAATATATCATACGGTACAGTTGAAAAAAAGGTAATCTCAATTTCAAAACTTATTTAATTACCACTAAAAAGTGAAAAATAAAAGAACTTTTTACAAAAAAATACAACCGACTTCTACATAAAAAAAGTACAAAATAACTTTAATTTCGTAGGTCGGTGTTCAAAAAACGAAAAAGCAACCAAAACAGTTGTAGAAAAAGGTTGTACTTTTTGTGTTTTTTTTTTTGTGTAGAAGTTGGTTGTATTTTTTTGTAAAAAGATTTTTTTTTTTATTTGGAATAACTAACAATTTACACAATATATAGTACTAATTATGAAATATAAAATTAATAATTATGTAATCCATTCCATCTGTATTGACATCCTTTAATGTTTAAATGCACCTTACATAGACAGCAAAGAATACATGTTTGCGCTGATTTCGACTACCATCACAATAATTCTATATTTCACCTATTTCGTGTCGTGTCGCGTGTGTCTCTCAGTGTGTTTTAACATCAGAAAAACCCTGCGGAACCTCTTCAAACCTACCTGTCGTCGCCCCAGGGATCGCTGGCTTCAAGAAGCGGTTTGTACTATAAGGAAAGGTTGCACAATACCTGTGCAACCTTTCCTTATAGTACAAACCGCTTCTTTCTCATACTTCTCCACGCGGTGCGTAACTATCCCGTTCTCAAAATTTGCAAATCATATTTCAACAAAGTATTTCATGACCAAAAAATCCACCTGACATCTAAATATCTGACAAGCCGAGCTTACAGTACCAGGCTAATGAGACGTCCGTCCCGTCTCCAAAATTGTTCCTCTTTTACAAACAAAATACATCCGTTTTATCCCCTTATCAGCATACATGTTCCCTCCAGTCTGTTCCTCCGACCTGTCACGAATGCCATCAATCTTATCGGTGAATATTTCTTGATTCCAACCCTCGAACGGCTTCGAAAAAATATGCCACACGAATTTATATTAGCGTCGTACATAAGTTCGTGGTAGTGATGTGATTTGCCGGAGTTTTCTTCTCCTCCTACTTAAAAACTCTTTTGAAAAACAGTTACCAACCGTTACTTTTGAGCAATTCGTAGACTAGGTCAGCCATCGAATAAAAAGCACCCGAATAGTTTGCTACACTCCGCACGCAACAAATGATTCACAAATAATAATCATCATTGTTTTAATTGAAAGACATTAACTTTTAGCCATATACCTTTAACAAATGCGGCTACATCATCTGATCATAATTTTAAAACCAGTTGACTCCTGCGGCACTCCTCCTACATGTCATCTATAAAGGCCAATTACGGATATAACTGCATTGATATGAATATTGATAAACTTTTATATGACTGGTAAAAGCATAACAAGCATTCCGGTAACGTACAAAGGTTTCAGGATGTAAGAAACGTTCAACAAAGACCATATCCCATTTAACAACACTTAATCTCGAAATCTTTCTCCCGTAATTCCCGTAATGTCCCGTACGTGTAACATCCCTAGCGCTGACGTCACAGTGTGTCGCAGCGGCGCGCGGTTGACAAGCGCTTAATCAAGATGGCGGAATTCCCGCGTTTTTTCGCCATTAACAATGTCGACGGCAGTTCCAGACAAGCGATCGGTAATTACTTGCAGATATAAATGTAGCTACAATGTGTTGTAAACACATTAGTGTCTGCCACTCAAGTTCGAAACGGGACCTAGTTTTAATACCTAATAGAGTTGTTAAAGGTACGCTTATTGGTTCTTTGTAAATACCTACTGGAAGCCATATTACAGTTGTTAAGACATACTTTATGATGATGATGATGATGTGACTTACATATCCCACTTTGTCTGAAAAACTCCGAGTTCAAAGCGTACATGTCAGAACATCATTGAACAGGCGACTGCATGCGTTTATGATGTTTTTTTTTGTGTCTACTCCTCCCAAATCCCAAGGGCCAATGTCGCATCTTTTCAAGGGTCATGTTTAAACATCTTTGAAGCTAAAAATATTCACAAGCAAATCTAAATGAAACACCAATCGCATGCGGAAAGAAACTTATAAAGAATGGCAAAGCTAATTCCCAACCCACCGTTATCATAATTATATGTGGAACGAGCAAATAATGGTATCGGTGAGGACTGATCCACATTTCTGAGACAGAAACCGCGACCGAGATACCAGCAGAGATTAGTTGGGTGAAGGGAGAATATTAATCCGGGCTTAGAGTTTGGGGAATATGTGGGAGGTACCTAAGTATTGTTAGGTTTTTTAGCGTCTTTTCTTGCGTAGATTTATTTTAAAAGTCTTGGCTGGTATCTGAGAAAATTGTGGTCTTGTAATTTAGCTGGTATCCTAAATTGGCTGATTTATATCTACAACTTAAAGGTTTATCAGGAAAAAAACTTAACTTTGAGTTAAGCTCGCCTACATAAACTTTAATTATAATCGCATTATAAGTTGTTTTGGTATTATCATCTGCCTCTAGCCTTTTCCTAATTATATTGGGATCGGCTTCCAGTCTAACCGGATTCAGCTGAATACCAGTATTAAACATGGAGCGGCTGCCTACCAGACCTCCACAACCCATTAACTGGGTAACACGGTACTTGTTGGCTTGCCTGGACTCAGATTTACTGGCGTCTGACAATTCGTAACGACTGCCAAAAATCTACATATTACAGCCGGGACCAATGCCTAAACGTGCTTTCCGAGGAACGGAGGAAACTCAATATTACTATCCACAACAACAACACAACAACGCTTGCTAAGGTTG